>OY728139.1:836961939-839461939 GCA_963277665.1 Viscum album | reverse complement strand
ATCTGCTAACATAAGAGTCTATTCATGGGAGCTCGGCTACCCGACCCCATCAGCTCCTCTCCGAACCAGCAGCCTAAATAGTTCGTGCAGGAAGCATCGGCCACCCAACTCCATCGGCTACTCACCGACCATGCCCCCTCAAGAGGCGGCGTAGGTGGCATCCGCCACCCGACTTCATTGGCTCCTTATTGACCTCGCCACCTAAATAGCCCATGCAGGTTGCATCCACCACCCGAATCCTTTGGCTCCTCGCTGACTTCACTTCCATAAGAGGCCGTGCAGGGGGCATTCACCCCAACTCTATTAGCTCCTCTCTGACTCCACTGCCTTAAGAGGCCACGTAGGTGGCATTGGGCACCTGACTCCATCGCCTCCTCGCCAACACCACTGCCTAAAGAGTACATGCAGGTGGCATCGGTCACCCGACTCTACCGGCTCCTCACCTACCCCATAGCCTCAAGAAGCTTTTCTTGTGGCATATGCCCTCAACTCCATCAGTTCCTCACCAAACTCATCGCCTCAATAGGTCACACAGGTGTAAACCACCACCCGACTACTTCGCCACCTCGCCGACATTGCTGCCTTAAGAGGCCCCATAGGGGGAATCCTCCCTGACTCATTTATATTCTCACTGACTCTTCTATATTTAGAGGATACATAAGTGAAATTTGATACAAGACTCCCTCAGCTCCTCACTGAAACCACAACCTAATGAGGCCAGATAGGGGGCATGTCCCTTACACCATCATCTCCTCACCTATCCCTCTGCATTCGGAGACCACAGAGGGGGAATCTTCCCAATATACTTAGACTTCTCGCTGACTCCACCGACCTATGATGACGCATAGAAGGAATCCGCAATAAGAATCCATTGGCTACTCGCTGACCTCTCCGCAAAAAGAGGCCACTCAAGGGGAATACGCCCCATCTTCTTCGACTCCTCACCGGATCCTCCTCTTTAAGAGGCCGCACAGGTGGAATCCGCTACCTGACTCCCTCGGCTCCTCACCGACCCCACAACCTTAAGAGTCTGTTCAGGGTGGGGATCCTCCCCTACTCCTTCATATCCATGCAGACTTTGTGGCCCTTAGAGGATGTGCATTGGGCATCCTCCCCCGACTCCTTCGGCTCCTCGCTGACTCCCCCACCTTAAGAGGCCATGCAGGGGGAATCCACCCCCGACCCCATCGGCTCCTTGCTGACTCCACCACCTTAAGAGGTCACATGGGTGGAATCTACAACCAGACTCTATCGGATCCTCGCCGATCCAACAGCCTCAAGATGGCGTGCAGGTGGAATTCACCACCCGACCTCATCGGCGCCTCACCCCCCCCCCCCCACCCACCTTAAGAGGTCACGTAGGGGTATCCACCCCAACCCTTTCAGCTCCTCACTGACTCCTCGACCATAAGAGTCTGCGTAGGGGGAATCCTCCCCTGACTACTTAGAATCTTCACTAACACTACCACCTTAAGAGGTCATGTAGGGGGCATCCTCCCCCGACACATTCGGCTCCTCACCAACTCCACCGACCTCATTGGTCAGGTAGGTGGAATCCTCCCCCCTACTTCGTCGTCACCTTGCCGACTCTGCTGCCCTCTTAGGGCATGCCGGGCAAAACCACCCCCAATCCAATGGTGCATCTCTGACGACACCAATAGCCACTACAGAGGTCCTCCACACATTGCTATAATTCAGAATAAGGGGAATCCCTATCACCATCATTATCCATTGATATGGTCATCCCCGAACTACAACTGTTTGGCACGGAGGTTTCCATGCCTTTGGGCCCCATCGCCTCCATCGTACCGATGTTCCATGCTTCCGCACCAATCTGGCTCCACCTCCCCATCATACCAACCTTCATGGATTCCATGCCTATTAGACTCTACTTCACCATAATACCGATGATCAAGGCTTCCGCCCTACTAGCCTTAATATCTCCATCATTTCGATGCTTTAAGATTCCACGCTTATCGGGCTCCATCACCCCATCGTACTGAATCTCATGGATTCTTTTCCATCGTGGCTCTGTCACCCCCATTATACCAATACTAAAGTCTTCCATGCCTTTCGTGCTCCGTTGACCCGTCGAAAATACGATCCAAGAATCCATGCCTTCCGGGCTCCTTCTCCCTGTTGTACTGGCACTCCAGGATTCCACACCATTCGAGGTATGTCTCCCCCATCGTACCGATGTTCCAGGCTTCTACAACATCCATGCTCTATTGGCACAGTTATACCAAAATTCTATGATTCCACACCTATAGGTCTCCACAACCCCATCATACCAACTTTCCTAGATTCCATGATTATTGGTATCCACCACCCTGTCATACTGATTTTCCAATTATCTGACCCTTCTAGGCTTCATCTCCCAGTTGTTCTGACGATTCAGGATTCCATGCTATCCGAGCTCAATCACCCCGGTCATACCAACACTTCAGGCTTCAACACCTTCCAGGCTCTATCACCCCCGTTGTACTTACGGTCTAGGCTTCCACACCTTCCAAGCTCAATCGCCCCCATCGTACCAACACTCCAATCTTCCATGCCTTCTAGGCTCCGTCGCCCCCGTCGTACCAACGTTCCAGGATTTCATGCCATCCGGGCTCTGTCGCCCCATCGTACTGACATTGCATGTTTCCACACATTCTGGGCTCATTCTACCCCATGGTATTGACCATCCAAGCTTCCACACCTTCTGATCTCCTTCACCCTCGTCGTACCGATGCTCCATGATTCCATGCCTTCCAGGTTTCTTATCCCCAATCATACTAATGCTCCCAGAATCCACAGCTTCTGGTCTCCTTCACCCCCATCGTACTGACTCTCCAGGCTTCCACACCTTTTGAGCTCTTTCTCTCCCGTCATACTGACGTTCCATGCATCCACGACATTTGGGTTGCCTCGCCCCCTTCGTACCGACGCTCCATTCTTCCACGCCATCTGGGATCCTACTCCCCCGTCATACTGACGCTCCAGGAATCTATTCCATCTAGGCTCCCTCGCCCCCATCATACTGACACTCCATAATTCCATGCCTTTTGGGCCCCATCTCCCCCATCGTGCCAAATTTCCATAGTTCGAAGCCATCCATGATTCATTGCCCCCCATACTATAGGGATGATATCATCCTTGACACACTTTTGATACTCTGTTTTATCCCATATACCACATTGCATCGACCACAGTGGCCCTCCCGTTGGCATTGACACCAACTTTTGGAATATTCACTGTGAGTAAGTGCAGCTCTTGCATGGAGAACATCCATGCAAACGATCGGGGATTTTTTTTGGAAATCACATCATATAGACTACCCCCTCATCCCAACCCACTGGAATGGGGTAGAGATTAACATTCCTCTAATGACACAATCTGTGTGGTTTTACGTCCCAGTTTCATGATGTAAAAATATGTCTCAACAATGACCTAGTGGCACGACATTAAACTACATAACAACCATCATCTTGGTCAAATGAAATTAAATTGTGGGAAAACATGTTGGTCACATGATTCAAAATTGTAAAAAATTTTGGTCCAAGCTATGTTACAGAAAACAGCAGCAATCATTTTAAAATCTACACAACCTAAAACTAAAGAAATAATTGTCAAAGCTATGTGACCCTAAACGCCAACCCTTACTCATCCTAGCTACATGACGTTAAACTATGAAACAATTATTAACTCTATGATATTAAACAATGAATCCTTGTGCCATGCCATAAAACCTTAATATATTTTCCACATGAGGGTCTGTTACTCCGAGACCAGCTACGTCTTCCCACTAACACGCTCTGGCACAATTTGTTTTATAAACCAGAGTTCTGGACTCCAAATAAACATAATCACAAAACATCTCCACACTTCGCTGTGTCCCTTTATTTGGATCGATGACTTATTTCTTTTTTGAAGGGTCCCCCTAATAGTAAAGATTCCTGACCTATGAATTGCCTATTATCTTGGGCCAACACATCAGAAAACATTGGATGACATTTTGTGACAAGTACCATGTTTTGAACATGGTTAGCGGTTGACCGTCATTTTGCTTTCCTCATTCTAGGTATCATTATATGGATGCTGTGTTCCGGACATGGTCAATAAATATCCTCCATCATGGAACCACTATCTACGCGATCCAAATCGAACGCTATGCTTTACCCCCTTTTTCACCTCTCTATGTTTAGGTGGAAATACAACACTCTTGGTGTTACCATTTTGTGTATCTTTTCATGTCGAATGAGAGGGCATGTACAATCGGGATATTCCCAGCCCGAAAACTCTATTCCCTCTCTCTTATGCTTCTTTGTGTGAGGAAAATCCAATAATTACTCTATGATTCCTACACCAAGCATGAATCATGTGGGATTAGTAGTTTTAGTAGGATTTGTACTAATATAGTTGATAGACACAGACCTTATCATCCTTTATTGCGTTAAACTGCTCATTATCATCCTGCATGACTTCAAACTGCTCATCTTCATCCTGCATGACGTTAAACTACATCATCGTTCCACATGATGTTAAATGGTCCATCTTCATCCATCATGATGATAAACTGCTCTTTATCGTCCAACATGACGTTAAACTATATTATTGTCTATCATGATGTTAAACTACTCCTTATCATCCTGCATGATTTTAAACTGATCATTATCACCTGTCATGATTTTAAACTGCTCATTATTGTCATACATGACATTAAACCGCTCATCATCATCCTGCATGACATTAAACTGTTCATTATCATCATGAATGACATTAAACAACTCATCTTTGTCCCGAATAAAGTTAAACTGCATTATCATCCTTCATCAATATAAACTACTCATTATTGTCCTGTATGACTTTAAACTGCTCATCAAAGTCTAGCATGACGTTAAACTTTTCATCTTCTTCCCGCATGATGTTAAATTTTTTGTCGTCCCATGTGATGTTAAACTGCATTATCATCCGTCATGACGTTAAAATTTTCATTGTCTTCTTCCATGACTTTAAACTACTCATCATCATCATGCATGATGTTAAACATTTCATATTCGCCTATCATGATGTCAAAATTCTAATTATCATCCCGTATGATATTAAACTATATTATTTTCCATCATGACGTCAAACTTCTCATTATCATCTTTCATGAATTTAAATTGCTCACTATCATACTTCATGACTTTAAAATGCTCACCTACATCCTTCATATCATTAAACCACATCATCATCCTGCACGACGATAAACTGTATCATCATCCTGCATGATGTTAAATTGTTCATTTTCATATGTCATGATATTAAACAGCTCATTATCATCCTGCGTGATGTTAAACTTCCTTATCATCCGTCATGATGTTATACTGCTCATTATCATCCTGCGTGACATTAAATTGCTCATCATCGTCCCACATGATGTAAAACTTTTCATTATCATTCTTCAAGAATTTAAACTGATCATCTTCATCTGGCATAATGTTACATTGCATTATAATTCATCACGATGTTAAACTTTTTATTATAGTCATTTATGAATTTAAATTTCTCATCTTCATCCTGCATTATGTTAAAATCCATCATTTTCCTACATGATGTTAAATTGTTCAACTTCATCCCGCATGACGTTAAATTGTATAGCGTCCCGATTACATTATACTACATTATTGTCCGCCATGACATTAAACTACTCATTATCATCATACCTGACTTCCAACTGCTCATCATTTTCTAGTATGACATTACACTTTTCATTATCGACTACCACAATGCCGAACTGCTCATTATCATCTCACAATACGTTAAACTGCATTATCATCCACCATGACGTTAAAATGATCATTATCATCCTGCATGAATTTAAACTACTCATCAATTTCTTACATGATGTTAAATTATCCATCTTCATCTTGCAAGACGTTAAACTGCAAAATCGTTATGCATGACGTTAAACTATTCATCTTCATCCGTCATAATGGAAAACAACTCAATATCTTCCTGCATGACGTTAAACTTCCTTATCGTCTTTCATGGTGTTAAACATCTCATTATCATCCTACATGACTTTAAACTGGTCATCATTGTCAAGCATGAAGTTAATCTATTCATTATCATCCAGGATGACTTTAAACAGATCATCTTCATCCCACATGACATTAAAATGAACGATTTTCCATCATGATGTTAAACTTCTCATTATTGTCCTACATGACATCAAACTGATCATATTCTTCCGGCATGACGTTAAACTGCATCATCATCCTGCATGACATTAAACTGTTCATCTTCGTCCCGCATGACGTTAATGTGTATGTCGTCCCGCATGATGTTAATCTGTATTATCATCCATCATGATGTTAATCTTCTAATTATCATCCTACATGACTTTAAAATAATCATCATCATCCTGAATGACATTAAACTGTTCATCTTCATCCATCATGAATTTAAACGGCTCATTATCATAATTTTTTATTTTAATCTGTATTATCATCCGTCATGATGTTAAATCACTCACCATCATCATGCATGACTTTAAACTGCTCAATATCATCCTGCATGACCTTAAATTGCTCATCTTCATCCTGCATGATATTAAACATTATCATCATCCCACAATACATTAAAATTTTCATCTTCATCTATCATGACGTTAAACTGCTCATTATCATCATGCATGACTTCAAATTGAACATCATCGTCTTGCATGATGTTAAATTGTTCATCTTCATCCATCCTGACGTTAAACATCTCATTATCGTACTACATGATGTTAAACATCATTATCATTTGTCATGACATTAATCTAATCATTATCATCCTGTAGGAATTTAAACTGCTCATTATCATTCTACATGAGTTTAAATTGCTCATCTTCATCATGTATGACGTTAAACTACATCATTGTCCTGCATGACGTTTGTAGACGCCGAAAAGTGCATAAGTGCAAGAAAAAGTTCTGAAATGAAAAAGAGAAGTCATATTCGAACCCAGAGGCCCTATCCGGAGGGCCCAGAGGTGTTTGTGTGGAAATAAGGGGGAAGCATGTTGAAAAAGTTATCCTGCATGGAATGTACTCGGATTTGCGAAGAATCTCTGCACTGGCGCACAATCATTATGTGCCCGTGCTCCGCGAGGTTGGCCTTTCTTGCTGACGCATCTGTCACGTAATTATTTTGTGCAGTATTGAATTCCACACCATTTGATGCCTATAAATAAAAGGTGACCCACTTCCTTTTCAGGGTTGATGAATTCGAACCGCCTCTCGTGCGCGTAATCGGCATTCTGCACTCGAACAATATGTCCTTCAGGTATGGTTCTCCTTCACGCCATGTCGTACCGGGATCTGCCATTACGCGAGATCCCCCTAGCATAGACTAAACTCCATCCCACTTTGGGGTCTACCCCCCTGTGTGCAATCCACTCCGGGGTGCGCAAGCTAGCGAAGCTGCGCGCAATCCTTCCTTTGAGCGCACACCCCTTCCTTTTCATGAAACCCCTTCGTTTACATGAAATCCATTAAAGGCATGTGAAAAACCTCATCCCATCTATTTAGCACAAGAAACACATATTTCGCGGCATCTCGGGGCTTTTTGCACCAGCCCCCCTTATTTCGCGGAAGGCCCAAGGGTGGCGTGCAATCTCCCATCTCCTGTCACCTCGGTGATCCCCGGGTACCCTCTTACGTGAATGCCTGATGCCCACATTCTAGGTTCCATTCACATGTTTCTTGAGCACCCCATGCATCTGCATCATACATGGATGTCTCGTACGACCTTCTAGTCTTGTACGGAGTAACTTTTATCGCCCTTGGACAATCCTTCCCGTTTCGTCTCTCCGCCTAATGCTTCTGCGCATTGGCACGCTAACGACTGTTGCTTTTTTGTATAGCCATGCTAACGTGGAACCATCAATGGTTCTCTCCATGACAACCCCTCAGTACGGACTTTCCGATGCCTTCCCACCCACAAGGAGAAGAGGGAACCGATTAGGTAATTCTTAGGGGTGTGGAGCCATCCCACCTCATCCGAGCTGCAGGATGTTAAACTTGCAAGTACTTCATCCTCAACACATGATGTTAAACTATGACCCGGCCACATGCCTCCCATGCAGGGTCCCCCTACCTTGGACATTCTCCACGCCCACTCCTCCCCACGGGGATGGGATCATCCCTCACAAGGGGTGATTTATTTGAGTTGTGTTTGTCCATGGGGAAGGGCATCCACCTTTGAGTAAACCCCTCGCTTTTCTTGCAGGAGGCAGCACCCCTGCTCCTCCTCTATTCCTCGGTACCAAGGCCAGTGGAGGGAATGACAAGGAACATAGATCCTCCTCTCTTCCGGTGTACCGAATCCCTCTCCCGCTGTGCTTTGTCGCCCATAGTCCTCCATCCTGGAATATGTCCCGAACCATGGGCCACTCAATGCATAATCCCCTATTCATTTCCCACGGACGCACCCTTTGCGGCATGATCTTCAGGTCTCTACTAGATCTTGTTTCTCACACCGATCAGGATTCCTGTGAGCATAGAGTGAGCACCGACCATGACACACCTTTGGCCACCCCAGATTTTAAACCCCAATCAATCCCGAACTGCAAGGAATTTGATATGTGCTAAGGCATGGTATGTAGGAATCCTCCACGAGGATCAATCCCCACCACCCTGGGTTGCCTCAAAATTTAAGCCCCAATCCATCCCAAACTATCGGGACATTGATTCGTGCTAAGGTATGGTATGTAGGAAGCCTCCATGAGGTTGAATCCCCGTCACCTTGGGTCGTCTCATAGTGTAAACCCCAATCTATTACGAAATACAGGGACTTTGATTCGTGCTAAAGCATGGTACCTAGGAATCCTCCATGAGGATCAAGCCCCACCATTTTGGGCTGCCTCAGAGTGTAAGCCTGTATCTAACCCGAACAACGGGGACGTAGATTCGTGCTAAGGCATGGTACGTTGGAAGCCTCCATGAGTTTCATGCCCCACCACCTTTGGTCATCATAGAGCATAATCTCCAAAGCAACCCATACTACGGGGACCTTGATCCGTACCAAGACATGGTATATAGAAAGAATCCACGAGGTTCAAGCCCCACCACCTTGCGCCGTCATAGAGTGTAAAAACCAACCCACCCTGAACAGTGGGGACATTGATCCCTGCTAAGGTATGGAATGTAGGAAGCCTCCATGAGGTTCAAGCCCCACCACCTTAGGTCTTATCAGAGCGTAAGCCCAAATCCAACCCGAACTACGGGGACTTTTATCTGTTCCAAGGCATGGTACATAAGAATCCTCCATGAGGTTCAAGCCCCACCACCTTGGGACGTCTCAGAGTGTAAGACCCAATCCAACCTGAACTATGGGGACATTGATCTTCTCTAAGGCATGGAATGTAGGAATCCTCCACTAGGTTCAATCTCGACAAACCAGTGGTCCCATCTGTCTCTGTATTAGTGTGCGAAGCCCCTTTTCCACCTTTGGACACCTCAGAGCGTAATCCCCAATCAATCTGGACCCTAGTTCCCCATTCACATCAATTCTACATCATGGGTCGCCTCAGAATGTAAGCCATATTCTCATCCTGTATGATGTTAAGCTGTATCTTCCACCTGAACTATGAATACTTTGATTCCTCTCCATGGGGACACGTAGGAGGCCTCTACGAGGCTCATGACCATCACTCATGTCTCACCCTGATCTCTCCCTCGAGCCTATGTGTCTCGAGAACCTCATTCCCTAACCCATATGTTCCACATACTCTAGGTCCCATCCAAGTTTCCATTCTCGTGGGTCACCACATCAGGTGTCCCATCATTCCTTTAAACTACACAGACTTTTATTCCCCGCCACATGGATACGTAGGAAGTCTCTTCGAGACCCAAGACCAAAGCCACCATCCATCCTGATTGTTACTCGGGCTGCGACATTACAGTGGGATCATGCCATTTCATTCTCTATTCCCCTCCACAACATTCGTGAATCCGCCCACATGTTGGAACCAACATCAGTGTTCCATCCAGGGGTTCTTCAATCTGATCCACTCTAGATAGTGTTCCGATCAGTCTGATCCGTCTTCGATGGATGTTAAACTTGCGGCATACCCTATGTTAAACATGGTAAGCTGAGAAAAACCTCAGATACAATTCTATGGAATAAAATTCCCTGTATTCTATGTTGGATGAATCGGGCTTCTGTACCCTCGAGAAGCCCTATAATAAGGGATAGATGACCGACATGTGAATCGCCAGCGTCAAGACATGCCAGTGATGCCCCAATGCGACTACTCTCCTATTTGATGGTTGCTGCCCTTACTAGACCCCTTGGAAGGTTCTAATAGAAGCGTCGTAATTAAAAGGTGTCCATGAAGATATGGTGTTGGGATGAGCTTCACGAATTATGTTTTAAATCTATCAGGGATACCCGGAGCAGGTGACGAGTTCCGAGGAGGAATCCAAAGAATGAAGAACTGACATACCTTCATCCAGTTTCAATCAATCAGTAGATGTCCCTAAATAAGGAATGGAGGTCACCGGCCTTTGGAAAGCGGAATGTGGGGTAACAGCAGCGCATCATCTGCGTGACGGATGCATGCGGGCCCTATCAAAAGCGTCGGAAATAGAAAATGTTGAGCGCGACATGAATATCCTCTCCTTATCTTGGAGGCTAGTAGTGTTTGGGAGGGACATCAGTGGATAAGCATGTCGCCTGACTTCGTCATCCAGTTCAAGGTCCCACCATGTAGGCTTGACGTGAAACTCTCCAGATGTTGGGACAGTCATGACATTGAGAATTTTGTTTTGCGACCTTGTCAGTATAGATCCACCCTACCGACCACGGGTGAAAGAACAGTGCTAGGGCACTAGTTGATGGTTCCTTTTTCTAGAAGTGTTAATGAGTCCATCTCTCTGCTTTCAGGAATCAAGTCATTGCATCTAGAGCTCGATCACCCGACCACTGATGCAGGGGTAGGTGCAATATCAATGAGGATTCCCAGCACAGTTTTGCCTCTTCCACATCGGCTACGACCACCACATCTGATGGGCGCCCATGCCCCCTCTCCCCTCAGCGATCATCCAGTGAAGTCTAATAAATGAACGTGTACGTAGGTATGAGGAAGAGGGGGTCATTCCCACCAGGGATATGACCCCCCTTGATCTCGAGGCAGTTGCTCCTCACAATCCACGCCGCCCCCGAGGGCCATGTAGGGAGCCTCCACACCCCCACCAAAACATTCAATTGCTTTGGGAGTTTGTCTCAGGAGCACCTTGACAATTCCCTCCCATGTAGTGATGAAGTACGAGATATACTGGTTGGTGAAATCGGAGTCCCACTTCATTGGATCCCAGTGAGGGATCCCACCAGGCCGTGTTAGTGCCGTTGGCCAGTTCCCCATGCCGAAGAGTACGTAAGCCACGCGCCTGCATCACCAGCTCCAATCCATCTGACCCGGTGCCATCGTCGGGTATGAGTAGAAGAAGACGCTTGATGTGGGGTGTCAACATCGGAGAATAGTGTGGCCCGAGCCACCGCATACTAATATCAACAAATATATTCATATGTTTAGCACAGGCATCTTCACGACCGACCCGGATCGAGGCCCCAATGTCCCCACAGGTTGGATTGTTCGACTCTACCAGTCACTTGAATAGGCTATGGACGCTATGAACCAATTCGCAATGGTGCTGCCCAACGCGGAGGCTCGCTCCGCGCCACCACTACAGAAGGTGTGATCCCTCCCTGCTTCCAACCTCGGCTTGGAGGTATGCCCCGTGAAACCTTCAACCCAGCTGAGGGTCTTCCTCATGACAGCAACACTCTGTGTGTGGGTCTCTCTTGTGCTCACTGCACTGGGTACGGGCTCACTCCCCCTGCCGCGGACCGCGAACATGGAGACATTGCATGTCTGGTCACTCACCAACATGGAGGTCCTTCCAAGGTCCCTATGCCATTCGTTGAAGGTCCTCCTCACCCCAGAAATAGGAGAGGTGGAATCCAACCCCTCTTCGCCAACTCCTAACATATAGGTCCTCTTCGTGTCCCTTTCGACATTTGTCCCGGTGCTCCCCGCACCCTGGCTTCATTGGGTGGAAACCCTCTCCGCCCTGACATTATTGCTACCAGAGGACCCCATGTCGGAAATCAGCCTTTCCCAGAAGAAACATCAAGGGGTAGGAGAGAAGGCCACCACTACCGTAGGAGGAATTCTAGGGAAGGATGGACTTGCATCAGACCCATTCTCTTCTCAGACACCGAGGTGGAGTATGACTCGGCGCAAGAGCCCTCCCCTCAGTCCCACGAGTCAAGGGTTGGGGCAGGAACGAGTCGCATCATCCATATAATCTCAGAAATGCGATATCCAAAGGATCCTGGTATCCCTCCAAATGAATATCCAAGAGGACAAGAATTTGGGATGTTCCTAGGGGCCGACCGCACTGTGTCGCCATCATCGCTGAAAGCACCCTCTACCACAAAACTATTTTTGGGTTCAATGGCAGGAGAACTGCGGCATGACTCACCCTCGGCCGGTGCTGATGTTGCATCAGGTTCTTTGGTCACCGGTCCATATTATTGTTATATGGTGGCCAGGTCGCTGCATCCCTCAGAGGACATCCCAGGATTCAGCGGCCAATCAGATCGCTCGCTGTATTCTCCGCCGGCCTGCCCGCCAGCCCAGCGGCCGACCTCAGTGTTGTATCCAGTTCCTCTTCCACCCTCAGTTGATGAGTGGGGCAATCAATGGCTGTACTATGAATCTTATCATGGGAGCTCCTGGACCATCCTCACGGCGGGCCACTTCCATGAGATGTTTTGTCTTGTCGCAAGACCGAATTTTGGTTTGCCAGAATTTCTCACCCCAGAGGAGTTTGAATGTTTTCACCAGACCCTATGGCAGACTCACCTCTATCTTTTCCACCAGCAGGTGACATATCCCGGGAGACAAGAGCACCTCTAAGACATCAACAAACAATGTAGTATGGTCGACCTGGCCAAACTGCTCGTTTTTCGGCACCCTGAGTCACCTGGCCACCATAGGGTCCTCCAACAGTAATGCGTTCACATTTTCCATGTACTCTGAACAGTTATTGAGGAGGATAATCCCCACACGCAAGTCCGTGGATGGGGGAAGTACACTTCCCTACTCTTCAGTGCGATTCTCCAACATCCCGAATCACTTAGTGATAGTGAGGACATGCCCCCAAGAAGAGTTACAGTTAACATGACCAATCTATCAGGAGTGGATAATGAGCCCGGACTTCTCGATGGGGGTGTCCCCCCTGAGTACATGCTGCGACTAGACCCATCGAGAAGGATTACTAGCTAGGAAAGGAACCTACTAGGTCTCTCTCCACCCATCAAAGCATTCGTACTAATCCGGAATGTCAGTAAAGAAAATGAAAACGTTGTAGCTGTCAAGAACTCCAACTAGTCGACCTTAGTGTAGAAGGAAAAAGAGGAACCCAAGAATGCCACGCTGCACCATCAACCTGCTGAGCAGAAGAAGTTTCTTGATGAACTTCTAGATGAACGCATTATAGAGAGGCTACCCGACTACAATGATCCTAGGCTGGGGAAGATTGGGAAGGAATAACTACCCCTCGGTGAGATTCTCCCAGGTAACCCTGATCATGCCTCATTCACAGATAGGGCAGAAGCCGGAGCTCATGACAAGAGGGAACGGTATGACTCGCAGAAGCCTCCCGAACGATGCGACAATACAAGGAACCCCGCTCGGGCTCCTCCGACCACCCCAAGGGTAACTCCACTAGCTGCTCCACGAGCAACTGAGCTTGCCTACCAAATTGAAGATCTCGAAAATGCGGTTCTGGTTAGGGATACCCATCAGGACCAGGACCCATATCCCAACGATCCGATGTCGGCGCTCATCTCCCGCCTTGATGCTTTGGAAACACAACAGGTGGCTATCCCACCTGATGGAAAGCCATACCCGGCCTGGGTGGATGACATGCCGGCACCCCCGGGATTTGGGAATCCCACTTTTTCCCCCTTTAATGGGACGGGGGACCCGCCGCAGCACATAGACCACTTTAACTCAAGCTGTGGGCCTATGTTAGGGACCCTAGCGCAGTAGGAGGCCGCCAAGCTCCGTGCTTTGTTCAGAAACTGGAGGGGCCATCATAAGTTAGGTATAGCCAGCTCCTTATGGGACATATGGCAAGCTGGGAAGATCTTCACAGGCAGTTCCATTACGAGTTTAGCTCTACCACCCGGAAGATGAACATCGCAGACCTCTTCAGGTGAATTCAAAGGCTCGATGAGCGAGTTGTGGACTTCATCGCCAGGGGGAGGGGCTCACATACTCCCTTGACATGCCACTGACCCAGGATAAATTACTAATGATGTGAATGGGGAATTTCAAGATGGAACTGGTTCCCTCCCTGATCACTCTGAATTATCTCGGAGGTTTTCGGGACCTCTTAGATAAGGCCCAACACCTCAAGGAAGCCCTGCAATAGGCTAGTCAGGCACGCCTACTGCACCCTACACTTCTAGCAAGGATAGCTGCTAGGGCCGAGCCGTCCATGGTGTCCTTGGTATAGGCCCACAGGCAGCTATAATTGCTACTAGAGGATCCAGCTCCGCAGCCCCGCAGAGGTCCACCACCACAGGCACGACTTCTAGCCCAGCAACATCCTCAGAATCATTAGGCACCCCTGCGTAACGCGCCACCGCTGCCTAGGCAAGAAAATCAAGTTCCACCTCCTCTGAATTCTCCTCCATCCCCCCTTTAGGGTTAGTCTCCTAGAGCCCCTTTCTAGATAGAATGAATCAGACCTACTCATTCGAAGAGGCTCAAGCTCCCAGCTACTTCTACAAATCCTTAGAGAAAAGAATTGTGAAACTTCCTGAGTGCTGGAAGCCAGAAGAGGTGTGTCTCACTGATCACCCCAACTACTGCCATTATCACCAGATCCTGGGGCACAACATCAAGAAATGATAGGTGTTCAAGGACTGTCTCCAAGACCAGACTGACAACAGCATAGACAGGTTGGGCCTAGCCCCGACAAATGTTGTGGGTGCATTTGTAGGATCAGATAGTAGTAGCGATAGCGAAGGCGAGTGGAAACAGGTTCCTAACCATGGGTACCATAAGTATAATGACTGGATGGCTCACAAGACAGTCACCCATGCCCATGGAATCATTCTTGCACATCTGAATTAGCTAGAGATTTTAGAAGATGCGGCTGCCACTTCTACGTTATCATTCCTGGAATCCTATTCCGAGAAGAGAAAGCATCGGCAGTGAAAGAAGAAGCAACGCGCCCCGCCAATGCCACCGTCGTCTCACACTCATGGAAACATCATGTCCCATGAGATGGGAATACCTCCCAGAATCTGCCCAGTGGTGGATGATTCGTCATGTGAAATATGAGTGTATGATTCGGTTAACACCATTGAGTTGGTAAATCCCTATATTACTCCCGAAGGGGGGGGGGGGGGTGCCAGGCGAACCTCCACAATGTCCCCCCCTGAATCCAACGTCGGTGGAACCATGTCCATATAGGCCTCTAGGGTATGTCAGTTGGAACCTCCAGCCAGTCCGTGCATGCCACTAAGACCAGACAATAGGCAAAGCGTAGAACTCCGCATGTGCAGCCTCTTCAACCCATGTCGACGGGTTCGCCTGCACCACCGTTTGTGCTACTGGATGTGGTAGTTCCACTTCGGCCATATGGAAACCACCTTTTCCCTGCTATAGGCTGATATTTTTTCACAAGGTCCGCATCTGGCATTGACCTTCTGAGCTTCGACTAGCGGGCAGCGGGATGTTCCCAGTACCAATCAGTCATCGGTCCAGCCAGCAGGGTCCGCCTTTCCTCCAATCACTGAGCGGCTTCCCTTAAGACAAATTTTTTTCTTGGAACATAAGTATGATGTTCTAAAGCACCTCGCAGGCATCCCACCAAGGCTCTCCATCCATGAAGCCCTTCATCTGTCGCCAGATATGCGCGAAGCACTTCCCGAGGCTTTAAGGAGCCTCCTCTAGTTAGAGACAGAGATAGTAGTAGCAGAGGCCTTCCATGCTAAAGCGGTTGAAGATTCTGAATGCTTTGATATCATATAGTTCTCAAGAGAGGATGAAAACACCCCCATACAGGGGCACATTCAGCCATTATACATCACTGTTAAATTTAATGGTGTGGAGGTTGGTCGTTGTCTCATTGACAATAGCTCCTTGATCAACCTCATCCCAGAGTGGACACTGGGGAAGCTAGTGTTATCTAATGATGAACTGACTCCCTCTGATAGGATGATCCAGGGATATGATAGGACAGAAAAGACCCTGGTCGGCATGATGCATATGAAGACCCAGTTCAGTGGCCTAGATTCCATTACTGAATTTATGGTTGTCTACTAGGCCACCACGTACAATGCATTGATGGGTTGGCCATTGCTCCACATGCACGCATCTATCCCATCATCGTATCACCAATGACTCATGTAATCTCTTAATGTTTGAGTAGGAGTAATCCATGGTGATTCGTCTCCTTTCTCCTATTGAAAAGACCGCTAATTGGATGATTATTATTACCAAAGAATGGATAAACATGTCCAGGCAAGCAAAGTTGAGCTCGTCACCGCTATAACCAACCCTTGGGTAGTCCTGAATAATGCCAACGTCTTCCTGATCCATCGGTTGGAAGCCACAACCCCTGATATGGTGCTTTGTTTGGTCATATTTGGGATAAGGGGAAATCATGCTCCCATATCTAGGTGGAGTCAGAAGATCACTTTGTATTATTATACGAACCAGGCTGTGGTGATCCCGGAGCCTACAACTCGTGTCAGGTATCGAGACTTTCAGCTCATGGAAATGGCAGTACGTCATATTTTTGTGTTTCACTGGGCTGGAATAAGTCGGCTCCAGCTGACACGCCACTACATTATCGATGTTATCAAGTGTGGCCCCTTTGGCCGGAGACCAGATGGGAATGGGTCTACATCCTTCACAGCCATGGTATCAGTAGTGTCAGACTGCCCCGATGTAATGACCATGGTCACACAAGCTAGTAGCAGCCTCCCATTAAGGATCTGTACCTCAGAAGAATCTTCCACCATGGAATATCCATCCATAATTGGAAAATAATATATAGAGGATTCTCCCCCTGCTTTTGAGGATGGCGTCTTAAATACAGTCGATGAACTGGTACAGGTGGACCTTGGTAGCGAGGGAGACCAGAGAGCCACGCTGATTAGTGCCGATGTGACCTTCGAGGAGCTACAACGGAACTTGGACATCCTTAAACAGCACCGTGATGTGTTCTCCTAAAGCTATGAAAAGATTCCAGGATTATATCCTATAGTTTTTTCCACCCTCTCGGTCTCTTGAAAAACCATCATGGTTTCAAAAAGCCCCCCCCCCCCAGAAAGATGCACGATGTTCATGGTGCCATGGTTGAGGCCGAAGTTGACAAGATCATCAAAGACAACATCATCAAGGATGTCCAGTACCCCAAGTGGTTAGCCAACATTGAGCTAGTCAGGAAAGATGAATGGATAGATTAGAGTCTGCATCGTCTTCCGCGATCTCAATAGTTACTATCCGAAGGATGATTTTCCCCTTCTAGTGACATAATTGTTGATCGAAGGTACAGCCGGGTTTGAAGCCCTCTCCTTCATGGATGGTTACTTTGGATATAATATAGTCTGTATATCCCCTTATGATAAAGATTATTTCTCTTTCAGAGTGCCTCAGGGTACTTTCTTTTACCAGGTTATGCCCTTTGGCATGAAGAATGTAGGTTCCACCTATCAGCATGCCATGCATCGCATATTCAAGCCAATCCTTGGATCATTGGTGGAATGCTATGTGGACGACTTGGTGGTCAAATCTCTCGAGCACCAGGACCATCTCAAGGATCTTGAGAAAGTTTTAGGCTTCCTTCATTCCCGCAAGTTGATGATGAACCAATTGAAGTGTGTGTTCAGGGTCACCTCTCGGAAGTTTCATGGCATTGTTGTCAGGTACTGAGGCATCGAGATCGACATGTAAAAGATAAAGGCCATCAACCAGATTCCTCCCATAGGCAATATTCAGGAGATTCATGTTTTTCAATGCCACTTAGCCTACATACACTGATTCATCACGAATATGGATGGTAAGTGTATGCCCTTTTCTCGGATCCTGAACAAGGGAACTACGTATGTGTTGGATGAGGAGTTCTAGAACGCCTTTGAAGAAATCAATAAATATTTGATCCAGCCTCTGGTCTTGATGCCACCTGTCTCTGGGAAGCCGCTAATTCTCTAGGTCACCTCCCTAGAGTAGTCTCTCGGCTCCCTTATCTCCCATAAAAACAATGAGGGGGTAGAGAGAAATCTATACTACCTCAACTACATGATCCTCAATACAGAAACCAGATACTCCGCTCTCAAGAAAAGCTTACTTGCACACATATTTTCTGTGCAGAAGTTACGACATTAGCTGCAGCACCGTGATGTAGAGATGGTCTCTCGGGTAGACCCACTAGAGTACATTCTGAATAGCCCCCTGTTGACTGGCCGACTAGAACGGTTGGTGGTGATCCTCCAGCAGTTTGACATCACGTTCGTGACCTGGAAGGCCATCATGGGTAAGGCATTGGAAGACTTCCTAGTTGCCCATCCAACCTCTGCGAACTAATCCCTGGACATGGATTTACCAGATGAGGAAGTCCTCTCAGTTGATCAGGTCGTTCCATGTTGGAAGATGAACTACGATGGATCCTCCCGGAGCCCCACCGGTAGGAGGCTCAATGGTCCTAGGCTCAATAGAGTTAGCCTGGGTATCTTCTTTATCACCCCGGAACAAGTCGTCCTTCCATACTCATTCATGTTTGTAGAAGGCTGCACTAACCATGAGGCAGAATATCAAGACCTAATTACGGGTCTCGAGCTGGCCCTTGAGACCGGCGTTCCCCATTCGCATGTTAAAAAGGATTCTGAGATAGTCATCAAGCAGTTCAATAGCGATTATTTTGTTAGGAAGCCAGAGCTTCTACCATTGTTATAACGCACTCTCCAGCTATTGTCCCAGTTCCCTTCTTGGACTGATGTTATCCATGTCCCTCGGTCACAGAACGGTCAAGCAGATGCATTGACCAGCTGGGCTGCGTCGCTTATAGAGCTCGATCAGGATGATCGGATTATCCACATGGCGCACCAAAGAGTCATTTCTCCCATGACCCTAGAGGATGATGACCCATAGGTAAACCATCTTACTGCCATTTCCTCTACATTAGGGCCCATTGGTAGTCTGGATGAGTTGATTGATGTAATTGTCGATTAGAGGACACGCTCGGTCGAATACATCCAACACGTTAATCTCGCATCATATCGGGTCGTGCGCAAGCGAATCCGACACCACGCGCTGCAGTTTACTCTCCATAGTGGTCCCGGCCTTGAGTGGATCGTCTATTAGTGCAGATTTGTTGGTGTTATCATCTGTTGCATCCAAGGAGTAGATATTCCACAGGTCATGTAAGAGGATCATGCTGGTTCTTGTGGTGCCCATCCGGTCGGGCCCAAACTGTCTCACCGGATTCGAGGATTAGGGTATTTTTGGCCTTCCATGATCCATGACTGCATCGTGTTTTCTAAAGGGTGCCACGAATGTCATGTTCATGCTAATTTTTTGCATCGGCCACCAGAGACTCTCTATACTAGCAAGTACTTTTAACCCTTTGAATTCTGGGGGTTAGATGTTGTAGGACCGTACCCATCGGCAACGGCTCACCAATGTCAATTCATTCTGACCGCTATGGATTTATTTTCCATGTGGGAAGACGTAATTCCGCTCAAGGATGTCAAGGCCCATTCTATCATCAACTTTTTGAGTTCCAATATCATATATCGAGTTGTGGTTCCTCACGCTATCCTCACCAATAACGACACCAACTTCTAAGCAGCCGAGTTGAAGAAATTGTACGCCAATTACGACATTCATTCCAACCATACCTCCCGCTATAACGTGAAAGAAAATGGACACATTGGGTAATTCAATAAAACCCTCTTTAACATTCTAAAAAAATGGTTGGTCATAACAAGAAGAGTTGGCCGGACAAGCTCCCAACGCCCTCTAGGATTATCAGACAATGACCCATAATTCCACCTAGGTGACCCCATATACTCTGGTGTACGGAACTGAGGTCATACTGCCCATTGAGATTTAGTTACCCTCATTACACATAGCGGTCTACGACCAGCAAGCACTAGATAGAGTGGCTCAAGTCCGACTAGCTGAATTGTAAGCACTGGATGAGAATACTGTACACCCCGGCCCTAGTTACCCAGAGTTGTTGCATTATTACATAACATTGGCATGATCACAAAAGATCAATTCTTGAACGACCGATTAGTTTAGTATCCTTAGATTCAATAGATACATCCATACATTTTACATTACATCATAATGTGAAAACTACAACAACACCTTGTCTCCACACTCCTATCCACTTATACTGTCCCTTCAGGTCATTCATAAAATACTTCTTCACATCCTGGTAAAACTAAAACATAGAACAGGGTGAGCTCAGATTCATAGTAAAGATAACAATATAGCAGAAACTTTCATAAATAATAATAAACAATTAAGGAAATGTATAACTGAAACAAAAGCCTTTTAAACATGAACCTCAACATAATATGGAAAAAATAAAATGAAATAATTCCATTTACTTATTCACCTAGATATTCTAATAGTTGAAAAATCACATGCAAAATCAATAACCACCTTCATAACGATGGAATGCATAATGCCAGACTATCATAACCACATAGTGAAGGACTTATGCCATGAATACAAATAAGATTTTGTCATGGTCTTGTGGTAAGACACTAGTTTGTATCATGATACCAACCATTTCATTGAGGAGCTATAGCAAGCTCAACCCATCACTTATTAAGTCTAATGCATTCCTCAAATGAACAGGTCTAATCACAACATAAACATTCGTATTGAAACTAGCATAAGATGTGTCAATACTTTATCCATAATCCATAAATGGTATAAAAATAACACATAAAAAGTCTAACATATCACAAAACCTTCAATACAATATGGAAGTTTTGTATCATAATAAATCATCTTCACATAAGCTTAAAATTCTTCAAAGGATGTTGACATGGATGAAACCAAAACTATTTGAGAGAAATATATCTTTTTTTGAAATCATTTAAAAGTCGCATAATTAAAAAAGAAAACATTTCCTTTGAAAATATTCTTATAATCATGTAACGAAAGCTTCAATGATTTTATAACGGCGAAAAATAGCTGCACCCACCGTATAAGTTAAAAAGACATTTTTACCTAATTTTTTCGAAAAGGTTAAAAAGGACCTTGTTTGGAAAATGACAGAAATATTCCATTATAATTTTTTCCAAAAAAGTCAACCAAGGGTATAGATGACATTAAACCATATTCTGTAAAATAGTACGAATTTTTAGAAATACATTTTTAATAATCAGGGATGTTGATGAAAAATAGTTCCCAGTAGATAATTATGTATAAACAACCTCGGATATTGAAGAGATTGTGAAATAATCCCTTACCATGGACTTTTCCTTGGATTAGGGTAGGTTAACCTCCTGTATAGTGGTGAAATAATTGTTATTAAATTATACAAAAATCATATAGTTTAATATGATATCATATATGATCTTTTAACATTGATTCGTAAATAATATCTTAGTATTATCATCGTTTCAGGTGATAACAGATTCTTTTTCTTTATATTCTTTATTAGGTGAGCCATATTTGTTATGGATGGGATGCATATTATTCATATACAGAATGATATCATGTCTCTAAATATTAATTTTAATAATAACAAAATTAGTCTTGAATGGATAAGATGGGGAATAAATCTCATCGCGTTCGTGGATAAGGTAATCCGTATGAACGAACAAGCAACAATATCATTCATTTAATATTAAAATAATATATAATTGGATGGTATAAAATATATACAGAAACATTATCATGTTATATTTATTATTTAAATCAATTATGCATCATTATTATACCCATCCAAATAATAATGTATTGAATAACAATTACACCATGGCGTGGAGACGGTAGGCCGCACGTACGCATGTATGGTGACATGTCATTCAAAGGATGGATAGAATACTGAATATGGTTTTACTATATTTATTATAACATCAAAATATATAGATGATACTATTGTTATTATTTTAGAATGGAAATAACAAATAAAGAAAAGTTGAAGAAGAAAGGAACTTGAAAGAGGGTGGTGAAAACATTACCTCTTCTCCGGGTTCTTTCTTTTGATTTGATCAAAATAGCTCCTTAGATAGGCTTTCTGACTAATGTATGGCCTCTAGGATTATGGGAGGATAGTTGAGAAATTATATGGGAAGATTTTGGCCGATCAAAAATGCTTTTAAGGTATAAATAATTGGTTATAAGTGGTGTCCATTTATAAGGGGGGGGAGTGGCTGTTTAGAAAAAACATAAAGTTTTAATTTATAATAAATTCATATTCAGTTTATAATTGATCCAAAGTAGATTATTAAAATTATAAGGTGGGTATGGGTATAAATACATTAATCTAATAGATTTTTTACAGGATTGGGTCAGTATATTAACCTTATCAGTTTATTTGACTCTTAGTTAAATATGTTGACATTTAACATGTCACCTTGTATTTATATATTATATGGGTAATAAAGTTAATATATACTTATAAGAGACCCCAAAGTGGTATATTAATGATATACCTATCATTATATAAGTCTTATAGCAGAACCTTATATTTTTAGAAATAGAATATGAATTAATAATATAATATTTGTTTTAAAAATTATTTTATGTCAATTTGGACACTATTTAATAACAGATTTTTGATAGTCTAAAAAACATTATTAATACGAAAAAAATTCATTAAGAAATCCTAACATTTAATATTAATCAATAAAATTCGTTTATATCATCAAAACTATAATATTATATTTATTTTAATATTTATAATACCAATTCTTTGATTCATTAATTAATTAGGAAAATACTACATCATTATTGTGTAATAAATAAATTTAATTATTCAATGTCTAAAAATTATAAATAAAATACCATTATGTAGGAAATATTCTTCTCTTTATAATTAATATTTATTTTCGAAGGTATAACTTATATAACCCTATGTAAAAAATAGTTTTTCTAAAAGATATATGCTTATGTCATTTTTCTATTTACTTTAACTTAATTAATATACAGTGTCATTATCAGTTACAAGTGGATCCATGGGGTCCTGAAATTGACCCAGAGATTCCTATGATCGGAAATGTATCAACCAATAGGGTTAGGACAAATTTTAAGATAATTTATAATTATTATAATACTAATTTTTACCCTTATTTACCCGATATAACCATTAAACACGGTAAATAAAATATTTACCAAAGTAATTATTCAAAATGTCTAAAAATAAAAGTTACCAATTTACACAACATGGACCTCCTGATTTTCAATATGGAATCAATTTTTCTATATTCAAAACATCGAAATTGTATTAATTAATTTAAAATTAATTTCCGTTGTTAAAACAAAAAGCGTGTTTTTAAGAGATAATAACTATCAAAAGATTGTCACTTGCTTATGTCCAGTTTAAATGTGAATATATATACAATGACCAAAATTGGGTTAAATCATAAAAATATAATCTAATTATACTCTAAAATCACTTTAATTCATAATTTATCACTATTAATTATATAGATTAAAAAAGTTGTTTTTAATTATAATTTAGTACTTTCACTATTCATCAAAATATAAAAGTTGTCAGAAAAGTACCAAAAATTCTCCCTAAGATTATTTAGATATTCCTAATCCAAAAATGAAGTCCATTTTGAACGATAAAATGTATAAACTTTCAAAAATTTGGTATTACTCTTCATAATAGCTAGTTTGATTGGTAGTGGGGTGTGTTAGAACTCGAAGTTACGTACAACACACACTACTGTATTATTTAAAGAGATGTGTCCTGTGGAAGCTAGGGGTGTTACATTCTACCTTACTTCAAATAATTTTGTCCTTGAAATTTCTCGAATACTACTGCGTGAAAAGTCTCTGGTGGTTATTCATCATAAGTTCCTCAGGTTCCCATGTTTCCTCTTCTGCCTTATGGTTTCTCCATATAACATTTACCAGACGAGTTGTCGAGTTTCTTAGAAGTTGTTATCTCTTATCAAGAATCTTGAAAGTCTCTTTGAACTAAGACAGACCGGGTTCTAGTTCTAATTCCTCATAGGTGAGTACATTCCTTGGGTCAGACATGTATTTTCCCAACAGTGATACGTGGAACACATCGTGATCTTTGGAGAGACTTGGCGACATTGCCAAACGGTATGCCACAACCCCAATTTGTTCTAGAATTTTGAATGGTATGATGTAAATGGGACTCATTTATCCCTTCATGCATAAACTTATAGAACCCTTCCATGGAGATACCTTCACGAAAACATGATATCTTACCAGAAATTCCAAATCCTTCCTTCGGTTGTTTGCATTTCTCTTCTGCCTATGTTGAGCTGCTTTGATGTGGTTTTGAATTACCTTCACCTTTTCCATAATTTCCTCCACCATTTCTGGGCCTATGAGTTTTCTTTCACCAACATCATCCCAACAGGTTGGTGTACGACATCTGTATCTATATAATGCTTCATATAGTGCTATCTGAATACTTGAATGAAAGCTATTGTTATAAGAAAATTCTACCAGAGGTAAATATTTATCCCACATACCTTGAAAGTCAAGTGATCATGATCTCAAAATGTCTTATATGGTTTCAATAGTCCATTATAATTGTCCATCAGTTTGGGGGTGGTATGCAGTGCTCAAACGATGTTCAGTATCCTGGGCTTTCTGAAGACTTTTCTAGAATCTTGAAGTAAAATGGGGATCACGATCAGAAAAAATCAATAGGGGTACTCCATGAAGTCTGACAACATCAATTATATATAGTCTTTCTCAATTTTAAAGTGGTAGATCCTCTCTTATAGCATAAAAATGTGACGACATGGTAAGATGATCAACAATAACCCATACTGCATCGTTCCTTCTAGGAGTCTTTGGTAGCCTCATGACAAAGTCCATTGTAATATTATCCCATTTCCACTCTGGTATGGGAAGAGGTTTCATGACTCCTCTAGGCTGTTGACTTCCAGCATTCACATTTTAAAAAACCATACATCTTGACACAAAATCTGAAATCTCCCTCTTCATGTTGTCCCACCAAATATGTTCCTTTAAAACTATAATCATTTTGGTTCTCCCATGGTGTATAGAGAAATTGGAGCTATGAGCGTCATCTAACAATTCTCTTTTCAGATCAGGTTTATCGGGAACACAATGTCTCTTCCCAAATTTCAAAATTCCTTCTTCATACACAAAGTCTCTCAATCTCCCATCATTCACAAATTTAATCTTCTTTTGAAACTCTTCATCACCGGTCTGAGTACTCTATTATTTCTAGTAAAGATGGTTCGGAAACCATTTGAGAAAGTATTGATGTTTCACCTTCCATGGTAATTCCCATATCGATCTTCACAAGATCCCTGAAAATTGGATCCCTTTCGATTCCTATCATGTTCAAAACTCCATGATCTTTTCTGCTCAAAGAATTTGCCACTTAATTTTCCTTCCCCGGGTGGTAGTGTATCATGAAGTCATAATCTTTGAGTTCTTCAAGCCATCGTATTTTCCTCATGTTGAGTTCTTTCTATGTGAAAATGTACTTCAACCTCTTTTGATCAGTATAAATCTCACATTTTTCACCATAGAGATAATTTATCCATAACTTCAATGCAAAAATTACAATCTCTAACTGAAGATCATGATTAGGATAGTTTTTCTCATGAATATTCAGTTGTCGTGATGCATAGGCAATAAACCTATCATTATGCAAAAGGAAACAACGAAGTACTTTATTTGAAGAATAACTATAAATAACAAACACGTCATTCCCCGATGGTAGAGTAAATATAGGACCATTGACTAATATTCTATTAAGTACTTCAAAACATTATTCGAACTATTTTGTCAAAACAAATTTAACTCTTTTACGTGTGATATTTGATAATGGGTTAACCAATCGGGAAATATTCTGGACAAAACACCGATAATAACCTACTAAACCAATAAAACTGTATACCTCAGTTATACTCGTCGGTAATGACAATTCATGGATTTATCTTGTCTTAGAAGGATCAACAGTGATTCCATCTTTGGAGAAAATATGTCCAATAAAAGAGATCTCATGAATCCATAATTCACACTTTCTAAACATCCCATATAATTCATGTCTTCTAAGGGTCTTTGGGATAATGCACAAGTAATTTTCACAATCTTCGTAGCATTTTAAGTATACCAAGATATCATCAATAAATAGCACCATAAAATCATCATGATATTCCTTGTAAACTCTATTAATTTGATCCATGAATAAGAGGGTGAATTAATCAATCCAAATGGAATTACTGTAAACTCATAATGCTTGTACCTGGTTCGAAATGCTGTCTTAGGAATGTCTTTCATATTCACACACAACTGATGGTATCCAGATTGAAGGTCAATCATTAAAAATAATTGAGTTCCATGTAGTTGGTCGAATAAATCCTCAATGCGAGGTAGGGGATACTTGTTCTTTATTGTTATATTATTGATCTCTCTGTAGTCGATACATAACCTCATAGATCCATATTTATTTTTAACAAAATGGATAGGGGCTCCTCATGGAGAAACAATAAGGTGAATAAATACCTTATTAATCAATTCCTCCAGTTGTTTCATTATTTAAACTAATTCTATAGTGGTCATTCTATAAGGGGTCATCGATAGAGGCCTGGAACCATGAATTAATTAAATGGAAAACTCAATTTCTTGTTCTGGATGATGTCTACGTTAATCTTCTGGAATCACATCAACATATTCTCTCACAATAGGTACATCCTATATTTGAACATTCCTTTCCTCACCCACAGTCATTTCATTCTCTTCCTCCCCATTAATTGAATTTAGTTGAGCTACTAGGAGTGGATATTGGTAAGAATTAGGTGGTGACTATTCAGCTCTAAAATGAGGAGTTCCTTATCATCATCATCAAAAATAGTAACCTAATTATTCTTAAAATAAATTTCTTCGTCATGGTCTAAAAGCCAATCCATACAGAGGATTATATCAAATTTAATCATAGGTATGACAATGAGATCCGTAGATAAATAAAATTTAAGTGATCTAATGGAGACTGATTCACAAAACATTATTGCAATGATACTTCCCTTAGAAGTTTTTACTGACAACTCCCTTGTTAAATCAAAATAAAATTATCTAATTTTCTTAAAAAATAGGAAGATATGAAACAATGCATTGATCCAGAATCAGGTAATGAATTTTCAAAACATGAGGAAACCATTAAATTACCTGCCACTACGTCTTTGGGAGCTTCTACCTCAGCAATAGTTATTGAATAATCTTGGCCATGATCCCTTGGCCCCTTCTAAGGTAAGTTCCCCTAACTCTTAGGAAAATCATTTTCATAATGTCCCATCTCCCTACAGTTGTATTATTCAACATCGGTAGCTTCTTTCTTCCCCTTGAAATCACGATCATGGTGGAATTTTTCACCAAACTTGTAATAGACTCTCATTACCTTCATGCATGTACCGAGGTGTTTCTTCCCACATTTACTACATGATGGATATTAAACTTTTCCCTTCTTCCCCTTATTTCCATTTCTAGAGTGATCAGCAGATCTCTTCTTCTGTTGCATTACTTTAAATTCATAAGACATAGAGAATTCTTTTTCTGTCTTTATAGCACATGAGACAATATCTTCGCAAACAGAGAAGGTTTGTGAGACTAATGCTTGATGGAGAAAAGGTTTTAACCCATCAAATAAACGATCAATCATACTTCTTGATTTATGTATATAACTTACAACATACCTTGCTAACCTAGTAAAGTTAGCCTCATACGTTGTGACAATCTCATCCTCCTTTGGTCTAAGACTCAGAAAATGTCTTTCAATATCTTCTCAATGGTCATGTGGAAAGTATTTTTCTAAGAAAACCACTTTGAACTCCCTCCATTCCATATTTGATACTTCATCATGCTCCTTTGTATTTTGAATCAATGACCACCATTGATCAGCATCTCCAGTGTGGTGGTAAACTGCTATGATAACTTTTTCCATTTCAAGACTCCCCTACGCATGAAAAGTTTTCTATAAAGAATTTATCCATTTCTCAGCTACTAAGGGATTTGTACTCCCATTTAATGGTGGTGGTTTTTTCCTCATGAAGGGATCTAAAATTGATCCTCCATGTTGTGGATCAGGGTGCTCCATACGGGTAAGGTTATTATTCATAACCTGAGTGAGTTGTCCCAGTATGGTGATTAGCTGATCAGCACCAGTTGCATCACCAGCTCCACTATAATTATCTTGAGGAGGAGTTCAATCCCTAAATGGAGTGAATGAATTGATACGGATTCCATTTCTTCCACTAGGCGCCATTTCTAAACAATGGCATACACTATATTACTTTATGAATGGAAACACATAAATCCAAACTAGAAAAACACTTAACATAAATTGAACAGTTTATGGCTATAATCCATTATCATAAAAATGTTTTCATTGAGGAAGTATATAATCATATTCCCTTCATAATGGTTTGTAATGAAAATGAGAATTATCCTAAGCATATCCTCCGGGAGTGTAGTAACCAAGAGTGCAGCAAGGCCTGTTGTCATCACCAGCTCCTGTTCGAGTCTAGCTCAAAGCGGTGTTTTTAGTTTTTACACCTAGGTACAAATGTGCCAGAGCCAAATAAACTTTCACGTATCTAGACAGTGATTTATTTCTTTGAAAACTCATAAAATCTCTACAATACAAAAATTTTAAGATGTTCTTCTATACTAATCCTCAATGTCCATATTAGGTATATGTGCTCTAATGAGAGTTTTTCTAAATCTAGCATCCATGTTTTGTACTAAAATTCCCCTCATAGAAAAGGTAATTCCCCAATTCTAGTTACCTAGAGTCGGTGCATTATTACATAAAATTTTCATGATCACAAAAGATCTTGTCTCGAAAGACCGATTTGTTTAGTTGCCTTGGAATCACTAGATAAATTCATAAAGTTTAAATTACATCATAAAGTGAAAAATACAACAAAATCTATTCTACACACTCATATCCCCTTATACTATCCCTCCAGTTCATTCATAAAATACTTCTTCACATCCTAGGAAATATAAAACATAGAAATGGTTGAGCTCAGATGATCAATAAGGATAAAAATATAGCAGAAACTTTCATAAATAATCATAAACATTTAAAGAAATATATAACTAAAAAAGCCATTTATACTTGAACTTCAGCATAATATGACAAAAATAAAATGAAATATTGACTTTTACTTATTCAAAAGGATATTCTAGTAGTTTAATAATCACATTAAATATAAATAACCAATTTCATAATGATGGAATGGATAATGCCATACTATCATAACCACACTGTCAAGGCCTTATTCCAAGACTACAAATAAGATTTTGTCAAGGCCTTGTTCCAAGACACTTTATTGACTCATGAGACCTACCGATGCATCGAGGAGCTATAGCAGGATCCGCCCTTAACTTATTAAGTCCAATGCATTCCTCATATGAACATGATTAAGCATGACATAAGCATTCATATTAAAACTAGCATATGAAATGTCTATACTTTTTCCATAAACCATGAATGGAATCAAAATAACACATCCAATGTCAAACATATCACAAAACCTTCAGTATAATATGGAAGTTCTGTATCATATTAAATCATCTTCAAATAAACTTAAAATCCATCAAGGGATGTCGACATAGATGAAATCTAAACTATTAGAGAGAAATATATCTTTTTTTTGAAATCATTTAAAATTCACATAATTATAAAAGAAAAAATTTTGTTTGAAAATATTCTTATAAGCTTGTAGGAGAACCTTCATGGATTTTATAATTTCCGAAGATAGCCACACCCACCGTATAAGTTAAAAAGTCATTTATACCTTAATTTTGTCGAAAAGGTTTAAAAGGACCTTGTTTTGAAAATGACGGAATGATTACGTTATAAACTTTTTATAAAAAGTCAAAAAATGGTATAAAAGACTATAAACCATTTTCTATAAAATAGTAAGATTTTTTTGAAATTAATTTTTAAGAAAAATGGATGTGGATGATAAAGATGTCCCAACAGATAATTACGTATTATCAAAACCTCGGATAATGAAGTGATTGGGAAATAAACCTTTACATTGTACTTTTCCTTGGTTGAGGGTAGGTTAACCTCCTGTATAATGGTGAAATAATTTTTTTTAAATTATACAAGAATCATATACATTAATATGATATCATATATGATCTTTTAACATTGATTTGTTAATAATATCTTTGTATTATCATTGTTTCGGGTGTTAACGGATTTGTTTTTCTTTGTATACATTGTTATGTGAGCCATATATGTTATGGATGGGATGTATGTTATTAATTTCCATAATGATATCATGTCTCTAAAAATTATTATTAATCATCAAATAAAATTTAGTCTTGAATGGATATGATGGAGGATGAATCTCATCGCGTTCGTGGAGACTGTAATCCGTACGTATGCACGAGCGACAATATCATTCTTTTTATATTAAAATAATATATAATTGGATGGTATATAATATAGACAAGATCATCATCATGTGATATTTATTATTTACATGAAATACTCATCATTATTATTCCCATCCAAATAATAATTTATTTATTAACAATTACACCACGACTTGGAGACGGTAGGCCGTACGTACGCCCGTATGGTGACATGTCAATCAAAGGATGGATAGAATACATAATATGGATATACCATATTTATAATAAAATCACAGTATATATAAGATACTAGAGTTATTGTTTTATAATTGAAATAACAATGAAGGAAGAAGTTGAAGAAGAAAGGAACTTGAAAGAGGGTGGTGAAAACATTACCTCTTCTTGAGATTCTTCCATTTGATTTGATCAAAAGGGCTCGATAGGATGGCTTTATGACTAAAATAAGGCCTCTAGGAATAAGGTAGCATAGTTGAGAGGTTATTTGGGAAGAGTTTTTTTGAACCAAAAGGATTTTAAGTTATGAAGAATTGGTTATAATTGGTGTCCTTTTATAAGGTGGACGAGGGGCTCTTTAGAAAAAACGTAAAGAATTAATTTATAATAAATTCATATTCAGTTTATAATGGCTCAAAAGTATATTATTCAAAGTATAAGGTGGGGATGGGTGGAATTACTTTCATCCAACAGATTTTAGACAAATTTGGGTCACTATATTGACCTTATCATTTATATTGAACTCATCGTAAAATAGTTTGACAGTTACCATGTCACTTTGTTTTTTTTATATTATATGGTTAATAAATATAATATATAATTCCAAGAGACCCCCAAGTGGTACATTAATAATAAAAATATCATTATATAAGTCCTTTTTCCAAACCTTATAATTTTAGGAATAGAATATGAATTAATAATATAATATATGTTTTAAAAACTATTTTATGTCAATTTTGACACTATTTGATATTTGTTTTTTTAAGTCTTAACAACTTTATTAATTCAAAAAAAATCATTTATGAAATCCTAAAAATGTCATATTAATCAATAAAATTAGTGGATGGCATCAAAATGTTCAAATTATATTAATTTTAATATATATAATACCAATTATTTGATTCTTTCATTAATAAGGAAAATATTGCATCATTATCGTGTCATAAATAAATTTATTTATTCAATGTCTAAAAATTATAAATAAAATACAATTATATATGAAATGTTTATAACTTTCTAATTAATATTTACTGTCCAAAATATAACATATATAGCCCTATATAAAAAATGTTTTTCGAAAAGATATATGCTTTTGTCATTTTTGTATTTACTTTAGCTTAATTAATATAAAGTGTCATTATCACTTTAAAGTGAATACATGGGGTCCCAATGTTGACCCACATATGCCCATTGTCGGAAATGTATCAACAAACAGGGTTATGACCTGTTTTAGGGTAATTTTTTATTCTTATAATATTATTGGTTTACCCTTATTTACCATATTTACCTTTTAACTACAGTAAACAAAATATTTACCGAAATAATAATTCAAATTGTCTAATAATAAATGTTACCTATTTACACAATTTTTACCCAATTATTCTAAATATGGAATCCATTTTTCTAAATTTAAAACACAGATGTGGCAGTAATTAATTTCAAATTAATTCTCATTGTTAAAACAAATAGCATTTTTTAAGAGATAATAACTATCAAAAGATTGACACTTGCTTATGTCCAGTTTAAATGTGAATTTAAATATAATGAAAAAAATTGTATTAAATGGAAAAATATAATCTAATTATACTTTAAAAGAACTCAAATTCATAATTTATCAATATTAATTATTTCGATTAAAAAAGTTGAGTTTAATTAAAATTTAGTAATTTTCTCTATTTTTCAACATATGAAAGTTATAAAAAAAGTACCAATAATTCACCCTAAGATAATTTCATTATTCTGAATTTAAAAATGAAGTCCATTTTGAATGATAAATAGTATAAAATTTCAAAAATTCAGAATTACTATTCATACCTGCTAGTTTGATTGGTTGTGGAGTGTGTTAGAACTCGAAGTTGCGTACAACACACGCTACTGTATTATTGAAAGAGAAGTGTACCATTGAATCTTGGGGTGTTACAAATAGTATTCGTTCCTTGAAAAAAATATAATGGAATCAGAGCAGGATGGGTTGATCTTTCAACAAGAAGGTTCGCCTCCTATCTTTCCTGCAAGGCGATTTGGTATTAGCTCTCTGTGCACCAATGATCCCTGGAAGGAAACCACCCAAGATGGAGACCAAATAGGAATGACATTTCATTGATAAGAAGGTTTATCCCAATGGAGCATACTCCCTGATTACCATGGATATGAGTGTATAACTCCTCCCACCAATGCCAACTTCCACAAGCAATACATTACCTGAGTACTTGGTCCTACACATCCTTAAACTGGATTTGGTCCTACATTTGGGCCCTTATAGTCCCCCATATCCTTTAAATGGATTATGGTCCTACATGAACTTAAACTGCACACTCTTCCCAAAAGACATTAAACTGAATGTCATCCCACATGACATTAAAATGTATTTCATCCCACAAGACGTTAAACTGTATATTCTCCCACATGATGCTAGAATGTTTCTTAAAGAACTATGTGTGGCTTGATTCCCATCCTTATGAGATACGTAGGACCACCTGAAAATTTTGATTTCAGGTCCAACCCCATCTCTTAGAGATCTCCCGGTCTCCCGATCACCTAGGCCCCTTGGCTTGTGCCTCTCCATGAGGGGGATATATAGGTATGGTACATGGTTATTCCCTCATTCGCGTTGGGCTTTTGGCACCATGCATCCCCTTCATCCTAGAATCTGCCATCTCTTGGCCTCTCTCAAGATGATCCCCTCAAACCATTGCAAGGGTCGGCCAATTTGTTAAGAGTACTTTGGTCTAGGACCTGTAGTGTCAGATTCAACATAGGAAAGTTCCTTCCACTTGTCAAGATTCATGTATCCCTCCATTTGGGCCCCATTATCTTTCACACCTGAAGGGACCCACAAGAACGACATGGATACCACGCCTAAGGGATCTCTTCCATTATGGACCAATGCACTAGAGGGTTTCGGACAAAAAAATTATACAAATCCCACATTGTGAACATGGTCAACGGTCGATGTTCATTCGTTTGTCCCCATTTCAGGCTAACGCGACATGATGTTGTGTTGCGAACATGGTCAGCAGTTTTTATCTGTCCCCACACCGTCCCCTTCAGGCCATGAATGTTGGTTGAATGAATCACATTATGTTCCACTCCATCATGTCCATATGGAATCTCGACACTCTTGAAACTATCCCTCAGTGAACCCCCACACGTCAAGGGGACAAAGTTTCAATGCGGCATCTTTCGGGGTTCCCACAGTCTGATATCTATGACCATAAACTAAGATATTCATTAAGGGTTATCTACAGCTCAATCCTCATCCCCATGCGATACGTAGGGTCACCCGAGCATTGTGCTTCCCGGTCTAGCTCAGCTGGGAGCTACTTTCTCCTGGCCCCTTATCCTCTAACCCTCGCTGGCCTCTTGGCCCGAGGCTCTTTACCCAGAGGTGTGCATATTGATTATTTGGACCTCGTTCACATTCATGTCGGGTATGCTTCATTGTGTCATGCGCATTCCTCCAGGTCCATTCCATATAACCTTAAACTGTGTTGTTGGTCCCACCAAATGACCATAAACTATTATAGTATCGTCCCAACAGCACGACGAAAAACGGCACTGCATTGTGATAACCTCATCATAGAGGACATCACTATGGGTATCAGTAATTTACCATACCATTTTTCAATGCATATAGATGGCATGATTCTTGTAGCGATGCCAGAAATTTCTACCCTAGGCCGATCGCTTCACAAAAGAAAAACCATTCACCTTAAAGGACAAAAAAGATACATCAAATGCTTCTTCTTTTGGTGTGAGGGCTAGACCTGCACGCCACATACATCATTTTCACTGTTACCTTACCGATCCATTCCCATTTCTAGAACTACGTGCAACTTGATTCTCATCCTTATGGGATACGTATGATCTCCCAGACATTTTGTCTCAAGTACTGCCCCTATGGTCACAAAATCCCATTCGGCCTCACTATCGGCCCCTTGGCCCGACTTCTCGGGGAGTTTTCTAACTGCAGTGTTTGCCCTGAACAAGTTTGGGATTCCCCATAATGATATTGGGAAGTGACAGTTCCCTCACCAGGGAGGTCCTTCCTAAAAGAATGGATGATACATGATCATATTGATGCGTCTGCCTAATGTGCTTCCACCGCAGTGGCATAATCTTGGGAGTGTTATATTCTATAAGAAAAAACCAACACTTCAAATTCCACACTTTGTGTTCCCCTTTATTCGGATCCTCATCCTATTTCACATTTTAAGGGACCCCCTAACAGTACGGATTCATGACCTATGGTCCCCCTACTGTCCTGGGCCAACATTCTGGACGACTGATCAAGTTTTAAGGGACCCCCTAACAGTACGGATGGTCGACCTTTGGCCCACCTACTGTTCTGGGCTAGTGTTCCGAAAGACTGGTCGACGAGATTTCAATTAGGCCACGTGTTGTGAACATGGTCCGCAGTCGACTCTCATTTGTTGTACCCATTTCAGGCTAATGCAATAAGGATGTTGTGTTTTGAACATGGTTCACAATTGTACTACATTTCAATGCCCCTCCCATAGTGTTCCGAATTTGGGTAACATGATTCACATTTTCCATTCCCCTATGTTCAGACTGATTCCAATGCCCCTGTAATTGCCCCGTCCGTGCGCTAGAGCACATTGAGAAGATGATACATCGATTGGTCTGAGGTCCTCTTCCTTTGGATGGGCCTACCACTTCTCCTCAGAAATCCGAGTTCGAATTTAGATTGCTCAAAGATTGGTTGATTCTCCCATGATCAAACAACGTAATAGTGTTAGCCACCTTTGCTTCTCACGACCCACGTGATCTTAGTGATGGATTTCTATTTATTCGGGGATTGTGGTTGAGCATGTTAGACCAAAGGGAAAAGTATGTTAAGTAACATGTAAAGTATGTATATTTGTATATAGATACAGTTCAAAATAACAACAAGTAGTAAAAGCGGGAAAAGTGTATGGGTGTTTACAAAATAGGTCCCATAAGGGTCGGATACTTGGATAGACCTCTCCAATATCTCCATATTGTTTCTATCGGCCCCCATGAATGCCTCCCATCCCCTGATGTCCCTTTTATCATCAGTGTCCACAGAGCACAGCTCGCTGGCCCTGGCCCGTGCCTGTGCCTATTCAGCTTGGAGGTCGGTTATCTGGCGACTCACTTCTATGAGATGTTCTTGGGCATCTGCCAGCTGGGCCCCCAACTGCTCTATGAGATCAGAGCAGTTTTCGATGAATACCTTTTTCTATTTCTCTTATTACTTGAGGCGTTGGAATTCTTGGTCTCCCCTCATAAATGCCAGGGTACTCCCTGACTCCTCCTGGCACCGGATGACATCGGCACGCTGGCTTCTCTCATGTATCTTCTCGGCTATGTAATCATGGACTATCTGGTGAAGGCGTTGAGCATCCTCCCCTCCAGCACACAGGAAGCACAGACAGGTGTGGAGTGACCCCATCTGCTTCAGCTATTCCGCCTAGGGCTTCTTGAGAAAACACCGGATGCACTTCTATCATTTGTGTTGCGTCATCTGACTCTCCTTATCCACTTATGAATCAGAATCCTCTATTTCTTCAGGATTAGCAGGACGATAGAGAGGGAAGACAACCAAAAATCCATTGGAATGGTCCTCCTCAGTGATTTCCCCCAGGGGAATAGGCTCCTCAGCTTATGGGTCACTTTTCTCTCTCCCTTCGATCTTGGTGTCACCCTAGTTGATTTTTGTCCATGCCCCGATGGCAGCGCCACTGGTGTTCGCCGCTACCTACCCACCAATTTCATGACCCAACTCAGTTTGGGAGGCATGTTCTAGATGGGGCAGCACGTTTTCCATTTTCTCAGTCGTGGATGGTCCAGGCTCAGCAGACCGATGAGCCCCCAGTGCCGTGATCACTGTACAGATAAAGAGCACCCTGATAAGTTGAGTCCTCTGACAATGAGTACTGGGGTCGAAACAAGGGACTTACAGGAACCCAAGGCATCAACCTCTAGTGCTCTGGCTGTCGCAGGATCTGTCGTGGCAGCGGACTCCACGACACTCCTCAGCTCGATAATGAGTGTCAGTGACCCACTTTACCCCATTGGCAATTCCTCCCCTCCATCAATTGGAGATGCTTGATCAGCGCTGATGTGTTCCTAAGTAAGATATGGAAGGTAGGTTAAGGATTGAAAAGGAAATAGAATACAAGCGAATATGGGGTTGAACCATACCTCGAGTATCTCAGTTGCATCCATATCGAATCCGACGATATCACCGCTTTCCTAGAGACCCCCTTGCTGGGACAGCCCCTAAGACCATTCACCTTTGGGCTCCTCTTCTCCTTCACCTTATACTTCTCCCTCTACCTCCTCTCCAACCTTGTCGCCTTCCGACTCATCTCTGTCTTCTTCCACCAGTGTCATCCATTCTGTATTATGCTTTTGGCAGAGCAGCACCTTCACTAAGAGATTTGTCTCCACACACCGACCCCGTTGATATGCGTATGTGTCCATCGTCGTCAGGTATGCATGTTGTCGATGGAAGCTCACTTTGTCGGCGACCCGAACAAGACCGACTTCTGGAAACTGGACCATGTTCCCCACTACTTTCTATCAGAGGGATTCAGTACTCATTGACTACCGTTGGGTTATCCATGATGACCATAGAGCATGGAAGATGGAATCCTGGGAAGGATGAAGCATGATTCCTATTTTCATCCCAGGATGTTCTCTTGCCACTCTGTGGGACCCTCATACTCCAGGAAATGATGGTGCGGCCACGCCATGTGATGCCTCCGATGAAGTGATTATCCCAGAGACTAATGCACACTTCCCTGTAGTGATGTTGGAATGTGTTGGTGTCAGGGGACCACTGGGTGAACAGCTCTGACCCGTGCTCAGTCTACTGGTAGAAGTGGAACTGCGATGTCCACACCGCCTCGAATAAACCAATGTTCCACAGCTCGGCCCCAAATTTGTCTCATGTGTGGCGAACAGAGTATGCCCAGGCCCACTCACTGGTGAAGTTGCCTCCAGACCGCAGATCCATGTCCTGCAGCCAACCCATGGTCTCTTCAGTGATGCTCTGATGGAAGGTGCTCGTGTAGAGGTCCGGTGAGCTCTCTGCAGCATGATCACCCCCAGCAATTGTCTAGGTCTGGGGATTTAGGATGTAGACGTCCATATGCCTGGTTTTTATGGAAGGATGACCATTTTTGGTGATTTTTTAGGGAGGAAGGACATCTTCGCGGGTCAACCATGACCGCGGTGTATCATCCTCGAAACCCGGCTAGGGAACCTCGTCTAGATTGCCAATTTCCCACAGTGGAAGATTGTCAGGCCAGGCGTACTCTATATGGGTAGGGGTTAGCATGTTGAAGAGGATGTGGTTATTCGATACAAACCTATGTGCACCATAAAACTCCGGTTTCACAGCTATCTCAGCTCTGCAAGCAGCAGTCTCCACCTCATTATACCGGTTTGCGTCCATATTCTTCCGACTATGTTCTAGAGTGTTGCTCGAAATCTGGGAGTTCAGAGCGAAATCTGAGAGGCCGACATGAAAAATCATCGGGTTACACAAAAGTTCAGTTTGTGGTGCGAAATGTCCTTGGTTTGTGCATAAAAGCTCACCAAATCTCGGTGGAATTACACTCTTCCAATCCGTTTTTTCGCAGAGGAGTGGGAGAAATTTCGCGCATGAGACATCTGAGGTTATCATGCGGGAATGTCGTTAGGATCATGGGACTCATGGCCGCCTTTATAGGTGAAGCCTAGGATTTGCGCACGCGCAAAAATCCTATTCCCTGCCTGGTCATGTTTTGTGTGCTCCTCGTTATTTTTTCATGTAGGGGTCCCATGAAGCCCCGCATTACAGTGTTTCCTGTGAAATCCGATCGTTATGACCACTTGGAGATCCAATTCTGAGGGGGGCATTTTTAGACACTGAAAAGTGCATAAGTGCAGGGGAAAGTTCTGAAATGAAATGATGAAGTCATATTCGGACCCAAAGGCCCGGTCCTGAGGGCCCGGATGTGTTGCATGGAAAAAAGTGTGAAGCGCGTGGAAAACGTTATCCAGCATAGAAAGTAACAAGATTCGTGGTGAGTCCCGGCGCCGGCGCGCAATCATTACGTGCCCGCACTTCGTGCGGTTGGACTTTCTCTCTGCAGCCTTCGTCGCGTAATTATTAAGAGTAGACCTGAATTCTGCGCCGCCAGATGCCTATAAATAGAAGGTGACCCCCTTTCTTTTTTGGGGTAAAGAATTCGATCCTCCACTTGTGCATGTAATCGGTATTCCACGTGCATGCAATATTCCCTTCAGGTATGGTTCATCTTCGTGACAAGTCTCCCTAGGATTCCCCTTCGCGTAAGATCCCCCAGCCGTAGACTAAACTCCAACCCCCTTCGGGGTATGCACCCTTGCGTGCAATCCACTCTAGGGAGCGCAAGCCAGCCAAGATGCGCACAATCCTTCCATTGTGCGCACACCCCTTCCATTGACTACAACCCCTTCCAATGTGTGCAATACCTTCCTTTGCGTGCAACCCGTTCCTTTTCTCGCAATCCCTTCCTTTTCACGCAATCCCTTAAAGATGCGCGCAAAAACATATCCTCGCTATTTCGCGCAAGCAACATTGATTTCACGCCAACCCGGGTATTTTCATGCTAGAGCCCCTTATTTCGCACAAGCTCCAAGGGTTGTGTGCAATCTACAGTCTCCCATAACCTCGCTACTCACTGGACACCCTCTTGCACGAACGCCTGATTCCCTCCTCTTGGGTTCCATTCGTAGGTGTCTTGTGCACCCTGGCAATCCGCATCATTCATGGTTTTCCCATACAACCTACTAGGCTTGTACAAAGTAACTTCTAAGTCCCTTGTACAGTCCTTCCCATTGCATTGCTCCGTCTCATGCTTCTGGGCATAGGCACGCTAACTGCTACTATTTCATCGCATAACCACGCTAATGTGGACCCCTCTATGGTTTTTTCCATGACACCCCCTCAGTACGGCCTTGCCAATGCCTTCCCTCCCACAACGAGTAGAGGGTATCGATTATGTATGTCCTAGGGGTGTGGATCCAACCCACCTCATCCGAGCTACAGGACATTAAACTTCTAAACACTTCATCCTCAATACATTACATAAAACTATGACTCGGCCCCATTCCTCGCACGCAAGGTTAACCCGCCTTGGAAATTCTCCACGCCTACTCGCCTCCACGGGGATGGGATCATCCCTCACAAGGGTTGAAATGTTGGAGTTGTGTTTCTCCACAGGGAAGGGAATCCGCCTTGGTGTAAGCCCCTAGCATTTTTTGCAGGAGGTAGCACCGCTGCTCCTCCTCACTTCCTCGGTGCGAAGGCGTGTGGAGGGCTTGGTAGGGAACGAAGCTCCTCCTCTCTTCCTGGGTGCCGAATACCTCTCCCACTATGCTTTGGCGCCCATGGGCCTCTATCCTAGAGTATGTTCCGGTACCAGGGTCCGCTCAACGAGTAAGCCCCTCTTCATTTCCCATGGACGCAGCCTTCGCGGCGTGGTTGTCAGGTCTCTGCTACCTCTTGTTTCTCACTCCGAGCATGACTCCCATGAGATTAAAGTGAGAACCGACCATGACACGCCTTGGGCCGCATAAGGCAGTAAGCCACAATCCTTCCAGAAAAATGCTGACTTAGATCCGTGATATGTCATGGTATGTAGAAAGCCTCGATGAGGTTCATGCCCCGCCACTGTGGGCCGCCTCAGAGTGAAATCCCCAATCCATCCATAACTATGAGGACATTGATCTATTCTATGTCATGGTATGTAGGATGCCTCCACAATGTTCAAGCCCCACCACCTTGGGCCATCTCTGAGCATATGCCTGAATCCATCCCAAACTAAGGGTACTTTGATCCATGCTAAGGTATGGAACATAGGAAGCCTCTATGAGGTTCAAGCCCCACCACCTTGGTCCGCCTCAAAGTGTAAGCCCCAATCCATCTTGAAATACGGGGACATTGATCAGTGCTAATGCATGGTACGTAGGAAGCCTCTACAAGGTTCACGCCCCACCACCTTGGCCAGTTTCAAATCGTAATCCCAAATCCAACCAAAAATACGTGGACTTGGATCCGTGTTAAGGCATGGTACATAGGGAACCTCCATGAGGTTCAATCCCCACCACCTTGGGTCATCTCAGATCATAATCCCAAATCTATCCCGAACTATGGGGACATTGATCCGCGCTGAGTCATTGTATGTAGGAAGCCTCCATGAGGTTCAAGCCCCACCACCATGGGTCGTCTCAGAGAGTAAGCCCCAATCCAACCCAAACTACGAGCACATTGATTCATGCTTAGGTATGGTATGTAGGAAGCTTCCATGAGGTTCAAGCCCCACCACCTTGGGCCGTCTCAGAGTGTAATCCCCAATCCATCCCGAACTAAGGGGACTTTGATCCATGCTAAGGCATGGTACGTAGAAATCCCCCACGAGGTTAAAGCCCGACAAACCATGGGACCTGTCCAACTCCCTATCAGTGTTCCAAGCCCATTTTCCACCTTGGGCGGCCTTAGAGCGTAATCCCCAATCCATCTAGACCCCAGGTCCCCATTCACTTCGGTTCCCCATCATGGGTTGCCTCAGAGTGTAATCCATGTTCTCATCACGCATGACGTTAAACTGTATCCACCTCCTGAACTATGAAGACATTAATTCTTCACCATGGGGATACGTAGGAGGCCACCAAGGGGATCAAGACAATCACTCATGTACCATCCCGATCACTCTTTCGAGTCTATGTGTCTCGAGAAGCTCATTCACTAGCCCATAGGTTTTTCTTTCTCTGGGTCCCATCCACGTGTCCATTCTCATGGGTCGCCCCCTCAGGTGTACCATAACTCCTTCGAACTACACATACATTGATTCCCCGCCATAGGGATATGTAGGAAGTCTCTTCGAGACCCAAGACCAAAGCCACCATCTTTCCTCATTCTTACCCAGGCCACCACATTCCTGTGGGATCATGCCATTTTATCATCCATTCCACTCCATAGTTTTTGGGAAGCAGCCCATGTGTTGGCCCCAACATCAGTGTTCCCTCCTGGGAGTTCTCCAATCTGATCCACTCTAGCTAGTGTTCCGATCAGTCCGACCCGTCTCTGCTAGACGTTAAAATTACGGCATACCATGTGTTAAACATGGGAAACTGAGGATAACCTCAGATACATGCCTATGGAATAGAATTCCCCGCGTTCGATGTGGGATTCCTCGGGCTTCCGTGCCCTTGAGAAGCCCTATAGTAAAGGACCAAGGATAGACATGCCAATCCCCATCATCAAGACATGCCAGTGATGCCCCAACATGACTACTCTCCTAACCGATGTTTGCTGCCTTGACGGGACCCCTAGGAATGTCTTAACAGAAGCGGCATAATTAACTGGTGTCCATGAAGATATGGAGATTGGAAGAGATTCATGAATTAAGTATTAAATATATTATGGAGACACATACTATTTGACGAGTTCCTAGGAGTAATCCACGGAAGGAGGAATCGACAACCCATCATCCTGTTTCGATCATGGAGCAGACGTCCCTGAATAAGGAATGGATGCCACCCACCAGTGATTCCCCAGCACGAATAGTCTCCAATATTTGTACATTGTGACGTTAAACAGCTCATTGATGTCCCAAATGACGTTAAACTAAATTATCGTCCGTCATGATGTTAAATTTCTCATTATCATCATGCATGACATTAAACTGCATCACCATCCTGCATGATGTAAAATGTTTCATTATCATCCTGCTTCACATTAAATGGACCATCTTAATCCCACAAGATGTTAAACTCCATTACCATCCATCATGACATTAAAATGATAATTTTTTCCTATATTAATTTAAACTTCTCATCTTCGTAATGCATGATTTTAAACTGCATAATCATCCTGCATGATAATAAACTGTTCATCCTTATCCTGAATGATGTTAAAATGTATGTCGTCCCACATGACGTTAAACATTATGGTGTCCTGCATGACATTTTATTTTATTAATCCTTCATGATGTTAAATTGTATGTCTTCCTAGGAGACATTACACCGCAATAACTACGTATGGATTGATTCCCATCCTCATGGGATACATATGAATGCCCAAACATTCTGTATTCAGGACCACCCCTTCTTTTTAGAAGCCACATATCTCTACCCCCATGGCTTGAGTCCTCTAAGAGGAAGGGCATATGGTGTGGTATGTGCTTATGTCCTCCTTCATGTTGGGATCAGAACAACCATGCTACTTTCCTCCCCCTCATTGGATTTCACCAATGTGCCTAGAATCACATTGGTTCAGCACCTAGACTATTGAATCCATCATGGACATGTTATCACCCATCATAAGGCTTCATGTTCCCCTTTATTTGGGTTTCCATCATCATTCAAATGCAAAATGGCCCGAGAAAAATTCAGATACTCAGTCTAAGGGCTCCCCTATAATTTCAGAACAATTTCCTCGAGGATCTCGAATGGAAAACTTATACAAGTCCCACATTACGAATATGGTCATGGGTCAACACTCATTTGTTATTCCCAATTCAGGTCAGATGAGATGGATGTTGTGTTTCGAATATGTTCAATAGTTATCCTCCATTGTCACACCAAAACCATCAAGACTTAAATATTGGTTTTGTGATTCACATCATTTTACACTCCATTACGTCAATGTGGAATTCTGATAATCTTGATGACATCCCTCAGTGCATTTTTTCACATTTAGGGAAAAATCCATGGCGAGGCTTCATTTGGGGATTTTCACCGATATCCCCTCTACATGTTTTCCATGTGTTTCAAAAACATTCTCCTCCCTTGTTTCCTAGAACAAGAATAGCTCATGTGTGGTTAGTGGTTTGGATGAGGTTTCCACTCATTGGGAAGAGTCTCTCTGTCTATTCTCCGAGTTCAATGACCATAAACTAAGACCACTCCATCTCCTTGCCTAAAGATGTTAAACTGCACAACAGCTTCAAGAACTACATATGGTTTTATTCCCATACTCATGGGATATGTATGAATGCTCGACTACTCCACCTCAGGTCCTGCCTAACATTCACTTTTGGCCCCTTGACCTAAACAAAATCCTCATGGGATACTTTGTGTGGTGAAAAATCCTTATGTTATCATATAAATTGGTTTTATAGCTACAATATCATATACTACTTTCAAGGGATCTTCCCATTAACTACTTGTCCTATCATTTGACGTTATACTACACGATCCCAAATTTCCTTAATGCATGACACTAAACTTCAATTCTACCCTGAACGAGCTCAAGATGCCCCATGTTTGTCATGGGATGCACTAGATCCCTTTCTAGAGAGTATTTCCTCTATCAGTGTTGGCCTCGGGCCATGTCATGGTCAAGAACTATGTTTGGATTGATTCTCATCCTTTTGGGATCCGTATCGATGCACAGACGTTTTCGCTTGGGCCCTGCCCTAGGTTCATTAACCCATCCAGACCCTTGGACCCGACCACGTTCCACTCTATATGAACATAAACTAGGATCCTATAGTCCATGTAACATGACTTTAAACTATTAACCTTGGTCCGGGCATTAATACCATAAAAAATGTGCAATTTACTGGACATATGACTTTAAATAATTCCATTGATCGTCTACATCTGTATGACGTAAAACTACAGATCATTCTTAGTCCTTACTAGAGAGTTCATGTTCAGAAGTATGCTTGATCCCTGATCAAAAAGAAACTCCCACCTAATGTGTTTCCACCATGGTGACATGATTTTAAGAGTGATGGTTTCTTGTCGAACAACCAATCACTCCTTCCTTTATGCTTTTCATGCACTTTATTCAGACCCTCATCCACTATCACATTTAAAGGGACCCCCAAACAATATGTATGATTGGCCTATGGATCTCCTATAGTCTTGGGGAAACGTTCTGAAAGACTAATGGGTATAATTTTGAGTCAGGTCCCGTGTTATGAACATGGTCAATGGTCGACCCTCTTTTGTTATCTTTATTTCAGGCTATCATAATAATGATAATGTGTTTCTAACAAGGTCAATAATTATTCTTCATTTTCACTCCATCCTATAGTGTTATGAATTTTGGGTATCATGATTCACATATTCCACTGACCTATGATTGGATTAATTCCAATACCTCTGGCGTTACCATGCTCATGCAGTAGAGCACGTTGGGGAAACGTCAATTCGACTTTTTTGAGAGAATCATTCTTTAGTCAGACCACCCTCTTTCTTCCTTGAAATACTTATTGGATGTTAAGAGATCCACATTTCCAAACTGAAATCCCTTCTCTAGGATACTCATAATGGTGATTGATGTCCCATTCCTATTATCTAAATACATTCATTGTTTATCACTCTCGTACTGAGGAATGAACTCCTATTATCTCTTGTTTCACACACCAAGCATGGATCATGCATGCTTAGAGATGTATTTGTATATTTTCTAAATGCAATAAAAATTCAATGGACCCCAAGTCATGCATTTTCCTCAAACATTTTCTAATAACTCTGTTTGCATTGCCCTCCTCATCCTCATTAGACCCCATTCTTAGGAGGGAATTTGCTGGCTTTGGAAAACATATCCACAAAATTTTACAAATGCTTCCAGACACGATCCAACATCGTAGCCTGTTTTCAATTATTTGATTTTATTGGTCGTAGGGTCCGAACAGAGTTACAAATTATGAGTTATGGACACTTGAAGTTGGGCTGGAAAACTGGTTCACGAAGAACATTCGTGAATCTCCCTCCGCGATCGCGGAGTGAAGGAACTTGACAAAAGCCCCCAGAGTCTCGGGACTATTTAAAAGATCACCCTTTGCAAAGCCTCTTTGGAGCTAGAGTATGCTCCATGAACCGATTTGAAATTTGTGAAACTGTCAAGGAGCAAGGAGGCAGGATGCTCCGTGAACCCATTTGACATTCGTGAACCCACCTCGGAGTAAGCTCTGTCTTCCCACCCAGCGAGCTCTGCATTGCTGGGACTCTTTCCAATAAATACCCATTTCACCCCTAATCATGATGACTGCCATGCCTCCACATGGGTGGATGAACTACCATTTAGCGGAGCTCCCATGATCCGCGATGTGATGAACCTTCGCAAAGGGCTCCGAGAGAGTTGTTGCTCCGCGAGGGGCTTTACTCTACGAGCAGCTTTGCTCGAAAAGAGTCTTATTCCAGGAGCGTCTTTTCCCCATGAGTGGATTTTCTCCATGATCATATCTGACATTGAGACAGTTTTCTCCATGAGCCCATATGAACCGTGATTCCATGTTCCACGATCAACTTTCCTTCACAAAGCTGCATCACAAGACCCCATTATCTGCAAGACCCTTTGCTTTGCGAAGATACTCCACCATGGTCTATCCATTGTGAAGATTCTACCTATGTGCCCAATGGTCCATACCATGGGGGACATGCCCCGCATCCCTACTCAGGATCGATGCTGGGTTGGTACTTTTACATCCATCACTGACCCCCCATAAAATTGGAGATTTGCACATCGAACATTTCAGGCCTGGAACTCCACATTTTCCATTACACCCTCATGCACAACCATCATTCACCCATAGAATACCATGATTCAAGATACTCCTCCAAACACCATGAAATAACTTGAGTCGACAAATTCCTCTTAGTCCCTTTAACATGTTGTGAGTTGAGATTCCCATCTACAATTTGCTGAGTACCAAGAGTTGAACCATTTCTCATCCAACTCATACCAAACCCATCACTAGACTCCTATGCTTGGTTTATCTAGAATGGTCCGCTCATTAGTAAGTCCCAACACCAGCCATTTCTAGGCGCCTTATGCCTAATAGTATTGTCTATATGACTATAAACTATAGTTCTCCCTATGTTCCAACCAAAGGAGGCCTCTTGATCCAAAAGAGAGATGCCTTTTTCACCAAGCATAATATGCCAATAGTCCTATCTACATGACTATAAACTATAGTACACCATATTTGTGAAATATAAGATTCCCCTTGATCCAAAAAAGAGATACCTTATGCCCCAAGAATAAGATGCTAATACTCCTATCTAAATGACTTTAAATGGTCGAATATAATACCATTCAATAGTATGATTCCTCTTATTCCATATACAAGATGGATTATGTGGAAAGCATAAGATTCAATATACCATGATTTCAAAGGCATAATTTCAAAAGCATTGGAATCCATTCCAACATTCAAACCCTCCACCTTACACATTGTGTGTCATTCATTTGGATCTTTATCCTCTTCAATGTTTGAAGGGACTCCATAACGGCCTGATCCTATGCCACATAATATCACCTACCATCCTGGGCCAACGCCCCAAATGACACTGAACAACAAATTTATTCTGGTCATGTGTTTCCAACACGGTCAACGGTCAACCCTCGTTTATTTTTCCCCATTTTAGGACAATACGATATGTTTGACTTGTTGCGAACATGGTCAATAGTTATCCTCTATCCTCACACCTCCCTCATCGCGTTATGAATGTCGTGCATGTGATTCAAACTTTTCAACTCCCTTTATTCGGACTGATTCCAACACCCTTGACACTATCATTCTTGCGCACATGCGCATAGGAGAATGCCTCAACCCACCAGTGGGTTGGGATGCCCACATGGCCAGAGATGATGAAGAAACCTGGGAAGATTCCTTTCATAAGCCCCATTCACCATTGCAGCTCAATTGCGGCACCAGGGCATCTTCCTTTGGTATTCCACATTTACCATTGCTTCTCTATAGCAGCACCTGGGCAGCTTCCATATTTAAGCCTTATTTACTTTTTCCATTCCATAGCGACATCCTGGAAGATTCTTTTCATAAGCCCCATTCACCATTGTCGCTCCATAGTGGCACCCGTACAACTTCCTTGCATACGCCCCATTTACCATTGTCGTTCTATAGCGGAACCCAGGCAACTTCCTTACGTAAGCCCTATTGACCATTGTCGCTCCATAGAAGAACATGGGAAGATTCCCTTCATATGCCCCATTCATAATTTTCGTTCCATATAAGAACCCATGAATCTTTCTTATGTAATCCCCATTCACCATTGCCAATCCATAGTGGCACCCTAGAAGATTCCAAGCGTAAGGCCCATTTTACATTGCCACTCCATAGGGGCACCCGGGCAGCTTCCTTGCAAATGTCCAATTTACTATTTCCCCTCTATATTGGAACCCGGGAAACATACATGTGTAAGCACTATTCACCATTTCCACTCCACAGCAGCACTTAGGCAGATTCCTTACATAAGATGCATTCATCATTGCCGCTCTATAGCGGCACCTGAACAACTTCTTTGTTTAAGACCCATTCACCATTTCCGCTCAATACCCACACCTGGGTAGCTTCCTTACGTACGCCCTATTAATCATTTCTTCTCCATAGCGGCACTCAGGATACTTCCTTGCTTAATACCTATTCACCATTCCTGCTCCACAGCGGCACCCAGACAGCTTCATTACGTAAGCCCCATCCACCATTTCCACTCCATAGCAGCACTGGGGTAGCTTCCTTGGGTAATCCCCATTCCACTTTCCATGACGTACCTATCACGTTGTTGATGTTAGGTCATTGCTATGTCTTGTTCCATACAACGAGCATGACTCGCGTGAGATTAGAATAATCATTGACCATTGCATCCTCCAGGCAGCCTATAGTTTAAGCCCCACACCTTACCAAACTACATTGACGTTGTTCCATGCCATGGAAGGGTACGTAGGAAGCCTAGATAAGGTTCAATCCCAACAACAATTGGTTCTGACCCCCTTCAGGTCAGTTCCATCCTTCCCGAACTACGTGGAATTTAATCCTAGACTCGGCAGGGTATGTAGGAAGCCTCCCTGAGGTTCATTCCCAACAACCATTGGTTCCAACCATCTTCATGCCTGTTCCAACCTTCTCTAACTACATGAAATTTGATATTTGACAAGGAAATGTACATAGGTAGCCTTCCCGAGGTTCAATCCCAACAACCACTGGTTCTGACCTCCTTCAAGTCGGTTACCCCCATCCAAAACTTCTTGGAAATTGATCCTTTCCCTGCCAAGTAATGTAGGAAGCCTCCCTGAGGTTCAAGCCCAAAAAATGTTGGTTTCGACCCCCATCACGTCAGTTCCCACCATTCTAAACTACGTGGAATTTAATCTTTTCCATTTCAATGTATGTTAGTAGCCTCTCTAAGGTTTGATCCCAACAACCATTGATTCTGACCCCCATCACGTCGGTTCACCAACACCACCCCAAACTATGCAGATATTGATCCTTTCTAAGGAAAGGTACATTGGATGCCTTCCTATGGTTCAAGCCCACCATTCATTGTTCTCGACCATATTCACATCAGTTCACCAAACACTCTTCCCAAACTATGTGGACTTTGATCTTTGCTGAGGAATGCTACCTTGGAAGCCTCTCTAAGGTTCAATCCCAACAACAATTGATTTCAACCCCATTCAAATCAGTTCCCACTATCCCGAACCACATAGACATTGATCTTTTCCATGAAAAGCTATGCAGGAAGCCTCTCTATGGTTCAAGCCCAACAACCATTAGTCCTGACCCCCCTCACGTAGGAACACCATCACCTCTCAAGAACTAAACAGAATTTGATCAATTTCTCCTAGACATGGTACATATGAAGCCTAACCTACGTTCATCCTCATTCAGCGGTAATCCATTTTCAATCCCATTCAGGGGTATGATGTTGTCAACCTCACTCGGCGGGAATTCGTTGAGGTACCCAATCAGCGACATGTCATTGTTAGATGAACTACATGGTCTTTGATTCCCTACCACGTTGATACGTAGGAATCCTCCTTGAGGTTCACGCCCATCAGTCCTGTACCATCTGGATTCCCACCTGGTCCGCCACATACCGGTGAGATCATGACATTTATTCAAATGCCACTCCTTCTAGAATCAATGTAGAAAACCATGCATAAGCCCCACACCATCCATAATCATCCACCAAAGAGTATCCCTCTTGCGATGGGTTGCAATCCACGCGTGAGCCCCAACATGTCTCTGTGTCTTTGTCCTTTATGTACACCCCAATTCATTGCCCCTTTAAACTACATGTGTTTTGATCCCTCTAATCTACAAAGGGTATGTAGGAATCCTCCATGATGATCAATCCCAGCCAATGGTAAACCTTGGTGTTCTCCCGTTCTGGGGTGCACTCTCCTTGATCCGCCCTCTGCAGCATCCAGATCTACATTAAAGGGGTGACATCTATTATCTATGGGACACACCACCTCAGATCCATCCTCATTGGGCATTCTGATCCATCCATATGGTAAAACATTCACGTGCTTCCTCCTATGGATGTGCCAATATGATCCACACTCGTCAGTGTAACGATCGTTGTGAACCGTCTCCACACGACATTAAACTCACGGGCTACCTCATGATAAACATGAGATGCCTAAGGAAAACCTCAGAAGACCCGCCTTTGGCATAACCATCTCTTATATATGTTTAACTCATGGCATATGACTTGTTATATAGGGGAAGTTGAGGAAACCCTCAATGAAATGACTCCAGCATAAGATACCCCTTGAATGATGTGGGATTCCACGGGTTCTGCATACTTGATATGCCCTATTATGAGGAAGAATAAAGGTTCCCCAATATCCATGCATCCAAATATGCCCCGAAATTCCTGATGTTGTCATGTATTTATACCGAAGGATTATACCATTTCAATACCCCATGGATTTTCTTAGCGGACATAGTGTAATTAACTAGAGTCCAAAAAGATAGGGCAGTGGGAATGAGACCATGAACCATGTCTTAATCTATAAGGGAGACCCGAACTAGGTGATTATTTCCGAGGAGGAACCCATGGAAGGAGGAAATGAAATCCCATCATCATTTTGATCAAGAAAAAAATGTCCCTGAACATTGGATGGATGATGCCCGCCTTTGGAAAGCGGTAATGCGAGGCAACAACCAACACATCCTCGTCTTCCTCAAATAGACGGATGCGCAAGCCACAACTAAAGCTTTAGAAACAATGAGCCTAGACCAAGGATAAATATTAGTGAGGAGTGTAAACAATCATGGAATAAGACCCTTACCCCCATCATGTAGATCTCATTAGAAGAGTGACTAACCAACTCCCTTGATAGAGGACCCAGTCCTCATGACTTGGGGATTTGATAACAATATCAGTCATGTAAGGGAACCATAACTTATCACAAACCCATTTCCAAGGGATTTACTGATCCTATAAATATTCAATAATCATGTATGATCACCAACATTAGTTAAAACTGCATAAGGACACAAAAATTAATGAATTATCTCATATCCAACCTTTGCTGCTTATGAGGAGTGTATTATGAAATTATATATGAAAAAAACCACAGGATGGACTACACACATACCAAAATATGATCTTTATGAATAGAGAAATATAAATTCGCTAAGGCTTGAATAATAAATGAAATATATTATAAGTGTAAATGATATACAATCAATTGGGTAATGTATGGTCTTGTATTTATCTTTACATGTCACAGATGTATATAAATAGATGATAATAATATTCCAGTACATGGAATGTGGGATTAATGGTGTAACGAGCATGTATCATTATTTCTTGTGCTAAATAAGGGCTAGTATACATGACATGTCCATGTAGGGTTCGTGGTTTCTAGCTTTATTCGGTTCCCTATGAATCTTCCACCAGGGTGGGAAAGTCATTGGATGTTAAGGGTATATGACAAGGGGTCCTTGCCTACAAAGTATCTATAACCAGGTGAACATCATGACGTGTACTCTCTGTATACACCATTACAATAATATTAGTGATACTTTCATCTATACTTAGGGTACAACCCTTATGAAACTTAATCCATTAAAAAATTCAAACCACCACTAGAGGGGACTATATTGTATGTGTTATAGTAAATACACATTCTGTGATCCTATAATCAGACGACAAAATTCAATAATGTTTATAATTGTCTTTCAATACATTTTGTTTCACATGATCACACCTCAAACTTTACCAAATATCTAAACAATCATTATCAATCCTCTGATGTCCATTTTGTAATCAACTTTTTTATAATTCTCATGAAATTTTCATACATAACACTACCAACTATACACATAACTACCCCATTGATCCTAAATTTCCCTTCCACTAAATGATTTATCATCAAATGTCATTGAATTTCCACACCATGATGTCAACATTGATATCCAAATTGATCAATCATGTGACCTAATTCCAATTATTTGTTGATATCAGACAACTTTTTTGACACAAAAATAATTGTAGAGGTATAAGGTTAACGTAGGACACAATTGGGATGAACCAGAGGATGAATCTATATACAAAATAAACAGTGAATAGTGTAATGTCACTACAATCAATCATTGGGTGTGGACCAACGAATGATGAAAAAATTAGAAAATAAAAAAATAATCCTAAATTTCAAGCAATGTAAAAGAAGATAAAATTATAGGGATTTTTTATTTTGTGGGATGAAAAAAAAACTATGTTCCATGATAAAAATAAAAATGAATGGAGATAGAATTAAATAAATAATGATACATTTCTCACTAATACAATGATAATTGTTTTAGACCATCTCAACATTGGCGTTAATGGTGTTATCCAATGAATATTCCTCTCATCAACACACCTAATCCAATTTATCAAATAGTATCCCTATATATTTCTCTCAAGATAGACTTTATGAATGTTATACCTAAAGTGACTTTTTAGAGAAGTTTAAAAATACATGAATAATGTTTCTATAGATATAAACAACTTATAAATTAAATTAAATGATTACTTCCACTACTAGTAGTCTGATCCCAGGTTCACTGGGTGTATATACTGATTCTACCTCTTAGAGGGTAATCCCCATATCCTAGAAGCAACCACGTGTTCAAAATTCCCATCCAAGGATATATATAAGAGAAAATGATACATTCTCATTCTTATTTAAAGAAAATAATATATATATTATATTTAGATCTGTATTATCAAGGATATTTAATAGGAATTTAATGAAAATGAATCTAGATATATCCATAAAATATTATTTGAAATAATATTTGAAATATTATAAAGTTTCAAACTAAAAAATCACGGTGGATATATGTTTCATGAACACTTGAATATAAATTTCATATTTCATAAAACATTTCATAAATTATCATCATTATAAATAATTTTCAATCATTTAAAAAATATATTTACCAATTAAATCTTAAATAAATTATCATATTATGAAAAACAAATAAATATTATATCATGAGTTTCATTATCCCACTAATACAACCGTTATCTTGTTATGCATGCATTTTATATCAACTACAAAATTACATTGTGACATTCACCATTATGAAAAGTATTTGAATATATATTGTGGTCTAAAATACTTCATTATAACCCTGATGACATAATATAATTTCATCACATCCATGGTACTAGAAATCATAAAATCACTAATATTCACGTCAATAGGATATATATATATATATTTATTCTAATAAAAAAATAAAATATAGTATACTGTCCATTCAATAAAATATGTAGCATTAATGGAACACCTAACATAGGTTACATCACCACAAAAATAAACAATTATAGTTTTAACCAAGCATCAAAATACAGGAGCATGGATATATATTAATAATGATCTCATTTTGGGAGAATAATATACATGATTGTTGAGAGAAACATCTATTGACACCCAAAATATGGATAGATCCTATTGTTGAGATATGAGTGATGATCTTGTAGTAATAGTGGATTCCCAAAACCACAGTGACCCAACCTGAGAATGCATGGAGTTAGAATCCACGAACATTATAATGGAATGATTATAAGGAATCAAATCCTGAATAACTAATGAGTTTAGTAGTCTCAGTAATCCAGATACATACAAGAGTCTTGTATTAAAAATGAATACACTAAATATAGAATTTTTTATTTTTAGGATTACATTATTCAACACAAAATGTCCATGAAATTCCATTTTAGTACACATTTGGGAATCTGGAAGAAAGGAATAAAAATAAGGGTCAGGACAAATTCTATCTCATGGTGAAGTACAATAGAAGAAATATTTAATCAATGAGAATAATAATTATTGAATGGTAAATAATTGAACACAAATTCCATATAATTAATATGATGATATATAAGTGCATAAACAATATAGAAAGGTACTAACTAGAAATGCATTACATTCAAATAACAAGATAAATAAAATTAATTATGGAATGTTAAAAAATTGAAACACATGTCATATTGTCAATGAAATGAAAATGAAATGTATCCATATTTATGACAATGAAAAATCCCAAGAATGAATAATAACTACACAAAATGGGGGATGTTCTTAATTAATATACTTCATGTATCTAGAACATGAACCACTAAAATCAATACCTCTTAAAATATGGTTTATGGATTTGGGTAGAAACCCTTATATTCTATATGGAAACAAAATAGAAGGGTTTCACAAACTAATTTCAACCAATGAGACTACCGATTCATTGAGGGGATTTCATTACTCGGTCCCCAATCCAAACTAATTTCCTTAAATGGTCCCCAACCCTTTTCTTTTTGGCCCCAGAATTCCTCATGTTGAAAAGAAATATCCAATATCAAATATCCATATTGAATAAAAGATATTGACATATCAAAATTTCTTTAAATAATTAAATATCTATCAAATTGAACACAATAAATAACATGGTATGAGTTTTAGGTAAAAATCATATCCGTGAAAAATGATATGTATATTTAGGGTAAATTCAATATCAAATGATCAGAAGAAATTGAACATTTTAAGGGGACTAAAATCATCCATTGAAGTGAATGTCAATACAATACTAGGATAAATAAACAATCCAGAGGTTAAATAATGATGGTATTAATACAAAATATCCCATGTTGAGTAAAATAATTGTTTCTTGTCATTGGTGAATGAAAATATTATAAAATGGTTTTTTTAAACATTACATACAAAAATATATTTTTTTTAAATCAATTTGAAAAAACATTTTATTGGAAAATAACATTTTAAAACTTTTTATTGAAAAATCAATCATTTAAACATGAAATTAAATATGTAATGAGATAATCGTATTTAAATCAATTCATATCATTCGAGATAAAAAAAGAACAATCATATTTCAAGGTAAAAATGTTATAAAATTATTTATATAGAATATGACAAGAAGATTCCATTGAAAACATTGGTATACGGAAAAATTGGTAAAATTATATTTAATAAGTAATTTTTTAAAGGTGAAATAACATTTTTTGAAAGAATTTATATAAAACATGGTTTTTAGAAGCATGTAGGTTCTTTGAACATTTATATAATAATGTCATATTTTTATATAAAAAAATTTATAAACCATTTTGATTACCAATGCGTGAAAGAATTTTACTAATACATGAAAAAGGTCATAAATAAGTATAGTATATGAAAAAAGGGTTTATTAAACAATGGTCATGTTATTTCCATAAATATAAATGAAATTTCATTAAAAATTAATAATGAGAAAAATAATATTTAAACCTTCTAATGTTTCTCATATCACATTGGAACATCTTATATCCAAATCCACCTAAAGGAATTAAAATTAAATTAAAGATCCAAATATCATTATGAAAAATTTATAAATGATATAATATATATAAATGGGTAGTATTTCCACTACACAAAACAATTATGTGGTGAATATAACATTTATCTCATAGATGTAAAAAGTGAGATGAAAATCCCCTACCTTGAGTCTGACTTGTCTCATGTGGAATTATAATTATGAATAATAAACTTCTAATAATTATATAATTGTAATTTTTTTATTTTTATCAATACATTTATTATTTTTATTACCATGTTGTATACATATACTTAAACTCTTAGGTTTATGTTGGGCGTTTTGACCAAATTTAGTTTATATGTCAAAAACATCTTTTGTGGGTCAACAATGGTCAAAGGGGTCACTATGTAACATATCCTAATTAATAATCATGAAATAATTATCATATTTGAACATAAATTTAAATTTTATATCCAATCATTAAATATGGTTATAAAAAACAATCGTTACAATCATACATATGGTTGGTCGTACATACATATGATTAATGTTCCCATTTATTAATGATCATTATGGAAAGAATGTAAGTAACATTAATATTCCCAGAAAGAAAATTATAAAGTAAATGGGATATTTTTAAATAATATAATAATATATATATAATTTTTTTTATTTAAAAGTAATTACATCATGACGAGGAGGTGGTAGGCCACACGTCCATAGAGGACACTATCAATTTTTATGTGTGAGAAATGGTTAAAAAGAAAATGATATATATTACATTTTAGAAAGGTAAATACGTAATTAATATAACATATAATTTTTAGATTTCACATATCTTTAATTAAAAACATCCTTTACAAATACCATGTATCCCATGATCGAATCATGTCGCTTTTATGAGACGTTACCAGACAATTCCACAAATAATATTATCATATTTTCAAAAAATGGAAAGCAGAAAACAATATTTGGTATAAAAATTGAATAATCATAATGAAATTATAAATATCATATATATCATATACAAAAATATTGTGCATAATAATTCTTAACCATGAAAAGAGGTAATTAAAAAATTTACACCTTCATTTTGTGAGGTGGTAGTTCACCCCAAAAAAGAACGATAAGATTGTTACCCATTTGATAAATGTGTTTTATGTGTATATAGAAACCATAAAATAAAAAATATAATATATTAAGGATACTTTTTTTATATAATAAGGGTTTAATTAGAGTTTATAGGGTGTATAATTGAAAAAAAACTAAATATCTTGAGAAATGATATTACCTCTTCTTTAGGTGACTCTTTTTGGTTTTAACCAAAGTGTTTATTTGTATGCCTTTATTCCCAAAGAGGTATATCTAGAATGAGGGGAGGTATTTTGAGGAGCTATTTTGGAAACTATTGGCTGAGCCAATGTCTCTGGATAGGTGTGAGGGAGTTGGAGGAGATGACACCATTTTATAGTGGTGGAGGAGTGACCCTCTTGTAATGTTTTTGGAAGGGAATTACAACATTGTTTCTTCCAATGAAATTATATCCCATAATGGTAAAAATTATAGACAATGGATGATTGTTATTAAATATTTCCATATAATGGATTTTGGAGATGTTTTTATGTCATTTTTAATCTTAAGATTAAGGTTCGTCCCTCATTAAGCATAATTTTCCCATAATCATTTAACGAATTTTAAATAAATTTAATAATATTGTGGGTAAAAAAGTTGAAATTATTTGAAATTATATATAATGATGATTCCAGATAATGAAACCTTTTTATAAAATTCGAATTGTATAAGTGGGAGAAAATAGTTTAAAATTAATCCCACGTATGGGACAATGATGCAGGTTTTCAAAGTAAAAACGTTCAAACGTTTGCTATGTTTCTAAAGACAATTTCAAGGATTTATAGATTTAAATGAAAAAATTGGATAAATTTATATATAAATGATATAATGTAACATAAAAACCAAATAGAAACATAATTATACACTGTAAATAAATTAATCACTATAAATAAATAAGATGAAAAGTAGTTTTGAATTAAAATTTAGTATTTTTCATTATTAATAAAAAATGAATCATCAACAAAAAATAACAAAAATTCACCCAACATAATTTTTTTACATATATTTTAAATATGAAGTATATTTTTAATTATTTTATTTCTAAATCATCCAAAAATAGGATTTAAAATAGGTTCTTTATTATAAGGACTAAAACTTGTTTAAATAAACATATAGAATTTTATGTGTAATATTGTGTTTGTTCTTATCATATGGCTATAAAATCTATTTTATGAATATCAAAAAATATTTTATTGAATATATAACACATTTATTTCATTATTATTAATTAAAAATTGTAAATATTAAAATTTATTGGGATAAACAATCATTGTGAGCATAAAACTTGTTTTCTATAAAGAATATCCATTATATTCAATTGGTTAATATATCCATTTATAATTAATTATCAAACTACTAATTCATGTTTTATTTTTTTTTTGTAAAAAACATATTTTAATATGTTAGTTAATAATATTCATAAATTATAATTTAAAAGAATATTTATATCATATTATATGTATCAATAAGATTTAAATGATATATTGTTCCCCTGTAAAACTTGGTCTTACGGGCAACAAGATCCACTACTGAAGATATTTGTTGTCTGTGATGTACAAAAACTCAGTGTAGCATTAATTTTATGAAATTTAATATATTTTATTTATTTAAAATATAAAATATATTATCAATTCTTGAGATATTATGTTTCCTTATGTTCATGGTGTTGTGTGTCATACATGCTCTTGAATACAATATTTATTATTTATATTTTTTGGGTGTTCAATTCTTCCCAACATAATTAAATTTCATCACCTAAAAATAAACTCTACCTTGGTATAGAATTGATTGATATTTCCTTTGTCAAAAATCCCACATAGTTATAACGGTTTGTAAATCATCCTCTAGAAAAGGATGAATGGTAAATACAATGGTCGCATGGAATAACATATAAATACGATTCTCTATAGGAGAACAATAGTGGAATGTAAGGATATGTTCATAGAGGAAATGAATTAATATTTATAGAATGTGACTGTGTCATAAATAAAAAACAAGTGAATTATCAGTGTAATTTCGAGGTTCCCAATACCATAAATCTATGATAATTTAGAATACCATCGATTCAACAAAAAAGAAGGTATCAAATTCTTTTAAGATCTTATTTCCTCATGGTGAGAAATCCCTTTATTGAATAAGAATATATGGAAATTTACTTACATGATCCTTTTTAATTTCATATTAACAATTCCATATTTTTATTGTTCTTCAATCAATTTATAATTTATCACCTACTTCATGAAATGCTAATCAAAAAATTAACTTTGACCCATGAAGCACTAAAATAAATATTTAATGTATCATATGGCCCATAAAAGAGTGAAAATTATTTTTCATTGTGTATAAATATTCCCCAAATCCAAGATAGTCAATACATTAATCACTAATCCAAAAACACGACTAGTTAATAATTTATTTAAATTCGTAAAATTATTCACCATAAAACAACGACATATTAACAAGGACATCTTGTAGGTTAGTGGTTAGAGTTAAACACATATCGTCCATTGGTCAAGGGTTTATTTTATGAGACTTTGATATATATGATTGTTTTCCATAAAACATACATGTTTTCCTTTTATAATATAATATTGACATAATTTATAATAAAATATTATGGAAATCTGTGAAATAAGAATAGTCCCTAAATTTTCTTTTAACTAATCTTTTAAATAAAAATTAATTACATAAATCGTTCATCCATTTTGTTTCCACATGGGTCCTTCCATGGTCTATGGACTATCCTAGGTCATTCATTGTCATTTTATATTGAAATACATTATAATGTCTTGTAACGAAAATTTGATTTATCATCCGTGTATCCACTAGAAGATTCAAACCAGGTGTACAGTGTAGTCCAATGTTTTGTAATAAGGTTCATTGAGTCAATACCAATGCACCTTGTAACAGTTGTTACTCCTAGGTAGATTTTTGTTAGGACCACCTCCACGTTTAGTTTTTAGAGATGGATGTATTTCATTAAAAACAAGATATTCATTATCTAACTAAAAATTTAGAAAATTATTCAATAATTATCATTAAATTGTACAATTTTTTTAGGTTATCTAATCAATGATTTTCTAAATCTAGTTCCCACAGTTTCTAATAAACTTCATTTGATACCAACTGTTGTATCCCAACCCCAGAATTCCTAGAGATGATTCCCAAAAACATTACATTTTTATGATTACCGGGAATCATATCCTGATGGAATAAGGACTTTAGTAGTTTTGCAAAAATATATACATAAAAGACTCTTGTATTAAAAATTTAATAAAATAATTCAAAAAAATTACTTAAAGGATAATTTAATCCATATTGAATATCCTTGAACATATTTCACAGTACACTTTATGAAATCTTGGGTAAATGAAAAACTATATGGTTGATCTCAGTTTCCCAGAAATGATAAAGTACAACATCAGAAATAATGAACAAATCAAAATAATTATTATGGCATAGAAAAAAACTCAACACATCTTATATATAATCAATAAACTAAGAATTATGTGAATAAAAAATATATCTGGGTAATATCAATAAAAAATTTTTATTCAAAGAAATAGATATGGAGAAAGTAATATGGATGGTAAGAAACTGAAACTCAATTCATTTAATTAATTAACTGAATATGAAATATACACATAGATATATCAACACACAAAGGCAGGGATGAATAATAACTAAAACTAAATGAGTTAACAACTTATTTATTTTACATCATGTATTTCACACATGAACCACTACCATTAAGACATTTCAAAATATGGTTTAAGTCTATCAGAAGAAACCTATCTATTCAACATAGAAATGCCTAAATGGGGTTGTTGGAAACTAATTTCATTTCATGAGACTATTGATAAATTATGATGTTTTCATTTTTTGGTTTCCAACCCATATGGATTACCTTAAAAGGTCCCTAGCCTATTTAATTCATGTCCCCATAATTCCACAAATCGAATAAACAATATGACTTATCAAATTTCTGTATCGAATAAAGGATACTTATTTATAAAAATTTCACTAAAAAATAAAATTACTGTCAAATTAAAATCATATTAAAAAATGGTATATAATTCAATGAATAATAATATGCATGAAAAATAATGTGGATAATTTGAGTAAATTCAATGTTAAATTATCATATGAAATTGAAAATTCAGCGGGAATAAATGTAAGTAACGAAGTGAGTTCAACAATATATATGACCAAATAAAACATCAAGAGGATGAATAATGATTGTATCATTTCAACATAATCCATGTGGTGTAAAATAATTGTGATTATCATTGATGAATGGAAATAATCAAAAAAGATATTTAAAAAACAATCTTCAGAAAAATATACATTTATTTTGAAAAAACTAGAAAAACGTTTCTATGAAAATAAATTTGGAATAAAAATTAATTAAAAATTATCCTTTTAAACAAAACATTGAATATTAAATGAAATTACAGTGATAAATCCAGTATATTTTATACAATGATAATAGAACATTCCATTTTCACAATAAAATGTTTAGATTTATGTCTTATTTGGAAATATAAGTGAATATTCCTTTGAAAAAAATGGTAAAATAAAAAACGGATAGAATATATTTATGAAATAAATTTGTAAAGGTTAAAATACATTTTTTAAATCATTTCTAGAAAACATTGTTTTAGGAGAAATCAGTTTCTTCGACTAAAGAGGGAATGATGTAGGGATTTCTTAAAAACAATTTATAAAAACATTTAATTAAAAATGAGTTTTATAATGGTAATCATACTTGAAAAAGGTTATCCATAGACACATTAAATGAAAAATAAATTGTATATTATAATGTTTTTATATAATGGATCTGAATGGAAATGAAATATCATTAACAAATATTCTTGAGGAAAAAATTATTAAATATTCCAAATTGTCCCATACAACAGTAAATTTTTTAAAATTATATTCCTCCTGAAAGAATAATATTAAATTAATGTTATAAAGATAAATTATATAGAATTATTAATTATATAATATATTAAAATGGGTATTAGATACATTACACAATATAAATAATTGGTGAATATGTCATATATCACTTAGATATAAATTATGAGATGAAATTCCCTTAAATTGAGTCCCACTATTCTCATGTCTCAATATATTATATAATAATAAACTTATTTTAGTTATTCACCATATTAACAAAAGTTTTCTTGTTTATCATTAGATTTATTTTACTTTTTACCATTTTGGGTACAACTCAATAAACAATTATTCTTACATTGGGGGTTTTGATGAAATTCGGTTTATGTATAAAAAAATGTTGGTATGTCAACTATGTTCAAATGGGTCCTTATATAACATATACAAAATAATAATTATGAAACAATTTTCATATTTATACATAAATTATACTTTTAAAAAGAATTATTAAATATGGCTATGAAAAAAATTATTGTTGCAATCATAGAGACGGTAGGCCGTACGTGCCCATGAGTAATTTTTTCATTTTTCCATGATCTCTTTTCAAAAAAGGTACGTAACAATAATATTTATATAATAATAAATATATATTAAATACCATAATATTTATTGATATATTCTTATATATATAAATCTTCTGATTTAAAAAGAATCACATCGTGTCAAGGATGCAGTAGTCTACACAAACACGAACGATTTTGTCACATTTTAAGAGTGTTAAATGGTCATAAATAAATTTATATAAATTATATTCATGAAAATTTATTAATTTAATTAATTTAATTTAATTTTTTTCAAATATTTTTAATTAAAATCATCCTTTATAAATTCAATGTATCATTTGATCGAATCAAGTCACTTTTAATAGGCAGTAGTCCACATTTCCACAACCGATGTTATTTTATTTACACAAAATGGAAATCATATACATTTGATCTATATAAAAATTTCATATTCATAAAGCCATTATAAATATCAAATTTAAATTAAAAAATCATGTTTTTAATCAAAATTATGAAACACGATAGGTGGTAATTGAAAAAAGAACAACTCTGTTTCATGAGGCGGTAGTTTTCTATACACTACAATAGTTAGTTCATTGTCCATTATAAGGATGTGTTTATGTGTAGGTAAAACCCTTAAAGTAAAAACATCCCAGTATATTGAGGATGATTGTTTTGATATATGTCAATTGATAAAGGAGAGTTTATGGAGTGTATAATTCAAATAAAACAAAATAACTTGAGGAATGATGTTGCCTCTTTTATGGGTAACCCATTTTGGTTTACACCAATGGGATTAATTGGATGGATTTATACCCAAATGGAGGCTTGTAGTACGATTTTAGGGATATTTAGGATATATTTTGGATGATATTGGTCGATAATATGTTTCTTGTGAGGTGTGAGTTATTGGGAAGAGAGGAGGCCTTTTAATAGTGGAGGAAGGGCACTCTTGTAATTTTTTAGAATGGGATTTCCACCAACATTACATTTAATTAAATGGGGATCCAATAAGGGTAAAAATAGTCTAACTGTGAGTGTAGGTTCTAAATATTTCCATAAAATTTTATTTGTACTAGGCTCTATATAATTTTTGGATTTTAGGATTTAGGTTTAGTCCCTTATTAAGATTAATTTCCCCTTAATTATTGTAATTAATTTTAATTTCCTACTCTACTTTTTTTGATAAAAATGTATTTTTACCATATTATAAATTATAAATTATAATTATTCAACATATGTAATAAAATTTACCAAATTAAGGTCATATAAGTGGATGAAATTAATATAAAATTAATTTCATAGACAAGATGACAATGTGTCGTTTTAAGGTAAAAAGATTCAAAAAATTTCAATGATTGTATACACACATTCAATGTTAAATTTATACCAATGACCGAAACTATATTAAGTGATGAATAATTTTTATTATTTTACATTATATAGAATTAAAAATATAATTTAACACTGTAAGAAAATTATATGGAAAAATTATTTTTTAACAAAAATTCAATATATTTTACTTTTCATTAAAAATTTAAACAAAACGAAAAAAGTACCATAACCTAATTTTAATAATTTTAATTAAAATATTATTTCTATTATGACATATAATATTTAAAAAAGGTAGAAAAATTGGATTTATAATAGGTTCTCCATTTAACAGTTGTAGAGTTGCCTTAAAAAATATATGTTTTTAGGTTTAATATTTGGTTTTTCTTATCTTATGTACATCAGATATATAGGATGAATGTAAAAAATATTTGATTAAAACTATAAAATCAATATTTCATTAATATAACTCATAAAATTTATTTAATAAAATATTTTATGTTAAAATAATTTTGTTTTCATAAAAATGATTTCCAATAAAATCATTCCCTTTATATTTAATTGGTTCTCATATCCCATTATAATCAATTTTAATCTAATTGATTAATTTTATAATGTTCATAAAACAAATTTATTCATAGTTTTTTAATTATTATTTATAAAATCTAATACAATGACTAGGTTATATAATATTATATTAAATAATAACATTTTAATAATATATATTTTTCTCATTAAAACATGATATGTCATGTGTTTAAAGCTATTGAAGAAACAGGTTTTTGCATGCATAGTATGATAACTCATGTCACGACCCGTCCTCGGGGCCCATGCCGTGACTACCCCAAGCCCGCCTTCCATAGGCTAGGAGCTGGCGACTAACACCAAGGCGTAAATCCTAGTAAAGGGAAGGCATTGCCTTTGTAAAGTAAACAAGCACCACAGAGTAAGCAAGTGGAAAAAGTAAACACTAAGTAAAAACTGGTACAATAGTATGTTCCGAAAGTAAAGGGGGCCGGAAATACAAGCCCAACTATAAAGTACAACTCGAAAGGGAAAACATCAACTGAAAAGTAAAGCCGCAACGTTGAGTCGTCCACTGGATGTCCCACCTAAAGGGTGGGTACAGATAGCCTCCACTGCTTCTCGGGTCCAGCCGACCGCTCTGAGTATGTCCCACCCAGTGGTCCACCTCCAGGTACCGTCCTGCTCCGCAAGCCTCAACCACGATCAGCGTTGTCCGTCATCTACAACCAACACAACGTAGTGCGGGCATACCCTGTGCAGGGGTGAGTATAAGCTACTCAGTAGGGATCCCAAGACCCCCGAAGGTCTCCCAGAATCCACAAAGGATAAACCACAAAGGGAGGATACAATCACGAAGTAACATCTGACATTGCTTAGGTATATGACCATACATATACCAAATTCATCAATCTCGTTCGGCTCCAACATCCGAGCCCAAGTACAAGCCAGTCTACACAGGAAATAAAAATGTAAATCCACACAGGTTAGCTCAACAAAATCCACATAGGAATGTAAAACAGAAATAATCTCACACAGGTATACTTCTTCGTATGACGATAGAGATGATCAGATGTAGCCACTGATTCATCTAAGCCATCGGACCCAAAAAGGATCGGTAGGTACTAATCCCCGCAATGGCCCACATAGGATCGATCATGAAGTCGAACCCAAAGCTATTGGGAAACTCCTTCTCCAACAAGTACAGTGGTTATGCCGCTACAACCAAGCATTTCCCTATCACCTTGGACTGTTGTAGTACTCCACCTATCGAGTACTATGGACCTGCTACTATAACCAAGCGCTTCCCACCATGGGTCTGCTGCTACAACCAAGCGCTCCCCCTCATAGCCTCTAGAGGTACTCCTTCTGTTGAGTACCATGGGTCAGCCGCTACAACCGAGCGCTCCTCCGTCGTGGGTCTGCCGCTACAACCAAGCGCTCCCCGGGCTGCTATAACCAAGTGCTCCTCTATCGTGGGTTTTCCACTACAACCAAGCGCTCCTCCGCCGTGGGTCTGCCGCTACAACCAAGCGCTCCCCACTGGGCTATCCGTAACACACCGAGTTGTCTGATCAGCAGTTGTCAAGTCTCATCCGGCTCTAGGGCTTCCGCACACAGCATGCTTGTTCCGGGAGGGTCCACTCCATGAGCTAAGAGGCTCGATGCATCAACTAACATGTAGTCCAGAGTTTATGTATCCCGAGATGTACCGTAGAGGTCACTGCCAAAAACATGGAGGATTTCGGTACTGTTTTCATCCTCGTCACAGTCTAATCCACTGAGGATCTCTGTACAGTAGTCGTCATAACAGTAGCAATCGCATCCAGCTCTAGGGTTTCCGCACACAGCAAGCTCGTTCGTGAGGGTCCGCTCCATGAGCCGAGAGGCTGACACATCAACTGACACCTAGTCCAGATTTTATGTATCCAAAAGTTCTGTATCGTCAACAGGAACTCAACGTCACAGACGGCGCGTCAATCAGATGCCCGGTCTGAGAGTTATTGGCATTTTCGTCCTAGGGGCCCGGTAGATTTTTAAGGAAAAACCAACACGAACGTACTCCACCTGCGTCGAAACCTCAGGCGGAGTATTCCAAAAGATCTGTCTCACTTAGAGGAATTCAACAGAGTCGACGTCACGTCAATCGGACGTCCGAAGCTCAAGATATTAGTGTTTCCGCTCCGAGGGCCCGGTTGGTTTCGTGTACGAACCAACCCGGCCGAACCCAAAGTATTCCGACACCTTGAGTGCGATATAGCGAAACGCCCGTCTCGATCCAAGGATTGCATCGCCTCTGACAGCGCGTCGTTCGGAGGCTCGTAGCTCACGTTATGAGCAAAAGACCGAAAAGGTCCGGAAACGGGGGGTCTGGACCCGGACCGACCCCCCTGGGTCGACCCGAACCGGGTCGACCTGACCTGGGTATGCCCGGACCGGCCCGGTCGTCCCGGCCCGGCTCGGCTCGACCGAGCGGCCGAGCGAGGGGAATCCGCGGGGGGCTTGCTGCCCCCGCGTGAAGAAACGTCGTTGCCCTGGGTGGGGTCGCCTTGCCAGCGGACTCGGCGGCCGGACCGCGTCCCTCCTCCCAGTTCCGCGCAGCCGCGGTAGTGGCTCACCGCCGCGGCTTAAGCCGCGGCGAGTTTTGCCAGCGGCGCGCCGGCGGGAGCTTCCGCGGGCCACCGGACACGCTCCGGTGGTCCGTTTTGCTATTTCCCTCGGAATTCGGGGATGACCTCCTGGATGGGAGATTCAAAGGTTCCGATCAGTTTCTAGCGGGTTTGTTCGTAGAACCAGAAACATCCAATGATTCCACATCCATTTGGACCTACTTTCCAAAGGTAGGTGCTCATTAGCTTGTGGACTGATGAGGCTTAGGAATTTGCATTGGTCGAGAGGATGGGAGGTCAGACTCATCACACCTTTTTTAGGGGAATTATAGTCTATTCCGGGACTCTTTTTATAGATTTAAGTTATGTTCATGAATCCTTATTACATTACGATGTATAAAATGAGCTTTTCCTTTAGTTTTGACATTCAATGATTAAATATGTAATAAATTTAGAGAATCTTTTATATGTATTCGAGGTTCATCATCAATAGAGAATCATCTATATCTATTTAGAGATTCTTGGTCAATGGTAACCTTCAAAACATTCATATAAAAGTCTCTTGATCATTATAATGACCAGGCTAGTTTTAAAGCCACTCAGTGGGGCACTTCATGTTTATTGTCATTCAGAAGGACATGAATTATTTCAGAGTTGGGATCGAACCTGTAGATGGGCTACCTATGTATCCTTTTCTTTGGAAAAGGAATCAGAACCCACGTAGTTCGAATGGAAGAGTATGATGTTTATGATTGATGGCTCAAAGCAGGATGTCATAATTAATTTTACCATCTAAGCTCACGTGAGTCATGCTCGGTGTGAGAAACAAGAGGTATTAGTAATAAAATAGCCAATTGATCCATGAAAGATGTAATAATAAGAAATGGTTTCGGGCCTATGTATGTATGACTTCCCAAAGGATTTACATTAGGGATAAAATCCAGGAACATGGTCCATAAAGGTATATGTGCTTCATGGAGATTTGAATACTCTAACTTGGGACTTATTCCTGAAAAGGAAACTCAAATTAGGAGAGGATTGATATATGGGTTTTACTCTTGAGAAGGAATCCCAGATCAAACGTAAATTAGGACTGGTTAAAGATAATTTAAGGGACTTGGGGATTATTCCTGAAAAAGGAAGCCCAAGATTAGGACTGGGACTTATTCCTGAAAAGGAGACACAGGTTAGGGGACTTGGGGCTTACTCATGAGAGGGAAGCCCAAAATTATGACTGGGACTTATTCCTGAAAATGAGACCCAGGTTAAGGATTAAGGTTTGGGGCTTACTCTTGAAAAAGGATGCCCAAATTAGAGGACTTATGACTGGGGATTATTCCTGAAAAAGGAGACCCAGGTTAAGGATTCTCTCATCTTAAAGGATTAGGTTGAATGAATGAACTCTCCATATTTAGTGAAATAAAGATATTTAAATCACTAGGTTTTGAGAGATATTCCACAGAATACCTTTCAGATAAGGAAGTCAAATAAAAAAATCATGCCATAAATGGCTTTGAAGAGTGTCTTGAAGACTGAATCTTGAAAATTAAGTATAATGGCTTAAGAGGGGTGACATGGGCAAGAAAGGCACCCAAAAAGGAAGGGGCGTGCAAGTCTTGGAAGACGCACAAGTACTGCGTGGGCGTGCAAGTATTGGTCGCGTAGGTATACCTGCACGACACGTGCTGTACATGCGCGATATTCAACCGGCATTGAAATACATGAGAAACTCTTTATTAAATCCTTTAGAATCCTCTTGAGGTTATTCCAAAAAAGTAAGCGCAAGTTTTATCGAAAGGATAAGGCGGCGCGCAAGTGTGACCTCTTCCCTTAAGGGCTAGCCACTCAGGCGCGCAAGTGTTGATGAGTTTCAACACATAGGCCTTCCTCCCTCTCTTTAGATCTTTCGTTATAGGTAATAAATTACCTTAGAAGTGTTCCAGAAGCTTTGAGAAGAGACTTGGGCGTCGGGAGCTTCAATCCGAGTTTCTGGAAAAAGATCCTCTCGAATGGGGGGCCCACAGGGTTTATTTATAGGCAGAAGAAGACCCCGGGCGGTTACCGGGCAGTTATCAATTAGGTCACGCAAGTCATTTGCGCGACCATAAGGGCGTCGCGCAAGTGGACTTGCGCGACAGTGATATAACATGCGCGGTGCAGTTGCTTTTGATCCTTTGTTCATGCCTTTGTCGATTTTTGATATTTTCTTCAAAGGTTGAATCACATTGAGCTCAAATATTCCCCTTTTCCAATTTTTAGATTCTGTGACGAATGGAGCGTCAACAAAAGTCCCCCCCCCCCCCCCTCAGAGTTGGATCCAGAAAGAAATGAGGATTTGACTCTGAGGAAATAGAATACATCAAAGGAAAAGGGGGTGCGCATGTCTTCAGGGCACAGATGGCAGCGCGCAAGTGCACATCGCGCATGGATACGGCCCTCGGTCGTGAAGGGTCCAGCGCGCAGGGTCTCGGTCGCGTCTATAAATAGAGGGCCTCACTTCCGTACAAGCATCCGAATTTCCGGACTTCATACCTTCGAGCTCTCGCCGCGCAGGTCACCATAGCCACGTAGGTTGCTCTTATTTCTAGTGTTTTTTTGATGTCGCGCTACTGTAAAGGCATTTGTACTTGCACGGTTTATACTTGCACGTCAAAAACTAGCGCGGCACACGAATACTTTCACGCCATTTTTTAGACTTGTGTGCCTTATTGCCTTAGCCATTTTTTCGAAATCTTTCACAAATTTTATGAAAAATAAACCCATTTAAGAGTTTAATTTATTCAACTTTTGGGTAGATTCAATGGCTGCTAATGGAATTAAAACGTCTGATGAACTGGCTAGCAAGTGGATTGATGTCATGATGAACATCATTGGCCATGATTACTATGATATCTGTAACACCACTCTCTCAGATTTGGCTAAGCACTTGAAGAAATATCATCATAATTTCCCACAGAGCATCTACCTACCTCTATATGGTCATGGTCACCTGCAAGGAGTCAATGTTCCATATGCAAAGAACTATACACCTGAAATTCAGCAGCGCTGCTACTCCTTCATTTTGGTTATGTTGTGCATTAAGAGCAACAACAATGGTGTGAACTTTCAAATTCTTCCTCCATGTCATTTCCTTGCAGATATGAAAATGGAAAACCCATGGGCTGAAATGTTTTCCACTACCGGTTGGTGGAGAGAACACAAACATGGTATTAGAGCAATATCTGAAAAGAGTACTCTCTCCAAATGGCTCTTTACTTCCAATGCTCTATTCTCAAATCCATGTATCAATCTTCCAAGTCTCTTGGACAGAAACAGAGTCACTGTTTGATCAGTAGAAAATTTTCTCAATCCGCACTCAAGAACATCCTTTTACAATTGTACCAAGAAGAGCTGGTATCACTGCATCTCTTATTGTATCCAGTTGAATGAATGAATTCCAGGTCATTGTTGATGAAGCTCGGGATTTCGTAAATCAAATGAAGTGTTATGTTGAAAGCCTCTTGTAATTCTTGAAAAGGAGAAGAGACTCCAGTCTGTGGATTTTCTTCTAACTCTTGTGTATCAATGAAAAACACTTTCATCTTCAATCATTTGTACCTGCATTCTTTCACTACCTGCTTCAAATTTACTTAAGCCAATGGTATTAGTAAGCATAGTTGGATTTTTACAAGGATTATTAGAAATAACCCTATAAAACTTGAATCATTTAATTGCTCAATATTACCTAAATCATATAGAATGTATGTTTAGTGAGCTGGAACTTGACTTTTATTCAGATTTCCTTTGCCTTTTGTGGGCAGTTTAAAGTCATGCACGCCGGACATAAAAGGGCTAATGTTTAAGGTCAAAATTGCTTTGACCAAAATGGATTAAAATTGATTCAATTCTTTGACAATTTATCTGAAAACATATTAACATACTCAAGTATGAGGGAAAATATGTAAACTATGGCTTAAGAATATTTGAATCCGAGGAATGATTTGAAAAATAGCTAAAAGGCATTAGAAGAAGTAGTTTCCATGAATGAAGTTACTATTATTTGACAAAAACCCGTTAGGGGGTTGAATTATGCAGGGCCACCTAAGGGAATTGGCCGCATGGTCAAATAAATAGCATCTTTCGGCTGAAAAGTCTATTATGTGGACTATTTATGCAAGGCCACCTATGGGCACATGCTGCATAGTCAGGAAAAATAACTCTCAGAAATTTACATTCTTAGTGCTAAAAGCCAGTGAAAGTTTATGGAGATTCATATTTCTAAAGTATAGAGTTTGTTGTATGGAAATAGGTACTTGAATATGGAGAAGATATTTCCGAACAAGAATATCGAAGAATTGAATAAATATCACTCCTACGAAGGTCTGACCCAAATGTAGGGAAAGAGAATATGGAGAGTATAAACCCTAGACTTGAATACTTTCAGATCATGAAAAAGGACATGGGACAAATATGTTAAGGATAGCTATCTTTTGCAGATCCCTACATACCGTCATTTAAGACAAATAAAGACAAAAGAGGCATTCTTCCCAAGAATGAAGTTACTATTATCCAACAAACCCGTTAGGGGGTTGAATTATGCAGGGCCACCTAAGGGAATTGGCTGTGTAGTTAAATAAAATAGTATCTTTTGGCTAACAAGTCTGTTATGTAGACTATTTATGCAAGGCCACCTAAGGGCACATGCTGTATAGTCAGGCAAAAGAATTCTCAGAAGTTTGACATTTTTGTGACTAAAAGTCATGAAAAGGGATATGATGATCTGAAAATATTTAAGGTTAGGATTATAACACATAAAGATGGGTATTTTCCTATGTATATAGAGATACATAGGTCAATGATAACCATAATCATGTTGTGGCTGGGTCCTGAATTGAAATTTTGGACTTCACTACGTATCTCATAAGAATGGAAATCAAGCCATACGTAGTTCATGAAATGCAGTTTAACGTCGTGCAGGACGAAAGTATGAGAGATCTTAGTTTAGGGTCATAGAGTTCGGACCATAATAATGAATACATAGTGTGTGTTTTCATGAGGACTTTTCAGCCAAGGGACTGAAAGTGAAATTTGGGGTTAGGCCCAAAAGACTTGGGGCTGGATTCGAGGGATACTCGAACGTTCCTAAGTATCCCATAAGGATGGTAATCAAGCCCACATAGTTATAGAACTACCCATTGTACAAATTTGGTTCGTACATGTGAAGGGTGAAAGGGGACTTTAGTGCAACGATGGTTTAACCTGAGATAAAACGTTTAGGTATTACCATGTATGCACGTAGTCTTTTGAAATGAAACATGATTGAAAAATAAATGTGAATAATAGTTCTCTCTCAAATGAGTAAATCAAAGAGTATTGTAGTTTATTGTCGTACTGGACAAAACTGTTGCATAGTTTAACGTCATATAACAAGGACGAAAGTGAATCAATGTAAAGATATTGATTCTATGGGCGGTTTCACGAATCAACATCATATGAGATGGTGGTGAACTTATGTGAAGAGATTGTTTTTGGGCTTGAACCCTGGGAGGTTGCCTACATACCCAGCCTGGAGGGCAAGGATCAAAGTCCGTGTAGTTCAATTAAAGAATGAATTAATGATCAAGTTGTTCTTGGGGACAACGATCTAAATAATAATAATAAAAATGATGTTGGGGCTCATACATGGTTAGCGGCCCAAAGAGAGTGTTACGGTTGAGGTTTTCTCTAATCTCACGTGAGTCATACTCGGTGTGAGAAACAAGAGGTAACAACAACCTTAACAATGCATAGTTTAATGTCATGTAGGACATATAAAGGGACTATGCAGTTTACAGTCTTGTAGTTAGGACTATTGGTGCTGCGCAGTTTAGTGTCATGTAGCAGGGACAAAATACAGTTTAATGTCATGTAGGTTGTATCAAGGAATTTCTGTACAGTTTAGCGTCATGTAGTTAGGAAGATGGGGACAATAGAGTTTAATGTCATGTTGGACGAAAGGGGGACATTGCAGTTTAATTTCATGCAGTAAGGACAAAATATCACACCATTTACATCATGTTGGATGCATTGGGGATTTTTTTCACAGTTTAACGTCATGTTGGACAAAAGTGAGAATAGTTTAAGGTCATATGCATAGACCGTAGATGGTGCAGTTTAATGTCATGTTGGACGGTGGTGTAGCTTAAGGTCATACAGGACCTTTGATGATTATATAGTTTAACGTCTTTCCAGACGTAACCGACTTTTATACAGTTTAGCGTCATGAAGTTAGGACGTCACAGTTTAACGTCTTGCTGGACGTAAGGGACTTTTATACAGTTTAGCGTCATGTAGTTAGGACGTCACAGTTTAACATCTTGCTGGATATAATGGACTTTCAAATAGTTTAGGGTCATATTCATGGACCGTTGATGATAAAGTTTAAGGTCATACAGGACCTAGTTGTAGTCTAAGGTCATATTGGACCATTTAGGGAATGTTTTCACAGTTTAACGTCGTGTGGGACGAAGTTGTAGTTTAAGGTCATACAGGACCATTGTTGTATAGTTTAACATCATATAGCAAGGAAGAACTGGTGCTGCACAGTTTAGTGTCATGTTGCGGGGACATAATATGAATACTTTGTATTTTATACAAAATATTTCTTCAAAAATTTGGCATTAGTTGGAGTAGTAATGAGTTCTCCATCCATCGAGATTAATGAATAAGCTCCATTGGAGTATACCCTATGTATTGAATAAGGTCCTTCCCATTTTGGCTCAATCTTGGGAGGTTTCTTTCCTGGTATCATTGGAGTTCTGAGAACAAATACCAATTCTCCCTGAATGAATGAACAAAGACGAACTTTTTTTGTTAAAATCTCGTGCTATTCGATTCTGATAGATTTCCAAGTGGTGCAAAGTGCACAATCTTTTCTCATCTAACCGTTCCAATTCATTCAATCGCTTTGGGGATTGCTCATATGTAGATAACTGATCACAAATGGCTACTCTGAGTGAGGGCAATTGAACTTCAATTGGCAAGACTGCTTCTGTTCCATATACCAACGAATATGGAGTTGACCACGTTGCATTGCGGGTGGTAGTCCGATAAGCCCATAAAGCATGAAAGAGTTTATCAGGCCATGACCTCTTATCATTATCCACCATCTTTTTCATTATATTTGAAAGAGTCTTGTAAAATGCTTCTATTTGGCCATTGGTTGCCTCATGATACCGAGATGAATGGTTGGATTTAATGTTGTATTCTTGATACAATTTCTTCACCTCAGAAGAATAGAAGTTGGTTCCGTTGTCCGTCAATATGGTATGAGGGACACCAAATCTAGTAATGATGTTAGACTTGATGAAGCTAACAATGCATTTAGAACTAACTTCTTTGAGAGGTACTACCTCTGCCCATTTGGAAATGAAATCAGTAGTAGTTAGAATGTACTTAAACTTCTTGGTCGTAGCCGAAGGGTAAGGTCCCACCACATCCATTCCCCATGTGGAAAATGGCCATGAGTATTCAGCTGTATGAAGCAACTCTGAAGGTTGATGAATGAATTTGACATGTACTTGACATGAATGACACTTCATTGTGAAATCAACACAATCTTGTATCATTGAAGGCCAAAAGTATCCAAGCCTTCGTATTTGATCAGACAATCTATGTCCAGACTGGTGGGCACCACAGACTCCGGCATGCACTTCTTTCATGGCAGCCATTGTCTCTTCACTATCAATGCATCTAAAGAGAACTCCATCAAAACCACGTTTGTAGAGAATTTTCTCTAGGTGGTTTGGGCCATCATAAAGAGTAAAATTGACCACATGTCGCCGGATTTGTTCTTTCTCGGCTCTATCAGGTGGAAGTGTTCCATTTTGAAGGTATTCCCTGATAGGTGACATCCATCCTGTAGTATGACCATACAGTTCCGGAATGGGACTAATTTAATTAATTTCCTCTATTCTGGCTTGAACATAAGGTGAAATTGCACGACGGTGGGCAATACTGATGGTTGTCTCATCCCGATTTGGATCTGCTAGAGCTGTGTCTATATTAGCCAATGCATCAGCTTGAGCATTTTGTGATCTTGGGACATAATAAAATGTCGGTTCTGAAGGGAATTCCACCATTAACTTTCTGACGTAATCATAAAAAAGGATTAACTCTTCTTTTCTGATGGCATAATCCCCATTGACTTGTTTGATTACAAAGTCTGAATCACCTTTCACCTTTAAGTGATTCACTTGTGATTGAAGCGCTAACTCCAAGCCTGTGATAAGAGCTTGGTATTCAGCTTCATTATTGGTACCACCATCCCATAATAAAAAGGAATAAGGTAACAATGCCTTATCTGGAGAAATGAGTACAATTCTTAAACCCACTTTGTAGAATTTAGGATTTTCCATTTTCTTCCCTGTTGGACTTCTGGAAGCACCATCAAAATACATTTCCCATGATTGAGGACACTCTTGAATAGAAAAAACTTCCTCATCAGGGAGTTCAATATCTGAAGACGTGTCTTCCACTGAAGGATGTTCATCCAGGAAATCAGCAAGAGCTTGGCCCTTTATTGCCTTTTGAGATACATACTGAATGTCGAACTGCTGCAAAATAACTGCCCACCTTGCTAGATGACCTGTGAGCATTGGATGACTAAGGATGAATTTGAGCAGATTATTGCGAGATACCAATTGGACCTCGTGATGTTACAGGTAGTGTATCAGTTTCTGAACTGCAAAGATTAATGTCAGGCAACAGTTCTCAATACTTGAATACTGGGTTTTTTCTTCATGCATAGTTCTACTGAGATAGTAGAGTCTATTTTCATTCCCAGCATCACTCTTTTGAGTTATAAAGGAACCCAATGATCGCTATAGAGCTGTCACCTAGAGGATAAGTGGTCTACCTTCAACAGGTGTCATGAGTACTGGTGGACTCAAGAGGTATTTCTTGAGAACATAAATCGCTTCTTGACATTCTTCAGTCCACTGGTAAGTGATTCCTTTTTTCAATAATTTGGTAAAGGGTAAACTTTTGCCTGCCAAATTGGCGATGAAACGCCGAATATAGGCTAAGTGTCCTTGAAGTCCTCTTAATAATTTCAAATTCTAAGGAGGTGACATACCAAGGATTGATTTGGTCTTCTCAGGATCAACTTCAATACCACGATGGCGTAAAACAAAGCCAAGGAATTCTCCTGAGGTTACCCCAAAAGCACATTTTAAGGGGTTCATCTTCAAATTATGTTGTCGAAGCTTGTGGAATATGACTTCTAAATCAGCCAAGTGATGAGAACGTTGTTCAGATTTAACCACCAAATCGTCTACATAGCATTCAACAAACTTACCTAAGAAAGGATTGAAGATACGATGCATGGCGCGTTGATATTTTGCACCTGCATTCTTTAAACCAAAGGGCATCACCCGGTAAAAAAACCCACCTTGAGGGGCTCTGAAGGCTATAGATTCCTCGTCTTCTAGGGCCATTCGGATCTTATTATATCCGGAATATCCATCCATGAAGGAATGTACTTCATAGACAGCTTTCACATCAATTAAAAGTTCTGTAATCGGAACAGGGAAATCATCTTTATGACAATACCGATTATGATCCCTGAAATTGATGCAAACCCTAATTTGTCAGTTCTTATTCATTACAGGGATAATATTAGCCAACCACTTGGGATACTGAACTTCTCTGACGAAGTTAGCTTTGATCAGCTTATCCACTTAAGCTTCAATTTTGGAAGCATAGGTTGGGTGTGTTCTTCTCGCGGCTTGCTTAAATCCTCGATGTTCTTTTGGTAAACCCAAATGATGAGTAGCAATATCAGGATCAAGCCTAGGAATTTCTGTATAGTTCATTGCGAAAATATCTTTATTTTTCATTAGAAAAGAAATATACATCTCTTGCTCTTAAAGGGTCATGGCCGCACTAATTAAAGTTGGGCGTGGATCTTTCTCTGTACCCAGATTTATTTCTCTGAGTTCATCCACAGTGGTAGAGATACCCTCTTCAAATGCTGGAGGAGCATCTCTAAGATCTTCCTCTTCCTCTTCATCATGTGCTATTTCTTCCATTTCTACTTTCATAGTAGATGACAAAACGAAATTTTCATGATCTGAAGAGATGTCAAAATTTGCACATTTTGAAGAAGAAGCTTCCATTTCCGACCCTATTGATGATAAAGGGCCTTATTTGGGAAATAAAGAGGAGATGATGGATTGAGAATTGACATCATTATTCACCTCTAATGTTGCTATAACTTTTTCTGGACTGATTGGCGAAGTATAGACCTATTGGATTTCAGTAGATCAAATGAAGACGTCACCACTTGTGCTTTCATCACCGTTTGTTAGGTTACCAATTTCTCCCATGTTGTCTGCCTCAATTGTCGTAATTGACATTATGGAGCTTTCCATAAGAGTATTTTGATTTAGGCATATTTTTTCAATTTGACTGATAGGTAACACATAATCTGTACTCACATGTGTAAATGGATTTATTGGAATATTCTCCAAACCATATGGAGCATTAACTTTGGTAATTTCCATCATTGTAGATTTTTCTCTTCCCTTCATGTGATAAAATTTTGCCTCAATGTATTGAGACTCACATGTCTTGAACGGGGTCTTATCACCATACAATGTTCCAAATTGACCATTGCAATAGTATTTGAGACATTGATGGTATGATGAAGGGATAGTCGCATGCTGATGTAGCCAGGGTCTTCCAAGAAAGACGTTGAAAGCTGAGTCTTGATCAACAATCATGAAATCCGAATTGGATACAAGATCTCCAAACTGAGTTTTGAGTGTAACTTCGCCCAGGGGTTCTTGTTCATTTTTATCATATCCTTGTTACATCATGGTAGAAGGAGATAAATCAGATTCCGTGAGGCCCAATCAATGAAGTGTACGGATGGGCATGAGGTTGACTCCAGAACCATTGTCAATTAAAGCTCTTCGGATATCCACACCATTGACTTTTCCAGATAAGTACAAAGTTATTATGTGACCATGCACAACATCATCTTCATCTTTATCAGTAAAAGATATCACTCCGTGGCATTCTGCAGGATTATTCTCTATGTGATAGACTTCAGCTGCAGCAATTTCAGCTTCAAACTCCTGAGGACTTGACAAAGATTCGATGAGTGCTTCCCGAAGATCTTTTGACAGATTCCAAGCATCCAAAATTGATAACTTGGTTGGTACTTGGGCCAAGTGTTTCAATATATCATACTTTTGATCTAGAGGTCTGCGTTTCCCAACAGGAATATGCGGTTTAGCAGGTGCCTTGGAAGCATATGCTTTGGAAGCTGATGCATCTTGTACTGGGATAGAAGTTGGAAACATCCTTGGTTTTGGAAGATTAGACTGATTAGATCCATTTACTTGCTGAGATAAAGAAGACGGAATTTTCAATCGGTCTTCCAAAATAACTGTGCCAAGACTGAGTTGACTATTGGCAGAAGAACTTGCTTGTTCTTTTTGAGCTCGCTAAAGGGCTCTAGCATGAGTTTCTGCTGCATACACTGTGCTAGCAGGGGTAGAATTGGAGTAGTGGCTTCAGAAAGATCCACGTCTTCCCCTGTATCCTGAACCTCTGGAACTTCCTCGGATTCCCTTATTTGATACAGGGAATTCAGACTTATCAAAATTGAAATTATGACTAGAATACGGATCTGCTAATTGAATCATATTAACAGAACCGAAGATTAACTCTTCGTCTAATAAAGACTCTGCCTGACTAGCCTGTTTAGGATGTGTCGTTTGATGGGGCGGTGCCGGTTGTTTTGAAGTAGATGGCATAAAGTCTTCCAGAGTCAAAGACAATTTAGGCTTTGACACATACTCATCTTCTTCTGATTCTTTTTCCTTCTTTGAATCAAACCGTTTCTTTGAGGACTTTCCCTCTGACAAAGAAGGTATTACCGCAATATTCATGGCAGAAGACACAATTGGTTTTTTTAATTGTGTTCAAAAAATGGCATGAGTCTGATTGATTGTCTTTCTGACCATCCAATCATCATATATCTATGAATTTCTTCTTTTGACTTCTTGCCATTCACCTTGCTCCTCTGGAACAGTAGCAGTAACACATGCTATCTGAGTCGAAGAACCTTTCAACTTGACTTGTCCCAAGTCGACCATCTTTTGCAGGAGGTCCTTAAAGACAAAACACTCCTGGATGGGATGCCCCAACATTTGATGAAAGGGAAAATAATTGGGACGGTCTTCATCTCCTTCCTTGTTTGGCCTCTTGGGCACTGGTAATTGAACCAAGTTATTTTCCAGAGCTGCAATGAAGTAACCAAGAACTTGCTCATTTCGGAAATAGAATGTTTTACTCTTCAAATCCTCAAATGGTTTTTGTCGTTGATCTTTTTTATCAATTGGACGAAACGGCCTTTGTTTTTGGCGTTCAGGAGGTGGAGCCCTTCGAGAAGATGAAGGTTTTGAAGTAGAAATAGGCACAGGAGCTTGTTTAAGCATAACTATAGTAGTTTCTGCATTACCCATTCTCCTTCCTGAAGCTGATGGAATTACACGAGATCTAACCTTAGCCTGTATAAGGGAATCTTCAATCTGCTGAGCGATTGATGTAAGGTCTCGAAACCCTCCTGTGTATTTCACAGGGATCAATGGCGTGCATAATTAGTCCCGCAAATTTTCCACACAAATTGGAAATATCTCTTACTGAGGGAGTGCTAAACTCAGGGAATACGTTAATCCCTTCCAATAAGCGATGAAATCAGAGACTCTTTCATTCTCCCTCTACATGCAATTTGTAAGATCGAAAACTGTCGTTTTTGGCAAAGTTGAGCTGAACTAAAGAAGGAATTTTTGACGAAGATACTCCCATCCGATGAATGACCAGGATTGGAAGCTTGTATACCAGACAAAAGCTGGTCCTTGCAAGGTTCACACAAAGCATCTGAGTTTCACTGTTCTTGCTGCTCTGGAGTTCCCATCACAGGATCACAACTAGACACGTAATGCGTCAAATGTTGTTCAGGGTCTCCTGATCCATTGAAAGTAGGGAAAACAGGGTTTCCGAAACTAGATGGAGGAGAAATTGAATCCACCCATTCAGGGTAAACTTTATTTTCTGGTTGAACATGCGCCAATTTCCTTTACATAGTTTCTAACTGAGATGTTAATGACTCAATAGTAGTTATTAACTTTTGAGAAACATCAGGTTGAATTTGGTCTTAGGTAGGTGAAATGAATGGAGCTTGGACAGATGTGGTGGTTGGTGCTGCAACTGATGGTAGCACTGCCAACCGTTGTTGGGCTTGACCCGCGGGATTAGACCTCTGAGGGTGTACTGATAAAGGAGGATATTCTTGATCCATCTCAGTAACTGCAACAAATTCCTTCGGCTGTCGGACTTCAACATTCATAAGAAGAAGACTACTCTGAAGTAGTTCTGCATTCAACCTTCTTAATTCTTTCATTTCTTCCTCTTGTTGTGCAAACCTTTGCTCTAACGAGAGCGATTGACCTTCCCCAGAGGAAGGATATGTAACCTGATTCGTTCCCCTCCCTTTGTTGGATACCTTTTGGAGAGAAGGAAGTGGATTACCTAGGTTCTGAGTAATCCTTTGACTTCGTGTACGCACACCTTCTTCATTTGTATCGGTGCATACATTTTATTGAGCAGGACGCTCTTCATCTGAGTCCCCTGAGTGAGTATCCTCTGGTGGATTAGCAACAACGGCATTGATGACATTGATTGATGTATAATGCATCTCATCCCTTCTATCAACATTTCTGTGATATTGTCTTCTTTCATGTCGTTGATGAGACATTGCCTTTTGTTGATTTAATCATTTAGGAACTTATTGATGAGCTATAACTTGGAGGGAATCTCCTGATAATTTTTCTCTTCGTTCCTCTTGGGGCTTCTTCCCCAATCGATAAATGACCGATATTCTCTGAGAAGGGGATTTATGATTTGAAAGAGTCCCCAGTCCCGAGAACCGGGGATGTTCCTGCTGCTTCCGCTCAACTCCTCAAATCTCATTTGTTGACTCTGAGGGTTGGGTTAAAGGAGTCCCCAGTCTGACAAGCTGGGGTGGCTCTTGACATGCTATGTCTGACACCTTCTTAAAATCTCTCTTGATCTTGTGAATCTTAGTTCGGAAATTAGCTGGATGCATTAACCTATATCCACTTTTATCACCTGGTTTAACAGACCGTTGGATGATTTCAGAAACTTCTGTCATTTGATGATGTGTTTGCTCCATACGAGAGGCTTGTGCAATATTCTCACCTTCTTGATGTAGGAGAAATTCAACAACCTTTTCTCTATATGCTTGATATTTAGAGGAACTAGTTGAAGCATGTTCTTGAGAAAGCTTTTGATTATGAACAAAGCCCATTGACTGTGGCCGGCCATGGGAAATAACATTGCATGAGACCATTTTTGGCGGGCTTTGCTGACTGGAAGGCATTGTGAAATGTAGTGTTCCGTGAACACCCCATCCTCTGATATGAACACCAGATAGAGAATTGGAAATTAACTGACACAATTTTCGTAGTGCGCCACGACATGAACGTTGAAGGGTTCTCTATTGCTTTTCAGCCTTCGGATACCGAGAGACTGATAGATATGCCAAATCAATCTGACGTTGTATCCCTTCTATTATCTTAAGATTATTTTCATATTCATCATAAGATAATACATTCTTCTTCAATTGACAAAGAGTTTTCCATATGTTGAGACTAATATCATGGACTCCATCTTCCGTCAACATCTTTGGAATATGATACTGGGAGTCAGCCAAAGGCCAAAACATGACTAGTACCTCACTTTTCTCCAGTTTTTTTATCATGTTCAGAATTTCTTCTTTATCATTAAATGAAGATTCATCTACCTGTTTAGACCAGAGTTGGTGTTTCCTTGTTGCTTCATCGGATTCAACAAGATTGGTAGAGAGATCATTGATCAAACTAGAAGATTCATGACTTAGGGGTGGTTCGGAGAATGACCTACACCCTGGGATATCTTCTGATTGAGAAAGTATTTCACTTGCTAGCGATAAAGCATCAGACATGGCTGGTTTCTCATTTTCAAGTGCCTCAAGATAAGAGGGCTTTCTCTGCACTACATTGTCCACTAGAGTATTTTCCAGTCAATGTGAATCACTACTGTGGAGAGGACTTTCGCAGCGAAATTCATCATCATGGGGAGGACCACCATAATGGGTTACAGCAAAAGATGAGATCTCTTGTTCCTTGGTCTTCTGACCACACAGAGGGTTCCTGTGGCTCTCATCTGAAGAAGAAACTTGAAGATTGACCGAATTTTCATGAAGCAAGCCTTCATGAGGATGTGTCTGTTGAAGACATTCAGAATTAATGTTCCCGTTATTGGGAACTGAGGGAGTAGAATCTTGAATTCCAACAGATAAATGTCTGAGGGCTCAAGAACTCCAGCATCGAGCAAGGCCTTGTTACAGATTGGCCTTTAATCTCCTGACTGTGCTGGGTGGATTTTTTTCTTAGATGCCTTCTTACTCACATTGGAATCAACTTGTTGACGAAAGTGGTTACTCTGAGCAGGTGTATGTGCCTGATCAGGAAATATGGTCAAGTTAGACTGACGATCTCCACTCAAATCAGGTGTATGTGCCTGACTTGGTTGTCCGTATGATATGGGGGAGTATGCCCCAAAACCCTCTTGGACTCGAACAAATGTGTGTGTCTGTTCCAGAGTGAATTGTTGATGTGTCACTCCACTTCTAGGGATAGATTTATGTGTCTTTCCCTGAGATGATGCTGATGATGTTATGTTATCCTGGAAAGCATCCAGAATATGAGCAGGAATTTGTTTCTGCTCTTTCACCATTGACAAAATACGCTTGGTGACTTCAGCCACCGGAACGGAGATATATGTCCATTCCGGGATTGGAGTAGGTGTATGTGCCTCCTCCTGTCCTCCTTTTCCTGTCAGGGAATCCTGATAGTACTCAATTGTGGAGGTAGAGAGTTGAGTCTGCCTCCTGTTTGTCGTCAGAGCTTTCCGACTGACTTCTCCGTGCGCTACCAAACGAGACTGTTTGTAGGCTTGATTAGTACTAGCAGGTGTATGTGCCTGTTGATTACACTTCGCCAAACGTGGTTGACGAGATCCATCATATGTAGTCAGGAGAGCCTGCTGAGTAACTGATGATGTATAAGCAGGTGTATGTTCCTGCCTATAGTACTCCGCCGGAATTGTCTGGCGGGATTTGCGTGATGCTTCCAGATGAGTCTGCTGGACAGCAGAGTTAAAACGGACAGGTGTGTGTGCCTGCTTTTTGTTCGCCACCAAGTTAGGTTGGTGGACTTCTCCGGAGATGTGAGGGATGAAAACCAGCCCATTGTTAACCGGATTCTGTCTCTGGCGGTTCGTCTTGCCTGCTCGGGTTCGAGGAACCTGAGCTGAATGCCTGGAGTCGATACCCTCATCATGTTGAGGGCGCACTGGCGCATGATTCTGCCGGCCATTGTTGATGGGTGCCCTCGGTAAGGACTCCTGCTTTTTTGAATTAAGGCCCTGAGGGACCTGCTCATTCACTTCCTCAGAGTAAGGGAGCGAATGGAAATTGCGTTCCGGGGATAACGACCCGAAACGGTTGGAGATGGTAGTTAGCACCACCAGCCTCTGGATCAGTGGTCATCGTTTTCCGGATGACCTATGTGAGTTGTTCACTTGGAGGGCATGTCGGGAAGCCTCCAAAGTTGGGATGATACCGTGTTGACGGTACTTGTTAACCAGTGCATTTGATACCAAGCGTTGAAGAGGCTGAGTAGATGAGGTCATCCTCAGAGCGGATGACGATCCATTAGTAATAGCAGCAGTGGAATTTGCGGCAGTAGTATTCATAGATGTGAATTTGAGATCAGCCATTATGGAAATACAGAAGATCCTGGAAAAGAGTGCATGTTTGATATAACAGACGAAATCAAGATAAAATTCAGCCACTTCATCCTTTGGATGAGCACACATGTCAATGATTGTTTTTGTTAGACCTCTTATTGAGTTTTAAATAGGTTATTAACAAATAGGTAAAACATCATTTTAACTTGGTTAAGGATTCACGTCGGGTTCACCATTTTTTGTTTCCCTCAGAATTCGGGGATGACCTCCTGGATGGGAGATTCAAACGTTCTGATCGGTTTCTAGCGGGTTTGTTCGTAGAACCGGAAACATCCAATGATTCCACATCCATTTGGACCTACTTTCCAAAGGTAGGCACTCATTATCTTGTGGACTGATGAGGCTTAGGAATTTTCATTGGTCGAGAGGATGGGAGGTCAGACTCATCAAACCTTTTTAGGGGAATTATTGTCTATTCCGGGACACTCTTTATAGATTTAAGTTAATGTTCGTGAATCCTTATTACATTACCACGTATAAAATGAGCTTTTCCTTTAGTTTTGACAATCAATGATTAAATATGTAAGAAATTTTGAGAATCTTTTATATGTATTCGAGGTTCTTCATCAATATAGAATCATCTATATCTATTTAGAGATTCTTGGTCAATGGTAACCTTCAAAACATTCATATAAAAGTCTCTTCATCATTATGATGACCAGACTGGTTTTAAAGCCACTTAGTGGGGCACTTGAAGTTTATTGTCAATCAGAAGGACATGAATTATTTCAGAGTTGGGATCGAACCCGTAGATGGGCTACCTACGTATCCTTTGCTTTGGAAAAGGAATAAGAACCCACGTAGTTCGAATGGAAGAGTATGATGTTTATGATTGATGGCTCAAAGAAGGATGTCATAATTACTTTTACCCTCTATGCTCACGTGAGTCATTCTCAGTGTGAGAGACAAGAGGTATTAGTAATAAAATAGACAATTGAGCCATGAAAGACGTAATCATAAGAAATGGTTTGGTGCTTATGTATGTATGACTGCCCAGAGGATTTACATTAGGGAGAAAATCCAGGAACACGGTCCATAATGGTATATGTGCTTCATGGAGATTTGAATACTCTAACTTGAGACTTATTCCTGAAAAGGAAACCCAAATTAGCAGAGGATTGATAACCGGGTTTTACTCCTGAGAAGGAATCCCAGATCAAACGTAAATTAGAACTGGTTAAAGATAATTTAAGGGACTTGGGGATTATTCCTGAAAATGGAAGCCCAAGATTAGGACTGGGACTTATTCCTGAAAAGGAGACCCAGGTTAGGGGACTTGGGGCTTACTCCTGAGAAGGATGCCCAAAATTATGACTGGGACTTATTCCTGAAAATGAGACCCAGGTTAAGGATTAAGGTTTGGGGCTTACTCCTGAAAAAGGCTTCCCAAATTAGAGGACTTATGACTGGGGATTATTCATGAAAAAGGAGACCCAGGTTAAGGATTATGTCATCTTAAAGGATGAGGTTGAATGAATGAAAACTCCATAATTAGTGACATAAGGATATTTAAATCACTATGTTTTGAGAGATATTCCACAGAATTCCTTTCAGATAAGGAAGTCAAATCAAGAAATCATTCCATAAATGGCTTTAAAGAGTGTCTTCAAGACTGAATCTTGAAAAGGAAGTATAATGTCTTAAGAGGGGTGAAATGGGCAAGAAAGGTACCCAAAAAGGAAGGGGCGTGCAAGTCTTGGAAGATGCGCAAGTACTGCGTGGGCATGCAAGTATTGGTCGCGCAGGTATACCTGCACGACACGTGGTGTACTTGCGCGATATTCAACCAGCATTGAAATACTTGAGCAACTCTTTATTAAAGCCTTTATAATCCTCTTGAGGTTCTTCCAAAAAAGGGAAGTGCAGGTTATATCGAAGGGATAAGGCGGCGCACAAGTGTGACCTCTTCCCTTAAGGGCTGGCCACTCAGGCGCGCAAGTGTTGATGAGTTTCAACACTTAGGCCTTCCTCCCTCTCTTTAGATCTTCTGTTCTAGGTAAGAAATTACCTTAGAAGTGTTCCGGAAGCTTTGAGAAGAGACTTGGGCGACGAGAGCTTCAATCCGAGTTTCTGGAAAAAGATCCTCTCGAATGGGGGGCCCACAGGGTCTATTTATAGGCAGGAGAAGACCCCGGGCGGTTACCGGGCAGTTATCAATTAGGTTGGGCAAGTCAGTTGCGCGACCATAAGGGCGTCGCGCAAGTGGACTTGCGCGACAGTGATATAACTTGCGCGGTGCAGTTGCTTTTGATCCTTTGTGTCACGACCCGCCCTCGGGGTCCGTGCCGTGACTACCCCAAGCCCACCTTCCATAGGCCAGGGGCTGTAAACTAGCACCAAGGCGTAAATCCCGATAAAAAGGGAATGCATTGCCTTTGTAAAGTAAACAAACACCACATAGTAAGCAAGCGGAAAGTAAACACTAAGTAAAAACAGAGTACAACTGAAAGTGCAGACAATTAAATGGGCCAGTATACAAACCCAAACTGAAAGTTAAGTACAACTCAAAAAGGGAAAACAACAACTGTAAGTAAAAGCCGCTACACCGAGCTATCCACTGGAGATCCCACCTGAAGGGTGGGTACAGATAGCTCCACTGCTCCACGGGTCCCGTCGTCCGCTCCGAACACGTCCCACCCAGTGGTCCACCTCTAGGTACCGTCCTGCTCTGCAAGCCTCAGCCAAGATCAATGTTGTCTGTCGTCTGCAACCAACACAACGTAGTGCGGGCATAGCCCGTGCAGGGGTGAGTATAAGCTACTCAGTAGGGACCCAGAGACCCCTGAAGGTCTCCCAAAATCCACAAAGGATAAATCACGAAGAAAGGTACAAACACGAAGCAACAACCGACACTGCTTAGGTATATTCTCATACATATACCTAAGTCATCAATTCCAACACGCACCATCCTCTGATCCCAAGTACAACTCAGTCCACATAGGAATGTAAACGTATTCCACACAGGAAAGCAAAACGAAATCCACACAGGATTGCACAACACAATCCACACAGGAAAGCAACTGGATTCAGCTCACATAGGTATACTTCTCGAAAGACGATAAAGATGATCTCTGATCCATCTAAGTTGTCAGACCCATGAAGGATCGATAGGTAACTAACCCCCGCAAAAGACCCACACAAGATCGGGCCCACATAGGACCTGTAGGCGTTGGTTCACAGAGGACCGCTGAGCGCAAAGACCCACACAGAATCGGACCCACACAGGATCGGGCCCACACAGGACCTGTAGCACTGATCCACGTAGGATCGCTGAGTGTTGTAGTCGTCGTCGTCGAATCCACACAGGATCTCTGTACTGTCGTCGTCGCAGTCACAATAGCAGTAGCAGTAGTAGTAGTAGTCACAGTAACAGTCGCAGCCAGCACTAGGTTTCCCGCACACAGCAAGCTCGTACAGGAGGATCCGCTCCACGAGCCGAGAGGCTGATACATCAACTGTCACAAAGTCCAGAGTTGATGTATCCAAAAGTTCCGTATCGTCAACAGGAACTCAACGCAACAGACGGCGCGTCGATTGGACGCCCGGTCTGAGAGTTATTGGCTTTTTCGTCCCAGGGGCCCGGTTGGTTTTTAAGGAAAAACCAACCTGACCGTACTCCACCTGTGTCCAAACCTCAGGAGGAGAATGCCAAAAGATCCGTCTCACTAAGAGGAACACAACAAAGCCGACGACACGTCAATCGGACGTTCATAGCTCAAGATATGAGTGTTTCCGCTCCGAAGGCCCGGTTGGTTTCGTGAATGAACCAACCCGGCCGAACTCAAAATATTCCGAAACTTTGAGTGAGATATACTGAATTGACCGTCTCGATCCAAGGATCACGTAGCCGCTGACAGTTCGTCAATCGGAGGTCCTTGGCTCATGTTATGGCCAAAAGACCGAAGACGATTCGAAAACGGGGGGTCCGGGTCCGGGCCGACCCGGCACGGCGGCGTGGTCCGGCGCGGCGGCGCGTCCCGGCTGGTGGCGGCACGGCCTAGCTCCGCTGGGGTCACGCGTGGGGGGCAAGGCCCTCGCTTCCTGCTGGCGGTGCGGCTTATAGCCGCGCCTTTTTGGAGAACCGACCCCCATCGTGGGGGCCTTCTTGAGGGAAACCGTGGGGCCGCCTGCCCCCCTCAAAGAAACCGCCCCCCTCATAAATGGGGGGGCTTTAGAGTTGATCGGGGGAATTAATTTCCCCGGTCATTGACCTTCCGGCCGGCCCACCTGGCCGGCCGGTTTTCTTCAACGGGACCGGCAAAGCCGGTCCCCTTCCGGTCTCCGACTCCGGCGGCCTGGTGAGCCGCCGGTCCTCTCGTCCCACCGCAGCCCGGAACCGGCCGCAGTGTTCGTCATCCGGCACGGTCCAACGGCACCGCGCCCCTCCGCCGCGGCCCCGCTCTGGCCGCGGTGCCTTTGGTTCCATTCGACGCGGCGCGACGGCGTCGCGTTCGTGGTGATTCTTCCACGGTGCGAAATTCCGCGTGGTGCGACGGCACCACGCCATCTTGTTTCATCCGCAAGATAAATCAACAAGAACAAAGGAGGGGGTTCGGCCGTGTTCATGCGGTCCGGCCCCCTCACGTTAAATGATAACACATATTTAAATATCCTCACGTTTTTCATGCTAGAACCACGAACGTGAATAAATAATTAAATAAATAATCAACAACAACCCCTACTTTGGGTTCAAGTTCGAAGATCGTCAACGACCTGTGGAAGACAACGTCGCGGAGGTCGGGCATCGCGGTAGTCATTCGTCAAATCCGACGAAGAAGAGGTATGTCCAAAGAGGTATGTCGTTGGCGAATCTTCGTATGCCGACGAAGGAATTCCGAGGAGGAAGCGGCGTTCCCTTTCGTTGACACCTAAGACGTCATCGATCTTCGGAAACAACGGGCTACGAAGATGAGAGGAGTGGCGTTCTTCGTCGGAGCTCGAAGGTTCTACGCGTTATTCGTCAAGGTTGAAGAAGAAGAAGGAGCTCCCAAAATCCTCTCAAGAAGGCTAGAGTGTTCTAATCCAACAAAATAAGATAGAGTCTTATTTTATTCACAAACATAACAAATTGAATTTCAAAGGATTGAAATTCAAATAAAATAACTCCAAATTAAATAACAAGTTGTCAAGTCATTTAAAGAGGGGTTAAAGGAGTTTTGAGAGGAGATGGAAGGTTGGGTTTCGTGTGGGCCCCACCACACTTAATCCTCTCAAGGGAGGTTAAGTGGATGTGTGTCCCACCTTTAACTTCCTTTGAGAGGAGTTAACCAACAAGTAAGAAAAATAAAATGTGTTCCACATTTTTATTCAACTTTTTATAATTCTCCCAAAAACTAACTTTCATCCCGCAATAAACGCAACTTCGGAAAAGGTCTCCTTAAGCGAATATCGGCGCTACGAGTTCATCGATGTCCTCGGATTTCAATTCCGAGCACCGGATCAAAAGTTAGAAATTACCGCTCGTTCGTTCACTAAACGTACCCGAGCCAAACTTCGGAAATTGATTTCAGGCACTCCGGGCCTCGGAATCAGGTGCCGTCAGAAACCGCGCTCTTGTAAAATTACAAAGAAAATTTAGATAAATTTTCCTTGAATTTTACGGGTCTTTACGTTACTCCCATCTCAGGGCTTTACTTCCCCGTAAAGATACATCAAAAACTAGGGAAACAAATGAGGGTTCTGAGCACACATCTAATCCTCCCGCTCCCATGTGCTCTCCTGGAGATTATTGTGTTGCCATCTGATGCGCACAAGAGGAATCGATCACCCACGTAGGACCCGCTCCTGTCGATCCTCTATCTCCACCGGGACCTCCGTAAAACTCGCCTCATCACCAACGTCAAGCTCCCCATGGTCAATGATGTGTGTCGGGTCGTGCACGTATCTCCTCAGGTGAGACACGTGGAAGACGTCGTGCACCCGGTGCAACTGAGGTGGTAGAGCCAGGCGATAAGCCACCTCACCAATCCCGCTGAGGACCTGGAAGGGTCTGATGAAGCGCGGAGATAACTTGCCGCCTCAGCCAAATCTCTGTATACCACGTCGAGGTGAGACCCGAAAGAAGACGTGGTCACCATCCTCGAACTCTAGTGGCCTCCGCCTCCTGTCAGCGTATGACTTCTGCCGGCTCTGAGCTGTCCTCACCCGCTTTTGGATGACCTAGACCTTCTCTGTCGTGGCCTGGACCATCTCTGGTCCCACCAGTGCTGACTCCCCAGGGTCTGTCCAGCACAAAGGAGATCTACAAGGTCGGCTGTACAACGCCTCATACGGTGCCATCCCGATGGTGGAGTGGTAGCTGTTGTTGTACGCAAACTCCACCAAGGGTAGGTGGTCCTCCCAGCTACGACCAAAGTCAAGGACACATGCACGGAACATGTCCTCAAGAGTCTGAATGGTCCTCTCCATCTGACCATCCGTCTGAGGGTGAAAGGCTGTGCTCAGACGTAGCTGCGTCCCGAATGCCTCCTGTAACCCCTTCCAAAGCCGGGTAGTAAAGCGAGCATCTCAATCGGAGACGATAGATGATGACACTCCGTGGAGCCGCACAATCTCCTAAATGTAGAGACGTCCCAAGCTCTCCACTGAGCCCTGCTCTCTGATGGGTAAGAAGTGTGCCGACTTGGTGAGTCGGTCAACAATCACCCAGATGGAGTCGTGACCTCTGTAAGTGCGTGGAAGTCCAGTCATGAAGTCCATAGATATGCCGTCCCACTTCCACTCCGGGACCTCCAAGGGTTGTACCAAGCCTGATGGTACCTGATGATCTGCCTTCACCTGCTGGCAGGTGAGGCATCAAGAAACAAACTCTACTACTTCCTTCTTCATGCCTGGCGACCAGTGCTGTCGTCTGAGGTCTTGGTACATCTTTGCCACTCCAGGATGTACCTCCAAAGGAGAAGTGTGAAACTCTCTCAGCACTTCCTCTCGCAAAGCGACTGATACCATGGTACGTCCTCTGAAAAAGATGTCATGCTCTGCTCAAAGGGAGACACCATCAGGTGCCTGTCCCGAGGATATCTGTGCATGTCGTGTCTCATAGTTAGCGTCCTCACGCTGTGCCTCTCAGACCCGCTGCAGTAGTGGAGGGGTGACTGTGAGAGACTGGAGGAAGGCTGCTCCATCTCTATCCACGAAGGATATCTATAAAGAGGCTAGCTGCTCCTTCGCCTCCTCAAGTAGTTGAATGCCTGTCCTCCTCCTGAGGGCATCGGCTACTAAGTTCCCCTTCCCAGGAGTATAAACTATCTCAAAGTCATAGTCCTGGAGGAACTCGAGCCATCGCCGCTGTCTCAGGTTCAGGTCCTTTTGTGAGAAGATATACCTGAGACTCTGATGATCGGAAAAGACTGTAAAGCACTCACCCATCAGATAGTGTCTCCATTTTTTCAGAGCGAAGACCACTGCTACTAACTCCAGGTCATGGGTAGCATAGTTCTGCTCATGCGGCCTCAACTGACGTGATCCATAGGCGATCACTGCCCGCTCCTGCATCATAACACATCCGAGTCCAGTCCCTGATGCATCGCAGTAGACTACGTACCCTACTCCTTCCTCAGGAAACCTCAAGATAGGTGCGCTGGTCAAACTCTATCTCAGCTCCTGGAAGCTCTGCTGACATCTGTCTGACCACACGAAGGGTTTCCCCATCTTCGTCAAAGCTGTGAGTGGTGCCGTAACTCTAGAGAAGTCTGGCACGAATCTCTGATAGTATCCAGCTAGTCCCAAGAAACTCCGAACCTCAGTCACGCTCCTGGGTGGCTCTCATGCTAACATAGCCTCGATCTTCGCAGGATCCACTGCAACTCCCGCCTCAGAGATAACGTGTCCCAAGAAGTGGACCTCACGTATCCAGAACTGACACTTCGAGAGATTTCCATAAAGTTGGTGCTCTCGGAATGTGTCTAGTACAACTCGCAAGTGATAGGCGTGCTCCTCCTCAGTCGTAGAGTAAATCAGAATGTCGTCGATGAAGACTATGACAAACCGATCAAGGTATGGCTGAATGATCCTGTTCATGAGGGCCATGAACACTGCTGGAGCATTGGTTACGCCGAAAGGCATAACCAAGAACTCATAGTGGCCATACCGACATCTGAAGGTCGTCTTCTGCACATCCTCGTCTCTGACTCTAAGCTGATGATAGCCTGACCTGAGGTCTATCTTCGAGAACCACCGTGCTCCATTGAGCTGATCAAAGAGGTCATCAATCCTAGGTAGCGGATACTTGTTCCTCACTGTCACCTGGTTCAGGCGACGATAGTCAACACAAAGCCGCAGGCTCCCATCCGCCTTCTTGGCGAACAAAATCGGGGAATCCCAGGGTGAAACATTGGGTCGGATGAACCCCTTTCCCTGCAAGTCCTCCAACTGTACCCGTAGCTCTCGAAGCTCGGCGGGGGACATCCGATATGCTGGAGTGGATATCGGGGCTGTACCGTGGTACAAGTCAATATAAAATTCTACCTCTCTGTGAGGAGGTAGCCCTGGAACGTCGTCGGGAAAAACGTCCGCAAACTGATCCACCATTGCAGGAAAACCAGGACTCCGCACGTCAACTGCTCCAAGGATGAGGCTAGCCAACTGATGAGTGATGGGCTGCCCTCTCCTCCGCGGAAGTCCATCCTGTGCTGAAAAGGCTCCCTTCTCGCCGGTGAAGGTGAACCTGCTCCCGTCGGTGCGTACACATCGCACCTTGCACCTAAAACAGTTAATCTATGCATAGACCGTAGATAGCCAATCCATGCCCAAGATGACGTCGTAAGGCCTCGATGCTGCTACAAGAAGATCCCAACCAAATCTCTCGCCTCCTAGAGTGAGCTCACACTACCGGAACCAGTGCGTAATCATCGAGTCTGCTCCCGTAGGAGTATCTAGCCATAAGGATCGAGCCAACGGCTCTGTCGGAATCTCCGAGCTCCGAACAAGGGTAGCGGCTATGAATGAGTGACTCGCTCCTGTGTCTATAAGAACTACAACTAGGGTGGAATAGACACAGATAGTACCTCGAATCATCTCGGGTGCGCCGTGGTTGTAGGCCTCTGCTGCCTGGATCTGTGCCTGTCTCTGCCCGCCAGCTCCCTGTGGTCGGGGTGGACCTCCTGGTGGTGGTGGTGACAGAGCCTCAAAGCATCGCCCACCACCGACTGCTCGTCCAGCTCCTCTGCCTCGTCCGCCTCCTCCCTGCGGACCGCCACGGTCGACCCTATGCCTCTGCCTCGGTGGTCCCTCAACTGTCTGCTGCTCCTCGGCACGGCGGGTCGGGCAGTCACAAGCCATGTGGCCCTGCCCGCCGCATGAGTAGCACTGTCTGCCTCTCGAAAGACTGGCTCCTCGTTGTGTGCCCCGCACCGCTGAGCCAGTCTCCTGAGGTCGTCTGCCTAAGGGTCTGGTCTGTCTGGACCCCTGAGTCATCCGTCGACTGCATGCTGCAGATGACTCTGCCACGTGCCGCCCTGCGGTGGGTCTCGGTGCTGGTGTAGACTTAGCAAGGAAGCTCTTGATCAGAAGGGACCGCTCCAGTACTCCTGTCTGAGTCGGTATGCTGAGGGAGATCAGTGATGCCCCGATCTCGTGTCTCAAACCCTGCTCGAAGGTCCGGGCCTGGAAGAATGGGTCATGTACCATGTCGGTCGAGTAGCGCGAGAGATCGGTAAATCTCGCCGAGTACTGAGCGACCATCATGCTGCCCTGCCGCAGCTGAAGAAGCTCCTGGATACGCACCGCACGAAGGGTGGCTGGGACGAACTCTGAGCGGAAGAGGCTCTCAAAGTCCGTCCATAGTAGAGATGCCTCATCGTGCACCTAGAGCATCAAGCTCCACCATCGTCCTGCTGCTGCGTGTAGTAGGCTCGCAGCGAGGATCACCATGAGGTCTGCTGGTGTCCTCAATAGCGTAAACACACGTACCACTGCCTCCAGCCAGTCCTTGGCTGCCTGGTGATCCATCTCCCCGCGAAACCTTGGTGGTCGCTGGCGCTGAAACTCATGCAGTGCGCTGAGGTGACGTGCATCGTCAGCGGCTGGTGCTGGAAGCATCTGGGGCTCGGCGGGTAGAGCTACCGCCGGTGCCACTACTGACAAAGGGCCCTGCACCGAGGCCTCGTCGCTCGGTGGGCTGTCGTCACACTCGACTCTCGGAACCCTAGCTGGCTGTCGTCGTGGGGCCATCCTGAAAAGGAAACAGGTGCACCACTGTCAGAACAGTATACCTGGTGAGCTTATATAAGTAATCACAAAGAAAACATTGAAACACACACGCAATCAATGTTTTCGTGCATTAAGTCGGAAATCAGAAGTCAGGGTCCTGGTGTACGGATACGTCGGCCGCCGCACCAACACTGGACTCCCTGGACTGATAACAACACTCAATACGCTAAACATTATTGCTTCACATAGAAAAGATAAGAGCTTGCGGTAGAACCGAACTCCTCTGATACCAATTTGTCACGACCCGCCCTCGGGGTTCGTGCCGTGACTACACCAAGCCCGCCTTCCATAGGCCAGGGGCTGGCGACTAGCACCAAGGCGTAAATCCCGGTAAAAAGGGAAGGCATTGTCTTTGTAAAGTAAACAAACACCACAAAGTAAGCAAGCAGAAAGTAAACACTAAGTAAAAACAGAGTACAACTGAAAGTGTGGAAAAGTAAATGAGCCAGTATACAAACCCAAACTGAAAGTAAAGTACAACTCAAAAAGGGAAAATAGCAACTGTAAGAAAAAGCCGCTACACCGAGTTGTCCACTGGAGATCCCACTTGAAGGGTGGGTACAGATAGATCCACTGCTCCACTTGTCCCGTCGTCCGCTCCAAACACGTCCCGCCCAGTGGTCCACCTCCAGGTACCGTCCTGCTCTTCAAGCCTCAGCCAAGATCAATGTTGTCCGTCGTCTGCAACCAACACAACGTAGGGCGGGCATAGCCCGTGCAGGGGTGAGTATAAGCTACTCAGTAGGGACCCCGAGACCCCTGAAGGACTCTCAAAATCCACAAAGGATAAATCACGAAGAAAGGTAAAAACACGATGCAACAACCGACACTACTTAGGTATATGCCCATACATATACCTAAGTCATCAATTCCAACATGCTCCATCCTCTGAGCCCAAGTACAACTCAGTCCACACAGGAAAGTAAACGTATTCCACACAGGAAAGCAAAATGAAATCCACACAGGATAGCACAACACAATCCACACAAGAAAGAAAGGATTCAGCTCACACAGGTATACTTCTCGAAAGACGATAAAGATGATCTCTGATCCATCTAAGTCGTCGGACCCACGAAGGATCGATAGGTAACTAACCCCCGCAAAAGACCCACATAGGATCGGGCCCACATATGACCTGTAGGCGCTGGTTCACACAGGACCGCTGAGCGCAAAGACCCACACAGGATCGGACCCACACAGGATCGGGCCCACACAGGACCTGTAGCACTGATCCACGTAGGATCGCTGAGTGCTGTAGTCGTCGTCGTCGAATCCACACAGGATCTCTGTACTGTCGTCATCGCAGTCACAGTAGCAGTAGCAGTAGCAGTAGTAGTCACAGTAATAGTCGCAGCCAGCACTAGGGTTCCCGCACACAGCAAGCTCGTACAGGAGGGTCTGCTCCACGAGCCGAGAGGCTGATACATCAACTGTCACAAATTCCTGAGTTGATGTATCCAAAAGTTCCGTATCGTCAACAGGAACTCAACGCAATTGACCGCGCGTCGATCGGACGCCCGGTCTAAGAGTTATTGGCTTTTTCGTCCCAGGGGCCCGGTTGGTTTTTAAGGCAAAACCAACCCGACCGTACTCCACCTGCATCCAAACCTTGGGCGGAGTATGCCAAAAGATCCGTATCACTAAGAGGAACACAACAAAGCTGATGACACGTCAATCGGACGTCCGTAGCTCAAGATATGAGTGTTTCCGCTCCAATGTCCCGGTTGGTTTCGTGAACGAACCAACCCGGACGAACTCAAAATATTCCGAAACCTTGAGTGCGATATACCGAATCGACCGCCTCAATACAAGGATCGCGTAGCCGGTGACGGTTCGTCAATCGGAGGTCCGTGACTCATGTTATGGCTAAAAGACCGAAGACGATTCGAAAACGGGGGGTCCGGGTCCGGGCCGACCCGGCCCGGCTGGCGGCGGTCCGGCGCAGCGGCGGGGACCGGCGCGACGGTGCGGTCCGGTGCGGCGGCGCGGTCCGGTGCGGCAGCGCGGTCCGGCCGGCGGCGGCGTAGCCTGGCGCCGCTGGGGTCACGCGCGGGGGGCAAGGCCCCCACTTCCTGCTGGCGGCGCGGCTTATAGCCGCGCCTTTTTGGAGAACCGGCCCCCATCGTGGGGGCCTGCTTGAGGGAAAACGGGGGGCCGCCTGCCCCCCTCAAAGAAACCTCCCCCCTCATAAATGGGGGGGCTTTAGAGTTGACCGGGGGAATTAATTTCCCCCGGTCATTGACCTTCCGGCCAGCCCACCTGGCCGGCCGGTTTTCTTCAACGGGACCGGCAAAGCCGGTCCCCTTCCGGTCTCCGACGCCGGCGGCCCGGCGAGCCGCCGATCCTCTCGTCCCGCCACGGCCCAGAACCGGCCGTGGTTTTCGTCGTCCGGCGCGGTACGACGGCACCGCGCCCCTCCGCCGCGGCCCCGCTCCGGCCGCGGTGCCTTTGGTTCCCTTCGATGCGGCGCGACGGCGTCGCGTTCGTGATGATTCTTCCACGGTGCGAAATTCCGCGTGGTGCGACGGCACCACGCCATCTTGTTTCATCTGCAAGATAAGTCAACAAGAACAAAGGAGGGGGTTCGGCCGTGTTCATTCGGTCCGGCCCCCTCACGTTAAATGATAACACATATTTAAATATCCTCACGTTTGTCATGCTAGAACCACGAACGTGAATAAATAAATAAATAAATAATCAACAACAACCCCTACCTTGGGTTCAAGTTCGAAGATCGTCAACGACCTGCTGAAGACAAGATCGCGGAGGTCGGGCGTCGTGGTAATCGTTCGTCAAATCCAATGACGAAGAGGTATGTCCGAAGAGGTACGTCTTTGGCGAATCTTCGTATGCCGACGAAGGAAGTCCGAGGAGGAAGCGGTGTTCCCTTTCGTTGACACGGAAGACGTCGTCAATCTTCGGAAACAACTGGCTACAAAGATGAGAGGAGCGGCATTCTTCGTCGGAGCTCGAAGGTTCTTCGTGTTCTTCGTCAAGGTTGAAGAAGAAGAAGGAGCTCCCAAATTCCTCTCAAGAAGGCTAGAGAGTTCTAACCCAACAAAATAAGATAGAGTCTTTTTTTATTCACAAACATAACAAATTGAATTTCAAAGGATTGAAATTCAAATAAAATAACTCCAAATTAAATAACAAGTTGTCAAGTCATTTAAAGAGGGGTTAAAGGAGTTTTGAGAGGATATGGAAGGTTGGGTTTCGTGTGGGCCCCACCACACTTAATCCTCCCTAGGGAGGTTAATTGGATGTGGGTCCCACCTTTAACTTCCTTTGAGAGGAGTTAACCAACAAGTAAGAAAAATAAAACGTGTTCCACATTTTTATTCAACTTTTTATAATTCTCCCAAAAACTAACATTCTTCCCACAATAAACGCAACTTCGGAAAAGGTCTCCTCAAGCGAATATCGGCGCTAAGAGTTCATCGTTGTCCTCAGATTTCAATTCCGAGCACCGTATCAAAAGTTAGAAATTCCCGCTCGTTCGTTCACTGAACGTACCCGAGCCAAACTTCGGAAATTGATTCCAGGCACTCTGGGCCTCGGAATCAGGTGCCGTCAGAAACTGCACTCTTGTAAAATTCCAAAGAAAATTAAGAAAAAACATCCCTTGAATTTTACGAGTCTTTACACTTTGTTCATGCCTTTTTCGATTTTTGATATTTTCATCAAAGGTTGAATCACTTTGAGCTTAGATATTCCCCTTTTCGATTTTTAGATTCTGTGACGAAAGGAGCATCAACATTTGTCTGAGGTCTTCTCCAGTGGTCCTACCAGGACTCGATCTTCACTACCAAGCCCTCGAATCGCTCTTGCGGCCCTGTTTGTCGTCGTTCGCCGTTTCACGCACCATGAGTGAAAAGGTGCGGTGGGTTCGGACTTGTTCGTTAGTCCGCACCCAACGAGTTAGCGGCCTTAAAGATATTCACCCAACAATATTTAAAAGACCAGGGATTTAATCTCAAATATTTAAAGAAACAAACCCCTACCTCGTCGTACGTGCGTTCATCGCGGAATAGATCATCGCGGAATAAAAGAATCGTCGCGTCGCGGAAGGACTTCGCATCGACGAACTATGAGGATAAAAAACATACATATTTAATTACATCAATTAAATCCATGTTGTTGTTATGAACCACAACGAATTTAAAAGGAGCGCAACCCCCTACCTGGTTGTTGTCGATCGAAGGTTGTCACGGGGTTGGATCGTCGCAGAATAAGTGTCACGATGGTAGATTCGTCGGCGTCGCGGTACACATCTTCGCCTCGTCGATCTTAGTGGGTTCGGCGTTCTTCACGTTCTTCGCGTTCTTATCGAAGGAGGATGAAGGACTTAAGGTTTCTGTCAAAACCTCTCAAAGAACAAAACTCAAGAAGAAAAATGTTGGTCTTATTTTATTACATGCCAACAAACGAAAAACAACCTAAGTAACGACCCACTAATTCATAGAATTAATTTCAACAAATAAACTGCCCAATTTAATAGGAGCGTTTAATTGTATAAGGAAATGCCCCACTTGACTTTCATTTAATAGGGGTTTTTGCGGGTGCGTTACATAGCGGAAAAGAAACGGTGGGGCTCGTGCGGGCCCCACATCACAAATATCCTACCCACATGGTAGGATATTTTTGGATAGCACCCTATCCGCATCAACTCATCTTAAGCAACAATAAGTTTCTTTGAAGCGGCTTAAGTGAAATAAAAATAAAGTTTTCGCACCACATTATTTTATTTCTTAACTTAAAGGCCAAAAATTGAAAACCACACTCGAGAAAACGCAACTCCGGAAGAGGCGTTTCAAAGCAAGAACCGGTGCTGTGATTCCATCGGTGCCCTCAGAATTCGATTCCGAGCATCGGTTCAAAAGTTAGAAAAACCCACTCGTTCATTCACTAAACGTACTGAGCCAAACTTCGGAACATGATTCCGGGCACACCGGGCCTCGGAATCAGGTGCCGTCAGAAACTGCGTTCTTGTAAAATTCCAAAGAAAATTAAGGAAAAAAAATTCCTTGAAATTTACGAGTTTTACATTTCTCCCACTACAAGGCTTTACGTCCCCGTAAAGCTTCACTACAAACATAGGGATACAAAGGCGGTACTGAGCACGCATCTGAGCCTCCCGCTCCCAAGTGCTCTCCTAGAGGTTCTCGTGCTGCCATCTGATGCGCACTAGAGGAATTGACCTTCCACGTAGGACCCGCTCCCGTCAATCCTCGATCTCTATTCGGACCTCCGTAAAAGTCGCCCCATCATCAACGCCCAGCTCCCCATGGTCAATGATATTTTTCGGGTCGTGCATGTATCTCCTCAGCTGAGATACGTGGAAGACGTCATGCACCCGGTGCAACTGAGGTGGTAGAGCCAGGCAATAAGCCTCCTCGCCAATCCTGCTGAGGACCTAGAATGGTCCGATGAAGTGTGGAGACAACTTTCCGCCTAGGCCAAATCTCCGTAATCCACATCGAGGTGAGACACGCAGGAATACGTGGTCGCCATCCTCGAACTCTAGTGGCCTCCGCCTTCTGTCAGCACAAGACTTTTTGTCGGCACTGAGCTGTCCTTATCCGCTCGTAGATAACTTGGACCTTTCTGGTCCTACAAGAGCTGCTGAGATTTCTTCTTTGCCGATAAGAGAAATCATGTCTCATCCCCTGGATGAAACATGTTCTTCGCCTAATACAGTCAATCCTGACATGGATGATACTATTCCATACCAATGATGATGTCGTAATCCATCGATGCTACTACCAAGAGATACAACTGTTACTCTCCCCTCCAAGGGTTGAGTCACACTTTCGACATCAGTGTGTGGTCACTGGGTCTCCACCAGTAGGTATCTCAAAGTGAGGGTCAAGTCAACGGTTTTTAAAATGGAACCTCTTAGTAACAACTAAAAGCAAGGACAGGAAGGTAAATGCCACAAGAAAAGTGTCTTTTATAACTGCAGATCAATTTACAAAGACAGAAAACATCTACATCAAACATCAAAAACTCTTGAAGTAGAATAAAAAAAAGTCTCCAGGTCTGGAGCTAGTCCCGCTCCTGTTAATCTGCTCTCGGAGCTCCATGATCGTAGGCCTCAGCAGCCTGATGCTGAGGTCTCCCATGGCTACCAGCTCCATGCGGTCGGGGTGGACCTCTTGGTGGTGGTGGTGGCAACACCTCGAAGCGTTTTCCACCTCCAGCTGCATGGCCAGGTCCCCTGCCACGGTCTCCTGCTCCATGCGATCCACCTCTATTGAACCTCTGCCTCTGCCTAGGAGGTCCTTCGTTCATCGGATGCTCATCCTTATGGCGGGTTGGACAGTCACGAGCCATGTGAACAACCCCGCCGAAGGAGTACCACTTTCCGGTAATGGTAAGACGTTGTCCACCCCTGGTGCCTCTCACAATTGATCATGTGTCACGCGGTCGACCACCGGTAGGTCTAGTCCTATTGGACCCCTACGTCATCTGTCTACTACCCGCTGCATAAGACTCTGCCGCATGCCGGCTTGTGGTGGGTCATGCTGCTGGAGACTGCTCAGCAAGGAAACTCTCTACTAAGAGGGCTCACTCCAACGCTCCTGTCTGTGTCGGAATGCTGTGAGAAACAACCGAAGCTCTGATCTCTCGCCTGAGCCCCTGCTCGAAGGTTCGGGCCCTGAAGAATGGGTCACGTACCATGTCTGTGGGAAAGCGCGAGAGATCGGTAAACCTCGCCGCGTACTGGGATACTGTCATGCTGCCCTGCCGCAGCTGTAGTAGCTCTTGGATACGCACCGCTCGTAGGGTGGATAGGACGAACTCTGAGAAAAAAGGCTCTCAAAGTCCGTCCAAAGGAGTATTGCCTCATCATGCACCTGGAGCATCAAGCTCCACCATCTGCCCACTACTGCGTCCAGTAGGCTCGCTGCGAGGATCACCATGAGGTCTGCTGGGGTCCTCACTAACCGGAAAACTCATACAACCACCTCCAGCCAGTCCTCGGCTTCTAGGGGTCCGTCTCCCCACGAAAACTGGGCTGTCGCTGGTGCTGGAACTCATGCAATGCACTATGGCGACATGCATCGTCAGCGGCTGGGGCTGGAAGCATTGGTGGCTTGGCGAGTAGTGGTACCTTCAGTGCCTCTCGTGTCAAAGGGCCCTGTACCGAGGCCTCGCCGCTTGGCGGGCTGTCGTCATGCTCAACTCCTGGAACCCAAGCTGGCTGCCGTCGTGGGGCCATCCTGAAAACAAATAGGTGTGCCACGGTCAAAACAATATACCTGGTGAGCTGACATAATTTAATCACAAAGAAAACTTGTAACACACATGCAATCAATGTTTTCGTGCATTAAGTCGGAAATCAGAAATTAGGGGCCTGGTGTACGGATACGTCGGCCGCCGCACCAACACTGGGCTCCCTGGACTGATAACCACACTCAATACGCTTAACACTATTGCTTCACATAGAAGAAAGATCAGAGTCTGCAGTAGAACCGAACTCTTCTGATACCAATTGTCACGACCCATCCTCGGGGCTCATGCCATGACTACCCCAAGCCCGCCTTCCATAGGCCAGGGGCTGGTGACTAGCATCAAGGCGTAAATCCCGATAAAGGGAAAGCATTGCCTTTGTAAAGTAAACAAACACCATAGAGTAAGCAAGCAGAAAAAGTAAACACTATGTAAAAAATGGTACAACATTAAGTGCGGAAAGTAAAGGGGGCCGGAAATACAAGCCCAACTGTAAAGTAAAAATCGAAAGGGAAAACCGAAACTGAAAAGTAAAGCTGCAACGTCGAGCCGTCCACTGGAAGTCCCACCTGAAGGGTGGGTAAAAATAGCCTCCACTGCTCCTCAGGTCCAGCCGACTGCTCCGAGTACGTCCTTCCCAGTGGCCCACCTCCAGGTACCGTCCTGCTCCGCAAGCCTCAACCACGATCAGCGATGTCCGTCTTCTACAACCAATACAACATAGTGCGGGCATAGCCCGTGAAGGGTTGAGTACAAGTTACTCAGTAGGGACCCCGATACCTCCGAAGGTCTCCCTGAATCCACAAAGGATAAACCACAAAGGGAGGATACAATCCCGAAGTAACATCCGACACTTCTTAGGTACATGCCCATACATATACCTAAGCCATCAATCTTGTTCGGCTCCAATATCTGAGCCCAAGTACAACCCATTCCACACAAGAAAGAAAAATGTAAATCAACACAGGATAGCTCAACACAATCCACATAGGAAATTAAAACAGAAATCAGCTCACACAGGTATACTTCTTCTTATGACGATAGAGATGATCAGATGTAGCCACTAATTCATCTAAGTCGTCGGACCCACAAATGATCGGTAGGTACTGACCCCCGCAATGACCCACATAGGATCGATCATGAATTTTAACCCAAAGATATTGGGAAACTCCTTCTCCAACAAGTACAGTGGTTATGCCGCTACAACAAAGCATTTCCCTCAGACCTTGGACTACTGTAGTACTCCACCTATCAGGAACTGTGGACCTGCTACTACAACCATGCGCTTCCCACCATGGGTCTGCCGCTACAACCAAGCGCTCCCCATCATAGCCTCTAGAGGTACTCCTTCTGTTGAGTACCATGGGTCAGCCGCTACATCAAGCGCTCCTCCATCGTGGGTCTGCCGCTACAACCAAGTGCTCCCCGGGCTGCTACAACCAAGCGCTCCTCTGTCGTGGGTCTGCCGCTATAACCAAGCGCTCCCCCTCATAGCCACTAGAGGTACTCCTTCTGTTGAGTACCGCGGGTCTGCCGCTACAACCAAGCACTTCTCCGTCATGGGTCTGCCGCTACAACCAAGCGCTCCCCACTGGGCTATCCGTAACACACTGAGTCGTCCGATCAGCAGTCGTCAAGTCTCAACCGGCTCTAGGGATTCCGCACACACCATGATCGTTCCGAGAGGGTCCACTCCACGAGCTCAGAGGCTTGATGCATCAACTGACATGTAGTCCGGAGTTGAAATTTCCCAAGATGTACCGTAGAGGTCACTGCCGAAAACACAGAGGATTCTCGTACTGTTTTCATCATCGTCACAGTTGAATCCACTGATGATCTCTGTATCGTCGTCGTCGTCACAGTAGCAGTCGCTGCCAGCTCTAGGGTTCCCGCACACAGAAAGCTCGTTCAGGAGGGTCTGCTCCACAAGCCGAGAGGCTGACACATCAACTGACACATATTCTAGAGTTGATGTATCCAAAAGTTTCGTATCATCAACAGGAACTCAATGTCGTAGACGGCGCGTCAATCGGACGCCCGGTCTGAGAGTTATTGGCTTCTTCGTCCTAGGGACCCGGTTGGTTTTTAAGGCAAAACCAACCCGACCGTACTCCACCTGTGTCCAAACCTTGGGCGAAGTATGCCAAAAGATATGTCTCACTTAGAGGAATTCAACAGAGTCGACGTCACGTCAATCGGACGTCTGAAGGTCAAGATATGAGCGTTTCCGCTCCGAGGGCCCAGTTGGTTTTGTGTACGAACCAACCAGGCCGAACCAAATGCATTCTGACACCTTGAGTGCGATATACCGAAATGACCGTCTCGATACAAGGATCGCATCGCCGATGACGACACATCGTTCGGAATCTTGTAGCTCATGTTATGAGCGAATGACCGAAAAGGTCCGGCAACGGGGGGTTTGGACCCGGACCGACCCGGACCGACCCCCCATGGCTCGGCCCGAACCGGGTCAACCCGAACCTATTCGACCCGACCTGGGTTCGCCCGGCCCAGCCCGGGTCGGCTCGTCCGAGCAGCCGAGCGAGGGGAAGCCACGGGGGGCTTGCTGCCCCCGCGTGAAGAAACGCTGCGGCCCCGGGTGGGGCCACTCGCCAGCGGACGCGGCCGCTGGGCCTCGTCCCTCCTCCCAGTTCCGCGCGGCCGTGGCTTCAGCCGTGGTGGGTTTTACCGGCCGCGCGCCGGTTGGAGATTCCGCGGGCCACCGGACGCACTCCAGTGGTCCGTTTTGGATGCGGTCTTCTGCAGTGGTCCTCCCGGGACTCGATCATCACAGCCATGCCCTCGAATCGCCCTTGCAACCCCGTTTGTCGTCGTCAGCCGTTTCACGCACCAAGAACGAAAAGGTTTGGTGGGTTTAGACTTGTTCATTAGCCTGAACCCACCGCGTTAGCGGTCTTAAAGATATTCACCCAACAATATTTAAACGACCAGGGATTTAATCACAAATATTTAAAGAAACAAACCCCTACCTCGTCGTACGTGCGTTCTTCGCGGAATTGATCGTCGCGAAAGAAAAGAATCATCGCGTCGCAGAAGGGAATCGCGTCGATGAACTCCGAGGATAAAAAACATACATATTTAATTACATAAATTAAATCCATGTTGTTGTTATAAACCACAAATAATTCAAAAGGAGTGCAACCCCCTACCTTGTTGTTGTCGATCGAAGGTTGTCGCGGGGTTGGATCGTCGCTGAAGAAGCGTCGCGAAGGGTGATTCGTCAGCGTCATGGTACACGACTTCACGTCATCGATCTCCATGGGTTCGGTGTTCTTCGCATTCTTCACGTTCTTTGCGTTCTTGTAGAAGGAGGATGAAGGACTGAAGGTTTCTGTCAAAACCTCTCAACGAACAACACTCAAGAAGAAAAATGTTGGTCTTATTTTATTACATGCCAACAAACAAAAAACAACCTAAGCAACGACCCATTAATTCATAGAATTAATTTCAACGAATAAACCACCCTATTTAATAGGAGCGTTTAATTGTTTAAGGAAATGCCCCGATTGACTTTCATTTAATAGGGGTTTTCACGGGTGAGTTACTTAGCGGAAAAGAAACGGTGGGTCTCATGCAGGCCCCACCTCACAAATATCCTACCCACTTGGTATGATATTTTTGGATATCACCCTATCCGCATTAACTCAGCTTAAGCAGCATTATGTGGCTTTTAAGTGGCTTAAGTGAAATAAAAATAAAGTTGTCACACCACTTTATTTTATTTATTAACTTAAAGCCCAAAAATTGAAAACCACACCCGAGAAAACGCAACTCTGGAAGAGGCGTTTCTAAGCAAGAACTGGCGCTGCGATTCTATCGGTACCCTCAGAATTCGATTCCGAGCACTGGTTAAAAAGTTAGAAAAACCAGATCGTTCGTTCAGTGAACATACCGACCCAAACTTCAGAACATGATTCCGGGCACATCGGGCCTTGGGATCAGGTGCCGTCAGAAACTGCGTTCTTGTAAAATTCCCATGAAAAAGAAGAAAAAATATTTCCTGAAATTTACGGGTTTTTACAACTCAGTTTCTCATATATTGAATTCAATAAAATATATTTAATTTTTTTAAAATTTTCAATGAATTATAAATTCATGGGATATTATACTTCCTTACGTTCATGTTGTTGCGTGTCATACAAATTATTGAATACAACGTTCATATTTTAAATTTTTGACTAAATAATACTTTTCAATTACAATATCATGGATACCGTAAGATATAGATTATGTACACTTATCATTATTATGTAGATATTTCATCATCCACTATTTAAATTGTGGTGACCTGAGATTAATTTTCATATCAAAAGGTTATACAAGATCCTATGATAGAATGGTAACTTCATGTTTCTATTAATTTTTTATCAAAAATATATCCTATGGTCTAGATACATCCTAGTGACTGATAATAGTTTATGTATGACCATCTGGTTATTGGGGCTCATAATAAACGAGGCTTCCTCTCTTGAAGTTCATACTTATTGATCTTGGGTATGTGACATCAAGATGATAGACCCATCCATAGAAACACCACATGTTTTATGTGTAATTGTTTGTTACTATCTATAGACATGTGTATTGGTCTGCTGACATGATATCAATATCAATTTGTTCCTTTTAATTGTATACATTGATGTGAGGAAACAATCATGACAACGAATACATGGAAAATTTTCTTGTGTTGGGTGAACCATTGGATGCATAAAATTGATTAAATGATAAATATTGAATTTTTATCTTTCAAATTGAGGAAGTAATACTTCAGGCCTGGTTGATATTTATTCTAGTACCATAATAAATCCTTCTACAAGGTAGTTGAAGGTATTTCAATCTAGTTATATTAGATAATAAAAAAGAAAGAAAGGATAATGAAACATGTGTGCATCATACATTATGAGATTTGGAATGATAATGAGACTATATTTAACAGTGTGTATATATAGGATGGTTGGAATTTCTATGATTATAACTTATTTATTTACATGCCTTTTTGTATTGCTAAATTTTTATTTTGGTCTGCAAATAGTAATCATTGTTATCAAAATAAAGGAGTAGAGGGTCACACACTTTAGTGTATTCGAAAATATACCATTTTCTATTGAATATGTTTATAGGACATGGTGGGACCCACCATATGAATTAAGAGTTTTCCAAGTACTAACAATCACATAAAAATAAATAATTTCATTTTTATTCAAGTATAAACTAATTTTATATAATTTATTTCAAAGAATTATTCATAGGGTATTTATTGAATACAATAATCTTTTTGCATGAATGAATATATATTAAATATCAATGCTTCATCTAGTATTAGTAGTAGTTATGTGTCATTATAAATTATTTGGTATTTATCATGTTATATATTTATTATATATTTCATGAATGATATAAAATATGAATAGTATTTATAGTCTAGTTTTCTATTTATAACTATTAATTAATTAGTTATTTTATGGGCATTGAATTTTCAAGGCTCGAGAACCCTTTGGTTATTTTGATCCTCCAACTATAAATATAGAAAAGAGGGGATCATTTTGTGAGAGATGTTTATTTAAATGTAATGAGAGATTCTATGTCCTCTCGAAATACAGATAGATAAAATCTATCATAGTGAGATCTATCTATGAATTCCTTCTATGGATCAAGATGATCATAATGTCACAGAATAATACAACTAAGCTCCATGCTAGTATCCAGAGTTCAATGACTGTTGAAAACACAGATTCTTAGATCATGTGTGGATAATCTTGAGGGGTTAGGATTTTGATACTTTATGAAACCATCATTGGAAATGATCTATAGTAGTATTAACTAATAAATCAAATTATGTACTCATTTAATTAATTTATCTGCATTTAATTAATCAGGTGTGATATTCATACCCCTACCATGGGTGATATCTTCGAAGATGGTGAGTTTAATTGTTTTGGTGATAAATAATTTTCAATCCTTGACCCATTGTTTTTCCTAGAGCATCCTGATACCTTCTATTGGAAACCAAGTGATAATGTAAATTTTATAATCCAAAAAACATAATGTATATTAAATTATATTGAGAGAATTAATTTGGCCAGAGTTCTAAAGCCGACGAGTCAATCCGATATCAGATGGCCATATTAACACCATCCCAAATTTTTTATACATATCGAGTTCATTGGTGCATGAATTAATTTCATATTATATATATGTGTGTTTTTTTGTCTGTTTTTTTACCCAAAATCATATACAGATTTGATTTTTTAGGGAATAGGAACACTGATCAGAATGTCAGATATCAGAATAGTAATTTCAAGCTCTCAAAACCAGGATAGGCGGGTGATCCCCAATTCCTCCTATAATTTAATATTAATAGTAGACTCTATGGAATATTATATTTGTGTTTAATTATTTTTGAAGTGGTATATTTGTGGTAAATTCTATAATTCAATAATAATAAAAGTTTCAGGTGATGTGAAATTCACTGCATAACAAAACAAGAAAAAAATTTATTAAGTGGGAGAAAATATAAATTCATATAAGATTTTGTAAAATTTTTCAAAATAATGTTTTAAATACTGTATTCAATGTGAACAGAGGTTCAATTAGATCCATCAAAATAAAACATTTAAAACTGAAAGGGTAGGGGAGGTCGAATATGTACAATAACAAGAAACATTTTTGGAGGGAAAGAAGTGTACCGGGGAAGATGAACCATGACCACCACCTTCCCATAACCACTTTTGGATAGAAATTATCCACTACACATCTTACTCATAATCAGTCTCTTTTACCATGCTTTGGATCAGATCATTTTCATCACAGTTGTTGCAGATATGATTTAAACTCACAGCAGCACTCCACCACTACTACTCCACTACTATTCCAATGATCCGACCACATGTCTCAGCCACCTAAAAATCTTCTCCACTAATGATCATGGGGATTCCACATTCCACTAGATCCTACATTGTTTCCATTATTTATGTTGACCTCGCATTGGCACATGTAGCTGAGTCTTCATCATCGTATCCTCCTACCTCGACCACCGTGAATCAGCGCGCCCATCGAATTCTAGCCAGCCCCCTTTCTAGCAAGATCTAGCTCACACCGGCCAACCCTTCCATCAAATAGGCATCATTCCATAGCACTAGCCATCCACTAATAACAATTCTAATGAAACCCCACATGAGAACTACCTTCCAATCTTTTCATTTTCCTAGTTAAGTTACCCACATGTTCTTCACACCTAATATTAGAATGCACAAGAATATATGGGTCTTTTCAACCTAGAATTGGAACAACTGAGTCTGTTTGGCCTTTAATACTACTATATAGGGACTATTTGGAGTAGAACGGGCCTACACTAGTTTGGTCTAACCTTAATGGTTATGTACGGGGTTTCAGAGACTGTAAAATTATTTTAATTATAATAAAAAATAATTTATTAATTTTTGTATTGTAAAAATAATAATTTTAATATTATTTATAATCAATTTATTTTTGGTATAAAATTAATTGAATAAATTAATTTAGTTTTGTAATAATATTTAATATAATCTTAGTTCTAAATAATAACAAAGTATATGAATAAATTATATGAATTTAAATAAATCATTTAATTTATTTAATTTTCTTCATACTTTTAATTTACTAAAATTTAATTTTATCATGATTTTATTTTCCCCATTGACCAATCTTTAGTATTTGTGTGAACATATTTATGTTTATTATATTTATTTATTCGTTAATTTAGTGTAATTATTGTAATTATATAAGATGATTTGTGCATCATTTCTTTTTTCTCATTTCCTAGTTATAATGGTCTTCACACCTAGACAAAATTTAGTTATATATATTTGTCACTACTGAGACCCCCTCTCCTATGTGCGAGAATTATTGGTCTATGGTGAAGATGATGTAAGATGTAGAAAATAACAAGATAGGATGGGGTATTATATGAGACATGGGAACATTGTATGAGTAAAATATGCATGATGAGTCATTCTAAGACATGGGTTTTATTCCACTAGGTCCTAGTTGACCTATTAGTTTTATATAGATCAACCAGTATTAGATACTCAACAACATTCTTGTAATATTACATCCTTTTTGAATTATTTATTATTTTTAAAATTTTAATGATAGTGTAAAACACAAAAAATAATAAACATTAAAATTCATAAAGAGGTGATGAATGTTTTTATATTAATCATTAGTTAAGAGAGTCAAAAAAATAAATAGATTATTAGATATGGGTTACATTAATTGGAAATTATTAAAAAACATCTCAAAAATATTTAGTCACATATTCCTTTCATCATTTGCATTTGACCAAAAAGGGGTGTTTGGGGTACTCCTCAGACAAATTTGAGGGTGCATCCTACGGTCAGGGAGTTCTTATGAGAGTGATGGGTTAACTTAATTGAATTTGGGAACAAATTAGCATCCAATGATATGTGGTTGAAACATTAGAGGATGTTATGGACTAATTTGTTTTTTGATTATTGAAGTTTGGACCTCACTTAATAGATTAAGGATCCTCGATTTAATATAGTTGGCCATTCGAATTACAACGTTGAACACTCCAAGTTATCATGTATTATATGGTTTTAAAAAATGTGGAAATTTTCAAATATATTTACACTAGAATACTAATGTTATTGAGTATTCCTTGTCGTATATAGCGGTTTACTAGAGTTCTGTGAAATAGAGAGGGAAATTTAAATATTAAAATAATCAGTAATATCTAATCGGTAACTAAGACAAATGTTCAATATGTTAGATATTTATTTTATATTTATTGTATTGTAATAACAAAATACATACAATGATATCTATAAGACAGAGAAAATTTTGTATCATTCATGATTTTCTAAATAGATGTACATGAGTTTATGCATAACCCTATGATATAATGAATTCATGGTGATAGAGTCCCCATAAGTTATTACAGAACCTAAAAAATTGGGAGTGTAAAATTACTTATAAAAGACTCATTTAAGTCTAATATGATGGTTATTTTATAATTATATCATCAACTGATGATTTAGGCTGTGGATATTACATCAATAGATGCATTTTTTCATATATAGTCTCATCTAGGAGAATCATGAAAGGAGAGACTGAATCAGATATATAAATGGGAAATGATTACACCAGATATGTGTTAATTTAATAATGGATCATGATATTTGAATGGATCATTTTATCATAGAGTTTCCACCCATTTAATCCATGTTATTATAAGAATACAATGTGAATTGTATGTAAAATATTATTCATTACATTCTAGGCAAGTTTCTCCAAGAAATAAGAACATTTAATAAAACATTGGTTAGTGTTCTTATAGTGAACAAGATGAAAAATACGGTGAAAAGTCCAATGGGAAAAAACACAATAGAAAATTTATAATTTACTTCATAGAAAATATTTTTTTATTGTACATGATGTTATTTTAATTTTATAAGTCTGTGTAATTTTATATGCATTCAACAGAATTAAATATTCTAGTAATGGCATCATCATCATGTATATTCATCATCTGTATATAATGTTTTGGTAGGCCATTTCTGGTATTGAATACAATATTACTATTAAATATGTGTATTTTAATATAACAAAAAATTCTTTATATAAATGTTAAAATATGTTATGTGTGTTCTCTAATTAGTTGAGAAAGTTTGGTTCTTTGGTCAGTGGTCCGTGGTGCGAAGAAAATAACATAAAATTCCATGATTAGTGATTCTAGTAGAATTATTATTCAGTAAAACAATATAATTTATATTTTGTTTCTATTAGACACAAAGAAACATTATTATGTTAATAGAATGAATATTTATTTGTGGTATTTAATAATCAACCAAAGTATTATGATACATGAATAATTGGAAATACGAGACGAATATAAAATTTATGAACTATATTCCATGTTGTGGAAGGATAATAATTTTTCCAGGAAAACTAAATATTTTTCAATGATATACACATTATGTTTTTATAATATTTAGAGTTAAATAACAAACTTATTATTTAAATTCTTGTGTACTTAGTTTTATACAAAAAATCCTTTTGAAATAAAGGTAAGGCACAATGCATTTATATCTTTTTCATTTAGAGATTGTGAACTCTTAAGAAGTTGAGATAGTTGTAAATACACTTCCTAAAATTCATAAAAGTATTTGAAGAATGTGATTTATAATTATTTTATATTCATGGTAATAATATATGAGTTTTTTCAGGCCCACATACCGAATAATATACCGACCAAGCATTCATCAATTGTTATAATTCAATATGGTGTAATTCATAAAAACTCATTGCCAAATCCCCATGAAAGCTATAATGATAATAAATAGGAGATATTATTATTATTAAATGTTAAAATTGGTCAAAAAAAATGAATCATAGGGTAATTTTTAGTTCACATTTCCTTATATACATCAAATACATGATGTATGTCAAATGAGTATCAATGTTTCAAATTATATCCACTGTAGATACATGCATTATTTTTGTAAACATGAATCAGAAAAAATGTTGATATACCATAATGGAATTCCATATATAATAAAAATTGGATATCATATGAGTTAGGGTATTATTTAAATACATTATGTCATAAAAACATGTTTCTAGATGAAAAGAGCATGTTGAGTCTATAAAAAATTCATTAAAAACCAATGTGAATATATATTAATTATCCTAATGTTTTATAAGGATATTATTAAAAACATTTAGATAAAAAAGATGAAGTCATGTGACATAATACATTACTATAAAAGGGTTCACATATCCACTTGAGATTGTAGGATAAAAATTGACATGGGTTTATTCAATGAATGATATGGATAAATAGTTGACATATGAACATGTTCTATAAGAGGAAGTGAAAAAAGAGGGAATTCTAAAAGAATATACTATATAGGAAGGATAAAATAATGGTGATGGATTTATATTCACTTCAAATGGTGACACATTATTTATTATGATTAAAAATTTCTAACTGTATGTATTATATGGAAATAGGTTAAGATTGAAAAAATAAATTACAATTTAATAAACGATTCATTTTAAGAAATAATATAGTATTATTATTTTGAATATTATTTTGGGTATTCATGTATAACTATATATGGGTGGTACATGCATTGTACCAATATGTCTCAATTTGTTTTACAATTTTGTTTTGACTAAGTCTATTAAGAATTTACATTTCATACAAAATTTATAGGATCATTTAATTGAGCATTGGATTTCAAGAACACCAATTGGGGAAGGTGTGTATACTATGAAACTTGAAATGGATTATGCACCATAGGCTGAAAATAAGGGGTAAATGTTACTTAAATCTAGTTTATGATTGAAGTAAGAAACATGATTTAGAATATTAATTTTAATGAACATTTACCATGTTCCTACAATAGGTCATTCAGAGTGATATGGTTTTCCATCTGAAATTTGATTGATGGTACATGGATTAAAGATATTGGCCTTGTTTTTAGTTAGGATCAAATTGGAAAAGATTCAAGAGATTGACATAATGTAACAACCTATGAACTAGGGAATATGATCTAATAACATATATCTTACTATTTCAATGTTATAATAAATCAATATTATACCTAAAAGGTATTTCGTAAAAAAGTTTGAACTATTTAAGAGAGAATTATTTCCAATGTCAAATGACATAAATCTCTCTAAGATGAAATTCTTGGTTATATGACGTGATTAAAGTGGGAGTTTAATCCCATATAGTTTCTTGATTTTTCAATAACATATTATACAATATGTACAAGATATGTTATTTCCATAATATACATTATATCTATAAATATGATTTATTTCAGGTAAAACATAGAGGGAAGTAGTAATAACAATCCAATGATACTTTAGAGAATTTACAGATGATATATACCTTTTATGTAGATAGAAAGTTAAAATAGTTTTATTGGGACACAATATAGCATTTCATTGATCAGTATAATCTAATATATTAGTTTGTCTTAGGTAATTTTCGAGACAAGCCCATAAAAGACATTGATAGCTATATCTACAAATAAATAGAATGTTACATCATTAATGGAAGCTAAAGAAGTAGTGTAAATTACACAATTATTTTTTATAGTTATTATAAAAACACCAAGTAAGTATGTTTTTATCATTTTAATAATTATATTACTTGTACTAGCAATGATGTCGTGTTTAGAATGTGGATATATAGATATAATTGGGGATATCATGTTTTAATAATTTTTAATCAAGGTGGTGATTATGTAGATTGAATAACATCATTCAAATGGATACATGGAAGACCCCATGACTAAATTCATAACTCATCAAAAACATAATCAAATCATGTGGGATCTGACTTGGATTGTTAGCCAGTTGGCTCAAGGGCATGTAGGAGAGTCATAAAAGCGGGTTCCCATGACGGAAATAAATGTAATTTTTGATTACCATATCATGGATATATAGATTTATTCATGTTGTACACGTACTATTATAGTCTATATATTTTTATTTCAACTATTTGAATTGTAATTTAAATAGATTATTTTTCATATCAAAAGGCTATAAAAGATCATAATCTATAATGATATCCTCAAAATATGATGAAATTAACCATAAATATTTTCTTATAGTCTTGATACATCATATTGACTGGAAACAAGGTTTCGTTGGCTATCATATGTTGAGGGATAAAAAGCATTGTGACTTCATCCCATGAAGGTCACACATAGTGATCTTTAGAATGCCAAATCTTGAGGAATGATCTTAAATAGGAACACCACATCATTCTGGTGGTATTGGTTATTCCTATAAATGAATAGGTCTATAGGTCAACTGACATGATGTAATTATCAATGTGTTCCATTTTATCTCACACTTAAACATAAGGATAAAACTATAAAAACGATTTCCTGGGGAGGTAACATGTGTTCAGTGTGTCATTGGTGATTTTACATTGATTGAATGATCAAGGTAGAAATTTTGACTTCTGATTTGAGAAGTAAAATCTCATTCATGTTGTATTAGAATGGTAGTAACTTCATAAATCCTAGAACAAGGTAAAAAAAGTAATTCTTCCCAGTTATATCCACACAAAATTAAGAAATAAATGATGATGACACATGTGTCTTCCCTAATTTATGATATATCGAAATATAATGCAATTCAATTAAAAACTTCATGTTCATAGGATGGTTGTCGTTGTTATGAAAATTCCTTAACTCATTAGGGGTCTTGATGGTTTCAATACTCTTTTCATTGTCAATGAATACTATTCACTACTTTCTATATAAGTTCATAGAGGTTCACCCAATATATCATATTGAATAATCATCCATATTTTGGTGAATAGGTATATAGGACATGGGGTCCCACTATAGGTTTTGAGTGTTTTCCAAGAATTAATGATCACCAATAAATAAATAAATAAATTATTATTAATGAATATAATATTTGGGGTTGATATATTTTTTAAATTATTCACAATATATTTACTTAATAAAGTAAAATTATTCTAAAAATCAATATTATTTTAATATTCATAGTTTTTTTAATATTCCTAGAAATTTTGAGTTAATTTAAATGACTCGGGTGTTATAATATAATATATTTATTATATATTATTAGGAGTAGAAAAAATAAAAATAATATTTATTATGTAGTTACTTCTTCATAACTATTTATATATGTCTTTTTTAGTCAATGTTGATTTTTTTGGGATCTGGGAAACCTTTTGTGTATTTTGATACTCCGACTATTTAAGTAGGAGAAAGGAGTTTAATTCCAGATCACTATTTATTCCAAAATAATAAGATTTTATCTCTCCATTTAATTTATATAGAGAGAACATTTCTATATATATGATCAAACGAAGAACATGTTTTATGAATCGATGGCGCGAATTGAGGAGATCATCAAAATGCCGAAGGATTTGTCGAATCACTGCCCCGACATCCAATGTTCAATGAACATAACGCATGAGTATTTTTAGAGAATGTGTGGAAAATATATAGGGAATTGTCTTTTGATCCTTCAAGAAATGATCTCCCACAACAATATGTTGTAAAACATGCTGCCAAATTGAATGAGGTACTTTTTTATTTAGTTTTTTGGTTTTAATTATTCATCTAAAATACAAGAAACTCTATTAGAGATCAAATCTTAATCGAAGACATGTTATTTCATTATATTGATGAATTTTTTTTAGTCCCCATTCCAAAAGACAAAAAATAACGTCTGATAAATTTAAAATATCCTATAATTGAGATGAAAATGATAAAATTTCATGTGAATAACTCTTAATGCTTATGAGCCCCAAACACTTAATAACCATGCATCATTTTTATCCCATCATATTGATGTATTTACTGTATAGGAAAAATGAATAATATTAGTTTAATATTATCACACTGTCATTATATATGGGAAATACAATAACCATTATATATAAAATATAATCCCCAGACATTACCATATATAATATTTGAAAAATTTACTTTTCCATTATATAACACAGATACATGTATATGTCAAACTATATATATGAAATATTGATCTAAAAGTATATGACCAAATTCGGTATAGGAAAACCACTCTTACAACACTCCCAAATAATTTTTTCCAACACATAACCATTCTAGAACTATTTGATTTTACTTGATAATTTACGTTTTTCTGAAACATATCCTTCATTATTAGGTATATTATTAAGAATGTGTAATGTACACCTTTTAGTTTCTTTGTACCACACCATGAATAACTGATTCTTGAATAAGGGACTCAAACTGATGGCTTCTAATAGAAGTTAGATTATGATAAGAGGTAGGAATTTTTAAAAGGACATGTTCAGGAACATAGACTTCAAGTGTCTATGTTCAGATAGTGGAACTATTGAAGCCTTGGATCACATGATAATATCATTAATGGAGATATTTTTGGTTCATATAGTGGCCTTTAATGACAATATAAATCATTATATCGATATATAATAGTGACATTAATAGTTAAATAGAATTAAGGGGTTCATGATGAGTGAATTATAAGAAATAATGGGAATCTAAGACCATGAGTGGGTCCCTTATAAATTATAGAAGCTAGTACAAGGGGTTAACCAATTGGGCCACACTATAATTAAGTTTGGTGGGACCACTTGTGTAAATTACTTGTGAGTGATATAATATCGGATAAATTAGTTGATTATGAGTAAAATATTTTCTTCAATGAAATGAAACAATGTAGTAGTGTTCTCCGATGGATGAAGTACTAATGTCTAAACTATATAAAACCCTATTTGTCTTCCTTTATTTGTTTTTTTCTACATGTGTGTTTTTTTCCATGAGTTATTTTTTTTGAGGGTTTAAGGGTGGAGTTACAGTGAATTGATGAGTTTTGGTATTATCTTCTCAGTTCAGACACATAATTTTCTTTGGATTTATCAACAAACAGAACATGCAGACTTTTTTCCACAGTTGATGTTTTAATGCTTTGCAACATGATATGGTGGTAATGAATCCAGAAAAGGGTTTTCCAAAGCTTTCAATTCAGAAAGGATCATCACACTCAAATGTAGACTGTTCATGTAACATTAATGAATCGTTGTAATTTCATTATAGTGTACGATATCTAATTCTTAAGTAATTGTATTAGAATAAGTAAAGGTCTCATTAGAAACGTTTAATGGTATTGATTTGATTTTTATATGATACATGTAAAGGAATCTGTATTTTAGAAGGACCGAGATCTTACATTAAAATTATTCAATTATAATGAAAATGTGGAAACGATAAATTGGAATGACTTTTTAGGAAGGAAATTGGAATGATATAGATGCCACATTCATAAAATATTTCGAATATCAATAAAAACGTGAAGCCATAACACAGTAGATATAGTTCCAAGAATACATTTTGGATAATTCTATATTAATGGAAAATTTATTTATGATTTGGTGGTTATTCGATGACTTGATTTCATAATAAAGGCCAATCGCTAATATTTTTAATAAATTCAACATGATTCGGACTCAACTCAAATAAGTTAATGTGATGATAATATAATACATGTGGAATTTTTTATCACATTTTGAATCATGGGATGGAATATTATCTTCGATATGAAAATATTATATGAATTATATCCTAATTTTTGGGGATATTCTTGAAGTCATTCTAAATAAAGAGATCAATCATAAAGGATTACATGGACATAAAAAACCACATTCAATGAATTTGTTATAGGTAATTCAATTCCATAAAAATGATAGATAAAATTGAATGATATAATAATGGAATGAAGCTGACTAAAATAGGTGGGGTCCCGATCTATAGGTTAGTATCATTAGAATTAGGGGAAGATGAAAAAACATTACAGGGTTCATGTAGTAAATTTTAAAAGTGGTTCCTCCAAAAGATCATATTCTTTAAATACCATAGTTAAATGTAGGATTAGACTCTAACTAATACTCACTATTACTTAATAATAATGTCTAATTGATTTTGAAACCTTGTTCTATTATATAACTAAGTGGGGAGGCATTGTGAGTTATGTGTTTGGAAGGATCAGTAGGGTTCATCTTGATCATTTTTAAGGTCTTTCGATCATGGGGAAGGGAAATTTTAAATTATGAATGTCAAATGGAATATTCTTTTAGTTAATGGTATTTCAACACGTATTTGAAATACAAAAAAAATATAATTTCCATTATTTATCTTGATAAACTAGGTTTAAAAATAATTTGTTATATATAATCTATGGATGATTTATCCGAGTTCTATGGTCATTGATTGAGATAAAAAAGTTGTTATGTTTTATGTAATATGAATATTGTGAGGATAAACTATTGATGAAATAAAATAATTTGAAAATTTGAACGTATGGAATTACATTCAAGGGAATCTCAGTGATAAGAATATGTGATTCATAGAGTATACAGGTTAATTTAAGCTCCAAAACATAGATTTTAGATATTATTATACTTTTATCCTTTGATATAGGATAAATGTTACATTTATAACAAATGAAATGACACAAATGTCATGGATTTTATAGCTCATACAATTGGATGTTTATGTGCCTACACTAGTTTGTTTTATAATGAGTCATCATATTGTGTTACATTCATTGATGATTCAACAAGGAAATAATGGGTTTACATCATTATGTACAAATCCATGGTGTTCATAGTCTTTGTTCAATAGAAGACCATAGTGTAGAAATAAGAGGACATAATTATATGTTATCATAGTACTCTATTGGTCTAGAATATTTTAGAATGGATATCAATATTTTTTTCTAAAGAAAATAAATCATTATTGAGAAGAATATTCTCAAAACATTGGAAAATGGGTTAATAGTGTAACAACCCAAGATTTTATGGGTTGTTTTATTTTTAATTTCTTTGATTTCTTTTGTTGTATGCTTCACCAAGATTATCTTGTGCTACACCTGACACTGTATTATCTCATAGTATACGCAACAATATTCTTGAAATGTGTTGCACACAAATTCAAGTTCTTTCGAATACATTTTATTTTCCACAACACCAATTAATTATTTTGATCGATGTATAAAATAACTATATTATAAACCACACCAAAGGAATCATTCCCTACACACAACCTTGACGTTCCTTGCATTACATGCAAGAGAGACCTTCCTCAATAGCGTGTGTTGTACGCAATATCATGTTTTATTAAACGAGATATTATTATAATATTATTACGAACTAGCAGTTATGAATAGTATTAACTACATTTTGAATTTTATAAAATTATCATTCATTTTACACATTTTATAGATCATGGTATGAGAACAAAATAAATTTTTTTGGTAATATAAATATTTTACAAAAAAACGAAGTTTTTCCTTCTTTCGATGGTGCACCCATTTAAAATCTAATTTTTAACATTTTTATATGATCAATTTTACAAAATAAACATATTATTTTGAATCATGATATAAGAATATAAATTGGATAATGTTTGGATATTTTTCTGACAATGATCATATTTTGATGAATAATAAAAATACACTAAATTTTAATTAATAACAATTTTTTTCCTAAATATAATCTATATGGTTAAATTATAATATATAATGGTTTTAGAGTATAAATATAATAGATTTTACCTTTTTAAAATAATTTAAGTGTTTACCATTAATTCTACATTGAATTGATGGGTAAAAATATTTCAATCTTTTGAAATGTTTTATCTTTTAAAACCCGTTTTCCCAATAGTGGGATTAATTTTAAATTAAATACTACAACTTCTATGTTTTGAATTTGAAAAAACGGATTCCAAATTGGAATCATTAGGTCCAAATTATGTAAATATGCTATTTTTTAATTGTAGACATTATGAATAGTTACTACTGTAAATTTTATTTAGAGTAGTTAAAGGTAAATCGGGTAATTAAGGTTAAAAAATAAGATATAAAATTACCATAACACCTGCCAAAATTCTATTGGATGAATAAAATTAGAAAAATATAATATAAAGGGTTAGAATATATTCCTTTCATGGTATTTTGACCATAAAAATGACATAAATATTATTAAAACCAAAGAAAGTGACAACATGGCACTCTATTATATCTAATATGTGTGATAATATTAATTGGGTGATAAACTTCAGCAAATATCGAACATAAATAGTATCTATAAATATTATAAAATTATATATATCATGATAATTTATTTATAATTTGTATTTATTAAATAATAATAATTAATGATGACACAATAGTGATGTAGAAATTATTTTGTTGATTGAAATATCAAATAAATGGTTTTAAAAATATTAAAATAATAATAAATGAATTATTTAATGTGGTCCATGAATTTTATAGACAAATATGAAATGTTATTAATCTATTAAATATTTTCGTTCGAATATATTATCTATTTTCATCTTATTTAAATGAAAATAAATGAATTCTGTCAAAATTGGCACTATTGTTATTTTATAAAAATAACATATTATAAAATTGTTTAAAAATAACAAAAATATTTAAAAATTATAAATTCAAATTTATATAATCTAAAATGTTTTAATGAATCCAATTATAGACAATTCATGACACATAAGTAATTATTTTTAACAATTTAAAATTTAAAATATTATTAACACAAATAAAATTAAATAGATTAAATAAGGATAAATAAAGATGATAAGGTTTAAAATAAATTCCAAACATGTCTAAATTTTTTTGGTTGATGATATTACAACCCTATATAATATAATCATATAATTGATTATTTTTTTGTTTTTTTTTATTTTTGGTTTGGATTTATTATATATTAATATATTTGAGGTTTCCAAAAGTGCGCCTCTCCTCCCTTATAAAAGGGAACCTCCTCCCTCTCCTCTTCACACCATTTTGAGCCTTAGTTCTTGGAAAAAACCTATCCATTTCTTTTCTACACTTCCCTATAAACCAACTATAGGTACTGGGGTTTTCAAAGACCAAATTTACTAATATATGTGGAGGTTAAGAAGAGGCGTGTCGGGGAAGAGGTAATATCCTTTACGGATTCATTCCAATTTATTTATTCTTATACTTCCTCTAATTTATTTGAAACATTTATAATGTAACAAAATAAGTATGAATAATATAATTATATGTTTTTATAAATATTAAACATCCCTATTTCACCTTCTATCCATCCTATGAAAAATTAAATCACCGCGCGTGCGCACGTACGACTTATCGTCTCCACACCGTGGTGTAATCTGTTTTTCCAACACCACCTTACATGGATGTGTATAATGATGGAAATAATAAATATATATGATTAATATAACATGATAATAATTATGAGATATTATATCATCCACCCCAATTCCATTCAATAATAATGGGAATGATATCATCGCTCATGCGTACATACGGATTACAGTTTCCACAACGTGATGAGATTCATTCTCTATGTTAACCATTCATGAATGATTATAAATTATATATAATTAATAATAATGGAATATATGATATAATAAAAAAATGGATATATATATATATATATGTCATCTACTTACTGCCATTCATGTCAATAAGGAAAGGAAAACAGGGTTCATGCATACGAATGGCCTACCATCTCCATGATCGGTGTATTTCATTTCATTTATCTATCTATTATATATATATACTGAATATATATGATATATAAATAATGTTTTACATTCATAAAGTAAGGAAATCATGATTTATGTAATAATATCAAGAACAACAAGTCAAAACACGTACGTTAAATGAAATGATTTTATGCAAAACACTGCTTTAACAAAGAATTGATAAAAGAACGAGTAATATAAAGTCATAAGTTAATCATATATGTTATCATAAATATTATAATGGTTATATTACAAGTTAATAATATGTATAAACCCAATATACAGGAGTTTGAGACACATACTGGTGAAATTGTACATAAGGTAAGGGATAATTATTCCAATCTCGTTCTTATCTGATATTATTTATTCCTAAGTATTTACAAGGGCTATGTTTATCATCCTTGTCCATATGTTTTCAAATTTTTTTCATAAATTGTTTTCTATTATTCCATGTATGTTTAAATAAATTTTTACCCTTTTTTACATTAACAACAATGTATAGAAGGAATCTTTCTTTTTATTGCCATACAAGGTACTTTTTGACTTTTCCGGAAAAATTACGATGAGAAAGTTTTTATAACTTATACAGAGTGATTGGATATTTATGGTTTCATAACACATTATTTTCATGAATATTCATGTGTAAGATTTCATTATTATTTTCAACAAAAACCTTTTCATTTAAAATTTCATGACATTTTTAGGAAAGAAAATGATATTGAAGAAGAAAGGATATTTTTCTCAAGAATTAATTTCAAGGGTTTTATCTAAACTATTTTCCATCTAAAATTACATTATATAATATTTTTATGTTTCAAGTATATTGTATTTATTATTTACATGGTTTGATTCTTCTTATGATGATATGATAGTCATTTTTTTATATGGATTATATTATGATGAGAAGATGTTTATGAAACCCATTTTATTGTTTGGGTTATTATGAATGATTTATGTTTATTTTGTGGAAAAAGTACGAATGATTTCATTATGAGGTGGCTGGTACCGATATCTCCCTCCAATGCTTGGGGTAAAGATTTATATCTCATGAGACAGACATGGTTGTAAGGAAAAGTAAATCCGGTTCAGTAATACAGTGTGGGAAAAACAAGTAAACCCGGTTCAGTAATTGACTTTGTCCACTATGATGGTCTTGGAAGTATTGCCTTGGATACTTTTGAAATTATATCACGTGCTTAATGGTTTTCATAAATTCCTAGTATTATTCCAATTCCTTTTTATCATGATTAATGTTCCTTTATGATCTATGCTTTATGTATTGTCAAAATGTATGTCATTGCTCAAGATTTTGATGTTTTATGTTCATGTTTTTACGTTCAAATGTTTATGGATTGTTTTTATGTTCTCAATGATTACCCTTACTGAGCATTTGATCTCACCATTTTTATTTTTTATTTTTTATATGATATAAAGAAAGGTTTTAGGTAAGAAAAAAAGGGGAAATCTTTTTGGGAGATGTTTAAGATGCTTCACCCAGATTAGAAGATTATGTTCTGAGTTTCCAAAGACACTAAACTAACACGGTCTTTGGGAATCTTTTTGTGTCATGTAAAATGTTTTCCGCAAAAGTTATGTAATGTCCATGTATGTCAATCTTGGGTCTCTACTATTGGTATCAGAGAAATAGTTTAGTTAACCTTTGGAAACAAGAAGCGAAATCTTTGATGAGATCCCTAGAGATATTTCAATGGTATGTCTAGGGATATTCCTAAGGTTAAGTATAAGTATAGGTTGTATTTATATAATTATGGTAAAAATATTATAATTAAACCTATGATTATAGATAGTTATGGTACTCCCCATTTATTACGTTGTTTTCCTAACATGATATTGCATCTCAAACTATTCTTTTTGGGTTTTAGATAATGGCTGAAAACTGAATTAACTATGTTAATGATCAATGCAATTGGATATCCCATGATTTTCCCCCAGAAAAAACCAATGTTCTAGGAGATGTAGTGAAAATTTATATTGCTATACTTACACATGCTTTGAATCATTCTGGATATCCAAATGAGAAGATAAGGGAACAATATTCTGTTGAGTACTTTAGGAGGCAACATCCACCTTCTTTAAATGGGTCTTTTAATCCACATATTTCTTAACATTGGATCAGTACCATTGAAAACATATTCTCCATACTTCTCTGTTCAAAACATAAAAAATTCATTTTGGTTCTTTAACGTTTATAAGGAGATATAGACTGGTGGTGGACTATAATTAAGAATAGAATGCCCCAAGATGAAACTAAATCCATGGAATGGGATGAGCTCAAGAACTAGTTTTTCAATAAGTACATCCCTTGTATATTTTAACAAATATTGAAAAAGAGTTCCATGAGCTTAAGAAATAGAATGATGAATCTGTTGGTATATACGAGGAGAATTTTACAATGCTTTCAAGGTATGCATCTTGAATTATCATCCAACCAGAAAGTAAAGATGATTGATTCTTCAGTGGCTTAAAACCAAGTCTTCGAAGGTAATTAGCTATAACAGAATTTAGTAGCTATGATAAAATTGTGCATTTTTCTATCAAGGTATATCTATATGTTGGTGTTACATATCCATTTCATGGGTTTGACATGAAATGAAATATGCAGTTCAAGGAAAAATCTCAGAACAATGGTGAAAAGAATATGAATGTTTCTTTATGGTTAATGTGTGGAAAGATGCATGGTGGAGATCGTATAAAAGGTACTGTAAAATGATTCAAGTATGGAAAAGAAGGTCATCGAGCATTTGTGTGCCGAATTAATGGGAAAATGTTTTCTAATGACTTTAATAGACAAAAGACTATCGATAATGTACCAAAATCACTTCAACTCTACAAGTGCAAGGAAATGGGGAATTATGATAATCAATTCCCTAATGCAATTGTTAATGATGATCGGCGTGTGCATCCTCTTAATGGAAAGCTCAAATGGATGTCCCATGAGATGACTATTTTTTATGTTGAGTATGAAAACGATGTGGTTGAATGATTAAGTGTTTATGTAATGGGATTTCCAAATAGTATCATAGAATCTCATTTATAGTATTATGGTTTATTGAAATATCTTTGTATTGGTTTATTCTGGTTTTCAACAATTTTATGGTATCGGTAACCATGAAATGTGATTGAAATATTTTTGTAAAGTGGATACTATGCACATATAGAAGGAATAAGGAGAAAATAAAATGGTTTATACTATTAATGAGCTCATGATTGATAAAATGACAAGACTGATATCATGGTTTGAGTATATAGAATTTTTGGGATTTTTGTATGTGGAAAGTTTTAAATTTTGATAGAATTCATGTTATTATTAAGGTTATATGGTAATAAATGTTTCAAGAAAATAAATGATTAAGGTATTCACGTGTTTATAATGTAACGAACAAGTTATATCTTATGATATATGTGGGATAAGTTCTTGTATTCACATTCTTGGTAGATGACATTTCTAGAAATCGTTTCCATTATATTATGAGCTTGGACAAAATTATTTCGGATAATCCTAAAGACTGGAATGGATTATGATGGACATAAGATAGTATTTTTTACAGATAGAAGTTTTTTGGATATTATTTCTATAATGTTATAATCGTATAGTTTTAGAAAAAGGAAAACCTACAGGATGTGCAAAAACCCATCGCGTCAGACAAGGTTGCAGGAATCGAACCCACAACTGAAGTGAGACTGGCCTTTATCTCATACGACTGGCCTATAAGAAGTCCCTAGTTAGTATAACTTTGTTTTATTTTATTATGTGGTATGATAAATGAAGTACATGTCCATTTTTAGAATCATATATGGTTAATCTCACCATAGATGGAATTATGTATATTTAAAAATTTCTGCAAACCTTTTTGTGATAGAGACAAATGGAATGACCAATAATTATGTCGCATGATATACTAATACGTCATGAATGGAAAATTCAGCTTTGTTTATTGAAATAATATATGATGTTGAAATTCTTCAGGGAATGACCAACGATGGCATTTTACTGAAATCATGAATATATTTATCCTTATTTAAAAATTCATAAACATTTGGGAAATGATATTGAAAACAAAAAAAATGTTGTCTTAGTACTCTCATATCCAATTAATCAGATGGTACCTTAGATCTTCAAATATTTATGGCTTTGTGATTGTTGGGTTTTTCATAGCCATGCTCTCTACCACTCTTCATCAGAAAATGATGGTTATATTTCTCCTCTATATCCATATTTTCAACTATATTATCCTATTTGGAAAACCAGTGATGAGTTACATTGGGTGACCATTGTGTTTCTAACATTCCTTTTTAAAATTAAATTTTTGTATTCCTTTTTTACGATGTGGGTTTCTATGAAAGAAACTTTTATCTAGAAAAACATTTATAACCTCAACAAATATCGAGGGACGAATTCATTTTAAGGGGTTAGAGTTTAACACCCATAGATTTTATGAGAAGTAGTCTTTTTAATTTCTTTGATTTCTTTTGTTTTACGCTTCACCATTATTATCTTGTTCTATACACAACACTGCATTAGCTTATAGTATACGCAACACTATTCTTGGCTTGTGTTGCACACAATTTCAAGTTATTTTGAATAAAATTCATTTTAAACAACACCATGTATAGATTTTGATCAATGTGTAATTGAAAAATATTATACGCAACTCTAAATGATGCTTTCCCAACACGCAACCTGGACTTGGCTTGTATTTCACCCAAGATCAACCTTCCTCTATTACGTGTGTTGTACGCAATACCGAGTTTCACTAAAGGAGATATTATTATAATATTATTATGAAATAGCTTTTATGAACTATATTATCAAAATTTTTAAATTTATAACATTATCATTCATCATACACATTTTCTAGGTCATGGTACGATATCAAAATAAATGTTAAAGGTAAAATAAGTATTCATAAAAAATTGTAGTTTTTTCGCCTTTTGATGGTGCACCCATATTAAATCTTATTTTTAACAGGTTTATAAGTTCAATTTTAGAAATAAAAATACTTATTGTGAGTTAGGATATAAAAATTTATGTTGGATAATGTTTTGATATTTTTCTTATAACGTTCATATTTTGATGAATAGTAAATATACCCAAAATTTTAATTAAAAAAATTCATTTTTCATCAAAATAATTTATATGGATAAATTATAATATTGAATGGTTTTATAGTATAAATAGTATTTATTTTTACAATTTAATATATTTTAATTCATTACACGTAATTTTACATTGAATACATAGGTAAAAACATTTCAATCTGTTGCAATGTTTTAACTTTTAAAACCTATTTTCTCAATTTCTGGGATTAATTTTAAATTAAATACTACAAATTATGTGTTTTGAATATGGAAAAAATGGATTCCATATTTAGAATCTGTAGGTCAAAAATATTTTAATAGGAAAAGTTTTATTTTTATACATTATGAATACTAACTACGGTAAATTATTATTTACTACAGTTAAAGTTAAATTTGGAAATTAAGGGTAAAAAGTAAGATGATAAAATTACCACAACACCTGCCAAAATTCTTTTGGATGAATAAAAGTTGAACCATATTACATACGTGTTGTAATAGATTCATTTCGTGGACTTTTGACCATGAAAATGATGTAATTATTATTAAAACCAAAGAAAGTGACAACATGACACTCTCTTATATCTTATAAGTGTAATAATTTTAATTGGGTGATAAACATTATAAAACATAGAAAATAAATATTATGCAATGAGATAATAAAATTTTCTACATCATGAGAATTTATTTATAGTTTTTAGGGATAAAATAATTATCATTAATGATGACACAATAGTGATGGTGACATTTTTTTATTGATTTCAATATCAAATAAATGGTTTTAGAAATTTTAAAATAAATATTATATTGTCCATTTAATGTTATCCAATATTTTTCTAGACTAATATGAAATTTTATTAATATATTAAATACTTATGTTTGAATATATTTTATTTTTGGATTTTATTTAAATGTAATAAATTAATAATGACAAAATTGATAGTATTGTTATTTTATAATAATAACATATTATAAAAATGTTTAAAAATAAATAAAAAATAAAAAAATTTAAATTGAAATTTATATGGCCTAAAATGTAATAAATTATCCAATTATGGAAAATTATGAACATATAAGTAAATTGTAATAACAATTTAAAATTTAGAACATTATTTCCAAAAAATTTAAATATAATAAATAAGGATAAATGAAGTTGATAAGGTTTAAAATAAATTCCCAACATGTCTTAATATTATTGTTTTATGATATCACAACCCTGTCTAATATCATCTTATGATTAAGTCATTTTTGGATTTTTTCAAGTGGGTTTTGAATTTTTTAAAAATTAATATTTTTGAGGATTCGAAATGTGCCCCTCTCCTCCCTTGTAATAGGGAACCTCATCCCTATCCTTGTCACAACATTCTGAGCATTCATGATCGGAATAAACCTATCCATTTCTCATTTAAAATTCCTTAAAATCCTACTATATGTACTAGTCTTCTTTAAAGACCATCTTTATTGCCCTATGAGGAGGTTCAGAAGAGGTGCGTTGAGGAAAGGTAATATCCTTTACCAATTTAATCCAATTGATTTCTTCTTCTACTTCCACATGTTTATTTGTTTCATTATAAAGTAATGACATCAGTATAAATCATATAATTATATTTATTATAAATATGAAACAACCCTATTTTACCTTCTATCCATCCTAAGAAAAACAAAATCACCACGAGTGCGTACGTACGACTTACAGTTTCCACACCGTGGTGTAATTTGTTTTTCCAACACCACCTTACAAGGATGGGTATAATGGTGGAAATAATAACTATATATAATTTTTATAATATTAAAATAATTATTATATACTATATCATCCACCCATATTCCTTTCAATAATTTTTGAAATGATATCATCGCTCGAGCGTACGTACAGATTACCGTCTCCACGATTTATTGAGATTCATTTTCCCTGTTAACCATTCGTGAATGATTATAAAGTATATATAATTAATAATAAGGAAATACATGAAATAATAATTCTACTATATTTATGTATATATATTTATATATTTCATCTACTAACTTCCATTCATGTAAATAAGGAAATGAAAATAGTGTTCATGCATACGTTCAACCTACCATCTCCATGAACGGTGTATTTAATTTCATTTATCTATCTATTATATATATATATACTGAATATATATGATATATAAATCATGTTTTACATTCTTTATGTAATGAAATCAAGATATAATTAACAATATCTTGATCCAAAAGTCCACACACGTAGGATAAATGAAACGATTTTACCCCAAATGCTGCTTTAACAAGGAATTGACATAATAATGGGTAATATAAAGTCATAAGTGAATCATATATGATATAATAAATATTATTATGGTTATGTTAAAAGTAAATAATATGTTTAAACCCACTATACATGAGTTTTAGAAACATACTAAATAAATTGGACATAAGGTAAGGGATGATTATTCCAATCTCGTTCTTATGTGATATTGTTTATTCGTTAGTATTTATTGGGGTATGTGTATCATACATATCCATATGTATTTAAAATGATTTAATATAATTTTTACTACTCTTTAATTTATGTTTAAATTCATTTTTAACCTTTTTTTACTTTTTCCACAAGGTATGTAAGGAATAATTCTTTTCTTTTCCAAATGAGGTACTTTTTGACTTTTTCATCAAAAGTATAAGGATAATGTTTTTTAACATATATGGCATGGATCAATTTTTATGGTTTCATAACTCCTTATTTTGATTAATATTACTGTAAAATAATTCATGGTTATTTTCAAAAAAATCATTTTATTTTAAAATTTAATGAAATTTTGAGAAAAAAATGGGTTTTAAGAAGAAATGATATTTTCCTCAAGAATTCATTTCAAGTGTTTTATAAAAACTATTTTCCATATAAGATGAAATTATTTAGTATGTTTATGTTTCATGTATAATGACTATATTATTTATGATGTGTGATTATTCTTATGATTAATTGATATCCATTCGTTTTATATGTATTATGTTATGATGGGATGATGTTTATGAAACCCATTTTATTCTTTTGGTTATGATGAATGATTTGTGTTTATTTTTAGGAACACGTAAGAATTATTTCATTATGAGATGGGTAGGACCTATATCTCCCACCAATTCATTGTGTAATGATTTATATCTCATGAGATATAAATGTCTAGAACGATAAGTAAATATGGTTCAATAATACAGGGTTAGAATGGAAAATAAACCCAGTTCAGTAATGAACATTGTCCACTATGATGGTCTTGGCAGTAATGTCTTTGCTACTATGGAAATCATATCATGTGCTTAATGGTTTTCCATAATTCCATGTTTATTACCATTCAATTTTATTATTATTAATGTTCCTTTATGATCTATTCCTTATGTACTGTCAAGATTTTTGTCATTGCTCTTGATTTTGATGATTAATGTTTAATGTTTTTACGTTCAAATGTTTATGGATTTTTTTTATATTCTCAATGTTTACCCTTACTGATCATTTTACCTCAAATTTATATGTTTTATTTTATCTAGGATATAAATAAAGTATGAAGTAAATAAGAAAATTTTAAGATCTTTGTGGGATATGTTGATGATCATTCACCATGATTAGAAGATTATGTTCTGAGTTTCCATAGACACAAAACTAACACGGTCATCGGGCATCTGTTTTGGTCATGTATTATGTTTTCCACAAATGTGATGTAATTTTTATGTATGTCAATTTTGGGTCTCTACAAATATTGAGAATGTACCATATGATGACTGGTAACACATAGTACAAATGATTACATTATGGAATTCCAAAGGATTTTTGGTTGGAAGTATTGAATTTTGAAACTTATCTATTGAATGAAATACCATTTGTATCATTGGATAAAGAGATTTTAAAATAGTGTTGGTCTATAAAACTAGTGGGATTTTTTACCTAAAAATTTTCATAATTAAATAATACATCCATGTTGATTCTGAGGATTGTGAGAATCTTGAAGCATAGTCCCTATCTTGTTTAGTTATTTGTTATAATGACGAAAAAATTAGGTTTTAACATAGGGGTGATGATAATTTTTAATATAATTACAATTTTAAACATAATTTTCGTCAAGAAACTCTTCATATATTGAAAATATACTATAAATCTCAAAAAACTATTAAATCATGAAGAAGACAACCTTAATGATATATTTTAGAAGAAGTGGTTTCCTAGAGACAAGAACTGCATACTGGGTTTTTAATGTCATCAATGATTAGAAAAAAATTTCATATATTTGGAAGTAATCTACATTCCAATATTCATATGGATAGAGGGATACATTAGATCTTGATTTTATATTTAATTTTAAATGATTATAGATAGTTTGAGTTAGGTATGAATGAAAAAATTGGTTTCTCATAAAAATACAAGGAGCTAACAAAATTACAATAGGATATGAATTCAATATAAATAATTATATAATTTCCATAAAGGGTAATGTTTATAATGAAAATGATGGAAATTGATAGGTTGATTTATAATTGGTTTTATCAAAAGGAATGAGTGGATTTTCATGAAATCCATCACTCATTGTAGAACCCCATCAAAATGTTTTTTTGTTTTGTTTCTTCTGATGGTATAAGTCCTGAAATAATAGATTTTAATATTGTATTCTTCCTAATTATTTTATGAAGGAAATCTATATGATGTGTTTATATGGTTTTTTGCACCAAAAAATGTGGCCCTAGTATATAAGTAGAAAATAATAATTTATAGTTTCACCTAATAACTGAGGTAATGGAATCGAATGATCCATGCCTTTATGACTGAGAATGGGTTCATCTAGAGAATCTCAAAATATTTTATCAACCTATTGTTTTTAAATTTTTGGGTTCTATCTTTATTCTCAATTACATGTATGGAATTCACCTGTTGATACTCAATATGAAATGTATTTTTTAGGGGAAAAATAATTTATTTTTATGATTCACAATGAACTATATTGGGGAATGCATGAATGTTTTTTTTGATATATATGGAAATATATTTTAGGATTAAATATTTTGTTTTTTAAGGGAATAAGTATCTGAGGTCATCAAAATGATTGATATTGAAATGATGTATACCCATGTAAACCCCAGTAAATTTATTATTCATTTTATCTAAAGAGAAAACATTTAAAATAAAATATGAGTAAATGTAAATGTCAAAATTTGAATTTTCATCACAATTCGGTAGCTTGATACATGAAATATTTTTTAAATGGACCAACATTAAACATTCAGTAGTTGTTTTTAAGATCTATATAGAAAACATAGTAATGTTCTATGTCCACTAGGTTAAATACCCTAAGAGTGGATATCAGTGTATGACAGATTAAAACTGTTACCCCTTTTGTTCTTGCTTCATTTTTATTCAAAATTCTATTCATTAGCATTCCCAATGATTGATATGAATTGAAATTAATGCATCTATAAGACACATTGATTTTACTTTTTTCACCATCACTGGGATACGTCCGAGGATAACACAACAATGATGCACTGATTTTCCAGTCTAATAAAAGCACACTTCTAGTTACATTGTTTAGATCACACTCACTATCCGTCATGTTTTACTACCATCAAAACTTTGATAGCACATTGATCTCTCAAATGAAGTGTATTCACTTCTTCTTCAGAAGATCCACTCATATATTATGGACATTTAGGTATCGTAATTATCATTAATGAATGTATATTTCAATATATTTAGATTCTATATTGATGTTTCATTTTCATCCACTGATGAATATCACTTTACCACAGAAGACTGGTCAACCCTTTTGAAAAACCTTCACAATTCTCAGTGCTTCACGAAGTATCATCATTTACGAATCTCAAACTATCCTTTATGAATTACAGATCCTTTCTCAATTATCAGTATTTGAAAAAGCTCAGAATAGCCTTTGAGAAGATCTTTTTTCTAAAATGTTCACATAGCCTTCATGAAGCACACCTCTTTCACAAAGCTCAAGTTGCCTTCATGACGTTCTGACTATTGGGAGAGCTCAATCAGCCTTTGAAAATTCATTTACATTCTCGAAGCTCATTTTTTCCATGAACCTCATTCACAATTCTAGATCCCAAATATTCTAATTGAGTTTATATAGTCTTCTCAAGGGGGTTTAGGCCTATTTATAGGCATTTCCAACTGAATTTAGAACCTTTCGGCCATGTCAGTGCAAGCTAGGTACATCTCATAGTGAATAAATATTTCCAATGAAATTATATGTATTTCATGAAGCTCCAATGCTATTTTCTGGATCATAAGGCTCCTTATAATAATGAAGAATTCTTTCAAAACCGTTTTACATCCAAAATGGTCCACTAGCAATGCTCATAACATCATCCATTTGAAAATGTATTCATAATCGTAGATATCATCATCAAAATTATTTTTTCCATTAGAAAACACTCTTAATGAATCCCATATTCATGAAAATCATGAATTTTTCATATTTTGATGATATCTTAAACGAAATCCATATTCTATAATGCATTCAAAACACAAAATTTAGGACCCAAAAAATTTGGCACACATTTTAAAATTTCTCTTCCATGAATCTATTCTTTTTTTAATGACTACATATTGTTCATTCCTTTGACATTGTTCATTAATCAACATTTATTTTCCACAATATATCTCGGACTCGACAACTCTCTATGAAAGGCAACTTTTCACCAAAATATTTACCAAAAAATTATTCAATGATACATTGAGTTATTTGTTACCAACAATCTATCCCTTTGTGTTTTTTGAATACTCATTTTTAATTTGATACCACATTATAGCTTCATCCATCTTCCACCACATGTATTCTTCTCCCCGTATATTGACATAAGACAATTTATACGTTCATTTCTACTCCATAATGAGCCACACTTTATCCCCGTTTATCTATGAATAAAAAGTCCACTCCATTTCTGTAGAGACCCAAGCTTTATGTAGATGAATATTATATTACTTTTGTGGAATACATAATACATGAAACAAAATGAATCCCAAAGACCTTATTAGTTTAGAGTATTTGGAAAGTCAGATTTTTTTTTTCTAATCATGGTGAACTATCTTCAACATCACCCGCAATGATCTTTCACTTTGTTTTTCTTACATAAAACCTTGCTTTATATCCTGGGGAAAAGAAAACATAAAAAGAAATTTCAAATGATCAGTAAGGGTAAACATGGATAAAATAGAACAAAACATAAACATTTGAACCTAAAACATGAACATCAATTTTAAACATCAAAATCACGAGTCATCAAATAAATCATGGCATAACATATGGCATGGATCTAAAATAAACATTATCCAAGATAGAATATCATTGGCATAAAACATGTAATTCTAGAAAACAATTAATCAAAAAATATGATTTCCATAGTAGCCATGTAATTGCTTCTAATACCATCATATTTGACATAGTCCATTACTGAACTGGGTTTACTTTTCAATCTAGCCATGTATTAGTAAATTGAATTTATTTGTTTTTCCAGCCCTGCATTACTAAACCAGATCTACATGACGTTATAGTCATGTATATCACATGTGATATAAATATTTACCCATTTCATTGGAGGGATATTTTGGTCCCACCCATCTCATAGTGAAATCATTTTTACATATTCTTAAATAACATAAATAATTCATCATAACATATCCCATGAAATAAAATGGGATTCATAAACATCAAGTCAACATAAAACAATCCATATAAACAAAAGTTATTCTGAAAAATAATTCCATCATTAAAAAATAAAATCAAAGTAATAATAAGGATTAAAACATATTACTATGTCATATTAGTTGAAAAAAAATTCTGAATTAAACACTTTAACTCAGTTCTAGAAGAAAATATTCGTTCTTTTTTAAACATGTTTTATTTTCTCAAAATTCAGCGCAATTTTTAATGAAATGAATTTAGTTGGAAATTAACATGAAATATTTTATAATAAGGTTCATGGAAATAAGGAATACTAAAACTATAAAAATCCATTCATGTCATATATGTAAAAAAAATTCTCCTCCTTCTTTTTTCGGAAAACTAATAAAGTACCTCCCACAGTAAACAAAAGAAAGATTACATCCATAACACATAGTGAAAATTAAAAAGGGGTAAAAATGACATTAATAATAAATGGAAGAATAGTTAAAATTTTATCATAACATTTTTTTAAACATGTACGTGGATGATAAATATTAACCCTATATATACTTAGGAATAAACAATCTCGAATAAAAATGAGATTGGAAACTTTATCCCTTACCTTAGGTCCGATTTCTTTTGTTTGTCTCTAAGACTCCTATATAGTGGGTTTATAAATATTATTAACTTTTAACTGAACCATAATAATATTTATGAAGTCATATATGATACACTTACGACTTTATATTACCCGTTAATTTTTAAATTCAATGTTAATGAAACATTTGGGGTAATAATAGTTTTTTTATCATACGTGTTTTGAAATGATATTATTGATATTATTAATTATATCATTATTATATTAATTATAGATGTATAAAATTAATTATATATTATATAAATTCTGTATATATATATATATATGTATATAATAGATAGATAAATGAAATAGAATACACTGTTTATGGAGATGGTAGGTCGTACGTACGCATGAATGTTGTTTTCATTACCTTGTTAAATTGAATGGAAGTAACTAAGTTAAATATATATATATATAAGTAAATCTGGTTTTATTACTATGTCACATATTTCATGATTATTTATTATATATATTTTCCAATCATTCATGAATGGTTAACATGGAGAAGGAATCTCATCACGTTGTAGAGATGGTAAGCCATATGTACGCACGAGCGATGATGTTGTTATCATTATTCTGAATGTTATTGAATAAAATGATATATAATATCTCATAATTATTGTCATTTTATAATAATCATATATAATTACTATTTTTTCCCTTATACTCATCCATGTAAGGTGGTGGGGTAAAACAGATTACACGACGACATATAGAGGATAAGTTGTACATACGAACACACCACGATTTAATTTTTATTGGATTGAAAGATTGTTAAAGAGGGTTGTTTCATATTTATAATAACATATAAGTATATTAGTGATATTGATGTTATTACTTTATAATGAAAAAACTAAATAAGAGGAAGTAGATGAAAAATAATTTTGAAAAAATCAGTAGAAGATATTACCTCTTCCTCGATGTGCCACCTTTAAATTTACTGTTACCGAACTAGACATTGTATTTTGAGAATCCCAAAACCTGTAGACTGTAACTTGGGATTTTTGGAAGTGATATTAGATGTTTTTTATTCGATCATGAAAGCCCAAAATGGAGTGGAAAGGAGAGGGAGGGCATTCCCTTTTATAAGAGAGGGAAGGGGAACTTTATGAAAGTCCTCACATATTAATTTATTATAAACTATATTTTGATTTAAAATAGTCTAAAAATTATTTAATTTTATGATAAGACTATTTTGGTTAGAATAACCTTCATCCAATAATTTTTATTGGTTTTGAATATTTTTTTATCCTTATATATTAGGTTTGACCCTTTTTAATCTTACCGTGATGTCATGTTATTTGCATATTGTGGTTAACTGTAATTACTATGTCATGTCAAAAGTCCCTCAAAATGTTATTTAATAAATATATGGACTTATATAAACAATTTGGAAGAGTATGTTTTATATGAATTTAACATCATTTGATAAACTATTTTGTGTTTTAAGTTATGAATTATTTAAATTTTGCATACTATTCATTCATGACAGTTTTAAAAATTGATAAGAACCTTATTAATTCAGACCAAAGGCATTAAATCATCACTAATATGTCAAATTTCATCGATATGATTTGTGGATGACATAAAAATGTTCAAATTAAATTTATTTAAATATTTAAAAATTCATTTATTTGAATAATTCATTAATGAGGTAAGCACTACATCATAATTGTTCCCAAAATAAATATATTTATCTAATGGATAAAAATTATAAATAGAATATCATGATGTAGGAAATATTTTTATCGTTATAATTACTATTTATATTCATAGAGATCAGTTATATATCCCACTATTATAATCAAATTATTAAAAGATATATGTTTATGTTGTAACTATCATAAGTTTAAATTAATTCTTAAAAATTGTTATTTTCAAATCCTAGTGAAACCATGGGATCCCAATATCAAACCAAGGATTACCATTGTCAGAAATATCTCATCCAAATAGGATTAGTACATCTATTAGGGTAGTTTATTATTATTATAATATTATTTTGTTTCCCTTATTTAGCAGATTTATCCTTTAACAATGGTAAATAAAATACTTACTGAAGTTACTATTCATAATGTCTAAAAATAAAATGTTAATATTTACACAATTTGGACCTCATGATTCAAAATGTGGAATCCAATTTTCAAAATTCCAAACACATAAGTTGTAGTGATTAATTTAAAATTAATTCCCGTTGTGAAAACCAAAAAGAAGGTTTTTAAGAAATAATTAATATCAAAAGATTGACATCTATTTATGTCCACATTAGTAGTAAAAGTACTTCCAATGACCAAAATTGGATTAATGGAAAAAAATATAATCCAATTATATATTAAAATAAATTAGATATGGTAGATTTTTTTTTTGTTTTTTTCTACCCCTATTCATTTGAAATTATTATTAACTGTACTGCTTGTTTTTTGAGCATTATTATATGTTATTTTTGGGATTTACTGTCATTGATGAAGATTAAATTATTAAATGGATGGTGTGGTTCTATATGGTTTTTAGACAACGCCTATTAAAAATTCCTCTTACAATAGAATGGAGGGTGTCAAGAAACATGTCTGGAAGGTAAAACAACTAGTTGATCTTGATTTGGTGATATTAGTGATTTAATATATTCAACAGTTGGTCCAAGATAATAAAAGTGGTCATAAATCAATAACGAAAATTCCTTAAGTGTTTAATAATAATAATCCTCTAATTAATTATGGTCACAAAGAAACCTAAGATCCTAATGTAATTATAGAAATGGATTAAAAGCTTCTATCTATTATGGAATACCCATAAATCCTCTAATGTTTTCTATTCCATATACATATCAAATTCATTTGGATAAATATTGTGGGAATATATTGTGAAATATAAGTTTCATGAGGGCCTACCCTAGAATAACTTCATGAAATATTTTAATCAATAGTATTATCCTGATATTCATCTGGTGGTGAAGGTCTATGAGTTTAATACTATGGAAAAAGGATATGGTTCAATGATATAGTATGTTAGTCAGTTTTCTAAGAAGGATAATTTATATCATGGTATTGTTATGAATGATTAGTGTAAGGGTTGAAATTTTTAAATGGATCTCAAAACTAAGATCAAGTCATATAATATACGCTTTTTCCTACAATTTTATGATGATGTAATGGAATAGATATTCTGATTGAGTAAAATTTAGACTAGATGAATGATCTCAGTGGGGCGTTTTCAATTGTATGTGGTACACATTGCTCTTACATTGGATTGAAAAGGGAGTGGGGTGAACAGCATTGGATCAGTGATATGGGTGATCAGTTTTCATCTGGTTTAGCATTAGTGGATTCTTTAGGACATAAGATTTTGAATTTTTCTCACCATTTGAATTTTTTCCATACCAAACAGGATTCTCAAGAGTCTTTGAGAAAATTAAACCAGTGTTGTTGTCCTGGTTTTGGCTAGTACATTTGAACGATTATCCAATATGGGATTATAGTTACTGATTCATTTTCGAAGGGTTTATAGGTGTAATATACTACTTCTAAGGGATTGTGTTTCTATCCCCAATCTAAATAGGATTCACACTCATCTATTATGTCTTAATGACTTACTAAGTTATTATGTATTTATACAATGAAGATAGAACATTAGAAATCTATTTCCAAGATGGACATTTTGAAAGGAATGGTGATTATAACATATTTAATAGATATGTTTTTTTCTAAATTATGTCTTCTCATTAATTTTTTTTAATGTTTCATGATGATTTTTGTATACTAGAATAGTTTCTGTCAATCATGATGGATCTACTTACCAAAATATGAGGGAATTAGGTGAATGATTTTAACAAACCAATATATTATGTTTTGGTTCTTGGCATAGAGTTCTTGTGTGAATTCTTTATATTGGACCTGGATGTATTTAATATCATCATTAGTATTGATTGGATTATTATTTTTAGATCTAAAATTTGTTATGAACATTAATGGTTCTATTTTCTATCTCATGATGTAAATAGTCATGTCTTCAAGTGAGATAAGGACATGTTATTCTAGATATCATATTTAATGACCTTTACCCTAGTATCCTAGAGTCAATTCTTACTTTATTTCAAGATCACAAGATACAATGATTCCAGTTCTAAAGGACTGTATAGTGTAGGTGAATTATAAAACTACATAAATAAATTAAATTATCATTATTATTGAAAAAATTAAATAAATAATGATTTTTCTTTGAGGGCTCAATTTCCACCATAAAATACCCATTCACAACAGTAACAAAAGGATTATTGGCATCTTAGGGAAATAAAACATAAGAGATGGTTTATATCAGATTCTATATAAGGGTGAGTTTATAATAAAAACAATCATGAATTAATAATAATTTTCAATATGGAATGGTAAATAACTAATGTACATTCCATTAAAATAATAACTTGTGCATAATATTTAAGGAATAGCTAATGATCAAGAAAATCCCGTTATATAATTACAAGTACATAAAAACTATGCATACATATTCTAACTAATCGATTAATAAAATTTAAACAGATGCTTAATCTCATAATGAGTTTATTAATAATGTTTCAGATAATAACCTCAATGTCAAGGACTCATGAGAAGACATCTTATATAAATGGGTAATGCCTCATCCAAAACCCCAATCTATTTTGTCTCATTAGACCTTCCTCTTCATGTAGTGGAAATAACAAGCTCTTCCCTAACATACGAAGTACACTGCATTAAAAATATTAAATTATTCAATAATAATCCACATAAACATTCATATTTAAAATTTAACATATGACATGTTAATAACATCCCAAATTAATAAACATGATCATAAAAAATTCTTAGTAGTATGGAAAATGGTGTCAACATAGTATATCCTTTTTCAATCTAATCATAAACCATCTAAAAATAATATTAATGGAATCATTAAAATATATTCCCAATGGATTTTGGGTAAAATATATTTTGGACTTTTATGAATAGAAACACCATAAAAATTCCATTACAAACATTCTAAATGTAAATATCAATTTCACATTGAAAATATTTCTAAAACATAAGGTTAAAAAAATATATTTACAATAAATTTATTTAAAAATTTATTGTATAACATATAATTAAATATTTAGAACATATAGTTGAAATTGTGTTAGTAAATTTCCAACATCTCATATAATTTAAAAACAATATTCCATTATTATGTTCGGTCAAAATAAATTGGGTCTTTTTTGTAGAAAAACATAATGATTAGATTAAAAATAATTATAAAAATTAAATCCTAGGTATAAATTTATTTAATTAATCATTTCTTTATTGTTAAATTTTTTTTTTTAAATATCAATCACATATTTGGTTAACAAACATTTTTGACCGAAAAGAGAAATAATGTGGGATTTTTATAGAACATTTTCACAATCATTATAAGTAAAAATGATATTGAGAATGGTAATAATACTTTAAAATGGTTCATTAATAACAAAAATATAAAATAAAAAATTTATTTCAAAATATAATTATCGAATAATTATTTAAAGTGATACTTAAACATAAATAATCTCGAATAATGTTGAAATTTAGAAATAAACCGTTTTTAAATTGGTAACATTTGAATCCTAATTACCATGAAATAAATTATTTCAAATAAATATTAAAATTCTTTGAAATAACTTTATTCGGGATATAACATATCAAATTGTTATTATAAACACTATAAAATGGGATAAATTTGAATATGGTATATATCATATGGATGTTAAAGTGAGATGAGAAAACCCTTACCATAGGCTCAATTTCCATCATAAATGATGGAGCATCATTTTTAATATCTATATATTTATCATGAATAAATTATAAATCCATACTCATATATTTCAAAGAATATAGTGTTTATATATAGTATTTTATGACCCATTTATTATCATTTATTGGTTAAAATAACTATTTTCGTGTGATATTTGTGTCAATTTTCAGGTATGTTTTGGTTTAACAATTTCTCTAATTTTACTTTTTTCCAGTCTAAAAACAACTCCATAATGATAAAAATTATGTAAATATAATATATATTAATTATATATTTAATAATTGTATGCTATAATATTTAGATACAGAAAATGGATTATATATCCAAACATATGCATGAGCGATTTTATTGTCTTATAATGAATCAAAAGTTAAGATTTTTTTGTGATATTGTATTCCGTGAGTTTTTTTGCTAATAAATATAAAATATATTCGTTAAAATTATCATTACAGCCTTCCATGTAAATATTAAGTGAAAAAAAATCACATCACTTCATGAGGTTGGAGTCTGCCACACATAGGAGCGATGTTATCAATTCCCTCATAGAATGGTTTGTAAGAATTTTTATGTGTTATAATAATAATAATGTTTAATAATTTTACAAATATCATATCGATTTGTTAAATACATTATGATATAAATCCTTAAAGGTGGTGATGGAAGATAGATTAAATGAGTTCGTGTTGCGCTATTCAATCATATGCATGATCAATGATTTTGTTTCCAATTTGATGGGAGTAGAGATGGATATGGGTTATAAAATTAATAAAATAATAACTAATTATATAATATACACATGTTTTATTATATTATAATAGTTTTATATTATATAAAATATGTGTAAAAAGTAATAAAACAAATATGCATGTTTAATAATTTTACCTCATCTTTAGAGGGCCTCTTTAGGTTTATACAAAAATCCTTATTAAGAGGAATTCATAATTAAAATAATTAATATAGGATTTGGTGAGGGAATTATAAAATATATTTGGGCTATTATTGGTTGAATAAAAAATACACATTAATTATGGATTTGGGGGGAGAGGTGGTGGACTTTTATAAGTGGGGGAGAGGGCACACTTGGAATTTTTGAAAATATAATGTGATACATAATGTTTTCTCATGAAAATCCTCAAAATTTGGTAATAATAGATCCTAAGAGGTGACAGAGTCTATATATATCATCCAATGAGATTGGGAAATGTTTTAGGTGATTTCTAACACTTATTTGGACAGTTTAACCCCCAATAAAACCATTTTTACATTAATCGCTATAATTAATTTTTAGTGTTTTAAATATTCGTTATGGTAAAAAATTATGTTGAACATATTAGATAATATATACTTCTTTATTATAAATATTAAATCCATTTTTAAATATTAAATTCATATATGTTTTATAATTCAATGTAAAATTAAAACCATAGATGCATTGAAAAGATCGGTTTTTATAGAAAAAATATCAAATGTTTTAAAGGTATTTAGATCATAATTCAATTTTATATTGATTAAAACGAAATAAATTTGTTGAGTTTTAATATAATTTAAGTCATATTACTTTAAATCCATTATAAAATGTAATTTAAGTTTGTAAATAACTTAATAACTACGTTTTCAACGAAAATCGTTATTTTTCATTGTTCATCCAAAGAAATAAATCTTCTCAAATTGTTATTAAAAATTTTCCCAAAGATAAATTTGAAATTTAAAGATTATAATTCATGTTTTTATATAAATATTTTTTCTAAATGTTTTAAAAATTAAATTGAATTTTTTTTGCAAGAACGACTAAACTGCCTTTTAGAAATATATTGATTTTTCAGAAAACTTTTTTAATTTTTTGAAATTATTATTATTTTATTTATAATAAATAAATAAACATTTAATTTATTTTATAAATTTTTAAGACATAATATTTTTATAATTTATTTATTTTTATTCATAATTGATAACATAATGACCTGATTATAACTGTCATGTATAAAAAATGTTATTTTGATATAGTATCATTTTTCATTTTAAACTCGTGTGAATTGAATGCTATCGAAGAGATTTAATTTATTTTAAAAATGTCATATCACAGTGTCGCAATGTGTTATATTTTATTTTAATCATGATTTTTCTTATAATATATGCTATCAAAGATGATTTTTCACTATTAAACTATTATGGTGTTACATTATTCCCACAATTATTAAATTACTTCCATGTAATTTAAAATTCATCTTGGAAATTAAGGGTTTGACAATTGGAAATACCATTTTGGAGAAACCCACATCATAAAAGGGTTAGTAAAACTTATTTTTTAAATGATTAAAATCTAAATATGATCGTCATATGGAATAACACGTAACTAGGTTTCCAACTAAGAGAATATTGGAGGTATGTGGATATATGGGCATCAAATAAAAGTTTAAATAATTATCGAAATTTGTTGGGAAAAAATCTCTCAAGGTAACTTTGCAGTATTTTTGGGTTGATTGTGTTTGTTGAAAAAGCAGGTTTTCATGGATATTTTCTAGTTCCCAAGAAGTTGTTGACAATGATTGTTAACAAAGAACGATGACAAAGGAAAGGACAATCTGGAGGTGGTACAAAAGAGCAGTACAAGGTGGCGCCGTTTCCCAGTGTCTACCAAATTTTTGGGGTCCAAAATTTGGAATTTGGTGTGCATCTCGAAAATAGGATTTCCATGAAGATCATAATTTAATATGGCAACGGCATGAATTTCTCGAAGATAGGATTCATGGTTTTGAAATCGCGAAGACCAGAAGAATGGAGGCGGTGAGTCTTCGCGATTACGTCAAGCTTCACAAATGGTAGAGGCTGAAGCACATCGCGGCCGTGAAGGGCTTTTCAAGGGAGCTTCGCGACGAAGGCGTGAAGGAATGTTGACGGTAATGCTTCGCGACTACGTCAAGCTCCGCGAACAGAAAATTTCCACAGTGCTTCGCGATTTGGACAGAATTTCGGCGGAAACATTGGAGCTTCGCGATTTGAGATGACGTGGCGTTGAATTCTCACGGAAGGGCCGAGGGTCAGTGTAATCGCCTATAAATAAAGGCTGACCCCCTAGAGAGTAGCAGAGAGATTTTTCAGAGAAAATCCTTTTCTCTCGATTTGCGAAGGTGGTTCGCGGAGCCAGTGTGCTTCGCAAAAGAGGAGCTTCGCAGCGGATATTGTAGCTCTGTGAAACCTGTGAGCTCTGCGTTGGCTTATTAAGCTTCGCGATGGAAGTTTCTTTGCGATGGCTTGAGCTTCGCGGTAGTGCTTCGCGAGAGTGCATCGCGAGAGAGCTTCGTGAAATGGCAGGAGCTTCGCGAAGGCTTGTTTGAGCTTCCTGAAATTGGGAGCCTCGTGAAGTAGGGTGCATTGTGAAGGTGTTTCCAAAAGGAATTTCCCAGTGTTCAGAGGCAAAGAGGTATTGATTAGTGGATGAAATTTGGACATTAACAGAGCATCCATCATCAGTTAAGGATGCGTGCATTCATGCAAATGAAGAGACCTACAGGTCTATAAACTGTGAGTAAATCCCTTCACAGAGCAGTGAGCTTAGGAAGAGGAAGAAGGTGATCATCTCCACCAGTAGTGAGCCAGAGAGTGAGAAATAGGGAGTGACGCTTGGGAAAGCAGTGAGCTGACCCTAAACATTGTATAGGCAGTGAGCCTAGGCCTAGAAGTGATCTAGCCCGAACATTGTAATCCACAGCTAGTGATTTTTAGTGGAATTGGTACGATCGGCAACATGTCGGCGTATGCTCCTTGAACGTAGACCTTTGCGGCGAACCAATTAAAATCGGTGTGTCCTATGCATGCTTTACTTTCTTTCTATTTTGTTCAACAGTAAAGAGAGAGAAGAGTGTTTTTCTTAACAGCGAAACAAGATCAGAACGGGCGTTAATTTTAAATTAGTCATACCATGATTCACCCCCCTTAGGGTATTCATCCTTGTGGACCTAACAATTGGTATTAGAGGGAAGTTTGATAGTTGTTCTTCTCTTAAATGGAGGTAACTAATAATAGAGGGATTTCAATCTTCGACGGATGTAATTTTCAGATATGGAAGAATCGAATGCAACACTATTTCTGATCATTGGCAATGAATGATTTTTCAGCATCTATGCACGGTATCACTGCTGATATTACTAGTGGTGCATTATCAGAAGCATAGCATAAAGATTTGGAAGCTGATTCAAAGAAATCAATTCCTTAGGGGGAGCCCTTTCCAATCCTATATATTCAAAGGTGATGTCATGACAAACGTCACATGCCATGTGGGAAAAGATTTTGAATATTTATGAAGGGGATACAAAAGTCAGAGAGGCAAATCTGCAAGTGTTGTGGAACAAGTATGAAGATCTGAGAAAGAACCTGAATAAGTCTGTTGATGCATTATTTGATAGGGTAAATGATGTGGTAGAAGACATGCGGGGTCTTGGAGAAATTATCAAAGATATAAAAATTGTGAAGCGCATATTGAGAAAACGTCCACCTCGGTTCAATCCGAAAGTTTCTGTTTTGGAAGATAAAGACCCAAAAGAACTGACATTGGATAACCTCCACAATACTCTTGTTGCATATGAAATGAGAAATGATGATAAAGAGACTGTGGAAAAGGGGAAATCCAAAGAGGTGGCATTCAAGGCCATGAAGAAACTCACCATTTAAGATTCTAATGAAGAAGAAGAGACAGATGAGGTGATGTCATTCCTTTCTTCAAATCTTCAGAGAGGAAGAGGAAAGTATAATGGTAAACATCCACTAGCATGATTTCAATGTGGAAGGGTTGGTCATCTTGCGGCATGATGCCCCATGAAATTTCAAGATAATGATGATGATGATGATGAAGTTGAAATTCCCAAGAAGAAATCTTCAGCATATGTGAAAGGGAAGAAGTAGTTCAAGAAAAATTTCTTCAAGAGGAAGAATCTTCTTTCAATAGAAATAGACAGTTCAGATGAGTCTGAGGATGAAGGGGTCGTGGAGTTTGAAAATTGTAAAGATCATAGAAAAAATGATATGGTAGAATTCATTGGTAGTTCTCAGGAAAAGGAAGAAACTGGCGCTGGAGAAGAGGAAGAAAAGTTGAAGGAGGAGTTGATATGGAAGCCGAATTAGAAGCAGCTCTTGAAGAGATAGATGTTTGGAGAGCCAAAATGAAGAATGCCAATAAAGTGGTTCGTGATTCCAAACACTATATGCAACAACAGGATGAATAAAAGTCATAACTGTTAGAAGAAATTGAAAGACTAAAATCCTCAACACCAGAGAGATTAGAAAATATTGTTGAGAATAAGCATATAATTGAGGAAAAAAAGAAGGAAATTGATTGTTTTACTAACATAGGAAAGGAGTATGTCAGACGTATCAAAGATCTTGAAGAAGAAGTGGTTAGTCTGCGAAGAAAAATGAAGGATCAATAAAAACTCTTGACCCCCAATGTGATATCAGAAAAGCAGGCCATTCAGAAGGCAGAGAAGATGAAAGATGAGGCTCGTAGTTCTGCAGGAGTGAAGAAGCAAGAAATCTCAAATGATAAGTTTGATTCAGGGCTTGATAAGAAACAAAAATCGGTGGCAGTTAATGTCAGACCGCAAGCACCCGTCCCGAAATTGAAGGTTGATTTGGGCACAAAACAAAATCAGAATATTCATAGATCTCAAAGGGAAAATCGTAGTGATGAAGTATCATGAAAGAATGTATCCTATATTAGGTGTTATTGCTGTTGGAAAATGGGACATTAACAGTATGCGTGTTCCATAGGCAAGAGATATAGAAGGGAACAAGAACAGAGATGACAGCCAAACAGAGAACGGTTTTCCAGAACATGTTTTTAAGGACACTATTTTTGGTGCGTAGGATTTGGGCACATGGCTAGGTATTGTACTTTGACCATTCAGAGAAATGTGCCAAAGTAGAATCAAAACGTTCGCAAGCAGCAGGTCAATAAACTGACATGTGAGTTAAAAACACAGAATAGATTTTCGGCTTTGCAAGATGAGGCTGGTCCATCATACTCTGAGAAAGAACAGAAGTCACAATCCATGCCGAGTGTGAAAGAAAAAGTATTGACCAAAAAGAAGAAAAATGAGAAGCTCGTGGGGGCAGAGATTTCCCTTAAAGCATTAGATCGATCTGCTGTTTGGATCCTTGACAGTTGTTGCACATCCCACATGACACGTAATAAGGATCTTGTTACAGGAATCAAATATGACAAAGAAGGAGTTGTCAAATTTGGAAATGATGAAGGCCAGAAGATTTTTGGCTCAGGGAATGAAAAGTTTGGGGGTATAGAGATGAAATGTGCTAATGTCTTGGTAGTAGAGGGTCTCAGTCATAACTTAATCAGTGTCAGTCAACTATGTGACTCTAGGCACTCTATCCGATTTACCGAGAAGATGTGTGTTGTGAAAGGAAAAGATGGAGCAACTGTTCTGTAGGGAAAAAGGTCAAAGGGAAATCTCTACCTTGTAGGTGGGGAAGAAGATACATGTCTTTTATCCAGAGAGGAAGAAAACTAGTTGTGGCATAAGCGACTTGGTCATCTATTCCAACCATATATGGAGGATCTCATAAAGTGTGATGCTGCTAGAGACCTTCCCAAGCGATCACGTGATCGCACTCATACGTCTGATCCTTGCCAACAAGGGAAGATCATCAGAAAGACATACATGCCAAAGGAATAGAAATCAACTAGAGTGCTCGAACTGGTTGATGATGATGTATGTGGACCTATCTCACCACGAGCTATAAATGGGAAAAGGTACTATGTCCTTTTCATTGATGACTATAGCAGAATGGCCTGGGTAATCATCATTACCCATAAGAGAGAGGTGTTCAGTTGCCTAAAGCAGTATAGGAGGGAATCAGAAAAGATGCTTGGGCAGAAAATTATGAAGTTTCATACTGATAACGGTACAGAATTCACAAACAGTCAAGTTGAAAACTATCTCGAGAAACATGGGATAAGGCATAAAGTTTTATCGGTAAGAACTCCCCAACAGAATGGAGTGGTTGAAAGGATAAATAGGATCATCAAAAATATGGAGAGAACAATTCTTATTGATAAAGACCTGCCAGTGAAATTTTGGAAGGAAGCAGTTTTGACATCGGTCTATGTTTCAAACATGTCTCTATTATGTCCGAAGCAAGGGAAGACTCCGTATGAACTGTGGTACGGAAAGAAGCCAATGCTGAAATACTTTCAAATCTTTGGAAGTAAGTGTTTCATTCTCAACAAAGAAAATCACAGGAAGTTTGAGGCACGAGGACATGAAGGGATATTCCTTGGCTAGTCAGGGAAAAGCAAAGCATATAAATGTTTCAATAAAAGGCTGGGAAAAATCATTGAGAGCAATGATGTCACTATAGTTCAAAATGAAGAGAATACCCAACGATCCAATGAACAGTTCCTGGATGAAAGTGATGATGAGCTAAGCAACCTAGGGGGAGCAGAAGTGGCAGAAGCTGATTCAGAAGAATATAATGATGATGAAGAAGAAAGTGTCAAGTCTGTGTCTACAAGGAAGCCAATGATTCGAGATGAAATTGATAGGCAGAATATCATTGGTGATCAAACAGCTCCAGTTCAGACTCTAAGAATGAAATAATCACAGCAAACATCGCTTTTATCTCAAGTGGAGCCGAAATGTTTTTCCGATGTAGCTGAAGATGAAAACTGGGTTCAGGCTATAAACGAAGAGCTTGATCAGATTGAGAAGAACCAGACATGGGAGATTTTTTCGAGGCCAGCAGACAAGAATGTCATTGAGACTAAATGGGTCTATCACAACAAGATGAATGAAGATGGCACAGTGATTCGGAACAAAGCACGACTAGTGTGCAAGGGGTACTTTCAGATCGAGGGAATAAATGTCGATTAGTCATCTGCACTAGTTGCAAGGATGGAGACAATCAGATTATTTTTTTCCATAATAGTGCAACGAAAGTTCAAAGTGTTCCAGATGGATGTCAAATCCGCATTCTTGAATGGGGTTCTAGAAGAGGAGGTGTATATTGAGCAGCCAGATGGTTTTCTCATTCTTGAGGATGATTACAATGTTTCCAGGCTGAAGAAGGCATTGTATGGGCTGAAACAAGCACCAAGGGAATAGTACTCAAGGCTTGATCAGTACTTGAAAAAGCGTGGTTTTCAGCGTGGAGGCTTTGATTACAATTTCTATTTCAGTAATGACAGTAATCAAAGGATGATGGTGTTGGTTTATGTTGATGACATAATATTTGGTGGATCAGTTGAAGCTCAGTGTAGACAGTTTTCCGAATTCATGAAAAATGAGTTTGAAATGTCAATGATTGGAGAGATAACATTTTTCCTTGGTCAACAGGTGACACAAGGAAGGAATGGAACATTTATTTCTAAATCTAAATATTCCAACGAGGTCCTGAGAAGTTTTCGAATGGAAACTTCTAAGGAGATGAAGACTCTGGTTGCCACCTGGATGAAATTATCAAATGATGAAGATGGAAAGGCAGTTAATATCACAAAATACTGGCAAATCATTGGAAGTTTGTTTTACTTCACTGCAACATGGCCTGATATTGTTTTCTCCACATGTGAAGCAGTGAGATATCAAAGAAATCCCAAGGAAATCCACATGCTTGCAGTGAAAATAATACTTCAAAATACTCAGGGCACAGTGGATTTCGGCTTGACATATACTGATAAATCTCAGACAGAGTTATTGGGCTATGCTGATGCAGACTGGGTCGATTCAGCGGATGATAGGAAATCAATTTCAGGTGGTGCTTTCTATCTTGGTGGATTGTGTATTTCTTGGCTACGAAAGAAGAAAGATTTCATTTCATTGAGCACCGTAGAATATGAGTATATTGCGGCCACTCAAGCATGCCCACAGTTATTGTGGATGAAGCAGCAGCTTGTAGATATGGGAGTTGAAGTGAAGTCTACAATCGGAATCCAGTGCGACAACTCATGTGCTATAAATCATAGCAAAAATCCCGTCCATCATTGAAGGAAAAATCATATTGAGATTAAGTATCATTTTATCCAGGAGAAGGTTAAGCAGGGAATCATGAAGTTGGAGTACGTGCCTAGAGAGGTATAGGTTGCAGACATTCTGACAAAGGCCTTAATCAGGGAAGCTTTTGAGAAGCATCGACTGGCTCTGGGAGTTCAGTCGATTCCCTACACTTGAAAAAGTGTGGATGTGAGACCCCCGCCTCTCCCCGAGGTATGATGTGTTTTTCCCTAATGTGCTGATATGTGTTATCTACTATGTTACAGACTACAAAGGCGTGACCTTTGGGTTCGTTGAAAAAGGGGGAGAAAATAGTGATCGTGCAAGGGGGAGACAGTGTGGAGATTTGAAAAATCATGAATGATATGGGGAGAAGCTGACAGGTGGAGCAGCCAGATAGGGGGAGTGCAAGTAGAAAGGGGGAGATTTTTAAATCTGACGATGCTAGAAGTGATCGATCAAAGAATAGATATCATAACAGCTGAGGATCGTGATAAAAGTGGAACAGTGGTGTTGGAAAGGTGAGAGAAGGTTTCCAGCTATCATCAATTAGGATCAGTGTGGTTCAACAATTGGTATCAATTTAAGAATTGGTATCATGTTGGAATCGACAATTGGTGTTTGACATGAAGTGATTCATTGATTAACTTCTCATACTACTCTTGTTTCTCATGCCGAGCATTGCTCATTTGGGCTTAGAGTACGTGTTAAGTGAATCCTTGAATGCTATCAGAATCACAAGAGGCGAATGGTGGTAGCAACTGGAAGAAGACTCAGTGAGGTATCAACCAACAGAAAATCATTCTGAGAATAGTTATGAAGAATTATCAACAAACCCAAAGTGGGAGATTGTTGGGAAAAAATCCCTCAAGGTAACTTTGTAGTATTTTTGGGTTTATTGTGTTTTTTGACAAAGCAGGTTATTATGGATATTTGTCAAGTTCCCAAGAAGTTCTTGAAAATACTTTTTAACAAAGAACGATGACAAAGGAAAGGAAGATTTGGAGGCGGTACAAAAGTGCAGTACAAGGTGGCGCCGTTTCCCAGTGTGTGACAAATTTTGGCGGTCCAAAATTTGGAATTTGGTGAGCATCACGAGAATAGGATTTCTATGAAGATCATAATTTAATATGGAAAAGGCATGAATTTCACGAAGATAGGATTCATGGTTTGGAAATCGCGAATACCAGTAGAATGGAGGCGGTGAGTCTTCGCGATTACGTCAAGCTTTGCGAACGGCAGAGGCTGAAGCGCATTGCAGCGGTGAAGGGATTTGCGAGGGAGCTTCAAGACAAAGGCGTGAAGGAATGTTGACGGTAATTCTTCACGACTACATCATGCTCCGCAAACAGAAAATTGCAGTGGTGCTTCACGATTTGTGAAGGTGGTTCGCGGAGCTAGTGTGCTTCGCGAAAGAGGAGCTTCGCGGCGACTATTGTAGCTCAACGAAACCTGCGAGCTCTGCGTTGGATTATTAAGCTTCACGAGGGATGTTGCTTTGCGACGGCTTAAGCTTCGCGGTAGTGCTTCACGAGAGTGCTTCGCGAGAGAGCTTCGCGAAAAGGCACTAGCTTCGTGAAGGCTTGTTTGAGCTTCACGAAATTGGGAGCCTCACGAAGTAGGGTGCTTTGCGAAGGTGTTTCCAAAAGGAATTGCCCAGTGTTCAGAGGCAAAGAGTATTTCATTAGTGGATGAAATTTAGACATTAACAGAGCATCCATCATCAGTTAAGGATGTGTGCATTCATGCAAACAAAGAGACCTACAGGTCTATAAACTGTGAGTGAATACCTTCACAAAGAAGTGGGCTTAGGATGAGGAAGAAGGTGATCCTCTCCACCGGAAGTGAGCAAGAGAGAGAGAAACAGGGAGTGACCCTTGGGAAAGTAGTGAGCTGACCCTAAACTTTGTAAAGGCAGTGAGCCTGGGGATATAAGTGATCTATCACGAACATTGTAATCCACAACTAGTGAAGTTTAGTGGAATTGGTATGACCGTCAACTTGTCGGAGTATAATCCTTGGACGTAGCCCTTTGCAGTGAACCAAGTAAAATCGGTGTGTCCTGTGCATGCTTTACTTTCTGTCTACTTTGTGCAATAGGAAAGAGAGAGAAGAGTGTTTTTCTTAACAGCGAAACAAGATCAGAACGGGCGTTAATTTTAAATTAGTCATACCCTGATTCACCCCCTCTCTCAGTGTATTCAGCCTTGTGGACCTAACAAAATTGTTGTAGATAATATATCATAAGAAATTTTGTGATCCAATGATGGTTAATTAATAGAAAATATAAAATTTTAAAGGTTTAAAATGCCATAAATTCTTCAAAAATGATGTTATTATGATAACATATTCTTTTCAAGATCCTTTTATAAGAGTTGACAAATTTTTTTCTATATAAGAATATATGGAAATATAGTTACTTGATATATTTTTGTTTCATAAGATCATTTTCACCCTTTGGATATGATTATTTTTATTTCCACTTCATCTCTAACTCAATGAAAATAATATAGAAAATAATTTATTCCTCAATAAATAAAAATAACTTGTAATAAATCATAGGATTCATAAAATAGTAATAATGTATTCCTCCTCTCTATAATAAAATAAAAATTGTTATAAAGAATATCCTATATGATACATTAAACTATCATACCCCTATATTAACTCTCAAAATTCAAAATAATCTATTTCATAACGGTTAAACATTGGACTGTTCCAAAATATGTCTGTCCAAATTCAATGTTCCATCGTTTGGAAGGATAATCACTCAATCATCATTATATTCCCTCGAAAACATAACGTGGAACCTAATATCACATTTAACATATATTAATTCCTTGAACAGCATAAAACCCTTATTAAAAATTGATTTTTTTAAAATAAAATCTCACATTATCTGATATATTCTATAAATCAAAACATTTAGTAAATTCTATCTTTGATAATATAAAACAACATGTCAATTACCAATTTTAGTATAAAAAAATTATTAAATAAATTTATATTTATCACTATTATATTCATATCACACCCATATTTAGGGTTATCTTACCTCAATAATGTATTTTCCATAAAGATTAACTTTCCATCGAATCACTTTTTCGGATCATCGATACCATTCAACATATTCTCTCAAATACCTAAAGAAAAATTACAATAGTAGAATCCCTATCTGTTTCATAATTATAATAAACATAATATTAATTGTAAAATTACCCTATATCATAATTATTGAATCCAAATAATATATCATTAATAATTTCACTTAATCTATATAAACATTATAATATTTACCTTAAAACCCATGCTTCTATTGAGTTATGTTCTCTTTATTCTATGAGAATTTATTTTCACAAGGCTTCATCTCATTACAGATGAGTAATTTCAAAATGGTAGATTCTATAGTACCCTTATAATAATGATAATGTTTTATTTTCTATGCACAGAAGTATAAAAATCTAATTCCCTTCCTAAAAGATCCAAATTGATTAATTGAATAATTTTTAAATGTGGTAAAATCCTCTATTCAGAAATTCCACTTATATTTTTCCATTTTCATCCTTATCCTCTATTTCAACCATTTGATTAAATAATAATTATATAATTAATTCTCTATCATTATAGAACATGATATAATGTGCTTTTATGATCAAAAATTTTGGGAGACTATTTCCCTTATAAATATTGTCTTTCACCCATCGAATAAATGAAAATTATTACTCTTTGGATTACATTCATTGATATGGTTCCCATTCCATCTATAAGGAGTCATTTAAAAATAATGTAATGCACTATATTTGATCAAAAAATTATGAAACATAATATATAATCCCAATGATTTTTGAAAAAAATTAAAAAATAAAAATGATTATGAATGTATTATATCATAATGATAAACATGGTTTCAATGGGAAATTTTTTAAATCATAAAAATATTTTAAAATATCAAATAATAGTTTATATTAATAATATCTCATGAGAGTATCAAACTAGGTACTTATAAAGGCCCCTTTTTAATTACTTGGTAATTATCAGGTCAAGCACACGGAATGTTTTTTAGAGTTATAACCCCTTGATACATATATTAATGATCCATGTATACTTTTGTATCCTTATTTTCATTTATTGATAAGGTGATTAAATAATATCTCCCTTGAAAGAACATTAATATGTAATTATATATTTTTCCTCAATATAAAAGAGCTTTTTATGTTCTTAACTCTATATTTTCCAAAATTTATTTCCCAAGGATTCAACTTAGCATTATCTTATACAAACTATAAGGACCCTAACCCTTGTATCCCAGAGTAGGTAGATAATTTATCACATAAGAATTATATACAAGTAATTTCAACCAAAATTAATGAATAGTTTATTAGTGTTGGAATACTAGATACATAAATGAAATGTATATTACAGTTGCTAGAATAAAATACCCAATTTGGTTTCTTTGAGAAATCCATTTTCCCCATAAGATATGAATGAATATCAACCAAAAAACACTTCATAGTATCCTTGGAAAATAAAACATAAGAAAATGGTGATATAATATAACCAGTAAGGGTGAGTGTTTAGAAGAATATATCTAAAATAAATAATCATAATGAATTTGGAGAGGTAAATTACTAAATCAAAATCTATTTAAGAAAAATTTAAACATAACATGGAAACAATAAAAGATAATCAAATAAAGCCACATACATAATAACATGATCTTGAAATAAATCAATGTATATTATAACACATAAAATAATCAAATGTAAATAAATAATGTTTCTCATAATAATGAATTTATTAATGTTATACATCATAACCATACATTCTAGACCTCAATTCAAGATATCTTACACAAATGAGTACTGTCTCGATAAAAAAAGACAGTTTTTCTCATGAGACCAACTGATACATAGAAGTGATATAGTATCCCCCTATGATATCTTATTAATTATAATTAATTTATAATATTAAATTGTCAAACATAACAAATATATACATTCATATTAATGAACTAACATATGAAATGTGAATAATTACCAAAATCAATAAACATAACCATAAGCTATTCAGAGCAATATGGTGAATAATGTCAACATAATACATCCATAGATAAAATATTCATAAACCCTATTGAGAATTAATAAGTATGGTATCATTATAAAATAATAAATATTTATCATAATAAAAATAAATTTTATTGATTTTTATGAATCGAAATTAAATAAAAATTGCATTTAAATTTTCTTGTTGAAGATATCATTTTCTTAAATGGAAATATTTTAAAAAATAAATTTTAAAAAAATATTTTGAAACTAATTTTCATTATATTTACCCTTTGAATATTATAAATTAAACATTAAAACTATGAGTTTTCATGGAAGAAGAAAATTATGTACAAGACGTATATGTTAAAATAATGATTCTTTCACATTTTCGGTTAAAGTCAAAAAGGCCTTATTTGAAAAAAAAATTCATAACATTTTGTAAAATGATTTTTTTTATAAATTTACTTATTAAATCATCTGGATAATGTTTAAAATATTTTTGAAAACATTTTTACAGTACATATATTTTGAAGGAAAAACATTTTCAACCTAAAATTGAAATAATGTCTGATTTTCTAAAGAACATTTTCAAGATAATATTATGTACCAAATAGTGTTAAAATGGAACTTTTACATTAAAATATCTTGAAGAAACATCGGATAAAAAAATATTTATTTAAATATATAAATAGCAAATATTTCGCACAAATAAAGAGATAAAAATAATCAATCCAGACAAATGAAGTATTTGAGAAATAAACCTCTACAAATTTAGTAATGTATGAATCATAATCCACATGAATGAAATACCATCAAATAAAAATATAAATTATATTAATATAATTATAATAATGATATAAAATATAAAATGTGGAATTATATACACCACAAAAATGAATAAATGGTGAATATGGTATATGTATCACAGAAGTAAATGTAAGATAATAAAACCCTTACCTTAGGATTGATTTCATAAATATGTGTTGAAAATACTATATAATAAATTTATGAATATTATAAATATATTAAAGATACATGATCATAGATTTAATCACATTTATTACTTACTTAATGTATTTTAACACCTGTTTTTTAACATTTCATTGTTAAAATCAATCTTTTGGGTGATAATTGCAACATTTTTTCATGAATGTTTCTATTTGGTAATTTTGGTAATATTTATTTTATCATGGTTGAAAAATATTCGTAATTTTGAAAATTACCAAAATAACATTTAAATTAATTATATATATAATTATTGCAATATATAAATCTATATATGAAACATGGATAACATCTTTCATAGATATGGTATGATGTACGTACACTCTAACACTATTTCCATTTTTCTAGATAAAGAGAATAAAAGGATAAAAATGTTAATTAACCATTATAATATGATTATTATATATATATATATATATATTTAATATTAATCAAATACATTTTTATTAAATGTTTAGAAGATATATGTGATATTTTATTCAAAGAATTATTTTTAGGTCATATATTTCTCAGATAATCATTAAATTTATCCTTAATACCTTTCATGTAAATCATAAGAAAAAAATGAATTGCATCACTTCATGAGGTGATCGTCCACCGTACACACGATCGACAATATCGCATCCCGCCACAAAATGGCATATAAAAAGTAACTTGTGATATAAAAATTCAATAATAATATTAATTTCAGAAATATGACATTATTATTCTAAATCCATAATTATATCCTGACATGAATAATGGGGATGGAAAAAAATGAAAACAGTTTGTGAGGTAGTATTCTATCGTACACATGATCGACAATATTATTTCCAATTTTATGAAATTGCAGATAGATATAGGTTTTAAATTTTTTAATAACATATAAGTATATATTGGTTGTTTTTTAATATATTTCATTTTTTTGGATGATTTTATGTAGTTTGAAGAAGAAATAAAACCAATAAACATGTTTAGTAATTTTACCTCTTCTTCGGTGAACCACTATTGGTTTATACCCAAAGCCTTCATAGGAGGGATGATTAATAAGAAAAAGTCCAATACAATATGTATAGGTATATAGGTAATATATTAAAGTAGGTACTATACTAACCAATGGTCTGTGGATGTGTGAGTATTGGAGGATAGGTGGTGGCCATTTATAAGTGGGGGAGAAGAAGCACATGGTTTTTAAGATATAGTGATAACCATGTTTTTATCATCATAAAAGCCTCCTAAATGGTTTATTATAGATCATTATATTATATATCATATGCATATGTTCAATAAATTGGTTTTGGAAATGTTTTAGTTCAATTTTTTACACTTATATTTATAGTTTATCCTCTGTTAACTAGATTTTTACCTAAAATGTGATAATTAATTATTACTGTTTTCACTATACAATATGGTAAAAAATTATTTTAGACTAATTAAATTACATAAATTATGTTGATTGGATATATGTAATTTTTTTCCCATTTTCCTTCCACATATTTTATAGAATTAATTATAAAATTAAATTCACAGACATGTCGAAAACTGAATTTCTATTGAAAAACATCGAATATATTAAGAACAATTTATATCAGAATTAAAAATGAAATTCATTAAAATGATCTAAATCAGTTAAATTTTAATATATTGAATCTAATATTACTTTTAATAAAATTAAAATATAATTAATAATTTTAAATAATTTAAATATAAAGGATGTTTTCTACATAAATCACTATTTTTCATAATTTATCATAAAATTAACTATTTCATAAAATTATTGAAAAGTCACCATAGGATAATTTTGACATATACTATTCAAAAAATATTTTTATTTTTAAATATAAACCTTATAAAAATGTATTAAAATAATGTCAAAATATGATCCCAAGATCAAGGAAACCTCCAAATTAGAACAATACAACTTTTTAGAACATTTTATTCTTTAAAATAATTATTATTTAGTTTATAATCAATTAATAACCATTGAAATCATTTTATAAATTTATTAAAAAAATGTTAATCATCATTTAGTTAATACTATTCATACTCACCAACATACAGTCATGATTATAAATTTCAAATATAAATAATAATATTTTGTTTGAGTATTTAAATTCATTTAAACCCAATGTTGGATGCATGAAAAACTATCGACGATATTGAAATTATTTAAAAAGAAATATTTCACATAGTATAAGTGTGTTACATTATTTTATAAGCAAGGATTTGTGTGACATATATGATATAAAATATAATGTTCTTCTATTAAAATATCACAAATTACATCAGATTGATTTAATTCCTATTATCGAGCTTGTTCATTGATACTGTAGAATGGTGTTTAGTTGTTCATCTTCCTTTGGTTATTATTTAGTACCCCAAGGTGTTTCCATATTTTTATTTTTCATGTCTAAACCACTTATATTTCAAATTCACTATCAACATACTTCCCTATATGATCCCCATTTCTTTACCATACAAACATGTGGATTTGGGTGAGTTAATGGTGTAGAAGGATTGGTTAGAGGATCATGAATGAAAAGGGTATATCATCTGGGAATTTCATTATGGGAATCTATAGATTATTTAAAAAAGAATTGAAATCTGGGTATCCATATTTTTTAAAATTATCACATGTTAAATCAATCCTTTGTAAGAAATAGATACATCTTACATCAAATCAATAACTTTTTTGATTTGTCCAAGGGTTCCTAGTTGTTTTTAAAAATTAATCTGAGATTGAGGAACCACAAGATGAGTTTTTGGTAAGAGTTTATTTCTATTACTTCTATAATAATCTCGTCCCTCTAAAGATACCAAAATGAGGGTAGAGATATAATGATCCTCGAGTCCTACCTTTAGTAATCCCCTGGTTGGCGAATAACAACATGGGTGAAGAAATCCCTCAATATGGGAGGCATTACCCTTTTTATGAAAAAACCTTTTGGAGATAGGATGTACCAACCAAAATCATGACCATTATATATATATAAGAGAACCAAAAAATATAATATAATTCATATTTAAATAGAACTGACACAGATATAATAAATTATCAAAAGTGGATATCCTAAATTAATGCTAAAGAAGGAAAACCACAACTCTTAATGATCTAAACATCAAATGTCTTACCAGGTCCTTGAAATCCTCTTATAAACACGAATAAATATATAAATAAATATTTTGATAATTCAAGTATACTCTGTAGGAAAACAAATTTCAATTTTTAAAATACGAATGAAGAATACAAAAGAACCTTTGAAAATTCAGTTGGGCCAAACAACACCTAAACAAGCATACTAACCAATCCCTACCTCACAAATGAAATCTCACCAAATAAAAAGTGTTAAGTAAAATAATATAATATTGTCACATAGATAAGGGTACCCCTCAATGCTTCCCCAGTGGTATTTTTCCCTCATACACAAGAACCTATGTTCTATAGCCATAATCTCTTATGTATTCCACACCGTCCCACATGAACGATCACAACACACCCTGCCTATAAACACCTAGTCTCGCCACCCCACAAGCACTACCACACACATATTTCATGAAAACCCATGGGTTACCACCCCACAATAACGAAAACTTCTCACCAAAAACACTATGGAATTCACACCTCATCTATAAGACACCTAATACACTTGATAGACATATCATATCTCATCCCAAAGAGACCTGGGACACATAAGACCTCACCCCAAACACAAGGGAAATTATATCTTGCCCGAAGAATCCTAGACCATCACACACACCATATAAGACCCTAATATATTTCCATCCATCACAACTTGTACCATAAAATCCTTTCCTAGTAGTGAGAGTGGGAAGGATCTGATAACCATCCATCCATACTCCCCTTCAGATGTTGGAGAAAACACCCCTTGCAAGATAATTTGGGTGTTCGACACATAGCTCTCAACATGGGTGAGGTGTGTATTGAAATAAAATAAATATTCATTAATATATATATATTTATATACAGTACCAAAACCCCAATCCAATCCTATGGTAAATCAATCAAACAACAAACTCACAACACTATCACATTTTCTATAACCTCTAAATGAATTTATTAGTATCTACAGAATTTATTTCAGAAGGTGAAGATACCTGATAAACTGAAGAGTCTTCACATTTACTCCATGTTTAACACCCATTCATTTCATTATTTTTCATCAACCACATTTAATTACACAACCCATTATTTAATTATTCATTAATAAATATCATTCGATTAACATGACAATCCAATACATTTCCAAAATTATTAGACAATTTTTTATTTATTCTACTATAACCTTGGAATCTAGAACAACATAACCTCATAACACAAGAACCCTATCATCCCCAACAACATCACCTTGATTACCCAAAAACACATCCCACAAACCAACACCTTGCATCCCCAAATGTACGACCCAGAAACCTGCACCATTCTACCCCAAAATCATTTTTCACAAACTACCTACTCGCCACCCCAATAGCTGGGCCCACAAACCTCAACCATGCCACCACAAAATCATGACCCATAATCTATATCCCCACCACCCCAAAAGAACGACCCACAATCTACCACCACACCTCCCCACAATCCCCAACCACACATTGACCTCCCATAAACATGGCCATACCTGACATCACAATAAGATCATTTTATAGATTTACTTGGGGATTTTATCATATTCCACTTTATTTTGGGGGATAATCACATAATCATAATCTTGGGGTAAAAATTTCATTAGCCACATTTATGTAATAATAAAAATTCATTGATAGTGATATCACAAAAATCACAACCAATGTAGAAAAAACAATAGATCTATCTTGTGAAAAAAATGTCTCCAACGACAACGATTATTAGTAGGTCATCAATAAAAAACAATCATAGTATCACAAATAATTAAAAAAGATATAACATCTTAAAAAAACCCATAGTCCACTCAATTTTAATAATCCAATTTTTATCTTCAATTAAGACAGTACGATCATGATCTATAGTAAAACAAAAAAATAGCCTACTGCATGATAAAAAATAAAGAGAAATGATATAATTAATACCTCAGGGAAGCTTTTCATCATGTTATGCAATATAGGGAAATAAATAATAAATGAAAACAACAAATTCGTAATGAGAATAAATGATCAACATACATCGCACCTAAAAATATCAAAATACTACCCAAATACCCACCCAAACCCAATAAACACAACATCAGTTGAAGCCCAAATGTGAATGTATAAAAAACAAAGAAAGGGGGAATAATTCACAAAGAACCAACCACATATCAACAATAAAAAATCATCGGGATCAATGAATCAACTAGCAAGGAATAGGACTTGAAGAACACCTTATATTGCATAGGGTTATCCTAAAATGAGTTAAAGAATAGATAAAGTCCAAATGAAAAAACATTTTGGCCAATATTTTTTTAAAACTACACTAGATAGTGGTATTACATGATGTGCAATTACCTTTCAAATTTTGTATTCTTTGGTGTAAGGTTTCACTAATAAATGCATCTATTTTTATTATTTTAATCATGAGAGACTACACATAATGATCATCCTTTGACAATCCATGAAACATAAATTCTTTTATTTTAATCATCTAAGATGATTTGTAATTATTTTTGTATCATAGCTACACCTACCACTCCGAAAAAAAATATAAGAGCCTCCACAAAACTCCTCTAACAGAAAAAATAGTCAATATAACAGAATGAGTAGGTACGAACCATTATATCAAATACATATCAAATGATTATCACCCTCATGAATCGAAATCCTAGCCCAAAAAAATGGGGCATGAACAACCACTCCCATGAGATACCTCTCAATGATCTCTTCATACCACAAATGTTACCACCAGCCAAAAATTACAAACCAAACAACCCCAAATATCTCACAAAACCACATCATGAAGAAACCACATCTATTTATTGTATCATATTTCATAACCACACTTCCACTCAACTAATTCACATCCATCTCTTCCTCCACACATCCAAAAGAAAAAACCATTATAACTAACGAACCACACCATTCTGAACACATGAATCAATGAATTTAATCACCACTGTCATGAAACTATCCGCTCTTTGTAGAACTGACTCACCCGCACCAATTTAAACGTATCCTAGTTAATGTGTATAAATTAGGAATTTGGTCATCCCATTTTCATATGTTTCGATTGTATCAAACATCACACCACAGACATCACAAACAAATGAAAACTTCTCATATCATAAAATAAAGGATCGATACACCACATCATGTGAAAAAATAATGAAATGAAAAACTAAAAACACCTACCGGTACTAAGAATACATTTGCATATCTCACTCCCAAGTAATCTCGACAATCCCAACATGCCCCCGTGACACACAAACCAAATGAATGGTACTTCCCTGATGTGCCTTATCACAGATTATTTGGTATCTCTACTAACTGCTCTGAAAACATTGCGTCATCCTCTATATCCAACACTCCTAGTCAATGACTTGGGATTCATCATGTAGATACTGATGAATTTGAGTGATCTAAAAGACATTATTGATCCTCTCCAACTGTAGAGTCAATGAAAATAGATACACCACCTAACCAAGTCACCCCAACACCTCAAAGGTCTCTAAAAGCCTTGTATAATACTTACTCTCTCTGACAGGCCTCGTATTCCCATGTCGAGGGGAAACCACAATGAACATGTGGTCCCCAAAAAAAGAACTACAAGGTAATTCTTATTCAACGAACAGAAAAATTATTTTGGACATGTGATACTTTCATAATCTCATGAACAATAAAATTTCTGCTCCCTTTCTTTGCACAACGTTGAGATCAAGAGTGGTTATCTCAAAAACCATCATCCTACACCATGGATAATTACATGGTCTTCCATACAAATCCACAAATGGAGACATGCCAAACGATGGGTGATAAGTATTATGATATGAAAACACTACCAAAGGTTGGTATCATACAAATGATCCTCCAAAGCCCAAAATGCAAGAAAACAACATATCTACCAATGTATGGACAGTCCATTTCATCTTCCCATAAGTCTAATGCTGAAATTTAGTACATGGATTGTATCTGAGTGAAAAAAGCATGTTGTAATCCCCACTAGAATAGTGATGTAGGAATTGTGTACTCATTTGAGAGTGTGTACCTCGAAAGTATATGAAACTGCACCACCACATCCATGTATCTCATATCCGTGGAATTCACTACACCAAGCTCCTTTATCTCTAAGAAGTGGAAAGATTTGGTCAACTAATCCATGATAGCTCAGATAGCATTTCAACCTCCCTAGTCAATGGGTAACTTTATAATGAAATCCATTGAGATGTCATCCCATTTAAAATTCGTAAAACTCAATGATTGTAAACAATCTCCCGGAACACGATGCTTGATTTTTACATGATGAAAAACAAGATACCATAACCAAACATCACCAATATGCATTTTATTCTGGCCCACCGAAACTGAAACCCAAGCCATGGTACTTTATGAAAATTCATTGTTGTGCCAAAAACGTTGAGATATGAATATCATGGAGGTCCCATCACTAATTACTAATAGAAAAAATTACCTTCATGAAACAACAAATGGATCTGACCATCCATTTAGAGCACCACAATGGACGAAATGATCGTGCATCACCTCTTCATATGCGTCTCCCCACAAAGACTCATCCACCTACTGCATCAGATAAGATTAAAACATCATCAGAAACAAATAGACTCTACCACCATCCACCCTTTCACTAAAGTGAAATGCTTCCAACTCCCCCATCACACTCCATGAATACTCATACTACCAAACGAATCACATCTATGACTTCTTATTCAAAGCAACAACCACATCATTTCACTTTCATGAGGTATAGAAGATATCAACCTCAGGGTCCTATGGAAACTACATCCACCTTCACTATCTCCATGTTAAATCATGCTAGGAAAAGACATACCTCAAACTCTTATGATCTGTGAAGACCACAATGTACTCCCCAATGTGGCAATGTTTCCACAACATCAATTAAAACGAAACTGCTACTAGCTCCCGTTCACAAGTGTCATAGTTACATTTTTTAGGGAATAACTTCCTAGAACCATAAGAGATCACTACCCTCTATTACATCAGCAACCATACCAATCCTAGAAAATGGGAATCACCAAACACCTCATACATAACCACTTCCCCTTGCTGTTATGGCACTAGAGAACTAACCAAATTCCCCATTAGGGAATAAAATATTTCATGGAACACAATCAGTCCACAAATATTCTTGGTCCTTACTAGCCAAATATATAAATAGGATTACATCTCAAGATAAATACACCACAAAACTCTGATAACATCTAGCATGAAAATGAAAACTGTGAATTTCTACCAAATTATTAGGTGCTTCACAAGAAGAAACTGCTTCAAACATAGACAAGTCTACTTCAATGACCCTCAAAGACCCCACATTCTTGAGGAATTGAATCTCTAAAGTTCATAACATACACATGCCCAAATTCCCAGAGAGTTGGTCTCTTTATAGAAAATTCAAGACCGTTCTGAGATGCTCCACATGATCTTCCTATGACTTTGAGTAGATCACGTTATCATTGATGAATATAATGAAGTACCAATCTAGGACCTCATAGATCATGGATTAAATGGGACTCATGAACACAACATCTGTGTTCGTAACAACAAAGGGTTTGAGTAAAAAATAGATGTTCCTATACCTACATCTGAAGGTAGTCTTTAGGATATCTCCCTCCTTCACCTTCAACTGGTGATATCCAGACCTTAGATAGATGTTTAGAAAAAGAAACTCAACCATCTTAGTAGGTTGAATTGATCATCTATCCTTTGAAGTGGGTAATGGTTCACGACCATCAATTGATTCTTCCTCTGGTAGTCTAAACAAAACTTCATACCACCATCCACCTTTTGGTGAGAAACACTTTAGCACCCCATGGTGAAACAAAGTCCCATATAAGAACCTTTTACATCATATCATCTATCTCAAAACTAAACTCCTAAAACTCATAATGCATCATCTGATATGGAGCAATAAATATCGGAGAGGCATAAGGATTCATGTCTATCCCGAATGCAACATCACAACAAGGGGGTAGCATCACAACAACCTTGGAAAAAATATCCTGGAATTCCGTAACAACCATTGGAACCTCCACCATCATAGAATCAACTGATTCCACTCAAAACTCAACAAAAACTAAAATAAGGGTATTCACATGCCGAATTCCAACCTAATAACTCCGCTCACTGAGGAAGACAACATGGTTCCAACCACATCTGAATACATGACAACATTCCATAATTAGTAGATAACAGCACCTAGAGAATATAATAAGTCGATGTCTAGTATGACATTTTATGGAAACATTTTTTGAAATAAAATATCCACATGGGACTAATGTATTACCAACAGTAGTCTATATTTTCAGAACACATAAAAAATGATAGTCTAAACTCTGACACATGTAATCAAGACCAAGTCCATAGGATATGTATTTATGTCTACTCCCAGAGAATAGGAATGAAATGGTGAAAAAAATGATTGAAAAGTTACTGAATCAAACATGTCATAAACAAGGTTACCAAACAAACAGATTCTACCTATGAGGATCTATGGCCCCTCTGGTACTGCTAACTCTATTATATTCAACTAACCATGCCCAGTTCCTCTACATCTCTATTTATGACCACCTCTATGGATACACTCTAATCATTGTCCTAGAACATGGGAAACTTCTTATAGTTGACCCATAACCACTCCATCTTCTTTTGGTTGAGCATAAGACTCTCTCCCCTAAAATTGAAATAGTTTCACTATCAAATTTTTCTGAGTTTTGTGCTAAACCTATCCACCTCCACCAAACTGATCTCAAGGAACCAATGGGAACTGGTTCAGGTGATGGCCTCAAAAACAACAACCAAAAAACACTATAATAGAACTCCTAGGATATGTATGAAAACAACTGGTACAAGAATCCCAAAAATAAAGCTATCAAGGTTGACTCCATTATATAAAAAAAATTTAATTCCCAACCACCAACAAAATTCCACATAAAACTATTTCCCTTTAATAAAATTGATGACACCCCTCTCGTGGTAAACCACCTCAGGAGTACATCATATCGGTCATCTCTTACTTCTTTTGAACCCCCAGATACATCGAAAAACATAAAAGGAGTAACTATATAATAGATAAAAGGATAAATCTCCCCCCAAGATGTGATGACTGAGAATCCTTATCAAGAAAAATAACTTGGGATAATTGAAAATTTTCAATGAACATAATTCCCATCTCTCGTAAAAACATGATCCCATGCTGAAGAGAAATAATGTCATTATTTTTTTACTACCTCCATGATTGATGGAAAGAACTATACATAAAACACCTTCATGAAGTCATCCTAGATATTTCTTTCCTCATTCCGCTCCCTTGTGATAGTATCCTCCATAGACGCAAACATCCCACATCTGACAGATTGTCGAAGGGTCTCAGTACTCAATCAGGGCCCGGATCAATCTGAAAAAGATCTAGAGCTCCTACATCTAAATATTTATCTCAACATCTTAAACACAACCCTTGGTATTTCTCAAATAATGTTGCTGGAATATAGGGAACATCCTCAACCATTGATCATCCTCATGAACCAAATCAACCCTACGAAAGTCATACGTATCAACCTACATAATATAAAATACCCGAGCCACACAAAAATGACATACATTTATTCATATATAAATGTAAATCATTTATTTGTTAATATTTATAGTGTGGAGTTTTATGAAGATTTATTTTAACCTATATAATGATTTGTTTTATAAATTAAAAATTTCCAGAAACAACATAATTCCAACAGAAAACAAGTCATCACAATGAATGAACCTCACCTAGGTATCTACCCTAGAATTAGTGTAGCATCACTTGTTCATTCAGTAGGCTCATAGTCCTTTCATCAGATCATTCGGTCCCCAACATCCCTTGTCACAGTCAGTCGTCCCTGTCCTATTTCATGCACCAAAATCATCTGACACTATTAACATACCAACCCATATAATCCCCACTTTAAATTACTCCATACATTATCCATTCACTCAACCATCACCTTTGACACCTCTATATCACAACCCCCACCCACTATAGACTCTTCAATGAGGGGACTTAGATAATGAATCCTGAGTCCCACCTATCATAGGCCCTTGGTTGGAAACTACAACAAAAGGGTTTACAAATCACTAAACATGGGAGCCGTTACCAATTATATGAAAAATTGTCTGGGGGATAATGTTTATCTACCAAAATAAACTCTATTTCATATATATTAGAAAACCATTAAACATCCCATAATGGATGAATAAATATAACTGATATAGATATAATAATGTCTACAAAGTAAATTACCAAAAGAAAATATAAAATAGTGATATGGAAACTGTTAATGATCTAAAACAGTAATGTCCATCAAAGTCCATACAATACTCCTGGAAACCTGAATTCAGTTTCAAATATAAAGGGTGAGCATTAATGTATACTCATTATAATACCAAATTCTATCGTGCATATTTGAATGAATTATAATAACCCACCTATGAGAACACTAGAGTACCAAACAACACCTAAATAGGAATACTAAACAAAACCAACCCCGAAAAATCACAATCAAAATATAACACATGTCATATAATATAATGTTAAATGGTCACATATATAAGGTTACCCCACACTGCATACCGTCCAGAATGCGGCTCTCAAACCCAATGTCGTATGTCTCATCACTCCCATCCCTTTTGTATACTACACCACCCCAAAAGCATGGTCCCAAAACACCACCCCTACAGAAACATAGGATCTCAACCGACAAGAATAGACACACACATCTATCCAAAATATCATGTTCTACCACCCCAAAATTACGACCATGTCTTGCCTAAAAACACTTGGGACTTCACACATCATCCCGAAGACACCTGGGATAAATATCAAATCACTTGCAAACTAATGGGCTATTACATCTCACTTTAATACCCCTGAGCCATCGTAGACACAATCTAAAGCATTAGAAAACCGTCGACCATCACATCATGTTCCATTTCAACCTCACATATAAAAAAGAGTTAGAAAGGGAGGGTAACCAACAATTCCTACAAACCACCAGATTTCGGGAAAAACCACAGGGAATGACTATTCAGGTGTTCAACAAATAGTACTCAACATTAGTGGGGAGCGTATTGAAATCATAGAAATATACAAGAATATATATATATACTAATAACACTCAAGCCCATCTAATAGATTATCATAAAAACAACCAACTCACAAGCCTCTCAATTTTATTGTAACCAATAAATTCATTTATTACAATCAACAATAGTAATTTCAGAATGTGAGGATCCATGATAAATTAAATAGGCTTCACATTTCATATATTTTTAATACACATTAATTTAATAATATTTTCATAAACAATCTTTAATGAAACATCCAAAAATATAATTATTCATTTACAATTCTCATTCTATTGTCCAAAAAACATTATCCTTTCCAAGTATTATTAAGCCACTTTTTATTTAATCCACCTGTACCCGAGTATATGGCCCAAAAAAACCACATATCACAAGAAATCAGTTGTCCCCAATGACCTCACCTCTCCACCCCAAATGTACGGTCCAAAAAGTATGAAATCAGCGACCCAAATAAAATCCCATAAATAATCCCCTCGCTACCCCGAAAGCACTTAAAAAACTACCACCTCACCACTCCAAAAGCAAGGAAAAAAATATCCACCTCGTCACCCCATAACCAGTGCCCATAATCTATCAACTCACCACCCCAAAATCATAGTTCACAATAACCCACCTCTCCACCCCACATGCCCCATCCACACACCTTCATACCACATGCAAGACGACATATCACATCACAACAAGTTAATTTTACTAATTTACACGGGGATTCCAACACATTACACTTTATTTTTGGGGCGCTATCACAGAATCACAATCTTGGGGAAACCATTTCATTGTCAATGTTTATGTCATTACGAAATTTTTATTTAGGGTAATATCATCACAACCAAAGGTGAAAACACATATAATTTGTCTAGTGAAAAATAAACCTCTAACGGCCACTATTGTTAGTAGTGTATCATGCTTAAACATTCATAATAGCACAAGTGATTAAAAATTTTAAATCTTGCAAAAAAATCTCATTTTCCCCTCAACTCCAATTATCAAATTATTTATCTTTAATTATTCTAAATCATCAATGATATATTGTTTAAAAAGTAAAAACCATCATTCATGATATAAAATAAAGATAAATAAATAATTCCTACGTCAATGAATCTTTTAAACTCGTTACACACTACAGGGTGAGAAATACACCCACAAACCACAACCACACCATGTGAAACAAATATAAAACTACAAATCTTTATGTATCCATCAAAATGTAACCCAAAAGAACCCCAAACCAAAGAAACACCACTACCATACAACCTTGGATAAAAAAACAATTGAGAAAAAGAGAATAACTCGCCACATATCAACCACAGATCACTAACAAAAATTCATTGAGATCAAAGGATCGACGAGGTTGGAATATGGATTGATGAACACCTCATGGAACCGTGGGTTCACTCGAAATTATTGTAATAATATAGAACATATAAAAGAATTATTTATGGGCTGAAAAAATTATTTTAATTCCTCACATGATATGGGTATTACACGATGTGTAACCCCCTTTCATGTAATTTAATCCCATAGGGTTTTTTTTCACTGAGAGACACATTTCCATTTTGTTTATTTACCCCCAAAATAATCCATTTCGTGGCTATCCATAGAAAAATTGTGAAATAAACTTTCACATTGTGCAATCAACTTATGTGACATGTAATTTATAAATCATATATACTGCACCTCCAACACTAATAAAAACTCTGAGAATCTCCCCTACACCTCAAACACTAAAAACCAGTAATGTAATGGGTCAAGAAGGTTTAGACTGTTGCAACCACCTTTATGAGTTTTTATGGGAATTTTGAGCATCTATATTTATATCCTTAAAAATTCTCATGAGTCTATTATGTTTTTAATTAAATGTATGTTCTACCACATTTTTTACACCATTATTTTCATGTTCATGTATCATATCGTAGTGCATTCCAGGATGGAGGATGATCCTAGAGACGATTTGATTTTTTATAGAGACCACAATAGATCACCTGTTTTAAGGTAATGTATTCAAATTCTAATTTTTAATCTTGGATGTTAAGAATTGGGGTCATGTGATTCTTAATAAATGTATTTTTATGGAACCTAATAAGAATCATGTAGTCTTGTTATTGGAGTGTCCCAAAATTGTGTTGGAGATCAATACATTTTTTGGATTAGCCATGTATTTCAAGTAATTTTTTTAAAATTCTCAAAGTTATCTCCCACCGTGGAATTATTAAATTTCAAAGGGGTGATGATTGAGTGGAGTGATAATTTTCATATGTATTTTGAGCATGTAAAAGTCTGGTTTCCATAAATTTTAGTTTCTATTCTTCCATATCGTGGGAGGTAATATGCAATGAACTGTGATGTCTAGGGTATGGGGTTAGAGTGTGTGATAATGTAAAATGATCATGTGCTGACCTATAACCCTAATTATCTACACCCATGTGAAATGAATTACTCCAATGATGACATAGAGTTTTTTTGGAATGAATTAATTATATGGATACATTAAGTAATCAAGAATAAGCTTAAAGTTTTCTGATCATAATAGACTGAAATATATGTTCTCTTAGAAGGACATTAACCTCAGATAGAGATACTAGGCATTGTATCCATATACCTTTGATTTTGATATATCAAATACCCATCAGAAGGTGAACGTGATCACTGATCCATTAATAAAAAATGTTTCCAATCTTATAACCGAATGAATCAATGGAGTAGTACGGTCTAATGGGTTTTTTTAAAAAAATATGAGTTTGGAGATATAAGATAATTGAGATAATGTTTCATTTAATTATATTTATGTTACCCCCTCTTTTCATTATTGGGATTATTATGTGTGGACATTCGAACCTAAATACACATATACTAGTAGATATTTAAATATTTGGGAAACCTCAGTTGTTTAGTCTAAGTCTCTTGATAGTACATTATTATTCTAGAAGTGGTTTGTTGTTCCTTTGACCATATATAATAAATTTATTTCTAAAGGGATTTATTCAGGTTGTTAAATTCACCACAGGTAAATAAATATTTTTTATGCCCTGAAGAGTTAGTTTTGGGGCCCATATATGAGATGGTCTGTTGATAAATTCGTTGTAAGATGTTTTACCTACTAATAGATCATAACTATGCAATAAAGACTAATTGGGATGCATAAACTACTTCATATTCCAGTATGTAAATTTGATGATATCAACATAGATATCATGTTAGAAATACCATATACTAATATTGGGAAATACTCAATTTGGGTGATTATATATTGGTTTAATAAATCATCCAATTTTCATCCAATTAGAGGGTTAATGAAATTGGTAGTGCTCGAGAACTTGTACTTCTTATTGATGGTATGGATTCATGTCATTCCCCTAGTTATATATTTCAACCAGGATAATCGTTTTAATTCAACATTAGGGAAGGGACTATTCAAATCCATTGGAATCTAGATGATGTTATGCATACCGTATCACCCAATGATGTATTTTCATACATGGATGGTTATCCAGATTCATGGGGTTAAACATTTAGGACAAATGAAAGAATTTATTGGATTATGGGAGAGGAATATGTCATTGGTTGAGATTAAAAAAATTAATTACCAAACCTTAATAATGAAGAATCATTTTTAGGGGGTGTAAGGGAGGTTATGTTATTCCCCATCGTGTTGTGCGATGTTAGGTGAGCATTCCTTGTGATGAATGAGTATCATTTTGGGGATGATGGTGAAATTGAAATTGGTTTAGAAGATGTTATTGACATATAAGACCCACCATACATAAAAAAATTTCTACTCTGTCACCCATTAGAGTTTGGTTTCGGTGATCTGGTGTTTCATTGAGTATATGTTCAGCTGGGTCTCGTCACATGGGAAAACAGGGTAGCTGATATCATGTAATGTCAAGCCATTTAATATTATGGATTACCATAATAATTTAGCTGATATATTAAGATTAAAACTATTTATGAACATGATTCATGATTATTTCCATGTATCCTTGTTAAATAATAACTTTATAGAGCTATCTTATGTGATATAGTTGGGGATTTAGTGGTAAATCCTCACAATTACAATGTGCATTAGTCTGTTTGTATCCTAGACTATCCCAACAAGGGACGCCATGATAATTTGATAATCTAGGTCAAGGTAAATTTCCAACATGGTTATTTTATCCATGACATAGGATAATGGGATGATTTGGTGAGGCATAAGTTTCCCTTTCATTTAACAAATGAGTAATCTTAAGAAATTTTTGTGATATTAGGTAACATGGTTGAATGAATTTTGACACCCACCAGGTCACTAGTATATCATATTTTGAGTGTTATCTATTTATTTATTTTTTCCTTTAATTATATGGATGTTAGTGGTTGGAAATGTTAGTTTTTAGAGAAACTGTATAGGGATCATAGTTAACACAGATTTTGTAGTAAACTTGTGAGGGGAATATTATGGTTTACAATAGTTTTCCAAATTTTATGTATATTTTTTCTTAAAGTTCCATAGTTTTTTGGAAACATTGGGTTTTTTGGTTAGATAATTTATCCTCCATGATAAAAGAATGGTTCTCCAATGTGTGTAGATACCATATAGTGTAAACGAGATATTCAAAAAGTAATCTTTTAATATATACCACCTGATATATTTAAACCAAAATCTACCTTTCTTTCTCATCATTCATATGGGAATCCTACCCTAGGTTTGGCGATCTCATTATTTATTTTCTTTAGAGATTTATGCTTATATAATTGGGTTTTTTCTTGAGGTGAGAATGTTTCTTCTTGATTTCATTAGCATCCATCCTTATTATTCCCAGGTAATTCTATTTTCATCAATGTATTAAACTATAAAATTACACATGGCCTAATAAATTTCTATAAAAAGTGGATTTAGGTTGTTTATTTATGGTTAAGAAGGACTCATTTTTCTCAATTCAAATATTTTTCATCAATAATGATGCGTTCTGATTTGGTTTCAAGGTAGGTGTCTCTATATAATGTTTATACTCTATGGATGTCCTTTGATTCTTTATTTCCTATTTTATCAAATTTCATTTAAATTGAGTTATTACTGTTAGAGTATCCATAGTTTTTGAGACTCATGAAATATAATGGAAATTTTATGATTTAATATGTATTCTCAAAATAGATTTTTTAAATAAAATAATGCTATGTGTTTGATAAATTCCATAGGGAGAAAATTTTGTTTTAAATGAAATTAAAAGGATGTTTTCAAAGGAAAAAATACCATAGAATTATTAATTGACAATTATAGGCATTCATTTTTTATAAAACATTCTCATTAAATGGATTATGGGATATGGAAATAATTGGCACTTTTGAGACCTTCGGTTAATGAGTGACTTTGAAAGTTGAAATATTGTCTTATTTCATCGAATATCTAGGGAGTGTTAACCAAGGGACTATGTGATCCCATTTTATTATGTAACTCATGTGGAACAAGAAATACAATGAAACATATCTTTCTCATGAGGATCAAGAAAACCCATGGAAGTATACTAGGTCTCAAGAAGACCTTTAGAGACTCTAAACTTGTTATAACCACATAGCTAGCAAGGGAATTATCTGTTAAACTCATTACAACATGATCCCCTGATAATTATTTCTTCTTCTTTATTTTATTGAGATATATTATGTATCATACCAATTTTCCCTGTTGTTGAATATATGAGGTTGTTTGTGAATATGTATATTCCTATTCTATTTTTTGATTAGTTTAGAATGATTATGACATGTATCTTGACATCATGTTTATTGATCCTTTCTAATTTATGTTTTTGAAGAATAATTTATATTGATAAAATTGAAATAAAATTTTAATGATTTTTTTAATATTAAAATGTTTTAAATGTGGTTGAAAAATAGATTTTATGGTTTTCAAAGAGGATGTCAATATGTCAATTATTGGGGATATCCCAGTTGGATTTACCTCCAACCATAAATGTGACTTCGAGCATACAAGAGATTTATTTTATAACACATCGGTAAAGATAACGGAACCATGTAATTCAATGGATATTCTTGATTTTTTTCATCCATGGTTTTTTTAATATTCGAGATGATGGTCTCATGGAGTTTATCTCATGAAGATAATTGTTTCTTTTTTGACTGATTGGGATGTTATCTATCAACACCATTTTATTTTTTCCCCTATTGATCATTCTTATTTAGCTATATGTATATATCATGTGTATGTTATAATTTCAAATTGTAATGTGATGATGTTTATGATGTCTGTTTCTAGTCATTGTCTAATACACTATGTTTAAATATTTATATATTTTTATTGTTGATTGTTGGTTTATGTGGACTTACAACTCATGTATGGTTCATGCCATATTTATAATTAAAACTATTCATATATGGATAATTATGATGCCTTGAAACATATCTCTAGAATATGGAGATCTAGTGTATGATTTGAGCCTTTTAGAGGAATAGTATGTGTGCCATGTTAGGTCGTACCAGAATGGTTTGTTAAAATACTACATCCCAAATAGTAACTCATCTTTCTACACTTCACTCACAATTTTTATAATATTCAATGGATTATCAAAAATAATATCATAATTTTTTTGGAAAACCACACCAAAATAACATGGGTTTTCCATAATCATTATAACATCTATATTTGTAACAAACCATATTTATTTATAAGTATAAAACCCTCATTTACTAAACACCCATTTTAAATTTAGAAAATTCACAATTTTTGTCACATCACATTTACATGGATTTTATAATATATATTACTTTAAATTTTTCTCTACAAAAAGATAGAAATAAAATCCATGAAAACAATTCAATATTTTTCATGTTTAAATTATATACACAAAACTCACATATTCCAACATAAGATGAAACAATATTAATCATTTAGTGACCTAGAATCTAGAATAAGTATAATCCATAATAAAAATTATTAATATTAATTTAAAATTACATTAAAATATTTATTTATTTCATTAAATAATTCATGTTCATTCATACAAGAAAAATTTAACCTTACATGACTTTATGACTCTATAATTTACAGTTTTGTATCAGATGAATTTCTATGATTTTCCAAAAATTTAGTTGAGAATAGAATTTACTCTTGTACATCATCAAGGTAAATTTTATAGATGAATTATATATTATATGAAAATATCATATATAATAAAGATTAATCTCATTTATTCCATTTAAATTAAAACATATTATTTCCAAAAAAATTAAATGTTCCAATATTTATCCAAAATAATCAGCTATGTTAATTCATTCTAATCTCCACCATAAAAAATAAACCAACTCCAAAATAAGAACCATATTAATTCAAAAAAAACTATTTTATTAAGAAAGGAATTAATCATACAAGTTAAATGTTGAAAACAAATACATCACATAAATAATCCATTGATATGCATGTTCCAAACAACCCCCCTCCCTTTAAATTTTGTTGAAAAAAGTAATCCCAATATTCTATATCCAAAATAAAATATCAATATTACCCTATTTACATTATATTCCATCAATGTAATTATCTCCATTATTTTTTTATTTGATTCCTTTTGTCTCCCTCTGATACAAAGAGTACTAATTTATCCAATGTTGACACCAAAATCCAAATATTTTTCTATTAACATTTTATTAGAAGTTAGTCCCTCAACGACATGGTATCTGTATTATTATTTAAATGATAATATTATCCAAGGACCCATATGAAAAACAATTGACAAAATTATTCAAACTCAATAATTTTTTTATATCATATTTCAATATTCATAAAACATCCTTCAATTTATGAATTTTTAATTTGTTATTTCGTATTATCCCCATGGATTATATCTACACCATTAATCTACATAATAAAATCATTTGATGTGAAACTATTAAATACCAATGGGGAAAGGGTCAGTATTTCCGAGGCTTTTTCCGCGGCACACATCTGTGTGTTGGATGACATACTTTATTGTTTCCCCACATTTTTGCTTACCAAAGGCATACAAAATCTATCACATATTTCAGGACATTTTCTTCTTGATTGAAATTGGATAATGGGATGTCTGTTTCTCCTTTTCTGGATTCCTCCTCATAATTCATCTCCTACTCTGGGTCCCCTTAATAGATTTGAGTTGTTGTTCATGAATCTCATTATCGATGAGATATCTTTTTTGAAGCTATTTAATTACACTACTTTTTTCATAAAATTACAAGGGGTCCAGATAGGGTTGAAATATTCGATCGAAGTAGATGACAACATCAGGAATATCTGGGCATCTCTAGATGCGTGGACATTTCGGTACCTGTATTCATCCTCATAAGAGGGCATCTCAAGGGCACATAACACAATTAATCTCATGTTGTTCTAATGGTATCTTATGTTATTGGTATATCTCTGGGGTTTTCATCAGCTTCTCATGTTTAACATAGGGCATGTTGGGAGTTGAACATCGAGTGGAGACAGTTATGACAAAGACTTGTCTTCTGAGAATTTTTTTGAAGAATATCATGTTAAACATGAGTTAGACTGTGAGTATAATGACATGAAGAGACAGAAGAAGAGTGATCAGAATACCCCATAGAGACCGATTAGATTGGTATATCCATAGGAGGGATCACCTTGATGGATTGTTAGAGTGATGGATCAGAACACCCAATGAGGATGGATCTGAGTTGGTGTGTCCCGTAGTGAGAAGATATCACACCATGAAGGATAATATGGAAACAACTATGGGGGAGTCAGAAAGAGTGCACCACATAATGGGGAACATAAGTTGTATAGTTCATAATACACAATGAGAGCGGACCCAGGGTGGGGTGCCCCATTAAGGGAACATGTCATACTGTGAAGGCTGATCTGGACACCACTAAGGGTGGATTAGGGAGAGTACACCGCTGAATGGTGGGCACCAAGGTTTACCAATGGCTAAGATTGAACCATATTTTAGTTTTCATACATTCCATGTGTATACGAGAGTGATCAAAACACATGTATTTCGAAGGATGATACAAGGAATTAGGGTTCACACAAAGGACAACGTCCAAGAGACATGCTAGGAGTTATGCATGGATAGCGGCCCATCGTAAGAGGGTCACTCTTGGTTGGATGGTTATGGATTCTGTGGGGCTTATGAAATGTAAGATGGCTGGGTTATTTATAAATAATATATGGGATAAAAGACATTATCTCACTGGGATGTGGCAGCCTGATTAAGAATCTAGAAGGATATGGATGGTTGAGAGATGTGGATAGATAATGAGGTGGAACTAACGTGAGGATGATGGTGTTGTTGGGATTGATCCACGAAGAGACTTTATAAGTATCTTCATGCTAGAGAATTTAATTCCACATTGTTTGGTGTGGCGGTGGGACCCCATATGAGGCATCCGTTGATAATGGATGCCTAGATGGGACCCAGAAAAAATAGTAACTCTAGGTTAGCGCATGATTTTTCCAAAACACTGGAGGGCTTGAGGGAGAGACCATGATGGGACATGAGAAATGATATTAAACCACATTGATGATTCATAATTATCCCATGAATTGGTATTCAAAGTACACTTAGTTCGGGATGGGGGCATATAATAGGGTTGTACACATATGACAATGACCTGAAGATGAAGTGGCGACTTACCCGTGGTTAGCGGCCTGAGAGATTGTATGACGCCACTGGAATGGACCAGGGGTGTCATTCCCAATAGGGGGATGATAATTTTTACCATTTCATGGGGTTGAACCTTACGGAGGATTTCTATGTACCTTTTCTTGGAGAGAGTGATAAAAAACCATTTTTTCGGATGGAGTATGGAATCGGGGTGGGAAGAGAGGAAAACGACCTGGTGACATGCAAGTTCTTATGAATGGTTAACAGCCCTTGAGTTATTTTGATGCCACATGGATGGACCAGGGATGTGGGTCCCAATAAGGGGCATCAAAACTTACTGGTGATTGGGGTTGAACCTCACGGAGGATTCTTAAGTACCTTGTCAAGGATATAGGGCTCAAAACTCAATTATTTTGGATGTATTATGGAATTAGGGTGTGTGAAGAGGACATCACCCCAATGAAATGCTATGGATTACATGTGGTTATTAAACTATGAGTTGGTCTAATTTTAGAGGGGTGAACTAAAGATATGGGTCCCAACAAAGGGGATTATAACAGCTTATTGTTTATTGGGGACTACAACAGCTTATGGTTGGTTGGGTTTCACAACAGCTTTATATTGGTTTGGGTTCACAATGGCTTACTGTTGGTTGGGTTTAATCCTCATGGAGGCATCCAACGTACCATATCGATGAAATACGGATCAAATCAAATGTTTTTCAAAGTTATACAATTTAGTGTCACACAGGATGAAAATAGGGAATAAGGTTTAATTCTATGCGGGAAGATGGTGAACCAATGTGGTGTGATCGGGACCGATGGGTGTTGGGATTGAATCTCAGGGAAGCTTCATATATACCTTGCTTCTATAGGGTCAAGGATTAATGTACACAAAGTTCAGTATGAGGGATACATTTTAATGTCATTCGGGATGAAGGTGGACAGACGTGAAGTGGTCAAGACCAATGGGTTTTGGGCTTGAACCTCAAGGAGGCTTCTTAAATAACATTTTTTCTAGGGGAAAGGATCAAAGTACACATAGTCTGGTAGGGTGTTTTCGTACTATAATATTAGAGAGGTCCAGGAGGAATTCCATGGTTAATGCTTACTTTAAGTCTTCATGTGTCATGATCAGTTTTAGAAACAAGAGGTAGAAAATTTCTGACGATAACATCGCGAAAGGTGTGTACTCATGGAATGAAGTGGAGATTACATGTGGTTAGCGGCCAAATGAGGTAACATGGGATTATGAGTGGTTAGTAGCCCATGGAAATGGAGATAGGGAAATTCTCTATGGTGGAGATATATATTGACCAATCCTAGAGGGAGAGGGATGGGGTAACGATGGTCTTGAGGTCCATCTCTCCACTGACCTTTGGCACAAAAAAGACATGATGATCAGAGATTCTAACTCTTTCATGAAATGCTGTATTTTTTCACCGTGATGGTTTCACTAGCGCAACTATGGAATAGAAATAATGAATGGGGATTATGCATGGATGATTCCATATATACCTCTATGGAGAGACAATGGTGTATGGGGCTTATGCATGGATGCTTCATGACTACCACTATGGAATGACAATGGTGAATATAGATTTTTCATGGATGCTTATCTGGTGCCACTAACGAGCGGCAATGGTCAATGGAGCTTATACATGGAATCTACATGTGATCCACTATGTAGTGACAATGGATAATGGGTATTATGCATGGAAGCTTCTTTGGTGCTTTTAAAAAGCAACAATGGTGAATGGGGATTATACATGGATGTTTCCCATTTGTTTCTAAGGAGTAGAAATGGAGAATGGGGCTTACGCATGGAATAAAACTACTTTCCACTAAGGAGAAGCAATGGTGAATTGGCCTTATGCATGGTAGCTGCCTGTGTGCTATTAAGGAGATGAAACTGTGAATGGGGCTTCTACATGGAAGCATCCCTTAATGTCTTAATCATGTTACGCCATGAGGGATTACCAACTCACTGGTGGGTTGAGGCATATAATTTAGACCTACACTAATGAACTAGTGGACAATTGGGATAATGCCATGGGAATTTGAATCAATCCAAACAAAAGGGACAGGAAAAGTGTGAATTACATTCCTAGCATTCGAAGTGCATTGAAGGTACCATGAAGATGAAGGTTAAATATTTACAGTTTTCAAAACACATCATCCTTATCTCATTAGCCTGAAATGGGGACCAAAAAATGAGGTTTGATTTTTGTCCATGTTTGAAACAGAGGACCTGACTCAATGTGTCAATCCAAGTCTTCTGGAACGTTGTCCCAGAATAGTAGGTGAGGCTAGGTGACATGGGACAGGGCAATTAGGGGTCCCTTCAAACATGAAATATGATGAATACTCTAATGAAGGACACGCAAAGCATGAGGTGGAGTGATGGAATTCTTGAACGAATTCCAGCAACATTGAAATCACTCTACTATGATCTTGTCCTGAGGTATCGTTTGATTTTCACATAAGGAATCTCTTATATGGAACAAAAATACTAATATAATTAAAGGATTGGGTACTCTATAGTTTAAAGTCATATAGTGAGGAATATTGGAATATTATTCCTGTCTCATAAGTCATTACTAGTTTGGAACAAGATACATCCTGTTATTAAATGACAGGGAATGCTACATTTTAAAATCAATTAGTGAGGACAACTGGAATCTTATTCATGGATCATAAGGAATCACTTATTTAAAACAATAGGAATTATATTATTGAAATATAGGGAATGTTATAGATTAAACACATGTAGTGAGGATTGTTATCATCATATTCTTCGTGCATAAGGCATCACTTGTTTGGAACAAGATGCATCATATTTTTGAATGGTAGGGTATGTTATATTTTAAATTTTTTTAGTGAGGACTATTGGAATCTTATGCTTGTTACATAAGGAATCAATTGTTTGTAAAAAGAGGCATCCTCTTGTTTAATGATAGGGCATTCTATAGTTTAATGTAATTTAGTGAGGACTGTTGGTATCTAATGCTTGGCACCTAAGTCATCCCTTTTATAGAAGAAGATGCATCCAATTATTTAATGATAAGGAATTCTATAGTTAAATGTCATGTAGTGAGGAATGTTGGAATATTATTATTGGTGTATAGGGCATCACTTTTTTGGAAGAAGATGCGTACTATTATTTATTTATTGGGCATGATACAGTTTAAAGACTTTTAGTGAGGACTATTGACATCTTATGCATGGCGTATAAGTCATCACTTGTTTGGAACAAGAGTCATCCTATTATTGAATGATAGGGAATAATTGAGTTTAATGTAATGTATTGGGGACTCTTGGCATATTATGCTTCGTGCATAAGGTATCACATTTTTGGAACAAGAGGCATCCTATAATTGAATAATATGGAATTCTACTGTTTAATGACATGTAGTGAGGAATGTTGGCTTATTTTACTTGGAACATTATACATCACTTGTTTTGAAAAAGCAACATCCTATTATTGAATCATATTTAGTTTTACAGTTTAATGAAATGTACTAATGACCATTGTAATATTATGATTGGCGCCTAAGGAATCACATGTTTTAAACAAGAGGAATCCTATTATTGAATGATATGGAATTATACAATTTAATGTCATGTATTGAGGATTGTTATCATTTTATGTTTGGATCATAAGGAATCACTTTTTCTGTATTAAGGGGCATCATATTATTGAATAATAGGGAATGATAATGTTTAATGTCAAGTAGTGGGGAATTTTGGCATCTTATGCTTGGCGCACAAGCCATAACTTGTTTGGAATTAGAGGCATCCTATTATTGAATGATTGGGCATTCTACATTTTAAATGCATGTAGTGAGGACAGTTGGAATCTTATTCCTAGCGCATAAGGAATCACTTGTTTGGAACAAGAGGAATTATATTTTATAATTATAGGAAATTCTACAGTTTAATGTCATATATTGAGGAATATTGGAATCTTATGCTTGGTTCATAATTCATAATTTTTTTGGAAGAAGAGGAATCATATTATTGAATGATAGAGAATGCTGCAGTTTAATGTCATGTTGTGAGAACTATTGGAATCTTATGATTGGCACATAAGGCATCATTAGTTTAGAAATAGTATAATCATATTATTCAATTTTAAGTAAAGATAAAATTTAAGTCATGTAGTGAGGACTATTGGAATCATAATCATGGTGTATAAGGAATCACTTTTTTGGATAACGAGGCATCCTACTAATGAATGATACGTCATGCTACAGTTTGAAGATATATAGTGAGGATTGTTGGCATCTTATGCTTGGAGAATAAGGAATTATTTGTTTAGAACTAGAGGTATCCTATTAGTTAATGATAGGTAATGATACAATTTGAAGTCATTTAGTGTGGTATATTGTAATCTTATGTTTGTCACATGAGGTGTCACCTGTTTGGAACAAGAGGCATCCTATATGTCAATTATAAGGAATGCTATAGTTAAATGTATTGTAGTGAGGACTGTTAGCCTCATATTCTTGGAGCATGATGCATCAATTTTATGGAACAAGAGGGATATTATTATTGATCGATAGCTCATGATACAGTTTAAAGTCATGTATTGATGACTACTGGAATCTTATGATTGGAGAATAAGGCACAACTTGTTTGGAATATGTGGAATCCTATTATTGAATGATAGGGCATGCTACACATTAAAGTCATGTAGTGATGATTGATGGCATAAGGAGAATAACAATGGAAAGTGTTTAAACTTATGTAAGAGAAACCCTTTCAGGTTCAACTAGGTATAGAAGTTAGGTGATGGGGTTTGGATGAGTTTCTTGTGGAATGCTTCAACTCTAGTTACATGGGGAATTGATTGCGAGAATCAAAAAACGCAATATGGGAAACAAAACAAGATGAATATGTCGACTCAAGGTGATTCATGGTGCACATAAGAGTATCTCAAATCATGGTATTCCATTGTTGGAAGGTGGGTTCACATTAGGGAATATTGGAAAACACTGATATCCCATCCGGAAAAGTTCATACTGTTTCTCTCTATTTTTCAAGGGGGTCAGTGGAGAAAAGGAAAGGACCAACCCAACAATAAACCAGATTGGTGATGCATGGGTGTATCCCCCCATGGTATGGACAAGTAGGCACATGACTTGATACTGTTGCACCTAAGAAGAACCATATACATGATTGGTTGCGTGCAGGATTGCACTATACGGCCCAGGTGTGTTCATTATTGTGCACTGTGGAACTATTGTGTGAAATATTGAAGTCTTTCATGGAATAAGGAAGGATTGCATGCAAATTGGAATGTTTGGCGCATAATTGGATAGGTAAATTTTTGGATCACACAAAATTGGGCACAATAACAATGTCATGAAAAAAAATTTATATTTTTCACATAATATTGGGGGCATTGGATCATTTCCATGAAAATAAATGCTAGATGGTGGTTTTTTTGCACGCAGGCACAAAAGATGCGAACATACTCACATCAGATTGATGGCCGTCCTCTGAGGGACCTCTTGGAAGAAGGGGTGCACGTATATTTATAGGGGAAACAATTAATGGTGGTGCACATAAAATTACGTTCCGGCATGAAAAAAATCCACTTTCCCTTCAAATACCATTTTTTGACAAAGATTTCATTTTTTTGTACACCCCTATACATTTTCCCCACATCCTCTTGCATGGCCATTGCCATCACTCTCTCTTCAAAGGAACGAAGCTTCTAACACATAACTCCATTCAAGAACCACGACCATTCAAATAGAAGCTTGAAAAATTATCTATGCTCCTAGATCATGTATGGATGATTTTGAAATATTTTGTCGACCTCTTTTTTATTTCAAATAATTACATTAAAATCTTCCTCTTGTGGAGGTAGATGGTTAAAGACTGGGATTCATCTCAGGTATTTGGAATGATATATTACTAGTTGTTTAGTAATGATATCAACCACCTTATAAAAAATTCCAATATTTTTTTACTTTGATCAATACATTATCAACATTTTCCATTATAAAATTATAACTGATTTCAATATCATTTGTTCTTTAGTGTTGAAAACAATTTTAGTGAGATAAATGTCAATCTTATTATGACACAAAATTACTATTGGTATCTCCACTTGTTTACCACAGTGATCATGTTATTTAATCATCCAAATAAACTGTGCAAATTCTTTAATAACATATATGTATTCAACTTTTATAGTAACTACCAATGCACTTTTTTCCTTATGAACTATCTTATAAAAGTATATAAAACAAAAAATATCCTTTAATAATTTTATACTTATCTATAACATATCCCACCCAATCAGAATCAGTATAACACATTAAATCATACATTTTTCTTGTTAAATTCTCCAAACTATAGTGCACTGTTTATTTTTTATATGTTAGTATGTTTTTCATAGCCATGTGGTTCTATTTTCAAGGATCACCTCTAAATATTATAGTTAATCAAATTATATATGAAATTTCAATTTTGGTATCCATAAAATATAGAAAACTCATAATCATTCATATATAAATCATAAAATCCACCTTCATTTAAGCATCACTTTTACCAAGATTTTTACCAACCATTACCGATGTTGTTTTTTAATTTTTATTATGCATGCAAAATTGTACTAATATTTCATTATCATACATTTTTTGTGAGTTGGAAATGTACAAAAAAATTTCAAAAAAATTACATTCATATAAAAAACTAGAGTTCGTTAATGATAGACATCTCATATTATACTCTCATAAAGTCTACAGAGTATTTAGGGGAATCAATTTTTGTTACAATAAATATGATATCATCTATATACTATAAAACCATAAATTACTTCTCATATTTGATTTTAATATCTATATATATATATATTATGATCTACACCTCCACATTTAAATTCTGTTGTCTTTAAAGATATATCCAATATAGAAAACCATGATTCGGGTGATTTTAGACCATATAATTCATTTTTATCAAAGAACGCATTTCTCTCTTTATCACCAAACCGAAATCCATATTTTTTTATATATACACTTCATCATGTAAAACACTATTCAATAAAGATATATTTACATCCATTGGAAATTATTTATAATGTTATTTTTCTGTAATATCAAAAAAAAACATGATTACATAATGTCATACTACTGGAGAAGAAGTCCCTTCAATATCATTGCCTTTAATTGGAGAAAAACCAATAAAAATTGAATTGGATATTTTTTATCTATATATTCCATTACATATCAATATTGGTTTAAAATACCGATTTGGTTCTGAAATAAATGTATCCCTATGGACATTCCATAAGATTCAATGTATGATTATTGTAACATCCCATGTATGTAATGAATAATAGATATTTTTATCTATGTCTATTAATGATTAATATAGTGTTTTAGAGGCTTATAATGAAAATAAATCCAATCTTAAGCATGGAATAACCTAATATTTTTTAAAAGATTGTTTTACTGCCTTTTGATGGAAACCCATTTTTAAATCTATCTTTTGAAAATTTTATAAGCTATTTTTGTCAAAATGAACTTATTCTTTCTGATTGGGACATAAAAATTTACTTTGTGTGAATTTTTGGTATTTTTCAGACAATGTTCATTTTTTAATGAATAGTGAAAAATACTGCATTTTACATCAAAACTGCTTTTTAATCTAATTTATTTATATGATTATATTATATTTTGAATTTGTTTTGAAGTGAAATTAAAATATATTTTTACCATTTTATCCAATGGTGGTCGTTGGAATCAATTTCACTTTGAAATTGGACTTAAACTAGTGTCAATCTTTTGATACTTGTTGTTTCATAGAAACACGCTATTTGTCATGACAGCGGGAATTAATTATTAAATTAATTTATGCATCTTATATGTTTTTAATTTTTTAAAATAGACAACATTTTTTGAATTCAGAATATCAAATATATCTTAGGGTGAGGTTTTGGTATTTTTCTGAAAAACTGCAATTTTTGATGAATAGTGAAACCACTAAGTGGTAGTTAAAGAGACTGATTTTTCGTTTAAATGAAACTTTTCCACTCCTGTGATTTGATTTTCAAAAATCCGACATAAATGGTTGTCATTATGAAGTAAAATTTGGTTCAATGAGATTAAAATAATTTTTTGGTGAATTGTAACTCTTATGTTCTTAATCGCGATTAGAGATAATTAGTGTAGTTTAAGGTAAGAATAATGTTTTAATAAAATGAAATGACCTAGACACATGTCCTACCCTTATTGGACGTGTCATGGCCGACCAAGACAATCCCTGGGTCAACTTGGGGACCCCATGGAGCCACTTTGGTAGGGAAATGACATAAATAACTTTTTATTTAATGTTAAAGTAAAAACGACACAAACAAGAGTTATTTTACTAAAACAATTTTTACATGGGGTTATACAAGTAAGATTTTTGACTATAAATATTAATTAGAAAGATAAACAGATTTCCTACATCATAGTAGTTTTTTTATAATTTTTATACATTAAATAAATTAAATTATTTATTACATCATGATGATGCAGCGATGACCCCATTATTTAACGATTTAAATAAAATGGAGAGATAATGTAAAATCTAAGACCTAAACATGGCCAAAACCAATTTTATGAGTGGATTTCGAACCCTTATCACATTATCCTGGAATTATATAAATGTGGGACCTTTTTAATCCGAAACTCATTTTAAAATAAAGTAACGTATCTTTACTTTCCAAGAGTGCCCCTCCTCTCCTCTTATAAAAGGCCCCCACCTCTACCTCCTTACCCACACTCCCAAAGCCTTTGGATCATCCAAACCCAGCCCATTTTGGCTCTCCACATCCCTATCTTACTCCTTGAAGCATCATGTTGGGCATAAGTCTTCCCAAGGAAGATTTGAGCTCAAACCAAAGGGAGTTACCCGATTTTAAGGTAATGTATTCACTTGAGTCCTTTTGTTTTATTTTTCTTCTCCAACCCCATAAACTCTTTTTATTCATTTCAATTGTAACAACTCCAGTATCTTCAATATACTAGGATATTGTTATAAAATGGATTCGAGAAACACTTACACACACCTACATCTAATGGTTATCAGACATACTGTTTCCGTGGATGGTGAATTTATGCCTACCGAAACGATGATTGTTCAACATTCTTTTAACACCTTCAAAGGTGGCCATTAAGATGTCACAATATTTATATATGATATATATTATGTTTATGTTTTCATTAATCTTCTGAATTTTTCATTTTGGGCATACCATTATGGTTTCCATTATGGTTAAACGCGATATCTTCATTTAAGGAAGTGCGGACTACCGCCCCCTCAATGTGATTTGATTCGTTAAATACCATATGTGGGATGTATAAAGGATGGAGTTATGATATTATATATGATATTACACTGGAATTATAATATAAATTTATATAATTATGATTCCATTCTATAAAATACGAAATAGAAATGAAAGTAGCGTTAATGCGTACGTACGGCTTACTGTCTCCATGAACGGTGCATTTCATTTCTTACCTCTAAATGATTATGTATTATTATAAATGCATGCATGTACTGGATATATATGACATATATGATATCTAAATCATGAATACCATTCTGGATATAATGGATACATGAAAAACTTGTAATTATAAAGGGTTTATTTTTGACTCATGTACCAATGATCGTTAAAAAGACAGTTATTAACTTAAATAATTACATAGTGTTCATGACATGGTAATAAGTGATATAAAAGGAATAATGAACTTGAAAAGGGTTATTAAGCAATTAGAAATTAACTCAATTTTATTATTCAGGACATTAAAGAACGATCGAGTCAATTCGGACCTAAGGTATGGGACATCGTCTCAATCTCTTTTCATTGGGGCATATTTTGTTTTATACAAAACCTTATTTTATACGGTGTATAAACCCCCTTGGACTTTTACATTTATCCAAAAAGAATCTTTTTTATACGAAGCGTTTACTAAACGACAAAAGGGAATGTTATTGTCGTACGTATGCGGTGACAACGACTTCTCCGCCGTCGTGACCATTATTTGAGTTTCGGCTTCCTCTACAAGCCATACCTTATTTAAAAGAAAAATAAATACCATGTTTTAATTTTCTTTTATTTTGGTATTGAAAATGGTTTTCATAATGTTTTTATATCAATGTGTTGTATTGATATCTTGTTATTGAAAGGTGGAAATGTTATGTTTCATTTATGCATGTTTTATGTGATACAATTATGTTGAGGTTCTTGGGCATTATGATGAAGACGGGTGGTTCCATGATAAACTAAGGGCGAGTGAGCCCGATATAGCTCTCCAATGCATTGGGTAACATGACAGAGTGAAACGTTAAGGTTTCTTTGAAGAGATTTTGGGAATATACTGTGATGGGTATTCCAAACGTAACCAAGAGGGTTACTCCCTACGCAAGAATGTTATGAATGCCTCAAGTTACCTTTATGTATTATGATTTCTATTATTTATTCATGATTTGATGAGGTATGTTAAAGTGCTTATGTTTTATGGGTAAAGTATGATTTCATTATTATGTATATTTGTACCCATGTTTCCTTTCCATATTTTTGTATCCCTTAATGATCTTTTTATGCTCATCCCATGTTTTTTTTGAAATGTTTTTCACAGATCATGTGAAAGGTACATGATATGATGATAGTGTCAAGGAAGTGTCAAGAAAGAATCCATGTTTTATTTTAAATATGTTTCCATTGATGGGAAATAAGAATACTATCTTTATGTAACCACTTTGTTTATATGTGGAATGTAATGCAAGTTTTATGATCTAAATCTCTAAAACTATAAACCTGAAAAGATCCTCAATGTTTAATCTTGTAATAACTCAAGATTAAGTAAGGTTTAAGGCCGAGGCCTTATAGTTGGTATCAAAGGGAGGTTTAGACAACTTTAGGAGTTAGAAAATTGTTAAATTATAAGTTAATTTATGTTATGACTGAAATGATATAGCATTTGAAGATTACCATGTTGCTTCATCTAAGACATGTTTGTTAAGAATGGTTTTCCATAGAGGAAACATGGAAGCAGTGCTAGGAAGGCATATTGAAGGAAATAACCTTCCGAATCAGCATCCTGAGATGGTTGGAATTGGAACTGAACAGTTTGTTGCAGTAATGGCGCAGTTGACTCAAGCGATAAATGGCAGTGGTATCCATACACGAGATCATCCAGATCAACCGTAGTGGAACATGTCAGTGGTGGAACATTTCATGAGGCAACTTCCCCCCATCATTCAGAGGATCATCTGAGCCTGTGCTAGCTGAAGGGAGGATTAAAGCACTAGAGAAGATTTTCGATGTCATGGGGTGTTCATACAATCAAAAGGTTAGTCCTGCTATTTACCATTTAGAGGGTGAAGCAGATCAGTGGTGGTCGATGGCTAAAAATATCAGGGACGCTGATGAGATTGATGCTCTCGACTGGGATGAATTCAAAGGTATGTTACTTGAAAGGAATTTTCCTAAGGCTATTCGACTTAGGAAGGAAAATCAATTCTTGGAATTGAGTCAAGAGGAAGACTCAGTGGCTTCCTATGAAGAAAGGTTCACTCGATTGGCAATGTATGATCCAAATTTTATCTGAGACCTTGATAGTAAAATCAATCGTTTTTACTCAATATTAAAGCCAAAATATCGAAGGTAATTAGATTCTCGTGAGTTTAAAAGTTATGAAATGATTTTTCGATGTGCTGAGAAGGTGGAAATGGTGTTTTTCGATGATCAAATGTTCTATAACAACCAACAGAAGAAGAGACCGAGGTGGTAGAAGAAAGGTAAGAATTCTTCAAAAAAGTCTTATTGTAAGAAAACTATGTTTCAAGTTTGTGATAAATGTGGCAAAATGCATGCTGGGGAATGTCTTCTGAATTCTAGAAAGTGCTACTGATGTGGTAAGAATGTACATAAGGCTCATGATTGCACTGAAAAGGATCATGGTTAAGGTAAGAACAAATTTTATTTACAGTTAGTGAAATGTTATAAGTGCAATGAGATGAGTCACTATGGAAACGAGTGTCCGACAAAGAGCTTGAGTGATGGGAAATAGTTAGACTACAAGAAGAAAAGGGAGGTGAAATCCTTTGCAACTACTTCATCAGATGTCGGGCCATCAAATGAAGTTGTATCAGCTCTAGGGAGCTCAGTATTTTTCAAAGATTGACTTGAGATCGGGGTACCATCAGCTGAAGGTAAAGGAAGAAGATGTTCCGAAGACCGCGTTCCGTACATGATATGGCCATTATGAATTTGTAGTAATGCCTTTTGGGCTAACCAATGCACCTGCTATATTCATAGAATTAATGAATAGAATTTTCTATGAGTTATTGGATAAGTTTGTGGTGGTTTTCATTGATGATATTTTTGTGTTTTCTAAAAGTAAATAAGAAAATGAAAGACATTTAAGGGTCATTTTTCAAACCTTGAAAGAAAATAAATTGTATGGGAAATTCAGAAAATGTGAGTTTTGGTTGCAACAAATTTCTTTCCATGGTCATATTGTTTTTAAAAATGGGATAACTGTTGATCCTGCAAAAACAAAAGTTGTGGAAGACTGCCCAAGACCCACAAATGTAACTGAGATTCGTAGTTTCCTTGGTTTGGCAGGCTATTACCGAAGGTTTGTTAGAAATTTTTCACGGTTATCTAGTCTAATGATCATGCTTACACGGAAGGGTGTTATGTTTATCTGGAAACAAGAATGTGATTATTGTTTTCAGGAATTGAAAATAAGATTGGTGAATGCTCCAGTTTTGGCACTACCTTCCAGGAATGGTGAGTTTGTTATATACAGTGATGCTTCATTGAAAGGACATGGTTGATTCCTAATGCAGAATGATCAGGTAATTGCTTATGCTTCACGACAGTTGAAAACTCATGATGTAAATTACCCTACACATTATTTGGAATTAGCTGCTGTTGTTTTCGCTTTAAAAATTTGGAGGAATCATTTGTATGGAGTAAAGTGTGAAATAAATACCGATCACAAAAGTTTAAAGTATATATTCACTCAGAAATAATTGAACTTGAGATAGAGGAGATGGCTAGAATTAATCAAGGATTATGATTGCACAATTCATTACCATCTGGGAAAATCAAATAATGTGGCTGATGCCTTGAGTAGAAAAAGTAATGCTTCATTAGCAATGGTGTGTTTGGAACGTGATCCTTTGGTTAAGGATTTGATGAACTTTGGCATAAAAATTTTTGGTGCAGGAAGTTTTTCTGAATTGTTTCAGGTATTAGGTTGATCATCTCTATCAGATAGAATCAAGCAAGCACAGAAGCAAGACAGTGAGTTGCAGAAAAAGGTAGAGCTAGTTTATAAAGGTAAGTTGCCTGAATTCAACATAAATAATTATTGTGTTTTGAGATTTGGGAAGAGATTGTGCGTGCCTTGTGATTCAAAGTTGAAGAGAGAGTTGTTATGTGAAGCTCATAGTTCTCCGATTTCAGTTCATCCTGGCAGTACTAAGATGTACAGAGATCTGCGGGAGTATTACTAGTGGGATTGAATGAAAAGAGATATTGCAGATTTTACTATGAAGTGTTTGACATGTCAATAGGTTAAAGCAGAGCGGTAGTTACCGAATGGGATGCTTCAGCCTTTACCAATGCCAGAGTGGAAATGGGAGAATATATCCATGGACTTGGTTGTGGGATTATGGAAGACATCTCGAGGTAATAATGCAATCTGGGTTATTGTTGATCGCTTGACCAAATCTGCTCATTTCATTTCTATATGAGATATTTTTTCCCTAAATCAACTTTCCCGTTTGTATCTTAAAGAGATAGTCAGGTTACATAGAGTTCCTCTCTCCATTGTATCTGACCGTGATCCCAGGTTCACTTCTAAATTTGGGAAAGGCCTTCAGAAGTCGTTCGGTACTGAATTAAATTTTAGTACAACATTTTATCCTCAATCAGTTGGGCAGTCAGAATGAAAAATTCAGACCTTGGAGGATATTCTACGAGCTTGTTCTATGGATTGTCAGGGTAGTTGGGACCAACATCTTTCTTTGGTTGAATTTTCATATAATATCAGTTTTCATTCCAGTATACAGATGGCACCATTTCAGGCATTATATGGGAAGCGGTGTCGAACTCCAGCTTTCTGGGATGAAGTGGGTGAAAGGAAGTTGATGGGACTAGAATTGGTAGATGAGATGGCAGAAAAAGTTCAGTTGATTCAGAAACACATGAGAACAGCTCAGAGCAGGCAGAAGAGTTATGCGGACAACCGGAGGAAGGATCTCTTTTTTGAGGTAGGTGATCATGTTTTTCTCAAAATATCACCATGGAAAATTCTGATGTGATTTGGTAAGAAAGGAAAGTTGAGTCCAAGGTTCATTGGACCATATGAAATTCTAGAGAGAGTTGGATCAGTTTCTTACCGAGTGGCTTTACCTCCAAGTTTATCTCATGTACACAATGTTTTTCATGTTTCGATGTTTAGAAAGTATATGCCAGATCCATCTCATGTATTGAGTCCAGAGGTAGTTCAGCTAGAAGAGAACCTATCTTATGAAGAAAAAATTGTCCAGATTCTTGACCACATGGAGAATGTGTTATGAAATAAGGTGATTAATCAGGTAAAGGTTTTTTGGAAAAACCACATGATGGAAGAGGCAAATGGGAATCTGAAAATGCAATAAGGGATAAGTACCCCCATTTATTCGATAAGTAAATAAATTGCGGGGATGCAATTTTCTAAAGGCGGGAAGGATGTAACATAACAAGTAAGTAATGAATAATAGGAATTTTTATCTATTTTTATTAATGACTAAGATAGTGTTTTAGAGGCTTAGAATGAAAATAAATCCAATCTTAAGCATGGAATACCCTAATATTTTTTTAAAAGATTGTTTTAATGCCTTTTGATGGCAAAACATTTTTAAATCTATCATTTGACAATTTTATAATATATTTTTGTCAAAATAAAATTATTCTTTTTGATTGGGACATCAGAATTTACATTGTGTGAATTTTTGGTATTTTTCAGACAATGTTCATTTTTAATGAATAGTGAAAAATACTGCATTTTACATCAAAACTGCTTTTTAATCTAATTTATTCATATGATTATATTATAATTTGAATTGGTTTTGAAGAGAAATTAGAAGATATTTTTACCATTTTATCCAATGGTGGTCGTTGGAATCAATTTCACTTTGAAATTGGACTTAAACTAGTGTCAATCTTTTGATACTTATTGTTTCATAAAAACACGCTATTTGTCATGACATCGGGAATTAATTATTAAATTAATTAATTAATCTTATATGTTTTGAATTTTTTAAAATAGACAACATTTTTGAATTCATAATATCAAATATAGCTTAGGGTGATGTTTTGGTATTTTTCTGAAAAACATCAATTTTTGATGAATAGTGAAACCACTAAGTTGTAGTTAAAGAGACTGATTTTTCGTTTAAATGAAACTTTGCAACTCCTGTGATTTGATTTTCAAAAATCCTACATACATGGTTGTCATTAAGAAGTAAAATGTGGTTCAATGAGATTAAAATATTTTTTTTGTGAATAGTAACTCTTAAGTTCTTAATCGCGATTAGAGGTAATTAGTGTAGTTTAAGGTAAGAATAATGTTTTAATAAACAAATGACCTAGACACATGTCCTACCCTTATTGGATGTGTCATGTCCAACCAAGACAAGCCATGGGTCAACTTGGGGACCCCATGGAGCCACTTTGGTATGGAAATGACATAAATACCTTTTTATTTAATGTTAAAGTAAAAATGACACAAACATGAGTTATTTTACTAAAACAATTTTTAAATGGGGTTATACAAGTAGGATTTTTGACTCTAAATATTCATTAGAAAGATAAAAAGATTTCCTACATCATAGTATTTTTTTATAATTTTTATACATTATATAAATTAAATTATTAATGACATCATGATGATACAACGATGACCTCATTATTTAACGATTTAAATAAAATGGAAAGATAATGTAAAATATAAGACCTACACATGGCCAAAACCCATTGGATGAGTTGATTTATAACCCTTATCACCTTATCCTAGAATTATATCAATGTGGGACCTTTTGAATCCGAAACACATTTTAAAATAAAGTAACTTATCTTTACTTTCCAAGAGTGCCCCTCCTCCCCTCTTATAAAAGGCCCCCACCTCTACCTCCTTACCCACACTCCCAAAGCCTTTGTCTCGGCCAGCCCCTGCCCATTTTGGCTCTCCACATCCCTCTATTACTCCTTGAATCCTCACCTTGGGCAGAAGACTTCCCAAGGAAGCCTTTGAGCTCAAACCAAAGGGAGTTACCCGATTTTAAGGTAATGTCTTCACTGGAGTCCATTTGTTTTATTTTGCTTCTCCAACCCCCTAAACTCTTTTTATTCATTTCTTTTGTAACAAATACAGTATCTTCAATATACTAGGATGTTGTTATAAGAAGTATTCGAGAAACACTTACACACACCTACATCTAATGGTTAAAGGACATACTGTTTCCGTGGACGGTGAATTTATGCCTCCCGAAACGATGATTGTTCAAAATTCTTTTAACACCTTCAATGGTGGCAATTAAGATGTCACTATATTTATATATGATATATATTATGTTTATGTTTTCCTTAATCTTCTGTATTTTTCATTTTGGGCATACCTTTATAGTTTCCATTATGGGTAAACGCGATATCTTCATTTAAGGAAGTGCGGACTACCGCCCCCTCAAAGTGATTTGATTCATCAAATACCATATGTGGGACATATAAAGGATGGAGTTATGATATTATATATGATATTACACTGTAATTATTATATACCTTTATATCATTATGATTTCATTCTATAAAATATGAAATAGAAATGAATATAGTGTTCATGCGTACGTACGGCTTACCGTCTCCATGAACGGTGCATTTAATTTCTTACCTCTAAATGATTATGTAATATTATAAATTCATCAATTTACTAGATATATATGACATATATGATATCTTCATCGTGAATACCATTCTGTATATAATGGATACATGAACAAAATGTAATTATAAAGGGTTTATTTTTGACTCGTGTACCAATGATCGTTAAAACGACCGATATTAACTTAAATAATTACATAGTGTTCATGACATGGTAATAAGTGATATAAAAGGAATAATGAACTTGAAAAAGGTTCTTAAGAAAGTATAAATTAACTCAATTTTATTATTCAGGAAATTAAATAACGATCGAGTTATGTCGGACCCGAGGTATGGGACTTCGTCTTAGTCTCCTTTCATTGAGGAATATTTTGTTTTATACAAAACCTTCTTTTATATGGTGTATAAACCCCTTTGACTTTTACGTTTATCTGAAAGGAATATTTTTTATATGAAGCATTCACTAAACGACAAAAGGGAATGTTATTGTTGTACGTATGCGGCGACAACAACTTCTCTGCCGCCGTGACCATTATTTGAGTTTCGCCTTCCTCTACAAGACATACCTTTTTTTAAAAGAAAAATAAATACCATGTTTTACTTTTCTTTTATTTTGGTATTGAAAATGGTTTTCATAATGTTTTTATATCAATGTGTTGTATTGATATCTTGTGATTGAAAGGTGGAAATGTTATGTTTCCCTTATGCATGTTTTATGTGATACGCTTATGTTGAGGTTCTTGGGCATTATTTTGAAGACGGTTGGTTCCGTGATAAACTAAGGGCGGGTGAGCCCGATATTTCCCTCCAATGCATTGGGTAATGCAATGGAGTGAAACGTTAAGGTTTCTCCGAAGAGATTTAGAGAATATACTTTGATGGGTATTCCAAACGTAACCAAGAGGGTTACTCCCTACGTAAGAATGTTATGAATGCCTCAAGTTACCTTTATGTCTTATGATTTCTATGATTTATTCATGATTTGATGAGGTATGTTAAAGTGATTATGTTTTATAGGTAAAGTATGATTTCATTCTTATGTATATATGTACCCATGTTTCCTTTCAATATTTTTATATCCCTTACTAAGCTTTTTATGATCATCCCAGGTTTTTTTGAAATGTTTTTCACAGGTCAAGGGAAAGGTACATGATATGTTGATAGTTTCAAGGAAGTGTCAAGAAAGAATCCATGTTTTATTTTAAATATGTTTCCATTGATGGGAACGAAGAATACTATCTTTATGTAACCACTTTGTTTATATGTGGAATGTAATGCAAGTTTAATGATCTAATTCTCTAAAACTTTAAACCCGAAAAGATCCTCAATGTGTAATCTTGTAATAACTCAAGATTAAGTAAGGTTTAAGGCTGGGGCCTTATAATTATTCACAATTTTATCTAATTCCTCATAAATTAATTGTATCTATGATTCTATATGTTTGATATACTAGGGTCTACATGAGATAATATAGAATATGTGTCATCATTTTACATTGTACTTATTTGATTATATTTCTTTACATAGAATGTTTTATTCATCTATTTCTACAATATTTTATTTTATTATATTAGTTAGTAGTTTAATTTCATTTTCTATATCCTCTATCTCGTATTTTGAATCCTCTCCAAGTGGGGTATAATTTTTTTTAAATTATACACTTTATACCTATCCTGAATCAATTATATCTATGTATTGTATTAATTATTTCTATATTCCTTTTCAAAAACCTTCACATTATTACATTACATAATTTTATTAAGTCTTTTTTGATAAATTTTTTATATTTAATATTCATTGAATATCCCAAAAAATAAATTCATATACAAAATCACCAAACATTCCAGGTGTGTCAGTGCTATTTTAAATGGAACCATCTATGCCAATAAAGTGTATTTTATTTTTATTCTTCTTATAAAATAATTCATATGGCATAAATTATTTTGTATAAATAAAAAAATATATTATGTATGTAAACTAAAACTATATATACTATATATAATAATTTTTTGATACTAAAATTACAATAAAAATTGTCATTTCTACTATATTTATATTAATATATTTCCTTTAAAATAAATTTTTTACTATGGATTCCTCACTAATTAAATTCCATATTTTATTCCATAGTTCTAATGAATTTATATGATAAATTATAGTAAATTCAATTCTTCTATCTATCCTTAAAGACCTCATTTATCCACTAAACTAACATTCATCCATCCTCATGTACATATCAATGTAGTATGTCATGTCTCTGTCTAAATGTATCAAAAAAATACATGTAATTTTTGTATAAAAATCTATAAATATTATAAAATAAATGTCTCATTTATTAAACTTTAGGGTCATAATACCACACATATTTTATTAAAAACATAAAATATATTTCCAACTCTATTCTTAATTGGTTGTTATATATTTCTCACATGTTTCAAATTTCTAAATGTTACAAAATTCTCATATCTATAATATGTGAAAATTGGAATTTCAATAACAACTTTTTTCTTTAAAATTTTCTCTATATTATATAGGTGTATAAATTAGAATGCTATATTATGAAACCTATTTTCAATTTTGATAGTTACCAGGTACGTATGTTCCCTAGAAATAACTTTAAAATTATTTTCATGTGTTTTATTTCCATTCATTAAAGAATATTAATCATTTATTTTAATAGATCATAAATACCTATTAAACAAAACTTTTAATCATTATTTATAAATCTAGCATGAAATTAAAATATTTTTTATTATTTATTTTGATAGATAATTCTTTCAATCCTTATTTATCCACATACTTTGATTTTAAAAACCCCACCATTTATAAGTGTAATAGTTACATTAACATAGTTTTTATCATATTTTAGTAGCTCAAAATTTAAATTCATATGAGATGAATATATACTATCATGAATCCAAATGTTATTACTTCTATTTGTTTCTATTTTAATATATTCCATGATAGACTTTGCATCCTTCTACTATTAACTATATGAAACTGGTAATTATTTTTGTGAAACTATAGACGTGAAACACTTTCTTCAACATTATGACCACTATCATTATCATATTCTAGAACTATGAAAATAGACCTCAGACAAATTTATTTGTTATATCTTTTCACATTTGTACATGGAGTGTTTTTTGCCCAAATTTCATTCATTTTACTCTCCCAAAAATATTCCATATAGCCATAATAAAAACAGTAATGAAATATCCATTGAATGAGTTCTCCTTTGATAGGAATTAAATTATTTTATTCATATCTGATTACTCCCCTATGATTTTACTCTTTTAAATAACCTTGCGTCAAAATAATATGCCATTATATGAGAAACATGGAAATCAAATTTAAATTTCATTCATGTAAAATATTTTAAAACATTAATTATAAATTCTCAATAAAAACATTGATAATTTCTATAATTTTAGATATTATCATTTTTAAAAACAGTCTTCGCCCTTTCGATTTATTCTTTCATTTAAAAATGTTTTTTTAATATTATTTAGGCCAACTTTTGATGTCTGTCCTGGGTAATAATGTCCCAATTTTTTCTCTAGATTAATATTTTATACAATAGTATTATCAAAAACAAATTTTACACCTAATTTAGTGTTTCATATTAAAATTATACTATTTTAGGTTATAATTTTCCTCCCATGATTTTAAAACATTATGATCAATATAAAAATTCTTTTTAACAATGAAAAATGTTTCTAAAAGGTATTTAATTTGTTTTTGTTTTTTATATATGTATTTAAGATCATCAATGATCGTAGTTTTCTCTGACACTTTCTACTTGAAATTAATTATTTAAAATTTCCTATATTAACCAATATATTTTATTTCAATAACTAGCTCTATCCTTTTTATTAAAACTTAAATTTTATCCACATAATCATTTAACTCCCTCAATACACTTACAACATTATTATTATAATTATTTTGATCATTTATCACTTCAGGGAAAACATTATGTCTATGATTTATATCAATTTCACCACTGTGTTTTCAAATTCACCATCAATAATAGTAACCATTACCTATTCTATATCTGCGTTAATGTTGGTTTCTTCTTCTTTATAAGGTTACTCATCAACATCTTCCATTCTTCTAACATATATAATTTTATAAATTTTCTAAATTTTTAATTTATGATTTAATTTTTTCATTATTATGCTGATTGGACCAATTTTAAATTCTTTTTATTAACTCATTTTACAATTCTTATTTTACTCTCATTAGAAACATATAAGTAATTTTTCAAATATTACAACATTTAGAATAGGAAAAAAGTATTTTACCATAAAATATTTTTTTACTTATCTTCAACATGAAACGTAAAATTAAAATAAATTCATCACTAGTCTCCTCATGATTCTTAAATTTATAAATAAACATTTTTTTAGAATAAATGGCTATTCCCCCAGTTGTTGTAGAATAATAAGCTTGTTATTTTGTTCTCATCTCATAACCATCTAGTGAACATTGAAGATCATTATGTGAAAAATATTTATGTAACTATATTATATTTAAAAAACTATTACATTTCATATTTAAGTATTTATTCTTAAAATACACTTTATTATTTTAGAATATTTAATATTTTAACCAATTCCTCCCATTGTTCCAACTATTTCAATATTTATATTGGAAAAATGGTACAAAAATGTACAAAAAATCATTATTGACTAATAAAAATTTATTATTAAAACTTAAATTTAAACAATATTGACCTTCTTATGCCCTTAATATAAGTATGATATTTTCACCTTCATAGATTAAGTTGATATTTAACCCATAATATATATATAAATTTGATTTGAAATAACGCAAAAAATAAAAGAAACTGTTTTATTCAAATCTCATTTAAATTAATATCTCTCTAAATCTGTCAATTTAATCATAGAAATATAATTTGTTTGAATTTAATAGATTATGGATTCTTAAGAATCACGAACAATTGATCTCTAATGATTCTTCATCATGTTCTTCCAGATTTTACAATTGAGTTCATCATATATTATAAACCGTATTCCATCAACAAAATTCTATGATGAAGTAAAATTTGGGATATTATAAATTGACCATACCCATCTTCAGGGAACTAATACAACTTTTTGATTAAATGGTCCAACTAAAATACCCTTAGAGTGGGTTATTAAATGTGTTAATATTTTTACCATTTAAATTGGAACATTTTCCCTTGTTATAGAAAATTAGTATTAAGTAACCTATGATACCCAAATCACATAAATGGGGAATATTTAAAATATGAACAAAAATATAGAGAGGACGCAAAAATTAATTGGTTTATCAAAATTACTCTACATCTATTCACTATGAACTCACCAAGGTGACATCCTACCAATAACTACTATGAAATTATGATTAAAATGTTCAGTATGGTATATAACAATCTAAGGATCATATGATTTACAAATATTGGTCTTGTGTACTACTTCCTGATAATTCACACAACCTTCCACTATTAAATCAAAATATTAAGAAGAATATATAGAGTCTAGATTATAGATGACAAAAAAATCAGTAAAAAATTCTTATAAACAACACCAAACCAGTTTAGTTTTTTAGTTAACACAATTTCCACACTATTTGATAAATATTTAGTATAAAAAATCTTAAACATCAATGGAAAACCACCTTCATTAAATCACATATTTATATTATAAAAATCAAAATGTTCATTAAATCTACTATCCACTACATTGGGGTAGTACCTAATTCTATTAACAGAGGAACTGTACCCCTATCACCAGTGGAGTACCCAAATCTTATGATTGATGACTTGCACCTCTATCATAGGGGGATTACATACTATAGTTAATGGTGGAAATTTGACTCTATAATTATTGGAGAACCTACAATATATATGGAGTACTACTCCCATATCATTTGGGGGTGTAACTAAACATATTCATCATTTTAGATAACTATAAATTGTTAATGATCAGATGACATAGGGAGTTCATGACCCTATCGTGTATATGGGTTATCTGCCCCATGTCCATGAAATACCGACAATATATTTCCCTGCCCCATGACTATATCGAGAAATCGTGGATTCTAAGATCTCGGTCCTAGGTCAAGGGTTATCCCAAGATAATTATCTTCGTAGAAATCCACCACTCTATTAAGAAAAAAATACAAGGAAAACATGTAATATTATGAGTAATTAATTATTAATGGTATACAATGAAGGATTTTATTTTCTGTTCATTGAATGCATTTACATGAAATGATCTACATATTGATCATCTAGTGACATCACAACTATATTGATTTCATAACAGTAAAAACCCAATTCTAGTACTGTTATACGATACATGAACTGTTATAACCATACCCTATATATAAACCTTTGTATACATAATCCATAATCCGGTGAGTATATTAAAATTGTTCTAGTATATTGTTGGTCGGAGTGTATACTCAAGAGGGGGGGGGGGTGAAATGAGTTCCAATTAAAATTTATGTTAAAAATATTTCTCTTAAAATCCCCCAATTAAAAAAAGTTACACTGTAGTAAATTTTTAAAATAGTAAGGGTTCGATTAGGTTATCAAAAGATTGATTAGATCTCAGTTAATTTAATCAGAAGATTAAATTATATGTTGAAACTATCACACTAACTTATAATAGTTAAAACACTTGTTATATTAACTATCAAAGTTACATTAAAACAAATTGTATTTCAATGTAATTAGCAACAGAAAATAAAGTATGTAGTAAATCTTAGACATAATCTAAGATGCACAACCGAAATAACCAAGAGGTTTACTCTCAAGACAAGACTTATTCCTATCAAACAATTCATATAAATTTGATCTACAACCTGGATCGGGGTAAACAATATTACAGAGACTGTCCAGGTTCTATGACATCTACCACAGTTCTTTGTGGGAAAACAAGAACTACAACACACTGGCTGTATAGGTTCTACTTTACCTCTACCACTATCCACAGTGGGATTCAAGAGAGTTATGTGAGTTTTGTGTGAGGATTTAGAAATACTACAGCATAGCTCAGGAGACAGTGTTTGTATAAAATATACAGATTATACACACTGCTCAAAATGTAAAAAAAGAATCACATAGAGAGTATATATGAGTTTTAGAAAGCTCAAGTGATCTGAAGTGCAGCTCTAGACTCCTTTGATTAATCAGTAAAGCTTCTGAGTCCTTCTCTGGTTTTTTTCTAAAAAAAGAGTGCCGTTTTCTTCATGTTCAGTTGTAGCTCTTTACTGCTTCGCTCAAGATCATCTTATGTTCTCTTATAGAATGAATAGATTCGTGTATGTCAAGTGTTCGTCCAGTGTGGTTGTATACATTCTTTTCTGTGTGTATTCACCACTTTTCAGCACTCTTCGTCCCTTATTTCACACTTTAACTTCTTATTTGAACATCTGTTCTTTGTGAGTATGTGATTTCCTCATGTTTCATGTGTGTTTTCTTATTATGTCATATATTCATTGAAGAGTTCCCTTTATGCGTCATCTTCTTACTGCAGCTCGATCTTCCTTATATTCCACATGCTCTGGAAATATGAATGATTACCATTTCAGAGGTATGAGATACAATTCCTTGATATGCCAACAACTATCATTAAATATCATTAATTATATTAAAAACAAAAAGTATGACCGTTGGAATTAAATAAGAGTTAATAGAAATTCAAACAGTTTTCATGGATATCGGTGAGTCCTGAGATCGATAGGTCATTTTGAATCTACATCGGTATCGGTAGGTCCTTGGATCAGCATATGCTTCAGTAGCTTGTGATCTGCATCGACTTCGGTAGCTTGTGATCACCATCGGCTTCAGTAGCATATGATCAGCATCGATATTGGTAGCTTGAGACCAGCATCTGTATGACCGTTGCCATCGGTGCAACGGTTTCCATTGGTGTGACTGTTTCCATCGGTGCAACCGTTTCACCATCGGTGCGACCGTTCATCATCAGTGCAACCCTTCATCATCGGTGTGACCATTCATCATCGGTGTGATCGTTCATCATCAGTGCGAACATTCATCATTGGTGCGATTGTTCATCAGCGGTGCGACCGTTCATCATCGGTGCCGCCGTTCATCATCAGTGGCTCATGAAAATAACTAACGGTGAGTCATAAACATGAAATTCACACTAAGTGTATGTTCAATCCAGAATAATTCCACGTCCACATTAGAACATAAATTAACATAGATAAACATTATGTAGACCAGAATTAAGCATATGTAAATACATTTAGAACAAATTAAACCGAAGACTAAATTGTCATAAATAAAACAATGATTTGTGATTATTAAAATAATCATCTCATAGAGACTTCCACAATATCCCCCTTTTTGATAATCACAAATCAATGGCTTAAATGAAGAGAGATGAGAGAATGTAATTTAGTATGCTCCCCCTATATAAAAATAATATATGCCAAAAAAATAAACAGATCATTAGAGAATGACATCAGAGTATAAACAAAGAGAGAATATATCAACATAACATTAAATAAGTAGTCATTTCAACCCTTTTATAGATATATGTTTATTTCTACCCCGTTCATCATTTCTTCTCCTTTCATCATTTCTTTCTCTTTTGTTATTTATCCCTATTTGGGATTATCGAAAATAAGAGTAGAAGGAAGATAATCAAGACGAAACGTGCCACAAAAAAAGTTCTGAGAAAGTGTATAAGATCAACATAGAAATGTTAAAAGTACAAGAAATAGACATGCTATCAAAAATAACTGGAACAACTACTTAATTGGGTGCAATGGAGATTTCCCTTTCGCATAAGGATGAATGGATGGTCCAGAGGGTTCTTTGGTGGAAGATTGATCTGGACGGATGGATAGAAGAGGCAAAACAGCTCTGGCTAGTAGAATAATGGGTGATAAGGTCACTTGATGAGGAGTATAACATCTTTCTGAAGGCAGCTGCTGAATGACTGGTCATATATTTGATAGAGTATGAGACACTGATATCTAACCAGGAGGAACATCTGATGAACTGAGAGGCTCTGTAGTTTGAAGAACAATTTCCTTCACTTGCACATGAAGATAAGGTTTGTGCAGGTTGATAAAATCTTGAATTACTTCACCACCATATTTCATAGCCTTTTCAAAGTCATACTTGTTATACATTAATCATTCTAGAGTATGAGTGAAATCCTTCAACTGATTGACTTGATCATAGAAGTCTTGAGTGACTAGAGGGAGCCTCAAATTCTCATCCAAAACCCTAAACTGATGGTTCAACTCATGCTTGGTATATTTCATAGAAAATTAGTGATCCCCTTTCTCTTTGATATCTTTCTAAGCCTTGGTACCATCAACTGAATACAACTACATCATTTTGTGGATATGACCACTATTGTCTTTCATCTTTTTTAAGGAATCCAAATCCAAAATCTGCCCAAAATCTACTAACACTTCTTTTATAATATCCTTTATGGAATTGATTTCATGAAAAGTGATCTTGGACAAATAGGAGGAGCAAGCCTGAGTAACAATCAGAGTGATCTTAGCATGAAACTTCCTCAAATCAGCATTCTTCCGATGTTGTACCAAATTTCATAAAACCTCCATAATTCCACTAATGGTTTATCTAAATTAACCTGACAAAGACACTAAACCACTGCTTAAATCTTTGAGCATTTGACTCAGAGAGGTAATATGCCTACCAATCATCTCACCAGTATTGCATAGGTATGGCTTAATGATACTTACCAATCATTGAGTTAGAGAATCCATAGCAGCCTTGAATAAATTCACTGGTGAAGGAGTAAGAGAATTTGAAATTTACTCTATAATTGTCTCTCTAACTGCTTGAAGAAACTTAGATTTAAATATATCAATATTAGATTGTGCCAATTTAGGATTTGGTCTAGATTGAGAAACTGAAGGATGAGGTCTGTCTGCTATCACCTGCATATACTCAGCAACTAATCGAGCCTTAACTGAATCACTTACTCTTGTAAAATCCATTTTTTCTTCCTCTTCCTCTGGATAATCTAAACCTAGAACCGCAAGACCTAGGTGTTCTTACCATACAGATTTTTAAGAATGATACAACGGTTTCACAAAACAAGATCTTCCAGAATTTTCAGGAGATACTTCCTCATCAACATCAACCTATGATTGTACTATCCTTTCAGCCTCAGGAATAGTTTCTCTATCATTTAGTGGAGGGTTAGGATAATCTTGAATCAAATTTTTACCATCCACTACTTTAGTACTTACATCAACTTCATCATCACCACTGTCATCTTCACTACTATCACCATCACTGCCATCAACCTCATCACCATCTTCACCATCGTTGACTGATTTATCATTTGAACTATCGTTACTAATGGATTCGCACTGCTCAGAATTTAATTCTTTAGTCTCACCTTCTTCTTCATTATCTAAAAGAAGTTCTATCTCTGGTAACCTGAGAGGTGGACTAGATGGTCCAAATTACATTTTTCATTTCTTCGGACTAACCATATCAGGATCACTCCTATCACCAGGAGGTGATTCATGCTCATTTTTAGTATGAGCTTCTTCTTCAACTTCTTCTTCTTCTATTCCCTTCTTACTGGACTCACTAGTTTCCTTAGGAACTACTGCTTCCTCTTCTCCATCAGAACAAACCACTTCTTCACCAGGTTTTAAACTAGGATCTCTCATCCGCTTTGGTCTCTTAGGATGATCAATAGGATTGACAGAGTCATACAAATTTTCATCATCATCAACCCAGGCTATCTTCCATGGGTTCTAGTTGATTTTCATCCTTTTAAAAATATACTTGTAATTATAGAAGCTACTACTAGATGAGATACAATCATCTCTATCATCAAAACAGCCCATGAACTTTAGCATGGAAGAGATTTTCTTAGAGTAGAACAATGTTGTAGCTTTTTTGGATGGATTTACCTTCTCAACAATATGGATAACAAAATACTTAAACATGTTGACCATTTAAACATTCAGAAATAGAAACAACAGAAAAACATCTTGATACTTTACAGAAGAAGAATCACCTTTTCTAGGGCAGACTTGGTGTTGAACAAACTTAAACAAAATTCTACTCTCACCTTCCAACATAGTAGTAGTAATTCTTCTGGATTCAAAATTTTTAGTCAGCAACTCTAGAGAAAGCTTATGCAAGAAATATTTAGTGGTAGGAGAGATATTACAAGTATAATCCTCGCATATTCCCTTATGAGGTACTCCTAAACATTCACCCCACTGCTTCGATGAAAAGGTTATCTTTTTCCCTATTGATTATCGACGATAATCTCATAGCTTCTGCTCCATCCAAAACAATACTTATGTTCAGATAAAAGCCATGAAATAACTTCAGGTAGTAGACTCAGCCATTATCACAGAACTAGACTTTCCATCCTTGTATTTCCAAAACATTAAGAATAGCTGACTTGCTGGATAACAGCTATTCGGAACACACTTCATTTTCTACAGTAACTACTCATTTTTTCCGCTCCGGGTTTAATGACCTCTGATTCTTGCTGCTCGATTCTCCTTTTGCTCATTTCATAGGAGTTGAACCTTCAAATTAATTACTTTGACACTTTTTCTTTTCCATTGGAGGTTCGAGAGGATTGAGAGGTTAAAATGGTTTGAATGATTCGAGATTCAGAAAGAATATTTTGACGGGAGATGGAAGGTAAACATTCATTAGAAATAGCTACGAGTCATTATTTTTATCATTTAAGGTTACCATAAAAATAATAAACAATAATAATAATTTAGTAAAACAACGTCATTTTGAAAAACACTAACGGTTTCAAAAACTGTACAACTCAATCGGTAGCGCAGGTCAGTTTCACAGATCGGTTTCACATATTGGTTTCAAAAATCGGTTTCACATATTGGTTTCATAGATCGGTTTCATAGATTGGATTCACAGATCTATCATACCTAACTCTTATTTTTAATGTCTAACATTTCAGATCTTAAGGTCATGGTGAAAATATCAGCTAACTGATATTCCGATTCAAAAATACTAGAAAAATATCACCCTTTTGATAATGATCTCTCAAGAAGTGGTTTCTGACATCAATGTGTTTGGTCCTAGAGTGAGACACATGATTCTTATAAATTTTAATTGCACTAGTGTTCTCACAATTTATAGACACATGTCTAAATAGATATCCATAGTCCAACAGAGTGTGTTTCTTCAATAAAATCTATGCATAACATCTACCAGCAGCAATGTATTCTACTTTAGCAGCAGATAATAAAACAATGATTTGTTTCTAACTACACCAAGATATCGAGGACTATCCCAAAAGATGACATGTTCCAGATGTTCTCTTTCTATCTAACATGAAACCAGCATAGTCAGCAAATGAATAACTCATTATTTCAAAGGGTTGTCCTTTAGGATAAAATAAACCAAAATTGGTAGTATTTTTGAGATATTTGAAAATCCCTTTAACAACAAGAAAATGAGATTCTTTAGGATTGTATTAAAATCTTTCACACATACACACACTAAACCTAATATCTGGTTGACTAGTAGTAAGATAAAGTACACTCCCAATCATACCTATATAATTGGTTTGATCAACTGGTTTCCAAGTTTCATCATAATCCAGCTTACAGGGGGTACTCATAGGTGTGTCACATACCTTATTACTATCCAAACCAAAAAATTTTAAAAGATCCTTTGTATATTTACATAGATTTAAAATAATACCATCCTTATTTTGAAAAATTTGAAATCTTAGAAAATACGCAAGTTCTCCCATTAAACACATTTCGAATTCATTTTTCATAATCATGAAAAATACGTACATAACGAATGTCTGGAAGATCCAAAGATAATATCATCAACATAGATTTTTACCCTCAAAATATCTTTAGAAATTCTTCTAATATATAGAGTGGGATCAGCAATCCCACTAGCAAAACATTTGGAAATTAGAAATTTTTTTATTCTATCATACCATGATCTTGGAGCCTGTTTTAAACCATATATTGCTTTAAAATGTTTAAAAAAATGATTTGGGAAATGGGGGTTTGTAAATCTAGGTGGTTGTTCAACAAAAACATCTTCAATTACAAAACCATTTAGAAATTCACTTTTGACATCCATTTGATATAACTTGAAATTCAGATTAGCAGTATAGGCAAGTAAGATTCTAATAGCTTCTAATCTAGCTACAGGTTCAAAAGTTTCTCCATGGTCTCTACCATCCTCTTGACTATACCCTTGTGCAAGTAGTCTTGGTTTGTTTCTAACTATATTTCTTGATTCATCATCCTTGTTTCTAAAAACCCATTTAGTGCCTATGATCAAGGTGTCCTTATGTCTTTCTACCAATTCCCAGACATTTTTTTCTTCCAAAATGATTTTACTCTTCTTTCATAGCCATCACCCATATTTCATCATTGATTGAATCATTGATATTTTTAGGTTCTATCTATGATAGAAAAGCTTGATGTTCATCCTGATTACTTAGAGCAGATCTAGTATGTGTCCCTCTATCGAGATTACCAACAACAACATCTAAAGGATGATTCTTTAGAATCCTAGTAGATCTAGTAAAGGTAGGAATCGAAATTCCAGGTTCATCACCGGGTTCGGATTCATCATAATCTGGTTCTGGAACATTTCCAGAACTGGTTTTCTTTAAAATGGGTTCATGGAATTTTTCACTAATGTTCAGAACAGACAAATCATCTTCAAGATTTTCAACCGAAGGTTTAGGTTCATATTGATCAGTTTCATCAAATTTGATGTGAAAAAATTCTTCCACACACTTGGTCCTCTTATTAAACACTCTATAGGCTTTTCTAGTGTTTGAATATCCTAAAAATATTCGTTCGTCACTCATGGATGCAATTTTTTCTAGATTATCCACAGTATTGAGAATAATGACTTTGAAACCAAAGACTCTGATGAAATAAACTTTAGATATCCTATTATTCGACAATTCATAAGGGGTATTCTTAAGAACATGTCTAATTAGAACTCTATTGATAATTTAACAAGATGTATTTATAGCATCAGCCCAAAAATAAATAGGTATATCATATTCATTTAGTATAGTTCTTGAAATCGCTTGAAGGGTTCTATTTCTTCTTTCTACAACACCATTCTGCTAAGGTGTCCTGGTGGTAGAAAAGCAGTGATTATAACTATTTTGTGAGAAATAAGATTCAAACTCATTATTTTCAAACTCATGAACATGATCACTTCTTAGGGTCTTAATCATAACGCCACTGTGTTTTTCTATAGACTTGGAGTATTTAACAAAATAAGAACAAGATTTACTCATGTGAGCTAAGAAATATACGAAAGTGTATCTAGAAAATTCATCTACAATGGCATAAACATAGTGCTTCCCATTTAAACTACAAACTCTATAAGGACCAAACAATTCCATATGAACCAACTCGAGTGGTTGAGAAGTTGAAACTTCTTTCGATGATTTAAATGAAACATTGTGTTGCTTTCCCTTTTGACAGGGATCACAAACTTTGTTTGATGGAAATTTAAGTTTGGTTATGTCTCTAACTATGTTCTTCCTAGTCTGTTTTCTATGTGAGAGTATATTGTAGAGTCCTAATCTTCTGTGCCATAATGAAGACTATTTATGAAAAGCATTTAAAAAAGTAACATTTTTTTGGCTAGAGAGTTCAAATCCACATCATATATATTTTCATTTCTCAAGGCAGAAAACACTAAAGTATTTTTAGAATCAAATACATTACAAGATTAATTTTAAAATTAAACATTGAAACCATCATCACCCAACTAACAAATACATAACAAATTATATTTATGTCAATCAACAAATAATACTTTAGAAATTAAAACTGAATCAGTGTTACCAATATGGCCTAGGCCGATGATCTTTCGTTTAGAACCATCACCTAAGGTGAAATGACCTCCATCAATTTTGATTAATCCTTAAAAGCATGAGTAATCCCTATCCATATTCATTGAACATCCATTGTCCAATTACTATATCTTCTTTTGGGAACTCTTCAAGCGGGTCTCCTGCAAAAAAGATTTAGATGGGTAATGATTTTGGTACCCAAATTCTTTTGGGTCCCGAAAGGTTAGAAATAAAATCTTTAGGTACCTAGATTTTTCTTATGGGTGTCAATTAATTTACAAAATCAATAGATTTTTAAGGATAAAAATTATTTGATATGAAACCATACGAATAACTAGTTTAAGCCTATGTGTTTCCAGAACTAGATACAGCAGCATTCTATCCAGATTTAGAAATAAATCCTATTTTAGTAAACAGTTTTTGTCCAGGCTCATAGCCTATTCTAGTGGTATATTTTGGCTCCACTTGTTTTTCTAGAATATGATTCAGTGTATCTTTTCCATTTTTAAATTTTTCTATGTCCTTTCATAACTGTTCATTAGACAATTTTAGTTCAATATTTTCCTTCAGTAATTGAACAGTCTTTTCCATTTCTATATCAAGGAAGGATTTAAGAGAAATAGTTAAAGCAAGAGGTTTCTTCAAGGTCATATATTTCACCTTAATCTCATTATAGGTTTCTTCCAGCATGTTACAATATTCAAATAGTTCTTCAGGAGACATGTTTTCGGATTCAGAATCGGAATCAACTCCAGAATAATATGAATTTAAAGCGGGAATGTCATGTGTTACATCAGATGTGTTTGTCATAAAACACATGTTAGATTTTTGATATTTTTCATCCTGATTAGAATCATAATCTATCTAAATGACCTCTATAGCACTCCAAGTTGCTTTCATAAATATTTTATAATTATTCTCCTTGTAGTCATTTTTCTTTTTGAACATCAATTTCGGACAGTATGCTTTTACATGTCCTTTCCTTTTGCATTCATATCAGACAATTTCATCACTTTTATTAGGCTTCTTCCAGTTCTTCATCCAATGACCTTTGTTGTCATATTTTCCTTTGTAATTTGATTTTCTGAATAATTTCTTATTCCAGTAGAACTTCATGAATCTTATGGCTATTTGAGCCATCTCTTCATCCCTATCATATGCATTCTCATCACTACTTGAACTATCACATAAACATTTAATTTTTCCTTTGCCATTAATCTTTTAAAAAGATGTCTTGAAGGCTAATGACTTCTTCCTTGGTTCATCATACTCTTCTTTGTTTACCTTCAGTTCTTCCTTATACATCATAAGCTTACCAATTAAATCTTTAACATGCAGTTTAATGATGTCACATGATTCTCTAATTGAAACAGGGGTGCCTCTCTATATATCTGGTAGACATCATAATATTCTCATGATCTGTTCTTTTTCTGGAACATCTTTACCAAGAGAGCTCATAGTGTTGACAATCTCATTGCACCTGAGATACATATCAGAAATAGGTTCATCAGACTTCATTTTAATATTATCATATTTAATGTTATAGGTGTTTAGTCGCATTTATTTAACATTGGTTGTTCATTCTTGAGAAACTCCCAAAGTATCCCGAATTTCATAGGCATTTTTGCAGGTAGATATGCGATTAAATTCTTCATCTCCTAGAGCACAGTACAAAGCATTCATATCTATATAGTTATTATTATAAGTAGTTTTAGTAGGATCATCCTAAGTAGTTATCTCAGTGTCTGGAATCTTATATTGAGTTTTATAGCAGTCCAGATATCGAATCCCATACATTAAAAATGAATTTCCATTTTAATCATCTACTGGGCATAAATTTTACCATTAATGGAAGGTGGCATGTTGGTAGAAGCACCTTCTAATCTATTGTACACAGTTAGATTTTAGAAAATATATTTAAAGAGATAAAATCTAAAACTAACATAAATTTAATATATTTAAGATACAACTAAAATCACAGTTGAAAAACAGATTATTTTGAAAACCTTGATTAACAGATCATTAATCTGATACCAAATGTTGGTCAGAGTGGATACTCAAGAGGGGGGTGAATTGAGTTCCAATTAAAATTTCTGTTAACAAGATTTCACTTAAAATCCCCCAATTAAAAACAAATTTAAACTGTATTGAATTTGTAAAACTATATGGGTTCGATTAGGTTCTCAACACATTGATTAGATCTTAGATAATTTAATGAGAAGATTAAACTAGTTTTTGAAACTAACCTACTGACTTACAATAGTTACAAACACATTCTAGATTAACTATCAATGTAACTTTTAAAAAATTGTATTCCAATGAAATTTACAGGAGAAAATAAATAATGTAGTATAATTTAGAGTTAATATAAGATGAACAACAGAAATATCCAAGAGGTTCATTCTCAAGCTGAGAGTTAGTCCTCCAAAACAATTTATATAAATTTTATACACACCCTGGATCAGGGTAAACAACAGTACAAAAACTATCTAGGTACTAAGACCTCAAACACAGTTCTTCTTGGGTAAATAATAACAACATCACACTGGCTGTCCAGGTCCTAATTGACCTCTTCCACAATCCACAGTGGGATACAAAAGAGTTATGAGATGTTTGTGTGAGGATTTATAAATCCTCCAACTGAGCTTAGGAGACAGTGTGTATAAAATATACAGAGTGTACACACTGCTCAAAATGTAAATAAAATAATCACTGAGAGTGTAGATATGAGTTTAAGAATGTTCTAGGGATTTGAAGTGAAACTCTAAACTCTTTTAAATCATCAGGAAAGATTCTGAGTCCTTCTCTGGTTTTTGTCTGAAAGACAGAGGGTCGTTTTCTTCAAGATCAGTTGTAGCATTTTACTCCATTGCTCAAGTGCAAGTAATGTTCTCTTCTAGAATGAATTTCTTCATGTATGTCAAGTGTTCTTCTGGTGTGGATGTAGCCTTTATTTTCTATGTGTATTCACCACTTTTCAACACTCTTCATCCCTTACTTCTCACTTGAACTTCTTCTTTGAACTTCTGTTCTTGGTGAGTACGATAGTTCCTCATGTTTCTCGTGTGTTCTTCATGTTATGTCGTATATGCATAGAAGAATTACCTCTATAATTCATCTTCTTACTACACCTCGATCTACCTTTTATTCCACTAGATCTGTCAATAGGAATGATTACCATTTCATAGGTACGAGGTACGGTTCCCTGATATTCTAACAACTGTCATTAAATATCATTAATTGCATTAAAAACCGCAAATATGACCGTTGGAATTAAATAAGAGTTAATTGAAATTCAAACAGTTTTATGACTATCCCTGAGTCATGAGATCGGTAGGCCATTTTGAATCTGCATCAGTATCAGTAGGTCCTTGGATCAGCATCATCTTCGGTAGCTTGTGATCATCATCGGCTTCGGTAGCTTGTGATCAACATCTGCTTCAGAAGACTGTGATCAACATCAGTATCAGTAGCTTGTGATCAGAATCAGTATGATCGTTGTCATCGGTGAAACTGTTTCCATCAGTGAAACCATTGCCATTGGTGCAACCATTCACCATCGGTGCAACCATTCATCATCAGTGCAACCATTCATCATCGGTGCGACTGTTCATCATCAATGCGACAGTTCAACATCGGTGACTCAAGAAAATAAGTAACAGTGAGTCATAAACATGAAATTCACACTAAGTGTCTGTTCAATCTAGAATACTTCCAGGTCAACAGTCGAACATAAATTAACATAGATAAACATTATGTAGACAAGATATAAACATATGTAAATACATTAAGAATAAATTAAGGAAAAGGCTAAATTTTCATAAATAAAACAATGATTTTTGATTTTTAAAATAACCATCTCAGAGATAGTTCAAAATATAAAAATGGTTTGGATTCCATAGAGTATATCTACTCTCATTAGTATAACCACTGAACCTAAATATCACAAACATCATTACACCAAATTCCCCAAATCAAGCCTCAAAATTTTCATAACTCCAAATGTCATCCATATAACATAGCTTACTCTAATACCACTATGGCATTACATAACCTACCAGGGGGACCACCTTGAGTAGTATATAGGTCAATTGATCCACCCCAATCCCACTTCCAACAACCCCTGAGCATGTTGATAAAATAGTAACGGCTTAACAAACTCTTTTAGGCCTCTTTATATGAACATATGATTGAGCTATATATATCTATATCCTACATTATCCAACAACCATAAATTAATGTACTAATAATTGTATAAAAATATTTTCAATAGATTCCAATCCTTAATATTGAAATTGGATGAATAATAAATAAAGACACTTGTAAATGAACATGATAACCCAAATGGAAAATTGGATGAAATTAGTTAAAGAACAACTCCCTAAATTGACCCTCTTGATACGATAACACACAATATCCATAATTTTTGATCACTTTCTCTTCTAACACTATATTATTCATGAACATTCCAAAAGTACACCTCATATACATTAAAAAAATTTTGGGCTGATTTTTTATATAATGGTTGGTATAGACAAACTCTATTAAATGCTTTAGAAACAAATAATAAAATAAAGTTAAATACATTTCAAAAAAGAAATAAAAATGGAAAAATCCAGGCCTCTTATATTTTATGATATGTGGTAATCATAAATCTAAATAAGTCCTAACATCATAGTTTAACACCATAAAATATTGTATTACATATGAAACTCGATGTACCCGATAAAAAGTATTTCCAATAATATATATATAACATAGCATCCTGAAAACCACACTATCTATTTGAAGGAGATGAAAAGGGATTACCAATAAAAATGTTGACTTATCTTGGTAAAACCCATTTGAATTATTCCCAAAACATCATGGGAAATACAAAACCTCTATGATCATGTTTCCAATGACAGTGTATATAACATATCAACTGTATTATGATACAATAACTCTAAACCTCTTCATCGCTCCTATGTTAATCAATAAATCATAATTTTTGATTAGTAGTTTTATATGTATTTAAAATATGTAAATAACACTAGGCCCATATTATTATTCAATTTGAGGATGTTTATGAATGATCTGTCGATGAATCACTTCTCCAAGAACAACTCCTTATGCCTTGTGAACAAAGTATAAAACCACATTCTGTGAAACATTTATAGGATAGTTGACTGTAGTGGTGGAATAAAAACATAATGAGGAGTCTTATACTAGTTGAGTGAGTAAAAACCCCACAAAAGGGGTACCCATACCCCATCACACATGGGTGTTACCAACACTATTGAATATAAATGAAACCCCATGTCATGTAGAAAAATTAATGATATAAGTAATCTATAAAGACATGCCTAGGTTGTTAATTCATGCCTTGACCAGTATAAGAATACATACATTAATGACATAACATTAACCAGTAGATAAAAATTTCCATCACAAGATATTTTAAAAAAAACACTATAAAGGTTGAATTGGGTAAAATTTAACAATATGAGCACCAAATCATTGTATCTCATCTCCATCAAGATCATTCTACTTAGTAGATAATAATGATAAATTAATACCTTAATCTAAAACATACAATTTTCGACTATATTAATTAATTAAATTACTTCATATTCATTTTTAGGGACTCATTCCTTCTTTTGGACACAACATGTCAATCAAGGGTGAAATGATGATAAGTATGGAGTATCGACACCTCGGGTCTATGGGGAAGTACAAAACTCCCTGAAAATTTATGGGAATTATCTATTGTTATCAACTTATAACGAAGGGGTTACTGAACCATGTACCCAATCTTAATTCCTCTATCAAACCCAATAATCATCCCTATGAATCTGACTATCATAAAAAACTTGAAACACATTTCCAATGTTTTCTATTCTGAAGATGATTACACGATCACATTCTATATGGGAAAATTCTAATAATAGACTCGTAAACTTTTATATTTTGATACTAGTGTGAAATAAGATGAAATTACTATAGGGGATTGTACCTGGACACAAGATAGAACAAGAGTCATGCCACATGGAACCGAGAAGAGGATGACATTATATAACCTGAAATGTAACATCCCAAGTAAGTAATGAATAATATATATTTTTATCTATGTCTATTAATGAATTATATAGTGTTTTAGAGGCTTAAAATGAAAATAAATCCAATCTTAAGCATGAAATACACTAATATTTTTTTAAAGATTGTTTTTCTGTCTTTTGATGGAAAAACATTTTTAAATCTATATTTTGACAATTTTATAAGCTATTTTTGTCAAAATAAACTTATTCTTTATGATTGGGACATCAAAATTTACTTTGTGTGAATTTTTGGTATTTTTCTGACAATGTTCATTTTATAATGAATAGTGAAAAATACTGCATTTTACATCAAAACTGCTTTTTAATCTAATTTATTTATATGAATAGATTATCTTTTGAATTGGTTTTAAAGTTAAATTAGAATATATTTTTACCATTTAATACAATTGTTGTGCTTAGGATTAATTTCACTTTGTAATTGGGCATAATATAATGACAAACTTTTCATAGATACTTTTTCAAAAAAACCCGATATTTGTTTTTACAACGGGATTTATTTTTAAATAAATTATTGCAATTTCTGTGTTTGGAATTTTGTAAAATGGATTAAATATTTGGAATCATAAGGTCCAAATTATGTAATCAATACTATTTTGTTTTTGGACATTATGAATAGTTACAACGGTAATTATCTTTAATTATCTTGATTAATGAGTAATCAGGTAGTTAAGGATAATAAAATAATATCATAATAATACAAAAATTACACCAAAATGTGTCCTAATTCTACTGGTTGTCTCATGTCCGACCATGTGATGTTTTGTGACAAACTTGGGGACCCCATGGAATCACTTTTGTGGAAAGAGACTTGTTATCTTTTTATTTTGTTTTAAAGAAACTAAATATAACAAGAATGTATCACCTGATTAAAACATTTTTAATTTTGTCTAAATAGATGATATTTTATACTATAAATATTCATTGGAAATATAAAATGATTTCCTACATCATAGGAGTTTTTTCATAATTTTTTGAATTTAAATAAATGAAATTATTTATGACATCATGATGATGCAGCGATTACCTCATTAATAAAGGATTTAAATAAAATGAAATGATAATGTAAAATCTATGACCTAAACATGTCCAAAAACTATTGGATGGGTGGATTTAGAACCCTTATCACCGTAATCTCGAATTATATCAATGTGGGACCTTTTGAATCCGAAAATCATTTTCAAATAAATAAACATTTCTTTACGTTCCAAGAGTGCCCCTCCTCTCCTCTTATAAAAGGCCACCACCTCTACCTCCTTAACCACACTCCCAAAGCCTTTGGCTCGGCCAACCCCTTCCCATTTTGTCTCTCCACTTCACTCTATTACTCATTGAAGTCTCACTTTGGGCAGAAGTCTTCCCAAGAAGCCTTTGAGCTCAAACCAATGGGAGTTACCCGATTTTAAGGTAATGTCTTCACTTGAGTCCTTTTGTTTTATTTTTCTTCTCCAAACCCCTAAACTCTTTTTATTCATTTATTTTGTAACAAATCCAGTATATTAAATATACTAGGATGTTTTTATAAGAAGTATTAGAGCTACACTTACACACACCTACATCTAATGGTAAAAGGACATATTGTTTCCGTGGATGGTGAATTTATGCCTCCTGAAACGATGATTGTTCAATACTTTTTTAACACATTCAAAGGTGGCCATTAAGATGTAACTATATTTATATATGATATATAATATGTTTATGTTTTCCTTAAACTTATTTATTTTTCATTTTGGGCATACCTTTAAGGTTTCCATTATGGGAAAACGCGATATCTTCATTTACGGAAGTGCGGTCTACCGCCCCCTCAAAGTGATTTGATTCGTTAAATACCATATGTGGGACGTATAAAGGATGGAACTATGATATTATATATGATATTATACTGGAATTATAATATACCTTTATATAATTATGATTCCATTCTACAAAATATGAAATAGAAATGGAAGGAGCGTTAATGCGTACGTACTGATTACCTTCTCCATGAACGGTGCATTTCATATCTTACCTTTAAATGTTATGTAATATTATAAATTCCTGCATGTACTGGATATATATGATATGTATGATATCTACATAATTAATACCATTCTGTATATAATGGATACATGAACAAATTGTAATTATAAAGGGTTTATTTTGGACTCAAGTACCATTGATCATTAAAATGACCGTTATTAACTTAAATAATTACATAGTGTTCATGAAATGGAAATAAGTGATATAAAAGGAATAATGAACTTGAAAAAGGTTCTTAAACAAGTATAAATTAACTCAAATTTATTATTCAAGAGATTAAAGAACGACCGAGTCAAGTCGGACCCGAGGTATTGGACTTCGTCTCAATCTCCTTTCATTGAGGCATATTTTGTTTTATACACAACCTTCTTTTATATGGTGTATAAAACCCATTGACATTTACATTTATTCAAAAGGAATCTTTTTTATACGAAGCGTTTACTAAACTACAAAAGGGAATTTTTTTGTCGTACGTATGCGGCGACAATGACTTCTCCGCTGCCGTGACCATTTTTTGAGTTTCGGCTTCCTCTACAAGCCATACCTTTTTTTAAAAGAAAAATAAATACCATGTTTTACTTTTCTTTTATTTTGGTATTGATAATGGGTTTCATAATTTTTTTATATCAATGTGTTGTATTGATATCTTGTGATTGAATGGTGGAAATGTTATGTTTCCTTTATGCATGTTTTATGTGATACGATTATGTTGAGGTTCTTGGGAATTATTATGAAGACGGGTGGTTCCGTGATAAACTAAGGGCGGGTGAGCCCGATATAGCTCTCCAAAGCAATGGGTAATGCGAAGGAGTGAAATTGTAAGGTTTCTCCGAAGAGATTTAGGGAATATACTGTGATGGGTATTCCAAACGTAACCAAGAGGGTTACTCCCTACGTAAGAATGTTATGAATGCCTCAAGTTACATTTATGTCTTATGATTTCTATGATTTATTCATGATTTGATGAGGTATGTTAATGTTCTTATGTTTTATGGGTAAAGTATGATTTCATTCTTATGTATATATGTACCCATGTTCCCTTTCCATATTTTTATATCCCTTACTGAGCTTTTTATGCTCATCCCATGTTTTTTGAAATGTTTTTCACATGTCAAGGGAAAGGTACATGATATGATGATAGTGTCAGGGAAGTGTCAAGAAAGAATCCATGTTTTATTTTAAATATGTTTCCATTGATGGGAAAGAAGAATACTATCTTTATGTATCCACTTTGTTTATATGTGGAATATAATGAATGTTTTATGGTCTAATTCTCTAAAACTCTAAACTCGAAAAGATCCTCAATGTGTAATCTTGTAATAACTGAAGATTAATTAAGGTTTAAGGCTGGGGACTTATAGATGGTATTAGAGGTCGGTTTAGATAACTTTAGGAGTTAGAATTCTATTAAATGATTATCCAAAAATATTTTTTTCATGGTCAAATTTAAGTGATATAGAATTTGAATATTACCATGTTGCTTCATCAAAGACATGTTTGTTCCGAATGGTTTTCCGCAGAGGAAACAGGGAAGCAGTGCTAGGAAGGCATGCAGAAGGAAATAACCTTCCGATTCAGCATCCTGAGATGGTCGGAATTGGAACTGAACAGTTTGTTGTAGTAATGACGTAGTTGACTCAAGCGATAAATGGTGGTGGTATCCATACACGAGATCATCCAGATCAATCGCAGAGGAACATGTCAGTGGTGGAACATTTCATGAGGCAACATCCCCCATCATTCAGAGGATCATCTGACCATGTGCTAGCTGAAGGGTGGATTAAATCACTGGAGAAGATTTTTGATGTCATGGGGTGTTCAGACATTGAAAATGTTAGTCTTTCTATTTACCGTTTGGAGGGTGAAGCAGATCAGTGGTGGTCGATGGTTAAATATATCAGGGACGCTGATGAGATTGATGCTCTTGACTGGGATGAATTCAAAGTAATGTTTCCTGAAAAGTATTTTCCTAAGGATTTTCGAATTAGGATGGAAAAATAATTCTTGGAATTGATGCAAGAGGAAGACTCAGTGGCTACCTATGAAGAAATGTTCACTCAATTGGCAAGGTATACTCTAAATTTTATCCAAGAACTTGATAGTAAAATCAATCGTTTTTACTTAGGATTAAAGCCTAAATATCGAAGGTCATTAGATTCTCGTGAGTTTAAAAGTTATGAAAATCTTGTTCGATGTGCTGAGAAGGTGGAAATGGAGTTTTCTGATGATCAAGTGTTCTATAAAAATCATCAGAAGAAGAGACCAAGGTGGCAGGAGAAAGGGAAGAATTCTTCAAAAAAGTCTGATGGTAAGAAATCTAAGTTTCCAGTTTGTGATAAATGTGGAAAAAGGCATGCTGGGGAATGTCTTCTGAATTCTGGAAGGTGCTACCGATGTGGTAAGATGGGACATAAGGCTCGTGATTGCACTGACAAAGATCAAGGTGAAGGTAAGACCAAATTATATTTACAGTTAGTGAAATGTTTTAAGTGCAATGAGATTGGTCACTATGAAAACGAGTGTCCGACAAAGAGCTTGAGTGATGGTAAGTAGTTAGACTACAAGCAGAAAGGGGTGGTGAAATCCTTTGCAACTACTTCAGCAGATGTCGGGCCATCAAATGAAGTTGTATCAGGTACTTTGTTTGTTTTTTCATATTATGCCAGTGGGTTGTTTGATTCAGGGTCTACACATTCTTTCATCTCTGAAAAAGTTTCTAGTAAAATTGGAATACCATCTCAATAAATGACTCCTGAACATTTGGTAAAAACACCTAGGGGAAATGTTGAGGAAAAAATAATTTATAATAATCTTCCTATCCTTATCTGTGGAAAGAACCTACTTGAAAACCTTATTGTTCTACCTCTAGTAGAGTTTGATGTTATCCTGGATATTGATTGGCTCTCTATTTACCATTCTAAGATTGAGTGTATAGATAAGGAAGTTTTTTTTCAGAAAGACTTTCAGTTTGTGTACAAGAATGAACCCTTACTGTTGATAACTTATCAAGAGGCCATGAAACTTGTAAAAGATGGAAATGAATGTTACCTTGCACACATCATTGAAAATAAATGAATTGTTCAGATTAATGATGTGCCAGTGGTAAATGAGTATCCTGATGTTTTTCCTGATGAGTTGCCTGGAATAATACCAGATCGAGAAGTTGAGTTTACTGTTGACTTAGTTCCTGATGCTAAGCCAATTTCAGAACCCCCTTATCGAATGGATCAAATTGAACTTTTAGAGTTGAAGGAGCAATTTCAAGATTTATTAGAGAAAGGTTTCATTCGACCTAGAACATCACCATGGGGTGCTCCTGTTTTATTTGTAAAAAAGAATGATGATTAAATGAGACTTTTCATTGATTATAGATCCTTGAATAACATCGCTGTTAAGAACAAATATCATTTTCCTCATATCGATGATTTGTTTGATCAGCTCCAGGGAGCTCAGTATTTTTCAAAGATTGACTTGAGATCGGGGTACCATCATGTTACACCCCAGGTAAATAAAGAATATGAAATCATTATATTTATCCATATTTGTGAATCAAATATTAATATTACTTTAAATGGGATGTTTTTCTCGATGGCGTACCCAATACGCAACAACGAGTTTCTTGGGAATCTTACGTTGCACTCTAATAATAAAATAATATTATTTTAAATGGTAGTTAACGCCTAGCCGTTGTAATGGCGGGAATGAACAGAACTAACTAAAAAATGATTATATACGTTTGTCAAATATTTTTACTTTTTACAATAAATGTTAGAGGATTAAAAATGCGAATGAATCCAATTATAAGAGTAAACATTCTAATATTCTTTAAAAGGTCGATTAACCGCTTTTGATGGAGAACCCCTTCTAAATCTACGTTTTTACAATTTTATATGCACTATTTTTCAAAATAAAAATATTATTTATGATTGGGACATTGAAAATTTACCTTGGGTTAATTTTTGGTATTTTTCCAAAAAAGTTCAATTTTTAATGAATAGTGAAAAATGTTGTATTTTAATTCAAAACCTCTTTTAATCTAACTAATTTATATGATTATATTATCTTTTGAATTGGTTTTAAAGGGAAATTATAATAAATTTGTACCATTTAATCCAATAGTGATCGTTGGAATTGATTTCACTTTGAAATTAGACTTAAACCAGTGTCAATCTTTTGATAATTATTGTTTCATAAAAACACGCTATTTGTCATGATAGCGGGAATTAATTATTAAATTAATTAATGTGACTTATATGTTTTTAATTTTGTAAAATAGACTTCATTTTTTAATTTGGAATATCAAATATATCTTAGGTTGAATTTTTGGTATTTTTCTGAAGAACTTCAATTTTTGATGAATAGTGAAACCACTAAGTGGTACTTATAAAAACTGATTTTTCGTTTAAATGAAATTTTACCTCTTCTGTGTTTTGAATTTCAAAAATCCGTCATAAATGGTTGTCATTAAGAAGTAAAATGTGGTTCAATGGGATTAAAATAATTTTTTGGCGAATAGTAACTTATTAAGTTTTTAATCACGATTAGAGGTAATTAGTGCAATTTAAGGCAAAAATGATATTATAATAAAATGAAAATACCTTGAAACAAGTACTACCCTTATTGGATGTGTCATGTAAGACCAATACAAGACATGGGTCATCTTTTGGACACCATGGAGCCACTTTGGTTGGGAAATGACATAAATTACTTTTTATTTAATGTTAAAGTAAAAATGACACACACATGAGGTGTTTTACTAAAAAATATTTTACATGGGGTTATACAAGTCCGATTTTTTACTATAAATATTAATTATAAATATAAACAGATTTACTACATCATAGTATTTTTTTATAGTTTTTTAGACATTAAATAAATTAAATTATTTATGACATCATGATGATGCTGCGATGACCTCATTATTTAACGATTTAAATAAAATGGAATGATAAGGTATAATCTAATACCTACACATGGCCAAAATCTATTGTATGGGTGTATTTCGAACCCTTATCACCTTATCCTTGAAACACATCAATGTGTGACCTCTTAAATCTGAATACCATTTTAAAATAAAGTGACTTTTCTTTACCTTCCAAGAGTGCCCCTCCTCTCCTCTTATAAAAGGCCCCCACCTCTACCTCCTTACCCACACTCCCAAAGCCTTTGGCTCGGCCAAAACCTGCCCATTTGGTCTATCCACTTCCCTATATTACTCCTTGAAGCCTCAAAATGGGCAGAAGTCTTCCCAAGGAAGCCTTTGAGCTCAAACCAATGGGAGTTACCCGATTTTAAGGTAATGTCTTCCCTTGAGTCCTTTTGTTTTATTTTTCTTCTCCAACACCCTAAAATCTTTTTATTCATTTCTTTTGTGATAAATCCAGTATCATAAATATACTAGGATGTTGTTATAAGAAGTATTAGTGCTACACTTACACACACTTAAATGTAATGGTTAAAGAACATACTGTTTCCGTGGATGGCGAATTTCTGTCTCCCGAAACGATAATTGTTCACCATTCTTATAACTCCTTCAATGGTGGCCATTAAGATGAAACTATATTTATATATTATATCTAATATGCTTATGTTTTACTTAAGCTTCTGTATTTTTCATTTATGTCATACCTTTATGGTTTCCATTATGGGTAAACGCGATATCTTCATTTAAGGAAGTGCGGACTACCGCCCCCTCAAAGTGATTTGATTCGTTAATACCATATGTGGTACGTATAAAGGATATATTTAATGATATTATATATGATACCATACTGTAAGTAAAATACTATTATGTATCATAATGTTTTAATTCCATTAAATATGAAATATAAATGGAAGTAGCGTTCTTGCGTACGTACGGCTTACCGTCTCCATGAACGGTGCATTTCATTTCTTAACTCTAAATGTTATGTAATATTATAAATTCATGAAAATACTGGATATATATGATATATATGATATATAAATGATTAATACAATTCTGGATATAATGAAACTTTTACCACACGAACAACTTGTAATTGTAAGAAGTCCACTTTCGACTTAAGAACCAAGTATCGACAAAACAAACATTATTAACTTAAATGATTACATAATGTCTATGACATGGTAATAAGTGATATAAAAGGAATAATGAACTTGAAAAAGGTTCTTAAGGAAGTATAAATTAACTCATTTTTATTATTCAGGAGATTAATGAATGATCGAGTCAAGTCGGACCTGAGGTAAGGGATCCTACTCCTCTCTTTCTTTTTAAGTACACTGTTTTATGTCATTCCTTTTAAGCTCATATTTCTTGTGATTGGGATGTAATTTTATATTAATCTTACTATAATTTTTTATGTAAATATGATGAGAGACCCTATTCTCTATCATCAATCCATTTTTGAAGTTTTGAGTGGCGCCGTTAGGCTGCCGAATTTTCATAAGAGATCTAACCTCTCTCTTTCTTTTTTAGTACTCTCCTTTATGTCACTTATTTTAAGATCCTATTTGTTATTTTGGGGGATGTTATTTTATATTACTCTTCCTATAAAATTTATGTTAATATGATGAGATATCCTATTTGATCTCATCAATCCATTTCTGTATGTTTTATGTGGCGACGTTAGGCTGCTGAGTTTTCGTAAGGGATTTTTCATCTCACTTTTATTCCTGTGAGATTTATGCTACATTTGCCACAATTTCCTTTGAGTGGTGTATGTACTGACCATTATTTTACTCATTGTGTAATATACATTCATTAATGAGTATTTACATCAATGTTGTATTGTCCTTCTTTCACAGGGTGTATGTTTCGAAAGTTACCCAAGTCGGTAAGGGAACCTTTCACCCTCCTCTTTTTAAAAGACTTCTTTTGTTATGTCTTTAAATTCACATAATATTATGTTGGGATATGTTCTTATATATCCTTATTGATGTAAATTTTATGACCAAGTGATGATATACCCTTTTTATCTCTCATCAACTCATTTTATGAATTTTGAAGTGACGCCGTTAGGCTGTCGAATTTTACCAAGGGAACTTTTTATCCCAATTTCGATTTCTTTGGGTTCAACATGTAGTTATTGAATATGTAATCCTTTGAATATGTGTGAATGACCTTTTATTGTTTTACACTTAATATCCACTTATATTGGGTGTATTGATATTTTTCACACATAATTCTGAGATTGATTTCTTCTTAATTTAAGGATACCTTCTTTATAATGGATTTCATCTCATTTTACATTTCTTTTGAGACTTCATTTTTGATATGCACCCATTCACTCTTATATGGTGTGTATACTGTCCTTTGACATATTATATCATGAATCCCATTATTCTCATGATATTATAAAGTTCAGATTAAAAGTTATTCCTCTATTATTTGTATTCAAGTGTCTCTCATTTTGTTAAAAACTATTTAACAAAAATATTGTTTTAAATGTTTTAATGATTTATTATTCTAAATATTTATCTTTAATGTCCATGTTTTCGAAATGGTTTTTAGTATTTATCTATATGGGAATTAATGTTTTAAAATTATAATTCCATTAAAAGCTTAAAAGTGGTATGGGACACTTTGATTCAAAAATCTCTTTTTAATGGTTTTTGAAAATGGATTGATTAATTCAATATCTGGGAATTACTTATTGTGATTGCAAATGAAATTTTGTTATTGAAATGTTTATATTTTCAATATTTTATGTTTAATGACGGTACTTGGACAATTTATGGGTGGTTACGTGATAAACCATATGACAGGTGGTGCCGTGAATACCAGGATGGGTGGTTACGTTATAACCTCCAATGCATTGGGTATGGAAGTCGGCTGTATGGCTATTCCATTAAGTATGTATGGAAGTTGGAAGAATGGTTATTCCATTAAGTGATATGTGTGGAAGTCGACCTTATGGTTATTCCACTTAAATATGTTTATGTCCCATGTTACCTTTATATGTTATGTGATCTTTATATGGGTTTTATGGTAATCTTTTGTTTACAGAAGGGTAAGTAATGAACTTTTATTCAGTGAAGAGTTTTTACTACTTCTAAAAGGTGAATAGTATTACTTTGTTAAAGTATACATGGTTTACTTGTTGTTTTGAAAAACTAAAAGTTTTCCTTCTTTGTGTATCATTTACTGGGCTTTTTTTGCTCCTCCCATGTTTTTGAAATGTTTTTCACAGGACATAACGTGGATTAGGTTCAAGGATGGGATCAAGGGAAAGTCATGCTACCTAAAACATGGAACTAGACATGTTTCTTTTTAAGTGTTTTTATTTTATGGATAATTAGTAGAAGTTTATACTTTGTAATAATTTGAGATGTAATAGTTATGTCCTAATTCTCTAAAACTCTAAACCTGAAAAGATCCTCAAATGTGAATTATTCATTTAATTCAATATTAAGTAAGGTTTAAGGCCGGGGCTACCTAAAACATGGAACTAGACATGTTTCTTTTTAAGAGTTTTTATTTTAAGTAAACCTAGTAGAAGTTTCCACTTTGTAATCTTTTGAGATGTAATAGTTATGTCCTAATTCTCTAAAACTCTAAACCTGAAAAGATCCTCAATGTTAATTATTCATTTAATTCAATATTAAGTAAGGTTTAAGGTCGGGGACTTATAGTTGGTATCGAAGGTCAGTTTAGATAAATTTAGAGGTTAGAGTATTCTTTAAGCATAAGTGACATTAACACAATGGTTAGAATTTCAGAAAGAGTCCTAGTTTTAGATATAGTGAATGAGTAAGTATATCTAAGTGTTTATCTACCTCATTAGTACATGATGGTTTTGTTGATATACCCACACTAACATTTCTGTTTTTAGTGAATGGATGGATCTAGCAGGCACCAAAGAGACAACAGGTTTGAAGGAAACTGTGGTGGTTCTCTAATTAATATACTAGATAAAATGGGGGATTCATTGAGGAAACTCGTGGTTGTTCTAAACCAACTATCAAGGAGTCATTATCAACCACTTGAACCTTGTTATGTTCTGTAATGCATCATGTACGAGATGACCAATCGATGTGGAAGTTCAGGTAATAATTATAAAGGTAACCATTAGAGTTTATATGATCCTTACTTTTGAGGTAATTATGGGTTACTCTATGATATGATGGAAAATGAAAGGCATGAGACAAACATGAGGTTGAAATATGTTATGATTATTTTTGGAGATATTATCTCTTTTTGGGGAATATTTTGATAATTATACAGTTTTTGAAAAAGGACAACACACAGACCGTGTGACAACCCATCGCGTCGGACAAAGCTGTGAGAATCGAACCCACAACCAAAGTGCGACTGGTATTTATCGCCTACCACTGGACTACGTGAAGTCCTTGGTTAGTTTGACTGATTCATCTTAGTTAGATGATTTAATGAATTATGAGTAAGTTGATTTTGGGTTATTTATGAAAATGATTAACCTGTCATGGAAGAAATTTGATTAGGTTAATGACATTTCAATACGAGACATTAAGAGAAACTGATGTTGTTTGGAGATAAATGTTACGATTTTACTTGGAAGACTATGTGACTAAATCTTTCATATATTTGGGTTTCAATCTTAGTTTGGTTTACTTTGAATAATTTTTTGGAAAAATTGATTATCGAATGGTCCTCGTTGAACATTGGGTTTTGTTGGACAAATTTTGGAGATTAAGAATAGATTTTATTTTTATAAAGGGTTATCATTTTCTGGATTATCTGATCTTATATTAACCTTTTTGGTTTTTATTTTGGTTAAAGTCTAAAGACATGGGAAGCGTATAGTTCTCTTTCGTGGATTAGGTGATTCTCTAGAAGTTGATTACAGTACTCTTAATGTGAACAAGTCATCCTAAATACTCGTCTTTTGGAGAAAATATGAGTTTGTGTAAGGAATCTAATAAAGGATGAATGTCAACATGATAAGTGATAATGTTTCCTTATGAATAAATTCCTCAATAAAAAGTAACTTAAAACAAAAAATTTGTCTATTAACTTTTCCTACTGGGGAATCGAATACCGTTTAACCCATCACAAGTTTGTGATTTTATTGTGGTTAGCTTTCTCCTAAACATGTTTTATATCACTCTCCATCAGAACATGACCCTTTTTTTCTTCCATGTCCATATTTTCATACTTGGAATCCTAGTATGGGTTAACTCGGGTTACCTTTGAACTTATCTTTCTTTATTTTAAAGTGATTGTTTTACCCACTCTTGTTCTGATTTGGGACTTTCAAGGATGTTTCCAAGCCCAATTTTAAAATTGCGAGGACACAATTCCAAAAAGGGGGGAAGGATGTACCACCCCAGGTAAATAAAGAATATGAACTCTTTATATTTATCCATATTTTTGAATCAAATATTAATATTAATTTAAAGGGGATGCTATGCTCGATGGCATACCCAATACGCACCAACAAGTTTCTTGGGAATCTTACGTTGCACTCTAACAATAAAATAATATTATTTTAAATAGTAGTTAACTCCTAACTGTTGTAATGGCGGGAATGAATAGAACTAACTACCAAATGATTATATATGTTTGTCAAATATTTTTACTTTTAACAATAAATGTTAGAGGATTAAAAATGCGAATGAATCCAATTTTAAGCATAAACATTCTAATATTCATTAAAAGGTCGATTAACCGCTTTTGATGGAGAACCCCTTTTAAATCCTCTTTTTTACAATTTTAGAAGCTCTATTTTTCAAAATAAAAATATTATTTATGATTGGGACATTGAAAATTTACCTTGGGTTAATTTTTGGTATTTTTCCAAAAAAAGTTCAATTTTTAATGAATAGTGAAAAATGTTGTATTTTAATTCAAAACCTCTTTTAATCTAACTTATTTATAGGATTAGATTATCTTTTGAGTTGGTTTTAAAGTAAAATTAGAATATATTTTTACCATTTAATCCAATAATGGTCGTTGGAATTAATTTCACTTTGAAATCGGACTCTAACTAGTGTCAATCTTTTGATACTTATTGTTTCATAAAAACACGCTATTTGTCATGACAGCGGGAATTAATTATTAAATTAATTAATGTGACTTATATGTTTTGAATTTTGTAAAATAGACTTCATTTTTGAATTTGGAATATCAAATATAGCTTAGGGTAAATGTTTGGTATTTTTCTGAAAAACTTAAATTTTTGATTTATAGTGAAACCACAAAGTGGAACTTATAAAAACTGATTTGTCGTTTAAATGAAATTTTACCACTTCTGTGCTTTGAATTTAAAAAATCCTACATACATGGTTGTCATTAAGAAGTAAAATGTGGTTAAATGGGATTAAAATAATTTTTTGGTGAATAGTAACTTATTATGTTTTTCATCGCGATTAGAGGTAATTACTGCAATTTAAGGCAAAAATTATATTATAATAAAATGAAAATACCTTGAAACATGTACTAACCTTATTTTATGTGTCATGGACGACCAAGAAAAGCCATGGGTCAACTTGGGGACCCCATGGATCCCCTTTGTTTGGGAAATGACATAAATAACTTTTTATTTAATGTTAAAGTAAAAATGACACACACATGAGGTGTTTTACTAAAGGAATTTTTACATGGGGTTATAAAAGTCATATTTTTGACTATAAATATTAATTAAAAAGATAAAAAGATTTCCTACAGAATAGTATTTGTTTTATAATTTTTTAGACATTATATAAATTAAATTATTTATGACATCATGATGATGCAGTGATGACCTCATTATTTAACGATTTAAATAAAATGGAAATATAATGTAAAATATAACACCTACACCAGGAAAAACCCTATTGGATGGGTGGATTTAGAACCCTTATCACCTTATCCTCGAAACAAATCAATGTGGGACCTCTTAAATCCTAATACCATTTTAAAATAAAGTGACTTTTCTTTACCTTCCAAGAGTGCCCCTCCTCTCCTCTTATAAAAGGCCCCCACCTCTTCCTCCTTACCCACACTCCCAAAGCCTTTGGCTCGGCCATCCCCTGCCCATTTTGTATCTCCACTTCCCTCTCTTACTCCTTGAAGCTTCACTTTGGGAAGAAGTCTTCCCAAGGAATCCTTTGAGCTCAAACCAAAGGGAGTTACCCGATTTTAGGGTAATGTCTTCACTTGAGTCCTTTTGTTTTATTTTGCTTCTACAGCCCCCTAAATTATTTTTATTCATGTCTTTTGTAACAACTAAATTATAATAAATATACTAGGATGTTGTTATAATAATTATTCTAGGTACACTTACACACACTAAAATCTAATGGTTGAAGAACATACTGTTTCCGTGGATGGAAAATTTCCGCCTCGCGAAACGATGATTGTTCAACATTATTATAACACCTTCAAAGGTGTCCATTAAGATGAAACTATATTTATATATGATATCTAATATGATTATGTTTTACTTCATATTCTTTATTTTTCATTTATGGCATACCTTTATGGTTTCCATTATGGGTAAACGCGATATCTTCATTTAAGGAAGTGCGGACTACCGCCCCCTCAAAGTGATTTGATTTGTTAATACGAAATGTGATACGTATAAAGGATATATTTAATGATATTATATATGATACCATACTGGAATTAAAATACTATTATGTATCATTATGTTTTAATTCCATTAAATATGAAATATAAATGGAAGTAGCGTTCATGCGTACGTACGGCTTACCGTCTCCATGAACGGTGCATTTCATTTCTTAACTCTAAATGTTATGTAATATTATAAATGCACGAATATACTGGATATATATGATATATAGGATATATAAATGATGAATAAAATTCTGTATATAATGAATCTTTGACCACATGAACAACATGTAATTGTAAGAAGTCCACTTTTGACTTAAGAACCAAGTATCAACAAAACAAACATTATTAAATTAATGATTACATAATGTCTATGACATGGTAATAAGTGATATAAAAGGAATAATGAACATGAAAAAATTTATTAAGGAAGTATAAATTAACTCAAGTTTATTATTCAGGAGATTAAAAAATGATCGAGTCAAGTCGGACCTGAGATAAGGGATCCTACTCCTCTCTTTCTTTTAAAGTACACTGTTTTATGTCATTCCTTTTATGCTCATATTTCTTGTGATTGGGATGTACATTTATGTTACTCTTACTGTAATTTTTTATGTACATATGATGAGAGACCCTATTCTCTATCATCAATTCATTTTTGAAGTTTTCAGTGGCGCCGTTAGGCTGCCGAATTTTCATAAGAGATCTAACCTCTCTCTTTCTTTTTAAGTACTCTCCTTTATGTCACTTATTTTAAGATCCTCTTTGTTATGTTGGGGGATGTTATTTTATATTACTTTTTCTATAAAATTTATGTTAATATGATGAGATACCCTATTTTATCTCATCAATCCATTTCTGTATGTTTTATGTGGCGCCGTTAGGCTGCGGAGTTTTCGTATGGGATTTTTCATCTCACTTTTATTCCCGTGTGATTTATGCTACATTTGCCACAATTTCCTTTGAGTGGTGTATGTACTTCCCATTATTTTACTCATTGTGTAATATACATTCATTTATGAGTATTTACATCAATGTTGTATTGTCCTTCTTTCACGGGGTGTATGTTTCAAAAGTTACCCAAGTCGGTAAGGGAACCTTTCACCCTCCTATTTTTAAAAGACTTATTTTGTTATGTCTTTAAATTCACATAATATTATTTTGGGATATGTTCTTCTATATCCTTATTGATGTAAATTTTATGACCAATTGATGAGATACCCTTTTTATCTCTCATCAACTCATTTTCTGAATTTTGAAGTGACGCTGTTAGGCTGTCGAATTTTACCAAGGGAACTTTTTAACCATATTTCGATTTCTTTGGGTTCTACATGTAGTTATTGAATATGTATTCCTTTGAATATGTTTGAATGAACTTTTATTGTATTACACTTAATATCCACCTATATTGGGTGTATTTATATTTTTCACACATAATTCTGTGATTGATTTCTCCTTAATTTAAGGATACCTTCTTTATAATGGATTTCATCTCATTTTACATTTCATTTGAGACTTCATTGTTGTTATGCACCAATTCACTCTTATATGGTGTGTATATTGTCCTTTGACATATTATATCATGAATCCCTTTATTATCATGATATTATATATTTTGGATTAAATGTTATTCCACTATTATTAGTATTCGAGAGTCTCTCATTTTGTTAAAAACTATTTAACAAAAATATCGTTTTAAATGTTTCAAATATTTATTATTCCAAATCTTTATCTTTAATTTCCATGTTTTCGAAATGGTTTTCATTATTTATCTATATGGACATTAATGTATTAAAATTATAATTCCATTAAAAGCTTCAAAGTGGTATGGGACACTTTGATTCAAAAATCTATTTTAAATGGTTTTTGAAAATGGATTGATTAATTCAATATATGGGAATTAATTATTGTGAATGAAAATGAAATGTTGTTATTGAAATGATTATATTTTCAATATTTTATGTGTAATGATGGTACTTGGACATTTTACGGGTGGTTACGTGATAAACCATATGACGGGTGGTGTCGTGAATACCAGGACGGGTGGTTACGTTATAACCTCCAATGCATTGGGTATGGAAATCGGCCGTATGGATATTCCATTAAGTATGTATGGAAGTTGGCCAAATGGCTATTCCATTAAGTGATATGTTTGGAAGTCGACTTTATGGTTATTCCACTTAAGTATGTTTCTGTCCCATGTTACCTTTATATGTTATGTGATCTTTATATGGGTTTTATGGTAATATTTTGTTTACAGAAGGGTATGTAATGAACTTCAATTCAGTGAAGAGTTCTTACTACATAGAAAAGGTGAAAAGTATTACTTTGATAAAGTATACATGGTTTACTTGTTGTTTTGAAAAACTAACAGTTTTCCTTCTTTGTGTATCCTTTACTGGGCTTTTTATTCTCATCCCATGTTTTTGAAATGTTTTTCACAGTACTTAACGTGGAATAGGGTCAAGGATGGGATCAAGGGAAAGTCATGCTACCTAAAACAAGGAACTAGACATGTTTCTTTTTAAGAGTTTTTATTTTATGGAAACATAGTAGAAGTTTCTACTTTGTAATCTTTTGAGATGTAATAGTTATGTCCTAATTCTCTAAAAATCTAAACCTGAAAAGATCCTCAATGTGAATTATTCATTTAATTCAATATTAAGTAAGGTTTAAAGCCGGGGCCTTATACATCAGTTGAAGGTAAAGGAAGAAGATGTTCCGAAGACCGCGTTCCGTACATGATATAGCCATTATGAATTTGTAGTAATGCCTTTTGTGATAACTAGTGCACCTGCTGTATTCATGGACTTAATGAATAGAATTTTCCATGAGTTCTTGGATAAGTTTGTGGTGGTTTTCATTGATGGTATTTTGGTGTTTTCTAAAAGTAAATAGGAGAATGAAAGACATTTAAGGGTTATCTTGAAAACCTTAAAAGAAAAGAAACTGTATGGAAAATTCAGCAAGTATGAGTTTTGGTTGCAACATATTTCTTTCCTTGGTCAAATTGTTTCTAAAGATGGGATAACTGTAGATCCTGCAAAAACAAAAGTTGTGGAAGACTGGCCAAGACCCACAAATGTAACTGAGATTCGTAGCTTCCTTGGTTTGGCAGGCTATTACCGAAGGTTTGTTAGAAATTTTTCACGGTTATCTATTCCAATGACTAAGCTAACTCGGAAGGGTGTTAAGTTAATCTGGACAAAAGAATGTGATGATTGTTTTCAGGAATTGAATAGAAGATTGGTGAATGCTTCAGTTTTGGCACTACCTTCCAGGAATGGTGAGTTTTTTATATACAGTGATGCTTCATTGAAAGGACTTGGTTGAGTCCTAATGCAGAATGATCAGGTAATTTCATATGCTTCACGACAGTTGAAAACTCATGAGGTAAATTACCCTACACATGATTTGGAATTAGCTGTTGTTGTTTTCGCTTTAAAAATTTGGAGGCATCATTTGTATGGAGTAAAGTGTGAAATATATACTGATCACAAATGTTTAAAGTATATATTCAATTAGAAAGATTTAAACATGAGATAGAGGAGATGGCTGTAATTAATCAAGGATTATGATTGTACAATTCATTACCATCCGGGAAAAGAAAATAAAGTGGTTGATGCTTTAAGTCGACAAAGTAATGCTTCATTAGCAATGTTGTGTTTGGAACGTGATCCTTTGGTTAAGGATTGGATGAACTTTGGCATAGAAGTTGTTGGTGCAGGAGGTTCTTATGTTTTGTTTCAGGTATTAGTGAGATCATCTCTATCAGATAGAATCAAGCAAGCACAGAAGCAAGACAGTGAGTTACAGAAAAAGGTAGAGTTCGTTTAGAAAGGTAAGTTTCCGGAATTAAATATTGGTAATGATTATTTTTTGAGATTTGGGAAGAGATTGCGTGTGCCTTGTGTTTCACATTTGAAAAGAGAGTTGTTATGTGAAGCTCATAGTTCTCCATTTTCAGTTCATCCTGGTAGTACTAAGATGTACAGAGATCTGCGGGAGTATTACTGGTGGGATGGAATGAAAAGAGATATTGCTGATTTTACTGTGAAGTGTTTGACATGTCAACATGTTAAAGCAGAGCGTCAGTTACCGAAAGAGATGCTTCAGCCTTTACCAGTGCCAGAGTGGAAATGGGATAATATATCCATAGGCTTTGTTGTGGGATTACCGAAGACAACTCGAGGTAATAATACAATCTGGGTTATTGTTGATCGCTTGACTAAATCTGCTCATTTCCTTGATATACGAGATAATTTTTCCCAAGATAAACTTTCCCGTTTGTATCTTAAAGAGAGAGTCAGGTCACATGGATTTCCCCTCTCTATTGTATCTGATCGTGATCCCAGGTTCACTTCTAACTTTTGGAAAGGCCTTCATAAGTCGTTGGGTACTGAATTAAATTTTAGTATAGCATTTCATCCTCAATCAAATGGGCAGTCAGAACGAACAATTCAGACCTTGGAGGATATGCTACGAGCTTGTTCGATGGATTATCATGGAAGTTGGGACCAACATCTTTCTTTGGTTGAATTTTCATATAATAACAGTTTTTATTCCAGTATACAGATGGCACCATTTGAGGCGTTATATGGGAAGTGGTGTCGAACTCCAGCTTTCTGGGATGAAGTGGGTGAAAGGAAGTTTATGGGACCAAAATTGGTAGATGAGATGGCCGAAAAAGTTCAGCTGATTCAGAAACACATGAGAACAGCTTAGAGTAGGAAGAAGAGTAATGCAGACAATAGGAGGAAGGATCTAACTTTTGAGGTAGGTGATCATGTTTTTATCAAAGTCTCAACATGGAAAAGTGTGATGCGATTTGTTAAGAAAGTAAAGTTGAGTCGAAGGTTCATTGGACCATATGAAATTCTGATGAGAGTTAGATCAGTTGCATACCGGGTGGCTTTACCTCCGAGTTTATCTCAGGTACACAATGTTTTTCACGTTTCGATGTTGGGAAAGTATATGCCAGATCCATCCCATGTTTTGAGTCCAGAGGTAGTTCAGTTGGAATAGAACCTATCTTCTGAGGAACAACCGGTCCAGATTCTTGACCACAGGGAGCAAGTGTTACGAAATAATGTGAATAATTAGGTAAAGGTTTTTTGAAAAAACCACATGATGGAAGAGGCATCATGGGAATCTGACAATGTGATGAGGGATATGTACCGCCATTTATTCGATAAGTAAATAAATTGCGAGGACGCAATTTTCTAAAGGGGGAAGGATGTAACATCCCAAGTATGTAATGAATAATAGATATTTTTATCTATGTCTATTAATGAATTAGATAGTGTTTTAGAGGCTTAAAATGAAAATAAATCCAATCTTAAGCATGTAATATATTAATAATTTTTTAATGATTGTTTTAATGCCTTTTGATGGAAAACCATTTTTAAATCTATCTTTTTACAATTTTATAAGCTATTTTTTGTCAAAATAAAATATTCTTTATGATTGGGACATCAAAATTTACTTTGTGTGAATTTTTGGTATTTTTCTGACAATGTCAATTTTTTAATGCATTGTGAAAAATACTGCATTTTACATCAAAGATTATTTTTAATCTAATTTATTTATATGATTATATTACCTTTTGAAATTGTCTTAAAGTTAAATTACAATATATTTTTACCATTTAATCCAATGGTGGTCATTAGGATTAATTTCACTTTGGAATTGGGTGTAAACTAATGCCAAATGTTTCATATATATTGTTTCAAAAAAACCCGCTATTTGTTTTGAGAACATGAATTATTTTTAAATCAATTATTACAATTTCCATGTTTGGAATTTGGTAAAATTGATTACATATTTGGGATCAGAAGGTCCAAATTATGTAATCAAGACTCTTTTGTTTTTGAACACTATGAATAGTAACGACGGTAATTATCTTTAATTATCTTGATTAATGAGTAATCAGGTAGTTAAGGATAATAAAATAATATCATAATAATAAAAAAATGACACCAAAATATGTCCTAATCCTACTGGTTGTCTCATGGACAACCATGGGATGTCTTGTGCCAAACTTGGGGACCCCATGGAATCAATTTTGTGGAAAGTGACTTGTTATCTTTTAATTTTTTTTAAAGAAAGTAAATATAACAAGAATGTATCACCTGATTATAACATTGTTAATTTTTTCTACATAGATGATATTTTAGACTATAAATATTCATTGGAAAGATAAAACTATTTCCAACATCATAGTATTTTTTTCATAATTTGGAGACTTTAAATAATTTAAATTATTTATGGCATCATGATGATGTAGCCATTACCTCATTAATAAAGGATTTAAATAAAATGAAATGATAATGTAAAATATATGACCGAAACATTTCCAAAACCTATTGGATGGGTGGATTTAGAACCCTTATCACCCTACCCTCTAATTATATCAATGTGGGTCCTTTTGAATCCGAAAATCTTTTTCAAATAAAGTATCATTTCTTTACTTTCCAAGAGTGTCCCTCCTCTCCTCTTATAAAAGGCCCCCACCTATACCTCCTTACCCACACTCCCAAAGCCTTTGGCTCAGCCAAAACCTGCCCAATTTGTCTCTCCACATCCCTCTATTACTCCTTTAAGCCTGACTTTGGGCAGAAGTCTTCCCAACAAGCCTTTGAGCTCAAACCAAAGGGAGTTACCCGATTTTAAGGTAATGTCTTCACTCGAGTCCTTTTGTTTTAATTTGATTCTCCAACCCCCTAAACTCTTTTTATTCATTTATTTTGTAACAAGTCCAGTATTTTAAATATTATAGGATGTTGTTATATGAATTATTCGATGTAAACTTACACACACCTACATCTAATGGTTAAAGGACATTCAGTTTCCGTGGATGGTGAATTTATTCCTCCCGAAATGATGATTGTTCAACATTCTTTTAACACCTTCAAAGATGGCCATTAAGATGTCACTATATTTATATATGATATATAATATTTTTATGTTTTCCTTAAGCTTCTGCATTTTTCATTTTGGGCATACCTTTATGGTTTCCATTATGGGTAAACGCGATATCTTCATTTAAGGAAGTGCGGACTACCACCCCCTCAAAGTGATTTGATTCGTTAAATACCATATGTGGGACATATAAAGGATGGAACTATGATATTATATATGATATGATACTGGAATTATAATATACTTTTATATCATTATGATTCTATTCTATGAAATATGAAATTGAAATGGAAGCAGCGTTCATGCGTACGTACGACTTACCGTCTCCATGAACGGTGCATTTCATTTCTTATCTCTAAATGTTATGTAATATTATAAATTCATGAATGTACTAGATATATATGATATATATGATATCTACATCTTGAATAATATTCTGGATATAATGGATACATGAACAAATTGTAATTATAAAGGGTTTATTTTTGACTCAAGTACCATTGATCTTTAAGACGACTGTTATTAACTTAAATACTTACTTAGTGTCCATGACAAGGAAATAAGTGATATAAAAGTAATACTGAACTTGAAAAAGGTTATTAAACAAGTATAAATTAACTCAAGTTTATTATTCAAGAGATTAAAGAATGACCGAGTCAAGTCGGACCCGAGGTATGGGACTTCGTCTCAATCTCCTTTCATTGAGTCATATTTTTTTTATAAACAACCTTCTTTTATATGGTGTATTTATACGAAGCATTTAATAAATGACAAAAGGTAATGTTTTTGTCGTACGTATGTGGCGACAACAACTTCTCCGCTGCCGTGACCATTATTTGAGTTTCTGCTTCCTCTACAAGCCATACCTTTTTTTAAAAGAAAAATAAATACCATGTTTTACATTTATTTTATTTTGGTATTGATAATGGTTTTCATAATGTTTTTATATTAATGTGTTTTATTGATATCTTGTGATTGAAAGGTGGAAATGTTATGTTTCCTTTATGCATGTTTTATGTGATATGATTATGTTGAGGTTCTTGGGCATTATTATGAAGACGGGTGGTTCCGTGATAAACTAAGGGCGGTTGAGCCCGATATAGCTCTCCAATGCATTGGGTAACGTGAAGGAGTTAAACGTTAGGGTTTCTCCAAAGTGATTTAGGGAATATACTATGATGGGTATTCCAAACGTAACCAAGATGGTTACTCCCTACGTAAGAATGTTATGAATGCCTCAAGTTAACTTTATGTCTTATGATTTCTATGATTTATTCATGATTTCATGAGGTATGTTAAAGTGCTTATGTTTTATGTGTAAAGTATGATTTCATTCTTATGTATATATGTACCCAAGTTTCCTTTCCAAAATTTTTATATCCCTTGCTGAGATTTTTATACTCATCCCATGTTTTTTGAAACATTTTTCACAGGTCAAGGGAAAGGTACATGATATGATGATAGTGTCAAGGATGTGTCAAGAAAGAATCCATGATTTATTTTAAATATGTTTCCATTGATGGGAAAGAAGAATACTATCTTTATGTAACCACTTTGTTTATATGTGGAATGTAATGCATGTTTTATGATCTAATTATCTAAAACTCTAAACCCGAAAAAATCCTCCATGTGTAATCTTGTAATAACTCGAGATTAAGTAAGGTTTAAGGTTGGGGCCTTATATCAAACACATGGGATAAGGTAATGTGCTTGTGGTTTCATATTCACCCAATTCGAATTATGGATAAGCTCAGTGCGAAACATACTCATGGCACCATAACCCTACATATCTGAATAGTCAGGATGACTATATGGGGGTGAAAACCAAAACCACCATGAGTAATGTTTGGAAATATATCTCAAACATCATGTAAAGCCTATAATATGGTACGTGGTGGTTCATTGAATAGGGCTGACCAGGTTGGCTTTCATGAATTGCCTAAACCAACTCAAATGAAGAAGTGATGTGGCTTATTAACCCATTTCAAATTAACCATGCAGTAAATGTGGTGTGTATTTATCTATCTATTTACCTATAGATCAATAATCACGGTGCAAAACATTAATTTTTTCATCAAAAGGAATCCCTAACATCCACCACCTTTATGTATAATTATAGCCAACCGTCTCCATGAGATGTGTATTTTATTATTTATTTTCCTTGTTTTATGATTATTATGAATACATATAAACTGAATATATGATATATTTATTCCATATTTTAAAATATTTAAATAAGGAAATCAATATCTATGTAAGTGAAAAAGGAATTGTGAGTCAAATTATGTACAAAAAGTATTTATTACCTGAAACAAACCTAATAATGGAATTTTTAATAAATGGGTAATATAAGGTAATAATAAAACCTTACATCAGTGATATATAAGAATATTATTTTTAGTTTTATTATAATCTTATATTTTTTATTCAAGAGGTTTTAACATGTAAAAATAAATCCACGAATTTTGGTTTGGAATTTCTTGACTTAATTTTATTTCTGTGAGATATATGTTATATTCACCACCAATTAATATTGTGTGGTGTATATACTACCTTGTGATATATTATATCATTGTTTTATTTTCTTTTTGGATATTAAATTTTTATAATTGTTTTTATTCTTTCATGGGGAAAAGATTTAAAATTTACTCAAGTAGTACATGGATTTCAAGTCTCACTTTTATTTCTGTAAGACTTCTTCCATATTCAGCACTTTTTAATTTTATTTTCTGCATATACTTACAATTAATCTACTATATTATCATTATCATTAATTGTATGTATATTTACATACCCAATTTTTGATCTTTGTTTTTTGGGGTTTTACGATTCATTTTACCAAATCAGAAATGTAGTTTGTCTCAATTTTCTTTCGTTGAGATTCATGTTATATTATGAACACATATTATTTTACATGGTGTATATACGTCTACATAAGATGTTATATGATGAATATAATTTTTTAATTATATTTTATTCTTTATGTAATTTCATTTTCGTTCATGAGTTATTTTATTCAAGGTTACCAAAGTTGTAAAAGTATGTATAAAAAATATCATGTTTTATCATGATTATTTATGATTATGATTCCACTGATTAAATTATATTATCCATATCTAAATAACAATCACGATGTTTCTTCTCCTCAATTAATTTAATATATCTTCATGTAATGGTACCGTTTTTTACTATTTGGTACAAAAAAAAATTAAGAATGTGTTGTTAAGGAAATATGAATTTATATATCTCTTTGGTCAAAAATATGTTGTCTTTCAAAACCATGTGTTCTAAATAAAAAATAAAAAATATTTTACTATTCTCATATATTTTTTAAAATAAAAATTCACCCATGTTTTACATTTAAAAATTATTTTATAAAAATGAAACATCTTTTATTTTTCTTTTTAATGTTGTTTTCAAAACATATTATAGTGGAAAAGGAATGTTCGTCGTTTATTAATTTATCTACCATCATGACTCTCATTTTATTGATTCTTCTATTATAAGTTTAAAAGATTAGTTATCTTAGGAAAAATAATTTTCCTAATACGAATCATATAGAATTTTTTACTATCATCTTAAAATAGGAAGGATTTATGTTCAAGAAGTATTTTAAATGATTTTCAAAGACTATATTTTTAAATAATTATTCAATGAAAATCATTTTCAAAAATTTTATATGTTTCAAATATGTTCTAAATTTATTTATACTTATTTTTTTAGCTTAAAAAACTATTTTCATAATTATTTCAATGATGTTTTATATTTTTTCATGGAAAATGCGTAAGGCCCCTGCATTAGACCTTACTTAATATTGAGTTATTACAAGATTACACATTGAGGATCTTTTCAGGTTTATAGTTTTAGAGAATTAGATCATAAAACTTGAATTACATTCCACATTCAAACAAAGTGGTTACATAAAAGATAGTATTCATTTTTTCCCATCAACAGAAACATATTTAAAAAATAAAGCATGGATTCTTTCTTGACACTTCTTTGACACTATCATCATATCGTGTACCTTCCCCTTGACCTGTGAAAAACATTTCAAAAAAACTTGGGATGATCATAAAAAGCTCAGTAAGGGTTATAAAAATATAGAGGAAACATGAGTTCATACATACATAAGAATGAAATCATACTTTACCCATAAAACATAGGCACTTTAACATACCTCATCAAATCATGAATAAATCATCATAAGACATAAAGGTAACGTGAGGCATTCATAAAATTCTTACGTAGGGAGTAACCCTTTTGGTTACATTTGGAATATCCACAAAAGTATATTCCCTAAATCTCATCTGAGAAACCTTAACGTTTCACTCCTTCACATTACCCAATGCATTGGAGAGCTATATCAGGCTCACCAGCCCTTAGTTTATCATGGAACCACCCGTTTTCATACAATGCCCAAGAACCATAACATAAATGTATCACATAAAACATGCATAAAGGAAATATAACATTTCCACATTTTAATCACAATATAACATTTTAGGATATTGAAATAATGAATCCATTAAAAAACCATTTTCAATACCATTTAAAACATTTTATAAAGAGACTTTTGAATCAAAGTGTCCCATAACACGTTGAAGCTTTTAACATTTTAAACCATTAATATCCATATAAATAAATCCTTAAAACCATTTTGAAAACATGGATATTAATAAGAACAAATCATTAAAACATTTAAAGCGATATTTTGGTTAAAGGGTTTTTACCAAAATTAGAGACACTTGAATACAATAATTGAGGAATAACATTTATTCAGAAATTTATAATACCATGAGAATAAATGGATTATGATATAATATTCCAAAGGACAGTATATACACCATATAAGAGTGAATTGGTTCATAACAACAATGAAGTATCAATAGAGATGTAAAATGTGATGAAATCCCTTATAAAGAAGGTATCCTTAAATTAAGGATAAATCAATCTCAAAATTATGTGTGAAAAATATAAATACACCCAATACAATTGGATATTAAGTGTAAAACAATAAAAGGTCATTAAAACATATTCAAAGGATGCCATATTCAATAACTACATGTTGAACCCAAAGAAATTTAAATTGGGTAAAAAAGATCCCTTGGTAAAATTCGACAGCCTAACAGCGTCACCTCAAAAATTCAGAAAATGAGTTGATGAGAGATAAAAAGGGAATATCATCACTTGGAAATAAAATTTAAATCAATCAGGATTTATAAGAACATATCCCAACATAATAGTATGTGAATTAAAAGACATAACAAACGAAGTCTTTTAAAAAGTTGAGGGTGAAAGGTTCCCTTACCGACTTGGGTAACTTTCTAAAAGTACACCCCATTGAAGAAGTGTCATACAATGAAAATGTAAATACCAATAAATGGAATTATATTACAAAAGGAGTGTAATAATGGACATTATATAAACCACTCAAAGGAAATTGTGGCAAATGTAGCATAAATCTCACGGGAATTAAAGTGAGATGAAAAATTTCTTACAAAAACTCGGCAGCTTAACGGCGCCACTTAAAACATCCAAAATGGATTGATGGTAGGAAATATGGTCTCTCATCCTATTAACATAAAGTTTACAGTAATAGAAATATAAAATAACATCCCAATAACAAGAAATATGAGCTTTAAAAGGAATGACATAAAAGAGTGTAATTAAAAAGAAAGAGAGTGGTTTGATCCCTTACCTCAAGTCCAACATGTCTTGTTTGTTTCTTTTTTATTCCTAAATAACAATAATTGGTGAAATTATAATTTCTTAAAGACCTCCTATAAATATTATTATTCAGTTCATATCACATATTGTAATGTTATAATAATTGGTTAATAATATGAGTTCATATCAGACGTTTTTGTCGATGTTTGGTACGCGAGTCAAAAATTGACCTTGTTGGAAAATAATCTTCCATGTAGTTTTAGGTACCTCTTATCCAGAATCTTATTCATGTTTTAAATATTATATATATCCATTATATATTCATTTTATACTATTACATAGCATTTGGTGATAAAAAACGAAAAGCATCGTTCATGGAGACGGTAGGTCGTACGTACACATGAACGCTACTTTCATTTTTTCTTTGTCATACTAACAGGATTAAAAATAAATGATATATATATATATATATTATAATTCAAGTATAATATATATGTTATATAGGTCACATATTGTCATTAATTTCATTCTTTATACGTTCCATGTATTGCATGTGCGAGTCACATCACTTCAGGGGGCTGTAGTCCACACTTCCTCATATGAAATTATCGCATTTACACAACATGAAAAGAATAAAGGTATGGTTTAAATATAAAATACAGAAGCATATAGTAAACATAAATACCATATATATCATATATAAAATAAAGTGACATCATATTGGCCACCTTTAAAGGTCTTAAATGAATATTGAACAATCATCGATTTGTGAGGCAGAAAGTCGCCAACCACAGAAACAGTATGTTCTTTAACCATTAGACGAAGGTGTGTGTAAGTTTAGATAAAATCCATCTTATAAAAACATCCTAGTATATTGAAGATACTTGAGATGTTACAAAATAAATTAATAAAAAGAGTTTAGGGGGTTGGAGAAGCAAAATAAAACAAAAGGACACAAGTGAAGACATTACCTTAAAATCGGGTAACTCCCTTTGGTTTGAGCTCAAAGGCTTCCTTGGGAAGACTTATGCCCAAAGTGAGGATTCAAGGAGTTATAGAAAGATGTGGAGAGACAAAATGGGCCGGGTTTGGCCGAGCCAACGGAATTGGAAGTGTGGGTAAGGAGGTAGTGGTGGGGGCCTTTTATAAGAGGAGGGGAGGGGCACTCATGGAATGAAAATAAATGTTACATTATTTTAGAATGAGTTTCGGATTTTAATGGTCCCACATTAATGTGTTTCGAGGTTAAGGTGATAATGGTTCGATATTCACCCATCCAATATGTTTTTGACATGTGTAGGTCTTATATTTTACATTATTATTCCATTTCATTTAAATCGTTAAATAATGAGGTCATCGCTGCATCATCATGATGTAATAAATAATTTAATTTATATAATGTCTAAAAATTATAAAAAAACTACTATGATGTATGAAATCTTTTTATCTTTCTAATGAATATTTATAGTCTAAAAGATCATTTATTTAGACAAAATTAAAAATATTTTACTTATGTGATACATTCATTGTTACATTTAACATTCTTTAAAAATAAAAAGATAAAAAGTCACTTTCTCACAAAATTGATTCCATGGGGCCACCAAGTTTGGCACATGGCATCCCATGGTCGGCCATGAGACAACCAATATCCTTAGGACACTTTTTGTGGTCATTTTTCATTATTATGATGTTATCTTATTATCTTTAACTACCCGATTACTCATTAATCAAGATAATTAAATATAATTACCGTCGTTACAATTCATAATGTCCAAAAACAAAAGAGTCTTAATTACATAATTTGGACCTTCTGATTCCAAATATGTAATCCATTTTACCAAATTCCAAACACATAAATTTAAATAATTAATTTTAAAAAACATCCCGTTGTCAAAACAAATAGCGGCTTTTTTAAAAACAATATTTATGAAACGTTTGGCAGTTGTTTATGCCTAATTCCAATGTGAAATTAATCACAATGACCATAATTGAATTAAATGGTAAAAATATATTCTAATGAAACTTTAAAACAAATTAAAAAGGTAATATAACCATATAATTAAATTATATGAAAAAGCAGTGTTGATGTAAAATGCAGTATTTTTCACTATTCATTGAAAAATGAACATTTTCAGAAAAATACCAAAAATTAACCCAAGGTAAATTTCAATGTCCCAATCATAAATAATATTTTTATTTTGAAAAATAGAGCTTATAAAATTTTCAAAAAGTGGATTTAAAAGATGTTTTCCATTAAAAGGCGATTAATCAACCTTTTAAAGAATATTGGAATGTTTACGCTTAAAATTGGATTCTTTCGCATTTTCAATCCTATAAGATTTATTGTAAGGAGTAAAAATATTTGAGAAACATATATAATAATTTTTTAGTTAGTTCTGTTCATTCTCGCCATTACAACGGCTAGGCGTTAACTACCATTTAAAATAATATTATTTTATTAATAGTGTGCAATGCAAGATTCCCAAGAAACTCATTGTTGCGTATTGGGTATGCCATCGTGAATTGCGTCCCCTTTAAAGTAATATTAATATTTTATTCACAAATATGGATAAATATGAAAATTTCATACTCTTTGTTTACCTGGGGTGTTACATCCTTCCCCCATTTTGGGAATTGCATCCTCGCAATTTTAAAATTGAGCTTGGAAACATCCTTGAACGTCCCACATCAGAACAAGAGTCGGTAAAACAATCACTTTAAAATAAAGAAAGTTAAGTACAAAGGTCACCCGAGTTATCCTATACTAGGATTCCAAGTAAGAAAATATGGACATAGAGGAAAAAACAAAGGGCCATGTTCTGATGGAGTGTGATAGTAAACATGTCTAGGAGAAAGTTAACTATAAGAGAATCACAAACTTGTGATGGGTTAAACTGTATTCGATTCCCCAGTAGGAAAATTTAATAGACAATATTTTTGTTTTAAGTTACTTTTTATTGAGGAATTTATTCATAAGGAAACATTGTCACTTATCATGTTGACTTTCAAATTTTATTAGATTCCTTACAAAAACTCATATTTTCTTCAAAAGACGAGTATTTAGGAAGACTTCTTCACATTAAGAGTACTATTATCAACTTCTAGAGAATCACCTAATCCAAAAAAGAGAACTATATACTTCCCATGTCTTTATACTTTAACCAAAACCAAAACAAAAAAGGTTAGTACAAGATCAGATAATACAGAAAAGGATAACCCTTTATAAAAAGAAAATCTATTCTTAATCTCCAAAATTTGTCCAACAAAACCCAAAGTTCAACGAGGACCATTCGATAAACAATTAGTCCACAAAATTATTCAATGTAAACCAAACTATGATTTAATCCCAAATATTTGAAGGATTTTGTCACATAGTCTTCCAAGTTAAATCGTAACATTTATCTCCAAACAACATCAGTTTCTCTTAATGTCTAGTGTTGAAAAGTAATTAACCTAATCACATATCCTCCATGATAGGTTAATAAATTTCTATAGATAACCCAAAATAAACTTACTCTTAATTCATAAAATCATCTAACTGAAAAGAATCAGTCAAACTAACTAGGGACTTCACCTAGTCCAGTGTTAGGTGATAAATACCAGTTGCACTTTGGTTATTTGTTCGATTCCAGCAGCTTTGTCCGACGCGACGGGTTGTCACATGGTCTGCGTGTTGTCCTTTTTCCAAAACTATACAATTCTCAAATCATTCCACAAAAATAGATAAAATCATAAAAAATAACCATAACATAATTTAACCTCAATTTTATCTCATGCCTTTCACTTCAATCATAACATATAGTAACCCATAATTACCTTAAAAGTAAGGATCATATAAACCCAAATGGTTCTTTATAACTATGTCCACAAAAGAACAGATAACTATTCCCTGAATAAAATTTTCATATATTAAACATCAGGGTTACAGATACTATAAAAAGTCTTCTAATGTAACCCCATCATCAAAAGAGACTTAATAATCTCAGGAATTTCACCATAACTCTTGAAGCCATTATATGTTGACTTCATACTCATTCAACATTCTTCATGATCCATTAACCATTCCTTTCCAACTTATTCTGAAATACTTCTTTCCTACAAACAAAATCATGAATCATATCCTAAGATTCCAAAATAGGAAAACAATAGTTATGAAATAATCCATAACTTTGATTGGTCATTTTCAGTTTCTTCATCCTCAATAGGAATGGCATTAAGTATTGGTAAATGAAAATTTGTACGATCTTGGTGATCCCATTCACGAAACTTCTTCATAGGACATGTGTCTGCATAATGACCATGCACACAACATTGAAAACATTCAATTGATCCCTCATAATGAACTTCATTCCCTTTCCTCAAGTCAACTGGATGCTTCCTTTTTCCATGGCATGTTCTTGCTTTATGAACTTCATTTCCACATCTATAGAATATTTCTGCCCCTTTGAAACATTTTCCTAGGTGATTCTTTCCACATCTTTGACACATAGGTTTTTGAACACACTTACCTTTATGATTATTACCTGTACTTCCGTAGGGATTTGTTTCTCGCATATATAATGCCTTAGAGAAATCACCAAGGTTTTGGTGGTCAATCATGACTCAAGATAGTTGGTTGAGGATAATCACAAGAGTTCACATTGCAGCTCCCATATCATTCAGTGGCTTGCTCAAAAAACTGTCACAGTTTCCTTCACATCCAATATTACTTTGGTGCCTGCTAGATCCATCCATTTACTAAAACAAAAAAGGTCAGTGTGAGTATATCAAAAAAACCATCTTGTACTAATGAGGAAGATACAAACTAAGATATACATAGTCATTCACTTTATCTAAAACTAGGACTCTTTCTGAAATCCTAACCATTATGGTAATGTCACTTATGCTTAAAAAATAACCTAACCTCTAAAGTTATCTAAACCGACCTCTGATACAAACTATAAGGCCCCAGCCTTAAACCTTAATTAATCTTGAGTTATTACAAGATTACACATTGAGGATCATTTCAGGTTTAGAGTTTTAGATTATTAGATCATAAAACTTGCATTACATTCCACATTCAAACAAAGTGGTTACATAAAAGATAGTGTTCTTTTTTTCCCATCAATGGAAACATATTTAAAAAATAAATCATGGATTCATTCTTGAAACTTCTTTGAAACTATCATCATATCAGGTACCTTTCCCTTGACCTGTGAAAAACATTTCAAAAAAACTTGGGATGAGCATAAAATGCTCAGTAAGGGTTATAAAAATATTGAAAGGAAACATGAGTTCATACATACATAAGAATGAAATCATACTTTACCCATAATACATTGTCACTTTAACATACCTCATCAAATCATGAATAAATCATCATAAGACATAAAGGTATCTTGAGGCATTCATAACATTCTTACATAGGGAGTAACCCTCTTGGTTTCATTTGGAATATCCACCACAGTATATTCCCTAAATCTCTTCAGAGAAACTGTAGCGTTTCACTCCTTCGCGTTACCCAATGCATTGGAGAGCTATATCGGGATCACCCGCCCTTAGTTTATCACGAAACAACCCGTTTTCATAAAATTCCCAAGAACCATAACATAAATGTATCACATAAAACATGCATAAAGGAAATATAACATTTCCACATTTCAATCACAGTATAACATTTTAGGATATTAAAATAATGAATCAATTAAAAAAAACCATTTTCAAAACCATTTAAAACATTTAATAAAGAGATTTTTGAATCAAAGTTTCCAATACTACCTTAATGATTTTAACATTTTAAACCATTAATATCCATATAAATAATTCCTTAAAACCATTTTGAAAACATGGATATTAAAAAGAACAAATCATGAAAACATTTAAAGCGATATTTGGTTAAAGGGTTTTTACCCAAATTAGAGACACTTGAATACAATAATTGAGGAATAAAATTTAATCAGAACATTATAATACCATGATAATAAATGGATTCATTATATAATATTACAATTGATATTATATACACCATATAAGAGTGAATTGGTGCATAACAACAATGAAGTCTCAATAGAGATGTAAAATGTGATGAAATCCCTTATAAAGAAGGTATCCTTAAATTAAGGATAAATCAATCTCAAAACTATGTGTGACAAATATAAATACACCCAATACAATTGGATATTAATTGTAAAACAATAAAAAGCCATTCAAACATATTCAAAGGATGACATATTCAATAAATACATGTTGAACCCAAAGAAATCGAAATTGGGTTAAAAAGTTCCCTTGGTAAAATTCGACAGCCTAACGGCGTCACTTCAAAAATTCAGAAAATGAGTTAATGAGAGATAAAAAGGGAATATCGTCACTTGGAAATAAAATTTAAATCAATAAGGATATAGAATAACATATCCCAACATAATAGTATGTGAATTAAAAGACATAACAAACAGAGTCTTTTAAAAAGAGGTGGGTGAAAGGTTCCCTTACTGACTTGGGTAACTTTCGAAAAGTACACCCCCTTGAAGAAGTGTCATACAATGAATATGTAAATACCCATAAATGGAATTATATTACAAAAGGAGTGTAATAATGGTATGTACATAAACCACTTAAAGGAAATTGTGGAAAATGTAGCATAAATCTCACGGGAATAAAAGTGAGATGCAAAATCTCTAACAAAAACTCGGCAGCCTAACAGCGCCACTTAAAACATAAAAAATGGATTGATGAGAGAAAATAGGGTATCTCATCATATTAAAATAATGTTTACAGAAAGAGGAATATAAAATAACATCCCATTAACAATAAATATGATCTTTAAAAGGAATGACATAAAAGAGTGTACTTAAAAAGAAAGAGAGAGGTTGGATCCCTTACCTCAAGTCCAACATGTCTTGTTCATTTCTTTATATTCCCGAATAATAAACTTTGGTCAAATCATAATTTCATAAGGACCTCCAATAATGATTATTATTCAGTTCATATCACATATTTTAATGTTATAATAATTGGTTAATAATATGAGTTCATATCAGACGTTTTTGTCGATGTTTGGTACGTGAGTCAAAAATTGAACTTGTTGGAAAATAATTTACCATGTAGTTATAGGTAAATCATATCCAGAATAGTATTGATGTTTTATATATCATATATATCCAGTATATATTAATTTTATACTATTACATAGCATTTCGAGATAAAAAACGAAAATCACCGTTCATGGAGACGGTAGGCCGTACGTACGCATGAACGCTACTTTCATTTGTTCTTTGTCTTATTAACAGGATTAAAAATAAATGATATATATATATATTATAATTCCATTATAATATATATGTTATATAGGTGACATATGTTCATTAATTTCATTCTATATATGTTCCATGTATTGCATGTACGAGTCACATCACTTGAGGGGGCGGTAGTCCACACTTCCTCGTATGAAATTATCGCATTTACACAACATGAAAAGAATAAAGGTATTGTTTAAATATAAAATACAGAAGAATATAGTAAACATAAATACCATATATATCATATATAAAATACAGTGACATCATAATGTCCACCTTTAAAGGTGTTAAAATAATATTGAACAATCATCATTTTGTGAGGCAGAAAATCGCCTACCACAGAAACAGTATGTTCTTTAACCATTAGACGAAGGTGTGTGTAAGTGTAGCTCGAATACTTCTTATAAAAACATCCTAGTATTCTGAAGATACTAGAGGTGTAACAAACAAAATGAATAAAAAGTGTTTAGGGGGTTGGAGAAGCAAAATAAAACAAAAGGACACAAGTGAAGACATTACCTTAAAATCGGGTAACTCCCTTTGGTTTGAGATCAAAGGCTTCCTTGGGAAGACTTCCGCCCAATGTGAGGCTTCAAGGAGTTAGAGACGGATGTGGAGAGACAAAATGGGCAGGGGTTGGCTGATCCAAAGTCTTTGGATGTGTGGGTATGGAGGTAGTGGTGGGGGCCTTTTATAAGAGGAGGGGAGGGGCATTCTTGGAATGTAAATAAATGTTACATTATTTTAGAATGAGTTTTGGATTTTAATGGTCCCACATTGATGTGTTTCGAGGATAAGGTGATAAGGGTTCGAAATACACCCATCCAATAGGTTTTGGACCTGTTTAGGTCATAGATTTTACAGTATCTTTCCATTTTATTTAATTCGTTAAATAATGAGGTCATCACTGCATCATCATGATGTCATAAATAATTTAATTTATTTAATGTCTAAAAATTATAATAAAACTACAATGATGTAGTAAATCATTTTATCTTTCTAATTAATATTTATAGTCAAAATGATAAATTATGTAGAAAAAATTAAAAATATTTTACTTATGTGATACATTCTTTGTTACATTTATCATTCTTTAAAAATAAAAAGATAAAAAGTCACTTTCTCACAAAAGTGATTCCATGGGGCCCCCAAGTTTGGCACAAGGAATCCCATGGTCGGCCATGAGACAACCTGTAGCCTTAGGACACATTTTGTGGTCATTTTGTATTATTATGATATTATCTTATTATCTTTAACTACCCGATTACTCATTAATCAACATAATTAAAGATAATTACCGTCGTTACTATTCATAATGTCCAAAAACAAAAGAGTATTAATTACATAATTTGGACCTTATGATTCCAAATATTTAATCCATTTTTCCAAATTCCAAACACATAAATTTCAATAATTAATTTAAAAAAACTTCTCGTTGTCAAAACAAATAGCGGGTTTTTTAGAAACAGTATTTATGAGAAGTTTGGCACTTGTTTATGCCTAATTCCAAAGTGAAATTAATCACAATGAATATAATTGAATTACATGGTAAAAATATATTCTAATTACACTTTAAAACAAATTAAAAAGGTAATATAACCATATAATTAAATTATATGAAAAAGAAGTTTTGATGTAAAATGCAGTATTTTTCACTATTCATTGAAAAATGAACATTTTCAGAAAAATACCAAAAATTAACCCAAGGTAAATTTCAATGTCCCAATCATAAATAATATGTTTATTTTGAAAAATAGAGCTTATAAAATTGTCAAAAAGTGGATTTAAAAGAGGTTCTCCATTAAAAGGCGGTTAATCGACCTCTTAAAGAATATTGGAATGTTTTCGCTTAAAATTGGATTCATTCGCATTTCTAATCCTATAAACATTATTTTAAGGAGTAAAAATATGTGACCAACATATATAATAATTTTTTAGTTAGTTCTGTTAATTATCGCCATTACAACGGCTAGGCGTTGACTACCATTTAAAATAATATTATTTTATTATTAGAGTGTAATGCAAGATTCCCAAGAAACTCATTGTTACGTATTGGGTACGCCTTCGTGCATAACGTCCCCTTTAAAGTAATATTAATATTTTATTCACAAATATGGATAAATATGAAAATGTCATACTCTTTATTTACCTGGGGTGTTACAAAATGGTTTTCAAAATGTTTGCAAGATTCATTATTTTGTTTTCATGGTTATTTTCAAAGAAAATAGTTTCCAAAAGGATTTCTGTTTTAAAAATGTATTTTTTTCATGGAGAATGGATATTTTCCTCCAAAAATAATATATAATTTGTTTTAAAAATTTATGTTCCATCTATGAAAACATTTTTTGGTGTTACTGATTCCTGAATGATTATACATTCTAATGGTTAAATCATATTCTTCTTCTGAATGGATTATATTTTGATAGAATGATTTTTAGGAAACCCATTTAACATTAATGGGTTATAGTCTTATAAAAACCATTTCAATTTCATGTGTTATTTATTTAGGAAACCTATTTCACTTTTATAGGTTATATGGTAATGAATATTTCTTCTATTCTTTGCTATTATTTGATGAAAGGGTTTTGATAGATATCTATTTTCCACAGGTTTGGATATGCTGACATGTTAATGATACCCATTTTATTTCGTGGGAAATAATTTAATTTTTTTATCCTCTTATAGAACACATATGTATGGTTTCATTATGAGATTGGGAAACTGATATATCTCTCCAATGAATTGGGTAATGATTTATATCTCAAAAGATAAAAATATATATAAAGGGGGTGAACTCGTTTCAGTTAATGAAATTGTATGACATGATGATCTTGGGAGTGAACCTTGACTACTAAAATGGTCATCAGAGTGAACTATGAATATCAATATGGATATAAGAGTGAACCCATTATACTAAGATGTCCTTGTAATTAAACATTGACTACAATGGAAATCATTTTTATATATTTATGTGTATGCTAAAATTCAATGTCTTATTCCTATATTATCCAATAATTGATTATGATCTTGATTCCCTTATGATTAATGTCTTATGAACTGTCAATATTTTTTTCCATTATTCATTTTTATGGACATTGATATGCATGGTATGATCTTCTATTGTTCCTATCATCTTCTCATTCCATTATGATCATTTTATTATTGTATATAACTCTTGTTTACTCTTATTTAGCATCTGATCTCACCTATTTCTACTATATCATTTCCCCTCGTTATGAAGAATGGTGTTAAGTAGGAGTACGAAAGGATAAGATCTTTATGGTAGATGTCGATGATATTTTATCAAGGTCATTATGGTCATGTACTTATATAATTTTCCGAATATTCACTAATAGGTTTTAATGTCCCTATATGTTAACCATGGGTCACTATATTTAAAATAAATGAGAATGTCTAGTCAATCGTTGGAAACTATGATGTGAAAACCTTAGTGAGATAACATGAGATATTTAAAAGGATATTGTTTGGGATGTATCTAAGAATAAGATAATGGTGTCAAATATGTAAAAAAAGGTTTCATAATTTAGAAATTCTATATGTGAATTTTAATGATTTTGTTGTATTCCACTAAGATATGTGATTCTCACAATATAATTTCTGGATTGAATCAATTTTGGGAACTATATATAACATGATTAACGTTAAATGTGACACAAAATTTTAAGCTAGTCAGTCAAGTAGGATGATCATTAGAATGATGGATGTTGTGACCATTTCAAACAAGTTTTCACGGAACATGATTAATAATTTGTACCTTAACCGACTATCAGACTCACGAAGGAAGGGAAGGAAGGAATTAATTAATATTTTGGGTAATGGAGACCAGTGAGGAAAGTAGACGAATTTTCCTTAGTGTCTTGAATTTGGAATGAAGAACCCTAGTGAATGTATAAACGAAATTGTAATATGTTTTTAACTATGAAAAATTGAAAAAAGAAAGAATAAATAAAAGAAATAAGAAGAGTTTTTTTAACAAAATGGATGAGAATATTGTTATCCTGAATATATCATCGATGATTAAATTCATTGAGAGTGGAATTAATAGTCATTTTTAAAATCGATGTCCTGAGTGGAAACATCATAAATATAATCACCATTGTGGTATATGTAAGGTTTATATTGCTGGTGATGAAGATACAACAAGTGAAATGTTAAAGGAATTAAGGGTAATTAAAATGGATGAGGTTTTCTAGATGATGGTTTAAATAAAAATGGAATAATATAAGATTTTATTAATTTGGATTGAATTATTATGTAAAATAAATGGTTACATATATATGTATTATTCAGATTATGTGTTTTGATTAAAGATCTATAATAATATTTTGAAATATTTTTATGGACTAGAAAAGTGATTTAATTTCAATGTAAAATTTTGACTAAGGGAATAGAACCCTTAATATGTTTCAAATTTTGAGATACTGATTATCAGCTATTGCAATTTCGGATATGAATGAGTAAATTTAACAATACTAATTACCACATAACTAAAAAATATTAAATTAATAAATTGTTTATGCTATCCTGGATTGATTTTATCAAAATTTTGATTTTTAGAATATTTCCAATAAACAATGTAATAAAGAAACATGGATGTTTTAAATAGTTATTTATGGTAATTACGATTACTACCATGTTTCAATAAAATTCATTATGAAGGTATACAAATTTTTGTTATGTAAAAAATAAGATGTACTTTAGGATATATATGTTGATCAATTCTATGCTATTTGTGAGAAATTTGGTGACTTTATTTCTAGTATTTTTAAATCCATCTTCTTTATGGTTATAAGGCTAACAATTTATTGAATGGTTTATATTAAAATTTAGATGAGACTTTATAAAATAAAGTATTATATCTACATATGTGGATTTATTCATATTGGATAACCTATGATAACCATTTTTCTATAAGATTAACTAATGAAATTTGGAATTACATATCTTTTAATTTACGGATCTCATGATTTGATACTTCTTCAGGAATGGATAATTTTCCATCATTTCATAGAAAAATTGATTAGGTGGAAATTTATAAAGGTTCAAACCTAGGGTGGTATTGTGATTATGAAATTGAATCAAATAATTTAAGCACATTTTTTCATGATAATTATTCAAATTTAGGAGAAGGGTCTGGAAATAAAATGTTATCTAGTTGTCATCATTTCTATGATATCAAAAAAAAATTCATGCCACTTTTGATTTTGATTTTTTGATCATTAAATTTCTTCTATCCATTGTCTCGATCACTATCCATCAAAAACATTATAGTTATATTATTTTTCCTTGTCCATGTACTCACTTGAAACCTATTGTCTCTTAGGTGGAAACCTAGTTATGAGTAACATTGTTAAACTATTTTGTTTAAAAATTTCCCTATTATATGTAAGTTTTATTAATTTTTTTGATATGGGATTATATGAAAGCAACATTCAAGTATTAATACTTTTACAAACCAGGGGAATTTGTGTGTAGAAATAAACATTAAGTGGGGTAGAATGTAAGACCCTGAGGTTTTGTAACTTTTTTCAAATTAAATTAATCATAACTACATTCTTCACATAACACAACTATATATATATATATTGTGTTATATGAAATACTCAGTTTGGATTGTCTTCCATTCCACACCGTGTTAATAATTAACTACACACATCACTTATATTACCTCTTGGTAAAGACAACACTATTTTTTTCTTGTGTTAAAACCAATGCATAGATTCTTATATATCTTGAGTTACACTAAACGATGAGTTTTACATACTACAGTATAACAATAATACAATCATTATAATATTATTATAGTTTCCTTCTATCCACTACAATAGAATCTATAAATAAGATTATCTAAATTGTGAAAATATTATTTTCACATGTATATAAAATGAATCCTTTGGTTATCAATTAATTATAAATGAATGTAATGCCTGTTTGAAAATAATGAAATACCTTCTCTAATAAAACATATTATTTTTATTTGTCAAAAAATGTCTCTAAATAGTTTAAATAAACTAAATTTTATGAATGTTTTTAAAATAATTATATATTATATATTCAATAAATTATTTTTTACACTCACATAATATATTTGGTTGGTATAAGATAAGATTAAATCCAATTTTGTGAATAATAAGAAGTATTTTCTAAATGGTAATTTTACTACCTTTAATTGGAGAACCCATTATTATTCTAAATTTTGTTGCATTGATAATTTTTATTTGAAAAACTAATCTTAAATTAAGAAATCAAAATATCAAAATTTACTTTGGATGAATTTTTTGTATTTTTATGTGAAGTTTCATTTTTTTGGGGAATGGTAAAAAATACTGAATTTTAATTGAAAAATTCATTTTTGTTTAATTTAATTATATTAATAAATTTTATTTTGTGTTGGATTTATATTTTATTTTGATCAATTTTAAATAATGTATTCAAATTTATGTCATCGAAACCAATTTGATATTTGAATTGGATATACAAACATTTCAAAATTTTAAACATTATTACATGAAAAACATACTATAATGACACATCTATGGGATTAATTTCAAATTAATTTATGCCAATTATATGATTATAATTTATACAAATTAATTAAATATGTGGATTCATAATAATTTATAATTTATAATATGGTTAGCTTAATTTTTGACAAATAATATTAGTGGACGTAATTTGGATTAATTATAGTGATTAAGGTAAAACAACATTACATAGTTGTAAAACATTAATTTAAGGGTAAAATAACCCAAACAGATGACTACAATATATTTTTGGTCATATTCCATGGTATGCTCTCTTATCTCAAAAATATAAAATTATTTGAGGCATATTATGTAGGGGAGACCTCTAAATAATGTTAACATTTTTTATATTTACATGAATGCCACTCCACCACCACTATAAATGGGAACTCACACCTTCACTTATTCAGTCAGGTCAAGCTATATTGATAATTAAAATTTATCCCTAATAATATCCCAACATAGCTAGTATAATTCTATAATCCTTTATTTGGATATTAATTCAACCTAGGATACCCTTTAGTGGAAACAGAAAGGAGTTACCCGGAAAAGAGGTAACGTTCTTCAATATGCATTTATGTTTTATCTCTTTTCACCGCCATTCGATTATAATTATTCCATTATTACATAATAATCATAGTATCCTCAATATGATGATATTATTTAAGAAAATTGTTTGACATACACTCAAAATAAATCCATCAAATGGTATATGTAATCATCACTTGTTTGTACGGTGGACATCCGCCAGGAGAACTAATGTCATTTGTTCTTCAATTTCAACATTTAATGGTTTGGAATAAGGATTCATTTTAAGTTACTATACGATATATACGATATTTATAATGTTTTTATTATTCTATAATTATTATATAATAAATAACTTCATGATTTATGTTTTGTGGAAATATGATAACTTTATTTGTGGATTTGATGACTACTGCCTCCTCAACGAAATATGATTCATTCACACATTACAAGGAATGCGTAAAAGATGAGTTTAGTGAACTTATTTGATATATATAAAATAATAACGCTATTAGAAATATAATATTAACACACACACACACAGATATATATATATATATATATATATATCATTTTTATTTATTTCATTAAAAATATTATAAGAAAATAGAAATAATATTCATGCATATGTATGACTTTCCATCTCAATGAGCAGTGTATTTCATTTATAATTATTAACATTAATATAATATTATAAATAAATAAATAATATATATATATATGATATTTATACCCTATTTTACATAATGTAAATAAGTAAATCATGATCTATATAGGAGGACTAAGAATAACAAGTCAAATCATGTTCAACAAACAAAGATGTTATCACCTTGAACAAATCTAATATATTGAATTGTTAACAAACAGGTAATATAATGTTATAATAAAATCATATACGGTATGATATATAGTAATATGGTTCATATTTATTTGTATAATAAACTTTTATTTACTATATATGAAGTTTCGATGGGTTTAAACAAATTTAATACTTATTGTAAGGATTTTATAACCATGCTTTTATTTCTATGGGATATAGGGTATATTCAGAACTTATTCTTGTTGTGTTGTCTATTTAATACCATACAACATTTCTTATAATGAATTTACATCATTTCATTATATGAAATGTTTAAATTTATTTTATTATTTCTTTGGGATCAGGATTCAAAATCTACCCAAGTAGTAAGGGGATTTATTGTCTCACATTTATTTGTGTGAGACTTATGCCTTAATTAGAACTTGTTTCTTTTTTGTGGTGTCTATAATGACCATAAATATTCTATATGATAATTATTCTTAAACATATTAGTATTTAAATACATATTTTATTATATATTTCTCTTGGGGTCTTATGGATCAAAAGTTACTAAATCAGTAAGTTAGTTTTGTTTCAATTTTCATTATTTGGAAAACATGTTTTTTATGCCCCTATATTCTTCTACAATGAGTATATAATTCCATTTAATAGTTTTAGAAAGAGGCCACTTCCTTTAATGATATTTTATTCTTAATATAATTTCATTTTATAGGGAAATTATGTTCAATGTTACAAGAGTGGTTTGGAATTAAGGGAATAATCTCATCATTTATCGGGATTGTTAAGGATTTTATTTCCATTTATGAAATCATATGATCAATATCTCATGAACAGTCACAAAATTTATTATCCTCAATTTACTCATTATATATTGATTTCATGGTAATATTTCTCCACTCTTTTGTACTCAAGGTAATTAATAAAGTGTTTTTAAAGAACATTATACTTTATCACTTTCTTCTGATGAAAATCTATGTTCATTCAAAATCTTTTTTTAAAAAAATTTCTAATATTCCCCATTGATGTCTAAAATAAATTTTTAATCATTTTATAAATTTTAATAAAAGTATTATTAAAAACTATTTTTTTTTGTTTTCAGATCAAGGCACCTTTCAACGCATTTTACAGTAAAGAAGTAATGTTTGGTATGTACAAATTTATCCACCATTATGATGGTCCTTTATTTTAATATAACTTTTAATGTTTACAAGATTAATTTTATAAATAATTTTTTTTCTCTAAATTTTATTTATATTCATTTTTTTAAATGTGGTTTTCAATAAAAAAGATTTTCAAAAAGATTTTATATTCTAGAAGTGTATTAAATGATTTTCAATGCTTCATTTATTTGTTTTCAAATATATTTTCAAGTAATATTGTTTATTTTTAATGTTTTATGTTTAGGATTTATTTTAATTTTTTCAGGATTCCAATAAATTTTTTAAAAGAAATGTTTTTCAGGCTTCTTTTATATATTTTCAATGAAAATGTTTTTCAAATTGCTTCCATTCTTCTTTAATAAATTATCAAGGTAAGTTTCATTCAAAATGGTATTCAAATGGTTTTAATATTTAATTCTATTTATGAATAATGGATAATTTTCTCAAAAAATAATTTTGAATGAGTTTTAAATTTTTTTTACATCAATGTTGAGATCATTTGTGTTATTCTTGCCTTACTAGGGATATGATCTCAGGGTTCAATTTATACTCATTTTCAAAATGGATTACGATTTGATTGAATGATGTTTATGAGATTCATTTATATTTCCTGGGTTATAATATAAGAAAGACATTCTTCTTCCTTATGTTATATTTTTTGACACCTCATTCGATTTCATGGGTTATATGATTATGAAATCTATTTCGTTTTATCAGTTATGATTTGATGAAATGGTTTTAAAATATATCTCATTTCCATAGGTTATGATACGATGACATTAGTATTATACATATTTCAATTCATGTGTTGGGATATTATTTTATTTATCTTGATTCACATATATGTATGATTTCATTTTGAGATGGGTGGGACCGACATATCCCTCTAATTCATTGGGTAAATATTTATATCTCATGAGATAGACATTGGTGAAATGAGTAGTGAACTCAATTCTATAAATGAATTTTTATTCTATGATAGACTCGGGAGTGATCCTTTAATACTAAGATAGTTTTGAATGTAAACCACAACTACCAATATGGTTTGGGTATTGAACCCATTCGACTAATACTGCTTCAGAATTAAGACATGAAAACTTTGAAAATAATTTTTATAAGTTTACATGTCTTACATAATACCTTGTATTGTTACTATGTTATGATTTAATGGATTGTGCTCTTGATCTCCATATGATACATTTCTTATGAACTACCAATAATTATTCCCTGATTCAGGTTTATGGATTATTATCTTCATGATCTTTCATCATTATATAAGATTATGTTAGAATGGTTATAGAGACACTAAACCTTTACAGGACAGGTGAATATAGTTTCGTAATCTGTTAAATATTCGTAAAAACTGATTTAATATTCAATTATATTAAACTTGGTTCTCTATATCCTTTATTAAAAAAAATCATAGTCATCGATTCAAGTTATTTATCATTTGAAACATCATCCAATATATGTTTCAATGGTTTAATATTAAATAATGGTGATATAAGGGGGATGAAGAGTGGGAGGATGGTAGGGAGTGGTGAATGGGGTTAGAAAAGACTCCCTTCTATTACTTGAATGGATGAATGGTAAGTGTTGATCCATACACACCACCCTGGGTAATCTGGTGGTGTGGATATTACAATGGACGATATTGGTTTGACCACCCCTTAATCCATGAAATCATGTAAATATTATAACTCAATGTATTCAATAAAAAACATGTTTTATATGTTCTATACAAGAGATAAATAATACAAAAATAAAAAATAAAAGTAATAATGATGAAAGAAACAAAAATAGGATGATGCCTTATGATTAGTTCATCAATGAAATGACACATGCTGTTAATTCCCCAATACTTGTAATCCTCCTAGAATAATGTACAAATTAATCACTATCTAGGCATTAAATTAGATAATATATAACTATAATTAGAGGAGTTAAATGTTAATTTATATAGTGTTATATAGTTCAACCAATTATTTTATTTAAATTGATGAGAAAATACCCATATAAGGCCCAAAAACCCAATGCCAATCAGGCCTCCCTAGGATAAACACCATGTTTTTAGTACCTCTATGGTGATAGATTATTCTTCGAGTTGTTTTTATTAAGAGATATACATTATTTACATCAATCATTTTTACATTGTCGATTTATTTATTTATCAAGTATTAAATATTCCATGAAAATTCCACCATTTTTGAATCTCTATAAACATTGGAAAAATGGTACCCACAGAGATCTGAGATCAACAAATATCTAAAAACAATTATTATTGTTTTTCGGTTGGTGTTAGTTTCTTAGATAAAACTCCCTTTTTTAATTTTTATTAAAATAATATATGTTAATATCATATCACGTAATGAATATTATATTGTGTAACATTAACATGATAATATCATTCATATATTAATAACATGAAAGTATTACTATATTTACCCACTATAATGAGAACCAGAAAATGTAATAAAATATTCCTAAATAAATGTGTCATTTAGTCTATATACATAAATCTATCCTTAAAAATATAATATTTCACTATCTGGTGTTGTATGTTCATAAGAAATCATGAAATCTTCCCATGAAGTGAACACTTTCTGATGTATAATATATATGATCATGAGGATATAAACTAAAAAAAAGGATTTCATGTTTTCTATATGGCATTGGTCGTCCCAATATATAAACATGTGTATTGGTCATTATTCTTTATAAATTTATTAATTTGGTTCATGAGTCACGCAATTTAAGGAATAGCCAAAAAATAGGATTAAATATACTCATGGTGAAGTAGAATATGTAGGGCATGTCATAAGTTATATAGAATTAATAAAATAAGAAAAGAAATTATTTTTCAGTTCCATATTAATTTTTGATGATATCGTTTCCCTGTGGATTCCAATTAAAATATTTGACAAAATCCATGTACAATGTATTTTATATATAATATCATATAAAAAATTTAATTTAATATAAATCAAACATGTTGGTAGATAACACATGTATGCATCATGTTTCATGAGATATTGATGAAATAAATGGATTGTATTACACAATATCTTTCAAATGATGGTATTTTAGTTTATACGTTTACTTATTTCCCTATGGGTAGTTTGTTGGGTTTCGTGGAGTTAATCATTGATATTATGTATGTTTCTACATTATCATTGAGAAATGTGCTCAGAATGTCACACACTATGTATATATAAAATCATATTAAAATATATGTAATTGAGAATTAGAAATATATTTATTCCGCAATTGTAGAATAGTAAATATTTTAATATATATAGATCATATAAATAAATTCTAATGATATATGAGGTTATAATATGTGTTTTGAATTTTAACGATTCTATAACTATTCACAAGGTGTTAAATTAAAGTTTATTTTTCACAAATTTGGTATATAAATATAATGAAATATTTATTTGGTTACATGAATATTAAAATAAATATGTATTTTCATTTAATTCCCCTGTTTTTTGGGAACTTATTTTTCAAAAATCATTTACTTTTCTATATAAAGATGGAAAAAAGAGATTATGAAGCGAATATTGAGAATGTTCAAGTGAAAATGATCCTTATGAATAGGTGAAAAGTTTTTATAGATGGGCCTACGCACTTAGAGGCCTGTAAAGACCACATGGCACATCTCCCATCACGGTACACAAATGTTGGACACCTACATCGAGGACCTATGTGGCCTAGTTATTTATTTATCAATTTGCTGAATTACTTCATTGTAGACCTACACCATTGGCCTAAACAGACAAACTCCTTTAACGAGGATGGCTTCGTGCCTATAAATGGGAAATTTGTGATCTCTTTTTGGAAAAATGAATATTTAGAGGAACCCGCATAGCACTCATTGCACAACACCTTCTCCCAACTCCCTTGAAATTTCTCATGTATCTATATAAAAATCAATAAAATAAAAAATAATAAGGGATAACCATGATTAAAGGCCTTTATGGTCTAAATAAAATACACCATTTCAAGGACCCTTCTTATAAAACAAGAATAAAAATTTGTAAGTCATCTTACTTAAGTAAGGACATACATGAAACTCTTACAAATACACAAATGTAGTCCCACGGTCCTTAGGATAAGGCCTCACATAATTATTGATTCCATGGTAGTATGTTTTTAAAGCATATCCATATTTTTAGGTATATTTTCCATGCATAAAACACTTTTAGTTCCTCTTTGAACCTATGGGGGACACCTGCACGCCATATCTATGTCGAGTACCTATGACCATGACCTACATTATCTATCCTTCAATCAACATTCAAATCCACTCATGGGAGGTCCTCTCTATCATTTGTTCCCTTGTCTGAAAGGGGCCAACTTGAAACCTTCACCATTACCTCCTGATTTAAGAAACCATGTGGAAATTCACATTAGCGTGTCATCCATATAGATTTGTATTTCAGTGGTCATTGGATTCTACCACTTGTTCTATCAAAAAGTTATGATCCTCTCAACGTCTATGGATTTGTATTCCGAAGATCAACAGTGAATTTATCATAGGAACAATGTTGAGGGTGTAGCGGTCCCGGAGCCTGACGTACATGGACATCAAATTAATTTTGCGGAATACATAGTACATAACAAAAACACACACACAAGGATCATAATAGTTTAGTGTCTATGGAAACTCGGAACGTAATCTTCTAATCGTGGGGAATGATCTTCAATATCTCCCATAAAGATCTTACCTTTTTTTACCTAAAACCTTTCTTTATATCCTGGGGAAAAGAAAACATAAAAGGGTGAGCTCAAATGCTCAGTAAGGGTATACAAAAGAAAAATCAATCACATCATATTCATAAGAACATAACTTTTGGAAATCTTAACCTGCAAAAGAGAGCATAATTTCATAACATGGGATAAATCATAGTAGTGAAATGAAATCCCAATAATCATCACATAAAACATGAAACTTTGTGTCATACACACATAATCATAGAGAATCATTTCTTGTTAGTCAAGACTCATTGCCAAGACTTTCTTAGTGGACAAAGTCCCTTTCTGAATCGAGTAACCCTCGTTTCAGTCCTGTTTCACTAAACCGGTATGACCAACCATTTCAGCCATGTCTATCTCATGAGATATACAATCTTTACCCAATGCATTGGAGGGAGATATATGTCCCACCCATCTCATAATGATAGCATTCTTATGTGTGCCACAAAATCATAAATCATACATCATTGCATAACCCATGTAATACAAAGGGGAATCTTAAACATCATGACATCATAAAAAAAATCATATAAGATAAAGGAATTCAGAAAATTAATTCCATCACAACATAATCAAATAAATTTAATAATAGGGATAAAAACAGAACCCTTTATTATCATAGATGGAAAATAATTTTGATAAAACACTTGAACTCCATTCTTGAGGAAAATATCCTTTCTTCTTCAAAAACATTTTTCCTTTCTTAACATGTCATAAAACTAAAAGAAGTTTATTAAAAATAAACTTGAAAACTTGTAAAGGAAGCTTCTTGGAAAGAATGTTTTCAAAATCCATTTAAGTCATATAAGTTAAAAAATCATTCTTCGTACTTTTGTCGGAAAAGTCAAAAAGTACCTCGTACGAAAAACGACAAAAGAATCCTTTCATATCTTTTACAAAAAACTCATAGAAGGGTAAAATTGGATATAAACTATTGTATAAGGATGGAAATAATATTACATATTGAGGGAACATTTATGTGGATGATAAAATACACCCCAGTAAATACCAAAGTAAAAACAATCTCGAATAAAAATGAGATTGTGATATTTCCCTTACCTTAGGTCTGACTTGCTTTGTAAGTGTACGAACCTCCTGTATAATGATTTAAATCATGTTATTGACTTATTATAGAATCATATTGATTGTTATTATATCATATATGGTCCACTTATGACTTTATATTACCTGTTCTTTTGTAAATTCATGTTAAAGTAGCGTTTTGGGTAAAATCGTCTCATTTGTCATTCGTGTTTTTAACTTGTAATTATTAATATGATTACTTGGATCATGATTACTCATATCCAGAATGTAAAACATGATTTATATAAAATATATATTTATAAAATATATATATATATATAATATCGATAAATGGAATGAAGTACACCGTTCATGGAGATGGTAGTCTGTACGTACGCATGAACGCTGTTTTCATTTCCTTATTGAAGTGAATGGAATTAAGTAGATGACATACATATAAATTTACATAAATCCAGTATCATTATTATGTCATATATTTCATTAGTACTTATTATATATACTTTATAATCATTCATGAATGGTTAATCATTGAGAATGAATCTCATCGCGTCGTGGAGACGGTAGTCCGTACGTACGCACGAGCGATGATATCGTTCCCATGGTCATGGAATTGTGTTGAAGTGTATGTAGACTATTTCAGTATCAATATAACTTTATAATAATCATATATAGTTACTCATTACACCTTTATACCCATCCAATTAAGGTGGTGGCGGAAAATAGATTACACCACGGCATGGAGACGGTATTCCGTACGTACGCACGCGCGGTGATTTCCTTTTTTCCGTAGGATGGATAGAAGGTGAATTAGGGTTGTTTCATATTTATAATAACATATCAGTATGTATGTAATACTGATGTTATTACTTTATCATGAAACATCTAAAGAATAAGAAGTTGAATAAGAAAGAAATTGAAAAGATCGGTAATGGATATTACCTCTTCTTTGAAACGCCTCTTTGAATCCTCCACTTAGGGAACTAAGTGGAGGAGGGGGAGGATGTGTCCTTTTATAAGGGAGGAGAGGGACACCTTAGGAATATCTCAAAATATTATTTTATATTAAAGTAAAAATCTGTTTATAATGGTTCCAAAGGGTATTATTTCGAAGCTAAAGTGGGGATGGGTCGAAATACTATCAACCAATAGGATTTATACAAGTTTAGGTTATTATTTTAACCTTATCAATTAGATTTAACTCTATGTTAAATAATTTAACTTTTACCGTGTCTTTTTGTTTTCTTAAACTATAAGGTTAATACACTTACTATAAGATGCCAAAGGATCCCCAAATTGTTTATTATTAATATATATATCTGTATCTAAGTCATTTGGCCGAACCTATGATGTTTAGGAATAAAATAACAATTAATAATATAATATTTGATTTAAAAACTATTTTGTGTCAATTTTGACACTATTTGATATATGATTTTTGTGAAAGTCATAACAGAATTATATGTTCTAACCAAGTTGATTAAATCAACACTAATATATCATAGTAACCTAGAAAATTAGTGGAATTCATTAAAAGTTTCAAATTACATTTATTTTGGTGTTTATAACATCAATTATGTCAATATTTCATTAATAAGATAATTACTGCATCATCATTGTGTCATAAATAAATTAAATTATTTATTGTCTAAAAATTACAAATAAAATATAATTATGTAGGAAATACTTTTATCTTTCTAATGAATATTTATAGTCGAATTTATCTTATATATAACCCCATATTAAAAATGTTTTAGTAAATAAACTTTGATTTTAACTCTTTTAACCCTTCTTTAAATAAATTAATAATAAATGTCCTAATCTAATCCAAGTGGGCCTAAATGGTCATATTTTATTCCTAAGTTTGTTTTTGGTCGAATTACACTTATCCAATAGAATTAGGACATGTGTTAGGGTTATAATAATATCATCTTTACCCTTAATTACCCTATTTACTTTTAACCGTGGTAAAAAAAGTAAAAAGTTACTATTCACCAAAAATTATTTTCATCTCATTGAACCACATTTTAGTCATTGATATTAACCGTGTCTCTCGGATTTTCAAAATTCCACTCACAGAAGCGGTAAAATTAAGTTTTATGAACAATTCAATTTTTTTAAGTACCACTTAGTGGTTTCACTATTCATCGAAAATTTAATGTTTTCAGAAAAAATACCAAAGATTAGGCCTAAGATATATTTGATATTATGAACTCAAAAATGATGTCTATTTTACCAAATTCAAAACATATCAGTTTCATTAACTAATTTAAAAATTAATTCTCGTCGTCAAAACAAATAGCGTGTTTTTAAGAGATAATAACTATCAAAAGATTGACACTAGTTTAAAACTGGATTAAATGTCAAATTACATCCAATGACCAACATTGTATTAAATTGTAAAAATATATTCTAAATATACTTTAAAACCACTCAAATTAAAAATTTATAACTATTAATTATTTCGATTGAAAAAGTTGTTTTTAATTAAAATTTAGTAATTTTCACTATTCATCAAAATATGAAAGTTATCTGAAAATCACCAAAATTTCACCCTAAGCTAATTTCGATATTACGAATCCAAAAATGAATTCCATTATGAAAAATAAAATTTAAAAAATTTCAAAAAGTGGTTATTACTATTCATAACGGCTAGTTTTGATAATATTTTAATAGCATATCGTTGTTTAGCAAAACTTGGTGTTGTGTACAACACACGCTATCGTGGAAGGTCGTGATTGCGTGTAATTCAAGCCAGGTTAGAGATGTGTGTTGTGAAAGCTCTTTTTGGTGCAGCGTATAACACAAGACATTAATGAAATTAAAAAGAATATTTTTCATAAAATCTCGGGGTGTTACATTCTACCCCCCTTAAAATGAATTTCGCCCTCGAAATTCGTTGGGGTTATAAATGGTTTACTACTCGAAAGTTTCTTTAATAGAAACCCACATCGTAAAAAGGAATACCAAAACCAATCTTTAAAAACAAAAGTATGAAACGTAACGGTTACCCAAATAAACTAATCATTGGGTTTCCGCATAGGTGAAAATATGGATATGTAAGAGAAATCTAACCATCATGTTCTGATGGAGAGTTGTAGAGAACATGGCTATGGAAAAGCCAACAATCACAAATACATAAATTTGTGATGATCTAAGGTACCATCTGATTAATCAGATATAAGAGAACTAGGACAACATTTTTGGTTTTCAAATTCATTTCCCTAAAGTTGAAGAATTTGAATTAGAATAAATACTTACTTTATTTTGGTACAATCTCACTGTTGTTCGTGCCTTGAACAATTTCCACTTCATCTCTTAAATAAATGAAGTTGAATTTGTTATTCGTGAAGTGTTAGCAAATCATGTGATAGAATGACGGGTCATTCCATCTGTCTTAAACAAAAGGTTAGCAAAAGTTATTAAATATACATAAGTCATTCTATAGTGAGATTAATCATATATGGTTCCTAAAATGGACTTATACTTCATATATCATACTGCTTAATACAATAAAACTAGTTTCTACTAAACAGGGACTTCCTGTAGGCCAGTGGTAGGCGATAAAGGCCAGTCACACTTCGGTTGTGGGTTCGATTTCCACAGCCTTGTCCGATGCGATGGGCTGTCGCCCGTCCTGCAGGTTGTCCTTTTTCTAAAACTACATTACTATAACATCACATAAATAATATCAAAAAAAATTTCTATCCTTAAACTATACTAACTTATGTCCAACATAATCCATTACAACCTTTAGGCTTATCCATAATACTGCAGTCCAATCTCATAACATAGTGAAAATGATTACCAGAGATTTAGCACCATCGTCGATCCCCATATATCATAAGATATGTTTTGTTGGGCACATTCCAAACATTCAAAGACCTTAATCGTGTATTCTCTTGAATACCTTAGTGAAAACATGAATGCAGTTAAAAGTTAACACTTTCCACATAGCAAAATCCTCAAAATTCTATATACTCAAACCATGATATCACTTAGTCCTTATATCAATCATGAGCTCATGAATACTGTTAAACATTTCGTTTTCTCGTTTTCCCTTCATTATGCGCATATCATCTTATTTCCAAAAATATCTCAATCACTTTTAATACCACATTAGACCAACACATAAATATTTCAATACATTATGATACAACATTATTTTTGAATCCCATTACATAAATACTTAATCATTCCACCACATCGTTGTCATATTCAACATCGCCAATAGTGATCGCATGTGACTTCCCTTTGTCCTTTGCCTTAAGTGGATGCTCATGTTGATCATCACTAACCCTTGGATTAGGGCATTTATTAGCATAATGCCCCATTTCCTTGCACTTGAAGCATTGAAGTGTTGGTGGTGCGTTCTCTGCTGTGTTTGCTTTATTCACATCATTAGAAACCCTTTTTCCATTACTTCGACACTCAGCTGCTCGATGACCTTCTTTTCCACACATAAAACATTTTCTAGTCCCTTTAAGACAATCTCCACCATGCTTGTTTCCACACTTTGTGCATAAGGAAACACTCATCTTCTTTTCACCATTATTTTGAGATTTCTCCTTAAACTCCATCTTTCGTTTCTTGTCAAAACCATGAGATGTATATGTAACACCAACTTCCATTTCTACCTTGATAGCACAATGCACAATTTCTTCATAGCTACTGAAGACTCTTACAGCTAATGCCCTTCAAAGACTTGGTTTTATGCCACTGAAAAATCGATCAACTATACTTTCAGGTTGGATGATAATACCAGAAGCGTACCTTGCAAGTCTTGTAAAATTTGCTTCGTATATACCAACAGATTCATCATCCTTCTACTTCAACTCAAGAAACTCCTTCTCCATCTTTGTTCGAAGAATACGAGGGAAGTACTTACTGAAAAACATGTTATTGAACTCGTCCCATTCCATGGACTCAATTTCATCTCTTTGCCTCATATTCTTGATAAGATTCCACCATTGATCAGCTTCACCTTCCAAATGATATACTGCTAAGGTGACTTTATCATGCTCAGAACATTGAAGAACTGAAAATATCTTTTCAGTGGTACTGATCCATTGTTCAGCAACAAGTGGATCAGAAGACCCACTGAAAGATGGTGGACGTTGCCTCATGAAGGACTCAAAAGAATATTGTTCCCTTCTCTGCTCATTTGGAAGTCCAGAATGATTCATATCTTGTGTAAGTATAGTAATAAGATTTTTCACTCCATCTCCCATAACATTTGTTTGTTCAGGAGGGCAATCATTGCATTGTCCATTCAATTGATCAACACGGTTCCTTCGGGTTCCAGCCATCGTCTAAAACCCAAAAAGAATAGTGTGAGAGGAAAAAATAATGCTAGGGAAATCAACATAATAACGGGGGAGTACCCTTAATATATAACATCTTATGTTAAATTCTAAGATCGTTACTGTAGTTCTAGGACAGTATCTTATACGTATACTTATCCTTAGGGACATCCCTAGACATACCTTAGAAATATCTCTAGGGATCTCACTAACGCTTTCGCATCCTAGTTTCCAAAGGTTGACTAAACCTTTCCTCTGATGCCAACTATAGCGGTCCCGGAGCCTGACGTACATGGACATTAAATTAATTTTGCCGAATACTTAGTACATAACAAAAACACACACACAAGGATCGTAATATTTTAGTGTCTTTGGAAACTCGGAACGTAATCTTCTAATAGTGGTGAAAGATCTTCAATATCTCCCATAAAGATCTTCCCTTTTTTTACCTAAAACCTTTCTTTATATCCTGGGGAAAAGAAAACATAAAAGGGTGAGCTCAAATGCTTAGTAAGGGTATATAAAAGAAAAATCAATCACATCGTATTCATAAGAACATAACTTTTGGAAATCTTAACCTGCAAAAGAGAGCATAATTTCATAACTTGGGATAAATCATAGTAGTGAAATGAAATCCCAATAATCATCACTTAAAACATGAAACTTTGTGTCATACACACATAATCATAGAGAATCATTTCTTGTAAGTCAAGACTCATTGCCAAGACTATCTTAGTGGACAAAGTCCCTTTCTGAATCGAGTAACCCTCGTTTCAGTCCTGTTTCACTGAACCGGTATAACCTACCATTTCAGCCATGTCTATCTCATGAGATATAAAATCTTCACCCAATGCATTGGAGGGAGATATAGGTCCCACCCATCTCATAATGATATTATTCTTATGTGTGCCACAAAATCATAAATCATACATCATTGCATAACCCATGTAATAGAAATGGGAATCTTAAACATCATGACATCATAAAACAAATCATATAAGATAAAGGAATTCAGAAAATTAATTCCATCACAAGATAATCAAATCAATGTAATAATAGGGATAAAAACATAACCCTTTATTATCATAGATGGAAAATAATTTTGATAAAACACTTGAACTCCATTCTTGATGAAAATATCCTTTCTTCTTCAAAAACATTTTTCCTTTCTTAACATGTCATACAACTAAAAGATGTTTATTAAAAATAAACTTGAAAACTTGTAAAGGACGATTCTTGGAAATAATGTTTTAAAAATCCATTTATTTCATATAAGTTAAAAAAACATTCTTCGTACTTTTGTCGGAAAAGTCAAAAAGTACCTCGTACGAAAAACGACAAAAGATTCCTTTCATATCTTTTACAAAAAACTCATAGAAGGGTAAAATTGGATACAAAATATTGTATAAGGATGGAAATAATATTACATATTGAGGGAACATGTATGTGGATGATAAAATACACCCCAGTAAATACCAAAGTAAAAACAATCTCGAATAAAAATGAGATTGTAATATTTCCCTTACCTTAGGTCCGACTTGCTTTGTAAGTGTCTGAACCTCCTGTATAATGATTTAAATCATGTTATTGACTTATTCCAGAATCATATTCATTGTTATTATATCATATATGGTCCACTTATGACTTTATATAACCTGTTCTTTTGTAAATTCATGTTAAAGTAGCGTTTTGGGTAAAATCGTCTCATTTGTCGTTCGTGTATTTAACTTTTAATTATTAATATGATTACTTGGATCATGATTACTTATATCCAGAATCTAAAACATGATTTATATATAATATATATTCATAATATATATATATATATATAATATTGATAAATGGAATGAAATACACCGTTCATGGGGACGGTAGTCCGTACGTACGCATGAACGTTGTTTTCATTTCCTTATTGAAGTGAATGGAATTAAGTAGATGACATACATATAAATTTACATAAATCCAGTATCATTATTATGTAATATATTTCATTAGTACTTATTATATATACTTTATAATAATTCATGAATGGTTAATCATTGAGAATGAATCTCATCGCGTCGTGGAGACGGTAGTCCGTACGTATGCACGAGCGATGATATCGTTCCCATGGTCATGGAATTGTGTTTAAGTGTATGTAGACTATTTCAGTATCAATATCACTTTATAATAATCATATATAGTTACTCATTACACCTTTATACCCATCCAATTAAGGTGGTGGCGGAAAATAGATAACACCCCGGCGTGGAGACGGTATTCCGTACGTACGCACGCGCGGTGATTTCCTTTTTTCTGTAGGATGGATAGAAGGTGAATTAGGGTTGTTTCATATTTATAATAACATATAAGTATGTAAGTAATACTGATGTTATTATTTTATCATGAAACAACTAAAGAAGAAGAAGTTGAATAAGAAATAAATTGAAAAGATCGGTAATGGATATTACCTCTTCTTTGAAACGCCTCTTTGAATCCTCCACTTAGGGAACTAAGATTGGTCTTTTAAGAAGACTAGGACCTCAAGGATTATTCTAGGGAAGTGGAGAAGGGATTTTGGTAGGGGTTGGCCGAGCTTGAGTGCTCAAATTGGTGTGAGGAGGAGGGGGAGAAGGTGTCCTTTTATAAGGGAGGAGAGGGGCACCTTAGGAATATCTCAAAATATTATTTTATATTATCAACCAATAGGATTTAGACATGTTTAGGTTATTATTTTAACCTTATCAATTAGATTTAACTCTAAGTTAAATAATTTAACTTTTACCGTGTCATTTTGTTTTCTTACACTATATGGTTAATACACTTACTATAACATGCCAAACGATCCCCAAATTGTTTATTATTAATATATATATCCTTATCTAAGTCATTTGGCCGAACCTTAGATTTTTAGGAATAATATAACAATTAATAATATAATATTTTATTTAAAAACTATTTTGTGTCAATTTTGACACTATTTGATATATGATTTTTGTGAAAGTCATAACAGAATTATATGTTCGAACCAAGTTGATTAAATCAACACTAATATATCATAGTAACCTATAAAACTAGTGTAATTTATAACAAGTCTCAGATTACATTTATTTTGGTGTTTATAACATCAATTATGTCAATATTTCATTAATAAGATAATTATTGCATCATCATTGTGTCATAAATAAATTAAATTATTTAATGTCTAAAAATTAAAAATAGAATATCATTATGTAGGAAATCCTTTTATCTTTCTAATGAATATTTATAGTCGAATGTATATTATGTATAACCCCATATTAAAAATGTTTTAGTAAATAATCGTTGATTTTAACTCTTTTAAACCTTCTTTAAATAAATTAATAATAAATGTCCTAATCTAATCCAAGTGGGCCTAAATGGTCATATTTTATTCCTAAGTTTGTTTTTGGTCTAATTACACTTATCCAATAGAATTAGGACATGTGTTAGGGTAATAATAATATCATCTTTACCCTTAATTACCCTATTTACTTTTAACCGTGGTAAAAAAAGTAAAAAGTTACAATTCACCAAAAATTATTTTCATCTCATTGAACCACATTTTAGTCCTTGATATTAACCGTGTCTCTCGGATTTTCGAAATTACACTCACAGAAGCGGTAAAATTAAGTTTTATGAACAATTCAGTTTTTTTAACTACCACTTAGTGGTTTCACTATTCATCGAAAATTGAATGTTTTCAGAAAAATACCAAAATTTAGGCCTAAGCTATATTTGATATTATGAACTCAAAAATGATTTCTATTTTACCAAATTCAAAACATATCAGCTGCATTAACTAATTTAAAAATTAATTCTCGTCGTCAAAACAAATAACGTGTTTTTAAGAGATAATAACTATCAAAAGATTGACACTAGTTTATAACTGGTTTAAATGTGAAATTACATCCAATGACCAACATTGTATTAAATTGTAAAAATATATTCTAAATATACTTTAAAACCACTCAAATTAATAATTTATGACTATTAATTATTTCGATTGAAAAAGATGTTTTTAATTAAAATTTAGTAATTTTCACTATTCATCAAAATATGAAAGTTATCCGAAAATCACCAAAATTTCACCCTAAGCTAATTTCGATATTACGAATCCAAAAATGAATTCCATTTTGAAAAATAAAATTTAAAAAATTTCAAAACGTGGTTATTACTATTGATAACGGCTAGTTTTGATAATATTTTAATAGCATATCGTTGTTTAGCGAAACTTGGTGTTGCGTACAACACACGCTATTGTGGAAGGTCGCGATTGCGTGTAATTCAAGCCAGGTCAGAGATGTGTGTTGTGAAAACTCTTTTTTGTGTTGCGTATAACACAAGACATTAGTGAAATTAAAAAGAATATTTTTCATAAAATCTCGGGGTGTTACAGAGGGGTTACCACTCTTGGGTTTTGAGGATATGACCATATCCATCCCAACTCATTTCTATAATCTAGAGCCTCCAGTTCCAAACATGGATGATGATGATCAATATTGTTTTTTATTCTGGAATGGAATGATCACCCTTTCTACAAGAGCCATTTTAGTGCATTCCTCATGGAGTACGACCATGTCCTTATAGGTAGGATGTTACAGTCTTTCTTCTCTAATCCACTATGTCACTAACCTTTATTCATTAATTAGTCTTTCTTACAACATAATGTGAAGAGGTGGAAGTGTCATTCCCCCAGCCTCTTTCATCTTGTACCAATCCTCTTACATAAACAAAGGTGGAAGAGGTTTTGGTTTTTTAAATCTTTCCCATCCTCCTGTTTCTCACACCGATCATGAATTGTGTGGTCTTAGAGGATAGTGATGATAAAATACAAATATGTTCCACATAAGGGATTGAACTATGAGAACACTAATTTATTCTATAAATAGGATTTGTAGGAATACCATTTAATGCCTATGGTCAATGGTCATATTCCTCAAGAGTAATACCCAATCATAATTCCCTTAGTCCGAGAATCATACATAGGACGTAGCTCATAGTTAAACTCCCAAATCTCCATCATTTTAGACATCCATTTGGACCATTTAATAAGGGAATTATCTTTAAGAATGAACCCAAATTTATTTATCTCCAAGTACCAAATTCTCCTTGAAGACTTACCTAAACAACGTGGGATTTGATCCCCCAGAAAATGAAAAACATATGAAGCCTCTATAAGGTCTAACCACATCACTCGATATCAACCATGTTATCATTGTCTATATTCCCACCATGGACTAATTCATCCCGAGAATCTATATCTATCTCAGGTTCATGATAATGACTCTACCTATGTCACACACCATGAATTTACTAGGAACATTCCACCTAGATATCATTTTCACATGAGGTTAAACATTACAGTTGGGTCCTTATAACATGAAATAAAAACGTATGTTGTGTTCCAATAAATCGAACTGAGATACATGGATTCTGATTATTTTGACAAGTATCTGTAGGAATCACATCAATGGGGTTGTTCCCAATATCAAAAAAAATAATTTCTCCATAGATGAAAATAAATTGAAGAGTTACCTTAGTCTTCCTTGATCATAATAAAACTTCAGAGTGCCCAATTGTGTTGATATAAAACTAGAATCACCGTAATAACAACCAAATCATCCCTGAGTAGAACTCTATTGGATACCTTTTATGGAGAATCTCATATACATACTAAAATCAATATTGGTTAAAACCATTTGATACATACAAATGATTCTATATTCCACATATGGAAATAATTTATTACTAATCCTATGGAAACCCAAATCAAACATCGGAATTAATAATGGATTCGAAAATATGTATTAAATCTATAAAAGTGTCCCAGAGTAGACCATAATATCCCCTAAAAGGGTGTGATGATCCTGAACTCCCGTCAACTCGACCAATGTGAGTTCCCGTGCTTCATCGGTCAAACTTGCCGGTGAGAACATGCCTTTGGAAAGCAAGTACCCTTGGATATAGAAACATCAGGTGTTTCCAATTCTGCAAATAAACATGTTTGAAACCACTAGGAAATAGAAAATCGTAACAAGGAATTAATTATGATGATAACAGAGAATGGTGGACACAACATGAAGTCATAACCAAGATGATAATGTAACCCATTTGTCAGGCCATTTCTAATAAAAGAGGGAAAAAAGAAATCAATCGTGCTTGTGTTCATTTAAAAATATGATTCATTGATGGGGTTTTATAGGTCATGTAAATTATATATCATTAGGAAGTCCCTTTTTCTCAGAACTCCATCTATCAATATTCCTTCCACTATGTTTAAACTGAAGAATAACCATGCTGCTACTCAGTCTAGAACTTCATCTTTGTAACGGACATCGCCACCCACGCATAGTCTTCAACACTGGGTCTCTAAATAACCAGTTTGAGAGTACCTTCATCATGTTATCATCATGACCCTAGATTATTTTTGATAGACCCCCAATCTCAATAATCACCCCCTCTGATTTGGTCAATGATGAGCGGTGGTCCTGAAAAAGACGGTGCCAACCGTCATCTTCAACTGTTTCAGAATCTAATATCCAAAACACAGAAACTCATTCCTCCAATATTTTATGTAGATGGATATAGAGGCCACATATGACCTCATCCTAAAGGCATATGGGTTGTTCCCATGGATTAATTACATCAATCACTACCACCAGATCTTCACAACATTGAACCCTCATCATGAAAAGAGTATCAACTTCGTCTATCCGGACCTGGTTAATCATATCTAGGAACACATGATGGAAAAATGGGGATGAAAAATGACTAATAGGGAGCATGGTCCAACATTTTCAAACTCCAGATAATTCGACCAACCTAGTTTGGTTTCAAATAGTGAGCGGTAACAGTCACTGATCCGCCTATATTTTGCTATCTTGTAGGATATTATTGTGGGACCCAACTAATCGTTCCATTCAAATATGACAGAGTGCTACGAGAAGGGATATACATCTATTAAATCCATTAATACTACCATCAGACACTTTAGGAATAATTCAAATATTCCTTTCAACCTAGTTCAATGAAATCCTGTAAGCAGGAAAATACACCTACCTGCACCTACAAAACCTACCAACAACCTTACTTGGTTGTTCTCAGAGAAGTCAGTCAGAAAGTATCAATGAAAAAAGAGGGCAGACATAACTCTCTGCACCCACACATGATATCTATTAGTATACAGTAACCGAAAATAAAGGATAATAGAAGGTACATACTCTTAATTCAGATATGGAATAGAATATTATTCCCATTCCAATCCTGGATGTAACTAAGAAGAACATGGAAAACGGATAAAGGGTAAACACAATTTCCAAAGAATATCCTTGAATCATTCCAAAAATATAATATCATAGAAGAAAATAGTACCAGTGGGATGGATACATAACTCTGACCCCACAAATGTAGTAGCTCATCATTATAAAAAACCAAAGCAGACTCATACCTTTTCTCTAGTCTAAACAGGTCTTGTAAAAAAATCCTGCATTTAATACGGATAATCGGGGTAGGAATATACACCCTCTACAACTAGATATAATCATACAATTCTAATGGTCATTAAAATCAGGCACATACCCTTTCCAATAAAACCAATTTTCCTGTCATGTGGCCCCATCATCTAGTAAGAAGATGCCCATAAAATAGTTTTATCAAACACTGTATAGCAATTAAGAACTAATTTCTGATCTGGCATTTCTTAATGAAACAGTTCTTGAATCAAACTAGTATTTATCTATTATGGTTCAAGATCCTACACTAACATTACCATATGACGGGAGTAGTATCAATTATACAGAAAGTCCATGTTAGAAACTTATTTATGAATGATTTATTTAGGTCAATCTAGTCAATTTCAAGTTCCCATCTCTTGTTAAGAGCCATGGAAACCCTCTATGTGGCTAGAAGACCATGTACAAGAGGGTTATCCCTTAATATAATCCCCTATGGTGGTCCTACCCATGATTATGTTCCATGCACTATTCTCCTCATAGTAGTAATTTTAATTTTCAATAAAACTCTTCAATAGGAAATCTAGTGACAAGAAATCCCTCTTATTTGTAGGCACATGAAAATACAATACCCCTTATCTTTGATGCCTTTCCACTATTAGGTGAAATACTTTCTAAACCGAAATAACGACCATGGTGATGGTCATTCTCTGAACCACCCTTGGGAAATTTAACTTCTATTTATATAAAGGAATCGATTATAGATTATTCTAATTCTAAAAATAGTAAGAAAATGCAATCATTGGTCTAATCAGCCATATAATCCTCTGGAAAAAGATGAAGAGGATATGTTAAAAATGTCACAAATGAACCCCATGAAAACCTGAATTTGTTGGTGGAGATGGTCCATGATATGGTGTGAAGGTTGTTCATGATCCCAATGGGATGTAAACTTATACCATGCAACAAAACATACAAAAGAGAATGAGTTTAATCCAAAAAAATTGCGATTAATAAAAAAACAAATGAAAATGTTGCAGTACTAACAACTAAATCCCAAAAAATTAAATAAATAATTGACTAAAAAGTTACAACTATACAAACTGAAAACTAAAACACGAACAACTAAATCATTGCCACACGATCTCTATGTGACGTATTGGCCAACATCAACAACAAGACCAGATTTTCTCCACCCACGGGTACCTAGACCCGAAGAACCTAAGAGAAGGATAACCTAAAACTAAAATGATAGGATAAGTGTGTGAATTGAGATTCTTAGTAGGGATGCCCATGATAAAACACTGAATCTAAGAGCCTCATTTCCCAAAGAAAAATATGAAATGATGTTTTAAATAGAGTTATGAGAGTGGGATTTTTCTTTTTTAATAAATCAACTCCATTAATCACATTCTAAAAAACCAACACATTACACTTAATATTTCCAAAATCATTTTCAGATTATATTCTAAAAATTCTCAATTATGATAAACATGGGTTGTACTTAAAAGAAACTGAAAATAGTATATGTTGAAGAAAAATCATATCTGAATGTATACAAGAAAAAAACACTAACCATATATAACCCTAAACATCTTTAGAATACCCCTGTACATAATTTCTTCAAAACAACTTGTTGGTTTATAGTAAAACCCCTCAGTTAATAACCAACTACTTTCTCTTTCTAGCCTCTCCAATGCCACATCCCACGTGGAATGTCTACAACTCCAGAAGGGAACAAACCCATCTAATAAGAGTTTGTGAGATACCATCTCTCGATCATCTAATAGACACCCAGGAACCCATGCTCATATTAATAATACTGTGTTAGTAGGAGGCTAACACACACAAGCCTCATCTCAGCATTCATCATTTCACTTGCCTAACCAAAACATAGAAACCAATATATGATATCCTATAAAAGGGAAATAAATCATATAAAGGTTCCAATTTCATATATTTCCTTCAATGACAAATCATAATGGTTACAATTGGACCTCTATTATATGTAAAAATTTAAATCATTTCATTAAATGCATCATATTTCCAGTTGGGTGTACACATCTGCTAAACCACAATTGTTTCCAAATGAAAACATAGTTATACCCACTAAGTTGAATGTTCCAAATGGGCCTTTAACATAACATAGATAAAAAACCCAAAACATCACACAAACCATAATTTTATATTTATATATCCAAAGACTCTCTAATGTTCCAAACACACACCCAAACACTTCGTGGCTACCAAATGGGCCTCCACTATTTTCAAACGCACACCAAAGAATGTTTTAAGGCCAAACAGGCCTAAACATATGGGACACATTTAATTTTTTTTTTCTAAAAACCCCTTGAATAAGAACATTAACATTTAAAAGTAAATGTGTCCAATTCATGAAAAATGGAATAAAATAAGAACAATTTATGAAACCAGGGTTTAGAGAATACACTAATTCAATGCAACATATTCAATCTAGGGAACATACATGTCTGCACCTAGTGCACCCATGGATTTTCCAACATAAAATTTCATAATAAACATTATAATATATACTCAAAATCCTTTTCCCAAAAAAAACAATTTTCACTAAACTAAAAGCAATTTATCATTAAATTTAGAGAAGATATAACAATCCCTGTTAAACTGTAAAACCCTTTAAATTACACAATACCACAATTATTAAGACGTACCATTACCAAATGAAATGCACCAATCCATTTCAAAACTAAATACAAATAATCATAATGACTTAGTACAATGAATTTCAGAAAATCCCCCAATGAAACATTAAATAAAAAATATCATTTTAATAAACACCCTAGGTTCCATAAGGTTATATAAAATAACACAAATCTATTATAAGACCTCTATTTAGAAAACCTGATAAACTCCAAAATACTAAAATAATTTTACTACGTGTGAAATAGGGGGGAAATTCAACTTTATAAATTTATATAAAACACTAATCATCCGAGAAATGCTTTAGGAAATAAAAACATGGAAGCACCTACTAAAACCAATTGTGATTGGAATGAAACTCCAAAGAAATGAAGAATCAATCCTAACAGAAAATCCAAAAACCATTTACACAAGAAAAATGTGAAAGATTAACCAACCATAAATTTATGGTTTAGAAAAGGGATGAAACCCCACATGAAAATCAAAGTTTAACTATATATGAAGAAAAATATGAAAAAAATCAGAATAACCCCTATGAAACTACATTCTATCTAATGAAGAAGAAACCATTGAGAGAAGGTAGGCCATGGAAGGAGGGGATTCGAAACCCCATGTAGGGCCAAAATGAGGAGGATTTGGGGGATCTTGATCTAGGGTAAAATAAGGGGAGATTGAGAGAAGAGGATATGTAATTTTTAATGACCTATAATGTCCACGCGGTTTTTCCACACACATAACCAAACCAAAAAATAATTGTGCAGACCACTCTACCCAAAAGATAATAAACACACTATTTTTTGGGACCTACCTCGTGCACAATCTGGGTGGTTATTTTTTTCCCACAAAACCCGCCACCTGACTAGGTGACACAACTACATGTAACCATGCAGAAACCTTTCTCCTCTTGGAAAATTCACCAAAAACTTCAAAAACACAAAACGTAGACTAGTACTCAAAGCTGAACATCAAACAAAACATCCAAGACTAATAAAAGAAAATAATAAATAAGTATCTAAGGTTGAGGTGTGAAAAAACATGGAGGAAAATAGGATAAACATGAAATACTAGTCGTGTTCTTGAATTTATCCACTACTAAATAAAACATTCTAGATATCCTGGTGGAAGATTATATTTTTGAAGTACACATCAACATATGGAAAAATATTATTCCAATAAAATAGTAGTAATTACATAATAATGAGTATAAAAGTCATGGAAATGAAATAAAAGGGTCAAATGGTAACATAATTTAGCATGTCTTAGGGTTTCCTGATATCCAACGATCTATAAATACCAGGATGGCCTTTAATGTGAATGAATCAATGCATTAATGGGGTTTCAATGACTGATTAACGATACCTCATCTGGTGTATATATTAGAGGATGGGGTGAAAATGATCATTTCATTTCCCTTAACTCTCTATCCAATAAAGCCCGCTAAACTGGTTGAATGCTATATCATTTAACCAGGCTAGATATAAAAAAATATTATAATCATGAGCAAAGCTATTATCAACATGAACAGTCCACAACTGGATGTCACCATTATCAGGCTATAATAGACCATGTTGTTGATAACATTTACATCAGTTATTTGAGAACATCGATCATTCTTCCATTTTTGGGAATGTCTGATGCTGTATTGCACAGATGTATGTAATAACACAATGATCTTATGAAATTTTTAATTTATGTGAGTGTTGGATAATGCACCCACCTAATGATCGAACTAAAATCTATTAAATAATAAGAGAAATTGTCATAATATTTTCAATTTTAGTTATGTAGAAACCCCATCATGAAAGGCTAGGTGATTGTTTTACCCAAACCTCAGAGCAAGTGAACCCACCCCAAAGGGTTGTGAAATGAAAACAAGAATATACTCATCACTCAGGGTCTGGTGCTTTTTTAATTCAACAATACACTCCTTAGTGAGAAATAATTTTCACCTTGTTTGAAAAAAATATGCTAGATGAATCTTCTATGTTAATTACATCACATGATTCAGTATTTTGACGTAGGACAGACATTAATAAACATTCATTAGATTCCCTTTGGGTTACTATCGATGAAAAAGATCTTGGGGAATAAATAAACATGGGGACAAGGTCTCATGGGGGGAATAGACGAAGGATATCCCATAGAGATTCTAATAGAATTCATGCAATTAATTATGAATCATTAATCCTCATCAATGTTATCGCCAGAAATCCCCCAGAACATGAGTATAGTTCATAAGAGTTGGGATTGGATGTTCATGTTCATAATTTTTTTCAAAATAATAAAAATGAAGGATGTGTGCATACTATAAACCAAATTCCCATACTAAAATTTGTGTTCCCTCAAATAATCCACCTATACCTCCTTGAAAGGAACCTAATAGTGAAAAAGGTACGAGTCAATCTATGTTTCACCATACCTCTATGGATGGTCAATCCCTTTCGATAGAGGAATCATTTTCTCAATAAGAGGTATAAATCAAAATGTTTAGAAAACTCAATGAAAAGTTACTCTGAGGTAATCATCCAACCACATATGATTCACAACAATACCCTGAACATGAAATTATATTTTACTCACCTCCAAAAAGAGTATTTTTTGTAACTGCAGATGAAAATAATGAATTCCCTTCATTGTATACACAACAACAACATGATCATGTAATTATTTATAGGACCACCCCTAATAGTTACGCACATAAGATACCAGTTGTCCGACCACCAGTTTTCATTCTGGTCGCTACACTGATTCAATCTCCAGATACCACACCTATTTAGGATCCATTGGAAATAGATGTTCCTTGAATTATTATGAGAACAATCGATTCATTAACCGAACAATTGGAATCTATATAAGGATTGTGTGCCTCTTTACAACTAGAAAGTAACCCTTACCATGAATTGGTAGATCAGACTCCTCCACCAAAAAACTTTGGGAATACCACATTACAAAACACTAATGGTTTGGTTCACCTAGATTAGCACTTGGTGAATTTCATCTATCAATGAGATCCCATGATAGGAACCCCTGAATAGTAGGAGGCGGTGAAACTTTTGTGTTTTTTGCAATCCCTACAAGGTTCACCCATTGTGTGGTGTCAGAGTTTGTAGTCTTGTTCGACTACTTGATGGGAAGACCTTAATTATAAATTATTCTTCTAGTTAAGATCAACATTCCAATATATGATAGTCTTTGGTCTAATGGACTGTAAAAAAATAGGGACTGAAATACTCCCATATTTCATTTCACTGTGTAAAGGCATCACTTACACCTTAAACATACCACTCCCTCTAGAAGAGTTGTTGCCTATTTTAATTGTAAATTTTCTCAATTAGTTTCATAGACCATTGATCACTTTTAAATACACATTTGGTTTATGAGATCTAAGATGAATTTCCCAACTAGTGGAAAAGTCAATCACAAAGACCAAATCCAACATAGTATCACGAAGAAGGTAAGGAAAATTAGATTCTGATATAGCTACACATAACCAGGCTCCTTTACCAATTCCTACTTCAAATACCACTTCATACCATATTAATACACCTCACAACTATCATCCTCAATATCTAACTCATTAAGATGATCAAATATATTAAATAAGAAATCATGTTGATGTAATTAAAAGCATGATTTATTCTTTTTAGATTGACCAAGTCCCTAGTTACTTCATCTCTGATTGGAAAGCAACATAGTTTAGTTTTCAAAACCAATGAATCATAATAAAGAAGGTGATGCGGATCTCCAAAACTATTACCCCTTCCATAATATGTGGTGTCATCCAATCTAGGAGTTTTATGTTTTTGAAGTCCTCTTACAAAATATGGTAGATTCATGGAATTTGAAATTAAGAATTTTACTAGCCTAGGTAGAATGTGTCTCTGCTACCAATATGGAGGAGGAAGGAGGGTGGAATGAAGATAAAAGGAATATTTAATATATTTTATATGAATGGGAGGTTATGAAAACAATAAAATGAACTCTTTTAATTCGAAAAACATAGTTTAAACAACCCATCATTCCTCCTAACACTTCTGCAACATAAATCGCAATCCTCAGAATCTCAATCCTCAAAGAAGAAACATGGATTAAAGTATAATGGGAAAATAAGAGAATATGAGATCCTTTCAAATCCAATGTTTCACGTGAACTTAGTGTACTTAATTCCAACCATCTCAAATGTATGGAAACCACCCCAAAAACTGACACACCAACAGTCAACCTTTCATACATAATCTTCATTAGACGACCAATTATTCATTTGCTTTATTAACATGATTTACTTAATGGACAACATCCCACATGGTAATTCTGATTAGGAATATTATTTTTCTATACTTTATTGGGAAAATATATGAATATATTGTCATTGTCAAGGATATAGAGGAAGACATGGTCATGTTTCAAAGCACTACTTCAACCGCACGCTATATCGAACATTTTATGTAGCCAGAACTCATGGGAGAGAACTTCTAGAGAGCTAAATAAGAACATTTAAACTCCCCCACACATGATAGGGTTTTATAGACATGATCATCTTGGATGAATAGTAATGGGCCACACCACTACCTCCTTCACAAGTAGGCACACCTGACCACCCTAATCCACCAAGAGTGTAAGAACTTCTAGATCCTACCCCAAGGATTGGTCCATACACATTAGGATCAATAGCTCCCAAGGAACCTACCAAACATAATCCCCTTGATGGGAAATATAGACTCCAAGTTTAGAAATATGATGTTCTGAAGAAACTATATCATTTATCGATAATGTTATTATTCATAGATGGCTGTTATCTACCAAAATATCTTCAGAAAGCAATCATTGGGGCTTTACTAAGACCTCATGAATTCAAAGTCAAGGTCACAATCCAGGAGGATTACTGTATAGAGAATCATCTGAAAGAATGTCATGTGGTCATATCATTCATAGACCATGACGAGGATTTCCTTATAACCAGACACATTAGGCCCCTGTATGTATCTCATGGGATTTAGGACACTCAGATCTAATGGTCCTTTATCAATAGTGGATCTAGGGTAAATCTCATTCTCATCGAGAAGCATCACTGATTGGATTCATTAAATCTTACTTTCCCCCTCTATTCTAATGAAACAAGGTTATGAAAATTATGATAAATAACTTCCTGGAGAGATTATACTCAGAACAGAGACTTGAGATTTCATGGATGATTATGAGTTCAGGTTTGTGCGGCATGATACCTCTATCAATATTCTTATCAAAAGAAACTGGCTACATCATCATGTAACCATTCCTCTGTCGTACGACCAATGTCTCAAATATTGATTCAATGATCCAATTGTGGCATTTAATGGTGACAAGACCCCCTTCAAATCATGTCAATATCAGTACATTGATGAATATTTTTATCAAAAATGTGTAAATGGTCAATGGTAGATGATGTTACTAGAATCGATGACCTGAATGGTTTGGAGAAGATCCCAGTTAACAAATTCAAGAATCATAGTATTTATTATTTATTTTCCATTAATCAAATTGAGAGGGTGAATATAAATCCAAGAACTCATCTGGTGGCTTCCATAATATCAGTTGTAGAAATTTAACCTAACGACAAACAATAAATTGTTAACTCCCTTTATTGTGATTAATTCATGGATGAAAATGTCTTTATTCCTTCACATGAGCTTTATAAAATCTTCTAAACATTATCCATGCTGGATGATGTAATCAAATTAAGGAAAAAATATTGGGATGATGATTCTCATCCCATTATATTTCATTGATAGCTTCAAGGGGACCCTTCATCATCACTCATTCTGGAAATGGTTAACTCCTCTTGGGGATGTCAAAATACCGACTCTTACCCTAGCTCTGAGAATCGTTCTTCATAACATATCTATGGAATAGATGAAGAAAAAGAAAAAAATGACGAAAATTATGAAGATGAAAATATCATGGATTACCCTCTTACATTTCAGAAATGCATCTCCAACACTATGGAATAACTAATAGAGATAAATATTGGTACAAAAGTTGTTCCACTATCCACTCTAATTTCTGAGATCATGACTTCTTGATGAACATGAACTATAGACATCCAATTTTTTATCTAACATCCTACTTTGTTTTCATGGAATTATATAGAAATATGGAGGCCTTGACCTTGAATTGTCCACCAATAATTTCTATTTTCCAGAAGAGCATAAGGTATAAAAGAAGGTAACAAGAATAACACAATAGACTCGCTCTCCAAAATTGAGTTACAGGTCAGAAAAGTCATCAAATATTTCATTATTTTTAGATACATCAACTAGAATTTTAGAAAAATTGACTTCTTACTTCTTATCAAAGATCTCCTGATTGGTGGAACAACTTGCTACCAAGATCACCCTTTAATATATGGATACTCTATGTACAACCAAATCTAGCAGGCCCTATAATATGATGATGCCACAACTTTTAGAGCCCATCAAGGTATATTATTCTATCAGGTAATTCCCTTTGTTGGGAATAATGCTGGTACCACATACCAAGGTGCAATGCATTGCATCTGCGAACCCATTCATGAGAAACTTTTCAAATTCTATGTTGATGATTTGGTGGTTAGATCATAGAAACATTATTGCCTCCTAGCTGACTGAGATACCATATTTAGTAAGCAATGATAGCATAATACGAATATGAAAACATAGAATGGATCTTTTAGGGTATCATTTGGAAAATTTCTCAAGTTCATTGTACACCATTGTGGAATTAAAATTTATTCAATGAATTCTAAAGATATCTTTCTCAGGTCACATCATCAAAATAGGAAATAGTTTTCTGGAATTTGGGGACTCTGTCTATAATCATCTCTTCATAGACAACCTCACTAGTAAGTGTTTTCCCTTATCTAAATTAATGGAGAATAATGTCAAATATAAATAGAGAAATAACTGTTATGAATACTTTAGTACCCTCATAAAAAAACTATTTAGTTCAATGGTATTAATTCCACCAATTGAAGGAAATAAACTCATACATTATGTGACAGTATTGGAACAATCATTGGGTGACTTCATCATGAAAAAGAATGATGTTGGGAATGAATACAACCTATATTATCCCACTCATACGATTCATGATTCTGAGACTCGATATTTATATATTTCAAAGATCTTATTAGCATTAATGTTAATAGTATAGAATCTAATGAATTATATGAAAGATTACTAGGTCCATTACTTCTCTCATACTAACCCACTCACATTTATCCTTAGTCTTCCTATGATAACAGGATGTCTCACATGGTGGAAAGTTATTCTATAGTAGTTTGATATTTAGATAATTAATATAAAAGTATTGAAAGGTCTATCCCAGTAAAAATTCCTTTCTAAAAACATATTGTTAGAAAATAAATCATTAAATATTTAACTTCCTAATGAATAAATCTTCTGTATTTTGGATATCCCCCAATCATGGGAATTGTATTTTGATGGAAATTCTAGGAGTCTGATGTGGAAAATAATGGATGTCCATAATATCAATGATCTTGTGTTAGGAATTTAACTTATCCCCCATGAGAAGGAAGTGTCTCCATATACATTTATGTTATCTGAAGGTGGTACCATCAATGTGTAAGAATATCAATCTCTCATTATGACCATGGAATTGGCACTCCATGTGTTTGTGAACACCATGGATTTGAAGGGTTATTTAGTGTTTGTAAACAAGTTTATTAATGGGGGAAGATTCCATTCGAAAATAAGAGATGATGCCCTTATCTGATTATGTAGGATTTCTCATAGAAAAATATCTCATAGAGAAAACTATTTGTTACATTCCATGATCAGAAAATTCCCAATATGATGCATTTGAAAATGCATCCATATCCTTTGAAGATCTAAAGCTATATGAAAGAATCAACATCATTTCCCATTGTCACATTGTCTCACTTTTTGTTCAAATCATATTAGAAAAGGTCAATGAAATCCACACCATTCCCAATCCATATAGTCCTACCACTAGATAGATGACACCCATCATAGAATATATTCATGATAGAGTACCTCCACTATGTATAACTAACAAAGAAAATATCTGATGATGAGTTTTAGATTTCACTCTTTATGATAGAGAAAATCACTGAAATACCGCATACAAATGTGGATTTTAAGGAATATTCATCAAACGAATTGATGGGGAAGATATTATAGCTATCATGATAGAATAAAATGCAGTTTACTATAGTTCCCACCATTCTAGGTATAATATTTCGGATCAAATATGAAGGCTTTAATACATAAGGACTTCAATGATACATGATTTCACAAAATTCACTATGAAGTGTCATCCCTTCCATGATCATGAGAATTTCATCCATCAACCTCCTGAGTAACTACATATATATAAATTGGAATGACCCAATCTTTACGTATATGGACATTACCCTTGCTTTGTGGAATACATAATACATTACCCAAATATACTCCCATTGGCTATATTAGTTTAATTTCCTGGGAAACATGTCACATAATATTGTAACATGGTGATAGATCTTCATTGTCTCCCATAAAGATCATCAAAAATATATTTCCTTACTAAAACATGTATTTATATCCTACGGAAAACAAAACATAAAAAGGGTGATCTCAAATTCTCAGTAAGGGTAAACATTTAAGATCATTAAACAAAACATAATCAAATTTATGTGAAAACAAGACCATAAATTTTGAACATCAAAACTGTGAGTCATGAAATAGATCTTGGTAGTACATAAGGCACATATCATAATGGAACATTAACCCTTATAAAATAGCATTTCAATAAAACAAGGGATTATGGGAAAAAAATATATACACATAATATGATTTCCATAGATTCCAATGATTTTCTTCCAATATCATCATAGTGGAAAAATTCCTTTACAAAATCGAGATTACATTCTATTCCAACCACGTATTACTAAACTGGGATTACATGCCACTCCAGCCATGTATTACTGAATATGATTTACTTATAATTTTTAACCTATATTACTGAACCAAATTTACCTTCCATTAAAGTCATTTTAATTTCATTAAATATAAATTTTTACCCAATGCATTGGAGGTACATATAGGTCCCACCCATCTCATAATTAAATCATTCTAAAATGTTCCATAAAAACATAAATAATTTATAATAGCATAACACAAGAAATATAAATGGGGTTTTCATCATCATTCCTTCATAACATAATACATATAAAATAAATGGATTAAATTAAAATAATTACCTCATAAAAAAAATAAAAAATACAATAATATGGATATAAATATAACACATTTCATCGTAGTGTAAAACAATTTTGATAAATTACTTGAAATAAATTCATGAGGAAAATATACTTTCTTCTTCAAAAAACGTTTTCTTTTCTCAAAATGCCATGTAATTTGAAATAGAATGAATATAATTAAAAATACACTTGAAATCTTATAAAGGTGGATTTAGGGAAATAAGGCTTTATGAAAGTGAAAAAATCTATTCATGCGGTATAATTTAAAAAACAATACCCTCGTACATTTTCTAGAAAAGACAAAAATTACCTCATATGGTAAATGAATAAAAGATTACTTTCATACCATTTAACAAAAAAAATCACCAATAGTTAAAATTTAGCATAAAACATATTTTTGTTATGGAAATAATATTAAATATATTGGAAATATGGACTTTATGTTAACTGTACGTCATTAAATACTTACGAACTAACAATCTAAGATAATAATGAGATTGCAAAATTATGCCATACCTTAGGTTCAGATTCTTCCATATGTGTCTGAAACACATGTATAGTGGGTTCAATAAAATTATTAACATATAAGAGGAAAATTATAATATTTTTGAAATCATTAATGATTCACATATGAATTTATATTACCCGTTTATTTATTAATTACATGATAAAGAAACATTTTAGTTAATAATAATTTTATTTATCATACGTATTTTGGTTTATTATTCACGATCTTATTACATAGATCATGATATACATACATCCAAAATTTAAAACATGAATAATATATAACATATATTTTTTATATAAATATACATAATAGGTAGATAAATAAAATGGAACACACCGTTCATGGACAGGGAAGGCCATACGTACGCAAGAATGATGTATCAATTTTCTAAATAAATTGAGTGGGAAAATATAAATGAAATAAATATATAAATATACATATAAAAAAATCATTATTACATCACATATTTCACGATTATTTATTATATATACGTTGTAATAATTCTTGAATGGTTAATGTGGGAAATGAATCTCATTGCGTCGTGGAGATGGTAAGCCCTCTGTACGCACGAGCGATGATATCATTTACATAATGGTTAAATAGTATAGAATTATATGGTATATTAATTATAATAACAATAATCATGTTATATCCATTATTTATATCCAATATACTCATAATTATACATATCTAAATTATTTGTTTTTGAATAACAAATTACACTATTATGTGGAGATGGTAAGCCATATGTAAACACACATGGTGATATTGTTATTTGTTGGGTTGATAAAAGGAGTCATAAGGTCATACCATAATTATTATAACATATCAGTGTGTGGATGATATTTTATTTATTACATTATTAGGGAAATAACATAATCTGAAGAGTTAATAGAAGAAAATAATTTCGAAGGAGGTGATAAAACAATTACAGATTTTTAAGGTATCCCATTTTAGTATGTACAAAATAACTCCTTAAGATGGCTTTATACAGAAAGGGTGGGCTCTATGATGATGTGTGGGAAGATAAGAGGAGTTTTGTGTTGGTTTTGGACGAGCCAAATGGATTTTTAGGTATCATTAAAAGAGAAGGAGAGGATCCATGTTATAAGAGAGGGGAGGGGGGCCTTTAGAATGTCTTGAAATATTAATTTATTATAAATTCAGTTTTGGTTTATAATGATCCCAAAATCATATATTTTTAATATAAGATGCTAATGGGTCAGAATAATCTCATCAAATGAAATTTATATATAATTGTATTTTATTTAAAACCTTATCATTTTGATTTATCCATATTATATCCATTCAATTTTTTTAGTTGCAATAATATTCTAAATAATAAATCGTGATAAATATTAACTTATTGGTTGAAAATTTCACATAATTTGATACTTTATTAATATCATAGACCATACAATTTTTAATTTGTAATTTTTCAATATTTTTGTGATTTTTAAACAATTTTAATAACATTTTATTTTTATAAAGTATCAATAGTGTCATCTTTAACACTATTCATTTATTTAATATTAAATAATATCCAAACAGAATATAAATTTGAACCCAAATATTTAATAAACTATTTACATGTCTTATTTAAAAATAAATTTCGTGTTTGACAATAATTATTTCATATGATATTTAGTGTAATATTTTTAAAACAATTTATTTGATATTTCTACCAATAAAATAATTTATACATCACTATAGTGTCATCAAGAATTGGAATTATTTAATATTTTAAAATTATAAATAAATTCATATGTTTCATATAAAATCATTATCCTTCATGAAAAAAATTATTTTTGATATTTTATCATGTTTATAAATATATTAAAATTATTATAATTTTATGATATATGATAGTGAAAACTTGTCACCTTATTTTATTTTAATTATAATTACATATCATTCTTGGAAAAAAATACCATTAAATGAATCAATTAAGAACAATCAGTGATATTGGTCGACATCAATTCATATATTAGGATTTTGGTAGGTTTTATTGTAATTTTATTGTCATTATCACATTTATAGTTAACATAGTTTAACTGATTTACATTTCTCTATGGTAAATACAAATTAACATATATACTATTCATAATATTAGAAAAAATAAAAGTATACTATAAATATAATTTACACCCACATATTATAAATATTGAAAAAAATAATAATTCAAAACACATATTTTCAAAATTTAATTTAATACTAATTTCTATTGTCAAAACAAAAAGAGTGTTTTTAAGAAGTAAAAATTATCACTAGATTATCATCAGTTTATGTCCAATTTAAATATAAAATAACTTATAATGAAAACATTGGATTAAATTATTAAAAAATAATCCACTAATAATTTGAAACCAATTAGAATGATAATCTAAGTATATAAAAAAATTCGACGAAAATGATGTTTTGAATTAAAATAGAGTATTTTTCACAATTCGTTAAAATATGAATTCCACAAAAAAATACCAAAATTTACAACAAGGTAAATTTTTGTGTCCTACATCAAATTAAGTAGTTTATTATGTCATATAAGACTTATAAAAAGTTCAATAACAATATTTTAAATGGTTTATCCATAAAAAGGAGGTAAAATTTTATTTCTTGAAAATCACTTCTTTTATCCGAAAAACTAAATTTTTTATATCATGTCTAGAAATATATAAAATGAATGTTAATTTTATATATAATTTAAAATGAGGTTAATAAAATTCATAATTTCTAGTTTATATCCCATTAAATGATAATATTTTAATATTATATCATTGTATAGTGAAACATGGTATTTCATACAATGGAAGCTATAGAGTAAGGTCACGCTTGCGTGTAACACAAGACTTGTTAGTGTTTGATGTAGTGAAATCATCCATTTTTGTTACATAAACCATAATACAAATATAGTTCTATTATACATTGATGAAAATCAATACTCAGTGTTTCATATATCATACCCCAACTCAGTGTTGTGTGTAACATAAGACAATTCAGTTTAGTATGAAATAAATGTTTAACTTAGTGCATTTAATGTTATAAATGAAAATATTAATTTATATGATAATATGGTCCATAAAAACTGGAGGTGTTATATTATTCCCCCATTAAAATGATTTCTACAACAAAATTCATCAGGGTTTTAAAATGTTTACTACTCGAATGTTTCGTTAAATGAATCCCACATTATAAAATGGAATACTGAACAACCATTTTAAAATGGAAAGTCGAAAACATTATGGTTTCCCAAAGTAACTTATAACTGGGATTCTCTATAGGAGAACATAGGTGGAATGTGAAAACATGGATATGAAATAAAACTCTATATATCATTATCTGATGGATAGTGTAGAGAACAATGCTGAGATAAATGTAACAACCAGAAATCCATAAATCTGAAATGATTAATGGGACCATTTGATTCATTGGATAATAAGGATCTAAGATAAAATTTTGGGTTTTCAATATACTTTCCCTAAATTTGAATAATATTTCATGAGAAAAATACATAATTGATTTTTCTACAATCTCACTATGGTTCATTCCATGAATAATTTCCACATCATCTCTTATTTAATGAAATGATTTTGAAATTTTCATTCTTGATCTGGTATAATATCCGGTGATAGAATGAAAGGTCATTTCATCTATCTCAAAAAAAATGATAGCATAAGTAATCATATATACAGAAGTCCACCTATAGTGAGATAATACAATAATCTAACAAACATTTAGTCTCTTCATCCCCTGAAACATAAATATTACCCATAAGACTATACTGATTCCCTTCATGATATTATCCCTTTAAGAATCTATTTTAATAATCCACATACATTCCACATTTAAAACTTTTATCCATCATTTTTGTCTTAGGAATACCATTATCCTTGTCCATTGGTTTAATTGAACCTTTTCCATGGAAATTACTAGTTTCAGGTCCTTTTCCAAACCCAAATCATATTACACATCCTTTGAAACATTATAAATGATTCCTATTCCAACTTGATTTACATGAGGAAAATTCAACTTTACTTCCTCTATGATCACTATGAAACTCCATATTTCTTTTATTAGTTAGGTTAAGAAACTCGCATATGTTGATATTACTGATCATATTATGATATTTTTTATTAGTCATAATAAATATGTTCCACCATCCAACCCTTTTCAATTGTTTTATCATGAATAATATCATCCAATTTTATGTTATATTCGCCATTAACTTAAACCCTCGTCTTTGCATTTGTTTTCTAAAAACCAAGTGAGAGGAAAAAACATAAAATGAAAACAACATAATCAAAGGGGTGTACATTCAATCTCTACCATCATAGGATTAATACTATGTCATACATGATCGTTAACATAATTCTATGAATGTAACACATATTTAGACATAACCTTAGAGACATCCCTATATATACATTATAAATATCTCTATGGATCCTACTAATGTTTTCACATCCATGTTTCGAAAGGTCAACTAAAACATTACATGAATGCAAACCATAACGACCCAAGAATTATGTACATGGGAATTAAATTTATTTATTATAATACATAATACATTACACAAATTTTCTCCCCAAAAATTTATTAGTTTAGTGTCATTGGAATCATGGAATAAAATATTCTTACTTGGTGGAATATCCTCAACATCTCAAATAAAATTCATCCCCTTTAGTTTTCCACCATAAAGAATTTCATTATATACTGGGGAAAAGACAACATAGAAAGGGTGATATCAAATTCTTAGTAAATGTAAATATGAGAAACATAAAACATAACATAAACATATGAATGCGAAAACATGAACATAAATTTTGAAAATCAGAATTGCATGTCATGAAATAAATCAGTGTAGTACTTAATGTATAGATCATAATGAAATATTAACCTTGAAATAAATATAATTAGCATAAAACATGGGATTATTAAAAAAATAAGCACATAATATGATTTCCATATTATCCATGGAATTGATTATAGGACCATCATAGTGGGAAAAATCATTTAATGAACTGGTTTTACATTCCATTCTGTCATTTTAATGTTAAAATGGGTATACATTTTGTAGAATCAATGTATTACTGAACATGATTTAATTTTTGGTTCATCCATGTATTATGGAACCAGATTTACATTCCATTCTAATCATGTTTATTTCATGAGATATAAATAAATATCCAATTAATTTCAGATATATATAGGCACCACCTATTTCATAATGAAATTAGTATTACAAGTCCCTCAAAAACATAATTCATTCATCATAGCATAACCAATGAAATTAAATGGGTTTCTTAGACATTATTCATTCATAACATGTTACATAAAGAATAAATAGATTTCGTTAAAATAATTCCATTATAGTGAAAAATAAAATAAATGTAATAATATAGATAATAATATAACATATGTCATCTAAGATGGAATTTGTTTTTGATGAAATACTTAAAATTACTTTTTATAGAAAATATCATGTCGTCTTAAAAAATGTATTATTTACTAAAAATCCATGAAATTTGAAAAGAAAATAATTTAATTTAGAATAAAAATAAAATATTATAAAGGTAACATCATTGAAATAAGGCTTTATAAATGTTTAAAAAACTTTTCATGTCATATAAATTAAAAAACATTGTTCTCATACTTTTCCATGAAATGTAAAAAGTACCTCATATTGTAAACGAAGGAAAGATTACTTACATACCATTTAATTAAAAATTTCACCAATGGATAAAATTTATTTTAATAAATAGAATAAGAATATAAATAATATTATATATATTGGAAACATTAATATGAATGATAAATAAACCCCAGTAAGTAGTTATGAATAAAAAACTTCAGAAAAAATGAGATTGAAAAATAATCCCTTACCTTAGGAATGATTTCTTCCATATATGTATGAAAGTCATTTATAGTGGGTTTAGTTATATTATTACCTTAAAATAAAACCATAATAATATTTATGATATCATATATGAATAACTTATGACATTATATTAACCATTTGTTTATCAATTCCATGTTAATGTAACATTTTGGGTAAAAATGATTTCATATATCGTACGTGTTTTGACTTTTTATTATTGATATTATAAAATAAATCATGATTTAATTACATATATAATTCAAAACATGATTTATATATCATATATATTAATTATATACACATATATAATTGACTGAAAAAATAAATAGAATAAACCGTTCATAGAGGCGGTAGGTTGTACGTTCACATGAACATCATTTCAGTTTCCTTATTGAATTGAATAGAAGCAAGTAAATGAAACATATAAAATTTACATACATATAATATCATTATTATGTCATATATTTCATGATTTTATATAATATATACTTTTTACTAATTATTGAATGGATTCTATGGGGAAGGAATCTCATTGCAACATGGAGAATGTAAGATGTACGTAGGCACGAGCAACGATATCATTCACTTCATGGTAAGATATTATGGAATTGGATGGTATATTAAATATAATGAATAATAATAATGTTATATAAATTATCTATATCCATTATAATCATCATTATAATAATCCAAATTTATTATCATTAGATAAACAATTACACCACGACGTGGAGACAGTAAGTCGTAAGTTCACAAACATGGTGATATTATTATTCATAGAATGGATAAAAGGAGGTATAAGTTTTTACCATAATTATAAGAACATATGACCATTTTTAACCTACATTATTTATTACATTAGTATGGATGAACATATTAATATGATGTATAATAACAAATGATGTTTGAATGGGTTTTTAAAACAATTACATCTTTTTCGGGTATCTACTACTGGTATGCACAAAAGGACTCTTTAAGATGGAATTATGCCAAAAGGGTGGATACAATGATGAATTGGGGGATATTGGAAGGATATATGGGAAGGTTTTGGTTGAGACAAAGGGACTTTGTGGTGTGATTATAAAAGAAGGATTGGTTCCCTTTTATAAGAGAGAGGAGGGGCACCTTTAGAACGTCTTGAAATATTAATTTATTATAAATATATTTTCTGATTATAATGATCCCCAAAAATTTATATCAAGTATAACATGATTATGGTTCAAATTAATATCTACCAATAAAATTCAGACATGTTTTGATATTATTTAAAACCATTTCGTTTTGATTTATCCTTATTTAATCTATTTAGTTTTATTTTTGGAAATAATATACAAAATATTAAATGTTTTTAATATTTACTCATATGTATTAAATTGTTCATAATTTGATACTTTATGACATATTAGAAAAAAAAATTTAAATTTGTGATTTATAAATATTTTTTTTATTTTTATATAATTTAATAATATTATATTTTTATAAAATATCAATAGTGTCAATTTTGAGTCTATTCATTAATTTGACAGAAATATCCACATGGAATTTAAACTCACAAAAATATTTAATAAACTAATAACATGTCATAGTAACCTAGAATATTTGTGGATCAGATTAATTAGTTAATATAATATTTATTTTATTATTTTTAAATCCATTAATTTGATATTTCAAACATTAAAATTATTTCTACATCAATAGTTTTTCATTATAAATAGAAATTATTTCATATCTAAAAATTATAAATGAATTATCAGGATTTATATTATATAATTAGATTTCTGGAGACTATTTATTTTTTATGTTTTATCATGTTTATCCCAATATTAAAATTATTATACTTATAAGATATATGTAAGTGTCATTTTGTCACCTCCCATTGTTTTAAATATATTTACATCACTTTCATGGGAAAGACTCCATTAAATGAATCACTTACCACCAATAAGTGATATTGATCCACATTAATTTATAAAATACGGTTTTTGTAGGTATTCGAGTAATTTTATTATCTTTATTATCATGTTATTTATCATAATTTAGCCTATTAACCTTTAACTATGGTAAATAAAAAATACAATAGTTACTATTCATAATATCCAAAAAAATAAAATTAACATATTAACATAATTAGAAACCGTTTATTAAAAATATGTAATCCACTTTTTAAAATTCAGAACACAGAATTTGGTGAAATTAATTTAAAATTAATTCTCGTTGTCAAAACCCAAAAGCTGGTTTTCAAGAAGCAAAAACTTATCAAAAGATTATCATGTGTTTATACCAAATTTAAATATAATATTACATAAAATGGACAAAATAGGATTAAATGAAAAAAAATAATCCAATTACACATTAAAACCAAATAGAATTATAATCAAATAATATAAATAAATTATAAGAAAATGTTGTTTTCAATTAAAATGCAGTATTTTAACTATTCATTAAAATGTGAATTTCATCAAAAAATTACAAAAATTTCAACTAAGATAAATTTTGTTGTCCATAATCCAAAGAAGACCTTTATTATGTATAATATAACTTATTAAATTTTCAAAATCTATATTTAAATATGGTTCTCCCTCAAAAGGCTATAAAATTTTATTTATTTGAAAAATATTTATTTTATCATAAAAATTTATTTTATTATTATATGATGTCTAAAAAATTAATATGAATGTTAATTTTATATAAAATTAAAAATATGGTTAATAATATTCTATGGGATAGTATATATCCCATTAAATAATAATATTGTCTTAATATATCATTGTTTGTGAAACATGGTAAGGCATACAACAAAAGCTATCTAGAAAGGTCACACTTGCATGCAACGGAAGAAATGTTGGTGTTGCATGTATTGAAAGAATCCTTTGTTGTTATATATAACATAATCCAAACACAGTTCTTTTATACGTTGAACAAAATCTATACTTGGTGTTTCTTATATCATACGCCAACTTGGGGTTGCATGTAACCTACGACATGTCAGGTTAGTGTGAAGGAAATGTTTGACTTAGTGCATTTCAATATATAAATGGAAATTTTAGTTTATTCGAATAAATGGTCCATAAAACATGGGGTGTAACATAAATACTCCATGAAGTTTTCTAAATGGGGAATGTATGTAGTGGGGCCTTTTCCTCCATATTAGGCTATGCAGTTCAAGTATATCATTACTGCTACCAATTTCTTCTATAAATTGGATGTGGAAATACCTTTCATGGAATTTAGGGAAAACTTATTTTTAGCTTCATCCAAACCAATATAATCACTAGATTTGGGGTCCATGTTTCCATATTGATTGAAAATGGAACTACTTTCATTGCAGCTATGGCATGGAATCTTTATCAAGTGTACAACATTGAGTCTAACCATTCTACATGCTACCATGTAGCGACCAATGGACAGATATAGGCTTTCAATAAGACCATTCCAGACATACTCCAAATGATGGGGGAGAGAGATAAAAAGTATTTCAATGATAAGATCTTGTATGTCTTATTGGATTACCAGACTAGTGCCCATAATACTATGCCAGATACTCTATGCTTGTTGGTATATGAAACAGAAGTGGTCATAGACATTGAATTTTAGTTTCCATCAAATTTTATTGATACTTATGATTAATTATCTTCATATTAGTAATCTCTTAAATGACTAGATGATTTTGAATTATTGGGAAAAAAAATTTAATACCTCGAATCACTTGGAATTCAATAAGAATCATATAGCATGAGATTTCAACAAGAAGGTATTCCTTTATTAATTCCCTCAAGGTGAGTTTATTTTGTTCCTTAGGACACCAATAATAGTAGGAAAAAAGCCTCTGATACTTGATCCAACGTGGGAAGGATCATACTCCACACATAATGTTCACTCTAATGGAAACTATTTTTTAATATCAATGGATGGAGAACCTACAACAAGTCTAACAAATGCAAGGTTACTAATGAAATACATTGTGTTATAACACAGATTTTGTCTTAGCTACATTATGTTAACCTATATTACACCATATACGTCTGCATTATGAGATGTTAAAATTCATAGCATTATCATCCATATCGCATGGCTTTAAAATGTATGACATGATTTCTGAATTTCCTGACCTTACACTATGAAAGGCCAATTTTTCTCACCCCTTGACGTTAAATTGTATTATTATCATATCCCTCGTTTTATGTTAGGAAATCCCACAAGAAATCTTTATATTTCACTCCATGTGGCCTCTAAAAAGAAGAGTACCTTCCATGTTTTATCATCAATCAAATTATTTCTACTCCTTAATTACACATGAGCCACATTTTTTCTGATTTTGTATCAGACCTACAAGGAGATCCTTCATCAAGAACTTCTGGTGGCTTGATTCCCATTCCAATAAGATACATAGTGATGCCCAGAACTCAAATCCTGATCTCAGCCACAAACTTAATGAAACAATTTCCCCTTTTTGTTTTGTATGATCAAAACCTATATAGAGAACACTTCCAGAACATATGGATGGATTGTCATACCATCTAGTGTCTAGAGCCCAACCATTATTATTGAAAATATTAATGCCCCCTTATCGTCATCGAGAACCATTTTTTTGGGAAAACGTGTTTAAAAACAATGTATGGATTGTTTCTTATCAATGAGTTACATTATAAGGCATGGATCAGCAATCTTGGGTTGAACATCAAAATATATAAAATAAAACCCCATTTACTCCATGCATGTATAAATCATATCAGCATCGGGAGTCCTTTAAGAATCACACATGGAATGATTATTTCCCCATAAATATATGTATTTACACCCAGCTATTCCCTTGTCCATCCACAATTTTATTTTTTTCATGTCATAATTTCTCACATCCTTAACACAAGTAATTAAACCACATGGATTATATACTCACTACATGAATTTAGACCACACGGTACCCAAAAATCTACTTCTTTCTTGATTATCACTCTTATGAGATATGTAATGATGTTCACATCATCAATCGTGGGCCCAAATGCAACCAAACATGGGAAAACCTCTACATTTCTAAGTACGAGTCAGATCTGTATGATGAAATTAAATACAGGTTCTCATGTGACAAGTGAACTATGTGTGTCTTGATTCTTGATTTGGAAAGATACATAGTAATTATTATGTCTTATTCCCTGATTTAGCTTCACTATTCTATTTCTTGTCACATCAAGACATATTTTTCCTTACCAAATGACATTAACATGCACAACTAATAACCTTTCCATATGACGTGAAACTGCATGGTACACATAGACCTACATATGGGATGATCCTCATCTCATTGATATACGTAGTGAAGACTAGGCCTTATATCCTAGTCCTAGTTACAAGGTAAGTGAAATTACCCCTCTTCGTCATATAATCAAAATACAATACATGCAGGTGGTTTTTATTTTGTGTCATCTCCTTATAGAGCCTGCCAATGAAAAAATAGATATCCCCTTCTACATATGAGTCATATCTATGCATGGGACTCCAAACTCATGGCTAGTATCAGTCCTACCACATCCTTTGGGAATTGAAAAGTGTCCCTCTCACATGTTATACTCTAAATCTTGAATATTTTATATCCTCGTAATCATTACTTCTCTTCTAGTGATAGAATAACAGATACCTGAGATATCATTTACGAGATTATGTAGTATGTGTCTCCAGTATCCTTGAATAAGTTTCCCACATAATTGGAATGTAATCCTACAGATTCCATTTTCTGGAAATACAAAATATTCTATAATTGGGCATTCATAATGTATCCTACATAATGGGTTTTTGAAATAGTGATAATTTATCCCACTAGAAAAACCCATTCAGTTTCTTTTTTTCTTTAATGAGTGTATAAAGGAACCTGAAATTTAAAATTAGTGGCCATCCTTTTCATATTTTCCCCATTTATTTTATCATGGCTTGATATTCTCCATGCTTGTAGTTTACATTTTCCCCCTTCATATGTTCAGTGAATAATGGAATAACCTATGTATATCTAACCATGTTTCATTTTTCATTTCCATAAAATTTTTGGACCTAGTCGTAACACATATGACTATCAGCACCATACATTCTCCTATGTGGTTAGGCCTTAATAGGGAAACTATTCCACTAATTCATTGGAATTCATGACATGAGACTCATATTCTTTATTCAGTAACTTTTCTCCACAAACCAATCTATGTTCTTCTAAAGATCCAAATCACCATAAACATTCATTGTATTTTTTAGAGATAAAATGTCATAATTCCTGAGAGATCATTTACATGACTATGTAGTATGTGACCCAATTTTCCATGCACAAATTTCCCACATCATGGGCCTTTCATCCTAAGGATTCCACTACTTTACCATGTATTATATTCCATAGTTGTCCTTTCATAAAACAACCCATGTAATATTCTTATAAAGTAGTGTTAAATTTATTATTGGGAGATGCCACTACTTGTTTTAGTATCCATTTTTCCATATTAATATTCATATTTTCGAATACCAAAATCACAAATTAAAACTCTCTCCTTCTATACCTAAATATTGTACCATAATTCTAGAAAATTTGCAAGAATAGAGAAATCATCTAACCTTTAGTCAAAGATAAAAAATTATAAAATATAGCCTTTATATTTTCCTTAATTCATGACTCAATCCCCACATCATAATTTTTCTTCACTTCATGATGTTAAACTACGTATCCTAATTTCATTACATGATGTCTTTAAACTTCAAAAAAAAATTCTTTGATGAATGACATTAAATTGCAGAGAATAATGTCCATGGTACATGACTTTTAAATTACCAATACATCAACCGTTGTCATAATGTATCCTTATCCAATGCCATTGACCATTTCAAAAAAATTAACTTCCTTAAAAATTTAAATTCATGTATGATTGGTTTCTCATTCGTAACCTATTTCGATACAAATGATACCATTATTCGTACAAACCAATCCTTTTAAAAACCACCAATTATGGTCTTTAGAAACATGATTCATAAACTCCCTTTGTTTATTATCAATAAAATGTCATAGTATCTCTGAAATCCATTAAATGACTCTCCAGAATACGGCCTAGTTATCCTTGAATAAGTCTCTCACAAAATAGGCATGCAATCCAAACAATACCACTATTTGACTAAATAGTATTTACCACTGTGTTCCCTGAATAAATCTTCCCCTATAATGGAATTTTTTGAAATATGTAACTTTATCCACAGTAGAGACCTCCTATATTCCCATATTTCACATTTTTTGTTAAGAAACCATAAATAAAAATGACTCATGATTCCCCTTGGAAATACCTGATGAATATTGGGACCTTTCAATCCATCACGCCTTGTTGGTATTACGATATAAAAATTTGTGGTTAGAGATGTTTGATCTAAAAATATAGCCTTGTTAGACTAAAATTCATGAATTTATACTACACACTAATATATTCATAATACTCTCTAGGTTGATAACCCACAAAAGGGATTTCTGGATAAAATTCATGTCTCAACTAACTATACCCATATTTATTATCATATAAACAATATCGATGAATTAAAATTTTAAAAGGAACATATTATGTTCAGAAAAAACTCAATAAAGCATGAAATAAAAAATTCAACTCTCTCCCTTTAAATCTCCTCCTTATGAAGATTAGGATAAAATTATACTGATGACCTAAAAGATAAAAATTTCATGGGTTTGTTGATATAAACCTGGTATGAATCAAACTACGCTCACTGGGCCCCTTGGACTAGATATAAATTAGATCATTTCTAAATTCCATCACTATTATTTCAAACCATTGATAAAATTTTTATGAAATATGGATTCAATATTTTATGATCATAGGAAATAATGATGTATTGAAGACATATATGAGTAGATAAAAAATTATTTTCTCATATAGATTAAAATTATAGTAGAATCCACAATATGAAATATCTTCATCATATATTATATCGGGACTTCTATTTGGAGCTTTATCTGTTGAAAAATCTCTCGAGCATCATTGATCGATCATTGAAGATCAATCAGTTGACTAGTTTCAGTCTCCTCAACATGGAAATGCACTTCTATGGAAGCTGTAATGGTTGTTTATCCTTCTATTTGGTATTATCCAAATGAATGGGGATGTTGTTCAAGTTCCACCTCAGAAGAATTCAATTCTTATTAAAGTCGTGATACTTGAAAGTTCCTATCCTTGATTTGCTATTTAAATCCATCCATCTTTGTGTTATGGCTAGCCTCTATTTGGGATAACACTACCCAAAAGTCATCTTAATTGGTGAGTAGTCTGGATATTTGGAGATCTTAACTGACAATATGTTCTTTCTCCTATCTATGAATGGTTTCTATCATAGAAGTGTATATTGTTCGGTAATAAAATTTGTTGAATACCAATATTCATAAATAATCTTAATTCAACCAAATTTTGAATGAATTTATTCCATAAGGGTCTTAGAAACTATCTTCTAAATTTTCAATATTGTCCTACCATGCATGATGCAAAGAGAATCATGTATCTATAAATCCAAATCAGAACAAGTGTCATGGGGTTGGATTCACTATGTAATCAAATCACTCAAGGTAGTACTTTTCCCAATTTTATCATGGAAATCATCGACATTACCTTATATTGCTGGTCAAATAGATATAGAAGCTTCACCCTAACACCCATACACAAAGGCTAATAATCTTGAATTATGAATATCAATAATTTATTATCTAGTAAAAATAACATGAAAGAATCATGATCACGGTATTCATTGATATTAACCAATAAATTGATCAATAACTTGAGTAGTTGCATCCCCCACACTCTCAAATCCAGTATTATAAACAGGTACTTCTTATAGGGTGACACTCTACTATGTTTTCTTAGCCTTCATGACAAGAGGTTCTAGAGGAATTCCCAGTTTTGGATTTTCATATAATATCTCTCGGACAATAGGGTTATGGTGGATTTGGATTCCTTTCTCTTGATGGGCCTTGGTAATGTTCTCTATAGAAAAAGCTCCATGAGTTGAAATTTTAGGTGAAATATCAAAAAAATTAAGAACAACTATATATGTAAAAATAAATAAGGATAAAACATATGTCCTTCATGTTCCTTCTGAATTTCATCAAACCTCTTGATGGAACCGAGAATATAAATGGATTGATTAATAGCATTTATCATTTCATAGTATATAAATTTTTTCCATAGCATCCTCACAAGGTATGGTATCTTTGACATTTTGATAAATATCTATTTTGGATTCGATAACATTCATCTCCATTAACTCTTCAACAAAAAAATAATTCCAATACGTGATAAATCTGGATAAGTACATATAACATAATCTGTCTTTCAGGGATCCACATTTCCTACTTATGAAGAAACAATAGGGTCAACATTGACTACCATAGAATCCATTATTTTAGGAAATATATCTCAAATATTATGAAAATAATAATTTTATAAGAATCATGCGGCACTTGAAAGAAGTGAATATGACAAAACAATGATTCTCTTCCCTCTCTATAGATGTGGGAGAAGACATGGCTTCACCCCTTGACACATTATCTATTAAGGAGAAAAATTCATTATATTGAATATGTACCTACTTTGATGTGTCCTTTTCAATCCATTAAGAAAAAATACTAGATCACTTAATAGAGGAAATCAATTTGGATTCTAAAAAATATAACCACTGTCACAAAATAATATTAAATATATTGTAATATTAGATGACAGTACAATGACTCACTAAAATGCAGTCACCGGGCCATCATTAGTGCCATATTTCTCTTTCTTTCATCAAAAGACAAAGAGCATGTACTACACTACATAAAAATAGATACATGAAGTAATGGCTTGGGGATTCTTATTTCCATCACCTCTATCATGTTTATCCCACCCGGAGAACATTCTAGGGACTTGAGGGCCTCATCCACCATCTAAAAGGTGGTTCTTATAGGCTTGTACTTCATTTACCTAGGTACCTCAGTTTCCACCACATCATGTGTACCAAGATTAAAAATAAAACCCCATAAAGATTTATTATGTTGAGTTAATACTTCATGAAAATAAAAAGAGAAAATAAAATACATTAGTGGGGCTGATAAAAATTTATTATTCCTCCTCAGGATGAATATTTACCCCTTCACATACTCCTCAGTCCAGATTCGTTGATACTAACTTTGAGGATGGTATTCGATCATAATTCACATATATGAAATCCTCCTGATCATTGATATACCCTGTTTTTTTGGGAAAATTCTTATCTGGATAAAAAACATAAGGTACTCAAATATAACCGAACTCTAAGATTCAAATTCCATCCTGGAGAAAATCCAATAAATCATGGACATCTCGAGTCATGCATTCCCATTATTGGATTTCTTATGTATTCCTGTAATTTTTATTTTATGCACATGGATGTGGAAAAAACGTAACAACCGTATAGTGTGAGACCTCAATAGGACTTCTAACTCTTTTAGATGAATGAGGTGACAAAATAGTCACCTTCTCCCAGTGATGATGACTAGACTTCCATAGAACTCGATGTGTTATCACCTTAACCAAAACATATCAGGTTATCTTTGAGCCTTAACATTTTGATGGATCTGAATCCCCTACAACATTTGTGGGTTTCAATTCTTTCTACGAATCCCATGACTAACTGTAGTTATGGCATTTTCAAGATACATGAACAATGTCAAGACCCCTTGAGGTTATGAAGAAACCCATGACTTTTTATATCCAACCTCTAATCTGACTGATGCCTCTTATGGATGTAGTGTGATTGACATTTGGATACCACTTGAGCCAACATATAAATAAATATCATGCTATCATTGGATTATTCTAATTCTAAAAATGTGTTGGAGGAAAATTTCTTGATTGTTAGAGAAGGTTTTACTAAAAAGAAATTTGATAAGGAGTGTAATCCTCTTAGATAATATCATTGTCAATATGGGCTACCAATATATGATCTATGAATGCAATCATATAAACATTTATATCATAATTATTTTCCTTACTGTGAACTATAAACGTTCTAGTTGGTGGATTGCCATATGAATATAAACTAATGTCATCAGATATATTCATCACCTTCAATACCACAATAGGATTCACGATCAAAAAAGGAATATTGATATCTTTCTCAAAAAATTGTATATATAGACCATCCGATATCTTAACTGAATTTAGTACTGAATATTGGTTGTAATGTACTGCAAAATAACATCACGACACCTATAATGGACCTGTAGTTATAAACTTGGACTTCAGATTGTATATGTTTAACCATAATTGATAGATCCTTTCTAAAGTAGTGGTATCCAACCGTAGGCTCTTATGCTCATCTAACCTGGTTGCAATAACAACTTTTACAAGCCTCATGCCATGATCAGAACTCATAGACTGGGATAAAGGAAATTTGTATCCACCTAAAAAAGAATCCATCCCGAAAAACTATTGAATTAATGTTTGGGTTAAACATTAAATGAAATATTTATACACACCCTTATCAAATATAGGCTATAACATGTCGGAAGCACACTCATTATCTCTCAAGGGACAAATGGTAGGGCAGCTGCATGTATGATCGCTCTATTTTTCTAGTTCTATGAAATATCCATTCCACATTTCCACGTGGCGTCTACCTTAGGACACATATATTTATTTTTTGAAGATTATTTTCAATTTTTACTTACTCATGGTCCAATTATGAAATCCTCTCAGCATCATCCCACAAGGTTTTGGTGGGAAAAGTTCATCATACATTACCAAAACAATGGGGGCCACATAGATTTTTTTGAAATCCCAAAAATGATGCTGACCTCGATGTGCATCATGTGAAATGAATATTTATATGGAGTATATTAGATCAATAATTTGGGAATGATATATGGATTCTTGTAAACGTAGGTCTTTCCTACCCAAACAACCTCATAATTACGAGCTTCCTGTATCTCATTTTTGAACTCCACACATGTTTATCACACCTAGAATGCCTAAATCCACTCAGTCTTGACTCCACCTAGATTGGAAGTCTCATTATTTTTTTTTAATAGTGATATTTATCCATCTTCTAAGCACAAATGTTGAATCATATCAGTGGGGTCTTAGATCTATGAAATTGGACTTTATATAAATAGTGAATCTACTATGTTGTTGGATAAATCCAATAGAGACTATCACGACCTTAATGGGAACATCCTTATAATAATAATTGGCATATGGAACTTTGATATGTTTTGAAATACAATTTTCCATGGCGTATAACTTAAATGTTGGAATATGAACAACTATTAGAATCCAATCCCATATAGAGGCAGGTAGTCTTGTTGTGAATACCCATTGTAATCTTGGATAAATAACTTTTCCATATTAGGAAGGGTTGTATCCAAAAGATCATGATGATCTATTATGACAACATTCATTATCCCAGTTGGATGCACAACAACATCCTCAGATTTACTGATTAATGTCATCATTTCAAAACCTCGAACAAGGAACCAGATTCTCTAATTACGCTGATGTATTGACATAAAAAAGTTAAAATTTTTACTTATAAGAATCCAATAATTTGGAAAAGAAAATTATCTATGTAGGTACATCAATAAGGTCTGTTATCAAGGTTCCCATCATAGTTCCCTCATCAAGGCTGTTTAGCAAAGTATTGTTTTCAACAATACATAAAAATGTTATTTAATGGAGGATATTATTGAAAATAACTCTATCTATTTATGATAATGTTGATGGTCAAAAAAACCCTTATTTATTTTCTAATAATTTTATTTAGTATTTTTCAAGAATTTGACATTTTATTTTACTCTTGAAATTACGGGAATTTGTTGTTAAAGTATTCATATTTAGCGTGTTCTGGGAACACTATTCTTGCGCTATTTATTTGGAATCTGCATTAGCATGTCCAGGAATAATTGTTCATACCCTACGTGGATAAACATAGTGTAAGGATGAAAAGCGTGTACACATTGTAAGATAAGAGAGATGTATGGTTAATCAACTATATGTTATTGGAAAATTATTGAAGAACAACCTTACGTTAGGAAGGAACCATACGTTTGGCTTATTAGAAAAGTATGGATGGAGAACCGTATGTAAATATTAAATGTTACGTTTGTTTCTAAAAATTATGGTTCATCAAGCTTACTTTTTTAATCAACCATACGTTCTAGGAAAAGTATGGATCACGTGAAAGTATGGATCTTTTACCGTACATTTGAAAGTTGACGAAAAAGTATGGATGATCAACCCTAAGTTTATGATCAACCTTACCTTTGAAGAATGTTACATGAACCGTTCATTTATGTTCAAACTTATGTTGTGAACCATACATTTCAAGAATACGTTGTCTACCCTACGTTTGGAGGTCATGTCATCAATCTCACGTTTGGCATCAGGAAGTTTGACAGATGATATTTTTATGCAACGGTCAGCAATCTGATTGTTAGGCAGATTTCATGCCAAATTTAAAGTCGATTATAAAATATGACTTTGAACGATTCAAAGCAGTATTTTCAATGGATTAAGGATCAAATTAAAATGAGATTTTTATGCCGATTCTTCATGGAAGTTATGACTACTCAGTAAATTCAAATTTTTTAATATTACGAATAAAAAGGAGACTTTTATGGATCTAAATTAGAAGGGAATATGATAATATTTATTATATATGTTTTCTATGAAACACCAAAAACAAGTTTGGGTAGTGATCAATCAATTATTATAAAAGGTAGAAAATAAAACTGAAAAAAGCTCTTCGTTCTGTTGATTCAAAAGGAGCGACAATGCTCTATTTATTTTAAGAAGGAACTCAATAGAAGATTCATTGGTTCTACTTAGAATATCTACTATTTATCGACTACTGATGATTTTGTGAATTGTATTTCCATATCTACTACAACCGGATCAACTCCAAACTGCATTGACTTGAATATCAATATTTCTAGAGACGATGATCCATCTGCTATCAGTTGCATTCTATTGCAATTGTGAAGATCAAATGGAAACGTACTTTCTAAAATTATTTTTAACTTTAGTAACCAGATTCTCTTACTAAGTTGTGTAGGTTCGTGTTTGAACTAGAAGGCTTTGTTTTTCCTTGGACTGAAAAGGTGTCATCTGCCTATATTTAGTTGTGAACCGGTCTGTTGAAACGAGGGCCAGATAGTGAAAATCACCAAGCTCATGGAGTATAGCATTGGTGGAGTGGACTAGGGGCCTTCTGTTCCCCGAAAAACTATACATCTTTGTGTCTCTGCTTTTACTTATTCCATTGCGTGATCAAATCTGATAAATCATAGAGGATAGAACTCGCTCAATTGAAGAGTTAACGAAAAATATGAAAGACACAATTCACCCCCCTTTTGTGTATAAACTTCATATTCACAATCCAACAATTGGTATCAAAGGTGGAGCTTATGATAGAGACTTAGCAAGATAGAAGCATTTAAAGATTATACAACATAGCATCATGAATGATATAAGAGATGTAATGTCTATGGTCACAACACCGTACTTCAATGGAGAAAAATATGGATGCTGGATGTCTTGAATCATTATCAATCTGAAAAAACATTGATACATAGTCTATTCTAAGATTCTAACTCTATATGAAATACAAGAAAAACCTGAAACATGGTGTGCAGCTACTGAAGTAGAATATGATATGAATTAGAAAGCAATGAATGCAATTATATGTGGTCTAGGACCTAATAAATTTAAAAGAGTATCTCAGTTCCCTATAACATATGAGATGTGGAAAACAATAACTGTGGAATATGAAGGAATAGAAATTGTGAGACAAATGATATATGCAACTGCCAAATTGAAATTTGATATATTTAGAATGGATAAAGGGGAAAGTTTCTCTCAAATGAATGGAATATTGACATAGATTGTCAAAAACATAACTTCGTTGGGATAACCCATTACGAAATCTCATCAATCGTTAAATGTATTGAGAGTACTACCTACAAAATGGAATGGAATCTCTGCAGAAATCAGACAGTCAACACCTGTAAATGATTTAACCATGAGAGAACTGATTGGAACATTAATGATGTATGAAGCTGAGATGGAAGATGAAGCTAATGAACATAAAGTTCTTGTAAAAAGAAAAGATACTACCCTGAATGCATCATCACAGAGAAGAAGCATAAAGATGAAAAGAAAAGAAGTCAAAGCGAAATTCGAGAGCTCTGACTCATCAATCTCAGATGAAGAACTGGCTTAGCTATCCAGAAAATCTAGAATGTTCTACAGTAAGAAAACATGCTTCAAAAAATCCGTTACAAGAGATGATAAGGAAGTAAGATTATATTAATGCAAGAATATGGGGGCATATCATACCAGAATTCCCACAATTAAAAGGAGAAAAGAAGAAGAAATTCTTCAAATGAAATGACTATGAGCAGAAAGACAAGAAAGCTATGAAAGCCACTTAGAGTGTATCGGAAGACTCTATTAGCCCTCCTGAATCACGCTCAGAAAAAGCAGAAGACAACATAAATGAAATAATGTGTTTCATGGTAGAAACCGATAAGGTATACTCAAATTTCTCCTCTGACTCAATTAATGAATCAAATTCTGAATCAAGCTACACAAATGAAAAACTTGTGGCCTACTACAATATGCTTGAAGAAAGATATGACTCACTATTTAAGAAACATATGTCACTAAAGAACATACATAAAGAGGTTTCAGATGAAAGAGATACAATAATGAAACAATATAAGGAATTAACTGATAAATACAATTCTATTAACTCTAACTATATTAATTTTGAATCAAGAATAAAAACATTGTAGGATGAAGTAGAATCATTCAAACAAACTGCATTTGTTTTCACAAAAGGAGAGAATTCATTAAATGAAATTCATGAAAAAGCAGTTATTAAAAATGATAGATTTGGAATTGGTAGTAAAGGAGAGAAACATAATCTATATAAAAATTATTTTGTTCCTAGCTCTAAAAGGGTTAATTATATCTTTTGTGGGACAAAGGGACATATAGCTAAAAACTATTTCTTAAGACAACCTCAAATATGTGGTATTAAGAAATCCTTTGTTTGAAAAGACTTATATTATTCAGCTATTTTTAAAAGAACAAAGTAAAACTAGATACCCAGATCATTGCTAGCTAACACTCTTGGACCCAACAAAATATGGGTACTAAAGAAAGTTTTTTGAAAGTCTTTGCAGGTAGTAGGCCACTAGAGTAGAAAAGATATATGGTACATGGACAGTGGATTCTCAAGACATATGAGTGGAAAATCATTAAATTTTGCATTACTAACTCAAAAGGAAGGATGACTTATAACATTTGGTGACAATGCCAATGGAAAAATCATTGCCATTGGAACTATTGGAGATCCAAAAATAGTCTCAGCCAATAAAGTACTTTATGTACAAGGATTAAAATAAAACCTGATAAGTATCTCTCAACTTTGTGATGATGGATATACTGTTGATTTTACTAACAATTTGAGTATTGTATTTAAAGATAAACTGTTTAAATTTAAGGCATCAAGATCTGATAATGTCTATACTTTGGATTTAAATTCCTTGTGTAAATAACAAGTAAACAGCTTGACTACTAATGTAAGTGAATCTTGAATCTTGAATAAGAGACTTGGAAATTGTAATATATATGTTTTACATAAATTATATATGAAACATCTAGTTTCTGATTTACCTAGTCTGGAATTAGAAAGTGACAGATTTTGGGATGCATGCCAACTTGGAAAGCAGCACAAATCATCATTCAAATCTGTTAATAGAGTTTCTACAACTAAATGTATAGAACATATCCATATGGATTTGTTTTAACCTTCAAGAGTAGAAATCTTAGTTTGTAAATTATATGTTTACGTATTAGTTGATGATTATTCAATATTTACATGGATTTTCATTTTGAAATTTTAAAATTAAACATTTACTTTATTTCAAAGATTGTGCAAATCTGTTCAAACTGAAAAAGGTTTTAAAATAATCACATTGAGAAGTGATCATGGTGGAGAATTTGGGAATCAGGAATTTAATTCCTTTTGCTCAAACATGGGTATTAAACATACCTTCTCTGCACCAAGAACACCTCAATAGAATGGGATTGTAGAAATAATAAATAGAACAATTCACGAAATGGCTAGTACTATATTAAATAAATATAGCCTACCTATATATTTTTGTGCAGAAGCTCAAAATACAGCTTGATATATAATTAATAGAGTTTTTATTAGACCTATTTTGAAAAAGACGCCCTATGAACTATAGAATAATAGAAAACCTAAAGTAAATTAATTTAAAGTTTTTGGATGCAAGGTCTACATCTTGAACACCAAAAATAATCTTGGTAAGTTCGATCCAAAATCTGATGAAGGTGTTTTCTTAAGATATTTTGCTATCTCCAAAGCTTATAGAGTCTATAATAAAAAGTCAATTATTGTTGAAGAATCAGTTCAAGAGAAATTTAATGAATCTGATCCCTTTGAGAAAAGGACAGATCAAATGGATGAACCTGACTCTATTTATTACATGTGACATGAGAACATAAATAATTATTTTGAAAATGATATAAAAGAAATTCAGTCCAATTAATAAGAACATGATACTGAAGAACCTATAAGTGTATTTCCTAGACAGAATAGAACACTAAAGAATCACCCTTTAGAAACATTGATAGGCGATGTAGATACATGAATTAAAACTACAAGAATCATTGGAAACCTTATGGAATTCTCTGCCTTCCTATACCAACAAGAACCCAAGATGATAGAAGATGCTTTAGAAGATGAATGTTGGGTAATAGAAATGCAAGATGAATTAAACTAGTTTAAAATAAATTAAGTTTGGGAATTAGTGGAATGACCTAAGAATTATCAAGTAATAGGAAACAAATGGGTCTTTAGAAATAAACAAGATGACCAAGGCACAATAACTAGAAATAAAGCAATATTAGTAGAAAAAGTATATAATAATGGAGAAGGAATAGATTATGATGAGTCATTTGCTTCTATATCTAGGTTAGAAGCAATTAGAATCCTTTTAGCCTATGTAGCTTATTTGAATTTTAAATTATTTCAGATGGATGTTAAATCTATCTTTTTACATGGTTAATTAATAGAGGATGTTTATGTTGAGAAACCTCATGGTTTTGAAAACTCTCAAAAACCGGATTATATTTTTAAACTTACTAAATCTCTTTATGGCCTTAAAGAAGCACCTAGAGCTTGGTATGAATGATTAAGTTCATTTATTTTGATAAATGTCTTTACTGTTGGATTGGTATATCCAACACTCTTTAATAAAACTGTGAAAAATAATGTTTTATAGGTTTAAATTTATGCTGATGATGTAATTTTTAGATCAACTAATAAAACCCTTTGTCATGAGTTTTCAACTTTAATGAATTTTTTTTTAAATGAGTATGATGGGAGAATTAAATTTCTTTTTAGGACTTCAAATTTATCAAAAATATTTTGGAATTTTTTTAATCAAAACAAATACATTATTGATTTACTGAAGAAATATGGACCTAAAAACATCAATCCATTTATAACTCCTATATGTACTAATATAAAACAGGATTTGGATAAAACTGGGAAATCAGTTGACAACAGGTTATATAGAGGTATGATTGGTAGTTTGTTATATCTTACTGCTAGCAGGCTAGATATAATGTATTCAGTATGTTTTTTTGTTAGATTTCAATCAAATCCCAAAGAATATCATTTAACTGCTTTCAAAATAATTTTTAGATATTTAAAAGGAACAGTTTTTCAATCTCTACTTTATCCTAAAACTTCTGATTTTAATTTTATTTCAAATTCAGATGTTGACTTTGGACGTTGTAGATTATATAGAAAAACCACATCAGGAACATGTAACTTTTTAGGAAACTCTTTGGTGTCATGGTCTAGTATGAAAAAACATTCAGTTTCCCTATCAACAGCTGAGGCAGTATATGTCTCTACTGGCAGTTGATGTGTACAAGTGTTGTGCATGAAAAACACAAATATGGACTTTGGATTGAATTTTAATAATACATCTATTTTATGTGATAATAAAAGTGCAATAAATATTTCAAAAATATCATATTAGTCATTCTAGAACTATGCACATTGATATAAAGTATCACTTTTTAAGAGATAATGTTATTAAGAAAGATATATTTTTAGATTTTATAAATACAGAAATTCAATTAGAAGATATTTTTACTTAACCACTTCCCACTGCAAGAATGATTTTATTAAGGGGGAGCTAGGTTTATTTGATTTTAAATAAAATTTTATTTTACGATGCTAGTTTCTTTTATCCGCATAATCTATTTTATTTATTTTTCAACATATGTAATGATTATTAAAAACATGGGAATGACGGTTTTCAGAAACCCTTTTGTCTTCTAAACCATTTCATTTCTATGGAAACCTTTTCGAATCCACAAACTTCACCTATACTCGTAATCCCTAATCATCGAACCTCTGAAACCCTAACCATCAAACCTTCAGAGATTCTCGTAGAGATGGTAAGGACTAAAAGACAAAGTGAGGCCGAGCCAAGCAATGCCAAGAGACAATGCTCTGAAGGAAGAATAATCTTATAGTGCAAGGTAATCGATCACGACTGGTTATTTCTGACAAATAAACTCTTGAAACAAGTGCTGTCATTTACGAACCTTGAACATTCATTCAACAAAGAAAATACAAAATTTTTGTATGAGGTAGAACTTAGGTACATATTCAAATCTGTACAGTTTAGTCTAGGGGATACTGAGGACAATATGATGGCTAAGATAGAGTATAAGGATTTCTCAATCTCGTCAGTATAAATTGGTCAGATTCTCAACATCCCTAATTATGGAGGTTTTCATTTTGATATGAAGAACATAGGATATTTTGTGCATAAATATGAATAAATTATATCCTTTTTGTTTGGAACATCTACTATTATGAAAATTATGGTGAAAGATTTAGAACCGGATCAAAAGATCCTGGTTAAATTTTGTTCAGACCGGAATAGCCCCTAGAATGGTAGAAATTGAAAAGATTTTGTAAGCTGATATGTACATAATGTATCATCTGTTATGCGATATCAAATTAAACTTCCCAAGGTACATGGTAAGGTACCTCAATTACTGTGTTCAAAGTGACACCCGGATGAACTTTTAACCTTTTGGTCGATTTATTTCCAATCTGTTGCTTAAAAAGGACATAGTGAGATTAGTGGATGCCCGAGTACACTTTCATCACAGTAATATGTTTAATGCTAGAACGCTAAGAAAAATTGGCTATTTTTGGAGCACCATTAATGGAAAACATTTTCTAGTATGAGCTGAGGATGACTCAGAGTGTACTGAAGCTCAACCTGCTAAGTCCAAGGAGGGACAAGATGAAATAAGAGTCAGCAATGTAGCCAAAAGGATCCGATTTGAAGTGGAATATGCTGAGGAAGAAAGAAGTCAGGATGGACTTCAAATCTCAAAGAACTAGGCCTGTTACTGAGGAAATTACTTCCCCTACTTTGGGAATAACAGAAGCATTATTTTCTTATTATTTTGTAAGGGAAGATTCTATTGATATGTCCATGGAAGATGTAAGTGATAGAACAACACCAGTATAAAGATAAGGAGTTTAAGAAGAAGATCAAAGGCAGAATCAGGAACAGATTGTAGCTGATGTTGAAGTCACACTTCAACTGGAACAATATAAAGAGGTAGAGCCTGGTGAGGAAGTGGGTAGACCTCAGGAAAATCCTGAAAATATTGTTCTTAGAATTCTAGTGGAAGACAAAGATGCTGATGTCCATGATGATCATGCTTCAAAAGCTCACACATAAGTACTGCAAGGAGACTTTTCTGTGGAGGAGTCTTCGGACTCTAAGGAAAAATCTATGGACCAACCTACTCGGGACAAAGAGAAAGAAAATTCCAATGCTGAATCATTTCCTTTGGTACTTCTGCATTATTGAGAGCCTGATAATTAGAATCATGCACAGGGTACCTCTAATTCAAGGAAGAAAGAAGTTGAAGAACTGTACAAAATGTTTTCTCAGCTGGAATATGATAAAGTCACTCTGAGACATTCCTTAGACTTAGAACAATTGAGATTTCAAAAGCTAAAGGAGAGAACAGTATCAAGGAAAGAAATTGAAATGTTTAAAGACGATATGTTGAATGCAGTTGACAAGTTAAAATCTGAAATGGTTATAAAGAGGATTTATCAGATCAAAAATTGTTTATGGAGAACCAATTTGCATCAGTTGAAAATAATAATGCAAGTGGATCAGGCACTTCACCTGATTTGATCAGAAGATTTCAAGCTATCACAACCGCGATGAGCAACATGAATGACATGTTCCAATATCTTCAATGTAACAGTTATCCATTATCAGTGTTGCTGGAAAAACAGAAATTTCTAGTGGATCAACTAACATCTAATGAGCCACCAATCAGAACACTGTTAAATCAGTTGTCAGAGAAGCTGTCAGTTTTTATAGAAAAAGAGGAAAGGATGCACGAGTTTTTCAGAGTCAATTTAATCATGGATATTCATATGACTCAAGAGAACAAAGAGCTCCTAATCAAACATGGATATGGGATGATGAAGAGACTCATGGAACGGTTCACAGAAATAAATTCTTCAGTCCATAAGAGATAGAACCTATTGCCTACCTCACCCAAACCTTGATTCTTGTTTATACCATTGTCATGTAACTACTTATGTTTTTGAATGAAAATTTTCTCAGTTGTCTATTTGATTCTTTCTATTTGTTTTACTGTCTTTATTTTGATATGCCAGTACTCCAGAATTAATTATTAATAAATAGTTAATAATAGCATTTACCTACAGTTCAGTGCAACATTAAATGAGTTCAAATCCACAATTTACCATTCTTTTTTATATCACAAAAGGGGGAGAAATTTGGATAAACAAAACATTTTATTTTAAAAATCATATTTAACAGATTTCTTATATATTTAATGTTTTGGATTTATATGGAAAACTATTTTAAGTTATTAATAGTCATTTATTACAAAGGGAATTTTTCATTTAATTTTTATGCAGTTGGAGAAATTTGTATTTATTGTTAAAATTAAATATTATTTTATCCTCTCAAAATTCTAAAACTTTATGTAACTAATTTTGAAAGTTAATTTCATTTAATTAGTATTATTATTTTATGGGTTTTGTGATCATAAAAAATTGTTAGATTATTGAGCATAATATTGTTTTCAACAATACATAATAATGTTATTTAAATTGGGAGATTATTGAAAATAATACTCTGTCTCTTTATGATAATTTTCATTCTCACAAATACACTTAATTATTTTCTAATTATTTTATTTAGTATTCTGCAAGAATTTAACATTTTATTTTACTCATGAAATTATGGGAATTTATTGCTAAAGTATTCGTATTTAGCGTGTTTTGGGAACACTGTTCATGTTCTATTTATTCGGAATCAGATTTAGCGTGTCATGGAATCACTATTCATACCCTATGTGTATAAATGTAGCGTAAAGGTGAAAAGCGTATATAATTTTTAATATAAGAGAAATGTATGGTGAATCAACTATACATTATCAGCAATGTATGGAAGAAGAACCTTACGTTAAGAAGGAACCTTACATTGGGGATATCAGAAAAGTATAGAAGGAGAATCGTACGTAAATATTTAACGTTACGTTTGTTTCTAAAAAATATGGTTCATCAACCTTACTTTTTTAAACAGCCATACATTCTTGGAAAAGTATGGATAATGTAAAAGTATGGAAATTTTACCATACATTTGAATGTTAAAGAAAAAGTATGGATGGTCAACCCTACGTTTATGATCAACCTTACATTTTAAGAAAGTAACATGAACCCTTATTTTATGTTCCACCTTATGTTGTGAACATTACGTTTAAAGACTACGTTGTCAACCCTATGTCTGGAGGCCATGTCATGAACCTCACGATTGGTGTCAGAAATTTTGACAGACAATATTTTTCTACAATGGCCAGCAAGCTGATTGTTAGGCGGATTTCAAGCAAGATTTAAAGTCGATTTTAAATTAAGACATTTATCAATTAAAATGCATGTTGTCAATTGATTATGGATCGAATTAAAATGATATTTTTACACCGAGTCTTCAGGGAAGTTACGACTACTCTATAAATTCAAATTTTTTAATATTGTGAATCAAAAGGCGACATTTATGGATCTAAATTTGGAGGGAATATGCTCTTCATTATTATATATGTTTTCTCTGAAACACCGAAAACATGTGTGTGTGGTGATCAATCAATTATTCAATAAGGTGGAAAACAGAGACTGAAAAAATCACTCATTTCTACTGATTCAAAAGGAGTGGCAAAGATCTATTTATTTTATGAAGAAAGAACTTGATAGAAGATTCATTTGTTCTACATCGAATATGTACTGTGGATCTACTACTGCGGAAGTTGTGAATTATATTTCTATATCTACTGCAACTGGATCAACTCAGAACTGGTTCGACTAGAAAATCAATATTTCTAGAGATGAGAATCCATCTATCGTCAGTTGAATTCTGTTTTAATTGTGAAGATCAACTGGAAATGTTCTTTCTAAAATTCTTTTTATCCTGAGTAACCAGCTTCTTGTACTAAGCTGTGTAGGTTCTTGTTTGAACCAGAAGGCTTTTTTTTTTCCCTTGGATTGTAAAGCTATCAACTTCCTGTATTCAGTTGTGAACGGGTCTATTGAAACAAGGACTAGATAGTGAAAATCACCATGTTCGTGGAGTAGGGAGTTGGTGGAGTGGACTAGGGGACATCTGTTCCCTGAACCACTATACATCTATTTGTCCCTACTTTTTCTTATTCCACTGCATGATGAAATCTGATAAAGCATAGAGGACAGAACTCGTTCAATCAGATAGTTAATGAAAAATCTACAAGTCACAATTCACCCCCCTCTTGTATATAATCTATATATTCAAGATACATCAAAGTCCCATCAATGTGGTGGATCAACATAACCATTTTGGCGAAGGTGATTACGGAAAGTCTCTTCGCTCCAGTGGCTATAACCTAATGAAAAACACTTATAGACCTTAATGTAATAAAGGCATGTTGGATTTGGACTAATAATCCACAAAGGGAGACTAAAAAAGAGGAAACATACAAAGTGATGAAAGTGACAAAGGAAAGTGGGGTTTTATTAAAAACCACATACATACATCGCATACCTACATTGCTTGTCTACACCAATTATCTATGATACTGTCATACACCCAATGTATATGTGTGAATCCAATATAGGGAAATATCATGATCTATCATATTATATTATAAAATTTTTTCCTATTTCCCTTTAACTCTTGTCCAGACCCACATCTCTCATTCAGATCAAATCATTATGGGGGGATTTTTTTGAAACACCATTACTTTTATTTATAAAGAGAGATAAAAATATTATTAAGAGAATCTTGAGCATGTGAATGTGACAATATAACATAAAATTATCTGAATAGTTTTTTAAATGGATATATTAAACAAGAACCCATCAATGTCAACGAAGTGTAGACCCTTCAAGATCCCCAATTATCTGGCACATGAACAAAAGACCTATGCGGCCCTTTTATTTCACTACCCCTACATAAAATACCTACACTGTGGACCTATGTCATCGACCTATGATGAAAAACTCTTTTTACCATGGCCATCATCATGACTATACATAGGTCCTTTGGCCTCTCTATTTGGAAAACTAAATTTTTTGAAGAACACACAGAGCAATCATCACGTAGAACCTTCACCCATGTCCCTACAAATGATTCATAAATCTCTCTAAAACCCCAAAAAAGGGAAAATAAAATTGTATATTAAAGATGGAAGTCCTTTAGTTTATATATAAAAGACATCATTTCAAGGATATGTTATCCTTAACAAGAATCCACTAGTGTGAGGATCCTTCCTTAAGCATGGAACTATACATAACTTTTACAATTTTCCAATGGAGACCCACGATGATTATCCTACGGCCTATCCAAAGTATTTTTTCCAATTTATTTTATTTCTCAAAGCATATCCAACTAGCACAATCCTATTACCCATACATGAAGCATAAGCTGTTCCTCCATGGGCCAACGCAGGACACTTACGTGGAATAATTAGGTCGAGTACCTATGTCCAGGACCTACACAATTTATCCTATAATCCCTATTCAAATCCACTAATGGAAGGGCCTCACTTTCTAGGATTACCATGTCTGAAACAGACCATGTTAAAACATTCACCAAGGACTCTTAATTTATAAAACCCTTGTTAAAGGCACATTAGTAGGTCTCCCAATTTGATTTTTATTTCCACGATCATAGGTTTCATGAACTTGTTTCATATTGTAATTTCGATCATCATGTAGGCTATGGACTTTGATTTTTACATTCTTGAGTTCCCTTATCCCAGGAATATTGTTGAGGAGTTCTAGGTCTCAGGTTCTGAGGATCAGACAATTTCCATCCATTCTTGTTTCATAGACCCAGATCCTCTAGTTACTAGATATGAAAATAAGGATAATTCATTCTTTTAATTTTAATATAGAATGATGCTCCCCATTGTCTATAGGACATATTTTAGGGAATCCCTCATATAGTAACACTATAGTCTTTTAGGGGGAGGTTGCAACCTTTCTTCTCTCAACCACAAGCCCCCTTGCATTCTTTCCACGCCTTGGACTCACGTCCAATGTATTGTGGGGAGAGGGAAGTGTCATTACCTTTAACTCTTCTGTCAGGTCCCTAGGATCTTCCATCAGTGAAGAAGAGAAAGTGTCTTGTATGTTGAATCATTCCCATCCTTTATTTATCACACTAATCATGACTCACATGGGAAGAGAGGTTACTGATGATCACAATAACCATATGATCTGTATAAGGTATTAAACTTTATGAACTCTGATTCCTACTATGAACAGGATATTTAGGACCCATTTAGGGCCTAAGGTCAATGGGTATCATCCTCAAGAGTAATCCCCAATCAAAATTACCTTAATCTTGAAAACATCATTATGAGTATTCCATGAGTTAAAACCCCAAATACCCATGAGTTAAGATATCACTCATGGACCCTGTTATCTTGGAATCCTCTTCACGAATGAACCCCGACTTATATTTCTCATAAGACTATATTCTCTAGGGAGACATACCTAAATTGCATGGGATTTGATTCCCGTCCAAATGAGATACATAGGTAGCCACTCTATGGTCCAAACCCAACACCACAAATCAACCCTGTTCTAATTGGGCCATATTCCTAATGGGGACCACATATAACTGATAATCTATATCTTTCTCAGGTTTCATAACCTGGATTAGCATAAGTCCCGCACTGATCATTGACTAGGAAACTTCGGTATAGATGTACATTCCAAATGATGTTAAGTTATACATTTTGGTCCTTATCATATGAAATTAAAAGTTATGATATGCCCCATTAAATGGAACCGAACTACGTGTGTTCTCATTCTGTTAACAAGGATACATAGTATTCCCAACCATGGGTTCAACCCAAACATCAAAACAAATCATGTCTCCAAGGATGATGATAAAATCTAAACTGACCATATTATTCTTGGATGATAATAAATCTCAACAGTTCTCTACTGTGTAGCTAGAAAACCAACATCATCATAATAAGAACCAAACAATCTCTGATTAGTACTCTAGTGGATTCCATTGTTGGATAACCCCATATACATACTTATATACACATTGATGAAGAATGTCACATACATATAGATGATTCAATATTCCACATATTTTAATAATTGATTGTTAATCCTCGGGTAACCCAAATCATAATCGGGAACAAATGAAGGATTTTCAAATATGTTATAAATCGATAAGAGAATCTCATAGATAGTGGTAATTCCCCCAAAAAGGGTGTGATGATCTCGACCACCCACCCACACTACCAATGTGAGTTCTCAAGCCTCATCAGTCAAACCTTACGATGAGAATTTCCTTTCAAATGAGCATCCCCATGGATACAGAACTGTTGGGTGTTTTTTATTGCACAAATAAACTTGTTGGAAACAACTCTGAAATAAAATATCATAATGAGGTGTAAATATTGAACTTATTCACACTTAAGGATCACCAATAAGCCATGACACTATATAATTAAAAAGCACATCACAAAATGATAAATCATATTATTATAAAAAAATAAAAAAATAGCAAAATGATATGTGTGACTTATGAATTGAGATTGGAATGTATTATTTTTACACATCTATATATAAGAATCATATCTGAAAATTATAAATATGGAACATAAAAATATTGTCATTAGAAATAATATTGATTAATATTTGGTAATAGGATATTCATCTATCAAATAGGTATACATAGGTGGTATATTTTTATCAGTTTAAGTCAAAATGAAATAAAAATATAATATATATATTCCATATATATATATATGTATGTATATGTGTATCCGTGTGTGTGTGAGTTTGTGTATGTTTTACGTATTAATAATAAATTTATTAAAATATGATATGACGTATTTATAAAATTCAAATTAATTTTTTTCATATAAATTGATTAGTGAAATAATTTTTTTGAATGTAAATAATTAATTTTAATGAATTCCATTAGAGTATTTAATATAAAATTAATAATTTTTAAAGAATGAATTTTATATTTTGTATCAATAAATTAAATTAAAAAATTTAAAAATATAATTATACATGAAATAATATATAAATATTATTTAAATTGGATATTATTATGAAATAATATTAACAAAACATAATGTTTAACTATGCCATTTTCATTAAAAAATGATTTTCATTATATTTTTTATTTTAATGTAAAATATAATTTGTTTATTTTTAAAAATTAAAATCAATAATTTAAAAATATTTATTGGTATTAGGATAAAAATATAATCTAAAGGTAATTTTTTTGGATTTTCAGAAATAACTAAATATTTTGTGAAAAGTGAAAATTATAGTTTTTAGCAAAACAAAATATTTGATGACTTTATTTGAAATTACTAGAAGAGAATAAAAAATTTTATTTTGTTAAATGCGTTTATTAAAAATAAAAATATACATTTTAAAAACTATATCCAATTTTAAAAAATCCTGGGTTAATATTTTAGGAACATAAGTAATATTATCCAGAAAAAACCTTTGTTATTTTTTTTAAATTAAATAATATTTTGGTAAAAATTTGGTTTTTCATTAATTTAATGATAAATAATATTTATTTTCTTATTTAAAAAAATTTTATATTATAAAAGTAAAATACATGGATAATTTTACCCAATATTTAAATGTTTAGCTTTGAAATATAATTGTTTATACAAACAGATTTTTACACATTACACATGTTAACGTTAAAATGATTTTTATTACACATATAAATTTAATCAAGTAAAATTGTTTTAAAATTTTGAATAAATATGTATAAATTACATACTATATATACATTAGTTTGGAATATTAGAATGAAATTAATAAGGTAAAATAGGTTACCAGAGTAAAAACAAAATGCTAACAGTGAAAATTATATGACTAAAGAACATAAAACATGTTTATAACATATGTAAAAATGATTTTTTGAGTAATTATCAACATTTGATCATCCCTTAATCCATTATTGTCAATTTTTTGATCCACATGATGTTTTTAACATGTTCTACTTTTATATTATGTGGGTATAATTACAACAAATTCATTCACACCACTTTTAAGGAAACTCTATAAACCCCTTAAATATCACAAAAAAATAATGGTCTCCTCTTGAAACTATTACATTTTTACATAATCTAGAATCCAATATCTTTTTCCATAACCTATAGCAATAATATATTGTCACAATACCTATATTTCTAAAGAGTATTCAAAGGGAAATCCAGAGTCCCCAATCTGATTATTTGTTTCCACATTATTTTTTTATTTCATAATATCCCAAAATATTATAATTATAATATAATAAAATAATAAATTTTTACAAAATATTATTATTCTAATAGAATTAATTTTAATAATATTTCCCAATTTACATTAAGAAAAACGAAATTTCTATTCATACATTGTGCGGACTACCGCCACTATGAGAATCAACTTCAAGTTGTCATGACAGCCTCTCATCACTGGTAATAATGGAAAATGTTAAGAATAAATATTACATATATAATATTTTTTAAATTTATAATTAAAAATGAAATCATTTTTATTTCCCACTATTTCATTGATAAATGAAAATGCTAATCATGGGTTGTGCAGTCCACCACCTCCACAATGTTATATATCCCATTTTTTGATTAGATTCATTATCATTTAATAAAATAAATTAAAATATGATTAAAAGTTTTAAAAATTAAAAAAATATCACTATTATTTTTTATTAATTAAATTATTCCAAAATAGGCCACTTCATAAGTCTAACCATTCATTAATTATCAAATGTTTATGTTTGGCTTGGTCAAACCACCTACATGAAAAATAGTATAAAATAATATCATGGAAGACTATTATAACATAATTACTAATAATATATTATATAAATAATTAAATAATTATTTTATATTCGTTCTATAACGTTATCATTAATATTAAACACACTAAACAAGATACCATCATATGTTTGATAAAAATAAATGCACCATGCGTATAACTAATTTTATTTACAAGAATTATAACCAAAACTCCCATAAAATTAAATTATACCATTATAAGTAATAATAAAACAACAATTCCAATAACTTTAAGGAGTTTTAAATGATTATTTTTTGGATAAAAACATTTAATAATAATGTTATTACAAAACTAGTTCAAAACAGTCAATATTACTTACACCAGATACTAATAATATATAATTACTCAAAATAAACTTATAGAAAATAAATATAAATTAATTTAAAAAAATCTTTTAGATATGAATAATATCCCAATATTTTTTATAATATATCATTTTTTATATATGATATTAAAGAAATTTATTATAAGTTCAGAATTAATGTAACGAGATCTTTAGGTTATACATAATTTATTGGGACATAATTCTTATTATAACCTATAATATATTCAATAGGGTGTGATTAATAAATATTTCATTTATATAAATATATTCATTTAATTCATTGATGTTTAATATCCAGAACATTTAATTTCACTAGAGGGATTTTGATCCCAATGATATCAAGGTTTTAATGTTTTATTTGGTTTTATTTCAAATTCTGGAGGGCATATTTTGTATTCTGAACCACAATTTCATTTATATGATCCAATAACATCTTTATTACTTTAAATTGTAATTAATAAATTTAATTTTATTATATTTTAATTTATATTTCTTGGTGACCCTCTAATTTTACTTGTTTTTTATTTTTCTATCACCGTAAATGTTTCTTCTTCAATCTCAATTTCAATTAAAGATTTTTTTAAATATAGTCCATCTTGGGAATTTGAATGATATTAATTTATAAAAACCCACATATTTTGTTTCCTTTTATGATTATTTTCGATGTTTTATATTCCCCCCTATATTAAATTTTCCATCTTTCATCATTATTTTCCAAATGTAAGGAAACTGACCTTGTATCTTATTCTTTTCCAAAAACCTCCATTTTCCCATGTCCATATTCCATAGATGATTTTGGGTATGTAATTATATATGTATCATCAATTTTATAATTTCATCATTAACAAATTCAAATTATTTAAATGATTTTAGATAATTATTAACAGTTTCTATAAGGGTTGTTTTCATCAAATTGTTTACATTCTATTTTTTTTAATATTTTTCATGTGAATGCATATTTGTGCCTCCATTGTAATTTTATATTAATATTTACCTCTATATATTCATTATTTATAATTAATATAATTTAGCATGATTTATAAAATATTTATTTTATATTTATTTCAAAATATCAATGATTATTTTTTATTTCCTAATTTATTTTTCTAAAACTTATAAAAATTATTCTTGCATATGTGTAATTATACAAAGAGATAAATTATCATTGATAAAAAATATTCTTCATATCTTACAATACACCTTATTTATGTATATTGATTATATAATGTTATTTTATATCAATTATATGATCCATCATTGGATTTTTCTTACCTAACCATCCACCATGAAAAGACATATATTTTTTTCCAATGCTATTGATTTTTGAATAGCCTTTTTTATTCATTTGATTAAATGGTGTCCACCTAGATATAATATGTAAATTGATTGATTAAAATAATTGTTTGAAATTTATACTATTTAACTTCACAATGTAAAAACCACATTCCTTATTATCATTACTAATGTGTTTTTCTCTTGAAACATACTAAATATATTTAGATACACATTTATTTCCCTCGGTTATGACATGTTATGATTATTGGTAGAATTATAAATGATTAATTCATGTGATTTTATTTGAAAATTATTTGAAAGCAATTTTGAATCCCAATAATCATTATAATATGATAAATTATTGTTTTTAAGTGGCACTCAAATGTTTGTATGATGATGGGATAGTTCCTATATTTCCCTCAAATGAATTTTTTTAATGATTTATATCCCATGAGAAAAGTATTTGTAAGTATAGTTTAGTTTCTTATAATTGTGGGCACTGATGGTGGGCCTCATTAATGTTTTTTTCTATATTCTAATTTCTAAACTTCATATATAAGTAATCATGATGTTACAATATCATGGATCATGTTTAGTGACTATGGTTTCCAAAATCCCATATTAATGCATTGTTTCAATGATATGTGGATTTTTATGATATATTCTTACATTATATCAATCCTAATATCATTATTTGTTATTTATTCCGTATTTGATAGAAATATTTTTTTATATCCATATTATTATTGTGTTCTCATGTTCTAGTCACTAATGATCATTGATTGTTATAACTTATGTTTATATTTACTATGAATCAAAGATCACCCCTTTCTTATGATTTCATTACCCATGTTACGTAGTTGAGTAAATATTATGATAATTCTAGAAGGATTATAGCGTGTCTTAATTATGGAGAAATGTTTATAAGTATTTTAAAATAATAATTCTTATATAGATAATTCTAAAGGAAATTAATTCTTTTGTTCTTGGGATTTTGAAATTATTTTTTGATATTAAAATTTTAATTTATAAAAACAATCTAAGATAATCATATGTTGATCTTTGGTCATTATATCATATAAATTTGTGAATATAATATTTTATAGAATGATATTGATCAATATTGGTGATATGAAAATAATTATATATTTTATTTTATATCATCTAAATAATAAAATATTAATTTATTTCTGATATTATATTATTAACACATGTCATGTGTTATAATAGTAATAATATTATATATTTTCATGTGTTATAACATAGATGAAATAATTATATATGTGATATTGTGAACATATAAATTTTCATCCATAATTATATATTCCAAAATATATATTTATTAGGATATATAAGCTTTATATAATATATTCACATCAATAATTCTCTCAAACTATGGGAAAAAATTCATCTCCTTTCATAACACTAAAGAACATAGAGAGAATAAGATACTAGTTGTTGTGATCTATAATGAATAGTGTGTTTCCCTAGATTTCATTGTACAAGTTCCCATAATATCACTAATTTTATCCATATATTTGTAGAGAATATGCAGATACATCTAGTAGAGTCCTTGAATATATGATCTAGTATATGAAAAATTAAATAAGAGAATAAATATAATCAAATTAGAATGATCATAAATATTATGGTAAATCTATTTTTTTTGTATATTAGAAAGTAAATGCACATGATTCTACCTAGAAAATGTATGGTGTGTTTATTAATTTATTCAGTTATTATTCATTGATATTCATGAAAATCCAAAATTAGGCACTTTCTTAATTCTTTCGATATAGCCCAAAACCTTCATGTACTATTAGAGTGACCACATTCTATCTTATAATTATTTATATTTAATTTTAGTAATTTAACTTTTTAGTTTTCTATTATTATATTTCATATTTGTATTTTGAGTCCAACAATCTAGAAAATGGGTTAATATATGTTGATGTAGAAAGGAACAGACTGAAACATGTGAGTAATTATAAAATATATCAACCAATGGTTTTAAGGTAAACAGCTACATCACACTATTACATGGTGCATAATGAGAAATTACATGCCTTGTAAGGGGTTTTGTAGCACACAAGATACATGTTTCCTAATTCAATGTGTGCCATATGTTTCACTATGGGATGCCATTACAAATCACATATTTACGGACAGCGCAACACATAGGACGATATGGACTACAATGTAAATAGTTAATTTGTATAAATTTTTCTACTCCTACATTATTACATGCAATTTAATTTTACATGTGTCATGTGTGTGAATACATGTCATTCCTAGAAATTATATATTAACTTCTAATTGAGAAACACAATGATACATGGACTACATGATTAGTAGTAGAATTTTCACATCTTGTGAAATGATTCATTCCAATCTAAGTACATATTAATTGATTTCTGGCTTATTGTAGGGTTGAAAACGATTCTAAATAATATTTCATAAATTCTGACATTATTCAACATGTTGTGATCGTCATACATGCCTTGTACGCCGAGTTCTTTACTAGGTCTATATTCCATGTATATGTGTGGAATGTTTTATAGTATTACATATTGTAATAACTATATATATTTACCACACAAAAATACCAATGTTTATTTCATTACTCAAAATGTTCACCTTTATTCCATGTAAGTATACAATGCATGATGGGTACCGTACATAATGTTTGTCACATGACATCTTGAGTGAGTGTACATGTGAGGTTCATATTATATTCATGAAATGGGATTTAATATGGAAAATACACTACATGTCATGTGGTATCCAAAGTACACAACATATACCTAAATTTTAAAAAAATTAAATTAAGTTATTTAATTTTTTATATAATAATTTACTGTCTTCTTATTATATCTCAAAGACTCTATGCTTGATAGAATTTAAGAATAACTAATTATTTTATTAATAACTAATTCAGGTAAATTTATCATAAATAGACTAATTTGAAATTAATTCTTTAAATACTTTTTTTTTATTTTTTGAATGATCGTAAACATTGACTAACCAATGTATGTGTTGGATTTATTTATTTAATTTAATTATTTAATTTTTGGTTTTATGTGATATTTATTATTAAAATTAATATGATGATCATCAAATAATCCCTTCCACTTTCATTATGTCTGGGTATTTATATCCATTAATAACATAATATACCCTTAAACCTCTAGTTCTCCTTACATACTTGTGAGTACAGATTTGAAAATTAGAGAAATCCATGATAAATATAATAATATTTCAAGCCAAATTCAAGATGAATCCAATAAAAGGAATACATTAGATAATGATGAAATCCATAACATGATCCAGGCTATGTCAAAAAGAGTTATTTCCCATATAGTTATGGTTTGTTTACCATTTCTTGATAAAGAAACCATTATATTAAATCACATTATGAAGTCACCTATTTAATTTTTTTGGATAGTACATTGTTATTTAATTATTTAATTGACGTATTATTTATTTGGATAATGAAATGTTATTTTATAATATGAATGTATTAATAACCATGATCATATAAAAAGAAATAAAATTCATAGGATAGTTTTTATTGGTTATACTTAATTACTTATGTAAATTATGACTTAGATTAATTAATAACATATATTATGGATAAAATAAGTTATCTTATACAAATGAAATTAACGTGTTAAATTATTTTACCAAATATGTTTAGTTTTTTTGTATGTTCCAAAAAAATAACATGAATTTAATGAATAAAATAAATCATATTTATGTATATGTTAAAAAATCTCCCAAATAAAATATTAATTCAGTAAAACTTCTTCTATGAGTTCATCTAGAATAAAACCATTGTTCAATGTTCTTATCCATCCCCCATTGACATACATTAAATTATCAAGGAGTTGTAATCAATCTCTTTGAATGAATTTCCCATGTTAAAATCAATGGTTTATTACCTTATAAATATATTATGTTACTTATAGGTATGTGTGGAGGAAATCTGAGTATTGGAATTCTATATTGGATAGTCCACAAAAAAATTCAGGTAACTATGAGTTGATGTTGATATCAACAAAATCCTACCTAAATATGAATTAATAATTTATTAGATATTGATTTTGGTTATTTTATTTCCTCTAGAATATCGAAGAGGTAGGATATCTGTAATACAATAGCGAGGGATATTTATATTTGATAAAGTAGTGGGAGAGTTTATTGAATTATTAATCATGCCATAATTCATAATTAACATATAGTAATAATTTTTTAGATTATGGTATGTAAACTACCCCACATTCCATGTGAACAATAATAGAAAAATAAAATATCTTCACTGATGAAAATATATTGGAGTGGTATGGGTGCTTGTGAAGTTCACTACACTAAGAGAGTATGTTTAATTTACTAGAATCCATAGTATCTCACTACTGTAAATATTATCAATTTCAATGACATTATAAAAATGATTTAAAAAATATAGTAGGATATGAAATTTAATATTATACTATCCAAATCGGTCTATAAGGCCACTGGGATATATCCAAGTGTATCCCAACGGTTTGAAAAAACTGTTGGGATATGGGCCCTATCACAATGGTTCTCTCTAATCATTGGGACACTACATGTAATATAAAACAATACCAATGGGTTTTTAAAATGTATTGGATAGTTATGGGGTCCTAACCAAAAGGGTTTTCAAAACCATTGTGGTACGTGTTTTTACAAATCTTATACCAACCATTTTCAATAAATGTTGGTATAGGCCCCAAAAATCATGGTGCTTATCCCAATGGTTTTGAGAACTGTTGGGATTGGTATAATAATTTTTTTATATTATTTTTTCATATATTATAAAATAAAAAATATATATATTATTTGAAAATATATATATCACCAATTATTAACAAATATAATTATAACATAGTGGTTCGGTCCTAGATATATAAGTTAGAGGTTATTGGTTCAAGCCTTTGATACATATTTTATATTCTATTACCTATCCCAACATCAAATCAACAATCAACCCTATAACCATTGGTATATGCTATACTAAAAGTTTGTGGACCAATACAAATTCTCCCGAAGCACTGGTATAAGATATTTTTCTACTAGTTCATATTATTCATTCAGTGGAAAAAAGTAAGGTAGTAAAAATTTATTTGAGAAACACATGTATGACGAAATGGATTTCAAATGTATCATGTTATAATCCTTGAATAGTACGTTATAGAATCATTATAAATACATTAATTTGTACTCTATATTATCACATATTTATGATCTTTATCAAGGTAAAGAAGGAAAAATAGTTATATAATCACTGAGTAACTCGTTATGTGAAAATTAGAAGAAGTGTTTCTAGTTGGACCATATTTGTTGAAAATGATTGGCTATATCAAGAGTTTTGAAATTTTGGGATTCCGGATACCCAATGAATTGATCATAGACCACTCCATCTCTTTACATACATTTTTTCCACTCATGATTTATTGAAAATTTAAACATGAACAATATAGATAAGTTACTCATAATGAAATTGAATTTGATTATTTATGTGGATAAATATATAAAAATAAAAATCATTTTGACCATATAATGAATAAAAGTAATGTAAAGGGGAAAAGTCATGAGGTGTGTTTTAAGCAAAGTTACCTTCACAATTCCAATTTATTAAAAGAAATATGAATAGAGAAGAAAATGAGTATGATGTCGCATGATTTTTCTATGGAAGGAAATCCCACTAGAAAAAGAATTATACTGTAGAAAATATAAACAGTAAATCTTCTTGTATGTTTATTATCATATGATATTATTCTATTTCTGTATATTATATATTAGATATATCCTATGTTTCTCAAATTAGTATCCAAATATTGGATCCTTATACTTTTTTTATGAATAAAAATACTAAGGTTGATCTCTGATATGACAGTTGGATATAATTAACCACACCATCTATTGGAAATAACCATATCAAATTGATAATTGTAATTATTTTGGTATTGATGAACAATTATTATATGCCTAATGTAATCAAGAATATAATTTCTTTGTCATGTTTATTCTTGAATGATTTTTTTAAATTAAAAAATTAAAGGTTATAATTTTCAAAATATATAATATGTTATGGTATGGACAATCTAAATAATATTTTATATATAATAGAATATAATAATCAAGTCTTGCAAATTGATAATGATCAACATCCACATGGAACATATCACACGTAATCATGGTATCATCAAATTCACAATGTAAACAAGAAGAATTTGAAATGATTATATAACGAAGGGTATTTTGAATATTTTGAGATAAAAAAATTAGATATGTGTCATACACATTTAAAAGTAAAAATGAAGAAGATTAATTTCAGTTAATAGGTGAGAAATCCACACATCTTCTAAAATTAGATCAAGCATATGTGTGTGGGGTATTTTTTTATAAAATCTATTGGTGGGTACTCATACCACATTAATTTTACTAATGAATTCAATATATATGAATATATCTACATAATGAGGCATAAAAATGACTCCTTTAAAAAAATTATGAATACAATAATGAATTAGAGAATCATCTAGGTATAAGGATAAATAATCACTATTTATAGTGAGATAAGAGTATCTTAACTAGCAGTACAAAAATTATCTTAAAATTGATTAGGGTTTTATCTCAACTCACACCTCCCTATACATCTAAATGCAATGGGTTTAGTGAAAATAGTAATTGTACTTTGTTATACATGGTGATATCGATGATGATTCATTTAGATATTCCATTTTACATTTTGGGATATACATTACTATCAGAGGAATAAAGACTAAACTTGGTTCGAACCCATGAAATATGTAATCCCGTATAGGTTATAGAATAAGAGTAAATCCATTCAATCTTGTATATATATGTAGTTATCAAAATAATTTATTAAGTTCATGTATAGAAATAAACTTCCATCTTGTGGAACCAAATGTTTTATTAATGTCTAGCCTATGTATATAAGAGTCCCATGCTCATGATGAAATTATCATGAAAATCTTTATTTTATATTTATTTATAAATTTTGTTATTATTTTTTAAAATTATTAGGCATTTTTTAGTATTTCATGGTGTTATTTGTAGTTTTCGGAGAAAGTTATACAACATTTTATAAAACCATGTCATTCAACAAGATACCATGGATATGATGGTATACGTAACAACATGGAATAGAGATGTATAATAGTGTTGGGGCGAAGTGGTGAGATCTAGGTTTACACTGATTGAGGATCACATCATGGCTAAAGGGATTCATGAAATGATATAATGTCAACCATAGCTAGAACTAGATTAGTATCATTTGAAATAGTCACAAAAACCCATATTTTTGGGCACCCACAATAAAATTTCTATTATTTAGAAAAAATTAGAGATATGAGACGTTATATTTTGATTGGAGACCTCATTTTGGGACCATATATTGTTCCATTCTTATATGGGTACAAATACATAAGAGTCACGACATTGGTGAGAATTTTTTTAGGGATGTGGTCATGCTGTAATGGGAATGCCTCAAATTTTTATGTATAGTTACAATTGAGAGTCACACCATAATGGTCTATCCACGTAGGGTCGAAACTATTGTATATTATGCACATGTCTTGGTGTATTCTGGAATGTGAATTAATGATTTCTCCCGGACATCATGGATTTATCTCACAACATGATAAGGGAGGGAACACTATGTCATATCTTACTAAAATTATTAAAAATGATAAAGAATTATTTATAATGTTTCTAAAAATAGGGTTTAGATATTTATAGTAGGTGTGTTATAGAAAACAACTTATCTAAACTGCAATGTTCATGGACATAACCCCTCTCATATAATTTTTCATTCATCCCGATAATATTGGATTCTTTATCAAGATTCATTAGGGGTTAATCTATTATGATATTTATCATGGATTGTTTTCTCTCTTTAGGTTTCTTTATTCCCAATATCCATGGTGGCATAGGGTTTTTAATGTATGAACATTTATTAACGGGTTTATGAAGTTAGGGTTTAACCATTTCTTCTTTAATTGATTATCACGACTGTTTAATGATTTCATTAGTTTGAGTTAGGTGGTTTTATTCTCTTGCTTCGTATGAGAAAACAAATGCGATTAACAATCATTAGAAATTGTTTTTTTCAATGGTTATTATACTATATTTAATTATTTTTATATATTTAATAATTTTTATTCATCCATCCGTATTGATATGATTAATTAAATATATTTCAAAATAATTTTTTATATATGAAAACCAATGTTTCCTATGATGAGTTTGATTACCAGACTTTTCGTATTGAAATGGGTTTCAGATTAATTTTGTGGGATTATCAATCATAACAACCCTACTTGAAAGAGTATGGATATATAAAAAATACCAAATAAGGACAGTTTCCACTCTACCTATAATATTATCCATACTTCGGTATGCCAATATATCTGGTAGATACACTATTAGTCTATTAAGCCACTCTAGCTAGCAGACCTGTCTGATGTATTAAATATGGCTATGGATTAGTACGAGGATCCTCTAAGGACATTACTATAATGACCCACATGTTTATCTCATGGTTCATGGATATAAATATATGTTTTACTTTGTAGTTTATGTTCATATTTAAATATAAAAATAATTCTATTTATTCATTAAATTTTAAAGTATATCTTTTTATATTTATTTTTCAAATAGAAGACTGTGGATTGATAAAAAAATATCAGTTTTGGATCGCATGGTGATATCCTGCTAGACTATTTGTGATCACAAAATAAATTCACCAAATTTTTGTATATAGAATTTATTTCGGTAGATACAAGAAATGACAAGGAATGACATAGAGGAGGTGGATTCCAATGTTAGTTGTGATAATGTTTATGGGAGGTGACATGGTGGTAGAGAAACATCATTATATATGAATATTCATAACAACTCTTTTTTGGTAAATTATCATTGGTTTTGGTCATGGAAATATTTATAAAATAAATTATATGTTTCCCATATTTGTCAATTTTTTATATCTTATTATTTATTTTTATTTATTACCTATTGAAGTATTTTTATATTTAAATTATGGGATCTTTTTATTTATTCTTTAGGATACCATTTCAAAAAAATAAAATAGTGTATTTTTAATGCCCATGAACTAGTATCTATACATACTATAAGGATTAAGAATTCCCTATAGGCCTTATCTGTTTTCGGTTATGGTACTAGATGAGATGTATCCAATAAAAATTCTTGAACAATTGTATCAAATAAATCTTTTGATTAATATTTTTATGGAAAAATAATGTAGATAAGAGATGAGATTTTTTGATTTCAACATATAGGTATGAAGGAGTGTCTGAAAAACACATTTGGTTTTAAACCTTGAGTTTCAAGGGTTTCCACAGATGTATGGTTGTAGTTTTCGAGCAGACCCATGAGTTTCTATAGTTTATTCATGAGAATGTTACAAAGGATACAAATCATGAAACCATTTAAAACAACCTGTAAAATACGTGGTTTCCTTTTACTCAACTTTTATTATTAATTATTATACTTCTATTTTAAATAATTCAATTATTATGATTTAATTTTATTTCTTACTCAAATTAAAATTGTCTATTTTATTTTATTTTATCGAATTCCACAATTAAGGTCTCATGTTAATGTTTAGGTGGGGCTAACTGATAAATTTCTATGGGATAAGCCTAACAAGGACGAAAATATAATAATTTTAGTGGTAAGAGACATCCAATACACAGATCTGGCACTGTGCCTTAGAATAACACTAGCTAGGGAGGTAGGTAAGGTTTTCTGTTAGGAAAGGGTATAAGATTGTGAATTTATTCGTCAACAATCTTTATAAAATTATTAAAGAAAAAATACCCATGTGGAAGAGGATTTCTAGGAGAACATCAAAAATATTCATGAATTACTAGTAACATATTTATTTAAAAATGTTTAGCGTCTCATGTTTTTCATGTCTGTCCAATATGTAAATGATGGGGGTCAAAAGTTAATTATATGATTCATGAGAATCTCATATAAAATACCCAAAGGTTTTTTTCACTATATAGTTCTTCCTAGGAAACTTGGTTCTGAATAATTCTAAAGAGTTTGTGTGTCTTCATCAAGGTGACAAAAATATTATGTATTGGTATCATTTTGAGTATTGGAGTTGAATTTTTATTCAATGGGTGTTGGAATGGTTTTATTATATTAATTATAATAATATGTTTCTTTTTTGGTTCTAATGTTATTCCAAATTTTATATTCAATAAAAATAAATTCTATATCTGTAAGTTAAAAAGATCATAATTTAGGATGTTATCTGAAGGAGATATGGATTCTTGATATTATGCAAGGGTATTGAGTCTAGAATAAAAATTGAAAAGAATGTTCTTGGATGTGGGAATATAGTAACGATTTTGGAGTGTTTTATAATGTAAACTAAAATACAAATTTTTAATTTTTTATCCTAATATTTAATTAAATATATTTTTAATTATTCTATATGAATTTTGGAAAAGACTATGTTCAGTAGGTTTCAATGATTTAAGCTAAGCACTTGAATGTCAGCAGTTTTGATTTGAGCATAAAAAGTTTTTCACACAAAAGTGGTCTAGAATTTGTAAAAGGTCATAATTTTGTAATATACAATGGGTAGATGTATGTTTTATAAAAGCAGTGAATCTCTTTGTGGAGAATTAAAATTTTATAGAGAGTTCACTATAAATAAAAAAATTGAATTGAATGTGAATTATATTATTAATGTGTAATGTTTTTTTCTGTGGAATGAACTATGTATCGATAAATGAATATTCCATATGTAATATGTATGATATTATTAATAGTTAATAGAATTATTTATGTGTGTTGAGTTGATCATGTATACATAATGAATTTTATCTGGTTGGAAATATACTATAACTTAATCCATAGTAAATTTAGAACTAATTGAATTTGAAAAGTTCCATAGGATTAAATATATATGAAATATTCTTTTATGATGTGTAAATGTTACTACAAAGTTCAAATATTGATAAAAAATTCATTCATTGTGATGTGTAATATTTTTTCAGAGAAGTGTATAGTTTTTCAAAACCATCCTATGTTATATAATATTTTGTACTTAAGAGAAGATGTGAAAAATGATAAGTCACATCATCGGCCACCACTGTATTGTGATAAGATTAAAAATTCACACATAGTGAGACAAATAAACACATTGGGATTAATGAGTAATCAAGACATTATATTCAGGTAACTCAAATTCCATGTTTGTCCATATTTTTGTGAATCAAGTATATTACCCACCCTCATGGTATAATAAATTTTTCACATAGTGAAAAGTGTATAAGGACATGTTTGGATTCAAAATATGTTATTTGGCCTCAAAATGATGATGTGATTAATTCTAAAAGGTCTGAAAATTAATATTTTTGGAAATCATGATATAATTTTCATGTATTTCCCATATTCATATATGGAAAATATTCTCACATGATTATTTCACGAGAATCATACAAATTAAGAGATACTGTTTGGAATAATGGAAATAATATATTTCTATATCCTTTCATATTCAAGGAGCCTATCCTAGAGAAGGTATGAGAGAGAGTTATAGATAGATGTTTTTGCATATAAAATAGTGTACATTGTTATGTAAAGAGATATAAATATTGAATGTTTTTTCATAAATTAGAAGAAGAACTCTAGATGAGAATGTTTTGTATAGAAAAAAATATTTAAAGAATTATTTTATATTATGTAATGAAGCAAGTATTACCAAAATATATGATTTAAAAAATAAGAATAATATAATGATATAGAAATAAATTCTAATAATATTTAGGAATTAATACATATAATAATTATTTTGAACCTCTTAAAGTACATAAAACAAAAAAATTTGAGCCTCATGGAATATCATGTAAATATAATGAAGTTATACATGAATATGTTGACTAAAATATTTGTAAAGGAGTCGTTCCTAGAGATTAAACAAATATGTAAATACATTTCATATACAATAGTTATATTTATATTTTATTACATTAAAAATATTAAAGAACATATTATATTGAAGAATAATGGTAAATTATGTGAAGATACTAATCTTGGGATGAAATGAGCCATCCCAAAACATTGTAATGGAACTGACTATAAGAAATGGAATAAAATAATCAAACCCCACCACTAAATTATGATTTTATTGGATTCTATTACATTGGTGCATTATCTATTTCATGCCCCTTGGATTATCAAAGTATGGGAAATCCATTTAAAAATACTTACACCACATGTGAATGATTATTTACATTTTTCTGTCAAAAATTGGTAAAATTGGGTTAATGAAATCATCAATTAGATCTAGTAAAGGTAATGATAAGCAGGATACAAATCAGATCGTCATCATTAAGAGAAATAAATAAGTGTGACCCAACAAACTATGAGTTCTGGATCATCTAAGCAAGTTTGAGTTTGAGGTAAAACCCATTTAGTTGGAATGTATAACAAATAGTTATTTAAAATTATAATTTCCATTGAAACATAAAGTTTTCTCTATTGGGAATCAAACACAACACTACACCAAAATGAACGAAAGAAAAATATATATCTGTTAAAATATATCCATATAATTGGAGAGTCAAATTAGAGAGTACCAATTAAGAAATATATGTGAAAATAAAAACAAAGGTGATTATTGATATTAATACATTGATTAAATTCATTTAATATAAATAATTAACCGATAAGGATACATTATGATTTAACATGTAACCATTATAAAAATTAGTTTTTAATATTAATTATTTTAGGATATTAAATTTTATATAGGGAAAATGTATTTTTGATTTAAATAATTTTTTAACACTAATTTTATAGTAATTGATAGTAAATAATATTAATATTTATTTATATTTAAAAACCTTTTTTTCTTTGAAAATTATTCTAAATATATTACTTTATATAAAAATTAAATTAAAAATTTTCAGAATTCTAATTTGATAAAATAAACTTCATTTTTGAATCTATCATTTCAAAATTTTCTTAAGATAATTTTGTTGATATTTTTCTAAAACCATTGATATTTTGATGAATAGTCAATAAATAATGCTTTTACAAATACTGTCACTTATATAAATAAATAGTTTTTATAAAATTTTTAAAAAATATATATTTATTAAGATGAATAATTCAAAATTATTATTTTTAATTTATAAAACTCATGTTTTACATTTTGGAAACTTATATAATATGTTTCTCTAAAAACTATTATTATTAATTTATGCTATACATTTTTTTCATAAATTATTGAAATTAAATATAAAAAATGGATTTCATATTTTAGATCAATATATTAATATTATTTGATAATTTGAATTTAATTTTATTCATCATATTATTATTAATAGAATTAATGTTAAATGTCACGATAATGATAAAAATATTATTTTCAATGTAATTTTTATGATCACTATTTAATTCTTATTAAATAAAATATACTAATCCCTCTTGAATAAATGAATCTAAAATATTTTTTAAACCAATATATAAATATCTTAACACTTATTAAATTTATATTCAATACTGAAAAATATTACGGACACTTAATGTTATAAAAAACATTTTCTTACAAAACTATTTTTCTATATCTTAATTTTTTTAATAAAAATGATATTTTTATATAATATTGAAATTAAATTAGATTATATTGAGATTAATTTTTTTTAAATATAAATATTTTTAAACAATGTTTACAATAAATTTTAATAAAATACATATTACATGGGAAATAACATGTTACCAAGTTTTAAATCAAAATGGTAAAATGTGAAAATCAAGTCAAAAAGTATTAAAACATTTGTAAAAATGAGTGGTAGATGATTTATCAAGATTATCATACTAAAAAATAAATAAATTTATACTTTTATTTCCATTTACACTCTAATATTGGAATAAAATTATTATAAGGTAATGGGTACTTCTAAAATTAGACCACTTTGCTAAAGAAATGAGATCACTAAGAACAATTCATTCTACACCTATCCATTCAATTTTCGTCAGAATAATCCCCCATATTTTTTCTCATTAAAGTTTATATAATACTAATAATTTTATTCTCTCAATTAGTTATCATAATTCCTCAATTTATATCGATATTTCTAAGAGATATATTAATCCCTCGGTGTCAATATTAATTACCAATTTTCATTTCATTTTAATATTTCTCTTACAAACTTTTTATAGGAAACCAATTATAATAAATCCAGTATAATTAATATAATATAAGGTTTTTATATTAATTAAACAGCCATAATTAATTATTTAATATACATTAATAAAAACAAAACAATATTGATAGGTCATACATGCAGACTATTAGCTCCATGAAATGATGTGGAATGTTTTTCATCACAATCTCACATGGCTAGATAAAATGATATTTTTAATGAAATAATTTTATTTATATTACATGAGTTTTATTTTAAATTTAAAACTAATAATATACCGTTATTTAGTCCCGTTTTCTGGAAAATTGAATCATTAATCAGGTGTACGTGTGAACTACTGCCTCCACGAACAATAAATTTCATTTTTCATTATAACCTTCATGGTCTGTTCTGAGAAAAAATTTAGTAAAGATAAATTATATTTTTTAATTGATTAATATAATTTAAATTATATATTACCATTATATAAGAAAAATTCCATTCTTATCAAAACATTATAACAAACTCCAGTTTTAAATGGTTTTACCACCTATGTGAATGATGAAAATAATATTTTATCATGAATGATTAATGAATAATATATAATGATAATATCACATAATAATTATTTCTTTTAGTTTTTTAAATGATTCGGTAATGGTTTCTTTGATAGTTAATATATTTATTAATATTTCTCACCTTTTGATCTTAAAACCCAAAAAAAATTGATCTCACAATTTCTATTTCACAAACCTTACCATTACCATTTTAGAAATTGAAATTAGGATATGATAAATAATAAAAAATGATTATAATATATCATTTAATTAATTAACTATTAAACATATTTTAATTAAAAATAATGTTTTATTCCATTACCAAACAAGCATGATACAAAAAACATGAGTTTCAACAACCAAATAATGAATATAAACAATAACCAATCAATATATTTGTAATAAATTATGATAAATAAAGTGTATAAAGATAAATATATATGAATATTCTTATGAAATTGGTAATTCGTATAGTTATTCATTTTATAATGCGATTCGATTGTGTTCTAGTATGTTGGAATAATTGTAATGTGTTATTTTATATAAATTTTTATTTATTGAGATATGATTCTGATTCACCAGTTATTTCCATTTTGTGCCACATATATTAGTCATATATTTCGTTACATAATAATTATCATTCAATATATTTTATTTTATATTCAATATCACATTTATCATTCATGATATTATGATACCAATTATACCAAAGTTATAAGGTGTACTTGATCTCAACATTTGTTTCTTTGAGACATGTTTATGTTTTACACCATTTTTCATATTTTCTATTTCACTTACTGCCATTTTGATATTTGTTTATTTTTATTATATCATCATTATTTGTATTTAATTATCTATATTAAATTATATCCTTCAATGTGTTTTGATCTAATTATTTCTAAATTCATATGTTTTATTTGTCTTAATTTCAAATTCCATGAGACATATTTGATATTTTTCACCATAGTTTTTTATATTGTGTATTCACTACCCTATTTCCCAAAAGTATTATGAATATGTTTCATTTCATTGTATTTTAATTTATTAGTACCCTGTTATGTTTTTTTTATTCTTCTCTTTCTATTTCTATATGGATTTTGGAATCTATATTTTTCTTCACTAAGATATGATTCACATCTATTTAAATTTTTTGGTGAACATATTCGTAATGGATGACCTTATAAATAATTTAATTATTTATTATTTTGAGAGAATAAACTCATGGTGTGAATTAATTCCTTTTATTTCAAAATAATCCACTATTATAGGAATAATTGTTTTCCAATGTAATTCCACTACGAAAATCATATATTTCCTTCCATTGATTTAATGGTGTTCACTGAGATGGAAGACAACAATTTATTGATGAAATTATTAAATTAACTATATTCTAATTTCCTTATATGGTTTATTTTTTATGGATACTAATATATAATTCTTTTAAATTTATTTATTTGGGATGTATAGTAAATTTGTTTTGTTCTTATTCTAATTTGGATATTCATTGATTGCATAGAAAATTTTATTTTTTTAATCACCCACATTCTTTATCTGGATATCATATGGTTATTTTCCAAGTAAAATTTTTTAACATAATATATGTTTGTATTTAAATAAGGATGTTTATGTTTTAATATGGAAGTTGATTATAAATTTAATTAATATTCATAACACTCAAATAGAGAAATAACTGGATTTAATGATGTTATGAGTCTCAGGAAATATTATATTTCCACTTGATACATTGATAGGACTCAGGAGACAAATTATCTTGTTTATTTTAGTTCATGATTTTCAAAAAAGAATATTTTTTTCAGCACATGTCTTTATCAGAAAAATCATTATGTCTACGATCATGATGTCTTGGCATATAGAATGGAACCAACTATATGAAATTATGAGTTTCATCACTAAAGAACCAACTATTGTTATCAAGGTGTTTAATTATTTATATAATAATAACATATATTAATAATTTTGTCTCTTTTGATTATGTAATTGTTTTGATTTTCTATTCATGTAATATTATTTATTCTCATCTTATTCTCACATTGTATATTTTTTATTATCTCTTATGTTTAACCTTACTGAGCATCAAATCTCACCCATTATATTTTTCAAATTCCTTTGGTTTTGTTAAAAATGTTTTTAATATAATATTTTTAAAATAAAATATAACTTAAGGATAATTTTTTAAATAAATTGATATCTAATTACTGATAAATTAGACTCTTATATTGTTTTAATAATGTACATTAGTTCAAAAAGACCTAGGATCTATTAGTTCATGATATTTACTAATTCCATAAATCTATAATCCTAAATAGTTTTGACAATTTATTGTGAGAAAATATTTTCATTGGGTTAAATAATTATTGTGTTGTAATATTTTGGAAATTATGTTTGGTATCAGGGCAGATATGAGATAAATTTAAATATATGGATGATATTTGAAGATAATATATGTGATGATAAGTTATGTTTCATTACAATTAAAATGTTATAGATAAACATTCTGGTTAGTTGATGTAATATTGGATATTTTCTATTTATAGAGAATATATATGGGTGATATTTAGTATTAACATTAATAATATTTTCATATTTAAGAAAACATATTTATTTTTGATAATACATTTTATTTTACAACATGGAAATTGAATCCATGTATATATAAATGGATCTGTATCTGTTTGGGGAATAGATGCACCTATGGTTATTAACCTTCAAATAGGATGCTTAGCAATGACCCAATGTTAACTTATTTTGAATGATGAGTGGGACAAAGACTACAAACCAAGATAGACACTCTGAGGGGATATAAATTAGTTGATCATATGATATTTACTAACCATTATAATGAATTTGAATATATTTTGGTTACATAAAATTCTTGAAAAATTCAAATGGATATCTTATATTATAATATATAGATTCATAATTTGAGAAAATATTAATTAATATCTTCTTTCTTTGAATAAGTGTATGTTATATTTCAAGGGAAAATAATTAGGGGATTTTCAGGTTTATAATATTTTATCAATTATCATAGTAATTACAAACATCTATATTATGGATTAGTTTAATATGTATGAAATAACCCAACACAATGTAACCTAGGATTTACCATTAATGAAATTATTTTCATTGATAGTGATTTTTGTTGAACTGAAACCAACTGTTAGGCTATTAAAGATTAATACATTTTGAGGGTTCATTTTTAATGCAATAGTTTTCTTATGGTGTTAATTTTTTATCCTTCTTGTTAATGACATTTCATTAGAGTAATAGATAAAGCATGAAGAAATTATATTAACAATGGGAATTATGGAATGTGTAGATCTTTTCCCAATAAGTATCCAAATAGGATCAGAGTGGCGGTAAGAATTATTATGATTAGGTCAAATAAGTTATCATAAATTATTTATAACAAATTAGATATAGTTGATTTCTGAAACCAAACAAAGAAGTGATGAATAATTTTTTATATATTTATATGTGACAAAGATTATGATGAATGGAATAATAAATTTTCTTTGTGGAAAAAATGTGGGAAAATGATATGAGTTTCAAATAAAAAATGAAGCAATTAGTTAACATAGTTGATGAAAAAGATGTGTTTCATTTTCAAGCATAATATATTATGGTAAACACCTAATTTCAAATTATATCATGGTTTATGACTATATTTTAGATACCATCACCAAAAATTATTAGTAAATGACGAATAAAATTAATATGATCCAACTTATTTAATGGGGGATAATGTAACACCATTATTATTCAAATAATATTTTCATTTGATATATAATCATTTTTCTAGATTTAATCAAATGTAACATCAAACCAAAAAGAGCTGAAAAATAATATATAATTGTTAAAATATATCCATATAATTTGTGGACAAAAAAATAGGTAAACAATTATGAAATATATTTTTAAATTAATATAATGGTCATTATTAGTTCTATGGCGTTAATATGATTCAATTCGTGTAGCTAAACAACTAATAAAACTATTATATATTATAAAATGTAATTATTCTAAAACAATAATTTTTTCTGTGATTTATTTTAGGAAACTAAATATATGATAGATAAAATATATTATTGATATGGTAAATATATTATAATGGGTATTATAAACAACTAATATGAAATATTAATGAGAATACATAATATATCAAAATTTTATTTTCCAATTATAATAGATTCTATTATGTGTTTTTATTCATTTAAAAATTAAAATTCTAATATTTATGTATTATATTTATAACAAGGAACATAATTATTGATGACTTTATTTCAAGATTAATGGAGGATGATTTTTTATATATTTCTGAAAAAAAATTATTTTTAAATTAATTGTTGAATGTTTTCAATTTTTCTGATACCATTTCATTATTTAAATAAAAAAATAAAAAAAATTTATATAAAAACTAATATTTAAAAATAAATAATTAAAAAATATAAGGTTGAATTTATAAAACTGAATCTTAACGTTCTAGAATATTATGTAATATTTCACTATAAATTTTTTTTTCTTCACTTATATTAAAAATTATTTTTCTTCACATATAGAAATTGAATATAAACAATTATTTCATATTTTATAAAAAGATATAATTATTATTTAATAAGTTCAATTTTATTTTCAAGAATAAATTAATTATTTATATGATTAACGATAATTACCACGATAATAATAAAATTTTTATTTTCAAGAAATTGTTTTTTAAAATTATGTAATTTATATCAAGTAAAATACATTAAATATTATAAAAATGGCTAAAATATAATATTTAAACCTATGTATAAAGATATTTACACACATAAAGTTGTTGTTTTTTACTAAATAGGATTAAAAATAGTTGATTGTAAAACAAATATTTTCTACTAAATGGATTTTATATATATTATTTGTTCTTATAAAAAATCATATTTTATAATTTTTTAAAATTGAATTAAAGTATATTAAGGTGAAATTAAGTTTATATAATCAATATTTTGAAATAAATATTACATTATCTTTTTAATAAATGAAATATAACATAGTAAAAAAATAGTTACCAAAGTAAAAACCAAAAATGGGAAATTAAAAATAACATGTGGTAAATGGATTTAAACATGTTTAAAAAATAAGTGAAAATGAGTTTAAAAATATTTATAACCCTTCTCTCAAAAAAAAATCAATTATTTTACACTTCTTAATCGTTTTATCCTTCATTAGTGAAAATAATTTATTGAAATGTTTTTTGAACTTCCAAAATTACACATCTCTTCACTATTTAAAATGGATAACTTCAACCACTTATCTCCACACCGATACCTTTGAATTACATACTAAAACTCTACCCATTTTATCCTCATAAAGGACTATATCATTTTAATAATTATATGATATAAATTATATTTCTTAGGGCTTCTATTTCCTTATATATCTTCAAGAGATATTTCAAGTCCTTAATGTGAGTATTTCTTACTCTTATTTCTCTTTATTAGATTTCTCTTACGAACTACTACAATCCACCATAATATAATACAAAATTTATTATTAATATAAAATAATTTTATTATATTAATGTATCAACCATTATAAAATTAGTTTAATAATGTTTTCAATTTATCACAACATCAACCGTGCATACCTATGAACTACCGCCTCCACAAAAGAATGTTTTTTTTCAACAATTTATATTTTGGATAGAAACAAACGATATATTTTGTGAATAAATTTTTTTATGACTAAATTATTATTTTTAAATGAAACATTGTCATATTCCATCATTTGATCCCATTGTTTGTGAAATGGAATCTTTAATAATGTGTACATGTGGACTACCACCTCAATGAATTACATATTTTATTTTTCCTCACCAAACATTGTGGAAAATTATAATATATAATATTTTTAATTTACATGATATTTTTACATTTTAATTATTCTTTATATTATTTTGTATCATTACATACAAATCATTCCATACTCATAAAATCATTATAACGCTCTTTTATTTGTGTTGGTTTTTTACACCTGCATGAATGATATTATAATATTTATATCATGAGTGAAAATGTAATACTATAAAACAATTGTATCATTTAATTGTGATTTATTACATATTTCATAATTATTATAGAATGGTTTGTGTAAATTTTCATACATTTATTAATATATATCTCATTCTATTTGTTTTAACACTAAAACGTTTTCTTCACCATTTCAATGTTCCCAACACATGACTTTATCATTCAGAAAATGAAAATGGGATACAATAAATTATTTAATAACCAAGACAATAGTATATTTTAAAAAAATTTACTTCTAAATTTATTAAATAAATAGGAATGGACATCACCATTATAAATTTTTTATGAAATATGAAATTAATGTTTCTGTCACCTGACGATGAAAATAAAATATTACTAAATAATAAATTATTAATATATTGATATAAATTAAATATAAAAACGTTAGTATTTGTGAATATGTATTTGATATAGTTTATTGGGAATATTATTCATGTTAAACTGGATGTTGGAGTATGTTTGAGTAAGTGGGAATATAATGTTAGGGTGTTTACATCTTATTTTTTCATCATTGAGATATGATTTGAATTGAACACTAATTTATTTTTTGGTGAATAAATTTTCTATATATTTCATTTCACAATAATTTTCATCAAATATAAGTGTTTTTTATATCCATCTAACATATTATCCTTCACAATATTACGATTAAAAAGATACAAAAGATTAAGTGGTTCTCGGTCTCAAATTACAATTCCTTGAGACATGTTTTTTTATACCCAATTATTTATATATTATGGAGTTGTAACATTCACTTTTATATTTATTTCATTATCATATTATTTTTCATAGTATTTAATGTTATATTTTGAATATTATCATGCAATGGTTTTGGATTTGTATCTTTCTAATTTTGTAAGTGTTATTGGTCCCTATTTCCAATTCGATGAGTCTTTAGTTATATTTTTCACCATATTTTCTTTTATATAGTGTATTAAATACCCTATGGTATTAAATTATAAATAATATCCTTAATTTCATTATATTTTAATTTCATTTTACCCTTCTCATGTTCTTATTATTATTGTGTTACCATTACTATTATTCTTTTTGTCTCACTAATACTTTATTATGATATAATTCATATTCACAAATTGTTTCCATTTTTTTGTATATCTTAGTCATGGATGACATTATAAATTAACTCATACTATTTTATTTGAAGGTATTAATCTTCCGGAAATTCAACATTGCATTTTTAATTCTAGATCGGTCTCTCTTATGGAATTTTTTATCCAATTTCATTCCAATGAGAACATTGTATTTCTTTAAAATAATTAAATGGCGTTCATCAAGATTTCATTCATTGACTTTTTTTGGATGTTATTGATTTGAAATTATTTCCATTTTTGTATATTGTGTTAGTTGTAGGGATTATTACATTAATTAATATCAATTTATTTATTGGGGAAATACTACAAAACATTGTACTTGATATTCTGATAGAGAGGCTAATTGATTACAGAGGAATTTTTAATATGTAATGTGTAAACTTTTACCATCTATATGAAAATATATTATAGTCATTTTTAACAATAATATTATAATCATTTCATGTATTTATATGATAATAAATAGGATTATTTATTACAATGAAATGTTGATTATGAATCGAATGATATTAATATAATTCACAAGGTGAATGTATAATAATTATAGAATTAGAAGGTGGGGTTATATATTATATTACCCCTCGAAGCATTGATATATCTCCTGAGAGAAAGACCTTTTTTATTCTGGTGTATTCATAACTGTAATTAGACATTTATTAGATATAAGGTCTTGATTATAAGATTATGATGCATTGGCTTAAGTCCTGGAATTAGTAGTTCGACATTATTCATTTAATCAACGAGGAACCGATAATTATTATCCATGAATTTAATTTCAAATATTTCAACCATATATTTTTTAATCATTCTATTTATTTTCATTAATGAATTATTTTTTATTAATATTATTTATATATTATTTATGTTATTTTTATTATCAATTATGATCCTTGATTATTATCACATTTATTTTCCATTACTGAGTGTTTGAGCTTAGACTTTTTATGTTTTAATTTCTAAAATTAATGATTAAAATAATTACAGAAGATACTTCTAGAAGAAAATAGCATATTTAGACAATTTTCGGTAGATATCATAGTTAAATCATAAATTAATTAATTTCATATATAGTTGAAAATATATCATTCTGTTAATAATATCATGGGATTTATTAGTTAATGATTTGTCTTAATTCTAGTAATCTATAAACCAAAATAGTCATGATAATGTTTGATAATATAATATTTTTCTTAGTTAATGTATATAAGACATGGTTATGTCCAAACTATCATAGAATAAGTTTCATAACCTAATTCGCCATCATGTGTCTATCACTAAATTACCCTATGAGAATAGTAGATGGTATCTGAGAAAAGGTTCTATTTTTTGTCAACTCTTATGATTTTTTATATTTATATAATTAAAATTTTACCAATGTATTAGATTATTAACTAGTGAATTTGAAATAAATTGATAATTAGAATAAAAAATATCTAATGGAATTCTATGTGGGTGAAACGTTTATGGAAAAACTAAAATTCACTTGGAAGATTCCAAATGATTTACAAATAAAGGTATGAATAATTATGATTAAAAATAATTTATTTATTCAATATTTTATATGATTATTTTAGAGGACTGATAAACATGTATATGTTGAGCCTACTGATATGGATTATATAATGATAACATAAAAGGGAGTTGTTTTTCACCTATCTAGGGATCTAGATCAAAAACTATATGATAAATTATTAATGCTGAGTGAAGAGAATAACTCTCAAATGTTTTAGTTTATAATGAAAAGTATAGCATTGAAAAAAATTGTAATATAAAACATAAAACTAGTTAAAGAGGAAACTTATCTAGGGGATATGAATGATTACCACAATAAGTAGTTATAAGAGAATCCCTCAAAAGTACCAAATTTCAAAGATGGTTATAGGGTGAAGATACGTGACTCAAAAAAAGTTCAAAACATGTATTCCAAGAACATTGAATTTACTACACAAATGTAAGAATTAGTTGAGGAGAAACAAATGATAAAATATGAAAATATGAGCCTTATGGATTTATTTTCACAGATGAACACCAATATGAAATAAAAAAGTTACATGTTAGATATAATTTTCCATACATTATAACATCGATAGAAAAAGAAGAATATTCTAAATGAAAACATAAATGGATAACTAGAAATGGAAAGAAATATTTTCTAGCAACTAATATATGTGGCAATGTTTGTTAGTAAGAATGGGAAATAGTTGAATGCCAATAGAATGAATGTTTTAAATGATTATTTAAAATCATTGTTTATTAATCCTTCAAAAGGTGATTGTTCAATAAATAACAGTTATTCTGTATTTGAGGGGTAGAGTGAAAAAAAATTCAGTTGAATATTTCATGTTGTATGTGAAATCCCAACCTTTTCTGTGATAAAACACTTAAGAAACATGGGAATATGAAGGCTAAAATAATACCCATGATAATGTAAAATAGTTTATGTGCTAAAAAAACTCAATAAGGTAACTATAAGTAGTATAGATAAATGGATGAGTTATAATGGGATGCATAAATACAATTTATTTACTATGTAATTCATGTTTATTTTTATAGATTTTTTTCTTGATTAATTGTAATATATATTCTATTGTTATGTTTATATCTGTTTTTCAAAAAGGAGTTACTAATAATAGGAAAAAGGGATGGATTTTAATCCTATAATTCTTATTGTGATAGTAATTTATCAAATTGAAATATTATGAAAATTAAATATGAAATTAATGTATAAAATTGGTGTTATTTCAAAGAAAAGACCTTTCTTTATCATAATTGATTTCATGGGATGGTTTAAAGAAGGATACCTGGATAAATGAGGGTTCAAGATGAGTTCTAAATAAACTATATAACACATAATTTATTTTAAAGATAAAATTAATTTATCAGGATGATAAATGCTTGTATGTATATATTTCTGAAACTAATACTTCATATATAAAATATATAACCCAAATAAATATATATACTATGTAAGATGATAAAAATTTTAGGGATAAATGAGTGTGTTTGAAGGGTTTGAGAATAATGGTCTAAATGATTGCATGTTACAAGATCCATTCTGAATAGAGTATCTAGGAAAGAATACCATGTTAGTTGGTCTATAAAGAAAATAGAAAGCCTATGGAATATTAAAAGATGTATGTCTCTATAAAAATCATTTTAGATCAAAATTTAGGGTTTTATTTGAATGTTAAATTAAATTTCATGGTCCATGGTGACTCTAAAACTTTACCATCATTAAGAAATTTTAAATTATTCTCTCCTCATGTATTTAATTGTCATAAATATTATTAAAGTGTATATGGTTTGTGAATAGATATGATCTATGGGGTGGTCAAATCATAAGACTAAATTTTTATTATTTAATGTTATGAAACTCTAACTAATTATTGGTGTAGTAAAAGATTTATATTAAATAGAAAATTGAAATTATATTAATATAATAACAGACATATAATAGATAATAAGTTATTTCAAAAGTAGTATCAAGATATAATTATGGTGTTGGAATCAAGGGAAATTTTTTTAGTTAATATTAAACCATGAAGATGTAAGAGGAAACACATGATGGAGTATTAAAAATAAAAATAAAATTCATGATTCGTTTTCTTCAATAAGACATGTGATTTAAATTATGTTATCATCTGACTCTTTTTGAGATATCAAAAATTTCATGGTGAATGAATTCCATGGTGAATTTTAATTGTTTCATCAATGATAAAGTTGAAATGTTTTTGGGATTCTTAGAAATTAATATCTAATCACGGTATCTCTATCAACCATGGAAATACACCTTGTGGATAAAGGAAGAAATATGGTTTAACATGAGGGCACTATTTTGAAAAATTTGTAACCATTTAGACAATTTATATCAGTATCGGTGTCTATAAATAAATAGAAAAATCGAAATATGGTATGAATCATCACTCTTTTATTTATGTTTATTTACTATGTTTTATGATTGTTTGAGTTAAGAATAATATATTTTTTGTATAAGAAGATAATTGTGTACACATGCATCCTATAGAAGTAGGTGACTATAATAGAAAGAAATGCTATAGTGAGATTAATCTCTTTTTTCCAACACCATGTTCTGAATCATTAGGCTTAGAGGTTTTATTTATTTCACATTACTAATAAGGAATATTACTCTATAAAAACATTGTGAGAATGTATCCATAGTTAAATATTTTTCAATATAATGAAACCCAAATAAAAAAAATGTGAGTACAAAGTGGATTATAAGTACAAAACGAGATGAATATTACATGAGTATTAATGTTTACTGTAAATAGAATATATAAGCCTCTCTAAATCTCATGAATGAACTAATTTTATTTTTACAAGATGATTTATTAATGACATAACCATGTAATTAAACAATATAGTAAAAGGATTTCATTAAATTAATGTCATGAAAGTTGATAAGTTGAGTAAAATGTTACAAGTTGTTCAAAATTTTGGACTCCAACATGTGAATAAAAACACCACATGGAATAAAAATCCTATCATATTTTATAAATTCTTTTAATATTAGTATTAGGTATTTTCACTAATAAACATATATGAAATATCAACGATGTCGAGACTGTTCCATTAGATGTCATGTTGATAAGGGGAGAATTGTAATTAGTGATATTTTATCATAACAAGTAGTATAAATTGGGATTGATTTAAAATGGGGAGAATAAATAATAATGAATAATAGTTATATTTGTATGAAAACATCATAAATATGAAGATTCATCCTAATTTTTGTGAAGAGTGCATCATGGATATGATGAAAATCCTGATTTTTGTCATGATGTTTTGCTGATATTATATTATTTATGGATCATTATAATAAAATAAAATGGGGATCACTGAAATATTTTTGAGTACTGGAGTGAGATGTTATTATATTTATTTTCAGTTTGTGTGGGTTTTTTTTTTGATTTTTTGTCAACAAAAGTTTTTTTGGTGCTGCAATTATCCTATAAATTATATTCTAGATAATCAAGTCGATGTTATGAATGATTTAATGTTATTATTTCTATGTAATTAAACGTTTAGGAGGAATGGATGTAATGAATAGTAAATGATTAAAATGTTAGAAGTTATTATATTTTTTTAGATAATCAGATGTTATTATTGAGTTGTGAGTTTTTTAGAGTAAAATTATATTCTCAAAAGTTATTTTAGAATTATAAAATTAGGTCTAGTGTTTTTGAATTATTATGAAGGAATTATAGAGAGTCTTGTTTGAGAAGGATATTAATATTTAGACTAAGAAATTTTTTTTTCAAGGTTTTTGTTTTTATATAATTAATTTAACACCCTTTAAATCATTATTGAGTTTATAGATGTACATGAATACATAATGTACTCAGGGAATGGGAATATTTGGAAATGGTATGATGATATCAGGGGTGTTTAAGATATTTTACAAAGAGTTCCTTATTAATATTACAAATTAATAGAATTGAAATTATATTATTCATAAATAAATAATATATTGAATAATACATTGAGTACACACAATGGAAATTTTCTTACATAATACATAATATATTACTTGGAGGTTGAAGAATATCAATTATGTATTGATCATTACTTGTATAGATAAAGAATTTTATCCAGGGTATAATATCCTTGTGTTTCATGAATAAAATATTTTTGATACATAGAATATAAATAGTCTGGTATTTCTTCAAATTTATAAAATATTCATGGATTATGATAATATTTTTAAGGAGTAAATATTTTGAAAAGGAAAATTCTTTATTGTGTTGTGTAATATTATTTTTAAAGAGATGTATTATTTTTCAAAACCATAATGTTATGTGAAAATTTGATGCCAAAGAGATGTTCTTTAAAAGTCTAGGTCACCTCATCAGTAATTAGAGGATTATGATAAGAATAATAATTCTCATGTCCTGGGATTTATGGCCACACCATGATTATATATTGATCATGTCAAGTTACTCTAGTGATTGAAATTCAAGATTTGTGTAGATTTTGAGGATCTAATATTATCCCAACATTAATGATATACTGGAGTGTTTCTTGTTGTAAAGAATTTAGTGCATCAGGGATTAATTACCAATATGGGATATTTATGGTGAATGAAGATGCAATTAACTCAATAAAATTTAGAACATAATATTGGATGAAATCGCGTTTCTATTCCCAGGGAGTTTATATATGTAAATATGGAAAATATTATCACATGATTATTTCACTGGATGCAACAATATCTGGAGATAATAGATGGTATTACAGAAATTATATATTTTTATATCCTTTTATTTGTCAGTAATCTTGTCGAGGATAAGGTGGTAGAGAGAGTAATAGAGATATCTTCCTTAATAAATAATATGGTTTTTTGTTGTACATGTGTAAAGAAATATTGAATATTGTTTTCATAAAAGAGAGTAATAATTATTTTTGTGACTGTAGAAGTACTATATTAGTGGTGGAATATAGTATTGGTGGTATTATAGAGGCAGAGGCACTATAGAAAAACTATAGCGGTGGCTATACTTTAGAAGAAACTGTAGCATCACTGTACTATAGCAGTACTATTCACCGAGGGGTCCTTTGGGCCCAAAAATGGTCCTTTAAGCATTGTATTTATTCCACTCATCTCTAGGACTTCGGGCTATGTAATGGTTCTCCCTCTACTGATACATAAAGTGGTCTTTTCTTTAATAACTAATTGAGGCTTCAGCTCAAATCATAAAAAATAATAGAAAAAGAGAATTTAATGACATCACATGGAAATGTGATAAATCTATTCAAGATTAATTTCAATGCTAGTATTTTATAGAAACTTTTATGGTGATAAGAGGCACCTATCTACATTATGTGCATTTTCAAAAGTTAGGTTTCTTTGTATTGGATACATGATAATGTTTTAATAAATTCATTTATAAGTGATAAAATAGAGAGAAAGATAATGGAGGGATCATTAGAGTAATTGAGCCATTATAAAACCATTTAAATTGAGTGAACATTGGAATATGAATATCTGAGGCTATTCCCCCCACTAAAACAATTGTTTTAGTGGATTATGATGCATTGTAGCTTTTCAAATTGAATGATCCTTAGATTGTAATAGTATTGTTTAACCAAGTAAAACTCATCTTGTCCTTTGAAAATGCTTCTTTATATTATAAAAATATAAATTGGTAAAATTGGATTATTGATATCACAAATTATATATATTAATGTCATCGATAAGAGGGATAATAATCATATCACAACAATTAAGATTATAATGTTGGTTCCACCATACTAACTATGGAGTCAAGATCATTTATAAAAAAATGAGTTTTAGGGAAAAGTGATTTCTATGGAATATGTTTCAAAATATAATTCACCCCAAACTCAATGGTATCTCCCACTAATGTCCCTTGTGGATCTTAAATTATGGAAAATGCAAATAAATTTTTCAATAACATTCATTTCTCTCCTATGATATTATCAAATAACTAGTTTAATGACCATTATTTATAGGTGGTCTTTTGGACCGACATCTGATCCAATGTATTTATATTTAAACATTACACCTATGTGAAAGTATGTGAGTCTTACCTAAGGGAGTACATTTATTGGGTTGTAATGTAAAAGAATGTGATTGGAAATTCTATGTGAAACACCATAATCCTATTACATCAAAATTCATGGATAATTACATAATGATAAACATATCACAAAACTGAAAGATTGAGAGGGGTTTTAAATTTGGTAAATTTGATATATTACAATATAACCTGACATGAGGGTATAACAATACTATTTAAAATTTCATAGAATGCTCCTAAAATTTCATAGATCTTCTAATTCCGTAAGGGATAACCTGGGAAAATACATAAGAAAGGGGTGAGATATAAATAGTAGTGAGGGAATAATCGAATAATTAAATGATAAATGTATTACATGATAGTCTTGAGGAATATCAAGGTAATATAAAGAGGTGATAATAATAAACTAGTACATTAAAGACTGATATAATATGATAACATCAATGAATCATTGGAATGTTGAAACAACATAGAAAATGATATCATATTAATAACTCAAGGATAAACAGTATGATATCCTAACACAGTGCTATTAAGATAACCACCCATGCACCATATATGGCCTTTAATGAGATATAAACATTACGCAATACAATATAAGGATATATAATTTCAGTCTAACCATTTACATTTATATCATGTACATGTTCTCCTGTACCACATAGATCATACAACATAAGAGAATATTTAATTTCTTTTAATCCAATGATTAAGGAGTCTGTATTTCATACATGAATGTCCACAATCAATGAATTATATGTATATATTAATAAATTACCTAGAGTAGAGAATAGTATCTGAATACATAATACAAAATATTAGAACTGGACATTGGGAGACAATTCTGGCAGCATAATTGGTGAATATAATTGTTTGTAGATGGGATATTTTATTAGGTTTTGGTCGAAGCCTCATTTTATAATTAACGAAAATAGATTTTTTGAATGGTTAGAGGGACAACCATTAAATATACTGAAGGCCTAAGGCCATGTGTCCTAAATAAAATGATGTAAAGCACATTTTTTGTCCCAATGGGCCCTTTGGTGAATAGTACTGCTACAAAACCTGGGCTACTATTGTACATGCTACAATCCCCTGCCATTACAGTTCCTTCTATTGTACCTCTGCTGATACATTTTTTCCACTGCTACAGTTCCCTACTACAGTGCTGTTATAGTACCCCTAGAAATTCTCCCCCCTGGATTCGATCATGGGTATTTTGGATTCCAAGAAGGAGCATGTACAACATGGGTAGAGGATCGTTAGGGAATAGATGGGATTAATGCTAGTGAAAGGTGCCATATATTTTATGGAAATAATAATTAAATTAATAGGAAAGTTTATAGAAAAATTACATTGTGAACTACTAGAAATTACAATATATTGAACAAATAATTTACTCGAAAATAACGAATATGAGAGGATCCCTTATATTGATAGGGAACTTATATAAGCATTAAAAGAGACTCTTAAGAGCTAGGGAATCCAACTGGACTGATTTAGAGAGGTATAGGGAGAGGAACTTATTTTTAAATTGGTTTTCAGGGTATATTATAGAAATGATTTGAAGGTATTAATTTCAAAATATAGGGGAATTATTTATTAATTTCATAACATATGTTTTGGAACACATATGATAAAATAATCCAAACCAAACACCTTCCAATTCTTTTTAACCATTTTTCTACTAAATATGAGTGATTTCCAAAAACGTATATGTCTATGAAGATTACTAATTAAAATAAAACCATTGGTGATGGGGAAGTGAGTCACAATAATAAATAATTGATTTTAAAATATGAATCATAGAATATATATTTTGGATGATTGATTAAGTTATTATAAAATTAAAAAAAGTAACATAAAAAATTCATTTTTTATATTTAATATAATATTTTCATTGTGGGATACATTATTTGTCATTTATTAGATCACTTTTGGTCTATTATTATGTCATAGTCGAGGCTGTATATTTAGACGATATTTAATTTTTACCTATAATTTTATTATCTCAGAAAATTATGAAAAAATAACTATTAGATAACTTAGGAATATTTATTTCAAAAATAATATTTATTTTTATAAAAATTATTTAACAAATATGATAATTTTTACTCTTAAACAAAAATCCTTATTTACTAAAAAATAGTTGTTTTTGTTACTATCAACTTCCCCATCATTATAAAAATTACATTGGAATTCATTAAAGGTTATTGTTAGTTATTTTTAAATAAAAGGTATTTATTAATATATTTTTTAGTAAAATATAATTTATATCATAAATTCCTGAAATTTTCAAAATAATGTCCTCATTTAGACACTTTTTCCAAAAAAAATCAATTATAATTTATTCAAATAAAAATATTATTTTTATATGACTCATTATATAATAATTTATATGGTAATAATATGTGTCGATAAATATAAAAAAAATTATCCAAAATAAAATATATAATTTCTTATCACTTATGACTACATACATAAACTGTTATGATACCAGTGTACACCATACAAGTAAAGTGTGTGATGATGGAACTTTATTGGGGTATTTGGGTGAATAATTTTTGTGTTGTTATATAAAAATCATGAACATATCCAAGAAATTGTTTTTCCTGAACATTAGTTGATGGATCTCATATCAATCTAGGTTAAGTACAAATCTAAATGATTTCAAATCTCACAAAAATGATGATAAATTAGCCTTTATGGGTAGGAACCAATTATTGAAGGCCATAACTACTTTAGCATATGTCATTTTGAACTTATCATAACCATAAATATATACTATTCATAATGGATAGAGTACAATGACTATATTATCAATGGTTAAGATTCTTAGAGGTTATTTAAATATAAAAATATGTACTATAAAATGGACAAAAATATCCATTATAGTCAATATGTTTTCTATAAATACCTTACAAATTAATGAATTAATTCATTTAAAAAAGAATTTCATTTATAAAATTTCATGTTGTTAATTTATTCCCCGTTAATAAATTTTTCCCTCTACATTTTATGTGAAAAACTCAAATAGATAAGGTTACATATATTTGATCACCTCTTCCAGTTCCCCCATACCTCCAGTAAATGTGAGGGATACATGGAACACATCATGAACTTCCCGAAGAGTGATACATGGAACACTTTATGTATTTGATATTTCATACGTGGGAGTAATAGTTTTTCGGTCACCACTATAGTATGATCATGGATCACAAATGGTCTGGTGTATCTAGGACAATGATTTACATTATTCTGAAGTCTCATGGCATTCATATACTATAATAACCATATTAACACCTTCTCTCCATCATCAAACTCTAGGTCTTGTCTATGATTGTCTGCATAAATTTTTTATCAACATTGTTTGTATTTCATATAATGTTTAATGTTTTGAACCTTATTTGTAATATCTTATATAATATTTGGTCTCCTAAACTTCCTATATCCAACATTATCTCATCATGTTGATGTCTGACACATCTTCCCATATAGATCCCCATAGGGATTCATTTGAATTCTATTATAGAAACTATTGTTATATGAGAAATCCACTAGGTTAAGGTGTTGATCCTAATATTCCTGGAAATCCATTTAACATGATATCAGAATATCCTCCAGGGATTTAATGGATCATTTAGTTTGACCACCCATGTGGGGGTGATAAATAATATAGAAACTCATCATTATATCTAATTCATTTTGAAGTCTTCTAAAAAACCTTTAGGTAAACCACATATCTCGATTAGATAAAATGGATAGTGGAACTCCTTATATTCTAAAAATTTATCTTTTTTATATATTAGGGAGTTGGGGAAGAAATAATTATCACTTTATATCAATGAAGTGAACTGACTTTATAAAATGATTATATATCACTAAAAAGGCATTTTTGCCTTTACCTATCCTCCGAAGTCCTTCATCGAAATAAATATTCATGTTTTCCAATTTTCAATCTAGAATATGTAATGTTTTCATCATAACAATATAATTTTTCATTTATCATTTACTTGTTGATATTCCAAGAATCGGGATAAAAATTTTACAATCTCATATTCTTGTAATCAAACCAAAAAAATTACATTAGATTTTTATAAATCTTATTAATTACTATATTAATAGACATAGATGATTAATTTGAATCATATTTATGTTTACTATTCATATTATGTTTTGAATGGAAGCATATATGGGATTTAAAACATGAAAATCTACCATTTGAATAGTTGAACTTGAGAATATTTGACACAATATTATGTAGCTCCAAATAATGTTTTTGGGCCTCATTGATCCTATAAATAATGTATGATTGATTTATTATTAGATTAAGGTGGTATAGTATTCCTTTTATGATTCCAATGTTTATATTTTACATGTCTAATAAGATTAGATCCTTTTCAACCCTCATCATGGATAGAGTTTTGGGATCCTTTCTACTGAATGAATATGAACATTTTCAGCCATCCCTTGATGGTAATGGATTGAATAATCATAACCCTAGATTCAATCTAACCACCATCATTAGTTCATACTAAGCACCATTTTCATAAAATGTACTTCAGGATTTTATAATCCCCATATATATATATATATATCACACTTCTCCCCATATAAAAAATTCTTCTAAATGATTATAGTGAATATCATTATATCCAATTCCAGATCCTGTGTTGGGTATCATCTCATGAATATTTAATCAGGTGGAATAGATTAATACTTTTTCATATTTCATGAGTACACAACCCAATAACATTTTTGTTGACTTTCTATATATCACAAACAGTCCACACTGCTGGGTAATACGAGCATTGGTGAAGTGAATATGCTCTTCATTAACTCATTAATTATATCATCACATTCATTAGTCTAGAAAAACATCACCATGTATTGTGTTATTTGGTAATTGGGCTTGAAAATCATGAGATGTTTCATACACCACATAATACCAAACTAATCAATGGAAACATAGTAACTCTCTATCATATGTTTTTCTGGTTCATCCACAAATCACCGTTATTTTTTATTGATCAATATATATTCATTTAGTGAGGAAAATATTCCGAATGAATGTTACTTACTCAATAAATAACTCACATTTATAATAATTCACTTACAAAATTTCCAATCATAGGGCATTCAAAATATAATTCAGATTACCCTTATGTTCCTCTTTGATTTTAGATTAGATATGAATATAATAAGTAAATATAACCAAAAATATATCATGGTAATTCCAAAATATGATATTTGTTATGTCCTTAATAAAATATAGAGCATTAATGAATCCAAATGGAATAAATATGCAGTAATATTTATGATACATTGTTAGAAAAGTATTAATTGGTGTATCCTCCTTCTTCAACATTATTTATTAATTTGATAACCAATGATATATATTAGTGATGTACTGGGATCCATATATTTTATCGAACAATTCATCAATCTATGGATGGAGAAACATGTTCTATATACTAATCTTGTTGGGATCAAGATAATTACTAAAGAGGCACATTTACTAATCCTTCTTCTTGAAAAGGAGGCCCATCAAACCTCATGGTGATAAACTTCATCATTTTTACCCCTATTCAATATTCTATAATGGTTTCTTCTTCAGATAATGATGTTTAAAAGTGGACAGTTTATAATGAGTATTGTATATTTTCAATGCTCAGTGTATAAAAACAATTGAGAACTCAAAATCACGAGTTGGAGTAATAGTGATAAATTATACAAAAAACACATCAGTATATTATCTTATAATGGAAATGTCATCATAGATCATATTCTACTTAGTATTATTAATTTTATTAAATATTATTTCTCCTAATTAATTAATATCCATTTTTTGGATGATGATACCAAAGGAGATTCCTCCTCCTCCATGAATATGTTTTAAATTAGAGTGAGATTTTTGATATGGTGTAATGAAATATTGTTTTATCAGTGGAAATTGTTTTCTTATAAATATTACATATAATCACATGATATCAAAAAAATATACTAATAAGTTATATGTGACCTTTAAAAAAAATTATTGCACTTTTGTGGTTTTGAATTTAAAAAATCTGACATACACAATTGCGATCAGTAAGATGATTGGAGTCAGATATGATAATAAAATTTGTTTAATAGGAACCTACCCTTATGAAAAGTAGTATTTCCCTTACGAATAGTACATCATCCAAAAGAATAGTTTCCTCACACTTGATTGTATAAATAAAATTCAAGCATCTGATATTTGATAATATGACTATTGTAAAACTATTGGTATTTTTGTATGTAATTAATAATTAATTATGATTAATTAATTAAATTAAATTAAAATATTTTTTCCTAATAGGTGTTTATAAATTATCAATTTTATGTCTTATGGTTCTATGATTATTTTATAAGACCGTATGTAATTTGGAAAAGCATTATAAAATAAGTTGTAGTATTAATATCTATATTTTTAAGGTAAATTATGATTTTAATTAAAAATTAAATTAATAATATATATAAAATTATTTTTGAGAAATTTATTTTATTGTCGGATTCAACACATTGAAAAATGGTTCGGGTGAATTTTTGGGATTTTTCTAAAATACCTAATTATTCTTATGAATTGTTCAATATGCTAATTCATAATAAATGCTAAAACCTAAATTTATTGATCATGCTTGAGTCATGGATGATGTAATTTTCTATTAGTATGAACTCCCATGCACATATTATTGTCTTAGTTTACAATATTTATTAATATAGATTTTATTTATGAGAAAATAATAAACTAATGATCATAATATTAAGAAAACCCTCCTCCCCTCCACTATAAAAACTACCCAAACTCCATTCTTCTCTTCACTCCTATAAAGCATTGGGCCTTCCCAATATTCAACAAAAATATCTCCCCAAAATCATTCCCCACTTATAAAATCCCTTGGAATCCTTAGAAGAGAAAATCCTATCCCATTAATAGGTTCTCAAAAGAGATATACTAAAGGGGGAATTCCACATTCCGATTCGTTTATTATCATTCATGTTATTTTATTTTCATTTTACATTCCGCAACTCCATTCACCAAAATGGTATTATAACTCCAGAAACACATATGTAATGGACTTTCTTTATTCTAATTTGATAATTCATTATTATATCTTGTTTCCAATTCTTTTATATGAATGTAATGAAAACATTATCCTAGATGTGTTAATTAATCACATTCAAGGGCGCAGTTTTTTTCAATTTCTATTACCATCATCTGTTATGGTCATGAAACAATTTTTATAGTTTAAAAACGCTATTTAATATTTATTTTATCCCATTTCTTGTTCTGGAATCCATTTTAAACACATTATGTAAAATATTAATACAAAAAACATTAATTATGAACAAAAATACTATTTTTATCCAAGCAATTAACATTGATGATTTATATAATGATTCAACTACACATAAAATAAAAATAATAATTTCATAACCATGTAATATTATGTATTAACACAGATGTTATAAAAATTCAATTTTGGACTACCAAATTTATCATACATGATTTCATAACATGAATATTTTTGAACTAGTCATTAAAACCAAGGAAACAAATGAACACAAACAATAAAATTTAACCTTATAACAAATAAAAAGATTAATCAAGAACACAAAATTTTTTTTCTAATCATTTAAATATAAAATATGTTATATATTTTTTAATTATGAACCCAATTTTATTAATCATGTCATTAATATCAAGTGGAGAACACCATCAGACCTAATGTAATGTATTGTCTCTATTTCACTTTTATTCAAGAATCTCTACTATGTTATACCCTATCATGTGTAATTACTAGTGATGTGGTATGATTTCACACCTCCCCCATAATGGAATCATGATTTATAAAATATGATAAATGTATTTCACTCATATTAATGTCTCCCATTTAAACAAGATACCATGTTGATATTCTGTAAGGGATTCTACTTGAACCTCCTATATTCCTTCGGGTGGATCTATCATTATTTTTATCCAAATGAAGTTGTATTTTATGATTTTTTACAAAACAACTACTATTTATATTCCCCAAACTCATGTTTCAAGATCCAGCCCTCATTCGTTTTTATGGATATACATGTTTGCAAGTGATTCCCTCTTCAATACCTCTCGATAAGAAAAATTGTTTTAAGGGAACATCCAGAATTATTACACGATTTCAAGTGCACTATATACTATGATTTAATACACCTTTGAATTTATGAAATCAAAATTTTAGTTATGAAAAAATTCCTGGTTCATATCTAGTTTTATATAAAAAATTGTTCCATTTTCAATTTTAAAGGTTCTACAGTATTTCCCTTTAAACTTCCCATTAATGTTTTAATGCTAACATTTCGATAATAAATTTCATATATATTATCACTTTTAGATGACATAAAATAATATGATACATGACTATTTTAACTTATGAATGTGCATTTATTTTTTATTTTTTATCTTTCATGGACACTTTTATGATAAGACAATTTTTTATGGTTTATGACATGATTTGGTACCCAATTCTTCCCATGGGTTACCCTCATTTTTATATATGATTGATTATATATGATTATTTTTGAGAAAAAACTATTCATGAAAATTTAAGATGGTTGTTCCCATGTAGTGCTTCAATGCATTGGTTAATGCTGAGTCTCATGAGACATTATGTGTGACATTCTTGGCCATTATCCTTGGATTGTGATACATGGTGCAACAGTCTAGGATGTTTTCTTTGACTCGTGATAAAGTCATTTTTTAAGTTTTTTATACATAATTATGAATCCATTATTATATGATTCTACATTTATATGTTATGATTCCATATGTAAATTCCTTTTTATATCTTCATGTCATGCCTTCTATCCCATGTGTTAAGGCCTTATTCAATTGGTTATTCCCTAAATGGTATATTTATCTCATCCCTTTGTTCATGTGTTCTTCAAGGTAACCTATGATGATTTTTGAGCACAATGGTATTTAGGATCTCAATTTTAATATTATATAAATAAATGATTTATTTAGTACCATGTTCCCAATTTTATGTTCACAGTCCTCCAAGAAACTGGAACATATGATCATTGTATTCCAATATGATGTATAATTATTCGTTCAATCATTTAATGTTATATGTAAAAGATTAGGGTACCTATATTTGGTATCATAGAATCATATAGTTATTTTTGGAGATTATGAATATATCACATTACTAATAACCTTAAGGATTACATAATTTATAAGAAAACACAACTAACATTTGGTAAGAATAGTGTATGTGGTTTATCATTAAAATATATCCCTGTCTAGATACAAATAAATAGAGGTGTATCTAGCACATATATATATATAGGTTTCAGACCCAAAAAATGAATTGAGCTAGACTCAAACATGAATTGGTGCACAATGATAGGCATTTCGGCTCTATTGGTTTGACACACCTCAGGGATATGATTTGGTAAATTCATAAGCTTGGTAAAAAAAATTATTAATGGAACGAAAATTATCCCATAATAATATATTATAAGATATAGATGAAGGATATTCTAGATTTTAACATATGGAAACAAAAGGTAGTACATTCTTCCCCTTTACAAGTTTATCCTATTATGCTCATAATTTACTTTTTATGATCAATAGATAAGTATTAAAGCCCTATAATTGTACATTTTTTCTTAGTTGATGGAATGAAATAAAAGAACATGATCCAACAATTAATGTGAGAGATAAAGTGATGATTTCCCTAATCAGTTTCTATATACGATGCGAATGGGTGCGCAAAACATCTTGAGAGTACTATCTCAGCTAGATGAAGTTATTAATATTAACGTGAATCATGTGGAAGACCCTCCACTTCTATGTAAAGAGAAATTTTCCAAATGAATCCTTAATTCGGAAAAGGATTCCGATGTTCGGTTGATCATTAAATACCATTCTCACAGAATAGTGGATTAACTCCGTTGAAAAAAATCTATGTCCTCCAGTGCTTAGAAAAATATATTTTTGTGCCACAGTTCAATCATTTTGATGGGGTAGATGATCAGTCGTATAAGGCGATCAAGAATACAAATCCCTCCGAGGAAATATATTCCATGGTTTGGGTGGAATTCAAGAAATTGTTTTACAATAAATATTTTCCTTCAACCCTCCCTCTCATGATGTAAGGATAGTTCCTCGAAATCATGCATAGAAATGATGATTCGATCAGGTCATATGATTAAATCTTCACAATGCATTCAAGGTGTGCCTATGGCTTTTTCTTGAATAGAGAATGCAAGGTGGATCAAATTTTTGGTGGAAAAGGCTGAATATTTGAAAATATTTGGTGAATAGAGACTTTGATGGTTATAATGAGATTGATTGGTGTGCCCTAAATGTTGAAATGGATATCTGATACTCTCATATCTATCATGTTCCGAGTGACTAGAAGTGGAAAATGGAATCTAATGTGGGCACATCTGCAAATAAATTCCTTGACAGAAAAAATTCTTATCATACCACATGTGAAAATTATGGGAAAAAGCCTCTTGTAAACTTTCTAAATGGAACCACAAATTGCTTCAAATGTGGAATATTGGGACATAAGCCTAAAACCATCTGAAGGGATATAGAGAATCCCGATAATGTGGAAGATAAAAGGTAGGTTCCGATCAGAACATAGCCTATGGTGAAGTGTTATAACTACAAGGAGTATGGTAATTTTGTGAGAAATTCTCCCTAGTTCTGTATTGTTGGATCCATTTAACAAAAACCTACAAGGAATCAAGGAAAAGATTATGCAATTACTACTGATGAGGTGTATTGAGATAACGATGTGGTAATAGGGACACTAGTTATTTAGTAAATAATAGAATATATACTTTTTTATTCTAATTCTACACATTCATTCATAACTTACAGGATTTGTAGAACTATTAAAACACAACATCAAAAGTTTAGGGACAAGTTATCTGTGAGAACACCGAATAGGGATATTATTGCATCCACTATTTATAAATACTCCCCAGCTAAAGTTTGTGGACTGAAAATATATGTAAATCACATCATACAGTCTTTATTGTAGTTTTATGCTATCATGGGCATGGATTTTCTATCATTACACAAAACCTATATCAATTGTCCGGAAGGGAGATCACTCTTAACATCTAGATGCATCCTCTAATTCATTACATGTTTAAGGTGGAATATGGATCTACATTAGAATTAGTATCCATTGTTTTTATATTAATACTGTATGACAAATAATTTTTATCACACATGATTGAGACAAAGGCGAGAATCGGGCTTGAATACACACCCATCATGAGGTATTACACTAATGTATTCCTTAAAGAGTTTGTTGGTCTGCCTCCTAATCGAGATATGGAGTTATAATTTGAACTTATCTCTGTATCTCTTCCAATATCAATAAAACATATAAAATGGACACCATAGATCTGGATGAGATGAATGAATAGCTACAATGGAATTTAGATAAAGGTTTTATACACCTCAGTGCCTCACCATTGGGTGCACCTGTCATATTTTTCAAGAAGAAGGATGGATCAATATTCTTATACATTGATTATTTTGTGATAAATAAAATCATGATAAAGAAAATGTATCCCCTTCCATGGATAGATGACTTGTTCAATATGTTTTGTGGGTAAATTTATTTACATAAGGTGGAACTTCGGTTGGGATATAACTAATTAATGTTGATGATGTAAGATATTCCCAAGACTACCTTTCGAACACGTTATGTAGACTATGAGTTCATAGTGATGTGATTCGGAGTCATTAATGCTCTAGAAATTTTCATGGGTTTAATTAATAGATTATTAGATATATCCTCGACAATTTTTTCATACTCTTTTTAGATGATATTCTGATATACTCTAAGAGTAAGGAGGAACATGAGGAGCATCAGAATATTTTTTTAAGAATTTGATAAGGTATAGCTTGTGTGAAATGTTTTGTAAATGTGTGTTCTGGATGGAGGAAGTATCATTCTTGGGGCATGATTTCCCCATAAAATTGATATCCATGGACCCCTCCCAAAAAAAGGCCATTGAAGAGTGGCCTAGACCAAAAACCGTAACAATGATCTGCTGAATTCATTGTCTAGTCATGTATTACCAATGGGTTTTGATGAATTTTTCTTGATTGTCAACTCTAATGACCATGATAAAACAGAAGGGCATAATGTGTTTTTGGACTATTGAATGTGAAGTCTGATTTAAGGAGTTGAAAAAATGGACATTCACTATGAGAATACTCACATTCCCAATAAGTGAAGAAATATTTGTGGGGTAAATTGATGCTTTAATGAATGTACTATTAAAAATTCTTATCTATAATTATAAATTGATATCCTACTATTAAATGATGCATAAAATCCTTGAAAAAAACTATCTTATGCATTATATGGAGTTGGCGGTTGTGATCGTTACGTTAAAAATATGGTGGAATTATCTCTATAAGGAGAAGTGTGAGATATATAATAATCACCAGAGTCTAAAATATATATTCACACAAAAATAGATTAATATTCACCAGAGAAGATGGATTGAGCACATTAAGGATTTTGAATGCCCAATCCACTACAATCTCGGTAAGGTAAACAAGGTGGCAGATGCTCTAACTATAAAAGATCATACATCATTATCAATTATTACAATTGAAATGGATCTGATCTTCTTAGATTAAAAGATGATGGAAATGGAGATAATTAGGGGAGGAAAATATTAAATTCTTTCTCAAATGACTTCCCAACCATCCCATATGGTGAATATAAAGGATTCTCAATGAAAAAAATGTGTAAATTCTGAAAAGTGTGGAAGCTATTAAAAATGGAAAATTCTCGAACATAATGATTGATGAAAAAGGATTTGCATTATTTGGGTCATGATTACGTGTACCATCCGATCCATTTATAAATAACGGACTTCTGAATGACACACACAACTCGACCTTCTCTATACACTCACAGAGCATAAAGATGTATCAAGATCTTTGAGTGAACTTTTGGTGGGACAATATAAAGAATAAGATTTCTAAGTATAGATCAATGTGAATGGTATGAGAACAAGGTAATACTTAAAGATTTATGTCTCAGGGTATGATGAATCTACTACCCATGCCAACATGAAAGTCAGAGAACATAACCATTGAAATTGTCATCGGACTTCCTTGGAAATATAGAGGAAACAATGGTATATGGGTCATTGCGGATCGTCTTACCAAGAAAACTCATATTATTGTGATTCAAGAATTTAATTAAATGCATTAACTTGAAAACATATATATTAAATAAGTGGAAATGTTTCAGGGAGTACCACTATTTTTTTAATCTGATTAATACATGAGAAGTACCACGAAGTTCGGGAAAATACTTCAACATGCTCTAAGAACTAAACTAAACTTGAGGATGGCCAATCATCCTCAAAAGGATGGCCAATCTGAGTGGATTATTCAGAAACATGATGACATGATGAATGCATGTTCTATGGATTTAAAAGGAGGATGGGACCATCATCTCCCAGTGGTTGAATTTTCTTACAACAATAGTTCCTAATTGTGCTTTTGAATGTCACCATACGATGCCCTATATGGTAAAATGTAAAAAACACAGTTTTTTTGGGATGAATTCATTGAGTGTAGGATTCTAGGTCATAAAATGGCCAAATAAATGGAAAATAAGTTGAAAACTATTCAGCACCACATCAAGGTATCACAAATTCTAATGAAGAGTTGCGTAGACAATCGTCGATGAGGCCTTGAGTTCAATGTTAGGGATATTTTATTTCTACGCATAACATCATGGAATAAGGTCATGTAGTTTGGGAATAATGGAAATATAATTCCCTAGAGTATTACCCACTCCGAGATTCTAGATTATATTGGAGATGTGGCCTATGGAATAACACTTCCACCTACAATTCCCAATGTACATGATGTCTCCCATGTATCCCTCTTATAGAAGTACATACCAGAACCATCAAATGTACTCTCATCAAAAGTGGTATAGATGGAAATTGATCTTTCTTATGAAGAGAATATAGTGAAGATCCTGAATCATAGATATAATGTTTTACGTAACATGACTACTCACCTGGTCAATGTATTATGGTGGAACTATAAGTATGAAGATGCGACATGGCGACAGGAGGAGGCAATGAAGGAAAAGTGAAGGTTCTCGGCGCAGCGGAAGCTAGTGGGAGGATGTTCCCACTTGGATTTTTTTAATTAGCAATGATCAATCCAGGATCAATACAATTATAAACTCTAGTATCCATAGATCAATTCATAGAAATAGACAAAGAAGAAGAAAGGTCCTGGAAACAAAAAAGTGGATCATCGCAGGATGATTATAATTAATTTAATTAATTTAAAAGATGTACCTTTTGGGTGTTCTTTAATCATTGATATTATTTATCATGTTTCGATGTGATTCATCATTACGTCACAGAATCCAAGTGTAGACTTCACCTAGCAGTGATCCACACGTGCGACTCGTATCTCTGGACGTCGCCAAAGGTGTCTCTAGGTGCTAGCTTGGAGAAACCATTTCTTGCATTGTCCATCTTAGATCATCTTGATCCAATGGAATATGATATCTCTCGGTCTTGAGAGCATTCATGGTGGAAGAGGTTCTTTCGGTCTTGAAATAATTCTCCAGAATTGTTGTGCACAACTATTCTCATTGGCGTAAGAAAATAGTTGGGGTTGTGAGGCTATTTATAATCGGGTTTGATGTTGTAGAGTTAGGACAATAAATAATCATGTTACACATTTTATTTATTTAATTGACTCTTATTGAAAACCCCCATGTTGAATAATTTATTCCTTGACATGCGCCCATGATGATTATAATAAATATCATTTAATAAAACATTATTATATCCTCAAAATACTAACTGGAAAACTACATGGAATGTAGTCATTAATAAATGATATGTACTTGTTTTCCAAAAAACTACACAACGTGTAATCATTAATACAGGGTGTGTACTTGTTTTTTCATTTCCTATCCAAAAATGAAAACAGCATGGTGTGTAATCATTAATACACTATGTGTACTTGTTTTCCATGAAAAACTACATGGAGTGTAATCATTAATACACGGCATGTATATATTGTTTTTCATTTCCTTCTTCCACCATCAAAAAACAATTTAGGCTTCCTTGAATAATCATTATACCACATATGGTAATAATCTTTATTCTACATGAGATACTTGGATACACTTAGTGTGTGAGCCTCTAGGCCTATTTCTCATTGGAATTAGGTGTGCTTGACTAAATTGCATGATTAATGTCTAGCAACGGGTCAAGGAACCCAAGAGAAATAAGTTGATGCTATATTGACGTGTCACCTTATATGAACTCTTACAGTGTAATTTAATCCCTTTGTCTAAATATCTCATCAAGAAGGTGTCATGGAAGTTTCATAAACCTATATGCTTGATCCGTTGTACATTGACTACCTGAAAAAAAACTCATTGTTTCACCATGTACATGGAATTTCATGTGATAGATCTATTTAAATCAAAGGGATGAGATATCAACATCCATAAATGGAAGGGACAAATCCTTCCTCGACTTATCCATTAACATCATGTCATTCATGACACACCCAACATACCCTACTTCCCGACAACTCTCTATGGGACGATTTTCATCAGCATATCTATGTGCGCGAGTCATGACATTAGTTAGTGATCATATTCCAGTCTAAATACCATTTCACACACTTCAAGATAGTAATATCTGATGACACCAAGTCATGCAGAATTACTACTAGTGGGTTTGTTCTCATAATATCCCATCATGTAGATTACCAAGTGCATACTCCATGAGGGAGAGTCCTATCTTCTTATAAGTACTCGCACATAATGGTCTGTATACTATGTGTCCTATCATAGTTTTTCATCCAATCGTAGACCATTCATTAAGAATATCTTTATAGCATTTCAAGGTTCTCATCATAGTGGGGATCTTCCATGACCTTATTAATGAAAAAAATATTCTAGGAAATTATTATATTATAGTCATGCAGAACAATGAATAATATATAATAAGAGTACATTCATGTAATGAAAGTACAAAACAGTTGGTTCTCAAGACACCAACCCTTACAAACTCCCACTTGGACTAGAGCCAACTGCCTATGAATTTAGTCCGCTAGACCTCACATGATGATCATGTTTCTACTGAGTCAAGGTTTTCGTCAAGGGGTCCACCACATTGTCTTTTGTGGAAATACTTCTCACTACAACTTCACCTCTCGGAGAAAAATCCCTCAAAAGATGATACTTCCAAATTATATGCATTGTCCGCTGATGTGACCTTGGCTCTTTTGCAACTTCCACCGCTGCAGTAATATCACAATAGAGTGTGATATGATCTTTACAACTAGTTACTACATCCAGATCATGGACGAAGCTTCACATCCATACTTCTTCTTTACCTACCTCAGAAGCTGCGATATACTAGGACTCTTCTGTAGAATCTGCCACCACACTTTTTTTTTGAGTTCTTCTAGCTCACTACAAATCCATTCAAACTGAAGATGTATCTAGTCTGTGACGTCATGTCATCTTGATCATTATGGATACTGGAATCTACATGTACCCTAATGACTAGTTCCTCATCTCCTCCATAAACCAAGAACATATCCTTAGTACCCCTTAGATAGATAAGGATAGTCTTGACTACCATCCAATGCTGGTCTCCAAGATCATATTGATATCTGGCCACCACACTAAATGAGTAAAAAACATCTTTCCTTTTACATAGCATATCATACATGACTGACCCAATCTCGGATGCATATATGATCCTTTCCATTTTCTCTCTTTCCTCATGTGTCTGAGGACACATTTTCTTGGAAAGATGAATGATATGTGACACTAGTAACAACCCCATCTTGGATTGTTATATAGTGAATCTCTTCAATATCTTGTCAATGAATGTAATTTGACTCAAGCCCCTCATTATCTTGGATCTTTCATGATGGATCATGATCCCAAGAATATATACTGCCTCAGCCATGCCTTTCATGGAGAATCATTTATCTAACCATCCCTTAACTGACTGTAAGTCAAGTAATTCATTTCCAATTAGTAATATGTCATCAACATATACTATTAGAAAAATTACTGCACTTCCACTAAACATATTTTAGACACAAGGCACACATTAATTCTTAACAAAGACAAATTCTATTACAACTTCATCAAAATGAATGTTCCATGACCGTGTTTCTTTCATTAATCCATAAAAGGATTTATGAAACTTGCATAACTAATTGGAATCCTTTGGAGTCACAAACCATTCAGGTTGTGTCATGTAGAAATATTCCTGGAGGTTCCCATTAAGTAATTCTATTTTGACATCCATTTTACTAATTTCATAGTAATGGTATGTGCCAATGGCCAATTGGATTCTGATGGATTTCAGCATTGAAACTGGTGAAAAGGATTCATCATAGTCAATTCGTTGATGCTTCCCAAACAATTTAGCAACCAGTCATGCATTATAGGTGCTGACTTTCCCCTTAATGTCCAGTTTCTTCTTGAATACCCATTTATTACCAATTGTCTTTACATCAACTAGATGATCTACAAAAATCTATACATGGTTTTGGTACATGGAATCCATTTCGAAATTCAGGGATTCTTGCCACATGGAAATGTCTATGCCTTGAACTGCTTCCTTGTATGTTAAAGGATCATCATTGTCAACCAATAATGAGTCACCATCCTCGATCACAAGAAAACCATATCATTTTGGTTCTCTCACCTCTCTCGAGCTCCTACGCAGTTCATGTGTCTCTGGAACAGATTGTTCTTCTACAAGGCTTTGTGGAATCTGTTCTTGTACCAACTCATGTCTATCTTGAGCCTCAACTTCATCGAAGTCTATCTCGCTCCCACTATCTCTTTTGGGGATGTGTTCCCTCTCAATTAATATGGAATGTCATTCCATTGTATCCTTTTTGTTTGTGGGGTTTTATAGGTAATATGCCCTTGTTTCCTTGAGATATCCTATAATGATACACTTAGTTCCTCAGTGTGCATGTTTGTTACCTGAAGAGGCCTTAACAAATGTTTCACTACCCCACACATGTAAATTCAATAACATGGCTTTGCGTCCACCCCATAACTCTCATGGAATACCATTAATTAATTTATTTATTCCTTGGTTTAGTATGTGTGATTATGTTTGTAATGCATATCCCCAAAAGGATAATGGATGGCTCGCATGACTCATCATTGATCTAACCATGTCCAATAGGGTGTCATTCCTCCTTTCACATACACCATTCCACTTAGGTGTGTAAGGAGGAGTGAGTTGAGATAGAATCTCAAAATCATGTAAGAAATCAATGAAGTCCTAATTAAGATATTCTTCTCCCCTGTAAGAGTGGAGTTTCTTAATCATCATACCAAGCTGGTTCTCAACATCATTCTTGAATTCCTTGAACCGATAACAAGAATCTGACGAATACCTCATTAGGTAAATATATCCATATCTACTAAAATAATTAGTGAAATTTATTAAGTATGAGAACCCACCACTTAATTCAACTGGAAATGGTCCACACACATCTGTGTGAACTGATTCTATATTCCCTTTAGACCATTCACCTTTCCCACTAAATGGGGCTTTGGTCATTTTTCTTTGTAGGCATTCATTACATACACCAAGTGTTTTTAGTTTGAAAGAATCTAAATACCCATCATGATGTAATTATTTCAAACGTTTCTCATTGACATGACCAAGCCGGTGATTCCAAAGTTGGGTGTAGTATGAGTCATGTGAGTTAAATTTGTCATCGATTTCTATTACTTGGTTTGTGTAGTCTAACACATAATGGTCGTTATATAAATGTTCCTTACCAAAACAAATGATATTTTTATAAAAGTTGAAACATCCACTTCCAAACATAATGATGAATCCATCAGTATCTAATCTATATACTAAAATAATGTTTTTGGTTATAGAGTGTACATAATTACATCCTTTCAAAACCAAGACCAACCCAGCAGGCAGTGTGAGGTGGTAGTCTCCGACAGCTACAACAGTGAGTCTGGATCAATTGGCTTCTCGTAGATCCACCACACCTCGGTCAATATTTCTAAATCTACTTGGTTCCTATATTTTGATACAGATTTGAGCACCACAAGAAGTATCTAATACCCCTTTGTAGAAATAGATAGATTTTATTTGATAACAAACGCACCTGAAGCATCCCCTTTCTTTCTTTTGATGGGTGAATTTTTTCTTCCAGTGGCCCTTCTTGTCACATGCGAAACAAACAGCCTCTTATTCTCTTGCATCTCTTTTGATCTTCCTTTTCATGGAAGGCCTTAAAGATGATTTGGGCTTAAATATCTTCACCTTACCTTTCCTTTTATTATCCATGAGGACCAAAGGAATTTCACGGTTCATGTCATTGTCTACTTGGAGAATGAGGATAAGCAGATGAGATAGATACTTCTAAATGTTGTTCATGTTGAAGTTCACAACAATGTTTTAGAATCTCTAGGGGATTGATGAAAGAATGAGATCGGTACCCAGTTCTTCGGGGTGTTTAATCCCTTGAAACTTCAGGCGCTCAATATAGCCAATGATCTTGACTACATGGGGCCCAGATGGGGCCCAATCTATACGATTGCTATGAAATATAGCCTTGGAGATCTCAAACCTTTCCTGTCTTTCTCGCTCCGGGTATAGACCACAGAGGTTCTCGAGCATGCTATAGGAATCCATGTCTTCATGAGACTTCATGAGTTCACTAGACATTTATGATAACATCAAACATTGAACATCGAGTGCATCATTAAAATGTTGATCATATACCAGGAAATATTCATCACTCACCCCTTGGGCAGGCGAATCAGGAATTGAGAACCCCAGCACGTAACACATTCATTCATGGTGTTGGATAGCCCAAAAGCGGCTAAACCATTCTTAAAAGTTACTGCTGGTGAGGATATTGTCATTGTCTAGAATTGATCGCATAGAAGATGTGGTTGATGAGTTTTTCAATTGATTCTACAAATTAAAAGAGCATATTTATCATTACCTTTTGATTACATTTAATGAAAAATAATAAATGAATTTACTAATTCTCGCACTATTTAATCAAGTCCAAATGGACCTCACAATTGATCCCATAATGTCTAGTTTATTTTTCATTATAGTGGTAGGGATACATATTCCCCTTTGAATAACCCCAACAAGGGCTGGTCAAGATATTTGAAGGTATTTATGTAGGCCGGTCTTTGCCAACTGTGAGCTTACAGTTCCTTGATCTGTTGAGTGGACTCCCCAAACTTGAAATCCTGACATGGATTTCCTCAACTCATGCATCCAATATTACATCAAGTCTAACAAGGGCTACTCCTCTTGATGTTATATGGTGATGTCAACCCGAAACCTTTCATAAGGGATTCCTTTATAAAAGTATGTGTCCCAACAAGGGTTTTTCAAACACATAGTTTTCTTTAGTATTTCCCATAATCATGTAATGGAGGCCATGGTCTGTCTTAATATGGTATTGTGGTATTTTAATCCTTTATGTGTAGTTTGGATTATCAGATGCTTGTTAATATAAAGCGATTCTTTCTTTAGTGATTAATTGTGTTCTGATAATGTTCACACATAGTTTGGTTTTTATTTTATTCCATCTTTTCATGCATGTTTATTAAAGTAATTATGTGATCGCGAAATATCATACATTATAAATAAACAATGAAATCATAAAAAAATAAATAAAATATGACATGATCATTAGATTCTATTGGTTATCTTATCCAGCGGATTGATAAGCTAACCCTGACCTAGGGAAAACACCTTGAACCCAATGGTTCATGTTTTGTAGCTCCCATTTGTCCACCTTTGTATCTTCTGGGTTTGGTTTCGCCTCGGCTTCAGAATTTTGAACTGTCTCCACTAGCTTCTAAGATCCTCCATTAAATGGGGTTTAAATAAAAGAAACCATGTTCACGAAGACACACCATTTTATTTGAAGAAGGCTTGCAGGCCAACGAATTTAATTTTAACAAATTTAAAGGAAACCATACCCACATAAAAAGAGTATTTGGTTAAGCTCAAGATCATCCATAGTATGCAACGACATTTACACATCATTAGCATTCAAAATCTTTTAATCGTTATATTTATTCAAGATAATCTACTCTTGAATTCAATTAATTATTATCTTATAATTAATCAATTCTTTATAATAAATTCTTTTCTGAATTTCCAGGAGATTCTTCTCATCCATATTTCTTGTAATGTCTTTGTACTTTTGGAGGAAAACTGGTGAAATTCCATTTCTTGAAAGTACACGGAATGTAATATAGCCCACACCCCGTCTATTTTTTACATTTTAACTAATGTACAAGCCAGGGGCCTTGGCGTGTTTTCTGTAATTTGGAAATTTTGTAGTACACGGCATGTAGATTAATCTAACACAGTCTGTACTTCCTTATTACACAGTTACCGCCCTGGAAATACCGTGTACGAGGAACAGGACTTCTCCTTATACATGGTTTTCACATGGACAGGTATAGACTACACGACATGTTGATTCAATATACACGTCGTGTATTCCGGTTTTACACGTCATTCAATTCTGGTCAACACGTTGTAATAAAACATAGGTATACTCAATTCACACATCGTGGTTTGGAAGACCAGTACAAGTTCATTGAACCTAAGAACATGGTGTTTATTTTCCACTACACTCCTTGTATACTAGTGTTGTACGGACAGAAAGAACGGATACTCGGGTTGAGCTATTCATTTTTAATTTAATTAAAATTAAAATTAAAAGGTTGTTTATGTGATGTGAATCGAGAAACGATTGAGGAAGAATAGATCTCATTCATTCAGTTTTATAGAACGGTTTATCTTGAATTGAATCAAATATAAATGCGTAAATTATCAATGAAAAATTAAATAACTATAATCAACAATGTAACCTCCCTATTATACCAATTTATGTTTCCGGGTGCAGCGGAAGCTCGTGGGTGGATGTTCCCACTTGGATTTGTCTCATTAGAAATGATCAATCCATGATCAATACGATGATAAATGCCAGTCTCAACGGATAGATTCACAAAAATAGACAAAGAAGAAGAAATGTCCCGGAACCACAAAAGTGGATCGTCATAGGTTGATTATAATTAATGTAATTAATTGACAAGAAGTACCTTTTGTGTGTTATTTCTTCGTTGATATTCTTGATCTTGTTCCGGTGTGATTCTTCGTTGCGTCACAGATTCCAAGTGTTGACTTCCTCTAGTGGTGATCTACACAGGCACATCGTATCTCTAGATGTTGCCAAAGGAGTCACCGGGTGCAAGCATGGTGAAACATTTGCTTGTGTTGACCGCCTTAGATCATCTTGATCGGATGGAAGAGGATTTCTATCAATCCTGAGAGCTTTCTTAGAGGAATAGGTTCATTCTGTCGTGAATGAATTTTCCAGAATTGTTGTGCACGATGATTCTCTTTCGTATTGGAAAAGAGTTGGGGTTGTGAGGATATTTATAATCAGGTTTGAGGTTGAAGAGTTATGATAATAAATAAATGTGTTACGCATTATATTTATTTCATTGTCTCCTATTGAAAACCCCCATGCCGTATAATTAATTTCGTGACATGAGGCCACACTGATTATAGTAAATATCATTTAATAAAACAATATTATATCCTAAAAAACTCGACTAGAAAACTACACTATGTGTAGTAATTAATACATAGTGTGTACATGTTTTCCATTAAACTACACGACATGTAATCTGTAATACATGGTGGGTACATCACCTCCAATGGCCCGAAGGCCTTAATTTTTTATTGATTTTTGATAAACCCCCTTTTCAAGGGGTGAGGTGGAACACTTACAAGGCCCATAGGCATAAGTATTACATGTCCCGTAGGCCTTATACGAATTCATTGCCCGCAGGCTGAAAACATGGCATGTAATCATTAATACAAGGCGTGTACTTGTTTTCCATGAAAATACATGGCATGTAATCATTAATACACGATGTGTATATCTTCTTTTACATTTCCCTCATCCTCAATCATTAAAATGATTTAGGCTACGATGAATAATTATTAAACCACGTACATGAATACTCTTTATTCTACTTATGATACTTGGATACACATAGTGTGAGACCCTCTAGGCCTCTTTCTCGTTGGAATTAGGTTGTCTTGCCTAAAGTCCATGATTAATTTCTAGAAACGGGTCAAGGCCCCAAGAGAAAGAATTTGACGCTGCATTGACGTGTCACCTCATATGAATGCTTACTGTGTAATTTAATACCTTTTTCTCAATATCTCATCAAGCAGATTTCATGGAAGTGTCATAAACCAATATGCTTGATCCGTCGTTCATTGACTACCTGAAATAAACTCTTTGTTTCCCAATGGCCATGTAATTTCAAGCGATAGTTCTATTTCAATCAAAGGGACGAGATATCAACTTCCATAAATGGAGGGGACAAATACTTCCTTGACTTATCCATTAACAACATGTCATTCATGACACACCCAACATGCCCTAATTCCCGCCAACTATCTAAGTGACAGTTTTCAACAGCAATTCTAAGTGTGTGAGTCATGACATGAGTAAATGATAATCTTTTAGTCTAAGTACCATTAAACATGCTCAAAGATAGTACTATCTGATGACACCAAGACATTCATAATTACTACTGGCGAGTCTGTTCTTATAATCACCCATCTTGGAGAGTACCAAGTGCGAACTCCATGCGAGAGAGTCTCGTCTCATTATGAGTACTCGCACATGACGGTCTGTATAATATGTTTCCTATCATAGTATGTCATCCAATAGTAGAACTTTTTTTAACAATATTGTTATAGCATTTCAAGGATATTATCATAGCGGGGATCTTCCATGCCCTTATTAATGAAAAAAATATTCTAGGAAATTATTATATTATAGTCATGCAGAACAATGAAAAATATATAATAAGATTACATTCATGTAATCAAATTACAAAAAAGTTGGTTCTTAGGACACCAAACCTTACAAAAAGTACCAGCACCTATTTTTGTCTTATAATGTAAAACATAATTTAGAGGGTGAAATTTCTGAAGGGGTAATAATGTAATGACCCGATGTTTTATCAATGGAAATTCTTTTATTATAGACAAGTCTTATAATCTCATGAAATCACAACACCATGAACTACTATGGACTATGTGTCCTTTAAACATAATTTTCAATCTTTTCTATTTTGAATTTCAAAATTATGACATCCACAGTTGCGATCAGTAAGATGATTGGAATCAGAAAAGGAAAACTTTTTAGTGAATAGTAACATAACCATATAAATATTAACATATCCTTATGAACAGTAATATGACCTTTATGAATAGTAAATCATCCAGAATAATAGTAATCTCACACATGATTCTATTAATAAAATGTATGCATGTTATATGTTATAGTATGACCATAGTAAAAGTATTGGTATTTTTTTAAGTTATAAATAATTAACTACAATTAATTAAGTAATTTAATAGGAAATATATTTTCCTAACCAATATTCATAAAATAATAATTTAATATCTTCTAATTGTAAAATAAGTTAATATGACCCAGTTTAATTATTGGAAAGCATTATAAAATCATTTATAGTATTAAAATAATTATTTTTCATGTAAATTATGATTTTAATTATAAATTAAATTATTCATATTTGAAATATTATTTTTCAATAATGGATTTCATTTTTGGATTCTACAGGTCGAAAAATGGTTAGGGTGAATTTATGAGATTTTTCTAAAATATGTGACTTTTTATGAATAGTACAATATAATAATTCATAATAATTGTTAAAACATGAATTTCAGAATCATGATTGAGTCATTGATTATTTAAAAGGTCATTTGTTAAAAATCACATGAACATATTACTATTTTTGGTGACAAGAATCATTACTATTTCTTGTCTTATGAAAAAATAATAAGAAAACACTCCTCCCCTCCACTTTAAAAAACCACCAATGCTCCACTCTTCTATTCAATCCTCTCAAGCCTTGTTTCATTCCCTAAATTCTGCCCAAATATCTCTAAAATATAACTCCCACATCCATTAGCACTTGGCCTCCTCAAAAGGCAGAATCCACTCACCTTATGATCTTCTCAGAAGAGAAAACTCAAGATGTAAATTCATCATTCTAAATAATTTATTTTCAATCAAGTTATTTTATTTTCATTTTGCATTCCTCTACTCCTTTAACCTAAATGGAATCATAACTAAATTAACATACATATAATATAATATTTTTATCCCAATGGGAGAATTCATTATCATATCTCTTTTCCACTTCTTTTATACGAACAAAACGAATACACCATCTGAAATGTGTTAATGTATCACATTCAATGACGAAAATTAGTAAATTTTAATTAACATCTTATATTGACATCATGAAACCATTTTCATGATTGATAAATAATATTAAATATATATTTTATTCTATGTTTTTTTCTTTAATACTTTTAAAAAATTGATGTAAAATAACAACAAAAAACAAGTTAATAATGAACAAAATTTCCAAGTTAATCTAATCATTTAACATTAATGTGGGATATAATGGTTCTCCTTCACTACAAAAAACCAAAATAATTTTAGAACGATGTAAATATGATAACTAGTGTTATATAAAATCAATTATCAAAAACCACCTTCATCATACATGCGTGTCCGAACACAAACATATGTGAACCGATCATTAAAACCAATGAAACAAATGAACCCAAACAATCAAATTGAACCTCATAACCAATCAGTAATGTTATGAATGAGATGAAAAAGGATATACTAAATCATTTTCAAGTAAAACTTGTTTTTATTTAATAATAATGTATCTAATTTGTTTATTACGATCATAAATATCGAGTAGAGAACACCATTGAATTTGTTGTAAGGGTTCCTCTCTATTTCACTTTTATTCAATAATATCCCCTATGTTATGACCTTTCATGTGAAATTAATAATGATGGGGTATGATTTGAAACATCCCCCATACTTCCCTCAAGATTTATAAAATATTATAAACTCCTTTTTATCACATTAATTCCTCTTAATTACAATAGATACAATGTTGATATTCCATAAGAGATTCTACCGGAACCTCCTATATTCTCTCGGGTTTCTGTATCTTTATTTTTATCCAAATGAAGATGTAAATTTATTTTTTACAACATATAAATATTTTTTATATTCTACAAACTCATTTTTCAAGATCCATATATCATTTTTTTCGAGTATATACATGTTTTTTTGTTATTCCCTCCACAATACATATCGATAAGAAAACTTGTTTTATAAGAACCTACTGGTTTCTTACCCATTTTCTAGAGAACTATATCATCTATTTTATTTGACCAATGTCTTTAAAAAAACAGTATTTTTTTTATTAAATAATTCTTTGTCCACTTCTAGTTTTATATAAATTATTTCTTCCTTTCCTATTTTAATATCCCTATAGTATTTTCCTTAAAACCAAACAAAAATGATTAAATGATAAATTTTTATAAAAACATTTCATATATTTTTTCACTTATACATGACATCACATACCATGATACATGAATATTTTCCCTTATTTATTCCCATTTATATTTTAGTTCCTTTCCTTCATGGACACTTTTATGACACACCCATTTTAATGCTTTATGACATGATTGTGGTACCCAATTCATTCCATGGGCAACCCTTATGTTTATATAACATTGATTATGTATGATTCATTATGTGGAAAAAATGTTCATGAAAAGTTAATATTGATGCTCCCAAATAATGTTTCAATTCATTGGTTAATGTTGAGTATAATGATACGTTATGTGCAATGGTCTTGGAGGTTATTCCATGGTTTGTTCTACTATGTGCATCGGTCTTGGTGGTTAGCCTTGAATTGTGAAAATTTCGTGTTTTATGTTTCTTACACATCATTATGCCTCCATGTTTATATTATTACTTGTTCATGTTTTATGACTCCATATGTACATTGTTTTTATATCATCATGTCAAGCCTTCTATCCCATGTTCTAATGCTTTTTTCTTCTGGTTATTCCCTTACTGGGCTATATAGATGATCTGAAGGCTTCCTTTGGAGAATCAAAGATGGTTTCATGAGGTATGTGATCGTTATTTGTTGGTTTCATTGATCTACATAGATATACTTATCCTCTTATCTCGCTTTCTTAGATCTATGCCCGTTATGGGTATATCTATGTGTGTGGATGCCAAATATGATGAGATTTGGTATTGGTTGTGTTTGGAGAAGATATATAAGGAGGATTCTTGGAGGGTCAGACTGGATTTCTTGTTCATTCTTTGTTTTTTGGGGTTTTCATCAAAAGCCTTTGAGGTAGGTATTTTTCTTCATCTCTCTTTACAGTGTATCATGCGGGGTGGGTATGCTTCTATTTCTGTTGGATGGATTAAACCAAAATGTTAATGAAGATAATGAAGGGACATTTACATAATGAGGGGAGGGGAGGTGTGATCAATGTTTCTGTTGTGTTTCTTATTATTTATTTTTGTTGTGAAATTTATGGGCTCATTCTCAGTGAAAAACATGTCCATTGGTGGTCTTTCCTTGTGCACTAATGAACCTTTGTCTTCAATGATGATTGAATTACTCCAATATGGTAATTTGGTTAATTACGTAAATTCATCCGATTAAATGAATGTTCAGGGAACTAAAATCCTAGTGTGATCACCATGGTTAACCAAACAGAAAGAATAAAACCTGGTGAATGATGTACTTGAGTCTGGAAACTTCGTTGTTCTGCTCGATGCTTATGGGGTGATGTGGGTGAGGATGGGGTCTTCTGTTGTTGCACGATTGTTGGTTGTGAATATGAAGATGTGTGGGGATGTATCTTGAGGCTTGGTTTGGTTCCAGTACTTAGAGGGATCTCACTGATCCCTTTATTATTGTGACATTAAAAGAGAACTGTCTGTGAATTCTTATATTATTTTTTGGCTATTTCTTTTTCCCTAGCTTGTGGTTCTCCCTGTTAGTTTCCCAATAGTGTAGTATTCACATTAATGGGATCACTTTGATGTGAAAAAAATAATGGTTTAAATGGGGAATTGGTTTTGGGAATGAGTTGTGACTTGGTCGTGAGTGATGTGCCTTCTTTTATGAATGGATAGTAACAACGGTGTCTGTGATTAGGTTTCCTTTGGAGTCCCTAGGTTGGGATGAGTGAATGTTACCAATACATATAATTGTAGTCCTTATGTTTCTTATTCGCGCCCCACCCATGTTGAGAACTTAGTGCCGAACACCCCCATTTCATGGGGGAGGGTGTTTTTCCCAACCCTCTTATGAGTGGCTGGTTGTTAGCTTCTTTTATACTCCATTTCTCGAATAGCCCAAGACTCTTTGGGTGGGCTGTGACGGTATGAGGTCCATTATAGCCCCAGATTCTTTAGGCATGGTAGTTGTGGTGGTTAGCCCAGGTGTATGTGGCTGGTCGTTTCCCAAGAGTCTTCGAGACGATGCCCAGGTGTCTTCGGGAATGGCAGTAGTTTTTCTAGACCAGGTGTTTGCGGGCGTGGTTACGTGTGGTGGTTGTGGCCCAGGTGTTTTCGGGCGGGATAGTGGTTGTGGATCATGTGTTTGCAGGCGAGATGTGTGGTTGTGGCCTAGGTGTGTGCGGGCGGGGTGTGGCAGTGGCACTGTGGTAAGAATGGAGGGATTGGTTCGATGCATAGGATAGCTTCAATAACTAGTGGAAATGTGGTGCGGGGAACCCAAATATCGATGTTCTATTACTATAAATTACCTGACATGCATTATCTGGGGAGTGTGCCTTGGTGAGGCTTGGGTGGTTAGTTTCCCTTGCTAGGTTCTTTAGTTATCTATTTTCTCACAATGCATTAGAATGCCTCCCCACTTGTGCACGAGAGTCTTGGTTTTCCCTACTGAGTATATTTGTATGCTCACCCTAAATATATAAAACTGATTTCAGGATTCTAGGAGGACTTCAAGGATCGTGTAGGGCCATACTATCTCGGACGTTGGGACAGTTGCAATTTCTGTTTTTCTTTTCTTTGGTACTTTACCTTTGTAGTCTCATCGTACTTTGTGGAATTTACTTTCATAACATGAATTTTGGAATGGTGTTCTTTTGGATTTACATTTAACCCTATTTTTTGTGTTTTTGGGATTTACTATCTTATCTCCTAATACTAATAAAGAAAAAGGGTAATGCATTCCATCTTGTGTGTGATTCTATACCATTGGTGCTTGTCTCCACTCTAGGTCCTATTGAAGGCGGGTCACAGGGGGTCATTATCTCTCTGTCAACATGAAGAAGGAAGGGTCTGGAAATCTGTGGTCCCTTCCCTCATTTTGGTGAAGGCGGGTTGTGACAATATTTATCAAGAGAAACCATGGGTTATGGAGTGAAAGTGTATTATGTGAACTATAAATGGTAGGATGTCCATCAATGAGGTATCTATATCATATAAGGAATTTATCTTCTTTAGCAACCGTTATTTGGTTATTCAATAAATTAAAAATGGTTTTATGTTCCTCACTCTAAATTGAATATTTATCTAGAAGACACAAATATTTATTATTAGATGAAACACTCCAATCAGTTTTCTGGTATGAGATGTGGTATAACAGATTTTGTACCATGATGCAACACTATTCAAATGGTTAATGTAGGGAATCCAAAACCATTTAGTTTTCTCTAGATTCTTCCAATACCTCATAAAAATTTGATAATATATTCATTTAATTTTTCATTGGGTTACCGCATACACCTTGGGGAAACACTTCCATTTGGGTTGTAATTGATCAGCTGAAATGAAAGGAAATTTCATCTCAATCAAGGAAAACGCTATGTTGGATGGTTTTGTACAGTTGAATTTGTATGTAATCGAGAGATGTCAATGGGTTCCTTTTACTATCATTTTTTATAGTGATTCACAATTCATATCCCAAGTGTTGAAATTAGTTAAAAGATAATGGTAAACTATGTAAATTTGATCATAGCATATTATTCATAAATTAATAGATAGTTGGAGAGAAAAATATAGACACTATGAGACACGTTATGTGCTTATGTTCTAGATTTATGAGGCTCATTGAATAACTATTTGGAATTGGTTGAGTTAATATATATTAATAGTTGTCAATACTATATAAAATAGATCTATTTGAGGAATTATATAGTTTTCCATTTCAGTCTCCCATCTATTGAGCCAATATAAGAGATAATTCTCTAATGGGACCGAGTATTGTATAAGAGATGATGAAAATGATTCTTTTTATATGAAAATAATTGTTTATAGCACAAGGTAAAAAAACATAGACTACAAATCATCATAACCATTAGTAATTATCATTAGGTGAGCAAATTTCATTAAGGATATCACTTATTTTGGGTCCCTGATAGTCAATAGGTAGTGAGGATCACTCAAGTGTATTTAGTTCCATTTGAAATTATAGAAGGTATAGAAAATGAATATTTATTAGAATTATCTCTATAAAGGATATATAATAATAATATCTACCATGAATCATAGTTAAATAAGTATAATCAAAACTCTTCTGATGTTTTTTTCTTGGAAGAGCATGAACTAGAGAAGAATGTATTAATGATTGAGAAAGCGGTCTGATTTGTTGAATTCTAGAGTAAGGTAATGTGTGGGAAATATATTCTATAGGAATAAGAATTATGGTAGTGACAAACCCATTTCATGCGCTTATTATTATTAAAATCTCAATGTTTTTTAAACCATTATTAATTATGAACCCCATTTTTTAATTTTTTATTTTATATTAGTAATTCATAATGGAAGGAATGAAAATGGTTTTGGGACAATAATAGAAATGAGGTTTTTATTTGGAATTTATATATAGTATTTTGTTGAATATATGGATTATTATTTGAATTTTTTCTAACTCATTTATGGTATTTATCTAAAATTAATTTTTAAGTCGAACTAGCCCATAAACTATGTCATATCTTCATTTAGCCACCCCACAAGTTGTAGCAGGCCGAGCTAGCTCAGGAGGGACCACTCAAGTCCGAGTGCATGGGTGATCAAACACCATGTGTAGTGGCCCATGTTGGGTGAACCCCTTCAGTAGGATAGTAATCTATAGGTATAACGTAGACCATGTATGTGTGTTCTGTATGTTTTTGGGAGAATGTGAAGAAATAATTTCAACCCCGATGCAGGCTTCTGGGAAGCAGAAGTCCAACCTAAGATTATGAGGGAGCACTCCCCTCACTCATATTTTGATGAGGAATCAAGTCTCCACCATTCCCCACTATCCCTCCTCCACTCCCCAACTCATATAATCATATATCCACTACGTGAAGTCATTTGGATTCCTTTTCACATTCCAAAACCTCTATTTTCAAGCCCCTTGGATCTCAGGGTCAAGGAAAAATCCATTTATGAAACCCCTAAACCCATGAGCCACCCTCAACACCCCCCTCTATTCAATATGATTCCATTTCATGTCACATTTTCCACTTATAAAGCTAAATTATAAGAATGGGAAGCTGGAATAGTCTCAACTCCACTAATCATTGGTTCTATCCACCAATCTATTTCTACTTTTTCTAGCAAAACCATGAATAGACATTGCTATGTCCATTAACTATTGGAAGAAGAGGATTCCTACATTGATTTATTACACACATAATCATCAATCACCCTATATCTTTGGTATATAATCGAATTATGTCATTGTTCTTAGGGACCCTTCAAGGCCAAGGAGGACTAGTACGCCATTCTACCCATCACCATTAAAAAACCCATACTCATACTTCTTAAGGGAGGTCAAGACCTTGATGGAGAGGAGGAAAAGTCTATTCACAATTCTAATCATTCCCTTCTTCCCCACCAGTTATATTTCTTTATGTATCTATTAATTATAATTATTTTATATTTAATTTATGTAAATAGAATTTTTTTTAGTATTCTATTAATGAATTTTTATTTTCTTAAATGGCATTCGACACATTCACCTTTCTTCTTCTACTAATCTCTTTATTAGTGTTATTCATAGTTTAATTATTCATATTTTATATAAAAATAAAAATAAAAATAATTAATATAATATTATTATTATTATTATTTTAACATCTTTATCTAAATTTTAGTATATATATTTCATTTTTATTCTTTAATTTTATTTTATTCTTACTCCCACTCTATTTCTAATCCCATATATTTTTATTCTTTTTATTTTATTTTTCTTATCCAAATTATTTTATCCTATTTTATTTTTATTTTATTTCTTACTCTCTTCTCTCCATTTCCACTAAGTGATCTTATACTCTTACTAACAGTATGTTATCCCTAGTCTTGATCTAATGGAGGTCAAGTGTTCTTGAATTTTACGTAATGATTATTTTCTATTTTTCGTAAATATGAGTAGTAGGAATGGGTGAGGTGAATTTTATTGGTGTGGTGAATGTACTGCATGACATGAAACTGTATCTATTTATATTCATTAATTTAATCTCATTTCTGTATCTCTATTGGATATCTTTTTTCATGATGAATTTGAGTCATCAAATAGATGAAATGACATTGATAGAGTTTGGTCCAAGAAGATGTGACACAAAAGAAAAAGGTGTGTCATTGACCATGACTGCATGAGGAGGTGAAATTGATATTTATTAATCATTGGAAAATTTTATAGTTTAAAAATAAATATCATAACAATTAATAATGATATTTCACCTTTGGATTATTAAAATAAAATTAAAAAATTGATAATCTTGATTGAATCCAAAACTGATCTAAAAGCAATGTTATTTCATTCCAATTTCTATATCTTTTGATTTTCATGTTAGTATAAGTTTATAATTTCCATATTTCATTTCTTTTAAATATTTGGATAAGTACTAAAAATAATATCATCAAACATTTAATGAAATAAATTATAAAAACATCCAAAATATTTATTTCAAGTGATTTAGATAATGTAGTTGAATAAACTGAAATGTTCTTCAAGTGAGAGGTCTATGGGCCTCTATTGTTATATACTATAAAAATAATTTTATTTTCCTATCCACTCTAATAGGTGTGTGTCAAAACTGGTATCATTTTCAAGAGTATCCATTCCTCCCAGTGAACCACAAGGGATCCACTCTACAGAATTTGTTGATCTCTCTGAATCCATTTGAGGCTTCATCCAGCCACGTCAATTGTCATTTGATGTTAAGAGAATGACCTCCATACATGTTCCACTACACCATAAATTTCCACCACTTCTCATAAAATCCTTCCCTTTAGGGAAAAATCCACTAGAACTTCTACCCCTTCCACATCGAACAACCCACATTGAGCTCATGTACCATGCACACCACATGCCTATAGAGAAGAGGATGATGCCACAGTGTAACCCAAGTCAAATTAATCACATGGGATACTCATGTGTGTCTTTAGTATACTAGGTCATCATTTTTGAATCTATGAAGAGATATCACCACAGGATCTGCCAAACTCATCTTGGGATGTGATCCTTGTATCACATTAACCCATGAACATGAGGTCTACACAAAAGTCTCTCATGCCAGAACCGGGGCTCAAAATCCAACCCATAGAGTTCACCATCCATGAGACACTATGAAGAGGGATTGATCACCCATGAACCATGACCTAAGCAGACCCTACTAGTCTGGTGTAGCCGTCTACCCCTTATGAACTAACTAAATTGAGAGTTGGACATGCTGATATTCTCTTTCATGGAAAAAGTAAATATTATATAAACTCTTGAAAAAACATTGGTAAAATTAAAATCACATGCAATTTATTATTTAAATATTTCATATGTAAGTACAAAATACCTAACCATATTTCATTGACTCTCCTAAATTTTTTTATATTCCATCCATTATAAATACCCACTTTTAAATAAATAATCGAAAAACATTGGTTTAATCATTGTAAAACATTTACAAACCATTTAAATTTGATTAAAAATATGCACATAAAATTATTCTCACAAATACCCCCACACAAAAACCCTGATTTTCCTCTTGTATAATATATCTACATGGTGTTTAGAGTGAACCAATATTATCAATAACAAACTATGAATGTAATAAAATAAAAAATTATAATTATTAAACCCAATTTTAAAAATTAAAAACAAATATCTATTCAATTTCTTATTTTCTCATGAAACAATCAAATCACACTTTTTAGTTTTCCCTATTTTAAATTGATAGATTTTATCTTCTCATTCATTTACGTTCCTTAATTTATTATTATTAGACATGGAAAATCATGATTTACCTACCTTTTTAATATTTTCAATCATAATTCTTGATACTAATTCAAGTTTTGTTGTGATTATATCTCAAATACATGATACAAACCAATTATCATGTAAATGAAATAATTTCTATGTGTTATAATGAAAAAGAAAGTAAAATCATAACACCTTTTAATTTTTTTTAAAATGTCTATGAGGCTAATAGTTAGTAATAATTGAATTTTAAAAATAATGCTCAATGAGGATTATTATCTCTTAAATTATAAAACATGATGTTCAAATTCATAGTTTCATGCATTTATCTACTTTAAATTGAATCAACTCCTAACTTTTCTAAAACACAATGTAAAGATCATGATCTATTTATTCATGATGAATGACTTGTGAACCATTTTGAAATATTATCTATTATTTTTTTCTAAATTTTTTTTTTCATTTTTTCATTTTATGAAAATTTTTAGTATAATAAACTTCACATAAAATAGAAAACCACAATTCATTATAATCATAGGTCACATAATGGTGATTTTTTTCCCAAATCACAAACCATTTTTATGAATTTTTATTCTTTTTGTAATTGTACTTTTTTTACTCTAGAAGAGAAAACAATGAAGTATAATGAATGAATCATGAACATTACATTATTATCATAATAAGAAAAACCCCAAACATATTATTTACTATTAATTTCATACCACCTACCATGAATACCTTCACCCCCACAATTCTTCTATTAATATCATGAAAATACTATGTAAAGTGTAGGAATATATAAAAATAGATTGAAACATGGATTATATGAAAAAGGAAATTAATGGTCTATATGGGATAAAAAGTATTGATGTAAATGGGGTATTTTAAGGATAATTTATTTTTAAAAGATGTGTCAATCATTTTAAAAGTTATTTCTCACTGTCATCACTTTGAAAATTATAAATACATATCATCTTTAGTGGCATGTACCAATATCACTCAAGAAATATGCTCAAGAATAAAATACTAATTAATTGGTACAGAAATCCTCTTAAGAATGATACATTTTATTTTAGAAAATCAATCATGGAATGAATAATAATAAAAAATTATTTCAAAAAACATTAAATATTACAGGCCTAAAAAATGGATGGGAAATTCTTTTTTCATGAATTAACCAATTCCCTTAAATGAAGAGTACTCATTTTAATATCTATGCTTTAATTTAATCATAATATTCCTTATTTTACTTAATAAATTTCATTATCATTGAAATAGTATACATATAATAACATGATTCCTATGAAACACTTTTCTCTTATATAAGTCAAATAAAGCATGAATCCAAATTTTAGAATGTAATTTTCTAGTTTAATTCTCACAAAAATTGTTGGAAAAAAATGTATAGAGTTTAAATGATATATAATATAAGTTAAAACCATTTACCATGATGATTTCTTTTCTATTCTCCTTAACTATTAAGGCTTAAATCTGCTATCATGAACCTATAATATAAAATTAATAAATTAATCATAAGGATTATACTATTAAATCTAAAATTTTTAATAGGTAGTGGCTTTCAGAATGCACAAATTTTATCAAGGAAATTGATATCCAAATTCCTATAAATCAAATGAAAGGGATATGTCATTGTATGATCACCATGTTTGGATGGGAATTATAACTAACTCCAATGGGTAGTACCAGATGTTATCTGATTTCTAATGGAGGATGATGATTCTTTCATTTAAATTACCATAAGTGGCTTTTCCCAACTTTTTATTCTTCATTAATAGATAATAATGATCCCTAGATAGTGTGTAACAGATCCTATGCATTCATAATTAGTTATTGCATTCCTTTCAGGTGTCAGATGAATTATGGATCATTCCCCATCATGGTTTCAACTTGTGCAACCTCATCCTGATCATTTAGTGCTAGAATAATATGGGTTTCTTGAATTTAATTTCCATAGGGAAAGTAAAAATGTGTTTTTACATGAAATTTTTTTTAATTATAATCTTCAATACATAACTTCTACATTTTAATATGAGAAGATTTCAATCAGTTTCCTGAGGCTCATATACTTTTACATAGTTATGGGACTCATAAAATTTTTGTTCATTAAAATAATGGATATTCATGTGTCCATTAAGAGGTTCATGTTTGGTTTCATATTTTTACTCGAAGGAAAAGAGTATTGGAAAAAATATTAAATTTTAAATAATAAAGAGAGATACTCAAATTAGATTGAATAATATGAGAAAATAAAATTCCAAAGAAAGGTCATATCTGTGAAAATTTTTTGTTCAATCTCTGCCATAGTCATGAGTGCCTCGTGGAGTATATTCATTGTAGATGGAGGCAGGTAGTTGGGATACCCCATTTTTACTTCAAATATCCCCACTTTGGTGGTGTTAACATTCAATAGTATTGGATATTTTTCTTTTAATTGTTTCTAAAGATTAATAAATTACTCACATTCATTATAGCAGTCATCCATATTTCATATCTCCAACATGTTTATTAGCTATAAATAATCATCCTTCAACTCCTTAGGTAAATTATGGATGCAAATTGTCTAAAATTTTTATCATGTTCTGTTATATATGATGATTCTTGAAAATATGTAGTTATCAAATCCATTTGGACTTCCATATCTTGCACCATCTCTTCAAGATCTTGAATATCATATTTGATTTTTTTATTTTACATCTTAATCTAGATTTTGTTTTGGGACCGTCTTTATAAGTTTTTGGATGAAACAAAGATAAATCTACTTGTGACTTATCTATTTCTTGATAAAACGATTAGATATACTCCCATAATTATTTTAATCATATGGAAAATCCATCAACCCTTGGATTATTGATGGTCTCTCTTGTATGTTGAATAAGGTCCTTGAATTCCTCCTCTATAATTATTTTTATTCATGCTACCATGATTTCTATATCAAATACACATATACTTTATTCTATAGAACATGGTGCTTTAGAAACTGGTTCTTGCACCTGCGATTAGTTTTCGAAAAATTCTGAATAATAATCATAAGAATAAACTTTGAAAATTTTTTATGGTTCTTTATAAAAGTAATAAAATATATCCAAAATGTAAAAATATGAAAAAAATTAATTGATTTCATACCAGAAAACAGTTTAAATTTTTACACAATCATGTTGTAGGGTGTCAAAAAAGAAAATTATTTTCCCTTTGCACCACAATGGATGACTAGGGTAACCTCAATTATGGATATTTTCAGTTTTTTCACCTATGCATTATAAATTGACTAGACTAATTAGTTTTGTTTTTTTATTATTTTATGCATGAAATGGATAATGTTTTGGTTTTTGATAACTTTTATAATTATTTAACTGACTTGAAATATGTAAATCCTAATCTTGAACTAACAAGAAAATATAAAGAAATTTAAATTAAATGTAATGATCTTGATTTTGTGTATAGTTTTGAATTCCAAAAATATTCTCAATTATTTTTTAAAATTTATTTTTATAATTCAGTAATAAAATATCATTATGAATTACTATTCATTTAATTTGTGAATATTGAAATCTAAATACTACCTCCTCCTATAATAATGGTTAATGATAGAACATAGTCTAGAGCATGCCATATTACATGACCTATCTCTATAAATGTCATTCCATACATTTATTTACTCAAATCAATCCTATAGAGAGATAAACAGTAGAGATATGGAAAATTGATTAAATTAAAGAATAGAAATATATTTATATTTATTTCATGGGAAGAAATCATTAAATTTGGGACATCTACCTCACTCATGTATTCTACTTCTATATACAACAAGAATAAAATAATCTTTATAAAACATTCAACAACACCTTTACATACCCATAGTGAAGCATCAGGTTAGCCTCCCATTATCAAGAGTGACATATCACTTTGTGAAATGGGAGTAAAGAGTATAATAAATAAAAAAAGTATAAAATAATTAAAAATAAAAAGGGTGAGGATGAAAAAATTAAAAAAAGAAGAATAAAAACAATTTGGATGAGAGAAAGAGTACGAATAATATGAATTAGAAGAACAGAAATAATATAAAATAAAATATAAATAATAAGGCTCAAATGATAATAATAATAATAATATTTTAAAAAATATGAAGTAAATGAAGAAGAAAAAGAATAATAAGTGAAGAAGAAGAATGGTGGATGTTGTAATACAATTTATGAAATTAAAAAACACATGATCAAATTTAATAAAAAGTAAATTTTAATTAATGTTTAATTAAAAAACAAAATAATTAAATGAAAAGTAATAAAAATAAAAATGAATAAGACAAAAAAATTGGGAGAATCAGCAGCCAACATTTTCCTCTTCTTTATCGGTGTATGCATATCCTTAAAACTATAGGAGTATGCATATTGTTATTGGAAATGATGACGAGGGATCCCTTGGTATCCCCATCAATAAAGTATCACCTAGAAATAGTATATCATTAAAAGATATACATAACGATCTTATGTGATTAAATATTATGTGTTGAGTAAATCCACCTCAAACTGCTCTTTTGCATGCAGTGCATGGCCTCTACAAGGGATGTGCAATGGTTTGGTGGTTATGTAGAAGTGTCTCCGTGGTAGGAAAAAACAAGTAGTGGAGTCGAATTTGTGGTAGCATCATCTTATTATCATTCTACATTAGTAGTGGCCAGATTATGCTTAAAATATCATTTAGGAGATATGATGAGGGTGTTGAGGGTGGATCCTGGGATCAGGTGGTCTTGTCAGTAGAGTTAACCTCCACCCTGATCATTGAGGGGTGAAATAATGGAGGTCATGGCTTTTATAAATGTGTCCACGTGACGTCATGTGGAAGATAATCTTTGGTGTGAGGATGAGAGCAGAGACAAAACAAATTATTATGGTGGATCATCAATAACAAATTGAATCTAGAGTGTGGGAAGAGCTCCCTTATATGTTTGGTAAATTCATCACATATTCCCTTCTTCTTCGTCATTTATTTAATTTTTCATTTAACTAATTTTTTAAATCAATTTTAATTCAACATTATTTTTATTATATTAATTCATGGATTTTTTATCAATGTGTATTCCACCCGTCCATCCTTCATATAATTCTTCTTTTATTATTGTCCTACTTTTTCTTTTGATTCTATAAATTTTAAAAATAATAATAATAATAATTTTTTTATAATTTTTTTTATATTTTATATTTTATTTATTTCCATATTTCATTTCTCTTCTACCATTTTATTTTATTTTTACCATGTCTCCCTCATCCCAATTATTTTTATTCTTATTATTTTATTTAAATCATCCTCATCCTTGAATTTCTTTTGTAAAGTTTATTTTATTTTTTTGTAATATATTAGTAACTTTCATGGGTCAGGGGAATTTTCCTAGTGAGGGAATGTCACCCATTACATGAAACTCAATATAAAACTATTATTTATTTTAAATTTCCCCTCCTTCCATTTCTTATCTCTTCACATGATAGAGTTTAGTAAAGAAATGGATAAAACATCATCGATTGAGTCGGGTCCTAGAAGATGGTACTTCCTAGACCAAGGTGTGTCCTCGGATGAACTACTGGTGGAAGTGGAATTGAGATTTCATTGGGATTCAAATAGTTTATAATTTATAAATTAAATGGATGGTAATTTATCAAGAGACACGATATTATTATTATCAAACTAAAATGAAAAAACAAAGAATAAATATTTAATCCAGAAAGATACCCAAAACCAAGTTCTTTCTTTATAATTTGAGTCTTTTTCGATTTTTATGATATTAAAATTTCATTATTTTATTGTTTCATATCATATCAATATTAATAAAACTAATCAAAAACAAAAAAACACAAAATTATGAAATAAAATAAGAAAAAAAAAACAAAAATAATTTTTTTGGGTGATTTAGATAATGTAGGTAAACAACTAGAAAGATACTCATGTGATATGACCCAAGTCCTACAACTTGATAGGATAAGAGAATAACTTTATATTCCCATGACTTGTGATAAACATGTGTCTGGAAGTGTGAAGGAGATTCTTACGGGTCGTGGTGGGTGGGGGTATTTAATAAGGTACTGTTGCCCTTAAATATTATCTAATCATACATTGAGTTGAAATTATGGGGAAGAATGTAATATGGGGAGATTATAACACCCATATTGTCTTTTTATAGTCTATATTTTATAATTTATTTATTTTTCTATAAATTCCACTATTTATTAATTTCATTATTTTTTTAAATTTTTTTTGGTGTTCGTTAATTTTTGTATAAAGTTCTATAGAATTACAAGACATTTTTTGGGGATCAAGGGAACACAACAGGGAAAGTGTCTAGTATGATGTGGCATTGTGCGACATCATGGAATGGATTTCTAAAGATGAGATCATTGTTAAATGTGATTGAGTATTTTTTTCATATTTAATGGGATTAATGACATGAAGAGTGATTACGATGGACAAAATTAGAGAAATATAATATATAAATGTTGTAAATTATACTCATATATATATGCAGCGCTATGTAAAAGTCCTATTATTTTGAAAAAATCACAGAAATGTGAGGACTTTCTGTGACAAAAAGTCATGTCATGACTATACGTAAGGGTAAAAATTAACAGGTACATGACCATTAGTGTCATTTGCTTTATTATAATTTTTTAACAGAAGACGTAAATCCAGGATGAGTTTGTTTCATGCCATTATGGGGAGTTATGACTATGAACAAATCTAAGGAGACCCTTCTGTATAAGGTCACTAGAATATGTTGATCATGTTTGTTTCATGTTGTGAACTGTATAGTGTAGTTGAGATTTTTACCTAGAATCGAGGAGGTGCATCACATCATGATATGGTAGGTTATGTCATGACCTATAATATGTATATTATTTAAAAATCATTAATTAATATAATTTTATCTAAAAACATAGTTTTTGATATTTCCACTAGTTATTTCATGGAAAACTCTAATTCTAAACTCCAAAAATATGCACATGTCCCCCCATAACTCTACCGTTAATCAAGATTCAAAAATTGTTTTTACTAATAGTTAACAAGTTATCATCTAGTGAGTGATTAACATCCTCTATTTTATTATTATTGTAAGGCCCTAGACATAAACATTACAAAATCTTGAGTATGTCCAAAATTTGACTATAATTCCTATTTATTATCTTTTATGTTTTTTATCATTAGAGAATTAGGCCATTACCTATATATAATAACGTGAATATTACAAGTATACACATACACTCCTAAATTTTGTTATAGTAAAAACCTCATTAAATAAATATTCAATTCTTTTCATCGTGTAAATCATCTTGAATTCATTATTTCACTTATCTTTCATTATAACCTATAAAAATTATTTCAAAAACAGGGGATGAGCATAAACGACTCAGTAAGGGATATAAAATAATCAAAGAAAACATTAGTCCATCAATACATGCAAATAATTGAAATCATACCTTTCACTCTCAAAACATAATTTCTTTAACATACGTCATGAAATCATAGGATTAATTAATAACTCCCAGAAATCATAATTAATAATATTAACTTGTTGCATCCATAAAAACATACATTTTATCTTTCATAGCTACAATGGGAGTTACATTTTGAATACGCATCACATCATATTCTCTAAATATCTTTGAAGAAACACTAACGTTTACCTTTGTCACATTTCCCAATGTGTTAGTCAACAATTTTGGGCTCATCCACACTAGGTTTTTCACCGAACCACCCATATACGTAATCAATTCTCACGAACCATAATATAATTATAACTCAGAAAACAAGTATAAATGAATTATAAAAATTCCAAATTGAAAACAATATATAATTTTAATATATTAGAATAATAAATGAAAATACATAAAAATGTTATTTGGTATTTTGTTTCCATTTAAAAATATTACATCTTGTTATGGAATCCATATTTCAAATAACGCTTGTGGCGGTGGAAAGCACATTGTCAATACGTATGTTAAAAATAAAAATTCCATTTTTCATTAAGTAAATTTTTCATAAATCAAAATAATAATTTTTAATGCCATTAAATTAAATTAAAATAAAATAATAATAATTATACACCGTAAAAAATAATCTCGTATATAAACCAAAATATGCCTCAATTAAAGGAGATTGAGATAAAGTCAATTACCTTGTGTCCGACTCGTCATGTCTATTACTTGTTATTTCGGAATAATAAACATAAGTAAATTTATAATTGATTCTTAATTATTTTTAATTTTATTATTCTTTTTATATAACCTATTACTTCATTATAAATATTGCATAATTTTTAAGTTAATATCGGTCATTCTGTCGATATTTCATACTTGAGTCAAAAATTAACTTTTTAATATAACTAATTTTCTATGTGGTCAAAAGTACATTATCTACAGAATTATATTCATTAATTTCATATCAAATATATCATATATATCGAGTATATATATATATATGTATATATAATATTTCGAAACATTTTGAGATATGAAATGAAATGTGTCATTCATGAAGACAGTAAGCCGTACGTACATATGAACAATACATTCATTTATTTTTCATATTTAATGGAACTAAATATAAATTATAAATAAGTATATTATAATTATATTCTAATATCATATATATGTTTATTAACTCCATCCTTTATATGATCCATCTATGAGATGAACGAGTCATTTCACTTTGAGGGGGCGACAATCCTAACATCCTCAAATGAAATTATCGTATTAACCCATTATAGAAACAGTAAAGGTATGATATAAATGAATAATAAATAAGAATAGAGTCTGTATAAATATAATATATATCACATATAAATATATTTCCATCATAATGGACACCATGAGAGGTGGTATGGAAATATTGAACAATGATCTTTTCATGAGGTAATAATATTTTGTACGCAGAAATAGTAAGTTCGTATCCATTAGATAAGGGTCTGTGTAATTTTAGTTCGAATAATTCTCATAATAATAACAAAATATATTTAATATACTGTTTATATTATTAAATTATGGAATAGAGATATTTTAGGGGGTTGGAGGGAGAAAATAAATAAAAGAATCTTCAGAGAAGACATAACCTCAAATCGTCTAACTCCCTTTTATTTTAGCTAAAAGTCTTGATTGAATATTTTTGTTTAAAAGTAAAGTCTTATTAGATGAATCTATAGATTTTGGGAGATTATTTGGGAAGATTATGGAGGATCCAAGGGGATTTTACTATGTGAGTAAGGTTTAGAGGTGATTCCCTTTTATAAGAGGAAGGTGGGGAACTTTAGGAATGTCTTAAATGATTATTTTCATTATAAACAAAATTTCGATTTCAAAAGGTACCCAACTAATTTAATTCGAATATAAGGTTAGTAGTTTTATAAATACTCCCAAAAAATAGTTTTTATATATGTTTTTGTTTCATATTTAACCTTATCATTTAGCTTTAACACTTAGTTGACTAATTTTACTCTTAATGTGTCCTCTTATATATTCATTTTAAATGGCTAATATAGTTACAATATAATTCCAATAAACCCACAAGTGGTTAATTATTGATAGGTTCATCCTTATATAATTCATTTGTCCAAATCATAGATTTTTAAGATTATTCAATCTTTTAATAAAAACGTATTTTATTTAAAAACTCATTTATATCAATTTATACACTATTCATACCATTACTATTAAAATATCCAAACCAACATGATTATTTCAAAATAAAATCATTAATAAAAATATAACAAGTATTAATCATTTCTAAGATTAGTGCATGTCATAAAAATATTCAAAATAAATTTATTTTAAAATTTATAATCTCATTTATTTAAATCATTCATTAATAAGGAAATCACTAGATCATCATTGTGTCATAAATAAATTTATTTATATGGTGTGTAAAAATTATAAATAAAATACCATGATGTATGGAATATTATTATATTTCTAATTAATATTTATAGTCTAAGATATCACTTATATATCCAAATATAATTTTTTTAGAAAATTATATATGTTTATGTCAAATTTTCCATAACATTAAATTATAAGTTATTAAATTCTATTTTCACACACATGTTCCTCAATGGGGTTCTCAAACCGACCCAAGGATGCCAATGTTTGAAAATATCTCATCCAATAGGATTATTTCCCATGTTAGTGTATTTTATTATTGTTATAATATTATTTTATTACTCTTATTTACTATAATTCTGCTTTAACAATGGTAAATATAATATTTACTAAAGTTAATATTTATAATGTCTACAAATAAAATTTACATATTTAAAAAACTTGGACCTCATGATTGCAAATATAGAATCCATTATTTAAAATTAAAAACAAAAAATATTCAATAATTTGTTAAATTATTTCTCATTATTAAAACCAAAATTCAGGATTTTAATTAGTAAAAACTTGCAAAAGATTGACATGTGTTTATGTACAATTTAAATGGAAATTACATAAAATGACCAAAATTGGATTAAATAGTAAAAATAGATTAAAATTATAATTTAAAAAAATTTACTATAAAATTTAACTAAATACATAAATTAAATTAAAATACAGTTTTAAATTAAAATACATGGTTTTCACTGTTCATTAAATAATGTACATTATATGAAAAATATTATAATTTCATAAAATGTAAATTTTGATTTCTCAAATATAAATAATATTATTATTTTAACATATATAACATATAAAAGTGAAATATACAAGATTTAAAAATGGTTGGCCATCAAAAGTAGTTAAATTGACCTTTTAAGGAATACTAGAGTATTTCATGCTTAAAATCGAAATAATTTTTATTTTAATCCTCTAAATTTTATTAGATAAATGTAAAGGAATTTAAAAACATATATAATAATATTTTATTTTTCTAGGTTCATTCCCTCGAATATAATTACTATGCATTTACTACCAATTAAAATAATAATTTTATTATATTATTTTTCAGCAAAACTAAATGTTTTGTGCAACAGATGATTTCATAGAAATACATTGTTGCGTGTGGAGCACGCTATCAGACATAACATCCCATTTAAATAAAAATTTATATTTAATTCCCAAATATTAATAAATATAAAAAATTATTATTCATTATTTACCTGGGATGTTACATAATTATCCTCTTTTGGAAATTGCATCCTAGCAAATTTAAAATTGGCACCAAAAACATCCATGAAAGTCCCACATCATAAAAAGAGTCAATAAAATATCACGTTAAAAAAATAAAAAGAAGTATAAAAGGTTACCTAAGATAACACATAATAGGATTCCATGTAGGAAAACATGAATATGAATGAGAAACTAAACATCATGTTCTGATATGGAGTGATATAAAACATGATTAAGAGAATTTTAACCAGCAGAAAATAAAAACATGTGATGGGTTAAACGTTATTTGATTAACCATTAGTAAAAGTAAACTATTTTTTTGAGTTCAATTTCATTACGTTACGGTATTTATTTATGATATTGACTAAGAACATTAGGAAACATACATACTTTTCATGTAGAAATTCATCTTTTACTAAATTTCTACCAAAAACTCATGTTTTCTCCAAACGAAGAGTATTCAGGATGTCATGGCAACATCAAAAGATCTAGAATTAATTTTTAGATAATAAAATAATCTAAAAAATATGAAATATATATTAACCTAAACCAAATTGTTATTCCGTGATTAGATAATCCCCAAATGTATAATCTTTTATAGAAAGAAATATTTCTCTTAATCTTTAAATTTCAATAAATAGTTCCAAAAGTTCAACAAAGCAAATTCAATACACAATTGTCCTATAAATTATTCAACAAAATCCAAACTATGATTGAATCCCAAAACCCATAAGGATATAATTACATAGTCCTCGATACTAAATCTTATTAATTTTACCCAATGAACATTCACAACACTTAAAGTCTTGTACTTATGTGTAATTAACCTAATAACATATTCACTATGAAAGGATAATCATTTCCATAAATAACCTATATCACCATATGTATGCAAAATGAACATATATTATTCCAAAATAAAATTTCAATCATTACTCAATAAATAAAATCCCATGGTATTTTATATTACATAGGCATATAGTGTTCCCTGAAAGAGAGAATGTGTTCCAAAATAACCTTTATCACTTAATAACCAAATCCTTTCCTATAATAAGGATATAAATTTGATAAAATATAATATTAAAAAATAAACCTAATAATGATCCATAAAATCATTTAACTAAATATAATTAGTTATACTCACCTCGGACTTCACATAGTCTAGTGGTATGTGATAAATCATAGTCTCACTTTTGTTGTGGGTTCGAATTCCACAACTTTTTCCAACGTGACAGGTTGTCACATAAGCTACATGTTGTCCTTTTTCAAAAATTGTATAAATCTAATACCATTAAAATAAATAAATAAAATCCTTAAAAATATCTATAACATGTTCTAATCTCTAATGTTATTTCATACCTCACATTTTTCATCCCAAAATCTAAAAACACATAATTTCCTAAAAAACAAAAGATCATGTGAATCATTAAGATAATGCCTTATTGATATAGAAGAAATGATAATTATTCCATGTATAAAATTTTCACCTATCAAACATTAGGGTTACACATACTACAAAATTTATTCAAAAGTAATCATATCATTAATACATTGAAACATATCATTATCCATATATCCAACATAAATCTTCAAATAATAGGAACGTTAATCATAAATCAGTCATCGTGATATCTTTTCAATGTTTTTACCTATTTTTAATTTATACTTCATTCCAAAACAAACATTCATGCATAATGTACTAAGCTATCAGTAATGTCAAAACACGATCTAATAAATAATCCACACCATTCTTAGGTAATTTTCTGTTTCATCATCTTCAATTGGATTGTCATTAATAATTTTTAAACATATATTTGTACAATCCTACTAGTCCCATTCCAGAACCATATTGTTAGTACATATATTTCAATAATTAATATTGAAACCACATTAAAAACATTCTATTCATCCTTTGGAATGAACTTCTTTCCCTTTACTAGAGTCAATTAGTCCCTTACTTTTTCAATGGATGGTTATTCTTTTATGACCTTCATTACCACATCTGGAACACTTTCCCGTACCATTGATGTATTTTCCTAAGTGTTTATTTCCATATACTTGAAACATAGGGTTTTTAATATAAATACCTTTATGATTATTTCCTTAACTTCCATTGTGATTCATTTATCGCATATATGATGCCTTATAAAAAAACCAATGATCATGTTTTCAATCATGAATCTAGATACTTGATTTAGAATAAGCACAATAGTTTTCATTTATATTCCCATCTTATTCAGTTTCTTATTCAGAAAACCACCACAGATTCCTTCACATCCATTGTTTGTTTTGTGACTAATATATCCATCCTTTTATTAAAACCAAAATGGTCAGGGTGTGTATATTAATAAAATACTCTAATATAATCTTATGAAGAGGGTAAACACTCAGGTATAATTTTTCATGTTATCTTAATCTCATTATATATATCTAAAATAACAATGACTCTTTATAATATGCTATCCAATATGGTTATTTCACATATGCTTAAGTAACCCCATATCCTCTAAAGTTATTTAAAAGGACCATGGATACCAACTGTAATGCACCATCCTTAAGCATAACATAATATTGAGTTACATAAATTATTTCACTTTAATTCACATTGAAGATATTTTATGTTTTAGATCATTACAGAATTAGTTCATAACTTATAAATAACATCATGAATATAACAACTAGAAAATTATTCTCTAACTAATTTTTTTACAAAAATAAAATTCATTAAACAAAAAAAAGAATTCCTTTATTTATATAAATCTTTATGAATTCATCCTTTCTCATAAAAATCCATATACCATGTGAAAAATATTTCAAAAACAAGGGATTAGCATAAAATGCTCAGTAAGGGTTATAAAATAATTGATGAAAACCTTAAACCATAGATATACTTGAATCATTGAAATCATACTTTTCACTTAGAAAGGAAAAGCTCTTCAAAATACCTCAAGATATCATATGATTTATTAATAACACACATAAATAATAAATCATAAAGGAATCTTGTGGCATTCATAACATACTTACATTGTAGCCTTTACAACTACATAGGGAGTTACATTTGAAATACCCATCATAGTATATTCTCTAATTCTCTTAAGATAAAAATTAACGTTTACCTCTGTCACATTATCTAATACATTTGAGAACGATCTTGGGCTCACCCACACTATATTTATCAACGTAACCACCCACATATTTAAAAAACCCCCAAGAACCATAATATAATCATAACACATAAAACAAAAATAAAGGAAAGATAAGGTTTCTTAATTTAAATAAAAATATATCATTTCAATATATTAACATAATAATTGCTTTCTCAAAACATTTTCATTACCAAAATATGTAAAAAGGGTGTATAGTATTTATTTTCCATTTATAAACATTATGGCTTTTTATGGAATCCAAATATCATATAACACTTGCGGTGGAAGAAAGGATGTTGTCACAACATATGTTAACAAGAAACATTCCCTTTATAGTTCAGTAAAATGAATCATAAAAAATATTCCTTTTTAAAACTATTTAATTTAATTTAAAAGAAAGAGGGTATAATTTTACACCATATAAAAGATGGTCGTGTATAAACCAAAAATAAGACTCAATAAAAGTAGATTGAGACGAAGCCCCTTACCTTCTGTCTGACCCGTCACTTATGTTCCTTCTGCTTCCTGAATAATAAACTTAAGCTAACATATAAATTATTAAGATAAATTTTCATGTATACTATTCTTTTTATATCCCTTATTACCTCATTCAAAACATTACATAATTATTTATGTTAATATCAATTGTTTTATCGATATTTGGTACTTGAGTAAAAAATGAAGTAATTATATTTAAAAAAATTAAATGTGGCAAAAAGTCTATTATATCCAAAATTATATTAATTATTTATATATCATATATATCATAAATATTTTTTTATATTGTATATATATGTATTTATAATAGTACATAACATTTCAAGATTAGAAATGAAATGCACCATTCATAGAGACGGTAAGTCGTACGTATGTATGAATGCTATATTCATTTATTTTTTAAATTTAAAGGAGTGAAGAATAAATGATGAATAGGTATACTATAATTATATTAATATTTCATATATAATTTCATTATCATAATATTTTAAATGTTCCATGACTGGCATGAACAAGCCATATCACTTTAATGGGTGGTTTTCTTGCACTTCCTCAAATGAAATTATCGTATTTACTCACAATGGAAACATTAATGGTATGATAGAAATAAAAAAAAATTAATACTGGAAACAATATAACTATAATATATATCACATACAAATACAGTTCTATCATAATTTCCACAATGAGAGGTGGTTGGGGAAAATCGAACAATCATCATTTCGTGAGGCCGTAGTTCACCGTACACGGAAACAATAAGTTTCTATAAATTAAATGGAGGTTTGTGTAAGTTTATTTCAAATAATTATCATAAAAACATACTGGTATATTTAAGATACAGGTTTTCATGTAAAATAATTGAAAAAAGAGAATTTATTGTGTTGGAGAGTGAAAATAAATGAAATAATCTTAACAGAATACATGACCTCAAATCGGGTAACTCCTTTTTATATAAGCTATAATAATTCCATGAATAGCCTTATTCCAGGGTTGGGGATTATAAGAGTAATATATTTTTTTGGGAGAATATTTGTTCTGATTTTGGTTGATGAAAGGGGCTTGAGAGGTGTGAGTAAGAGCTAGAGGTGATTCCCTTCTATAAGAAGAATGAGGGGCATTATAGGAATGACCTGAATGATCATTTTATTATAAACTGAATTTAAAATTAAAAAGGTCCCCCAAATAATTAAATTCAATGATATAGTATGGGTTTTTTGAAATCCTTCCAAACATTTGGTTTCAGAAAAAGTTTGTTTTAAATTTTACTTTATCATTTAGCGTTAACCCTTCACTAACTAATTTGACTCTTACCATGTCTTCTTGTATATTCATAATATATGGTTAATTAAATACCAATAAAATTCCAACAGAATCTCATGAGGTTTATTAATGACACGATAAATCTTATCTAAGTCATTTGGACGAATCACAGATTTTTAAGACTATTAAATAATTTAGTATAATAGCATTTGTTTTAAAAACTCATTTATGTCAATTTATATACAATTCATATCATTACCTTTAATAAATAAAAAAAATATTTATTCCATAAAGTAAACATCATTAGTTAAAATATAAAAATTATTAATACAATATAAAATTTGTGTATGGCATCAAAAGTTTAAAAAAGTTTATTTTAATATTTATAATCTCATTTATATAAATTATTCATTAATAAGAAAATCCATACGTCATCATTGTGTCACAACTAAATTTATTTATATGATGTCTAAAAATTAAATATAAAATACCCTAATGTAGAAAATATTTTTATCCATATAATTACTTTTTATAGTCGAATAGATCACTTATATAACCCCATATAAAAAATGTTTTAATAAAAGATACATGTTCATGTTAAATTTTCCTCAACATTAAATTAAAATTATTTAAATGTCATTATCGCACAAAAGTTGCATTATGGGGTCCTAAAATCATCCCAAATATTACCATGGTCTATAATATCTAATAAAAAATTATTAGATCACATTTTAGTATAATTTTACGTTGTTGTAATATTATTTGTTTACCATTATTTACCAGATTTACCATTTAACCATGGTAAATAAAATATTTATCGAAGATTGCAATTCATAATGTCTAAAAATAAAAGCAATCTATTTAAAAAATTAGGACCTCCTGATTAAAAATAGGGAATCCATTTTTCAGATTGATAACATATAAATTTCATTAAGTAATTTAAAATTTATTCTCTTTGTCAAAACCAAAAAGTAATTTTTTATATGTTAAAACTAATAAAAGATTGACATGTGTTTACGTCGAATTTAAAAGTGAAATTACATCCAAGGACCAAAACTATATTATATTTTAAAAATATAATCCAATTATACAGTATAACCAATTAATATTATAATCATACTATATAAATAAATAATATTAAATGATTTTTTTGAATTAAAATGCATTTTTTCACTATTCATTACAAATTGAACTTTAATAAAAAAAATTTCAAAATTACACACAAAGTATATTTTAATGTCCTACATATAAATCACAATCATATTTGGTCAAAAAGGACATATAAAATAGTCAAAATCATGATTTAAACATGGTTCTCCATCAAAAGAAGGTAAACCAGCCTTTTAAAAAATATTAGAGTATTCCAAGATTAAAATCAGATTCATTCTTATTATAAGTCTCTAAAATATATTGGGTAAATTTAATGAAATTTAACAAACAATTATGAAAGTATTTTATTCATAACTATTCATTCTATTCAATACAACATCTATGCGTTAAATATCATTTAAAATAATAGTATTATTTTCTTATTTTTCAGGATAACTCAAATTGGTGTGCAACTTAAGAGTCTGTAGAAATGTGTTGTTTCGTGTTGAGTATGATATTAAAGATATATTCCCATTCTAAGTAAAAATAATATTTATTTATACAATATAAATAAAAAGGAAAATGTCATATTCATTATTTACATGTGATGTTACACTAATATTCTCTCATCTTTGGATTTCATACTTTTCAATGGCTATCGTGGACTATGGTATTTGATGACCAAGCTTATGATAATGTTTTATATATGATATATTTTTCCTTATTTGATTTTGGATTATATAGAACCTATTAAAAACAATTTATATTGAGGTTATCGGTTTTGTGCGCTACATTTATTGGATACTCCTTATGTGATTGTATCTCATTAAAAATGATTTTCAATTGTTTGAATGCATTATACTATCTTTGATGACTTAAATATATGATATGAATTTTTAATACATTTATATTCATATGAGTAATATAAGTTATTTATAAATCATGTTTTATGTAAATTAATGACGTTCTCTATGTTTTGATTGGTGATATTAATTTTCGAAAAGAAATTGTTTTATGATAATATTTACCTGGTTATTAAACATGGGAACCTCAGGTCTTAGGTATGGATTTAGGAAAATTACATACAATGGAATAATTTCACTCTACCTAAATTATGATCCCTAATTATGTGTGTAACTCTAACATGTGTAGATAAACCTCCTATTGCACCAAATTTTTTTAATTCCTTCCCTTTTTTCTAGGTTTTCCGGTGGTTCAAGAGAAATTTCATAAATTTGGAAGTTGTTCTAAATATTACGTAGTAATTTATAAATATGTTTTAAATTTTATTAAAAATTTACGATGTAATTTAAAGGATTTAAAATTTTATTTGAAAAGTTATTTTGGGCATCTATAAAGTGATTATAATATTTTAGAATAATTTATGGGGTTCCAAACAAGAAAATTAATCATTTTATTAACCATTTATAATATTTTTTTAAATTGGAATTTAATATTTTTAAATTTTTTGTTACCCTATAAAATATTAGGATTTTTCGAAAGAGTAACACCTTTTTTCAATTAAATATTTAATGGTTAACATGACTTTTCCTTCAATAAACCATGGTATGAAAAGATTTAAATTGGTTGTATAAGGGTATAGACACCACTAGATAAAGGTCATTTGATCTACACGTATTCCTGTAAATGTAGGATCGTGAATACATAAATTAAGTAACATTGTCCGTATTTTTGAAAGTGTATATTTCATGTTATCTAAGCATATGTTTATGTTTTTACGAACTATGTTAATTTCATAACCATCTCACAAAAGGGAATATTGGGTTTTTCATTACATGTATACGATTACCCCAAACTAGTATATTTAAAATTATAACTAGTGTATGGTTACCAAGGACTTTCTTATACATGTGTAAGGGTAGTAAGTTGTGAAAGGGTAAAACTATGTTATCCTTATGTTGCGTGAGTTCCTAGCCTAAGTGTAACCATCATGGTAAGTGTAAAATCACATTACCCTAATTCAGTACAATTTTTTTATTTAAGTGTGCAATTACATATATAAAACATTATTTTTTCCATTTCATTCAACCTATAACATGTTTTAAATATAAATAATTTGAATTAATGTCGAAAATTTGTTGTTTTTAATCTGTTATATTTTTAAAGTAAATTTTTTAATTATACTAAATTTATGAGATATTAAATGATGGAATGATGATTTTTAATGGAAATAAATTTAATATGTTTATAAGTGAAAAAATATTGAATTCTTTATCGTGTTTCAAAATTATTAATAGAGGGATATCAGAAAATGATAAAATTCTGTATTTCTACTCAACATAGTCTCTCTTCATTTCCCTAAAAAATAAATGATACAAACCACACCATTTGAGATCTGACGCCTTCTGAAAATTCATATGGGTATTCTCTTATATTTTCCTAGGGACCATCATCTTCCTCTATACTCTAATTTGGGTGTAGTGATTTTCTATTGACAAAAATGAAGTAGGGAATTTGAAGCTTAACCTTATTTCATTATTGTGGAATTGTAAAGTTACAATTATTATAACTATTATATTTATATTAATGTGATTGAGAGTAATTAAATAATAAAATGAAAAAAATAATAACATGACTATCAAATATGTGATAATATATAAAGTGTTATCGAGGGGATAAAATGGATGCTTTGTAATTCTGTTAATGATAATGATATGTTACTAACTCTATAATTTTAAATAGAAAAAAATTACCTATTATGTTGTTTTATTCTATTGATACTATAATTTTATGTAACTTAAATAATATATTATTTCCTAAAATAAAATAGACCTATTACTAATTATAGAAAATGGTTAAATGATTATTGTTAAATTTCCACTATTGAATTAAAAATAATACATTATATTGATGAGAATTAAATTTAACATTTAATTTTGAAATTGATTTGATTATAAATATACTAAATATAAATTTCTATATTGGTTATTAGTGATTTATTACGTGAAGTATATACTAATGTATGATAATCTGAATGATTATAAGATGAAATATAAAATAATTGTTTTCATGATTTAGAATATAGATAAATCTTCTCGAGAAATTTAATTTAGATTAAGAATAATTTACTGATTTATTGATAAACAAGATAAATAATAATGATTGTAATAATTTGATAATCAATAATATTAGAATATTGAAATTGATATTATCATATGTTTAATTCATGATATTATTTTAATAAAAAAATTGTGGAATTTTTATAAAATTAATCTTTCTTAGATATTATTAGCACATGGTTGTAATGAAATCTTGAAATATTAATATTATCACATGTGGGCATATTTCTATTTATTTTTTGAAATATTTCTGATGTAAGATCACATGATTTTGAAAAATATATATTTCAAGTAATATTTACTGGATAGTGTGTTATCTATTATTATGGTGGTCGAGAATGGATTATATTCATGGAAATATGAGATAAATTAAAATATATAAATTCTTTTTTAATAATGAAAGAGGCAAGTTGAAATGATTATTGTCATGATTGTTTATATAAATGAAAATGTATTTTCTGGTGGAATGTCAGATGAAATAAATAATATATATACTTGTCAATATATAAGGATATGTCTTCTAATATTAATTTTTATATTAATAAATTTATTAAATATAGTTGTAAAAACTGAATAATTTCCTAAAATATTTTTTTGGGTTATGAATATCCAATTTCATTGGATTGTGTCTATAATTAAGTGTTTTTATCTTTGGATTCCTTAGAAATTATGTGTTGAATAATACATTTAGTATATATTTATGATATATAGATTTAAATCATTGATTTTATTTAATGATAACCTTATATGACGGGAATATATGTGGGGATACCTGAGGATGTGATGCTGGCATGCTGTGTGGGTTATGATCTCGAGGTTATGATGTTGGCACTAGGTGTCAGTTATAATACTGTGAAGGCACATGTATTATTGAGGTTGTGATGGTGGAACATGATTATGATATGCTGATGATAAAGTTTTAGGGGATGTCGAATGTGTTATTATGTATAGTGGAATTAGGGAAGGCATTGATATTGATAGAATTGGTTGATGCTAGAATTTCATTTTTTCCTAAATGTTGGGATGATTTCATGATAATTAATATTCATATTTAATGGAATCAATGATGAATGTTTTTATATAATTAGTTTATATCTATGGAATTTTCTTTGATCATATGTACTTAAAGTTATTAATTTATGTGGTATCGTGGGATGATTCCTAGAGTACTATAATGTTTCTAAAATGGTAAATGAATTAATGAAATAACTTTTTTGGTACTTGGTGTTTTTATATTATGATAACATAATTAAAATATAAATAATGAATACACAATGTCAAAACCACATATCTTGGAAGATTGAAATGATATCCCTTGAAATGAAAATGGTAATAATTAGTTAATACATAATTAATTAATGTTGATCTTAATGCTTTAATTATTTTGATATGTTGTCCTTAATAGATGTGGCTAGGAGTCTCATGTGATGTTAACATAAAATGAGTCTATGACTTGGTAGTTTCCTATAGTTTGGTTATGATCCATATATATATATTTATCATGTATGTTTTTTTATTTCATACAGAAAAATACCTATATCTAGAGGGAGACTAGATCCCAATGGACTCGGAGTTGGATTTATCCCCAATATCTAAGTTAGCAAGGAACAAATTTCTAACTCTGGCCTCATACCTCAGTCACTTCCCCTTATAGTATTCAGTGATGGTAAACATGGTTTTTTTCATACCCTATATATATTTGTAGAGTTATTTAATGTTTTATGGTTATTTATAATATATATATCACTAAATATAAATTCTAACTAGTTATTATAGGTATTTCGTGTATGGGTTGTGGTGGATTTAGTTATAATAGATAACTTATTAGCTATGGTGGCTCGTAGAAACTACTAGGATACTCTATAGATATGTGGTTTTGATTATAGAATGATGTGGTGCATGGATTGAATCATATTTTATTCCAGGTGCCTTTAGTTTTGAAATATTATCCAATGTATCTTTAGGCTAGATTATAGAGTGACAAGGCCCTAGACATGTGAAGTTTTTGTATAGTTGAAATCCAATGGGGAAGTGGAAGTGAGTTACCCTATTTTGATATTTTGTTTGATATCATATGTTTAATTGTATGAGATTCATGGTGAGTGAGGACATGTGAAGATGATAAATTAATAGTAAATATTTTTAGTTGATGATTTGGTTTCATTTGATTACTCCTACAATTTAGTACGATTCATACTCATTTCTCATGATAGGATATAAGGAGGGTCCTTCTATGTTTACTATTTCAATGAGTTTTCTATGAGTTGATGGAGTTTTTTGGTCATTTTTGGGGATTATTTCTATTGTTTTTTAGTTCTTCAATTTATATGTCATCATATTCATATCTTTTATTGGATTTTATTCTTCTTTTTATTAATAGAATGAGTTTTACAACTATTATTTTCATCTAATCTCATACCTTCCAAGTCACAATGTTTAATGAAACCCATATTTTTATATGTCATACCCTCAATGATAGTTATTAACATGAATCCTATTGGTGGTAGAAATTCGGATTCATTGTCTCTCTTCTCTCATTTTCTTCCAATGGTGGATAACATTGGGAGGATGTGTTTTCTGGAAGGGTGTTATAAGAAATTATGGGTGAGAGATAAGATGGAGATTAGAGTGAGTGGCTTATAAGGATGCATGAATTGGTAAGGAAATAATTTCAATGGGTCCTAGTACATTTTATTGTCAAGAGATACGATCCAGGACATGTGATTTTGGGCTCCCACATCGCTTAACACAAGTACCTTAATATTAACTATAAATTCAAAGAGAAGTGATCATTCATTCAATGTTTGACCACGAAATGTATCATCTATCATTTTTTATGTTCCTATGTTTGAATGTAGTATACAGTGGAAAAAATGTTAAAATTGAAGAAATTAATACACCATAAAAAATATATGTTCTGAGTTAGGTGTCCCTAATTATTCTTATTTTGAAATAGTGGATCCTTTTTTTTGTCCCCAACACATTCATCCCAGGAATGTTCAATAAGTTATCTCATGAAAAATCTATATAGTGGAGGATAGAGAAAGAAATTATTAATGGAAACTCCAGGTATTCCAATTCAAGAGTTTATAAATGTTTGAGGGCTCTATTACAAATTGTGGGACACGTGTTTTGTTTGAGGAGGTAGTTATGGGATTCAATTTGAATCATATTCATATAGAACACTATTCTCCGTTGACTATAATGATTCAAGGTAGATTCGAGTGATGGTATTAGTATTTGTTCCTTAGGGTTTTTGAGAAGTTAGTTGTTCTAAGGATATTTTCCAGAATGACTTTATTTCTTTGACCCCAAGAGGTGATGATTCTCAACCATTAATGTATTACCTCCATAAGGTTACATTTAATCTCTAATATTTTTAGGTAGTATGACTTTTAAATTTCATTTTTGAGGTTGAAACCAGTTGATTGTCACCCACTAGGATTGAGTGACCATGTTTACTATAATTCTTCAATTGATAGGCCTTCAGAATGAGTATAGGGAATCCTACACATTCACTAGATTGAAACCCATGTAATAAATCATTTTTCCATGCTAATTTATATCACATCAACATTTAGTTTCCAACAATCACCTCTCATCCTTCAAAGATGATAAGCATGACTCATTCCATTAGTCTAATGTTGAAATGGATAAGTGGTTTAAGGAGAGGGTTTCTATACTCTTATTTATATCATTCTATTACTATATACTCTATACTTGTTTCATCTTGGGTGAGGAGTTTTTATCAACATTTTCATCTAATAATATTCTATTTAGAATAGTGTGTTGGAGATTTGGACTATGGAATGGTATTCGTTTATGTCTTCCTTTGTTTCAATAAATATAGTCTTCACTCATTCCTAGTTATGTGGGACCTATCTTGGGAAAGGGGGATATTGAATGTTTTCTTTAATTTATTCAATAATAGTGTGGTATTAATTAATTTTTCTATAGTGAACAAAAATCATTTATAGTGTCGGTTGTTCATGTGGAAATATTTATGGATTGGTTGTGTAATTGTGTTATTACATCCAAAAAAGGGTATAACCATTGTACTAGTATTTTTTGTATTATGAATTTACAAATATGCAACGAGGAGACACTTCATCGATTAGATTAATTATATTATGGCATGATTAAAAATCTGGGCAAGCTAGGGCCACCCAAATTGGATAATATCATAATATGGTGGATGGTTTCCTTTCATTTGTATGATTATGGATTATCTATTAATTTTGGTCCATTTGATTATTGAGAGATGTTATGTTGTATTATTTATAAAATTCATCATGTCATGGATGGAACATAATTTAATGGGAAATTAGAATATTGATCCCTTTTTTTTCTTCATGAGTGTTCTCCTAGGGAACAATATTTTATCAAACATATAATGAATTTAAATCTAGATATTTTGGATTGTTTAAACCTCAATATTTTTCAGGAATGTGTTATTTTAAATTTCAGATCTCCATGTTATAGAAGTTACATATATAAATATTAATATTCTAAAAAACCTGCTGTGGTTATCTTATTTGATTAAAAATTGAGATGAAATCAAGTAGCATGGCTTTAAATGGGAGTTATCATACAACACATGTAAAATATGAATGGTTATTTGGAAAAGGAAATATTATTGGGATTTTTTCATCCTTGGATTTTTTAATCATTTCAAATAATAATATTTAGTGTGTCCCCCTTAAAAAATTATTTTGGAAAATTTACTATTAAAATAAAAAATTTCAATTCTTGTATAAACATGTATTTAATTTTTAAGTGGTTTTAAAAATGCATTGGACGTTTTTTTAATAATATATTGATAAAAACATTGTTATGAATAAATATTTAGAAGGATTTTCAATTTAATTCTTCTTATGATGTAGAATTTCTAATAAATATAAGAGACATAGTTAAAAAAATATTTACTTTTGAATTTTAAAGAGTTTTACTATGAAATGTTTGAATAATATATATGAACTCATGTTAATATATGAGATTTATTTCTTATTAGTATATAATTTTTTATTTGGGGACTTATACTTTACTAAGAGTTATATCTCCTAGGATACTATTTTAATGTGTTTTGTTGAAGAAAACATTATTTTCCAAGTGGTTGATGTGTTCCAAATATTTCATGAACCATCAAAAGTATCTCAATGGATGTTTGAATTATCCACCATTATTTTCATCTCCTTCATATTAGTTTGGATATAAAGATATCAAACATCATCAGTGGGTGAATAAATTAGATTAAGAATAACTAAAATGGAAGTATGAATTATTAATGATAATTAATTTAGTTAATTAATATAGTTAACTATAATTTGAAATGGTTAACGAAATAAAATAACACATGGTTGTTGTTTATAGTAGTTCATTCCAATGTCTACTTGGTATACTATTATACATATCTACATAGAGAGAGATATGTATTTCACTAATAATATTTTTAAATGTGAATCATAACCTGATTACAAAATCCTTTTCTATAATGTTGAGGGATAACCATTGTCACATGTTATCTTTTGCATGGGGAGTCACAACCCAAATACATCACTAACATAAGACTATTGGAGCCAAAAAATAAAAGGTCCCAATATTAGAATCTAAGAGTCACAATCTGAACAAATAATTATAACAATTATTTTGTAGAAAAATTCATTACCAAAAAATTAGTAGTTATTAAATATGGGAACACATAATATAGAAAAAAAATTAAGATAAAAAAGAAAATAAATGAAGAAACCCCAGGTGCGAGTTCTGGAAAAATGTTTCATGTTATCTCATCATGATAGTTTTAGATTTAGAAGTTTACATTTATCCCCTGAGAGATCATCCACATTTAGAAAACATATTGTACATGATCACTTGAATGTTTTCTGAGTATGAACAGTTGTTATCATATTAAGTTATATGATCTCATAATGTCATATATATATATATATATATATCTTCAAAATTTCCTTTGATTCCCATATATAGATTCATTAAATAATCAATAACTACATTTTTCTCACGAAAATGGTTAGAAATATTGAAAATACAAATAAAATAACACTAATTTATGAGAGAGACTGTGTGTGAGATTAACATTGAATCATAATTTCTCAAGTCACAACTATGATTTTAAAAAATAATGAAATATTGAAAAAAATTGAAATTCCAATTAAATAATTTAAATAGTCTCCATAAAAATAAGTGAATTAAATATCCCATGAAAATCCCATGATTGAATTTGAAACACAAAATTCAAAAACATTCCATAAAAACTAGCACTAAACATAAAATAAATATAAAAAAATTAAAAAATCCATGAAATATATTAATATAAAGACTGAATGAGTTAAATTATAAAAAATATTAATTTATCGACAACCAAATAGAATAAAAGACCATAAAATTCTGAAAATTATTTTTGATCTTCCAACTTCATGTTTAATGATTGAAGATAAAACTCATAATGATCTACATAAATAAATGTTTAAAAAAATTGGAACTACTTCAAATGGGTTCTATAAAATTAATGAAAATTTATAATGTAATTATAAAAATAGTAATATGTTAAATGAATATGCAGATAATGAATATATGAAATACTACATGAAACATATTAACATTCCAAACATTACAAAAACCTATAGTATTTTACTAAACTATGTATCCAAATTCACATTGGAGGTTTCATGAATGTTATTTTCAATGTAAGAGAATTAAGAATGTTGTGGAATCAATGTAAAAAATTCACACCAGGGATTATATAACTGATTAACATCAAGGATTTGTGGATGAAAATTCTTCATATTGGTGATTCAGAAATCCCAATTTTAATATACTATAATTAGATATAATTTCTAAATTTATAACAAAAATCATGTCATCTACATGAAATAATTAATATTTTTAGATTAATAATTTTTTTAAAATTATATTATATTTCTTATAAATAAATAATCACCTTAATCATACTACTATGGCTCAATTTATGATTAAAAACCCAAAGAAATAAAATTCTTAAAAAATATAGAAATACGATTGAAAACACACAGTGACATTTAAATATATTTTAAATATAATAGATATTGATTCCAATTATTATTATCTAAATTAAATGTATATATTCTTCTTATATTTATAAAAAATAACCACTCAGTTTGGAGTTATGTATCTCATGTCATGGTCAAAATATAGGGAAAATCATATTCTAGAAAATGTACAATGTGAATCACAAAACAGTAACATGAATAACAAATTAGATATGGGGATTATGATTTGGCTACCATGGGAATAGTATATTGGAAATGTTGGAATAGTATAAAACAAGTCAAATTGATATTTTACAATCCAAAATTACTTATTTAGCCTACTAACTCAAAATATTAAAGGTAGAAAATGTTATGACAATTCAAAATAAGAAATCAAAAGATATTTTAGAAAATAAATATTATAAAATGATCAATGTTATATATAATTTCATCAAAAAACAATTTAATGTATTTAGTCATTTATAAAAAATATAAAATATAAATATTTAAAATTATAAAAACATAAATTTGTTTAATTATCCACTCAACATTCACCAACATATTTATCAGTACAAAACAAATTATAATTTCAAAAACAGCCCCCAATTTTGAAATTATCAAAAAGATACATTTGAACAGAAAAATTATTTCTTTAAAAAGAATAAAATTATCTATAAAGTGTTATAAGATATTTATATTGAAAATATTATTTATGGGGACCACTATGAATCCATCCTCAAAAACATGTATTAAGGATCCATGATAATGGAATCATTTTTAAAACATATACAAAAATGCAGTGATATGAATTTATAAAGAAAATTGGAAAAAGTAAAAAATATTTTAGCAAAGAATATTTAATGAAAACTAAATTATTAAATAGTAAGATAACATCCTCTAGTACGAATGGACAGTTTTAAAATAAAAATATAGTAAACCAATATGTACTAAAATTAAATATTATTTTTCTGATTTTTTTTTGATTTTATACATTCCGTATAAATATAAAAATAAGTACATTCAAACTCAACTACACACATGAAAATATAATACTATTAAGATTCCATCAACTGAATCACACATTTAATATTTTTAAAATGTATAATTTTTAAAGAATTAGTAATGATATATATAATTTTATCTTTAGAAGGGATTAACTTAAAAAAGATTAACCTTTATTTACATTATCTTTATCAAAATGAAATTTGGCATCAATATAAGTAAAAGAAAATTTGTTTTCACATCGGTTTTTTGTATTTTAATGTCCGTTTTAAATTGAGGTTTTTCCCACCATAGTTAAAAGTGTTAATTTTGACATTGATTTTTATAATCCAATATAAAAAAGTAAAATATTGATAATTAGACATTTCTTTTTTTTAAACTGATGTAAGATTTCTGATTCTGCAATGTTTTTAATATATATTTTTGATAAACATTCAGGTTAAACATATGTTTTCACATCAGTTTTTAAGAAAATCATCATCCAATATAAAAATATAATTTCAAATATTCTTAAAAAACATTAAAACATTGTATCCACTAATAATGTTTTATAGTTGGTTTCCCAATATTTGATTTGAATGGTCATGGAGCTAAAACAGACTTACTGATCAAAATTTATGCCCATCAAAAGATGAAATTTTATCTATTTCAATATATAAGGATCACATAAAAAAAAATGAAAAACATGAACTGAAAATAATAGACACAAGATTACAAAGAAGAAAAACAAACATATTTTTTCAACCTAATTTAAATGCTATTGGTAGTTTTCCATGAATCAAAATTATTTTGTTGTTATTTCGTTTCTTTTTGTGAGGAACTCTAGTGGTGAAGAAAATGGTGATTGATAAAGAATTTTTCACATTGGTTGGTGAATCTCATGTGGATTTTTTATCGTTATATCTTGGTCAAATTAATTCTTAATCGTCATAAGAATAATTGTCATATTTTTTAGCGATGAAGGAAAATAAGAATAAAGATATAAAATTATGAGAATGAATACTATGTTTAAATCATAAATTTAATAAGTGGTGAAAATTTTATTTGTTCTATGAGTTTAAATATGTTGAATGAAAAACAATGATGATTTATATAGTGTAAATAAAAATATTTGCAGTGGTGATGTATTAATAGTTTTATGGATTTTAAAATTTCAAATGCATGTGATGTAAAAACAAAAATTTCAAACCTACTTTTTTGAAATTTTATTTTTATCATTAGGTAAATATATATTAATAGTTAAATCCCATCACAAAGTGCTGTTTTAACATAAATTTAATATAAAACTATAGTAAAAATATAATCATAATAAATTTCATGAGTAATTTATAAAAAAATAATTGTTAAATGTAAAAATACTTTTAACATTATATTTTACTAAAACCCAATGTGAAAAGTACAAATATACATTTCACATCAGTTCTTAAAAAAAATTTGAAACATGGAAACTTTGAATAATGGTGCATGGTTTTTTCATTTGATTCTAATTTATTGTTCCTGTAGCTCAAACAAAATATTAGATGATATTTTATAACCATCTTAATTTTGACATCTCTAAGACTTATATAAGAGAATCCCAAACTCTATTGACCATTACCCTTGATCTGAAATTAAATATTGCCTCCATAACAAGTCTAATTGAATCTTGGTATAAAAAATAAATTTGGTAAACCTTTTTATGAACATTTTTTGAATTAATATGTTAAAACCCAACTTTTTACATACTTTTTTATGAAAAACAATCATAAAATTTTTTCAATGAGGAATTTCAAAAACATCATTTCTTGAACCTAAATCAAAAGTGGTATATTAACCTCGGTTATTGAATAAATAAAATGAAAAGTATTCTATTAGTACTTTTAACATTGTTATTGAAGAGATGACATTAAAACACTGATTTTGAAGACTTGTTTTTTACAAGTGTATGAATTGTTCTATAATGTTGAAAATGATTTTAAAAAATAGAATTTATATAAGTGACATCCCATTAAGAAGAAAATTTATCAAAATAAATATTAAAATTTCATAAACATTATTGAATCCAAAAACTATAAGAACGATAACCTGTATCAATGATATACTCAAATTTTGTATTAGAGATAGAAACAAATAATTGTTACTCATAGGACTATGAAATTTCACTTCTTCTTATAAAATTCCCCATTTTGGATGTTAATTTCCTTTCATTTCCACATCATTCGAAATCTATGTCAAAATATGATATTAAATTAAAATCATAATATTTATAACAAAACCAACTAGATTTATTTGTTCCTTTAACTTATCTAATTATTATTTTCACACTTTAATATAAACCTCTTCATGATTATCTTGAAACATTTAATAAAAGAAAACACTAAATGTTTTACTTGGTATAGATGCATCTAAATAATGTAGTATACCTTTTATGCATCCAAAAAAATTAATATTTTATTGAGCCACAAGATGCATAAACATTAAATTTGAAAGAAGTACTTGTAGGATCTTTCATAAACAAATAAGAATCGTTACCAAAACCTTTAACCAACTCTTTAACATGATTAGATAGATTAATGAATATTCCATCTTTTATTTGAGAAATTTTATGTCCAAGAAAGAATATTAAATATCTCATTAAGTTCATGTGTAACTCATTAAGCATAAATTTATAAAAATCATTACTAAGTAATCCACTAGATGAACCGAAGACTATATATTCAATATAAATTTTAGAAATTAAAATATAATTAGAAATTATATTAATTTATAAAATATGATTAAAATTAATCTTTTTGAAACCATTATTCTATATAAATAAATAAATAATTTCAAAAAAGGTGTTATGTTCTTGTTTGCGTCCATAAAAGATTTGTATTATTTAAAAACATGATTATTAACATTTTCATTTTTAAAAATAGGGGCTGAGAAACATAAATTTTTTCAGTTATAAATTTTTTACATCTATTTTATAAAACATAAAGCATTGCAAGGATGAAAAATATGATTATATTATAATATCCTCTAACCTAAAATTTTGTGCAAATGAATCTTCAAACAATATATATTATTCTTTAGATTGTACTTTAGAAGAATGTATAACATTATTTTTCTTAATCTATCCAAATACATATAGGTTATTTCTATAGATCCATTTTATTTTGATTACTTGATTTATTGGTCTGATAGAATCATTATAGTGTTTCCCTTTTATGCAAGAAAAAAAATGAAGATGTAATTTCTTAAATATAATTAACTGTATAAAATACTCTTGTTTTTAGAGCTTAGGTAACAATTTCATATTATAATGACCTAATAAATGATTCTAATGAGTTATTTCATTCTACACAACATTCAAACACTTAGTATGTTAAATAATTATTTCATCAAAAAAGACATTATAAATATTTTTCATTAAATTAATATGAAATAAAAAAAACATCCATAAAAATGTATCTTTTTTTATTTTTAAGCTTCATTTCCATTCCATAATAAAATAATTGAGATGTACTAATTATATTATTTTTCGTCCATTAATATATAAAAAATTATAAATTAAATAATAATTATAAACAAAAACTATACCAAAACAATTTAATATTACTTTAGAATTATATATAAATGTAATGCATCATTCATCACATTTGTTGTAAGTTGTAATAATTGATGGTCTCTAATCATATCTACAGAGTATACAATATCCATTAACCATATGTCATTGTTCAGAGAGCTATGGAATTTTTCCTATAAATTAAATTACATGAAATTATTGGTATACAAGAAACATTATGTCCAATTATATTAGTACAAAATATATTTGGTTCCCATCAAAAAAATAAACAACTACTATAAGATACTATAGAGAATATTGATTTTAAAATATGAATCCCAACAAATCCCAAATATTTTATTGAACCTGAGAGAATAATCACTTGCATAATGACCTTTCATTCCATGTTTAAAACACAAAATATTAGAAGTAGAAATATTTTTTATAAAATAATTTTTATGAAATTGAGGTAATCTTTGATTATATCAAATACCAATTATTTTTATTTTACATAAATACAAAATATTAGGATATTTTTGATGACCTTGAAGAAAATAAGAAAACATTTCATAAGAATTTAAAATTCATTTTTCAATTTTTATTCAAATCATGAGAATATATAAAAATTTAATAATATGTACACTAATAAGAATTAGTATTCCTTAATTTTTTATTTTCATGAAACTAAACTTTATTTTCAGGGACAAAATTCTCATTGCATTCTTTAAGAATGTTATATAAATCAAAATCATTGAAACATATTTTGTCAATATTTTAATTTATTCATATAACAAAGAAACATACATATTATCTTAATAATAATAAGAATCAAGACATCCATTATTTAAATATAGAATCACTAAACACGTTTCCATAAGATAGCGAGAACAAGTATTGATATTGTCTCTCTTTCCCATAAAATCCACTTAAATCAGATTCCTTAGTAAATCTCAAAATAGTATCCATTACCTTTTTACCCTTATTTTAGTATTTTTATTTATTGATTAGTTTTGATTGTCATGATTGATATTAAATTTATTTATCGATTTAAAACACATTTCATCTGATAGTAAATTTTTTAAATCCCTTATATTTATCCTTTTGGGATTTTCATCAAAATCAATTCTTAAATAATTTATTTTTCATCTGTTTGTAGACTATTATCATAATCTAAAACGTATTTTATTTTTCATTACCTTATATATTGGAAGCATAATATTTTCTAAAATAAAATTCACATAGTCAAGCACTATATATATTTTTTGGTTTCCCTTCTTCAATTATGTTATTAATTTTTGGTTTATAATGAATCAGTGATTTGATGAATTCATCAAGAGTGTACTCTTTCAGGTTCTATATTAAATCAATTGAAACAAACTTTTCATGTCCTTTGTTTGGAATTTATCATAGGACTCATTCAACTTGTATGAGGTTCTACAAATATTCCATAAGGGAATATATTCCATTCAAAATACTTGTGAGTTAGTGGAACATTTGATTCACACATTCATCTTCACCCATCTTGAAGTTATATTACTATTATAATAGAATTCAAAGCATAGGTCAATTCAATTTTTATAAACCAAGGTGACTAACTTATTGAATATTCAAAATCCCATGAGCTATGACAAAATAAAAAACATGAATCAACACAGTAATGTAAATATCATAATATAAAATACTAAGAAAAATGTAGTTTAAAAAAATACTCTATTAATTGTTTCCTTTAATAGTATATGTGTTATCTTATGGTAGTGTGTAGAACTTTTTAATGATCAACCAGTGTCATATGCTTAACTATTTGAGTAATTACTCCATTCCTAATATATTGTACCTATAATAATTACCATCATTGTTATGTGACTTATATGGAGTCCATTAATTATTTACATTTATTGCATTTGTAAAAATATATCATTCAATTATAGTCTTATGTCTATAAATGGGTTCGAAAAATTAGAATTAAAAAATAATCCCTTATAGATAAATTCACTAATACCAATTGTCAGGTCAAATAGAAATATAAAATAAGGTCTAGTAGGGGGGATATGAAAAAATAAAATAAATTTAAAGGAGAAGGATTAATTATAAACAATAATTAAGATAGTTCATTAATAGTATAAACAATAATTAAGATAGTTCATTAATAGTGTTAATTTTTTCGCAATGTATAATAGAAAGAAAAAAATATAATTATGTGTTTTTGTAGTAGTTCAGTTTTAATATGACCTAGTATGTTCTTATTCATTTGTACTCATATAAAAATATATTGGACACAAATGTGATTTGAAATAGGAAAATATAAACCGTTAAATGATTCTTTTTCATCAAATGGGAGGGATAAATGCACTAACACACTACCTTTTGTATGGGGAGTCACATTCCAAATTTAAAACTGATGTTATACAATGGGAGTCTTAACATGAATAGTCTTCAAAATAGAATATGATATTCTAAAAGAAAAAAATAAATAAATAGAAAACTGATTTTTTATGTCAAGTTATAAAAAAAACATTGTAAGTGAAATATATTAAGAAGTGATATGGAAACAAGTAACCAAGATGAAGTAGAATATTAAAGAATCATCAATATGTATAGGACCTTAAGAAAGGTATAAGGATATAGCATCAATGCATTATTTTTCATATTATTTTTCATTTTTCCCATGAGAGTTTGTCTAGAAGCAGTAAACATGTAATAAAGGTTCACACTGAATTTCATAAATTATGGAGACATTTTATCACATTAAGTATAGGCACTTTTAAAGCTGTAAATGAATATATATCTTCAAAAATTACATTTATTGTCATATACAGATTCTATAAATTTATAATTTCTAAGTATATATCAAGAAAATGTTTATAAATATTAACAATTAAATGAATAACAATACTGGATTCTCATAGATATATATATATATATATAATAACTTTAAAAAATCATTTAACATGTGATGAAAAAATTAAATAATAATGAAATACATAAACCAATTTTAATATCCTTTAAATAATTTAAATCGTCTATATAATGATTAGACAATGAAATATCCAATGAGAAAAATATGTTTGAATTTGAAAAATGATATTCAAGAACATTTCATTTCAAACTAGCAGTAAACATGCTAATAATATCAAGAATTAATAACACAACATTAAAAATATTATAAGAAAGTTCTATTAAATTTAATATAATATTTTATTAATTTAGAATCAATATAATCAAATAAATCAACATAAAGAGATTAAAATGATTTTTGTGTATGAATCTGTATATTTCATGCAAGAAACTAAAACAAACTTTTATCTTGAAAAAATAATGTTTTAAAAAATGATAAACAATTATCATAGTTTATAAATAATAAATGTGAATTAATAATGTAAATTTATCAATTTAAATATGTGAAATGAACATGAAAAAAAATAAATATATGAAATATTATTTAAAACATATATAATTTATAGACGTTTTAAACACCTATAGAATGTCACTGAACTAAATTTCCAAATTCACATTGGTTTTTTTGCATAATTTTTTATTTCTATACAATATAATAGACAATTTAGAAAATTATAAATAAAAAAGTAATGTAAGAAAAATGATGTAAGGGATTCATGTAAGCAGTACAAATAACTAATTCATATAATTGAATTCATCACTTAAGCGATTCACATATTTGAATTTCTTTAAACTAAAAATAGATTGACATTTAAAATTTGAAACCTAAAATAGATCATCTAAATGTAATAATTATATTTTTTCTAGGTAAATTATATTTAAAATATTTATTTATATTTAAAATTATATATAATCCCCAGGATCAGACCTTTATATATCAATTTATGATTAAAAATTTTATAAAAATAGTTTTGAAAAGCTTCGGAAATCATTTTGAAAACATAATTTTAATTATAACATAAATTCATATATAATAATGATTGCTCCAAATATTATTTACTCTAATAAAATGTAGATAATATTATTAATTTTATAAAAATAATCAATCAATTTTTATTTCTGTAGATCAAGTTATCGTTGAAATACATAGAGTAGGTGATTCTGGAAAATTGAGTACGTTTATTAAAAAACGTCATTGTGATTTAAAAGTTATCTAAGTTAATTATCATTCGAATACGTGGTGAACAATATATTTGATGTTCAGGGATAGAAAAAAGAATTTATAAATGATATTTTAAGGCCCCAAATGACTTATTTATCCTATAAAATTAAAATAAATAATCAATAACAATTAATAAATATTAAGAACATAATATATAATGATATCAAAGCTGTTATGTATTATTATATGATCAAAGATGAAGATACATTAATCAAAACACCATTAAAATTATTAATAAATTTAACGGAAATAAAAAATAAGTCTTTATACTAATCAATAATTAATTTGGTTAAAGGAGACACTCACAACTTTCTATTTTCTATTTAATTCTAAATTAAAATAACTTTTTGAGAGGTTTATAATAATAGGGTCGAAATTTTTCAGACCACTTCCTTTTATGTTCTAAGGTTTCAGGTTGTTCAAGACCAATTTAATAAATTTAGAAGTGTTTTTATAAATTATTTAACAATTTATAAATCAGTTCTAAATGTAACACTTAAAAATTCTAAAATAATAGTTCTTTATTTAATATCATATGTTACATGAAACAATGAGATTAAACAACACACAAAATATATTTCTATTAATTTAATATCTTCAATTGCTTACAAAAAAACAACCCTTAGTCGATGTTAACCATAATATAGTATAGCTAGTAATTAAAATAATGAGTAAAAATATTAATAAACAATTATTGAAATTATTATTATCTATTTATTATAAATAATACATGATTCATTTAATGGAATAAGAATTTTTTTCCTAAAAATTGTATTTTTATTATAAGATGGTTTAGTAGAGTGTTTTAAGCATAATTTAAAATTAATTATCAATAATTTTAGATAATATATATGATATATTTAAATTAATATTTTAGATAATAATATAATATATAACTTATAGTGAATGTTTTAGATTTTTTCTGAAATGTTTACTTTTTCAATGAAGAATAAAAAATACAGAATTTTAATTGAAAACATCTTTTTTGAAAAAATTATTGTGAAGTTAAATTTTATATTTATGTGGTTTTAAAATAATATTATTTCAGCAATATATCAATTAATCCAATTTAGGCCATTTTAATCATTTTAATATTTAATTTCTATATAAAACCATTACAATATTGTGAATATTTTGTCTTAAAATCCCAAATTCCGCATCGCGTCTGTGAGAAAAATAATAAATTAAAATATTCCAGTTATTAATTTTATTTTTATTAAAATTTTCAATATATGGAATCATAATAATTAATAATTTTCAATAATTTCAACATTTTTTTCTGCCACAATAGTTAAAGAAAAAAATAAAAATTAATTGCTACGATTAAAGTTAAATGCAATATTTTTCCATATAACATGTCTAAGAACCCTATCTTTGTTCACGAGGGATTGGTTTACTATTTTCCTCTTTCATTATGTTTTTTTTGAGAAAAATAAGTAAAATGGGGGGAAATCCCATATTTTTTTGGTACAAGACATTTACTTTTCCACATGCCATGTACTTTGGACGTGTGGGATGAGTACACTGGGCGTGTCGGCATGTCGGCGATGAAGGGTGTAAAAAACGTACTACATGATGTGTATTTAGTAATTGCACACCATTTAATCTGTCGATAGGTGAGCAGTATGGTGGTGAGAGTACCCACTAGAAGAGCGACAATACATGATGTGTATTCGAGAATACACGCCATGTACTCATTTCGACTGATGAATAGTTCGGCAGTGAAAAGTAGCCGCTAGAGGAACATCTAAAGAAATGAAAAGTACCCACCGTGTACTTGAGAGTACAGGCCACGTAGTTTTCTCGCTTAAAATGGGAAGTAGAATCCTAATTTTGCAGAGGAGGCAGTGAACTCATTCAGATCTTGGAAGGAGAGGTCAGAGCATGGAGGAGCTCCCAGTCACACGCCGGGAATCCGTTTCTCCCTCCGTTGATCTTGTTTTAACCGTGATGGTAAGACCACACTTCTCCTAGAACCACTCTAACCAATTATTTCTTGAGGGGAAGTAATTTATGTTTTATTGAACAACTATTTATCACAGATCTATGCCATTCTCGGTGCTTTCCGATGGCTTCATTCACGTTTATTAATTAGGGGAGATCGAGGTGGGTGGTAAGGTGTCTAATTCCATGTGTTGACTGTTATTGTGAACCATTGTGCTACGTGCCCATGTTTGGGGTGTCTTTATGGATGATTCCTTGGAATTTTAGATATCTATAATTTCATAGATAATATGAGATAAATATAAAATGTTTAGTGGGATCATTTCATGGATCCCGGGCCACCTCGTCGGTGCGTTTCCCTGATTTAGCCATTTGGCCCAGATACCTATGGTTATACCATGATTTTCAGCATGATTTAAATTTCCTTTAGAAGAATTGTACATAAATTTATTGCTTATGTGTTGGGCTCAAACCAGTTACTTGATTATCCTGAGGGAAATGTTTCATTTAGCCTACAAGAAACATTTCTCATGTATATGGGCAGTAGTTTCTGAGCCTCTGGGAGACAACTCGTACACCAGCAAGCAATATTTGTTATGATCATCGGTAGTCACCCGATGGTATCGATTTTGATTACATGAGGGAAAGTAATTTCATGTCTGCGGAAAACATACACTTTTTATATTCTCTGTGGAGATTTACTATGTTGTACCTTATAAGCTAATACACAAGCTTGGAATTAATATATGATTGATAATGTGGCAATGTAACTGGTAGAGATAGTTACTTTTGAGTACTTCCTACTTTATTGCATTTTATTATTTCACACTTTTGTTGCACGTTTTCACTGGTAGTTTGGCACAGGGCTTTGGTGTTTTCCTACCAGGATTTATTTCTCACACCCTATTTGGGTCATGTCATAGGCCCAAATAGATTATATTGTTGTGGGTGTTGATAAGGGAAAGAGTCCCTATACATGTACTTGATTGTTGCAGAGCAGTGGGAGAGCATGGGAACAAGCATAGGCTCGTGATGCGGATGAGTTCTTGCTGCACTTTTTTTATTTCCTTTTTTTACTTGTACATTGTATTAAATTACTCTAGATTGCAGTGTGTCCTATTTTGGATTCTTTCATAGACTTAGAGACATAATGAATCATCATATATGAATGACTATTGATATCTTTTACATATTCACTCTGTCTATTTCAGCATTGGTATTGTCTACTGCTTTCGTCATTTGTATGTTATATCTATTTCTTCAGCTCTACACTATGAAAAATGAGGGAATAGTTTCTCCACTATCAGACCTAGGCACTCACTGCTAGTCGAAAGCCTCTGGTGTCTGCAGAAATGCGCTTGAGGTCATGTGACCAACCGTGTTCAGGGCACCTGTTGTGTGGTTTCCAGAACCTAGACGTTACAATTTGGTATCAGAGGGGTTTATTTTCTTTGATTTACTATTTTTCTCATGTATCATGGGATATGAAGGAATTGGTATTTGGTAATAAGATATTACCGGGTGTAGCTAACCTCTGTATAGGGGAAAGCCAATTTTCCTCAAGTTTCAATTTTCTAATTTTTCACTTTTACAGTTGATTTGATTTTCACTGTTGGGTGACACACTTGTGGTGTGGTGTTATATTTTTGTACATGGGTTCTATTTAGTTTTAACCCTATGCGATGATGGTATTCCATCTCATGCATCATTTAGGCACATGATAGAATCACATGCCATGCATAGTTTCCATGCCATGTAGGTGCATTAGACAATGCATGTTGTTGTGATAAATTTTGTGCTAGTAAATGCAAGATGTTGTGATAGATGCATGGATATAATACCTTCTATTTAATATGGTATTATTATGGGAGGTGTTGTAGAATGAATTCCAAACATTTGTTGTTGAGGATTATGGGCCCTCATTGACCAGAATTTAGTGGATCATTGATTTTTTTACATTATTATAACTTATATAAGATTCCATGATTTGATTCACGGGGATTATGGGCCCAAAAAAATTAGAATTTGGCACTTACGTGTTGGTTTTATTGTTTTTTTGGGCTGCGAAAAGTTTCAATGGCTTACTATCCAAAAAAAATAGAATACACGCCTTGTATATTTGAACATGATCCATTCAATCTTCTGTTTTGGAAGAAATAAATAAATTTATGTACATGTCATGTACCATATGTACACGTTGTGTAGTTTTACCAGTTTCATAGGCCGTGTGGGAAGAAACATGGGGTCATGAAACTTTTAAATCACACGCCATGTGTGGATTGTACACACCATGTTGTGTTGGCCTTGTGTAAGTTGTGTAACTAACTACATAGGTGGAGGAATCTAAACCGATACATGTCGTTTCAATGTCATACTAGCCATGTATTTTAACATGGGGATCTAATCGTGTAACTTACAACACGGGTCGGTGTTACCCTACCTTGTACATGCCATGTTTCTATGGGACATTCCGTGTAGTATGGACCAGTGAGAGACCATGTGGACTCGGTAGTGTGGATGGGGAAATAGGGTTGTGAACACGCCGTGTGCGGGTGTAACAAACCGTGTATTGTCGGCCGAGTAGTCGGCTATGTCACTAACAACATGGGTAGTTGGATATTAAGTCGTACACACAATGTCTATTTGGAACATGTCGTGTAGTCTGAGCTGTGTACCCGGTCGTGTAACGGACAACACGGGTTAGTGAAGCTCATCCAGTAAACACCATATAGATGTTGTACATGCCTTGTAGTCTTGTTTAAAGGAGAATCAGATGGCTAAGACATATATAAGGATTTGGACAGGGGAAGAGAATTCATTTACACGTCATGTGTGTGGAAAACATGTCGTGTTTGGGGTGTTATATGACCAGTTTGGCAGAAGTACATGCCCATGTGAATGACTTAAAGGAACACAACAGGTAGTTATTATACACTCCATGTAGTCTTTTTTTAAACATGAATGTTTTATTTCTCCTATTCCCTTCTTATACTCCTTGATTTCATTCCTTCATAATCATAATCTAGGCATGTGTTGATCTTGTAGAGTCATGCTACTGAGACGACTTCGAGTTTTTCTCCAGGAGATCGACAATGAGTATACTCCATAGATGGAAGGCCAAGGGCTACCGATTGATCCACCAACAGAGCCAAATGTAGCGCCAACCATTATAATGGGCACAGGTGCGGATGCACAGTTATGTGAAGGCTTTATACAGTTCATGCAGACCATCCAGGGAGAACTGCCAGCTGCCACATCTATGGCAGAGCTGACACATAAATTCCAACAGTAGCATCCGCCTAAATTTTTATGGAATGGGGGATGAAAGGCTAATGTGTCTTGGATGGGTTCTATGCAGACTTTTTTCGAGCATCTGGAGATGCCTCCATGGAGGAGGGTCAAGCTCTCTACATACATCCTGCATGATTCTTCCAAAAGATGGTGCGATGTTACCACCTAGACTTAGCGTCACCGGGATATAGAGTGGGAAGATTTTCAGAAGGTTAGCTATGATTTTTTATTTTCAGAGATGTTTAGGGAAGATATAGCTTGACAGTTAATGAATATGTAGTAGGGTTCCATGTCGGTGATGCAATATTCTGCCCGCTTCACCGAGCTACAGCGTTTTTCACCTGTTTTGGTGGGTGATTAGATGTCAAGAGATAGATTCTTTGAGTAGGGCATTCGATATGACATCTACGTGCTGGTGAAAATTTTAAGGTTTCATACAGTGCATGCTATTATGAACCACGAACTAATTACTGAGAGGAACCTCTGGTAAGCTAGTGGTGTAGGCCAGGGTATTTCAACACCAGTTTTCGGCAGTATTTCTACCGGTAAGAGGAAAAGGAAGATGGATTTCACTCACGATGGAAGTACTAGACAAATGATTTTTCAGGTGGCCATGTCATGTGCTTCTAGTGTCATAGAGTGAGGCATGAGATACCTCAGTGTCCACGTGACCTATTGGAGTGTCAAGATTGCGTCAGGATAGGTCTTCTGCAGAGTTTTTGAAGGGTGTTTCCACCAATGGCTAGTGAGAGGGGTTCTGTGCAGACTCTACGTGCGGTATCAGGACCATAAGCTTCTTACCAGTCAGTGAATTGTGATATGTTGTTCAGACCGAAGTTGTGGTTGTGGCCGTGGTAGCCAGACACCAAGATCTCAGATATACCAGGACAGGTACGCTCAGTGTAGTCAGGCTGTGTTGCAGGGCCGCGACACTGGGCATGTATATGCAGTGCAGCAAACCCAATCGAAGCTGGATCGCAGACCTTCTACTGTCATAGGTACTATTCTAGTATCTTATGGTCTTATATTCAGTACTTTTAAATACTTTTTCTACAAATATCTTTTTATCTTTGACCGGTGTGGATAACCTTGGTTTCTATGTTACTTTTAATTCTGATATCTTGAATCTAGACACTCTATTGGGATTTAGAATGGATGGTGCTATTCTGTACAGGGTGTTCCCCCTAGAGGATGTTGGGTGTCATTTTTTATGGGACATCTATGTCTTAGAGATGACGAGCTATAATTTCATTCTCGGGATGGACTGGTTGGTAACATGTCGATCCTTTTTAAATTGCTATCGTCACAGGGTCAGTTTCACTTCACCCAAGGGTGGAGAGTTTCTATAGAAGGGCTAATGGGATGTCCATGCAAAGTGAGATGGACCAGTGTATTTTGGGTGAGGTGGAGTGACAACCCATTTTGAGATTTTATGTCTAGATGAACATGGAACATGTTAAAAGGATTTCACTCCAGTAGTTGATCATTTCAGGGATGTCTTCTTGGATGACTTTCCCAGTCTTCTTCTGGAGTGAGGGGTGGATTTCTCTATTGAGATAGTGCCAGGATCAACAACGGTTTCAATTCCTCCCTATAGTATGGCTACAACTGAGTTACAGAAGCTCAAAAAAACATTTTCAAGAGTTGCAGGAAAAGGACTTCATCCGACCAAGAACTTCTCCTTAGAGTTCGTGTGTCATGTTTTCTAAGAAGGAAGACGATACCCTCAGACTTTGTGTTGATTATCTAAAGTTGAACCAATTGATGGCCACAAACCAGTATCCCTTTCCTATTACTGATGATATTTTTGAACAACTCCAAGGAGAAAGAGTGTTCTTGATGACTTTCGTGAGATTTGGATATCATCAGTTACGCGTTAGACCATCAGACAAATCACTTATAGCTTTTCGGAGTAAATATGGTCTATACGAGTACTTGGTTATGTCGTTCGGACTCACGAAAGCGCCAGAAGATTTCATGGATCTAATGAATCGTGTGTTCTACCAGTATCTTTATTTTTTTTGGTAGTATTCGTGGACGATATCTTGGTGTACTCTCACACTCGACACGACCATGCTACCCATCTTGAGATCATTCTGAGTACACTAAGAGACAATAAACAATATGATAATCTCTCAAAGTGACACTTTTTGATGGACTAGATACATTACATGGGTCATATTATCTCAGAGGTAGGAGTTGCAGTTGACCTAGAGAAAGTGAGAGTAGTAGTTTCATGGGAGCATCCTAATAACATGTTTTAAATACAGAGTTTCTTGGGGATGAATGGTTACTATATAAACTTTATACAGGACTCCTTCTACATAGCATCACCATTGATAGGTTTGAATAAGAAGTTTTTGTTGTTATTTTGGTTAGAATCTTGCGAGATAGCCTTTCAGGTACTGAAGGGAAGTTTCACATAAACACAAGTAATGATAATTCTGGAGAAATGGAAGATCTATACAGTTTACTGTGATGAATCAGGTATTGGGTTGGGAGTAGTGTTGATGCAAGGAGATCAAGTAGTTGCGTACGCGTATCGGCAATTGGGGACACATGAGAGGAATTACCCGATTCATGATCTCTAGTTGGTTTTCGTTGTTCATGCGTTACACAGTTGGAGAGATTATCTCTTGGTAGAGCATTTTGTGGTGTTTACGGACCAAAATAGTTTGAAATATATATTCAACCAGCATGACATGCATTTTTGATATTGAAGGTGGGTTGAATACCTTCAGTCCTTCGACAATGAGCATGCTTATACACCTGGTAAGGGTAATGCAGTTGCTGAAGCACTGAGTAAGAGGACTCAGATACAGGCAGTGCAGGAGGCCAGTGGTGAGTGGCCGCTGATGGCTTTGTTCTCTGAGATGCATTTAGAGGTGCATGATTTTCAGGGGCGAGCATATATTTCTTCATTATCTTTGACTTCAACCCTCCTAGATAGAGTGAGAATGAGACAACTATCAGATATTGAAGGCCTATTTCTATGGGAGTCAGTGGCAAGTGAGGACACTCCTCATGGTCAGAAGGTAGGAAATGAAGTGGTACTGCATATCAATGGATGAGTGTGGGTTCTAGAGGATATATAGAAGGATTTGATGCAATAATTTCATGCTACCACTTGGGTAGTGCATCATGAAGTTACCAAAATGTACCGTGACATGAGATGTAAGTATTGGAGGCTAGATAAGAAATGGGAAGTAGCTGGTTTTCTTACGAGATGTTCTACCTGTCAGCTAGTGAAGGCGGTGCATCACAAGCCAGATGGACTATTACAACAATTTCCCTTTCTAGAGTGGAAATGGGATGATGTCATGATGTACTTCATGACCGGGTTTTCGAGGTCACCTTGAGGTAGTGGTGCTATGTGGGTTATTGTGGATAGAATTATGATGGTAGCTCACTTTTTTCCAATCAAGGAGACCTTTAGTGTAGATGAGCTTGGAATGTTGTATATCTAAGTGGTAGTACGCCTTCATAGGTTCCCTCGTTCTACCATTTCAGATTGGGTCACCCATTTTATGTCTCATTTCTTCCAATTTTTTCAGAGGGAAATGGGTACACAGTTGCTTTTGAGCATAGCTTACCACCCTCATACCGATGGCCAGTCAATGCATACGATAGAGGTGCTTGAGGACAAGCTGCATGCATGCGTCCTGGACTATGGGGGCTCTTGGAAGAAACACATACCCCTGGTCGATTTTACTATAATAATAGTTTTCGGGAAACTATTGAGATGAAAACTTATGATGATTTATATGGTAGACCATGTCATTCATCATTGTGTGGGTTGGAGGACGGTGAGGAAACTTTATTGGGACCACATCTCGGGAAGGAGACTTCAGAGAATATCCAGTTGATACAGAAGTGGATGGATACTGCTCAAAATCATCAGAAAACTTATGTTGATCATCGTAGATGACCCTTGGAGTTTGGGGTCAGGGTTCTTGTTTTCTTATGTGTTTAACCAATGTTGGGACATAGGAGGATCAAGAGATAGGGTAATCATTCACCGATGTGTGTGGGTCCATTTGAGATTCTGGACAGAGTTGGGCCGGTTGCCTATCGGTTGCAGTAACCACAGAGGTACCACGAAAATCAGGGCTTCTTCCATGTATCTCAGCTATGCCATTATCAATCAGACACATCTCATGTTATTCATCCCATTGAGGTTGTGCATTAGCCCTGTGCATTCTTCGAGGAGCATCTGATTCATATGTTTGATAACAGTATGATGGTTTTCTGAGGCCGGTCCGTTCCTCACATACGGGTGCTATGGTAGCATAACCAGGTTCAAGACGAAACCTAGGAGCAAGAGACCGACATACATGCCCAGTGGAAGGAGTTGTTCTTAGGTTTATCTTCACCTCCCTTATAAGGGAAATTTGGGGAAGAATTTCTTTAAGGGGGATGTTTTTAGGAATCTGGTTCATGTTCTTGAGGTAAGGGTTTATAAATGTCTAATTTCATTAATTTTTTTTGATAAAAATAATGAAAATGGGAAAAAATCCATAATGTTGTGGGTACATGCTGGGTACTTTTCTACACATCGTGTAATTTGGCTATGTCGAATGAGTACACATGGCGTGTTGGCCTATCGGTGATGAATGGTGTAAAAAACCGACTACACGCCATGTACATAGTATTTAAACAATGTGTAATCAGTAAAAAAGTGAAAAGTAAGGAAGTGAGAGTATCCACCAGTTGAGTGACAATACACACCATGTATTCAGGAATACACGCCACGTACACATGTCAACATATGAACAGTTCGGTAGTGAAATGTATCCGCCAGAGGAACAGTTAAAAATGAATAGTACACACCGTGTAATTTAACGTACCGGGAATGTAGTTTGTTTTTCACATAAAATAGGCAGTAGCCTCCTCATTTGGCATAGGAGGCAGTGAACTCGTTTGGATCACTGAAATAGAGGTCTGAGATTGGAGGAGCTCCCAATCGCACGCTGAGAGTCCGCTTCTCCCACCGTCGGTCTTGTTTGAACCGTGCGGGTAAGACCTCCCTTCTCCATGAACCATTCAAAGAAATTATTTTCCAAGGGGAAGTTATAAATGTTTTATTAGACAAAATTTTATCCCAGATATACTCCATTCTCGATGATTTCAGAAGTCTTCGTTCACGTAGATTGATCTAGGGAGATCAAGGTAGGTGGTCTGGTGTTTAATTCCAACTGTTGAGTGTTTTTATTTATCGTTTTTCTACATGACCATGTTTGGGGTGTCGTATGAATGAGTCCTTGGCTGTTTAGATATCTATAATTGAATAGCTAATATGATATAAATATAAAATTTTGATTGGGATAATTTCTTGGATCCAGGGCCACCACATGCGTGCCTTTCCCTTGTTTAGCCGTTTGGACAGGATACCTGTGGGTATACCATTATTTTCATCATTCTTTGAATTTCCTTGAGATTATTTGTATATAAATTGCTTCCTTATGTGTTGGGCTTGACCCAGTTACTTGATTAGACTGAAGGAAGGGTTTTGTTTAGCCTACGTGAAACTTTTCTCATGCTTGTGGGCTGTAGTTTCTGTTCCTGTGGGTGACACCTCATATGCCTGTGGGAAATATTCATTATTCCAATGGCCAGTCACCTACGGGTTTTGATTCTAATTACCTGAGGGTAATGATTTTCATGTCTGTGGACAACAATCACTATGTATATTCACTGTGGTGATTTATTATGTTGTTCCTACCAAGATAAAGCACAAGCATGGAATTAATAAATGAATAATAAAGTGGAAATGTAACTAGTAGTGATAATTACTTTTGAGTATGACCATGTTTATTGCATTTTATTATTTCACACTTTTGTTTCACATTTTCACTGACAGTTGGGCACGGTCCTTTGGATATTTCCTAGTGAGATTTATTTCTCACGCCCTGTTTGGGTCATGTCTTGGGCCCTAACAGATTATATTACTACAGGTGTTGATAAGGTCAGGAGTCCCTGTATAGGTACTTGATTGTTGTAGATGAGTGTGAGAGAATGGGACAGAGCATAGGCTCACTATGCGGCAGAGTTCCCGCAGCCCTGTATTGATTTCCTTTTCTATACTTGTACTTTGTATTGGATTATTCTAGATTACAGTGTATCCTATTTTGGATAATTTTCTAGATGTAGAGATCTAATGCATCATCATATATGAATGACTATTTTTATCTTTTACTTCTCCACTCTGTATATTTCTACATTGGTATTGTTTACTACTTCCATATTTTTATGTTATATCTATTTTCACTACGCTACAAATTGAGAAATGAGGTCATTGATTCCCTAATATTAGACCTAGGCCCTCACTATTAATTGGAAGCCACTGGCGTTTGGGGAAATTCACTTCAAGTCATGTGACCGGCTGATTTTAGGGCACCCATTGTGTGGCATCTGGAACTGGGACCGTACAACATGCCCTTGTGTGAATGTTAATATTAAAAACCCATATGGTTTTTATTTTAAAAATTGTATATATTATTTTTAATAATTTTTCCTAAATTATCTAATAATAAAAAATTTATTTTAGTCGTTATAATTTAATTACCTTATATAGAAAACTAATTACCATGTTGGAAACTAAACTGGTAGAAGGAGATTAAAATAAATTGATAAGGAATTACATGTTAAAAAATATGATTTTTAATGTGGCGGTGGTGTTTTTCTACAATATAATCCATAAACCAATTATTTATCAATTTTTAAGACAGATTATGTGTTAGTAATGTCACAATACTGAATTCTTTTGGGAATTTTCAAAAATATCACACCTCCTCATTTATAAAAGGCATTCACTCCACACATTTCGTCACACCTATAAAGACATTCAGATTGAACAAAATCTGCACAAATCACCACCCATATTATATCATATTATCCAAGAATCATTAATTTGGGTCTAAAGACTAACATGACCCCGACTGCAGAAGTCTGAAATCGGTTCCTCAAACATCATGTGCAATTTTCTTCATAAAAACAGGCATACCAAATTTCACATCATGTCCCAATACAGAGGATCGTCTTGGTTTAGGTTCATGGAAAATCATATCCTACTAAAGAACTTCTTCTAAAAACATAATGAGGCTAAGCATTAACTTGGTGTTGTCAGAAAGATTACTTAAGGCTTGAGCACAACTACTAAAAACCTATAAGTCATAAATTAAAACATTGGGTGAGCATAAAAATGCCCAGTAAGGGGTGTTACAACCTTTGAAGGAAATTAATCATTTTTTTTAAAAAAAACCCTTAAAAACAAAAATAAATCATTTTCTCAAGAAGAAAATACTATGTTTCGAGGCCCACCATCTATAATCACTAAGGTTACTTGCAAGAATTTTTTCCCAAAAGTCCATTTTCATAAAAGATAGTTATGTATTCTACAAAAACATGAATTAGAGTACGTATGTGTATATAAGAAAAGAGATGTGCATAATTCATAACTTTATCAAGCCAACTCCGAACGAATTTTCAAGTGTATACGCATTCATATTATGATTCATTAGTTCATAAAAAGAGATTCATATCACTTAAACATTAGATACTTTTTCCTAGTGTAACTTGTTATTTTCATACATGATTATGCCTTAATATTTCACTTCCTTCATCATAAAATATTCTTAATTAAGTATCCAAAATCACTTGGTTGATCATTTACTATTTCATAATGTGGAAATGTATAATGTTGGACATTTTCAATGCCTTCCACCAAGACCATACGGGTAAAACCCCAACATAATTGTGGTTAACTACCACACATAGTTGTGAACAAATCTATAATCATGTTCACGCATCATTTCACTTACCTCATGAGACTTAATCAGTTTACCCAATGCATTGAAGCACTCTATAATTTCGGGCACACCCGTCACATCATTTTAAGTCCAATACATTCCACATTTGTCTTAGAAGGGTACCATCTTCATAGTGTTAATTTTACATAGAAAACATACATTTTTAGTCCATAATCCCTTTTTTATACATGTTCATACTGGAATGGATAACGTAAAAAGAACTACACTTTTTCACCTCATATTAAACAGGAATGTGTATGAACTAAAAGAACATAATCTTACACATGTAATAAGAACTAGTGCAATTAAAATAATTGGTTATCACATGAAATAACAACTATTGCATTTAAACCCTTTCGAATGTGATTTTTGCTAAACCATGTTGATATATTTTGACTTTGGTATACTCATTTAATCCATGAAGTGTTAATTTATAGAATATTAAAAAATAAAAATAAAGGACAAAAGGCATTTGTTGTGAAACAAATGGAATACAATTTATGGATCATTTCCTATTATGTGTTCATGAATAAAATAAAATTTTTAACAAGTGAGCTCATGCATGAATTATATTTATGCTTGAACATGGACACCATTATATCATTTACTTAATAAATAAGGTTCTAAATACATATATGTATTCATGTGGATTTGATAATTATTGAAAAATGTTTATTTATACATAAATTGTGTATATGGGAACTGAATAACCCAAAACAACATTTAATAAATTCTTAAAACAGTTGCATTCTTCATAACCATGATTTAATTTAATAAGCATCAGTCTATGAGGTTTTAGTTGTAATATATCTATATATCCATAAATACATGAATTGTAAATAAGGGTATACTTGAAATGAAAATATCATGACCTAGACCACTTTCATGTGTTTTATGTTTTGAGACCAACACATAAAAATGAAAGATCATCATTCAATGATAGTAATCCGAAATGGTTTTCTGTATACATATATATATGAATATACAAACATTGGTTTTAAAATTATAAAATGGATTAAATCTAAATTATATACATATACATATATCTGTGAGGAAACAAAATTGGATAAGAAGGGTTCGCATATAAAATTTGAAGCATGTAACCTCTTTTATGTGTTGTGTATTCAAAACACATTTACAAAGTTCATCATGAGATATGATTTAGAAATGATATGAAATGGTATGTATATATATATACATATAGAGCATATATAAATAAATATAAAAGAGTTTTGGAAAAGTGAAAACAAAACAAGTTGATCACTTACCTGACTGCATGTGTGCATGAAGGATGGGAAAGAAATGTTTGCATGTCAAGAGGAGGAAAACCAGTAATTTTGGGTGAAAAAATATTGGGTTTTTATAGGCGGTATACATATATTTCATATATATAATATATCATAAATAAAATATAAACAAAAACTAAATACTGGACTATAATATAACTACCCCACTTGTTTCTTAAAGAATGAGTTAAAAAAAACAAATGATTATTATAATATATACATATATATAAAGCTTGTGAAAACCCTAAGCGAAAAAAAATTAAATTATAATAAAAAATTCATACAATGAAATAAAGATATCTTGGAGGATCTTTTGGGTAGATGTCATGGTTGTGAGGGCATAAAATAGTAGGGAAAACACGGTGGAGGAGAAGATGAAGAAGAAAGAGAAAATACATGTCGGTGGCCACTAGTGTGAGCACGACGAGGAAGACAATGCAGAATAGAAAACCTAGGGAAGAAATGGGGGTGTATATTGCATTATTCTTGATCAGGTGGTAGGGAGGAGTCCCTGGGTTTTAAAATAATAACGTTCAGGATTGGATTTTGAATCAGATCGGACGGATGAGGCAAGGCGTGGGATTAAAAACTAAGTAGACAGCCGTGATTAGATTTCATGTAGATCGAACTGCTCAATAAGAACACTGTAGCGCTTCGGGGTCATTGAGGGTTGGAAGAGAGATCGGGAACAATGGAATGGATCGCGCGTGACACAATCCAAGGGCCCATATCAGGTTTCACCCAAAAATTCGCTTCCCACATCGAAACGGGGAGACGCGTGGGGCTTTATTATAATCATGAGTCCTGCTACACACATCAAAAATCACAACACACATGGAAGGGTGCCTTAAACACGATCTCCTGATTGCCCACTTGCTTCGTCCTACCTATGTTCTGTCGCGGCCTCACGCCCGTTGTGGTGCATGCGCTCCTGCTCTCATGTGCGCCCTTCTGGGTACCCATGCCCAGGCTTGGTCGACCTTGAATTGGGATGAGGGCTAGGCCCAACCACCTACTGTGTGCCGCATCCCTCAGTCCAGCTGTATAGGGCTGGCCAGTTGGGTTACTATTTTTTTATTAATCCAATCATTAAAATAACAATCTAAAAAAACAGAAAATCCACAATTTTATAAATTTTTATTTTATTCATAACATTGGATGATTAAAAAATACACAATCCAAACTACACAAATTTTTATTAATTAATGTACTCAAAAAAAATTCAAATTCAAAATGCATACTTTTCTTCGAATTATGGTGGACTTATATACCACGATGTTACGGTTTCAAAAGTCATGTTTCCAAAGATGGGATCAATTAAATATGTTAAACATTTGGATATTAAAGAACTCAATTACTTAAAATGTTTCATGCTTATTTTATACATAGATAAAATCATTAAATATTATGGTCAAAATAAAGAAATATTTATAATTTTCATACAGGTGATCAATTTAAAAATCTAGAATATCTAAATAATTGAAAACATTAAATAAAAGTTCATGAATTGAGTTTTGAAATCATAAAACATAAATAAGATTAATGACTTTAACGTAGATTTTAAATACTTCAAAATTTTCAATATTCATAGTCAATAAATCTACAATACACGATGGCTGTAATTAGAGCCATTGTAAACCCAACGGTTACTTAAATGGAAATAATCAAATTTTAGTTCTTATAAAACGCGATTAGGGTATTCCAACTTCAAACACTGAGACAAAGAATATGGTCCAGTTCATCCTTCTAATGCTTAGTACGATTGATGCAGTTATAGTTATAATGTTCTTTGTCATGGATGATCAGTAGGATATCTACTACTTCCTTGGCATGTTTTTGGTTATGTGGGGTCTACCAGTGATCGTGATTGGCCTACTTGTGGGGTGTTTTGGTTAGTTATGTTCCTTATACCTTGTTTCCATGTATCCATTTCCTATGTTTGAATAAATAAATGTTTTGTGTTAATTTTGCAACAATTCCTTATATAAAAAGTAAATTAAGCCAAATGTAGTAAATAAACTATTTTTACTACTGAAATTATTGTTTGGGTGTTACATTATCCCCTCTTTTAATGAATTGCACACTCAAAATTATATTACACTTGTAAGAAACTACTCGATAACTGTAGATACTTTATGCTCGAGGACCCCTCCTTGAGGTCCACCATTGCCGATAATCCATTGATGATTCCAGGTGGAACCCAGTTTAGTTCACAGTTCCTCGATCTCGTTGGCTCATATACACCATAAGTAGTTAGGGTCAAACCTATGCATAAAGAATTCGGCCTTCCAAAGAGTGGAATGAATGGTGTGGAGGTTATAGAATTTGGAGTGGGCTACCGCTCTATAAATTTCCAGGACCACCTCTCATTTTAACACATCAAATTCATAAAGTATCCCATACATACTGAAACTCAGGACATGAAACAAATAGGTCACTCAGGTGTTTCCCTACATGGAAACATAATGAAACTTCTTCAGGGATAGTTGGTTCGCGGATAAGGTGAAGTAAAGGAAGAGATCTTCAAGGTATTCTCCTCTCCTCCTGTACTATGATAGTTGTGAAATTGCTATACGGTGATTAACATGACCATTTATCTGGTAGGTCAAAAGGATGTTCGGGATAAGGGATACTTTATAATGACATTAACAGGACAAGCACAGGTTGGAAAAATGGTAGAAGTATTCTAAACATGACTCAGTGGTTATGGATTCTAGTAATTCTGTTGGAAGTGATAAAAGGCTAATTAATGAACTCTCGTTTTCAATCTATAAAACAGGGGACCTGTTTTACTTAGTAAAGCATAAATAGATTATAATAGAGGTATTAATGTTGTAGAATCATAATATGATACCAAAATAACATGATTCATTTATAAAATTTCATAATCTCAATGTATTACATAGTCATCGTGATGTCTTTTCATAGGTACTACCGGTGTTAGTGATTTCCAAGGATCCCAATTAAATGAATCCCCATGGCAGATCCAAACGTTTTGATCTCTTAGGTATAGATGAATCAATGGAAACTGGGATCAATCCAAGGTGGACATCTATTTTTTAGGGTGAGGAAGGCATGATGTGTATGAAGTTAGGCAACATCGGCATGAACTATATGTCAATAATGTAAACGATTCAGCTCGTACTTGAGACCATCAAAGTACATAACTTGAGCATGGAGTTCGTAGGTCAATATTTCCAAAAGAAATGCTACTCATAAGTCACCCCCTTAGGCATCCTCTTTGAAGTCCTCACGAGATGAAGAATTATTATATAGGGTTAAACAATTAATCAAACAGTCGAGCTGTTTTTCTTGCTGTGCATTGAACAAAAGATGCCCATATATCATAAAATATAGTCGAGGCCTGATACTCGGTGAAGTAGAAGTACACTAGGATAATTGGATACATGGTAGAGGGATTTTCATGATAGACATATATTTTCAAATGGCTCATAGTTTTCAGCACATTACATTCCCATTATAACCTCTAATACTTCTGTTAGAAGAGATAAAAGGGGTGCTTAATCAGCCATCTAATATATTAAGAAGGATTTTCCTTAGTATGATGAAATTAAGAAATTTATGTATGTTCTAATTTTCTAGAGTTTTCCTAAACCAATCCTCTGATACCAACTGTCATGACCCCTACCCAAGAAGGCTGAAATATTAGCCTGAAACATAGTGTGCAATTCTCTTTATAAAAACATGCTTAAAAAGTTACACATCTTGTCCCAATACAGATGATTTTCTCAGTTTAGGTTTTTGGAAAATCATATGTTGCTAAAGAACTTCTTTTGAAAACATAACAGTGCTAAGCTTTAACTTGGTGTCATCACAAAGAGTACATAATGCTTGAGCACAACTACTAGAAACATGTAAAATATAAATTAAAATGTAGGGTGAGCATAAAAATGCCCAGCAAGGGGTTTTAAAACCTTTGATGAAAATTACTCAAATTTTTTATAAAAACAACCACCTTGAAAACAAATATAAATCATTTCCTAAAGTGGAAAATACTACGTTTTGAGGCCCAACGTCAATATTATCTAAGTTTACATTGAAGAATATTTTCCAAAAGGCCATTTTTATATATTATAGTTATGATTTCTACAAAAATAGGAATCAGTGTGTGCATATATATGTACTAAATGAGATGTTCATAATTCATAACATAGAAAATCCAACTACAAAGACCTTTTCAAGAGTATAATCATTCATATTATGATTCATTTGTGCATCAAAATAGATTCATATGATTTCATTAGATACTATTCCCTTGCGTAACAGTACATTTTCAAACTTGATTGTGCCAAAAGATTTCACTTCCTTCAACATAAAATATTCTCCATTAAGGATCCAGAATCCCTTGGTTGATCATTTACTATTTCAGAATGAGTTAATATTTATTTCTGTAATTTTTTAAGGGCTTCTTCCAAGACCATATGGGTAAAAATCCAACATAATAGGGGTTAAATACCGCACATAGTTGTGAACAAATACAGAATCATGTTCCTGAATCATTTCACTTAACTCATGAGACTTTATCACTTTACCCAATGCAATGGAGCACTGTATAATTCTGAGTGAACTCGTCACATCATCATAAGTACAATACATTCCTAATGTGTCTTAGCAAGGTCTCATCTTCCGAGTGTTCATGTTACATAGAAAACATACATTCGTAGTCCATAATACTTTTTTTTAAATTTTCATACTATAATGGATTATGTAAATAGATCTAGACTTGGAGGCCTCATATTAAATAGGAATATGTGTGAATTAAAACAACATACTCTAGAAAATTTAATAAAATATAGTGAACATAAAATAATGGGTTCTCACATTATATAAAAACTCTTCCATTTAAAGCCTTGAGAATGTGGCCTTTTCAAAACCATGTTGATATATTATGACTTTTAGATACTCAGTTAATCCATGAAATGATAATTTATGAAATATTAAAACATAATCTTAAAGGACAAAAAGAATTTCTTGTGGAATAATTAGAATAAAATGTATGGATTATTGCCTGTACAGTGTTCATACATAAGAGAAAAATTTAAGCATGTGAGCTCATGCATGAATGTATATTTATGCTTGAAAATAGAAACTATTATACTATTTACTTAAGAAATCGTGTTTGAAATACATATATGTATTCATGTACATTTTATAATTATGGAAATATGTTTATATATACATAAAGTGTGCATTTCGGATCTGCATAACCCAAAACAATATTTAATAAATTCATACAATTGTTGAATTCTTCATAAGCATGATTTAATTCAATAAGGATAGGTTTTTGATGTCTCGGTTGTAATATACCAAAATATCCTTACATACATGAATTGTAAATAAGGGTATAGTTAAAAAAACATGAGGAACTAGACCCCTGACATGGGTTTTATGTTTTGAAACCAACACTTTAAAACTGAAGATCACCATTCAAAGATCATATTCCGAAATTGTTTTTTGTATAAATATATATATATATACCTAATTATTTACTGAAATTATGAAATGGATTAAAATAAAATTATATACATATACATATATCTGTGAGGAAATTTTTTTTGGCAGGAATGGTTTGCATATAAAATTTGAAGCACGAAACCTCTTGCATGTGTTGTGTATTCAAAACCCATTTAGAAGGATCATCATGAGATATAATTTAGAAAAGATATGAATTGTAATATATATATATATATACATATATACAACTATATACATAATGGTAAAAAAAGTTTTTCAAATGTGAAAACATAACAAGTTGATCCCTTACCTGACTTCAGGTGTGCAAGAAGGATGTGCAAGAAATTTTTGCATGTAGAGAGGAGGAAAACTAGTAATTTTGGGTGAAAAAATATTGAGTTTTTATTGGTGGTATACATATATTTAATATATATAATGAATCATAAGTAATATATAAACAATGACTAAAAACTAGACCGGGATAAAACAACACAACTTGTTTCATAAAGAGAGATATCAAAACAAACAAACAGTGATTATAATACATACATATATATAAATATTGCAAAAAACCATACCGAAACAATTGAAAGTAACATCATAAATAAATAATGTAAAATAAATAGATCGGGGAGAATCTTTTGGGTATATGTCAAGGTCTTCATGCCATAAAATAGGTGGGAAAACACGGAGGAGGAGAAGATAAAGAAGAATGGGGAAATACTAGTCGGTGGCCACTTGTTTGAGCGTGATAGAGAAGAAAACGTGGAAGAGAAAACTGGGGGAGGAAATGGAGGGTTCAGATCGTATGATTCTTGATTAGGTGGCTGTGAGGAGTCTGTGGGTTTAAGAAAAAGAACTGTCAACATTAGATCTTGAATCAGATCGGACATATGAGGCAAGGTGTGGGATTTAAAACAGAGTATATAGACGTGATTCGGTATCATGTAGATCGAATGGCTCATCAAGAACACCATAGCACTCTGGGGTCACTGAGGGAGGAAAGCGAGATTGGGATCAACGACGTGGATCACGCGCGACCCGATACAATGTCGTAGATCACATTTCACCCAAAAAATCGCTTCCCACATTGAAATGGGGAGACGTGTGGGGATTCCTTAAAATCCTGAGGCACATCTACACACTTCAGAAATCACAGAACACATGAAATAGGGCATTACACACTGGATCCCACTCCCTCGTTGGTCCCAGCCAACCTATTCTATGTCGTGGACTCACCCCCATGGTGGCACATGTGAGTCTCATCTCATGTGTGCCCTTCAGGGTACCCATTCCCATGCTTGTCTATCCATGGCTTGGGCTAAGGGCTAGACTCTTCCACATTCTGTGTGTCGCATCCCTCAGCCCAGCTGTAAAGTGCTGGCCAGTTGGGTTAGTATATTTTTTTATTAATTCTATCATAAAAATAACTAACTACAAAAACATAAAATCCTTACTTTTATAAAATTTCATTTTATTCATAACATTTGAAGTTTAAAAAATACACACACCAAACTACATAACTTTTAATTAATTTATGTTTTCATAAAAAAATTGTTATCAAATTCAAAATGCATAATTTACTTCGAATTATTGTGGACTAATGTACCAAGATGTTATGGTTTCAAATGTCATGTTTCCGAAGATGATCTCAATTAAATATATTCAACAATAGTATTTTAAAGCACTCAATTACTAAAAATGTATCCAGTTGATTTTCTACATTGAGAAATCATTACATATTATGTTCAAAAGAAATAAATATTTATAATAGTCATATAGTTGATAAATTTACATAACCAAAATGTATAAATATTATGAAACATTTATTAAATGTTCACGAATTGAGTTTTGAAAAAATAAAACATAAATAATAGTTAATGACATTAAGATATATTTTAAATTCTTCAAAATTTTAAATATTCATGGTCAATTAAACCACAATACCAGATGGCTGTAATTATAGCCTTTGTATACTCAATGGTAACTTAAATTGGAACAATCGAATTGTTGGTCTTATATAACACGATTAGGGTATTCCATCTTCAAACACTAAGACATAGAAGATGGTACTCTTCATCCCTATAAAGCATAGTACGATTGCTGAATTTTTGGTTGTAATGTTCATAGTCGTGGAAGATATGAAGTAGATCCAGTACATACATGGCACGGTTGTAGTTTTTTGAGGTCTACCGATCATCTTGATTGTCCTACTTGTGGGAATATTTGGATAGTTATGGTCTTTAGACCTTGTTTCCATGTATACATTTCCAGTTTTTGAATGAATAAAATTGATGTGTTCATTTTGCGGTAATTGTTTATATAAAAATGAAATTAAGGAAAACGTACTAAATAAACTATTATAACTAACGAATTTATGTTCGGGGTGTTACAATTATGACCTAGGAATGATGTTTCTTTGAACATAAAGAGGATACCCATAGAATATGTGATGTTCTCCAACGATTGTTTTTTTATTTTATTTCTTCCTCCACATCCATAATTTATTAATGAAACATGATGATATAAAAACCTTGGTTTAAAAATTATATGTTTCTATGTTGTATAATTACCTAAAACCATTTCCATGTCCCTCAAAAGGGTTATGAAATTATCATTCTTTTGTACGGTAGACTACCACATGGAGAATCGATGTCATTCACTCTTCCATTAACACCTACCACTGATAGTTATGATGATGGATAAATAAAATATATAAAGTATTATTACATAATTATACATATGGATAAATTATATCATATATAAATTTTTTAATTTACATTCCGTTGAAGATATGATAATATCTCTCATTTGTATGGCGGACTGGTGCCTCGCGAAGTGATGTGATTTGCATTTCACAAATGATTTACATGGAATGTAATAAGAATAAAATTAATTAATATATGTTATATAAATGAAATAAATATAATATTTATGACATGTTTATCATTCTGAAAATATAATATATCTTTTTATTTCTTAAACTGAAAAAATTATAACATCATTCGTGTACATTTGGACTACCGCCTTCACGGAGGGTTGCAACTCCCTTTTCATCACCACACCACATGGATGATATATATAACTATATTTTAAGACATAATATATAATATAAGATATTATGAATATTTTATAAATAAAAAATAATAATTAAATAATTTTTATAATGATCATTAAGGAATAGAATCATTACTTATGTGTACATATGTCTTACTATCTCTATAATTGTATCACTATCCATTTTCTATAACTATATATCACTATTTGTTTTAAATGTCTAATTGTTATAAAAATATTACAATTATTTTATTATTATTATTATATATGTTATTTAACTATACGATATGTGCATGGACCAGATCTATCAAGATTAAACACACTTATGAAATCAAAGCAATTAACACCAGAAACAATAAAAATAATGAAATGTTATTAATGAATGGGTGATATGATGTTATAAAAGGTTCATATATTAGAGTATAAATATTAATATAGTTATATTATAATTTAATAACAATTCACAAACCACTATAAATGAGTATAAATCATGTTCAACGTGTATGAAATGAGTATAATTTACATCTTTCTGGAAGACTCAAATGTTTTAAAAAATTATTTATATGATTAAAAGGATATTTTCAAAGGAAAATATTTTCAATTTTTTTGTGATGACTTTTTAAAAAGTTATTTTCAAAATTGAAAGAATATTTTCTTCAAAAATGTTCTCAAATATATTTTTATGGTAGTTCTAATCATAATTGAAAAAATACATTTATGTTACTCCAATGATTATATGTTTTATTTAAACAGTCCATATTCTAAATTTTGATGGTTTATGATCATTATGATGAAATAATGTATGGAAATTTACTTTCATGATACATTTTTGTAGTCATTATCTTTACCATGAAATATTAACATTCTAGTGATAATTATACATTAAAATTAACAAAAATATCTATATTATATATCATGAATATTATTATTTGTAAAATAATATCTCATTTTTGCATATAGTTTTTTAATTTAAAAGTTATTTTATGGATTGTTCAAATATTGATAATCAATACACCTTCTTCAAAACACATATTTATGGTTGAGTAATATTTATCCCCGAATCGTGTTTATTATTCAATCTCTGGGGAATTATTTAAACCCGAACTAACGGGTGGGGATCATTATTATATATCCCATTGATTAAATATTACATCTCATGAGATAAATTAGTATAATATAATTAAATGGTATTATACCTATAGATTTAAACTATCTTTTGAAAGTTCCTATGAGTAGAGGTATCATGAAGAAAGAGATCATGGCATCAAATAATTAATCATTTCATTCATTAAAAATTCATTTTATATTATCTATTATATTTTATAATGATATTATCTCTACATGAATTTCATTATTTTTTATTGATTAAATGTCATATGTTTTCTATTATTCACATTTCCATATTGATTATTCCTTATCTTTTCATTATAGTCAAGTTGTTTAATCTACATTTGTGTTCTGTTATTAAAATTTTTCATATTTATTATGCTTATTTATAATTGAAATATTCAATTTTACATAAAACATTCTTATTATTTAAGATCAACCTTATTGTTTCTTTTATTAGGTGTCTATGATGTGTACTATAAATGATATGCAGGGATAATCATTATAAAAAAATGATATTCTTGAAAGAAAATTATGTTTTAATTTTGCATTTAAAAATGTAATTAAAGACTCAAGTATACATGTATTTTACCAAGACAATTAATCTATTCAGTACATCATGATTTAATTACTTTTATCATATTCCATTTTAATAATCCAACCACCAACTATGGGTTTCTAGATTTCTGGATGAAACATAATAATTGTTTTAAATTTATGAATGTAAATTCAAAATCATAAAAAAATTTAGAAACTAATTTGGAATATTTTAATGAGATTATAATATTTTATAAGTACTTTTTTGGATGTTGGTAGTGATATTAAATCAACGTCTTAAATAAATAAAATCTTTTTTATAAGGGAATTAAATATTTTAAAGTTATCTTTACCCTTATAGATGACCATGCTTTTGCGTAAGTGTAACAACATTTTTGAAAATGAAATACCAAGATAAAAATGAGTTTTCATTATGTTTGTAACGGTAATATATGATTTATACTATCTACATAAGGGAATTTCCGCCACTTCATAATGGTAATCTGAGCAACCTCGATTTATGTAAAGGTAGGTTCGTAATTTTGTAAAGGAAAGTGCCATTTTCATTCTGTCCATAAGGGTATGTTCAATTCTATATAAGGGTAGTTGTATTTTTTATGCTCTAAATAAATGTCATACATATCTCATATTTGGTTATAATGGTTTGTAAATACCTGTATAAGGGTACCCCTTCTCACATAGAGGTAAGTTTGTATAGACAGAAGAAAACTAATTAATTTACTATACCTATATAAGGGTTGTACATTAGATAATGTTAAATTTTGTTACCCTTATCCAATGTATGTGTCTCTCATAAGGGTGACTAGGTCCATAAGGGAAAAATAAAATTTACCTATCACAACACAATATTTTCTTATAACGGTATCATTTGGTTAGTATAACCTTATTTTCACCATTTCCATTAACCGATAATGTTTTTTCAATATAAATAAATAGAATTAAAGATGATAATTTGTGGTTTTGAATGTGTGAAGTGTATTAAGTGAAATCATTGAATTACATTATTATAAAGTGATCATAAATGATGGTATAATTAATATTAAATGGAAAACAATTTAATAATAATGGATGAAAATTAGTATATATAATGTTTTAGGGAGTCTCATAAGTATCCAAGAAGGAATATTGGAAAATCTTAATAAAAAATCCCCCATTAAATTTTTTATATATTAGTTTATATGAATATCAGGTGATCTAAAACTCACCATCAATTAAATTTATTTCATCAACAAAATTTTAACACACTTTTATCTCTTATGGTATAAATTATCCTTTGTTTTGGATTCCTTTAGTTTTTTTTGCTGCCTTTGTGAAGGGAACTGGGTGAAGCATTGTATGCTGGGAGATTATAGATCACATAATGTGATCAAACATCAAGAATATGTCATGAATGTTTTCCATGAAATGAAATGGTAAAATAATTGTTGTAAACAAAAGGAAACACATTTTTAGCATTATTTCACATAATGGGATTACATGATGTGAAAGTAATGCATGTCATATATTCCTCAAAACCAGCATTTTAAACTGAGAAACTTGGAAATTTTCTTTTTGTTTCAAACTAAATTACATCACTCTCAACCAAGATCCATAACCATGTGATTTTAGAGTTCTCTAATCCCTCTGGATCATCTTTTCGGTGATTGTTCTTCGTGTTGTTTACACTATGTCTCTTTAGATATCAATTCTTATTAAATTTTCTACTCCCTCTTACATTAAACCTCGTATTTTTGATATATAATCTTTGTATTGATGGATTTTAAAATAATATTATTGAATCAGTATTCTAGGTTGTGTTTTAATATCTCTATTTCCATTATTCTTCATTGTAAAATCTCATTGTAGTTGGTGTGATACATGATCTATATGAAAAATGTAGGTGGTTCTATTTGAGTTGTTACATATAATTATAAATTAGTTGTATGATGTAATTTAAATTTATTTTAATAACATTAGGATAACCGAACACGATATGAACTGAAATAGTGATTCGAATTGGCATGAGATTTTTGGAAAACCTCCAATTCTAATAGAATAGAAATTTGGGGTGTTTTTTTATTTTTGGAAGTTTTGTATTGATTTTAGAATTGATTATTTGAAATGGATAATATTTAATTGATAAAAATATATTAATTGGTTTGTAATTGAATAGGAATGAATTTTGGAAATTAAAACCAAGTTTTGGTATTGAATGTTAATTGGCAATTTGAAATGGAAAATTTGAATTTGAATTGTTAATGATGAATAATTTGAAATGAAATGATTTCCCCCCATTTCATGTGATTTATTGAAAACATGAGAACCTAGGTAGTAAATGTGTTATTTGGGATTTTCTTGCTTGTATAACTATTATCTAGAATATGGATTGACAATGAAGAATAAAACATGAGACTAGTTTGGGAGATCTTATCTATTACGGTATATTGATTACTACAATTTTCGTGGAGCCGAAGGGATGTATATACACATATTACCATGATCACTAATATTAGAGTGTGAATTTCATATAACAATAAATTATAATACAATAGAAAAAACATCAATGTTATTTTTTTGTTAGTTTTATTATAAATTACATTTAAAATGATCTATTTTTCTAATGCAAATTTCATTATATAAACTATTTTAATATAAATTATTATATTTGGAATGATTTAAATGTTTTAAATTCCATTTAAATGAATGAAAGTATTTTTAAATATAAAAATATATTTCTATGACTTGTTTTAATTAAATTGAACAAGTGATTTGGTTTTTTATTATTATATATTTTTTTGGGATACTTGGTGACATCCAGCTAGAATTTTAGCTCACATCCTAAATTTTCCTTCAGGGGTTTGATGGTTTTATTATACCAGGTCTGAAAAAAGTTAATGTAAATATTGTTTCAGGGGGATTTTCATGATCCCTTATGTATTTGAGAGACATAACAATTGAAGGATTATGTTTATCTTGTATTTATTGAGTACACTAATGATGTTTTATATGGTATTTCGATATACTTATTTGGTTCTGGTACTATCACATTTTGGAGTTTTGAGACATATTAATATGTTTCCTCACCGTCCATATTTTTCTAGAAAATATGTTCCCACTTTTATATTATATGATTCTAGATTCTAGTCACCAACCCGAGGGGATCAGGAACACCCTTCAGGCCATGTCAGTTTCGACTCAGGTATCAGGTCACCAATGTTTCAAGGCCTGTTCATGACAATGTGGTATGAGAGGTGCAGGATTAAAATCATTCCTTAATGTTAGTATGTGTTTGAGGGATGTTTTTGGGACATAGGAGGTCTTTTTGAGTGAGTGGATAGACTTATCTAATCATATCTGGCCATAACACACAATGAAAACATTGGAAAAGGAATCTTGAAAAATAGTTCTAGTCTATTCAATTATTTTAATATGTATTGGTTTAAATCAAAATCAAGATATCTATATGATGGAATTAATTTACCTGTTTCTCTTTCTTGAGTTATTTATCTTAGTTATCTTATAATGTCGTTAAAGTGGGGTTTTTTATGTTGTGTAGAATCATGCACAAATAAGACATGTGAATTGGATCCCAGAGGAAGATTTTGAATAAACTCAATTAGGGAATCCTCTCATGGACCAGAATCACATTGAGATAATCGTGTTAGTTGTCCATGCTCTGGGATAGTCACCTACAATCATTACCATTCAATCCCCAATTGTGGAACCTTATTGGGATGAATCCTGGAATCTTCCTCATAATTTCCTTCTCTATAATCCATCAATGATACAAGGTTAATTGATAATTAAGAGGATGTGGATTGGATAAGGAGGATTGAGGTTTATTTTGAGTTCTTATAGAACCTAAATTTTATAATGGTGAAATGTCCCAACTTCAATTTAGAATGGAGTAATACTTGATGATGAGAAACGATGTTGATAGTAAAGAATAATGAGGGTTCAGAGTGGAAGAAATTCAATGCTATTTTCACATAGAAGTTTTATTTAGAGTCTATGGTGCAATCTAAGGCAATTGATTTTTCAACATCGAGTAGTATTACTTGACTATGATTGTGTATGTTGACCGATTAACTGATATTGTGCATTTTTTACCTGGTAATGAATCTAATGAAAAGATAAAAACATGGTGCTTTATGTTGGGAGATTATTTTGAAATTCATCCTTTATTTTTCTTAATGAATCACTATTCTTATGTTGTTGAACTAGATTTGGTGTAGATTGCCTAACTAGATCTAGCTGGTAATTTAGGTATGATGGGAGTTCCTTTTTTCCCGTACATTCCATTTAGTACGTTATGATAAAGGGAAGAGAAAGGGTTATGAGTATAATAATGGATCATGAAAATAGGGTTCTTCTAGACCTCCTATAAAATATATAATAGGCCCTTTGTGTTGCTTATAACATCTAATGAAAGGGAATTCAGAGTGGGTTTTCATAGAGGTTCCTAGGATTTTCATATCCTATGGGCATAGAGGACATACAAATATATTATTTTATATTATCCGTAATCCATATAGAGGAATATAATCAGCATTATGAAAAGGAACTATGGTGGAATAAGATGCTTCAAGACAAAAGGGGTTCTAGCCATAAGAATTTGGAAAAACGATACTTCATGTATTTTAAGAGTCTCTGGAGGAATCTAATATGTGTACAATGACTTTAAGATGTTCCATCACTGTTGCTTCATCTTTAGTGATGTATTTATTAGATACTACTGCATATCACTTGTTCAAATCGACTCGTATTTTAAATCATATTAATCATCCAACACATATTTTATATTTTGTGATCGATATAAATACTCCCCTCAGAATTAATATAGAGTAAAATATTCATTTTCATACTTGTGTTTTCTATTTATTGGATGTTTATCTTACCTTTAATATTTTTTTCATGACATGAAACATGTAGATGTAATTTTCATGATGGATTGGATCATTTCTAATAAATCATAAATTATATTATTTCATTGATTGGTCTTCTTTACTAAGTCTCATAGATTTTTCCATATATTTTAAGTAGAATGGGACCTGAGGCTGATTAGAGTCTGACCATTTTATCAGGAGTTGGGAGATATAATATCAGTGTTTTCTTTTTGTTTGGAGTGGGAATCATTGAGTTCATATATCCATCTATTTTTTTGTCAAGTTTCAAAATATTATTGCTTCCCAATTCCCTAGTTTTTCACTGATAAAGGAAGTATAGTTTTCTATTAAATTAGTTCCTCATAATAAACCATTATCTATTCATTTTTACATCATGATAACATCAAAAATTAATTTGTTGAAGGGAAAGTTGGATACTATTTTATAGAAAGGATTTATATTCCTGAGTGTGTCATCCTAGGCATCTCCTATTCAATTAAATAATAAAGTTGTTGGAGCACTTCGCCTATGTTTTGATTATTGAAAACACAACCACGTTATAATAAAGAAAAATTATATGTTTCATTGGATTTATGATATGTTTGACCAACTGAAAGGGGAAATGTGGCTTTGGAAGGTTGAACTTTGATGTAGTTATCATCAGTTGAGAAAAAATAATTGTACATTCCTAAAAAAACATCTACAGTAGATATATCCAATATGTGTTCCTTGTTATGAAATTTGGTGGAGGAAATGCTCCTATAATATTTATGGTCATGAAAATTGTGTGTATATTTTAGTGTCTAGATACTTTAATGGAGTTCTTTTTGGACGTAAACCTTGTTTACTATATTTCCATGTAAGTCCATGTGCATCTTCTAAGAGATGATTTGGATTTTTTTGGAGATCTATGACTTTATTCCAAGCTATTAAAATGTGGTTTATGGATTTAGGAATTGATTTTTTTGGTACATGCGGTCTTGGAACATAGGATTCCAATTGATATTGATAATATTAAATCTACTACGACATGGTAGAAAATGAATAATTTTTTCATGATTCATATCCTGTTGGGTTCAATCTAGTAATATCACTAGTTCAGGATGGATTTAGAAAATATGTCTTCTCTGATGACCACTTTCACTTAAAATGGGGTACGATTAGATTGTTATAATAAGCGTTACAGTTATTTTTTTAAGATAAATCATATTTTTATCTCTTAACATATGTTGATTCTTCGAGAGTTCGGGCAAGGATATGTGGTCTTCTATGATGCATTATGATCATTTTTGGGATATGTTCAAATATAGGGTGATCAATTCATTTATTATGGATCTTAGAAGATTTTTCCACTTGAGAAGATTTATCTGAACCACGACCTTGAACTCACAACCATGATATTATAACATAAGAATTGGGTGAATTACCTCGTCATATAAATGATTATTGTGTATTATGACCACAATATCAGGAGTAATTTCTTCTCATAAAAATATTATAATCTCCACCCGAGTCATTGGGTTGAATAAATTATGCATTTTGATTTTGAAAATTATTATACCCCATGGAAAAGGAATTTCATAGAAGATGTGTTGAAAAAGAATCTTATGACCCATGTCGTAGAATAATCATTGGAAGAGTGGAACCTGATGGATATTATTGGTATTTTTCCATATATATGTTCCAGAAATAATTTATATGTAACACCACAATCTTACACTGTATGTTTGTATTTGAATAATTTAATAGCTTGAGATGCACACAACTTTTATATTCCAACACACAATGACCAATCAAACTAGCCATTATGAATATTAATACCCACTTTTTGAAATTTTATAAATTCTATCTTTCACAATGGACTACATTTTTGAATTCGGAATATAGTAATTTCATTATGGTGATTTTTTTGGTATTATTCAGAATACATTCAATTTTTTATGAAAAGAGAAAACTCTATGTTATTGTTTAAAACTGTCTTTTTATATAAATAATTTTTTATTTAAATATATTTTTTTCTATATAGATAAATAATACCTATATATGTTAAATGTAATTTATTAAATTCATTTGATAATAAGTTTACATAAAAAAAGGTTTGTTGAACTTTTTGTGGTCTTTTACCCACCTTCTAATAGAATTTAAAAAATTTCATAAAATATAAATTTACCACTTCTGTGAATTGAATTTCAAAAATCCGAGATAGACATTAGATATAATTATGTAAAATGTGGTTCAAAAAGAATAAAATTAATTTTGGGGAATAGTAACTTTTAACTTTTATTTACAATGTTTAAAAGTAAATGGGGTAATTAAAGGTAAAAATGATGTCATTATTACCCTAACACGTGTCCTAATTCTAATGGATAAGGGTATTTCAACTAAACCCATCCTTTGGAATAAAATATCATACATTAGGTTTAGTTGGATTATATTACAACATTTATTAATATTTAATTTCAAAAAGAGTTAAATGTGTTAAAATTATGTTTTCTTAACAAATTTTTTTAATATAGATCTATAAATTAGATAAAATAGACTATACATATCAATTATAAATCTAAATAGATTTCCTAAATAATTTTATCTTTTTAAAAAAAGTTTAGACATTAAATAATTAAATGTATTTATGACACAATGATGATGGGGTAATTTCCTTATTAATGAATGATTAACATAATTGATATTTTAAATACCCAAATAATTATAATTTGAGACTTAAAATTAATTGAAATAATTTTCATTGTTACTATGACATGTTAGGGTAGATTAAATTAATTGTTTTCAAAGTAATTGTGAAATTTTTCCTTTAACAAAAACAAAATACCAAATATTGTCAAAATTGACATAAAAGAGTTTTTTAAAAAAAATTTATATTATCATTTGATATAATAATCCTAAAATTAAAAGGTTTGTCCAAATAACTTATAAAATGATAGGTATATCATTAATTAACCACTAGTGGTTCTCGTGGAATTTTATAGTAATATTAATAACCAATTATAATATTAATACAAGAATACATTGTAAAAGATAAACTACTTAACTAAGAGTTAAAACTAAAAGATAAGGTTAATATGGTGACCCAAACTTTACTAAAACCTAATGGTTGAGAGGTTTTCAAACCATAACTACCTTATACTCGAAATAAATTATTTTTGAGCAATTTTAATTAGAATATTATTTTATTTTAAAATAATATTTCAGTCTTTTTCTAAGGAGCCACTCAACTCTCTTATAAAATGGAACATCCCCTTCTCTCAAATTCACACCTCCAATGCCATTTTTCTCGGCCAAAACCCATACACATATACTATCAACTATCCTCTATTCATTATAGAGGCCTTAAATTGGTCATAAATCCAACCAAAGGAGCTATTTTTACTAGATAAAAAGGAAGAAACTGAGGAAAAGTTAAATATTTTATCACCTCATTCAAATTATTTTCGTATTCCACATACTCATTCTTTGTTGTATCAACTATTAAATAATAACACCAGTATCTTCTATATAATGTGATTTAAATATAAAAATTTTACAACAATATTCATTATTCTATCCATCATATGAATGAAAAAGTCACCATACGGGCGTACGTAAAGCTTACTGTCTCCACGTCGTGGTGTAATTGTTATTCCATACATTATTATTTGGATGGGTATAATAATGTTGTATAATTTATGTAAATAATAAATATAACATATGAATGAATTTTTATATATTATTTAACATTAAATTATAAATGATTACACCTTCAATTGAATGAAATTGTCGCTCGTGCGTACGTACAGATTACTGTCTCCACGGATGCGATGAGATTCATTACCCCATCATAACCATTCAAAAATAATTTTCATATGATGATTAAAAATAATTTTTAAGGAACATAATATAATTATTTATATAAATCAAAAACATCCTATCCATAAAAAACATGACTTACCTAACAAAACATTTAAAGGAAAACGAATTAGTTAACACCTGATAGGACGATAATACTAAAATATTTTTAACAAAGAAATATTAGAAGATCATATATGATATAATATTTATGTATATGGTTTTTTTATAATTTAATAACAATTATTTAACTATTATACTTCAGTTTAACATACCCATGAACAAGGAAAAGTACATGGTATGGTTTAATTCTACAATCTCTTCATTATCTGAGGATATTTATACGTAATTATCTACAGTGAACCCTTTATCATCCACATTCATGTTTCATAAAATGTATTGAAAAACGTTTTTTACTATATTTCAGTCTATGTGTTAATTTCATGTATATCCTTGTTTGAAATTTCATAAGATGTTTATAAAGAAATATTTCCGTCGTTTTCCAAACAATTTACTTTACGACCTTTTCGACAAAGATATTTTCGGTTTTCAACCTTTTATATTTGAAGAACAATTTCAAATTGTGAGGATGCAATTTATTAAAGGTGGGGAGAATTTTTCACCCCAAACATCCATTGTACATTTCCTTTTTAATAATGCAATAGCTTGCATTGTATGCAAATTCTAGATTCTAACACACTACAACCAATCAAAGTAGCCGTTATGAATAGTAATGCCCACTTTTTGAAATTTTATAAATTTTATCTCTCAAAATAGACTTCATTTTTGGATTTGGAATATTGAAATTATAATAGGGTAAAATTTTGGTACTTTTCAGAAAACTTTTATAATTTGATGAATAGTGAAAATTAATAAGTTTTAAATAAAAACATGTTTTTACTCAAAATAATTAGTAGTGATAAATTATGAATTTGAGTTGTTTTAAAGTATAGTTGAAATATTTTTTTACCATTTAATACAGTGTTTCTTATTTACATAATTTCACATTTAAACTGGACATAAACAAGTTTCAATCTTTCGATAGTTATTATCTCTTAAAAACACTCTTTTTGTTTTAACAACATGAATTAATTTTAAATTAATTTCTGCCACTACTGTGTTTTGAAATTAGAAAAATGGAATCCATATTTTGAATCAGGAGGTCCAGATTTTGTAAATAGGTAACTTTTATTTTTAGACATTTTGAATTATTACTTCGGTAAATATTTTATTTACCATGGTTGAAGATTATATCTGGTAAATAAGGGTAAAAAAATAATCTTATAATAATATTAATTTACCATAAAACATTTCCTAACCCTATTTTATGGTACATGTTCGACCGTGGGAATCATTGGGTCGAATTTGGGACCCCATGGTACCACATGTAGGTGATAAGGACACTTCATATATATTAAGTTAAAGTAAATACAAAAATGACATGTGCATATATCATTTAGAAAAACAATTTTTACATAGGGTTATATATGTTATGTATTTGACTATAAATATTCATTAGAAATATAATAATATTTTATACATAATGGTATTTTATTTATAATTTTTAGATATTTTATAATTAAATTTAGTTATGACACAATAATGATGCAATATTTTTCTTATTAATGAAATAATCAAACAATTGGTTTTATAAATGTAAAATAAGTAAAATTTCAAAGTTTTGATGACATCCACAAATATTATTGGTTAATATGACATGTTAGGATTTATTAAATGAATTTTTTTCGAAATAATAATGTTGTTATGAATTTAACAAAAATCAGTTATTGAATAGTGTCAAAATTGTCATAAATGAGTTTTTTTAAAAAATATTATATTATTAATTGATATTCTATTTCTAAAAATCTATGGCTTGTCCAAAGAACTTATATCATAATATTTTTTTCATTAATGGAAATCTTGGGTGTCGCTCGGATGTATATAGTATGTTTATTAATTATATAATATAAAAATACAAAGTCACATGATAAATGTCAAACTAATTAATTATGAGTTAAAACTAAAAGATAAGGTTAATATAATGACCCAAACCTATCTAAAATCTATTGTAGGAAATTATTTCGACCCACCAGAACATTGTAATTTGAATAATCTACATTGGATCCATTATAAGATGAATATAAATTTATTATAAATTAATACATTATGTTTTTTCTAAAGAGCCCCTTCCCCCTTATAAAAGGACACCACTTCTAGAAAAAATTTCATACCATTACAACATTTTAGTTTGGAAAATCTCTACCTAAATATCCTTTCACATATCCTCCCTTAATCTTATTGGCCATCCATTAGTCATAAATCCATCATATGGAGCCCTTTTGATCAAATCAAACGGACGAACCCGAAGAAGATGTACGGTTTTCACCACCCAATTTCATGTACCATTCTTCTTCAAATTATTATTTATTTATTATATCCATTCTAAAATAATAACTCTAGTATCTTCTATATACTGTTATGTTATTATAAATATGGTATGACCATATTCATTATTCTGTCCATCCTTTTAATGACACCATATGTGTGTACGCACGGCTTACCGTCTCCACGTCGTGGTGTAACTGTTATTCAAAACATAATTATTTGGATGGGTATTATAATGATGTGTAATTGCGGTAAATTATAAATTAAACTTGATAATGATTCTGAATATATGATATACCATCCAATTATATATTATTTTAATCTCATAAGATTGATATTTTCGCTCATGCATACGTATGGGCTACCGTCTCCACGAACTCGATGAGATTCATTCCCCATCATATCCATGCAAGTATAACTCTCATTTGATGATTAAAAATAATATTTAAGGACATTATATCATTCCTTATATGAATAAGATACAAACTATCCATAACAAACACAACTGATTTAACAAAACATATAAAAGAAAATGAGTATGTTGACACCCAACACGATGATAATACTAAGACATTATTAACAAATCAATGTAAAAAAGATCATATATGATATCATATTAATGTATACGATTCATGATTAATTTAATAACAATTATTTTACCATTATATTGCAGGTTAAAGAACCCTCAACCAAGGGAAAGTACAAGGTAAGAGTTTTTTTTCACAATATCTTCATTATTGAATGTTGTTTATACGTAATTATCTACAGGGACCTCTTTATCATCCATACCCATGTTTTATAATAAAAAATTTCAAAAAATTCTTAATATTTTAAAGAATATGGGTTAAAGTCATTTTTACCCTTGTTTGACCTTTTTTAAGAAGTTTTTAAATGAATCTTTCCAATGTTTTCCAAACAAGGTCCTTTTTACCCTTTTCGACAGAATTAAGGTAAGAATTTTTTTAACTTATATGGAGGGTGCGACTATTTTCTGCCGTTATAAAACCGTAGAAGATTCCCTTATAATCATATAAGAATATTTTTAAAGTAAATGTTTTAGTTTATAATTATGTGACCTTTAAATGATTTCAAAATGAATATTTCAAGAAATTGTGAAAGGTACTCTTTATCAAGATCAGAATTTTAGTGTTTTAAAGATTTATCTTTCTAAATATTTTTAATTAATTTTGATGTATTCAGAATGAATTTAAGGATTTATTTATATGGACTTGAATGTTTTGAAATGATATTTCTTTTTAAAAGTTTCATAGTGGTATGGGACACAATGATTCAAAAATCTCTTTTAAATTACTTACTTTATAAGTGTATGACTTTTAAATGATTTCAAAAAAGTGATATTTCTCTCAAATAGTTTTGAATTCATCTATTTCAACGTCCTTTGATGGATTATAAGCTTATTTGAAGTTTATTTATTATGATACAAAACTTCAATATTGTATTTATGGTTTTGTGGTATATTTGACTGTATATGTGTTATTTCTATACCATTCATGGTTTATGGAGAAAGTATTGACATATCGTATTCTAGTTTTAATTAGAATGTTTATATAATTTTTAAACCTGTTCATTTGAGGAATGTATTGGACTTAATAAGTGACGAGTGGGGCCCACTATAGCTCCTCGATGCATCGGTAGGTATCATGAGACAAACTAGTATCTTGGCATAATGCCTTGACAAAATCTTATTTGTAGTATTGGCACAGGGCCTTGACTATGTGGTTATGATAGTCTGGCATTATGCATTCCATCATTATGAAAGTGGTTATTGATATTGCATGTGATTATTGGACTATTAGAATATCCATGTGAATAATTAAATGGAATTATTTCAATTTATTTTTACCATGTAATGCTGAATTTCAAGTTTAAAAGGCTTTTTTTTTAGTTATTCATTTCATTATATGATTATATTTATTTAATAATTTTTTCCGCAATATTTTTATCCTTACTAAGAATATGAGCTCACCCCTTTAAATGTTTTATTTTTCCCTAGATGTGAAGAATTATTTTATGAATGACATGCAGGGATAGTATGAGGGATTATGAAGACAATATTTTGTTGTACTTTTTCACTTTATTATGTAATATAATACTTATGAATGTATTTAGTGTTTCTAAGGGTATTAAACTAATCGGTCATTCAAGACATCATCATTTGTGATTATGCCGATGTTATGTAATAATTCATAGACTCTGGGTAACTGGGGTCGGTGCATTACCGTTAGTATTAGAGAAATCTAAGTACAAACAATGGAAGATAGATTTAGATAAAATTTGATTGGATCACATAAACCTATGATGGACTTTGAGGATTAGTATAGAATGAATTCCTATAATTTTGGTATTGTAGAGATTTTGTGAGTTTTTCGAGGAATACATCCCTGCCTGGATATGAGCAGGTAGAGGAGGCTCTGGCACGAATGTACCTAGGGGTAAAACTCGAAAACACTTCTTTGAGCTAGACTCTAACGGGAACTGGTTCATGACAATGGCCCTTGCTGCACTTTTGGTTATGACACTCCCGGGGGATATGCCTAGGATAATTTCATTTTCATTACAAATCATTATGAAGGGTTTATGAGTATATAATTCCACAATGAGAACATCTTTATGATTATGGTTTATATCCATAAACCATTCATTTTAAGATAGGTATTTTACATGTTTGGAATTATTCATTGCAATTCATAAACTGACCTAGTATTTGATATTGTATAGAAATGGGTCCAAGTAGAAGGAACGTGAACTCCAGCAATACGAATGATCAAAAGAGTAAGAAGGATCATATCATTCACAGTATTAATCCAACATTTAGAAGGGAAATATTCTCCCATGTATTCTCAACATATGATGAAATAATATCATGTTTTAATAAGATAAGTAAATAATTTTCCGAGTCCTGTGGCTTTGAAGGAAAGTAAGATAAGAAAATAATGGAAGAGGGAATGATGGATAAAGGGAAGACGGAAAAGAAGATTTTTCCCATATGTGATAACTGTGGAAAGAAACACCCTAGAACCTTACTCAAGATAATGGGAGACTGTTATAAGTGTGGAGAAAAAGGACACCGAGTACGTGGCCGCAAGGTTAAGAAAAAGGTTTCAAATGAACAATGCTTCATCTGCAAGGAGTTGGGACACTACACGAACCGATGCCCAAATAATCAGAGTATTTCCCAAATGATGCTATTGGATAATAATCAAGTTGTGATACTACCACAAATGAGGAGGAATGATTAGAGTCCTTATGTTTTTATTAGAGAATTATGTCATTTGAGTGTTCTATCAAAAATGCACTGGTTATAATAATTATGAAGTATATAAGGATTGTAATGCAGTACTATTTCATTAAGCACTAGTGATTTTTTGGAAACATGAAATGTTACTCAATAGAAGGCTAAATTTTAGGAAAATATATGGTTGAGAGAATGTTAAACCATAATATAGTTTGGATACCGAGGTAGTGATTTTGTAATAATACATGATTGATTTAGATAAATTATATTGGATATTTTTTATTACCTAGAAACTAATTAATGATTTGTAAATTCCATCATTGTTGGAGATTACAAAATTTTTGGATAGAAGGATTATATCTAGTATTCTATAAGTAATAAGGGATCATGAATACAATCAATAATGTTTTATAGTAACCCAGGATGTTGCAGTGTTTTAAAAGTATACATGATGAAAGTTTTCACATGTTATTACGTGAAAAAAACGATCTTCATTATGTTTACCTTCCTTAAAAATTTTGGACTGTGATTTTGGATAAAAGTATTTTGGATAATTCTAGTTTGAGATTATTTTTGTATTTCCATAAAAGGACAACTCGTAGGTCAGGCGGCAACCCATCGTGTCTGGCAAGGCCATGAGACATGAACTTGCAACAGACGGGTGACAAGGGTGTATCACCTACCACTGGCCCACGTGATGTTCTGGATTGAAAAAGTAGTTTTTTTAAAAATGATTAGGTAGATGAATTATTAATTTATTTTTTCGAACCCTATACGAATAGCATAAATAGAATATTATTTTATCTTTTAGAGTGAAAGATGAGTTTGTGGTAGAAATTAGTTAATGAATGGGACTATACTTGTCAAGTATATAGTTTACTGCTTCTCTTATTATATGAAGAAATTAATTATTATACTTTAGTGAAGGGATCGTAAAAACATTTTTTCTCCTAATACCATATGTTTTGTTGAAACAGTGTTATTTTAGATCATCATAGATTGATTAATTTAAGGGCCACAATTTTACACTTTTTTTGATTGATGACCTCAATCACTACCTATAAATATTTATGTTTTTCCTCCAATTTCATGTCATTAATTTACACTAATGTTCTCCTAATCGAGATCATAATTTGGTGGTGACCCACTCATTCCCCATTTACTCTTATTAAGACTAAATTTTATTAACCCGATTTTCGATGTGGGTTTTCCCACAAAGATATTTTCTATTTTCAACCTTTTATTTTTGAAGAAAAATTTAAAATTGTGAGGACAAACTTTACTAAATTAGGGCAGAATGTAACATTCCAAGCTTCCACAGTAAATTTTCCTTTGAATAATGAAATATCTTGTATTTTACGCAACTTCGAGATTCTATCACACTACGACCAATCAAAGTAGCGTTTATAAATTGTAATAGACACTTTTTGAAATTTTATAAATTTTATCTCTCAAAATGGACTTCATTTTTGGATTGGGAATATCAAAATTATCCTTGGGTAATATTTTCGTACTTTTCAGGTCACTTTTATATTTTGATGAATAGTGAAAATTACTAAATTTTAATTAAAAAAATCTTTTTTAATCAAATTAATTAATAGTTATAAATTATGAACTTGAGTTGTTTAAAAGTATATTTATATTATATTTTTACCATTTAATACAATTTTGGTCATTTACATAATTTCAAATTTAATCCGGACACAGACAAATGTCAATCTTTTGATAGTTATTATCTCTTAAAAACAAGCTTTTTGTTTTTACAACTGGAATTAACTTTAATTAATTTCTCCCACTTTAGTGTTTTGATTTTAGAAAAATGGATTCCATATTTGGAATCAAGAGGTCCAAATTGTGTGAATAGGTTGCTTTTATTTTTAGACATTTTGAATAACTACTTCAGTAAATATTTTATTTACCATGGTTGAAGGGTAAATCCTGTAAATAATGGTAAAACAATAATATTATAAAAATATTAATTAATCCTAAAACGTTTCCTAACCTATTGGTTGATACATTTCCGAATATTTTCATCATTGGGTAGATTTTGGGACCCCATGGTGCCACTTGTATGTGATAAGTACACTTTATATTAAATAAGTTAAAGTAAATACAAAAATGACATAAGCATATATCTTTTAGAAAAACAATTTTTACATAGGTTTTTATATGTTATATTTTCGAATATAAATATTCATTAAATATATAAACATATTTCCTAGATAATGGTATTTTATTTATAATTTTTAAACATAAAATAATTTAATTTAGTTATGATACAATAATGTTGTTGTATTTTCCTTATTAAGGAATGAATCAAACTATTGGTATTATAAATGTAAAATAAATATAATTTCAAAGATTTGATGACTTACAAGAATTATATTATTTAATATGACATGTTAGTATTTATTAAATGATTTTTTTACAAATTAATAATGTTTTTATGACTTTAAGAAAAATAAATTGTTGAATATTGTCAAAATTGACATAAATGAGTTTATAAAACAAATATTATATTATTGATTGATATTCTATTCATTAATATATATTGTTCGGCCAAAGGACTTATATTGTGATAGGTGTATCATTAATGGACCACTTGGGGGTTTCTTGGATGTATATAGTATGTTTATTAACTATATAATATAAAAATACTAAGTGACATGGTAAAAGTCAAACTAATTTACTAAGAGTTAAAACAAAAAGATAAGGTTAATATAACGACCCAAACCTGTCTAAAATAAATTAGTTAAAATTATTTCCACCCATCCCCAACTTTTAATTTTAATAATCAATTTTTGACCCATTAGAAACTTAATATAATTTTTTTTAAATTAATATATTATGTTTTTCCTAAAGAGCCCCTCCTCCCCCTATAAAAGGACACCACTTATAACCAATTATTCAAACCTTCAAATCCCTTTCGATCATCCAAAATATTCCCAAATAACCTCTAAACTATCCGACCATAATTATAGAGGCTTTCCTTTAGTCATAAAGCCAACCTAAGGAGCCCTTTTTATCAAATCAAAAGAAAGAACCTGAAGAAGACGTAACGGTTTCACCACCCTCTTTCAAGTTCCATTCTTCATCAAATTCTTCATTATATATTATTTTCATTCTAAAATAATAACTAGAGTATAATCTACATACTGTGATGTTATTATAAATATGGTAGAACCATATTCAGTATTCTATCCATCCATTGAATGACACCATACGTGCGTACGTACGTCTTACCATCTCTACGTCGCGGTGTAATTGTTATTCAAAACATTATTATTTGCATAGGTATGATAATGGTGTGTAATTGATGTAAATAATAAATATAACCTTGATAATGATTCTTTATATTTGATATACCATCCAATTATATATTTTTTTAATATAAAAAAATGATATTGTCGCTTGTGCGTACGGACGGACTACTGTATCCAAGAACACGATGAGATTCATTCCCCATCATATCCATGCATGTATAATTCTCATTTTATTATTAAAAATAATGTTTCTGGAGTTTATATAATTCTGTATATGAATAAGATACAACCTATCCATAAAAAACATGACTTATGTAACAAAACATATTAGTGAAAACGAGTAAGTTGACACCTAAAACGACGATAATACTGAGACATTATTAACAAAGCAATGTTAAAAGATCATATATGATATCATATTAATGTATTAGATTCTTATATAATTTAATAACAATTATTTCACTGTTATAAATGTGGTTAACCTACACTTAACCAAGGAAAAGTACACGAGAAGGTTTTATTTCACAATCTCTTTATTATCCGAGGTTGTTTATAAGTAATTATCTTCTGGGACCTCTTTATCATCCACATCCAGGATTCATAAAAAAAAAATTCAAAAAATTATTTCAATTTTATAGAATATGGGTTAAAGTCATTTATAATTTTTTTTAATTTTTATAAGAATTTTATAAATGATTCTTTCTGGGGTTTTCCAAACAAGTTCCTTTTTAACCTTTTCGACAGAATTAAGGTAAGAAAGTTTTTTAAACCTATACGGCGGGTGCGGCTATTTTCTACCATTATAAAATCATTGAATAATCCCTTAAATGGTTATAATAAAATTTTGAATGTAAATGTTTTATTTTATAATTATGAGACATTTCAATGATTTCAAAATGAATATTTTAATAATTTGAGAAAGGTACTCTTTATCAAGATCAGAATTATAAATGTTTTAAATGTTTATCTTTCTAAATATTTTTAATTAATGTCAATGTTTTCAAAATGATTTTAAGGATTTATTTTATATAGACAATAATGTTTTTAAATGATATTTCTTTTCAAACATTCCAAATTGGTATGGGACACATTGAATAAAAAATATCTTTTAAATTACTTCCTTTATAAATGTGTGACTTTTAAATGATTTCATAAAAGAGATATTTCTCTCAAATAGTTTTGATTTCATCTATATGAACATCATTTGATGGATTTTAAGCTTATTTGAGTTTTATTTATTAAGATACAAAACATCCATATTGTATTGAAGGGTTTGTGATATCTTTGACTGTGGATGTGTTATTTCTATAACATTCATGGTTTATGGAGAAAGTATTGAAATTTCATATGATAGTTTTAATACGAATGTTTATATAATATTTAAACCTGTTCATATGAGGAATGAATTGGACTTAATAATTGACTGGTGGATCCCGCTATAACTCCTAGATGAATCGGTAAGTCTCATGAGACAAACTACTATCTTGGCACATGGCCTTGACAAAATCTTATTTGCAGTCTAGGGACGAGGCTTTGACTATATAGTTATGATAGTCTGGAATTTTGAATTCCATCATTATGAAAGTGGTTATTGATATTTCATGTGATTATTCGACTTGTAAAATATACAGTTGAATAATAAAATGACATTATTTCAATTTATTTTATCCATGTTATGCCGATGTTCATGTTTAAAAGGCGTTTGTTTTAGCTATTCATTTCCTTATATGTTTATGTTTATTTTTGGAAGTTTCCAATATATTTTTGTCCTTACAAAGCCTCTGATCTCACCCCTTTCAATGTTTTATTTTTTCCAGGATGTGAAGAATTATATTATGAATGACCTTCAAGGATAGTATGATGGATTATGAAGACAATATTTCATTTTAGTTTTCACATTATTATTTTTTGTAAGTCTTATTAATGTATCTAGTGTTTTCAAGGATACTAAACTAATCGGTCTTTCAATACTTGATCATTTTTTATCATTCCAATGTTATGTAATAATGCACCGATTCTGGGTAACTTGGATTGGGGCATTACAAAGAGCCCCCTATTACACAACCCCCATGTTCATTGTTTCCTGGACCCTACTGTTAAATGGGGATTTTTTTACTATGCACATGTCTAGTGTCATCACTATCAGGTCATCATCATCAATGTGTCTGTGAAACCCAGACATTCCTCAAGAAGTATTGGGACTACTTCCTACCTTTTTGTTGTTATTCACTTCTCACAAGAGAGAATATTGGAAGAAATAAATTGGAAAAAATGGGTTTTATTTCGACAAGAACAAATATTCTAAAAACATCAACTCTTCACATATCTCTCAAAAAACGGATCTCTCAAGGCCCTATCGGTGGATAGAGGAACTCTCTGGTCACATATAGATGAATTCCAGAATCACCCATTGAACTCTTTAAATAGACATGGTGGAAGGTGTTACGTTTTTCACAACTCCACTACGAAAACCCACTAAGTGCTACATACAATTTTCGGTGGAGTTGGTGAGACGTCCACATTTGAAAATAGTGGTGGTTCGCCAGAAATCACCATTAATTATCCCCTTCCAGCTCCAATCCATTTGAGAATCTACCAAGTTCCAACGTATATTGAGAAATAACCTTTTTCAACATATCCTCCAGGTTCTCCTTCATGTAGACATTCATAAGTCGTCGAACCTGTCAATATATCACATCAGACATCTAGTGATATGGAATGTCAACATAATTCATCCCGGAATTGTACATAGGGTTCTTTCTCAATTCTAATGAGCATTGACTATCAAAATTTTCTATGTACTCCTCATCGCTAAAAGAATTCTCCTTGAGAGAATTATTTATCCTCAACAACTCTTTTCCATATTCTAAAGAATAAATGTTCTCTTCTTATTTCATGGGATACAAAACATACTTCTACATCCTTGACTACCAAGACAAAATTTATAATGAAAATGTATATCTATATCTCGATGTATACATTAGAATATTAGGATATCCATACATTCCTTTATCTTTATAAACATAAATGTGATGTTTCGATCCCCAATGGAACAATAATATCTTTGATGTACATTGAAGATACCACATATTCTATTTGACTATATCCTAGTGCTACTTCTCAGGATTGGATAGAAATCATCTCTGGATATCAACTGCTTGGGGAATGATAAGTCTCATACTAACCATAGCATAAATGAAGATACCAAATACTGAGGAGTAAGGAATCATCTCCTATACAACAATTTCATTCATGGATGATGGACATAATCTCTTTCTCAGTGTCAAATGGTTGGGAAGATGATTTCTCACGGGTTTGGATTTTTCCACATTGAAATGTTTCAGAACATGTTAAATATAATTCTCAAATGATATTAATAATGAACTCCCCGTTATATCAAGAATTATCCTCATCCTTAAAATCTATTTAGCTACTCTCAAATCCCTCATATCAAAAAATAGGATAACCACTTCTTCAACTGTCTAATACTCACTGCATCCTTCCAACTGATCAATATGAGGACAACACAGAGTAGAAGGGGAACAATGATAGCATCCTAAAATATCTTTATGTGAAAAAACTAGTTCACCCATTTTAATGTATATTCACTACCAACCATGAATTAGTCAAACTTTTTGTACAACTATTTACGAGCTTGTTTCAGTCCGTATAAGATCTAATTAAATTTTAATATGACTTTTTCTAGTCCATAAAACTAAATTCATTCATGATTGTACATATAGATATCCCTTGGGAGGTCAATGTGAAAAAATTCATGAACCATCCCCCATGGCCCATTCCATGAATAACCCTATGCCCGCCTTTTTTAGTCTTGGGGCTGGCAACTAGCACCAAAGGTGTATTCCAAAAAAATGGGAAGGAATTGACTTTATAACCTGTAAGCACACGTAACCAAGAACGCAATAGGATAGGAACACAAGTAAACCGAACTGTAAACAGAGTGACTATAATAAGTAAATGGGGCTAGAATAGAATCCCAACTAGAATGTACACGTACAATTGTGAAACAATACAACTGAACGAAAGGAAAAGACAACTACTCGATGGTCCATTGAGGATCCTACATGAAGGGTAGGTACAGATTGCCTCCTCACCACTCCATGTCTTGGTGTCTCCTCAGTGTACTGACTTTTCTTAAGGTCGACAACTAGGTACCTTATAGTCATGGTACTCTTAGCTTCAGTCAGTATTGTCTTTCATCTGCAACAAACACAACAAGGTGCAGTCATAGCCCGTGCAAGGGTGAGTAACGATACTTAGTAGGGACACTAAGACCCTCTAGGACACAAAAAATCCATAAAGGAGAAAACAAAAGGTATTAAATAGACATATATCCTTACCTAGTTATATGACCATATATATACCTATGTTATCAATTAATCCATATCAATCATGAGGAAAATACAGAGGTTCTGACTTAGCTCACACCAGGATTTATTCAAGAGTTAGTATCAAGTAACATTTCAAAAACAACGTCGAACTCCTAGGCTGCTGGAGAACTCATCATCTATTGAGTAGAGTGGGCCTACCATGTCACACAGAGGAGTTTTCCACTAACATGGGACTGTTGAGGAACTCCTCTTATCAAGTATTGTGGGTCTTTCACGTCACACAGAGGCTCTCCACACCATGGGTCTGTCGCGTCATACAGAGGAGCTCCCCCTCATAGCCTACTACGGTACTCATCCTTTCGTGTACTGTTGGACTATCTCTTCAATAAGGTCCTCCCCACCGTGGGTCTGCCACTTCACCAAGGCAATCCAATCTGGGCTAGTCATGTCACTCCGAGTCGAAATGGTGAGTAGTCGTCAAGTATCACCCAACCACTAGGACTCTGCACAATGCTCGATTGTCCTTCGAGAGGTTCCTCTCTACAAGCTATTGGTAGATACTCTAACTCCAAAAATTCATCACGAATAAGTTCCTCAAAGGTCCCTCATGTCATAGGGGTCTCAACGTAATAGACGGTTCGTCAATCGGACGCTCGGTCTATGAGTTATTAGCCTTTTAGTCCTGGCGGCCAAGTTGGATTCGTGCTCATCCAACCTGAATGTTCCCCGCCATAATCCAAAACCCCACTGGGGTATAATCAAAGGGACCATCTCACTCAATGATTTTCAGTGCCCCTGACTATTTGTCAAATGGACTTATGTTGCCAAAACTTATTGGCAAAAGTAAGTAAATGGGTTGAGGTGGGCCCGGGACTGGTCCGACCGTTTCAGACCGACCCGGCCTAGGCTGACCTGGTTCGGTTTGACCTGGCCTGCCCCATTGGGTCTGGCCCCACGCATTGGGTTCGGCCTGATGGTCCCATGGGTCTGTCGAGGCTTCTCGGACTCATAGGGTGCCTCGAGGGTGGCTCGATCGCGGAACGACGCGACCGTAGGCCGACTAGTCTTGGGGCGGCTCACAAGGTCATCGAAAGGGTGGCTCGGAGGGCCGCGACGAGGGCACGGTGGGGGAGGGGGAAAGGCATGGCCTGGTCAGTAGTGCGGCTCGGCGGATGGTAGTGTCATGGTTGCTCGACACGAAGGCGGTGTGACAAGGGGGTACGTCCCGGGGTGGCGCGTCGGCTCGGCAAGGTTGTGACATGACGAGGGGGTTTTTTCTAGGGTGGCGCAATGGCTCGGCATGGTGGCAGTGCAATGAGGGGGTTTAGGTCGGGATGACGCAGCGGCTCTATCTAGTCACAAGTGGCTCGGCAGGGTGCGAGGCTGGTTTTCCTAGGAGGGCGAAGCGCAACGGGGTGGCGCAGATTACGGTGGTCGTGGATGGTGGTGTTGTTGCTTTCGTCAACTTCATCGCATTCCTCCATTTGGAAGAACACATCAATGAAAAATTGAGGAGGGGTCTACCATGTTCGTTTGGCCCGAACCTTCCACATTTAGAGTGGTATAATGTGGTTCACAAAGAACAAAGCACGAACATGAATGGAAGATATATTGAAATATCATTTCCCACAACCCACATCAATATCTATCCCCAAAACCCAAAAAATAATTAGAAGGGGAGAAAATGGGAAGTGATAATCAAATAGAAAAAACCCCTACTTTGACCACTTGATGGCGTTGGTGGAAGAAGGTAGTTCGGCTTTCGATTCATAGTATATGAGGACATCTGATGTTGGAAGATGTCTTGATGAAGAACGTCGAAGGCGGGCGGTGTTCTTCGTGGTCAGAGCATTTTTCATCAGTGGAGTGTTCATCATGGTTGAAGAGCTTTCCTCTGAGAGCTCCATCCTCCCAAATTCCACCAATGATTCCAAGGATTATAGATTAAGTACTTTATTTAGTTTTTTGGCACATATTCAAAATATCCTAATCAATTAACCAGGTTGGAATATTAAAGTTATGTGTGTTTGATCAAATAATATAGAGAAAGTAAAGAGGATCTACCAAATTAATTGGGGGGGGGGGGTTGAGTGGGTTTTCTCCATAATGAGGGGAGTTCAAGAGGTTTAGGAATCGGGTGGCCCCACCACCATAACCTCTCATGGGAGGTTAGGTTCTGGTTGTCCTCATCACTAATACCTATCAAGGGAGGTGATGGTCAATTTGTCCCCACTTCTCAACATCTACATAGAGGATTAGTTCATGTGTACCCCACCTCCCAACACCGACATGGTTGATGAAATAAAAAAAGTCACAAACTTTTATTTTCCTTTTATTTTGACACAAAAAAACTCAACAACTTACTTTCACCCTTGACCATCTCCCATCGAGGTGGAAGTCTTCATAAGAAAATATCTACTCTGTGAGTTAGATGGTTCCCTAAGATTTCAATTCCTAGAAACGGTTCAATAGATAGAAAACCACTCTTTCACATTTACTGAACGTACCCGAACAACTGTTATGAAATTCATTTCGGGCACTCCGGGACTCAGAATCATGGACCGCCAAATTTCACGGACTCGTAAAATTCCCAATTACTAAAAATATTTACATGGAAAATCATGTTCTTTACATTATCATCATCTCAGGGATTTATGTCCCCATAATCCACAACTAAAACTAAGGGAACAAGTGGTAGTATTAAGCACGCATCTAAGCCACCTGCTCACATGTGCCATCTTGGATGTTCCCGTTCTGTCTGTGAACACACACACAAAAGGTATTGACCATTAATGAATGTCCCACTGCTGTCGATACCCAATCTCTAATGGAATATCTGTAAAAGTTTCCCCATCATCGACATCCAACTCGCCATGGTCGATGATATGAGAAGGGTCGTGCACATATCTCATCACCTAGGACACGTGCAAGACCTCATGCACCCGGTGCAACTGAGGTGAAAGAGCTAAGTGGTAACCCACCTAGACAACTTTTATGAGGAGAAAAAAGGATCCAATGAATCTTAGATATAACTTTCCACCTTGGACAAATCTCTATAGACGTCGTCAGGGTGAGACCCGTTGGAAGGTGTGGTTTCCATCCTCGAACTCCAGATGTCTCCATCTCATATCGGTATATTACATCAGCATGCTCTGTGCAGTTTTCAACTGCTCCTGGATGATCGGAACCTTCTATGTGGTAGCCCATACCATCTCTGGTCCCACTAGTGCTGAATCCCCTGGGCCAATCCAGCATAAGGGTGACCTGCAAGGTCACTCGTACAAAACCATAAAAGGTGACATACCAATGGTGGAGTGATAGCTGTTGATGAATGAAAACTCCACCAAAGGTAAGTGATCCTCCTAGCTATGATCAACGACTAAGAGACAAGAACATAGCATGTACCCAAGGGTCAGAATAGTCCTCTCAGTCTGGCCATTAGTCTGAGGGTGGAAGGCGATGCTCAAATGAAGCTACATCTGAAAGACTCTTGAAACCCCTTCCATAGCCAGGAAGTAAAATGTGCATCCAGATCAGAGACAATCATCATGGGTGCTCCATATAACTTCACTATCTTTTGTACATTGAGGCGTCCCAACATCTCTATTGAATCATAATCTCTGATCAGTAGGAAGAGGGCTGACTTGGTGAGTCGATCGACGATCACCCTTGTCGAGTCATGACCTATAGATTTATGTGGAATTACTGTCATGATGTCCATGGATATCCCATACCACATCCACTCTAGTACCTCTAAAGCCTAAAACAAGCCTGCAAGAACCTGATTCTCCTCCTTCAGTTGCGGATATTTGAAGCACCGAGAGACAAACTCTGCTACTAGATTCTTCGTTATCATCCACCAGTGCTGTCGTCGGAGATCCTGGTACATCGTCGCCACTTTTAGATGTACCCCTTGAGGTGATGTGTGGAAATCCATCAACACTTAATCCTAAAGTTACATCGGTACCACGGTATGTCCTCTAATGAGGATGATGTTCCCCCCACCTTCAAAAAATCCATCAGGTGCATGTCCTATGGATATATGAGCACGTCGTACCTCACAGTCAGCGTCCCCACGCTGCGCCTCCCAGACTCGATGATGAATTGGAGGAGTGACTTTATGAGACTGAAGAAAAGAAGCTCCATCACTCTCTATGAAGGATATTTGTAATGAAGCCAGTTGATCTGTCACCTCGCCTAGCAGTTGAATACCAGATCTCTCGTTGAGTTCATCTTCAACAACATTCCCCTTCACAGTAATATGGAATATCTCGAAATCCTAGTCGTAGAAGAACTCAAGACATTGTCCCTATCTCAGGTTTAGGTCTTTTTATAGAAGATATACATGAGAATCATGAGATCAGAGTATACTGTAAAATGCTTGCCCATCAGATAGTGACACCACATCTTCAAGATGAAGACCACTTCTACTAACTCCAGGTCATGGGTAGCATATTTATGCTCATGTTGTCTTAGCTGTCATGAACCATATGTGATTATTGTTCACTCCTACATCAGAACACATCTAATTCTAGTCCATGATGAGTCGCAGTAGACTACATACCATACACCCTCCTCTATATGCATCACAGTGGTGGAACTAATAATCCTCTGCCTCATCTCTTGAAAACTCAACTAGCATTTCTTAGACAGAAAAAAGGGTTTCCCCTTCTGTGACAAGATTTATAGTGGTTCTACTACTCTAGAGAAGTCTGGAACAATCCTCTGATAGTATCCGGCCAATCCCAAGAAAATATGTACCTCTATCACACTCCAGGGTGGCTCCCAAGCAAGTACCACCTCAATCTTCATTGGATCCACAGCCACTCCAGCCTTCAATACGACATGCCCCCAAATGTAAACCTTTGGGATCCTAAACTGGCACATTGAGAGTTTACCATAATGTTGGTGGTCTCAGAGTGTATCCAATACTACCTACAAATGATAGGCATGTTCCTCCTTAGTAGCCGAGTAAATCCAAATGTCATCGATTATGACCACTACAAAGAGATCATAGTATGGTTTCATGATCATGTTCATGAGTCCAATGAACACTAATGGAGTGTTGGTCATGTCAAATGTCATAACCAAGAACACGTAATGTCCGTTTTACACCTGATGTCCATCTTTTTCACATCTTCATCTCATAATCTAAGCTGGGGATAGCCTGATCTGAGGTCTATCTTAGAGAACTATTGTGCTCCCTTCACCTGATCAAAGAGGTCATCAATCCTCAGGATTGGGTACATGTTTTTCACTGTCACCTGGTTTAGGTTCCGATAGTCAATAAAAAGCATCAAGATCTCATCAGTCTTCTTGGTGATTAGAATTGGGGCTGCCCAAGGAGAAACATTGGGCTGGATGAATCCTTTCTCCTGCAAGTCCTCTAGCAATAACCACGGCTCACAAAGCTCAATGGGAGCCATCCGATATGCTGGTGTAGATATTGGTGCGGTCCTAGGGTCCAAGTAAATGTAAAATTCCACCTCTCTACGACGAGGTAGTCCTAGAACATCATTAGTGAAAACATCCACATACTGATCCACCACTACATGATAGCTCAGACCATCCACATCAATAAATCTGAGGGTAAGGCTAGTCAAATGATGAGTGATTGGATGCTCTCTCCTCCAGGTCATTCCATCCTACGCTTAAAAGGATCCCTTCTTAGTGGTGATGGTAAACCTGGTCCCATCGATGAAGATACACCACACCTTGCACCTAATACAGTCTATCTGATCATGGACGGTAGATAACCAGTCCATACCCATGATGACATCGTAAGTCATCGATGCCGCTACGAGGAGATCTTAGCCAAAGCTCTCACCTCCTAAAGTAAGATCGCACTGCCATCAACTGTGTGTAATCATCTAATATTCTCACGTTGAAGTCTCCAACCTTAAATATTGAGCCAATGGCTCTATGGGAATCTCAAATCTCCTAACAAAGGTGATGGAAATAAAATAATGACTGGAACCTGCGTCTATAAGTACTGCAACTATGGTGGATTAGACACAGATCGTACCTCATATCATCTTCGGAGCACCATGATTATAGGCCTCAGCTTCTTGGAGCTGGGCTCTCCCCACTACTCTATATGGACAAGGTGGACCTCCTAGTGGTGGTGGCGTTAACACCTCAAATCATCATCGACTACCAGCTACACGACCATCTCCTCTGCAACGTCCTCCAGATCCCTGTATACCTCCTCGGTCGAACCTATGTCTCTGCCCGGGATGTCCATCGAGCATCTGCTGATCATCTGAACAGAGGTTCAGATAGTCACGAGCCATGTTACCCTACCCGCCACATGCAAAAAACTCCCTACTCCTGGAATGACTAGCTCTGCTTCGGTTTCCCTGCACAACCAATCATGATTCATGCGGTTGTCCACCTGTAGGTTAGTTTCTCTTGGACCACTATAAAGTCTGTCTCTTTCTAGCTGCAGCAGACTCTGCTAAGTGATAACTAGTAGTGGGTCTCGCCACTAGTGACTGATCAGCAAGGAAAATCACATCTAAGAGGGCTCTCTCTAACACCCTCGCCTGCGTTGATATGCTGAGTGAGATCACAGAACCCCTAATCTCCTGCCTGGGTCCCTGATCAAACGTCATGGCCCTATATAAAGGTCCACACACCATATCTTTTGAGTAATGTGATAGATCAGTGAACCTCGCTGAGTACTGAGCTACAACCGAGCTGCCCTTCTGTAGATGACGAAGATATGATATGCGCACTGCGCGAAGAGTCGCTGAGACAAACACTGCCAGAAATAGGCTCTCAAAGTCAGCCATTAGAAGAATCACCTCTTCATGAAACTGGAGCATCATGCTCCACCATTTTCTTGTTGCTTCCTGTAGAAGGATGGAGAAAAGGATCACCATAATACCAGCTTGTGTACCTATTAGTCGGAATACGCTCAACATAGCTTCCATCTAATCCCCATCCTCATGTGGGTCCATCTCTCCCTTGAACCTGGGTGGAATCTTTCATTGGAACTTGTGCAACGTGCTGAAGCGGCCTACATCGTCTACTGTTGGGGCTGGTGGCATCGGTGACCCAACGGGGAGTGGTACCACTAGTGCCTCCACAGGAAACATGCCCTACAACGAGGCCTCATCGCTCGGGGGGATATCTATGCATACAACTCTTGGAACTCTAGCAGGCTCTCTGTGTTGAGGCATCCAGAAAAGAAACATGTGTTCCATGGTCAAATGTTATACCTGGTGAGCTGAATGTTATACCTAATGAGCTGACTCAAAAGATCACAAAGAAAACTCTTGAAAACACACACGCAATCAGTGTTTTCATTCACTGAGTTGGAAATCAGAAGTCAGGGACCTAGTGTATGCATACGTTGGCTACCTCACCAATAATGGACTCCCTGAACTGAAAACCTCACTCACTACACATAACACTATTGCATCACAAAAAAGATCAGAGACCTAGTTTTGTGGTAGAACCGACTCCTTTGATACCAATTTGTAATGACCCATCCCTCGAGGCTGGTTCTACAACTATCCTCAATCACACCTTTCATAGTCCAGGCGATGGAGACTAGCACCAACGAAGTATTCCCTAAAACTGGGAAGGCATTGCCTTTATAACCTGTAAGCACAACTAACCATGCACCCGACAATATTGGAGTAAAAGTAAAAAAGAAATGTAAACAGAGTGAGTGCAGTATGTAAAAGGTTCCAGAATACAAGGATAACCAGAAATTACAAGTAAAAAATGTGATATAATACAACTTATGAAAAAGAAAAGTCATTTAATGGATTATACTTCATGGTTATTAACTGAAAGGTATATATAGATCACCTCATCAGTACTCCACGTCCATCCGTCTCCACGATTTACCAAATCGTCGTATGGTCTACCTTCAGGTACCGTCCAGTCCAAGAACTCTTTCCCTCAGTCTGTACTGTCTATCATATACAACCAACACAACAAGGATCAAGTATAGCCCGTGCAGGGGAATGTATTACGATACTCCCTAGGGACCCCGAGACCCTCTAGGTCTCAAGAAATCCAACTAGGTTAAAACACCATGTATAAAATAAACAGATGTCATTACTTAGGTATATGCTTATACATATGCATATGTTATCACTGTATCCATCTCAATAATGATAAAAAAATAGAGGTACTGACTCATCTCACACCAGGAATTATTCTAGGGGTAGTATCTAGTTACATTCAGAACACAACGTCGAACTTTTCGACAGCTAGAGAAATACTCCTCTATCGAGTACTGTGGGTCTGTCGTGTCACAAATGGGAACTTCCCACTAACTTTAGACTACTGAGGTACTCCTCCTTTCTAGTACAATGGGTCTGCCGTGTCACACAGAGGTGATCCCCATCATGGGTCGGCCGCGTCACATAGAGGTACACCCCCTCATAGCCTGCTGAGGAACTCTTCCTATCGAGTACTGTGGGTCTTCCACGTCACTAAGGTGCTCCCCACCATGTTTTTTCCGCTTCACCAAGGCGCTCCCCATAGGGCCACTCGAGTCACTCTAAGTCAAAATGGTTAGCAGTCGTCATGTATCACCTAGCCCCTAGGTCTCCAAACAATTCTTGTTCATCCTTCAAGAGGATTCACTCTATTCCATATCATATTACAAAACTCTATTAGGGTATACTCAATGAGACCGTCATGCTCCAAGAATTCCAGTGCCATTGTCTTTTCGTCAAATGGATTTCTGGTGCCAAAAATTATGCCCAAAAGAATGTAAATGGGACGAAGTGATTCCTGGACCGGTCCCACTCGATCGGACCGACCCGACCCAACACCGATTGGGCCGCCCTGGTTCGGGTCAGCCCGACCTGACCCGCTGGTCCTGGCCCGACCCATTGCATTCAGTTGGACGACCCCAATGGGCCGTAGTGGCAGCTTGGCCTCAGAGGGTGCCAGGAGGGCGGCTCGGCCACAGAACACCTCAGCCACAGGCCTGCTCAGCTTGGGGTGGCTCACAAGGCCATGGTAAGGGTGACTCAGGTGGCTCGGAGGGCCACTGCAAGGGAGCGGAGGTGGTCGCGGCTCGGCTGGGCCCGATCATTAGCGCGCCTTGGTGGACTATTTCATGACTCGGTGGACAGCGGCGTCGTGACAAGGGGGTTCATCCTTGGTCAGCGTTGTAGCTAGGCATGGTGGTGATGTGAGGGGGTTCGCCCAGGGCGACACGACGGCACGGTTCGGCTGCAGGTGGATTCCTCCTGCGCGGGTGGCTCGGCCGGGCGCAGGGCCAGTTTAGCTTGGAGGGTGAAGCGCCATTGGTAAGAGCGGGTTGCGGAGGCCGTGGGTGGAAACACCATTACATTCATTGCCTTCGTCTCGTTCCCCCATTTCAAAGAACACATCAATGAAGAATGGTGGATGTGTCTTCCATGTTCATTTTTCCTGCACCCTCCGCATTTAGAGTGGTAGCAAGCTGTTCACAAAGAATGAATCTTGAACATGAATGGAAGATATTTTAAAGCATCATTTCCCACAACCCAAGTCCATCTCTTTTCCAAAAACCCACAAAATAATTATGAGGGGAGAACATGGGAAGCGATAAGAAAATAGAAATAAATTCCAAATTCGTTAGTTTGATGACTTAGGGGAAAAAGGTAGTACGGTGATCGATTATCTGTAGATGGTGATGTCCCACTTTGGAAGAATACATAAGGAAGAAGGATGAAGGGGGTAGATGTTCTTCGTTGGCAGAGCATTCTTCGTCAGTGGAGCATTCTTCGTTGAAGAACATGTTTTCCGTTGAAGAGATTTCTCCCAAGATCTCCTTCCTCCCAATTCCACCAATGATGCCAATGATAATAAATTATGTTCTCAATTTAGTTTTTTAGAACAAATTCAATATATCCTAATCAATTAAATTGGTTAGAATATTATTGTTCTCTGTGTTGGAACAATTAATTTGGAGGATGTCAAAAAGCTTCTCTAAATTAATTAGTGGGGTTTGGGAGGTTTTCCTCCCTAATGAGGGAGGTTCATGAGGTTTAGGCCTTGGGTGGTCCCCACCACCAAAAACTTTAATTGGATGTTAGGTTGTGGTGGTCCCCACCACTATAACCTCTCATGGGAGGTTAAGGTCTGGTTTTCACCACATCTAAACTTCTACATGGAGGTTTATATCTGGTGGAAGTCACCTCCCAACACCCACATGGGTGTTTCAAATAAAAAACATTAGTTGACCATCTATTCCATGGAATTAAAAAATTCAGGACCAGTGGTGATCTGTTGATGAGGTAGCATGAAACCTGAACAACTTCTCCCCAAAATTTCTTACACATCTTTGAAAAACTCATCATTCTTTATGAACATATCCATGATGGTTATTTTCATCCATTCAGACACATCATTGTGTTGTGGGTTGGGTTGGACCTTCCACTCATGTTGGATACCATGACTCCTAGAATATAAATCAAATTACATGGATGTGTAATATCCTCCATTGTCTCAATGAATGCTCTTCAGTATACTTCTAGATTTACACTCCACCGTTGAATAGATCATCATGATGTAGTTTATTTATCTGTACTTCATCCAAAAGAAGAACATCAACACCCTTATTGATGCATCATCAATAAAGGATATGAAATATTTATTACCACATAGTGAGTCAACCTCTGTGTGTCTAAATACATCAAAGTGCACCATATATATAAAATTTGATATTCTTGATGAAGCATTATAAAATGAGGGTCTATGCTACTTCATATACGAGAATTATATTCAAAGATCATGGGATGAATCCTTGTCAACACGGATGTACATAATTAATGTCGATAACCCAATTCATCTCACATGGCCTAGAAACCTTTTATATATATTAGATAATGTCTCTCCTTTCACTATATTTATTCTATCTATATATATCATCACATGATTTTTTTACAACATACTGCATATTTTTTCTTTGGTGATGATGATGGATCCTTTCATCATATTCTCTTCTCCATTACTGAAGATGTTGTCGTAACATTTTTGGTAAAAGGATTTTATTAATAATAGGTTGACCCAAAGACTGAGAGAATGTTGGAAATTATTCAGGGTGATTGTGTATCCAATGTTCATCTGACATAGATGTCACCCATGCCAAAAATATCTACTGAATCTGTATTCCCCATTTCTACTATACCAATGTCACAATATTGATAAGTAAAAAAAATAATCATGATTTTCAATGATGTGGCATGATAAATTAGTATCAAAAACCCATCATGTGTCTTGGTTTAATGTATGGAAACATATCTCTTCATCATCAATGTAGAAAAGCAAAAAATATAAAGTATGTCGTACATGTTAGTCTAAATTTATTCTATGTTGGTTGTTACTTTAGACCTTTTCATATAGCTACTTTTATCATTTCTTCTTCATGTGTCCCTCTATGCCACAATGGTATCATTTTTTTGGATGTCTCTTTAAATATTTGGACCTTCATCTACTCTTTATTTTCCAGTAATTATTTTCCCTCGTGCCCCTCTTTATTATCTCCCACAATTATCTTTGATGAGATATTTCATCTTGTTGTAACTCACATCCATCCTTCAACACTCATTATTGAGTAGTTCATACATTACCATTTTTGTGGATGTTTTCCTCTGTTAACAACGTTTCTATGTGAGATTAAAAGAATATAAAAACTATTGAAAAGTGTTCATATAAGGTGGTTTTCCTCATATTTCTTATATATAGGCTTAACTATAGCCACCAATTTATTCACCATTATCTGGAACACAATACTATTTATATCTATATATCTTCCCCTATATAGTCAAAGATTCATCAAACCATCAACAAGAGGATCTTGTAGTGAGGGGTATTCGACTTGTATGTATTTTCCAAAATCATCAACAGTTCATACATACTACTCTTTTGTGAAATTTGGGGGTAGAAAAACTGATTGATCTATTATAGGATTTGATTTATAATCTTCTTATTGTGCTTCTTCTACTCAGATTTCTTGGGGCATCAAGGAAGAAGCCCTTATTATTAATGGAATCGAAAAGTTTTGTATCATTAAAGAGATATTCCATTAAAGAAATACAAATGTTGTAGTTTGAAGTAGTCAACATAATCATTCATCTAGTGGATAGTCATTCCATTAAATTTCAATTAAGTAAAACTCAGTGTAGAATATGAAAAAATAGAGATCATTATTGTGACTGGAACAGTTGAAATGGTGGAGTTGACGCTTGGATCATCAAAATCAAGAACTAATTGATCAATATGTGACCAAATTAGTGTCACTGTATGAGATTGATCAATTTTTTGGTGATGATGTGGAACTGATGTGGAACACTATATATTCTACTATAATCTCACCGGAAATGTCACCAGCACCAGATAAATGCCTTCTTCTCTAGAAAGGGGTACTGTATCACCCAAATATATAACAAACTTTTGCCAAGCCTAAAGATCTTTTATTGGCTCCGTTTTTAATGTTGTTTAGTATGTTTTAATCTCATCAGAATGAATCATGAGAATATGCCATCAAAATAGGAGTCTTGACAACATGAATTTTCATATCACTAGATAATCTCCACTACTCACCATAATTTTTCCATAAATGGCTCGGATACCCCTTGTTGTGATTCATTGATAAAAAAGATAGAAGAATAAAGTAAGTAAATAGGAACAAAAATGATGTTCATTTAACAAATAATAGAGCTTATAAAAAACATCTATATACCTATTGCTCTATAATCAGAGATATCAAGGCTATCTCACTACATAGAGGATATATGATGACTATGATGGATGAATGTACGAAGCTCCCAAGACCATCCTTAAATAGACATGGTGGGAGGATTCAATTTTGACATAACTCTCCCACCATCCCCCACCAATCCTCACCTACCATGGTTGGTGGAGTTGGTAAAATAGCCTCCTTTGAAAATGGTGGTGGGGAGATGGACATCTCCATCACGTTATGTGTCTTTTCCTCCCACGTGAGGCCTACTTCACATTATATGTCACTATGTCATCCACCACCATATCCATGTGTGATACTAAAATTTGGAAAATGAACATGTTATATATATATATATATATCACTAAATCTATAACATCCATAATGATGTAGTAATCATGATGAATAACACTGAAGCAGCCAATATATGCTTTATGCCTCTATATGCATAAACCAAAATTGGATCCTCCTTCACAACCGAAGGATTCAAAACTCACCAAAGGGGTGGTTGAAAATTATTCTAATGATAAATAAAATTTAATGCGGTAGTTAGATTCATCTATGTATTAATGTATCAAGGGTACCTACAACATGATAGGTTCATTGAATTTTATAAGAAACAATGATTCCATTCATTTAATGGAGTGCACTGTCCATATAGAATTTTTTGGGTTTCATCTCATGGAAACCATATTTTACGTCCAATTAGAGGGTTCATCGTTGAGAAATTTAATTAATTTTTCCCATTATATAAATAATGTATCTCAAGGATCAAAAATAGAAGAAACAATGTTTGGAAGGTTTTGGAAGACACATGTTTCCCATGAAAGGAAATCATAGTGCTTATTTTATGATATAATATAGGACAAATAGGTATATATTTCATCCCTAGTGATATTAGTGTATAATATCTTAAAATACGAATCATATTCATATCATGTTATGTAATATAGTTGAGTCGTATAATACGAATTACCCATATTTAGTGCATGTCCAACAATGTCTCACTTGCACTAAAATATAAAAATGAGTTCATTCAAAATATCAAAACTCATTGTTAATCACTATAAAAATATTTTTTATATGTTTATCATAATCAATTAATTTTTTTGAAAACAAATTGTTTAAAAAATTACACATTTATAATGGATTAACATTGGACCCTACAAGCCTTTGTAACATTGATAACAAATATAAAATTCACATTTTATTGTTGTATGAAAAGAATGGACCTAATAAAATTTTAGAGATACTCATGTTGTAATCTCCATCATACAAACTCATATCTCATATAAGTATGTCTACCATAATAAGTATCAAATTCAACATATATATACTTATATATTCTATTTATCCTTGACATTATTTTTCCACAAGAGATGGAAAAATGTAAATCTAGTATAAGCCATTCAAAACACTATAGAATATCTAAAAATAATAGGATCATAAATGAATAAATTTCATGGTGTTCATCTAATAGATTGGAACATCACTTTACCCTCATCCAGTTAACTATACACATCACATATGGCTTAAATAATAATGGTCATGCATTTCTGCAGTCCAATTCAATCAAGGGACAAATTTATTTTCCTTTCATATAAGTATAAAAATCCAATCATTGTTTATCACTAACCTATAACAGGGTCAAAAAAAAACCAAATAACCCCATGATTAACTAGTACACAAAAGATTGTGTAATAAAGTTATCAATGTATTATGTTTATCATCCTAGGTATCATTCAAAACCTAGGAACAAATGATTTATGATTTTCGTACATGCCTATGTATATTAATACCGATATGAAATTTTATGGGATATACTTATTAGTTTAGTCTAAATAATAATTCCCTTCTTATTATCTCAAAATTCAATTGATCATGATAATTTTAAAATTTCATTAAAATCTATAATATTATGATATGATCATTGATTAGGCACTACAATATTCAAAAAAAACATCCTTATCACTTATTAATGAATGATAAGCTGAGGTTTCCCTTTATTATAAAAACATGATACATCATGAAATCATTATACTAGTAAGTTATGTATCATATAAAAAGAAATTATTTAAATCCCTCCAAATTTTTATAATGGTTTTATTAGTGAATTATGACAAACTTGATTTTTATTAGAACTTAGACATTCTTTATTACATAAAACATCACATGATACAACAAAGAAGATCGAGAGGTTTAGTGTCTTTGGAGAATATGATCATTACATAAAAACATAAAACATTAAATATAACATCTTTATTGAAAACATCCTTTACATGACCACTACATTCCCTTGTACTTAGCATTGCATGGGATAACCTAAGGACATGCATAAGAAAAGGGTGAGCTATAAAGCCCAGTAAGGGAGTACACATGGAATAACATGAGGAGTACAATACATGTTAGGCAATAGGCATGTCAATAGAGAATAAGATAAACATGAACATAAAAGCATGATAAATCATGATAATCATAACATGGAAATGTGGCAAGAACACTTAGCATTGAATTTGCATGAGCCAAGGCTCATTGAACATGGAGCATGATTAAACCCTCATTGCACATGGAGAACGAGTAAACCCTCATTGAACTTGAATTAGCATGAGTCAACACTCATTTCCCATGACGTATCATGATACTAGACTTTACCCAATGCATTAGAGCGCTATAAGGGCGCACCCATCTTAAACATTTCATTTCATGCATAAGTGTGCCACATGGATCATAAAACATGGATTCATAAAACATAATCATATATTCCAAGATAAATAAATGTGGAATTCATACATGAAACTTTATAATCAATAAGTAAATGATCATAAAGTTGAATACCCTTGACGGAGAAATGGGCATGGTATTCACTACACAATGACATTGGCTTAGAAAATCGGTGCGATTTCGGCAGCGTAACGGCATGACATAAGAATTCATAAAAAAGGTTGATGAGAGAGAAATGAGTTTCTCGCAATATTTACATGTAATGGAAATTAAGGAGTTCATATAGATACATGTCCCAACAATTGTATTGGAATTTAGATTCATGATACAAAAAGTATTGCTTGAATGTAAAAGTGGAGAGAGAAGTTCCTTCCGGAATTTCGGTATAGTAATAGGTGTACATGGGAGGCATTTAATGAGAGAGAAAGGGGTCTCCCATTATTCAAACATTAAGAGGGAAGTATGGGGGAGGTGCGAAACCATATGCCAACATTCATAATTGAAATTAAAAGGGCCATACAATTTAAAGAAAATTTACAAAATGAGAAAGGAAGAAAAACCCTTACTTGGAAGTGTGCTTCCAAAGGCTAGAGAGAGGCTTGTGAGAGGATTCTTGGGAGCTTGGGGCACCTTGGGAGGATTTTAGAGAGAGTAGGGCAGATTCTGGACAATCTAAAAGGGATTTTAGTGTGGAGGAAGTGGGATATTCTGTGGGTTTATATAGGAAAGGTGAGGGAATTCTATATTATTTAGGTTTGGGTCCCCTTACATTAAATTAATCCAAACCACAAAACATCCCATGGTTTTTGCCCATGGTTTTTTGCAAAGGGAAGAGGAAAAAAATATTTTATGAGGCCCAAGTCCTATCTTCTTAAAATAATAAGGTTTCTTATGTGGAGGTGAGTCACACTCCCATGGAAATTAATTCAAAAAGGCAAAGTGTTGAATATGTCTTGAGGGGTCCATTAAAGCTTTGAAAGGTAAGTCAAACAAATCCAAAATCACATTATTTTAATTAAAAAACATATATTGGACGAGCATATGGATTATGGTATTTTATTACATCACCATTGGGTCATTATGATGTCATAAAACACATTATATATTTAAACGGTATTTAATTTTTACCCAAAAATTTGACTGTCTCAGAAAATTATGAAAAATTCACCATTGGATAATTTCGATGTCCTGATTCTAGAAATGAAATTTATTTTATCTAAATAAATTTATAAATATGTTAATTTTCACTTTTAAAATAAAAACCAATATTTATCGAAAATTCACGGGTTTTGACAGAAATGGCTTTCAAACCATAATAAAAAATTTTAATTGCATTCTTAAAATTATAAGATCATTTATATTTAATAAAAATTAATTTAATATTAATAATAAAATTTTATTAAAATTTTATTTAATTCAAAAATCACATAATTTAATAAAATTGAATTCTTAATTAATTAATAACTAAAAACAACATTAGTAATTTAAAAACTATTTACAATGTAGCAAAAATTACTAGAAATTATATTCATTTTTTTATACAAAAAAACAATGTACATGAACATAGTTCTATTTATTTGTTACATAACCCCTTAAAAAAGCCATATAAGACCAAAGGGTAAGGTGTGCGATGGTGGCAGACTCTTGGGGTGGCTCGGATAACATCGCTCGAGCGGTAATTTCAATCATCTTCCACGTTTCCCGTAGACTGTCACGTTCTAGCTTGACATGATGAAGCTCATCTTGGGCTTGGTCAAGGGTGAAGCCCATGGATGCCACCTCTTTTCCTAGATCTGACAAATGGGCTTTGTATGGGGAAATTCTACTGGATGAGGGCATCGCTTCCTTTGTCTGAGTAAAATTGGGTTCGTTAAAGCCTTATATTTATACTAATCATGTGATCACTATTCAACGACTATAAAAGTAACGGTCACAACTCTTAACATAAAACCAAATAATTTGAAATCTTATAAAAACATTTTTCATAAAGAGACATTTTACTGGATCAAGAGGGATTTTCCATTAATGAAACTTTGGGTCGTTACAATATTCCCCCTTTAAGAAATTTTGCCCTCGAAAGTTTCCTTTTCCCACACGAAAACAAATGTGGGTAACTCTGTTTCATCATATCCTCCGACTCCCAAGTTGCTTATTCAAACTTGTGGTTTCTCTACAACACCTTGACGAGGGGCATTGTCTTATTTTTTAGAACTTTTTCTCTCCGATCTAAGATCTTCACTGATTTCTCCTCATAAGAAAGATCATCTTCCAATTGTACCACCACAGAAGAGAGTACATGTGAACGGTCCAGTGTGTAATTCCATAAGAGGGATACATGAATGTCATCATGCACCTTGGCCATAGTAGGTGGATCTTCTAGACAATAGGCCACAGCCCCAACACGATCAAGAATCTCGAAGAGGCCAATGTACCTTGGACTTAACTTCCATTTCTTTCCAAACCTCATGACCTTATTCCACGGAGATATGCGTAAAAACACCAGGTCTCCAACGTTAAAATCAAGGTCTCGTAGACGATTATCTGCATAACTCTTCTATCGACTCTGGGCTGCCTTGATATGATGCTAAATGGTTTTCACCTTCTCCACCATTTCCTCGACCATTTCTGGTCCAAGCAGCTTACGTTCACCGACCTCATCCCAACATGTCGGTGTTCTGCACCTTTCCCATAAAGGGCTTCATATGGTGCCATTTGGATGCTCGAGTGGAAACTGTTATTATAAGAGAACTAAAATAGAGGAATATGTTGATATCCTCCTCCTTTAAAGTCCATTGAGCACACTGTCAACATATCCTCAAGTGTTTGGATAGTTCGCTCGGATTAGCCATCAGTTTGAGGATGATAGGCCGTACTGAAGTTCAGTTCAGTATTCAGAGCATGTTGAAAACTCTTCCAAAACATAGAGGATAATCTTGGATCTCGGTCAGACACAATAGATAGTGGAACTCCATGAAACCTTACCACTTCCCTGATATATATTTGTGCCAGTTGATCCAATGAGAAATACTCCCGAATAGCAATGAAGTGTGCAGTCTTTGTATGGCGATCCACAACAACCCAAATTGCCATTTTGCCTTTGGATGTCCTTGGAAGTCCGGTGACAAAGTCCATGGTGATCTTTTCCTATTTTCATTTTGGTATGGGCAATAGTTGCATCATCTCCTTAGACTTCTTCCTCTCTGCCTTCACTTGCTGACACACCAGGCACTTTGATGTATATACAACGATCTACTTATTCATATTATCCCACCAAACGTTTTCTCGGAGATCTCGATACTTATTTGTGCTCCCTAGGTGAATAGAGAAATTTGAACTATGTGCATCATTTAATAGTTCCTTCATCAGCTCCGGACATGATGGAACACATAGTATTTTCCCAAACTGCACAATTCCTCCTTCATTAACATTAAACTCCGAGGATTTTTCCTTTTTGATAGCTTCGGCTTTTTCTTGAATTTCAACATCATGTTTTTGAGCATCCGTTATCCTCTCCAAAAGAGATGGTTGAGCAATCCTTTGCGAAAGGATTGATGATTTTCCCTTCTTTATGATTCCCACATCCATCTTCATCAAGTCTAAGAAGATTGGATCCTCCTCAATTCTCATCATTGATAGAATCACTGGATCCTTTAAACATAGGGAATCTTTCACTTTGTTTGCATTACCAGGGTGGTAATGTATTGAACAGTCATAATCCTTGATGAGATCTATCCATCTTCCGTTGCGGATATTAATCTCTTTCAGTGTGAATATATGTTTAAGACTCTTGTGTTCAGTATATATCTCACATTTATCTCTATAGAGATAATGCCGTCAGATTTTCAAGGCAAAGATCACATCCACCAACTCCAGATCATGCTTTGGATAGTTTCGCTCTTAGATTTTCAACTACCTTGTGGAATAGGATATCACTTTATCATTCTGCATCAGCACACATTCTAAGCCCTTCTTTGAAGCATCACTGAATACCACAAAAAGTTCCCCACTTGTGGGTAAAGTGAGCAAGGGTGCAGTGATAAGCCTCCTTTTCAACTCCTAGAAGCTTTCCTCGCATTCGTCACTCCAAGAAAACTTTACTCACATTCATGTCAGCTTGGTATGAGGGTTGTACAATCGTGAGAAATTCCTCACAAATCTTCGATAATATCCAGCTAACCCCAAGAATCTACGGATATCAGTTACTGATGTTGGCCTCAGACATCCCTCAATTGCATCTGTTTTGGAGGTATCCACAGATATCCCAATGCTTGTGATGATATGGCCCAAAAATGAGACCTCCTTCAACCAGAACTCACAATTTTTGTACTTTGCATAGAGCTTCTCCTTGCGCAAAGTCTCCAGTACAGTTCGTAACTACTCCTCATGATCCTCCTTGGTTTTGGAGTATATTAAAATATCATCTATAAAGACTACCACCAATTTGTTAAGGTAATCTCTAAAGACTCTATTCATCAACTCCATGAATATTCCTGGAGAATTAGTGAGTCCTAAATGCATTACTATGAATTCATAGTGCCCGTACGTTGTATGAAAAGCAGTCTTGGGGATATCTTCCTTCTTCACCCTTACTTGATAATATCCCGACCGCAAGTCCAACTTGGAGAAGTATTGTGCTCCACACAAATGATCGAACAAGTAATCAATTCGTGGGAAAGGATACATGTTCTTTATCATGATTTTGTTAAGTTCACGATAATCGATGCAAAGCCACATTTACCCATCCTTCTTCCTGACGAAGAGGACTGGTGCACCCCATGGTGAAGTACTAGGGTGTATAAACCCTTTATCCAGATTCTCCTGTAGTTGTTTCTTCAGCTCTTCAAGCTCAACAACATCCATTATATATGGATTCTTGGATATTGGTAATTCCCCAGGTATAAGTTCAATTGAGAACTCAACATCTCTTCTAGGAGGAAGACTAGGAAGCTCCTCAGGAAACACCTCTGCAAAATCCCTCACAATAGTAATTTCTTCAAGGATGGTTTCTTCCTTGGACTAAATCATCTGAGGCAAATACGCGTTCTCATAGGGAATTAATATCCATGCATGAGATGATGGAGCTAAAAGAGATTCATCTTCCTCCTGACACTTGTAAAGAATCGGGGTTCGATTCTCCATATGGAGTGTGATTTCCCTCTCCCGACAATTTATGTTGGCTCTATATAAGCAAAGGCAATCCATGCCAAGAATTGCATAAAATTCCACCAAAGGGAGTATGAAGAGGTTCGTCGGGAAATTCAATCCACAGATTATAATAGGGGAGTACTTATATTCATGGGATGCAACAATTCCCCATTTGCCGTACTCACCGACATCTTTACTTCCATGATTTGTGGTGGTTCTGGGATTGTTCTACTAAACATTCGAGATATAAAAGAATTCATTGAACAAGAATCAAAAAATACGTCCGCTATTCTCGAATGAATAACAAGCTTACCAGTCACCACTTCATTGTCAGGGTTCACATCGGCAGAAGTGATAGAAAAAGCTCTTCCTTGTTGTCTTGGAGGTTGTTGGTTGCCTCCGATAACACTTGGATTAGGGCACTGATTTGAAAAATGACCCAGTTCATTGCATTAATAGCATTGAAAAACGCGTTGAGGTTCGAATAGAGTGTTCCTCTCCTTTTTCGCAACTGCGGGTCCTTCTTGCCGACAGTTAACAGCTAGGTGCCCTTCTCTTCCACACCTGAAGCATTTTCTAGTCCCCTTAAAGAAATTTCTAGGGTGTTTCTTTCCAAATTTTTGTCATGTGGGGTGCTGGAACATCTTAGCGCCATTGGATTTATCAATTGGCCCACCAGCATTGAAGTCCACCTTATGCTTCTTATCCCCATCATACCCCTGTGATTCTCCGATCTCCATTTCGACCTTGAGGGCACATCGGAAAATTTCCCCATAGATGTCGAAGTCCCGGATCACTAATGCTATCCACAAGCTAGGCTTCAACCCACCAATGAAGCGGTCAACCTTCCATTTGGGGGTAACGACAGAGACGGAAGCGTATCGTGCAAGCCTTGTGAAGTTTGCCTCATATGCTCCAACGGATTCCTCATCTTTTTGCATGAGGAAATGGAAGTCCCTTTCCATCTTAAGCCGGAGGGTGCATGGAAAATAATTATCGAAAAACATCTTCCGGAATTCCATCCATTCCAAAGCCTCGATCTCCTACTCAGACTTCGTATTTTTGATCAATGTCCACCATTGATCATCTTCACCCTCCATACGATAGGAACCCAGGAGAACATTCTCATGTTTAGAATATTGAATGATGGAGAAGATCTATTCAATGGAGTTGATCCATTGTTCAGCGATCGTGGGATCGGATGATCCACTAAAAGTAGGAGGCCTTTGTCTCATGAAGCTCTTAATAGTGACTTTTTCTTTCTTAGGGGGGGTTGAATGTAGAGACCCGAAGCTTGACGTACATTAACATTACATTACATTTGCGGAATACTTAGTACATAACAAAAACACACACACAAGGATCGTAATAGTTTAGTGTCTTTGGAAACTCGGAATATAATCTTCTAATCCTGGTGAAAGATCTTCAATATCTCCCATAAAGATCTTCCTTTTTTTATACCTAAAACCTTTCTTTATATCCTGGGGAAAAGAAAACATAAAAGGGTGAGCTCAAATGCTCAGTAAGGGTAAACAAAAGAAAAATAAATCACATCATATTCATAAGACATAACTTTTGGAAATCTTAACCTGCAAAAGAGAGCATAATTTCATAACATGGGATAAATCATAGTAGGGAAATGAAATCCCAATAAGCATATCTTAAAACATGAAACTTTGTGGCATACACACATAATCATAGAGAATCATTTCTTGTTAGTCAAGACTCACTGCCAAGACTATCTTAGTGGACAAAGTCCCTTTTCTGAATCGAGTAACCCTCGTTTCAGTCTTGTTTCACTGAACCAGTATAACCTACCATTCCAGCCATGACTATCTCATGAGATATAAAATCTTTACCCAATGCATTGGAGGGAGATATAGGTCCCACCCATCTTATAATGAATCCTTTCTTATGTGTGCCAAATAATCATAAACCATACATCATAGCGTAACCCATGTAATAAAAATGGAATTCTTAAACAACATGACATCATAAAACCATTCATATAAGATAAAGGAATTCATAAAAATATTTCCATCACAACATAATCAAATCCATGTAATAATAGGGATAAAAACAGAACCCTTTATCATCTTAGATGGAAAATAATTTTGATAAAACACTTGAACTTCATTCTCGAGGAAAATATCCTAACTACTTCAAAAAAACAATTTTCCTTTCTTAACATGTCATAAAATTTTAAACTTAAAGAAGTTGATTAAAAATAAACATGAAAACTTGTAAAGGAAGCTTCTTGGAAATAATGTTTTAAAAATCCATTCATGCCGTATAAGTTAAAAAAACATTCTTCTCGTACTTTTTTCGGAAAAGTCAAAAAAAGTACCTCGTATGAAAAACGACAAAAGATTCCTTTCATATCTTTTACTAAAAACTCACCGAAGGGTAAAATTGGATATAATCTATTTTACATGGATGGAAATAATATTACATATTGAGGAAACATGGATGTGGATGAGAAAATATACCCCAGTAAATTTCAATGTACAAACAATCTCGGAGAAAAATGAGATTGTGATATTTCCCTTACCTTACGTCCGATTTGCTTCGTATGTGTCCGAACCTCCTATATAATGATTTAAATAATGTCATTGACTTATTAAAGAATCATATTCATTGTTATGATATCATATATGGTTCACTTATGACATTATATTACCCGTTCTTTTGTAAATTCCATGTTAAAGAAGCATTTTGGGTAAAATCGTTTCATTTATCGTAGGTGTTTTGAATTGTTGTTCTTGACATTATTATTACTTATATCATGATTTAATTACTTCCATAATATAAAATATGAATTATATATCATATATATTCAGTATATATATATATATAATAGACAGATAAATGAAATGAAAAACACCGTTCATGGAGACGGTAGTCCGTACGTACGCATGAACGCTGTTTTCCTTTCCTTATTGTCTTGAATGAAAGTAAGTAGATGACATACATATATACATAAATACAGTAGCTTTATAATGTCATATATTTCATTATTATTTCTTATATATACTTTTTAATCATTCTTAAATGGTTAACATGGAGAATGAATCTCATCGCGTCGTGGAGACGGTAGTCCATACGTACGCACGAGCGATGATATCATTTCCATAAATATTGAATTGAATTGGAGTGGATTATACAAGATATCAGAATCAACATGTTGTTGTAATAACTATGTATAGTTATTCTTTACACCATTATTCCCATCCATGTATGGTGGTGGTGGAAAATAGATTACACCACGGCGTGGAGACGGTATTCCGCACGTACGCACGCGCGGTGATTTATTTTTCCGTAAGATGGATAGATGGTGAAATAGGGTTGTTTCATACTTATAATAACATATCAGTATATGAGTGATACTGATGTTACTACTTCATAATGAAACAACCTAATAAGAATAAGTGGAAGAAGAAATAAAGATGAAAGAATTGGTAACAGTAATTACCTCTTCTTTGAAGCGCCTCTTTGAGACCTCCTCTTAGGGCACTAAAATTGGTCTTTGAGGAAGACCAGAACCTCTAGGATGCTGCTAGGGAAGTGGAGAAGAGATTTTTGCAGGGTTTGGTAGAGCTTGAAGGCTCAAACTTGTATGAGGAAGAGAGGGAGGAGGTACCCTTTTATAAGGGAGGAGAGGGGCACCTTAGGAATATCTCAAAATATTATTTTATATTAAAGTCAAAATCGGGTTATAATGGTTCCAAAGGGTCTTATTTCGTAGCTAAAGTGGGGATGGGTCGAAATCCTATCATCCAATAGCATTTAGACAAGTTTAGGGTATTATTTTATCCTTATCAATTAGATTTAACTCTAAGTTAAATAATTTAACTTTTACCGTGTGTTTTTGTTTTCTTTCTCTATATTGTTAATACACTTACTATAACATGCCAAACGAACCCCAAATTGTTTATTATTAATATAAATATCCTTATATATGTCATTTAGACGAACCTTAGATTTTTAGGAATAAAATAAAAATTAATAATATAATATTTGATTTAAAAAATATTTTGTGTCAATTTTGACACTATTTGATATATAATTTTTCTGAAATTCGTAACAGAATTATATGTTCGAACCAAGTTGATTAAATCAACACTAATATATCATAGTAACCTATAAAATTAGTGGAATTCATAAAAAGTCTAAAATTACATTCATTTGAACATTTATAACATCAAATATGTTAATATTTCCTTAAAAGGGTAATTACTGCATCATCGTTGTATCATAAATAAATTAAATTATTTGATGTCTAAAAATTACAAATAAAATACCATTATGTAGTAAATCTTTGTAGCTTTCTAATGAATATTTAAAATCGAATTTATCTTATGTAAAACCCTATATTAAAAATCTTTTAGTAAATAAACTTTGATTTTAACTCTTTTAACTCTTCTTTGAATTAAATAATAATAAATGTCCTAATCTAATCCAAGTGGGCCTAAATGATAATATTTTACACTTAAGGTTGTTCTTGGTCGAGATAAACTTGTCCAATAGAATTAGGACATGTGTTAAGGAAATATTAATATCATTCTTACCCTTAATTACCCTATTTACTTTTAACCGTGGTCAATATAAGTACAAAGTTACTATTCACCAAAAATTATTTTCATCTCATTGAACCACATTTTAATTACTGACATCAACCGTGTCTCTCGGATTTTTGAAATTCCATTCACAGAAGCGGTAAAATTATGTTTTATGAAAAATTCAGTTTTTTAACTACTACTTAGTAGTTTCACTATTCATAAAAAATTGATGTTTTTCAGAACAATGCCAAAATTTCATCCTAAGCTATATTTCATATTCCGAATTCAAAAATGAAATCTATTTTACCAAATTCATAACATAGAAGTTGCATTAATTAATTTTATAATTAAATCCCACTGTTAAAACAAATAGCGTGTTTTTAAGAAACAATATCTATCAAAAGATTGACACTTGATTATGTCTGGTTTAAATGTGAAATTACATTCAATGACCAACATTGTATTAAATTGTAAAAATATATTCTAAATATACTTTAAAACCACTCAATTTAATAAATTATCACTATTAATTATTTTGATTAAAAATGTTTTTTTTAATTATAATTTAGTAATTTTCACTATTCATCAGAATATGAAAGTTATCCGAAAAGTACCAAAATTTCACCTTAGGCTAAATTCGATACTCCGAATCCAAAAATGAAGTCCATTTTGAGAGTTAAAATTTCTAAAATTTAAAAAGTGGTTATTACTATTCATAACGGCTAGTTTTAATAATATTTTAATAGCATATCGTTGTTTCGTGAAACTCATTATTGGGTACTACACACGTTATCAAGGAAGGTTACGATTGCGTGTAATGCAAGGAAAGTCAAGGATGCATGTTGTGAAAGCTTCTTTTAGTGTAGCGTACAACACAAGACATTAGTGAAATTAAAAAGAATATTTTTCATAAAATCTTGGGTTGTTACATTCTACCCCCCTTAAAATGAATTTCGCCCTCGAAATTCGTCGGGGTTATAAATGGTTTACTATTCGAAAGTTTCTTCAATAGAAACCCATATCGTAAAAAGGAATACCAATACTTGGCTTTAAAAACTAAAGTATGAAATGTAACGATTACCCAAATTAACTAATCACTGGGTTTCCACATAGGTGAAAATATGGATATGGAAGAGAAATCTAACCATCATGTTCTGATGGAGAGTGGTAGAGAACATGGCTATGGAAAATCCAGTAATCACAAATCCATAAATTTGTGACGATCTAAGGTACCATCTGATTCATCAGATATAAGATCACTAGGACAACATTTTTGGTTTTCAAGATCGTTTCCCTAAAGTTAATGAATTTGAATTAGAATAAATACTTACTTTATGTTGGTACCACCTCACTGTTGTTCGTTCCTTTAACAATTTCCACTTCATCTCTTAAATAAATGAAGTTGAATTTGTTATTCGTGAAGTGTTAGCAGATCATGTGATAGAATGACGGGTCATTCCATTTTTCTCAAAAGGTTAGAAAAATTTATATACATAAGTCGATCTATAGTGAGATTAATCATATATGGTTCCTAAAATGGACTTATACTTTATATATCATAATGCTTAATATAATAAAACTAGTTTCTACTAAACAGGGACTTCTTATAGGTTAGTGGTAGGCGATAAAGGCCAGTCGCACTTCGGTTGTGGGTTCGATTCCCACAGCCTTGTCCGACGTGATGGGCTGTCGCCCGTCCTGCAGGTTTTCCTTTTTCTAAAACTACATTACTATAACATCCCATCAATAATATCGAAAATCTTCTATCCTTAAACAATACTAACTTATGTCCAACATAATACATTCTAATCTTTAGGCTTATCCATAATACTGCAGTCCACTCTCATAACATAGTGAAAATGATTACCAGAGATTTAACACCATCGTCGATCCCCATATATCATAAGATAAGTTTTGTTGGTCACATTCCAAACATTCAATGTTCTTAATCATGTATTCTCTTGAAAACCTTAGTGAAAACATGAATGCAGTTAAAATTTAACACTTTCCACATACCAAAATCCTCTAAATTCTATATACTCAAACAATGATATCACTTAGTCCTTATATCAATCATGAGCTCATGAATACTGTTAAACATTTCATTTTCTCGTTTTCCCTTTATTATGTGCATATCATCTTATTTCCAAAAATATTTGAATCACTTTGAATACCACATTAGACCAATACATAAATATTCCAATACTTTATGATACAACATTATTTTGGAAATCCCATTACATAAACACTTAATCATTCCACCACATCGTTATCATATTCAACATTGCCAATGGTGATCGCATGGGACTTCCCTTTGTCCTTTGCCTTAAGCGGTTGCTCATGTCGATCATCACTAACCCTTGGATTAGGGCATTTATTAGCATAATGCCCCATTTCCTTGCACTTGAAGCATTGAAGTGTTGGTGGTGCGTTCTCTGCAGTGTTTGATTTATTCACATCATTAGAATCCCTTTTTCCATTACCTCGACACTCAGCTACTCGATAACCTTCTTTTCCACACTTAAAACATTTTCTAGTCCCTTTAAGACAATCTCCACCATGCTTCTTTCCACACTTTGTGCATAAGGAAACATTCATCTTCTTTTCACCATTATTCTGAGATTTCTCCTTGAACTCCATCTTTCGTTTCTTGTCAAAACCATGAGATTGATATGTAACACCAACTTCCATTTCTACCTTGATAGCACAACGCACAATTTCTTCATAGCTACTGAAGTCTCTTATAGCTAATGCCCTTCGAAGACTTGGTTTTAAGCCACTGAAAAATCGATCAACTTTAATTTCAGGTTGGATGATAATGCCAGATGCATACCTTGCATGTCTTGTAAAATTTTCTTCGTATATACCAACAGATTCATCATCCTTCTGCTTCAGCTCAAGAAACTCCTTTTCCATCTTTGTTCGAAGAATACGAGGGAAGTACTTACTGAAAAACAAGTTCTTGAACTCGTCCCATTCCATGGACTCAATTTCATCTCTTTGCCTCGTATTCTTGATAAGATTCCACCATTGATTAGCTTCACCTTCCAAACGATATACTTCTAAGATGAATTTATCATGCTCATAACATTGATGAACTGAAAATATCTTTTCAGTGGTACTGATCCATTGTTCAGCAACAAGTTGATCAGAAGACCCACTGAAAGGAGGTGGACGTTGCCTCATGAAGGACTCAATAGAATATTGTTCCCTTCTCTGCTCATTTGGAAGTCTAGAATGATTCATAGCTTGTGTAAGTATAGCAATAAGATTTTGCACTCCATCTCCCATAACATTTGTTTGTTCAGGAGGGTAATCATTGCATTGTCCATTGCATTGATCAACACGGTTCCATCGGGTTCCAGCCATCGTCTAAAACCCAAAAAGAATAGTGTGAGAGGCAAAAATCATTCTAGGGAAAACAACATAATAAAGGGGAAGTACCTTTAATATCTAACTTCTTAGGTTTAATTCTATGATCGTTAGCGTAATTCTAGTACTATAACCTATACGTATACTTAACCTTAAGGACATCCCTAGACATACCTTAGAAATATCTCTAGGGATCTCACTAAAGTTCTCGCATCCTAGTTTCCAAAGGTTGACTAAACCGTTCCTCTGATACCAACTGTAGAGACCCAAAGCTTGACGTACATTAACATTACATTACATTTGCGGAATACTTAGTACATAACAAAAACACACACACAAGGATCATAATAGTTTAGTGTCTTTGGAAACTCGGAATATAATCTTCTAATCCTGGTGAAAGATCTTAAATATCTCCCATAAAGATCTTCCTTTTTTTATACCTAAAACCTTTCTTTATATCCTGGGGAAAATAAAACATAAAAGGGTGAGCTCAAATGCTCAGTAAGGGTAAACAAAAGAAAAATCAATCACATCATATTAATAAGACATAACATTTGGAAATCTTAACCTGCAAAAGAGATCATAATTTCATAACATGGGATAAATCATAGTAGGGAAATGAAATCCCAATAAGCATATCTAAAAACATGAAACTTTGTGGCATACACACATAATCATAGAGAATCATTTCTTGTTAGTCATGACTCATTTCCAAGACTATCTTAGTGGACAAAGTCCCTTTTCTGAATTGAGTAACCCTCGTTTCAGTCCTGTTTCACTGAACCGGTATAACCTACCATTCCAGCCATGTCTATCTCATGAGATATAAAATCTTTACCCAATGCATTGGAGGGAGATATAGGTCCCACCCATCTTATAATGAATCCTTTCTTATGTGTGCCACATCATCATAAACCATACATCATAGCGTAACCCATGTAATAAAAATGGAATTCTTAAACAACATGACATCATAAAACCATTCATATAAGATAAAGGAATTCATAAAAATATTTCCATCACAACATAATCAAATCCATGTAATAATAGGGATAAAAACAGAACCCTTTATCATCTTAGATGGAAAATAATTTTGATAAAACACTTGAACTTCATTCTTGAGGAAAATATCCTTTCTACTTCAAAAAAACACTTTTCCTTTCTTAACATGTCATAAAATTTTAAACATAATGAAGTTGATTAAAAATAAACATGAAAAATTGTAATGGAAGATTCTTGGAAATAATGTTTTAAAAATCCATTCATGCCGTATAAGTTAAAAAAAAATCTTCTCGTACTTTTGTCGGAAAAGTCAAAAAAAGTACCTCGTATGAAAAACGACAAAAGATTCCTTTCATATCTTTTACTAAAAACTCACCGAAGGGTAAAATTGGATATAATCTATTTTAGGTGGATGGAAATAATATTACATATTGTGGAAACATGGATGTGGTTGATAAAATATACCCCAGTAAATTTCAAAGTACAAACAATCTCGGGTAAAAATGAGATTGCGATATTTCCCTTACCTTAGGTCTGATTTGCTTCGTATGTGTCCGAACCTCCTGTATAATGATTTAAATAATGTCATTGACTTATTAAAGAATCATATTTATTGTTATGATATCATATATGGTTCACTTATGACATTATATTACCCGTTCTTTTGTAAATTCCATGTTAAAGAAGCGTTTTGGGTAAAATCGTTTCATTTATCGTAGGTGTTTTGAATTGTTGTTCTTGACATTATTATTACTTATATCATGATTTACTTACTTCCAGAATATAAAATATTAATTATATATCATATATATTCAGTATATATATATATATATATAATAGATAGATAAATGAAATGAAAAACACCGTTCATGGAGACGGTAGTCCGTACGTACGCATGAACGCTGTTTTCCTTTCCTTATTGTCTTGAATGAAAGTAAGTAGATGACATACATATATACATAAATCCAGTAGCTTTATAATGTCATATATTTCATTATTATTTCTTATATATACTTTTTAATCATTCTTAAATGGTTAACATGGAGAATGAATCTCATCGCGTCGTGGAGACGGTAGTCCGTACGTACGCACGAGCGATGATATCATTTCCATAAATATTGAATTGAATTGGAGTGGATTATACAAGATATCAGAATCAATATGTTGTTGTAATAACTATTTATAGTTATTCTTTACACCATTATTCCCATCCATGTAAGGTGGTGGTGGAAAATAGATTACACCACGGCGTGGAGACAGTATTCCGTACGTACGCACGCGCGGTGATTTCTTTTTCCGTAGGATGGATAGATGGTGAAATAGGGTTGTTTCATAATTATAATAACATATCAGTATATGAGTGATACTTATGTTATTACTTCATAATGAAACAACCTAAGAAGAAGAAGTGGAAGAATAAATAAAGATGAAAGAATTGGTAACGGTAATTACCTCTTCTTTGAAGCGCCTCTTTGAGACCTCCTCTTAGGGAACTAAAATTGGTCTTTGAGGAATACCAGAACCTCTAGGATGTTTCTAGGGAAGTTTAGAAGTGATTTTGGCAGGGGTTGGCCGAGCTTGAAGGCTCAAACTTGTGTGAGGAAGAGAGGGAGGAGGTACCCTTTTATAAGGGAGGAGAGGGGCACCTTAGGAATATCTCAAAATATTATTTTATATTAAAGTAAAAATCGGTTTATAATGGTTCCAAAGGGTCTTATTTCGAAGCTAAAGTGGGGATGGGTCGAAATCCTATCATCCAATAGGATTTAGACAAGTTTAGGGTATTATTGTAACCTTATCAATTAGATTTAACTCTAAGTTAAATAATTTAACTTTTACCGTGTCTTTTTGTTTTCTTTCGCTATATGGTTAATACACTTACAATAACATGCCAAACGAACCCCAAATTTTTTATTATTAATATATATATCCTTATCTATGTCATTTTGCCGAACCTTAGATTTTTAGGAATAAAATAACAATTAATAATATAATATTTGATTTAAAAACTATTTTGTGTCAATGTTGACACTATTTGATATATAATTTTTGTGAAAGTCATAAAAGAAATTATATGTTCAAACCAAGTTGATTAAATCAACACTAATATATCATAGTGACCTAGAAAATTAGTGGAATTCATAAAAAGTCTCAAATTACATTCATTTGGGCATTTATAACATCAATTATGTAAATATTTCCTTAAAAGGGTAATTACTGTATCATCGTAGTGTCATAAATAAATTAACTTATTTGATATCTAAAAATTACAAATAAAATACCATTATGTAGGAAATCTTTTTAGATTTCTAATGAATATTTACAATCGAATTTATCTTATGTACAACCCTATATTAAAAAACTTTTAGTAAATAAACATTGATTTTAACTCTTTTAACTCTTCTTTGAATTAAACAATAATAAATGTCCTAATCTAATCCAAGTTGGCCTAAATGATAATATTTTACACTTAAGGTTGTTCTTGGTCGAGATAAACTTGTCCAATAGAATTAGGACATGTGTTAGGGAAATATTAATATCATTCTTACCCTTAATTACCCTATTTACTTTTAACCGTGGTCAATATAAGTAAAAAGTTACTATTCACCAAAAATTATTTTCATCTCATTGAACCACATTTTAATTACTGACATCAACCGTGTCTCTCGGATTTTTGAAATTCCATTCACAGAAGCGGTAAAATTATGTTTTATGAAAAATTCAGTTTTTTAACTACTACTTAGTAGTTTCACTATTCATAAAAAATTGATGTTTTTCAGAACAATGCCAAAATTTCATCCTAAGCTATATTTCATATTCCGAATTCAAAAATGAAATCTATTTTACCAAATTCATAACATATAAGTTGCATTAATTAATTTTATAATTAAATCCCACTGTTAAAACAAATAGCGTGTTTTTAAGAAACAATATCTATCAAAAGATTGACACTTGATTATGTCTGGTTTAAATGTGAAATTACATTCAATGACCAACATTGTATTAAATTGTAAAAATATATTCTAAATATACTTTAAAACCACTCAATTTAATAAATTATCACTATTAATTATTTTGATTAAAAATGTTTTTTTTAATTATAATTTAGTAATTTTCACTATTCATCAGAATATGAAAGTTATCCGAAAAGTACCAAAATTTCACCTTAGGCTAAATTCGATACTCCGAATCCAAAAATGAAGTCCAATTTGAGAGCTAAAATTTCTAAAATTTAAAAAGTGGTTATTACTATTCATAACGGCTAGTTTTAATAATATTTTAATAGCATATCGTTGTTTCGTGAAACTCATTATTGGGTACTACACACATTATCGAGGAAGGTTACGATTGCGTGTAATGCAAGGAAAGTCAAGGATGCGTGTTGTGAAAGCTTCTTTTAGTGTAGCGTACAACACAAGACATTAGTGAAATTAAAAAGAATATTTTTCATAAAATATTGGGTTTTTACATTCTACCCCCCTTAAAATGAATTTCGCCCTCGAAATTCGTCGGGGTTATAAATGGTTTACTATTCGAAAGTTTCTTCAATAGAAACCCATATCGTAAAAAGGAATACCAATACTTGGCTTTAAAAACTAAAGTATGAAATGTAACGATTACCCAAATTAACTAATCACTGGGTTTCCACATAGGTGAAAATATGGATATGGAAGAGAAATCTAACCATCATGTTCTGATGGAGAGTGGTAGAGAACATGGCTATGGAAAATCCAGTAATCACAAATCCATAAATTTGTGACGATCTAAGGTACCATCTGATTCATCAGATATAAGATCACTAGGACAACATTTTTGGTTTTCAAGATCGTTTCCCTAAAGTTAATGAATTTGAATTAGAATAAATACTTACTTTATGTTGGTACCACCTCACTGTTGTTCGTTCCTTTAACAATTTCCACTTCATCTCTTAAATAAATGAAGTTGAATTTGTTATTCGTGAAGTGTTAGCAGATCATGTGATAGAATGACGGGTCATTCCATCTTTCTCAAAAGGTTAGAAAAATTTATATACATAAGTCGATCTATAGTGAGATTAATCATATATGGTTCCTAAAATGGACTTATACTTTATATATCATACTGCTTAATATAATAAAACTAGTTTCTACTAAACAGGGACTTCTTATAGGTTAGTGGTAGGCGATAAAGACCAGTCGCACTTAGGTTGTGGGATCGATTCCCACAGCCTTGTCCGACGTGATGGGCTGTCGCCCGTCCTGCAGGTTGTCCTTTTTCTAAAACTACATTACTATAACATCCCATCAATAATATCGAAAATCTTCTATCCTTAAACAATACTAACTTATGTCCAACATAATACATTCTAATCTTTAGGCTTATCCATAATACTGCAGTCCACTCTCATAACATAGTGAAAATGATTACCAGAGATTTAACACCATCGTCGATCCCCATATATCATAAGATAAGTTTTGTTGGTCACATTCCAAACATTCAATGTTCTTAATCATGTATTCTCTTGAAAACCTTAGTGAAAACATGAATGCAGTTAAAATTTAACACTTTCCACATACCAAAATCCTCTAAATTCTATATACTCAAACAATGATATCACTTAGTCCTTATATCAATCATGAGCTCATGAATACTGTTAAACATTTCATTTTCTCGTTTTCCCTTTATTATGTGCATATCATCTTATTTCCAAAAATATTTGAATCACTTTGAATACCACATTAGACCAATACATAAATATTCCAATACTTTATGATACAACATTATTTTGGAAATCCCATTACATAAACACTTAATCATTCCACCACATCGTTATCATATTCAACATTGCCAATGGTGATCGCATGAGACTTCCCTTTGTCCTTTGCCTTAAGCGGTTGCTCATGTCGATCATCACTAACCCTTGGATTAGGGCATTTATTAGCATAATGCCCCATTTCCTTTCACTTGAAGCATTGAAGTGTTGGTGGTGCGTTATCTGCAGTGTTTGATTTATTCACATCATTAGAATCCCTTTTTCCATTACCTCGACACTCAGCTACTCGATAACCTTCTTTTCCACACTTAAAACATTTTCTAGTCCCCTTAAGACAATCTCCACCATGCTTCTTTCCACACTTTGTGCATAAGGAAACATTCATCTTCTTTTCACCATTATTCTGAGATTTCTCCTTGAACTCCATCTTTCGTTTCTTGTCAAAACCATGAGATTGATATGTAACACCAACTTCCATTTCTACCTTGATAGCACAACGCACAATTTCTTCATAGCTACTGAAGTCTCTTATAGCTAATGCCCTTCGAAGACTTGGTTTTAAGCCACTGAAAAATCGATCAACTTTAATTTTAGGTTGGATGATAATGCCAGATGCATACCTTGCAAGTCTTGTAAAATTTTCTTCGTATATACCAACAGATTCATCACCCTTCTGCTTCAGCTCAAGAAACTCCTTTTCCATCTTTGTTCGAAGAATACGAGGGAAGTACTTACTGAAAAACAAGTTCTTGAACTCGTCCCATTCCATGGACTCAATTTCATCTCTTTGCCTCGTATTCTTGATAAGATTCCACCATTGATTAGCTTCACCTTCCAAACGATATACTTCTAAGATGAATTTATCATGCTCATAACATTGATGAACTGAAAATATCTTTTCAGTGGTACTGATCCATTGTTCAGCAACAAGTGGATCAGAAGACCCACTGAAAGGAGGTGGACGTTGCCTCATGAAGGACTCAATAGAATATTGTTCCCTTCTCTGCTCATTTGGAAGTCTAGAATGATTCATAGCTTGTGTAAGTATAGCAATAAGATTTTGCACTCCATCTCCCATAACATTTGTTTGTTCAGGAGGGTAATCATTCCATTGTCCATTGCATTGATCAACACGGTTCCATCGGGTTCCAGCCATCGTCTAAAACCCAAAAAGAATAGTGTGAGAGGCAAAAATCATTCTAGGGAAAACAACATAATAAAGGGGAAGTACCTTTAATATCTAACTTCTTAGGTTTAATTCTATGATCGTTAGCGTAATTCTAGTACTATAACCTATACGTATACTTAACCTTAAGGACATCCTTAGACATACCTTAGAAATATCTCTAGGGATCTCACTAAAGTTCGCGCATCCTAGTTTCCAAAGGTTGACTAAACCGTTCCTCTGATACCAACTGTAGAGACCCAAAGCTTGACGTACATTAACATTACATTACATTTGCAGAATACTTAGTACATAACAAAAACACACACACAAGGATCATAATAGTTTAGTGTCTTTGGAAACTCGGAATATAATCTTCTAATCCTGGTGAAAGATCTTAAATATCTCCCATAAAGATCTTCCTTTTTTTTATACCTAAAACCTTTCTTTATATCCTTGGGAAAATAAAACATAAAAGGGTGAGCTCAAATGCTCAGTAAGGGTAAACAAAAGAAAAATCAATCACATCATATTAATAAGACATAACATTTGGAAATCTTAACCTGCAAAAGAGATCATAATTTCATAACATGGGATAAATCATAGTAGGGAAATGAAATCCCAATAAGCATATCTTAAAACATGAAACTTTGTGGCATACACACATAATCATAGAGAATCATTTCTTGTTAGTCATGACTCATTTCCAAGACTATCTTAGTGGACAAAGTCCCTTTTCTGAATTGAGTAACCCTCGTTTCAGTCCTGTTTCACTGAACCGGTATAACCTACCATTCCAGCCATGTCTATCTCATGAGATATAAAATCTTTACCCAATGAATTGGAGGGAGATATAGGTCCCACCCATCTTATAATGAATCCTTTCTTATGTGTGCCACATCATCATAAACCATACATCATAGTGTAACCCATGTAATAAAAATGGAATTCTTAAACAACATGACATCATAAAACCATTCATATAAGATAAAGGAATTCATAAAAATATTTCCATCACAACATAATCAAATCCATGTAATAATAGAGATAAAAACAGAACCCTTTATCATCTTAGATGGAAAATAATTTTGATAAAACACTTGAACTTCATTCTTGAGGAAAATATCCTTTCTACTTCAAAAAAACACTTTTCCTTTCTTAACATGTCATAAAATTTTAAACATAATGAAGTTGATTAAAAATAAACATGAAAAATTGTAATGGAAGATTCTTGGAAATAATGTTTTAAAAATCCATTCATGCCGTATAAGTTAAAAAAACATCTTCTCGTACTTTTGTCGGAAAAGTCAAAAAAGTACCTCGTATGAAAAACGACAAAATATTCCTTTCATATCTTTTACTAAAAACTCACCGAAGGGTAAAATTGGATATAATCTATTTTAGGTGGATGGAAATAATATTACATATTGTGGAAACATGGATGTGGTTGATAAAATATACCCCAGTAAATTTCAAAGTACAAACAATCTCGGGTAAAAATGAGATTGCGATATTTCCCTTACCTTAGGTCCGATTTGCTTCGTATGTGTCCGAACCTCCTGTATAATGATTTAAATAATGTCATTGACTTATTAAAGAATCATATTCATTGTTATGATATCATATATGGTTCACTTATGACATTATATTACCCGTTCTTTTGTAAATTCCATGTTAAAGAAGCGTTTTGGGTAAAATCGTTTCATTTATCGTAGGTGTTTTGAATTGTTGTTCTTGACATTATTATTACTTATATCATGATTTACTTACTTCCAGAATATAAAATATTAATTATATATCATATATATTCAGTATATATATATATATATAATAGATAGATAAATGAAATGAAAAACACCGTTCATGGAGACGGTAGTCCGTACGTACGCATGAACGCTGTTTTCCTTTCCTTATTGTCTTGAATGAAAGTAAGTAGATGACATACATATATACATAAATCCAGTAGCTTTATAATTTCATATATTTCATTATTATTTCTTATATATACTTTTTAATCATTCTTAAATGGTTAACATGGAGAATGAATCTCATCGTGTCGTGGAGACGGTAGTCCGTACGTACGCACGAGCGATGATATCATTTCCATAAATATTGAATTGAATTGGAGTGGATTATACAAGATATCAGAATCAATATTTTGTTGTAATAACTATTTATAGTTATTCTTTACACCATTATTCCCATCCATGTAAGGTGGTGGTGGAAAATAGATTACACCACGGCGTGGAGACAGTATTCCGTACGTACGCACGCGCGGTGATTTCTTTTTCCGTAGGATGGATAGATGGTGAAATAGGGTTGTTTCATAATTATAATAACATATCAGTATATGAGTGATACTTATGTTATTACTTCATAATGAAACAACCTAAGAAGAAGAAGTGGAAGAATAAATAAAGATGAAAGAATTGGTAACGGTAATTACCTCTTCTTTGAAGCGCCTCTTTGAGACCTCCTCTTAGGGCACTAAAATTGGTCTTTGAGGAAGACAAGAACCTCTAGGATGTTTCTAGGGAAGTTTAGAAGTGATTTTGGCAGGGGTTGGCCGAGCTTGAAGGCTCAAACTTGTGTGAGGAAGAGAGGGAGGAGGTACCCTTTTATAAGGGAGGAGAGGGGCACCTTAGGAATATCTCAAAATATTATTTTATATTAAATTAAAAATCGGTTTATAATGGTTCCAAAGGGTCTTATTTCGAAGCTAAAGTGGGGATGGGTCGAAATCCTATCATCCAATAGGATTTAGACAAGTTTAGGGTATTATTGTAACCTTATCAATTAGATTTAACTCTAAGTTAAATAATTTAACTTTTACCGTGCCTTTTTGTTTTCTTTCGCTATATGGTTAATACACTTACAATAACATGCCAAACGAACCCCAAATTTTTTATTATTAATAGATATATCCTTATCTATGTCATTTTGCCGAACCTTAGATTTTTAGGAATAAAATAACAATTAATAATATAATATTTGATTTAAAAACTATTTTGTGTCAATGTTGACACTATTTGATATATAATTTTTGTGAAAGTCATAAAAGAAATTATATGTTCAAACCAAGTTTATTAAATCAACACTAATATATAATAGTGACCTAGAAAATTAGTGGAATTCATAAAAAGTCTCAAATTACATTCATTTGAGCATTTATAACATCAATTATGTAAATATTTCCTTAAAAGGGTAATTACTGTATCATCGTAGTGTCATAAATAAATTAACTTATTTGATATCTAAAAATTACAAATAAAATACCATTATGTAGGAAATATTTTTAGATTTCTAATGAATATTTACAATCGAATTTATCTTATGTACAACCCTATATTAAAAAACTTTTAGTAAATAAACATTGATTTTAACTCTTTTAACTCTTCTTTGAATTAAACAATAATAAATGTCCTAATCTAATCCAAGTTGGCCTAAATGATAATATTTTACACTTAAGGTTGTTCTTGGTCGAGATACACTTGTCCAATAGAATTAGGAAATGTGTTAGGGTAATATTAATATCATTCTTACCCTTAATTACCCTATTTACTTTTAACCGTGGTAAATAAAAGTAAAAAGTTACTATTCATCAAAAATTATTTTCATCTCATTGAACCACATTTTACTTGCTGACATCAACCATGTCTCTCGGATTTTTGAAATTCCATTCATAGAAGCGGTAAAATTATGTTTTATGAAAAATTCAGTTTTTTAACTACTTCTTAGTAGTTTCACTATTCATCAAAAATTGATGTTCTTCAGAACAATGCCAAAATTTCATCCTAATCTATATCTCATATTCTGAATTCAAAAATGAAATCTATTTTACCAAATTCATAACATAGAAGTTGCATTAATTAATTTTATAATTAAATCCCGCTGTTAAAACAAATAGCGTGTTTTTAAGAAACAATATCTATCAAAAGATTGACACTTGATTATGTCTGGTTTAAATGTGAAATTACATTCAATGACAAACATTGTATTAAATTGTAAAAATATATTCTAAATATACTTTAAAACCACTCAAATTAATAATTTATCACTATTAATTATTTTGAATAAAAAATTTGTTTTTAATTATAATTTAGTAATTTTCACTATTCATCAGAATATGAAAGTTATCCGAAAAGTACCAAAATTTCACCTTAGGCTAAATTCGATACTCCGAATCCAAAAATGAAGTCCATTTTGAGAGCTAAAATTTCTAAAATTTATGAAGTGGTTATTACTATTCATAACGGCTAGTTTTAATAATATTTTAATAGCATATCGTTGTTTCATGAAACTCAGTATTGCGTACTACACACGCTATCGAGGAAGGTTGCGATTGCGTGTAATGCAAGGCAAGTCAAGGATGCGTGTTGTGAAAGCTTCTTTTAGTGTAGCGTACAACACAAGACATTAGTGAAATTAAAAAGAATATTTTTCATAAAATCTTGGGCTGTTACATTGAACGTTCTTATTGACCCGTGTTTCTATTCAAAATTTGATTTAGCTGAGAGAGAAGCGGGAAAAAGTTCGTGATTCCCGATCCCATTGGATTTGGCATCTCAATAGTACATTAATCACACTGATTTCACAATGGTTGTTATCCCGAGTCCTCCTATTACCGACCATTGGCTGGGATAATAGGAAAGTTAGGGGTAACACATAAAGGGTAATCTAAAGACAAATGTTGATGACTCAAAAATAAATTTTGTTTCCTTAACTCATGAGTCTGTAGGCTTCAATCTAGGCTTTTCATGATCTACTTTCTAACATATATTCTTAGGAGCATTTTTTCCTTAATAAGGGTTCATACTAAGATTGTGAATTTATCAAAACATATCCCCCGGGAGTGTAGTAACAAAGAGTGCAGCATGACCCGTTGTCGTGCACCAGTTCCCGTTCGAGTCTAGCTCAAAGAGGTGTTTTCAGGTTTTACCCATTGGATACATCTGTGATAGAGCCACCTCTACCTGCTCATATCCAAACAGGGATGTATTTGTTTGATAATCCACTTACTTAGTATTTACCAAAACTTAGGAATGTTTTTATTATAATTAGTCTTGTATCTAAAGCTTTATTAGGGATTTCCTAATCCCAAAAATAACTAAACCTATCCCTTGATACCAACTATGACAACCGTGATTTTTATTACAACTTAAACATGATTTATTACATAAAACTTTACTTGATACAACAAAGAATATTGAGAGGTTTAGTGTCTTTGGGTATTAGTATCATTACATAAAAACTGAAATCATGAAATACAACATCTTTATTGAAAACATCCTTTAAATGACCACTACATTCCCTCGTACATAGCATTGCCTGGGATAACCTGAGGACATGCATAAGAAAAGGGTGAGCTATAAATCCCAGTAAGGGAGTACACATGGAATAACATGAGGAGTAAAATACATGTTAGGAAATAGTCATGTCAATAAAGCATAAGATAAGAATGAACATAAAGGCATGATAAAGCTTATAATCTTAACATGGAAATGTGGCAACAACACTTAACATTGAATTTGCATGAGCCAAGGCTCATTGCACAAGGAGCATGAGTAAACCATCATTTCACATGAATCACGAGTAAAACCTCATTGCACATGAATTAGCATGATTCAACAGTCATTGAACATGACGTATCATGATACTATACTTTATCCAATGCATTGGAGCGTTATAAGGGTGCACCCTTCTTAAACATTTCATTTCATGCGTAAGTGTGCCACATGGATCATAAAAAATGGATTCATAAAATATAATCATTTATTCCATGATAAAGGAATGTGGAATTCATAATGAAACTTTATAATCAATAAGTAAATGTTCATAAACGTGAATACCCTTTATGGAGAAATGGGCATCGTATTCACTAAACAATGACATTGGATTAGAAAATCGGTGCGATTTTGGCAGCGTAACTGCGTGACAAAAGAATTAATAAAAAAGTTTGATGAGAGAGAAAGGGGTTTCTCATAATATTTGCATGTAATGTGAATTAAGGAGGTCATATAGATACATGTCCCAACAATTTTAATGGAATTTAGATTCAGGATACAAAAATTATTGCTTGAATGTAAAATAGGAGAGAGAAGTTCCTTTCGGAACTTCGGCATAGTAACGGGTGTACATGGGATGAATTTAATGAGAGAGAAAGGGGTCTCCCATCATTCAAACAATAAGAGGGAAGTATGGGGGAGGTTCGAAACCATACCTCAACATTCTTAATTGAAATTAAAAGGGAGATACAATTTAAAGAAAATTGACAAAAATGAGAATGGAAGAAAAAACACTTACTTGGAAGTGTGCTTCCAAAGGCTAGAGAAAGGCTTGTGAGAGGCTTCTTGGGAGCTTGGGGAACCTTGGGAGGATTATAGAGAGAGTAGGGAAGTGGTTGGAAAAACTCCAAGGGATTTTAGTGAGGAGGATGTGGGAGAATGGGTGGGTTTATATAGGAAAGGTAAGGGAATTATTTATCATTTAGGTTTGGGTCCCCTTACATTAAATTAATCCTAACCACAAACCATACCATGGTTTTTTCCCATGCTTTTTGGAAAAGGGAAGAGGAAAAAAAATATTTTATAAGGCCCATGTCCGAAGATCTTAAAATAATAAGGTTCCTTATGTGGAGGTGAGTCACACACCCATGTAAATTAATTTAAAAAGGCAAAGTGTTGAATATGTCTTGAGGGGTCCATTAATGCTTTGAAAAGTAATTCAAACAAACACAAAATCACATTATTTTAATGATAAAACATTTATTGGCCGGACATAAGGATTATGGTATTTTATTACATCACCAATGGGTCATTATGATGTCATAAAACACATTATATATTTAAACAGTATTAAATTTTTACCCAAACATTTGACTGTCTCAGAAAATTATGAAAAATTCATCGTTGGATAATTACGACGTCCTGATTCCAGAAATTACATTTATTTTATCTAATTTTTTTTCAAAATATGTTAATTTTCACTTTTAAAATAAAAACAAATATTTATCGAAAATTCACGGGTTTTAACAGAAATGGCTTCCAAACCTTAATAAAAAAAGTAATTTCATTCATAAAATAATAAGATAAGTTATATTTAATAAAAATTAATTTAATATTAATAATAATATTTTTTAAAATAATATTTAATTCAAATATCTCTTAATATAATAAAATTTAATTCTTAATTAATTAATAACTAAAAACACCATTTGTACTGTAAAAACAATTTACAATGTAGCAAAAATGACTAGAAATTATATTCATTATTATATACAAAAAAAATGTACATGAACATATTACAACTAATTTGTTACATAACCACTTAAAACAGCTGCATAATACCTAAGGGTATGGTGTGCGATGGTGACAGACTCTTGGGGGGGCTCAGATAACATCACTCGAGTGGTAATTTCAATCAACTTCAACTTTTCCCGTCTATGGTCACGTTTGAGCTTGACATGATGATCCTCATCTTGGCCTTGATCAGGGGCGAAGCCCAAGGATGCCACCTCTTTTCTGAGCTCTGACAAATGGGCTTCGTATGGAGAAATTCTACGAGATGAGTCCATCAATTCCCTTGTCTGAGCAAAATTGTGTCCATTAAATCCTTATATATATACTAATCATGTGATCACTGTTCAACGTCTATAAAAGTAATGGTCAAAACTCTTAACAGAAAACCGAAGAAGTTGACATCTTATAAAAACATTTTTCATAAAGAGACATTTTACTGGATCAAGTGGGATTTTCCATTAATGAAACATTGGGTCGTTACATGAATCAACAACATTATCATCTATATCAACCCAAAATATCCTAAACATTCCCCTCTCAATGAACCCATTTAAGATAGAGTAAATTTGAGAGATGTGTTTTGTCTTTTGGTCAGAATAGGGTTCCTTTGTAATGACCCTAGTATTAATAAAATATATATTTTTCTTATCTATTAATATTTATGAATAAGATATTAATTTTATGTTATAGATGAAACTCTGTTTGATATCATACTCAACATGCAACAACAGGTTTCTTTGAAATCATACGTTCCACACAACATTGATTTATACCAAAAAATGATATAATTATATTATTATTTTAAATGGTAGTTAACGCATAGTTGTTAAAATGTTTAGAATAAACATAAATAACATAATTGTGAATAAAATTTCTTTTTTTATTGTCTCTACATTTATCCACTAATATTATTGTCCTAAAATAAAAATAAATATGATTTTAATCATTAAATACTGTAATCTTCATTAAAATGTCGATTTACTACCTTTTGATGGATAACCCTATTAAAATAATTTTATTTTCACTTTTATATGTTCCATTTGACAAAATAAACTTAGTATTTATAATAGGTACATCAAAATTTACTTTGGATGAATTTATGATCTGTTTCTGATAAAATTCATTTTCTATTGAATAGTGAAAAATACTGCATCTTATGTGAAACTCTCTTTTCATCTAATTTTTTATATGAAATGAATGTCCATTTAATAGGGATAAAACTTTAATTACATTATATTTTCACCATTTAATTCAATTTCGGTCATTTTATGTAATTTAAATTTTCAATTACACATAAACACATTTCAATCTTTTGATAGTTATTATTTCATAAAAACACGCTTTTTTATTTTTACCAAGGGAATTAATATTAAATTAATTTATAAAAATTATGTGTTTTGAATTTGGTAAAATGGAATCCATATTTGGAATTATGAGTTCCAAATTGTGTAAAAAGGTAACTTTTTTTTGTAGACACTATGAATAAGAACATCAGTAAATATTTTATTTACAATGGTTAATGCCTAAATCCGATAAATATGGGTAAAAAATAATATTATAATAATATTATATTACCCTAACACAATTCCAAACCTTATTTTATTATATATTTCTTACCATAGAATACCTTTGGATGATTTTAGGACCCCATGATCCCACTTGTGTGTGAAAATGACATATATGTACTTTTACTTTAAAGTTAAGGAAAATATAACCTCAACGTGTATCTTCTAGTAATTTTTTTCTGTGGTTATGTAAATTATTATTTCAACAATAAATAGTAAATATATTGAAAAAAACTATTTCCTCTCCAATGATCTTGTACCCTAGTGGTACATGATCCTGCTTGGAACCCAAAAGACCCAGGATCATATCCAGGCAGGGACTAATTTCCGGGATACTATAGTAGCATTGTAGCAGCACTCTAACAGTGGCGGAACTGTAGCAGGGGTGACATTGTAGCTACAGAGGTACTGTAACAGGACTACAGCCGCTGCGGTATTGTAGTAGCCCGATTATTGTAGCAGTTCTATTCATAGAGGGGCTCTTTGGGCCAAAAAAACGGGCTTTCATGCCTATAATTCATGCCACTTGGCCTTGAGCCTTCGAGCTATTTAATGGGTTTTCCTCTACCTATTTTAAAGAGGTCTTTTCTTTAAATAATTAAATGAGGCTTTGGATCCAACATTAAAGAAAAAATATTTCTTAAATTCAATTAAATTATTTATAATTTTATTAGAATCAATAAATTTATTTATTTATGACACAATGAAGATGTAGTGATTACCATATTAATGATTGATTTTAATAAATGAGTTTTTTAATATAAAAATAAATTTATTTGAAAAAATTTTATATAATAAAAAAAATTTATGAATTATTATTAATGTTTATCATTTAATTAATGAAATTTTAGGTGAACGAGTTAAGTTTATTATGGAATTTTTAAAAGTCAGGATATAAATATTTTATAAATAAATATAAATGTGTTTTCCAAACAAATACAATTTTTTAAATGATATAATAGTCCCAAAAATTGATGATTATGCCAAATGACATATATACGGTTGAAAATGAAATTAATTAATCACTTGAGTTTTGAATATAATTTAGAGTAACTTTATTTACCAAACAGTATGAATATATAAGAAAACACGGTAATATTTAAATAAAATTACTGTGTTTTAAAAATAAAAGATAATGTTAATTTTATGACATAATCTTGTCTAAAATACATTTTCTATGATCATGAAGACCCATACTAATCTGATAAAAAATATATTTGTCTTTTTTGTTATTATAATTTTATAATTAAATAATAATAAAATAATACATTCAAACATTTCTAAAGTGACCCTCTTTCCTCTTATAAAAGGGCACCAACTCTAAACCATTAATCAACCCTATAAATACCCTTCGATATACTATACCCTTCCAAAACAATCTCTCTAAACCCCTAATGTTTTACCAGAAATCGTCGCCTGGTCATTAAAAATTTAAGAAAGCCTTTTGGCTCAAATCAAAAGTAGTTACCCAATTTGAGGTAATATCTTCTCTCAAGTTCAATTCCATTATTTATCCTTCTATAGATCCTATGATATTATTATTCTTTTTTTATATAAAAAATCCATTATCCTCAATATAATAATTTATTTATGATAAGTATTATAACTACACTTACACACACCTCTGACTAATTGGTATAGAACATTCTGTTTCTATGCATGACGAACTACTGCCTCACAAAACGATGATTGTTCAATATTCACCTACCACCTATTAAGGTGAAAATTATGATGGAACTGTAATTATATATGATATAAATGATATTTATTTTATCATTATTCTTCTTTAATTATCACTTATAACACTCCTTAATAATTTTCAGGTTGTACAAATACAATAATTTCATTTGAGTAGGTGCACACTATCGCACCCTCAAAGTGATATGACTCGTTCATTCCATACATGGAACGTATAAATGGTGGATTTAATTAACATATACTTGATATTATACAAGAATTATTATATACCTATATTTCATTTAGTTTTTATTCATTTAAATATTAAAAATAAATGAAAGTAGTGTTAATGCGTACATATAGATTACCGTCTCTATGAACGGTGCATCTCATTTATTATATCAAAATGATATGGAATATTATAAATAAATATAAAATGGAAATATATGATATATATGATATATGAATAATTAATGTAATTTTCTATAATATTTACTTTTTACAACATTGACAATTTGTTATTATAAGAAGTTCATTTTTTACACAAGTTCAGAACATAAGTAGAATGTCCGATTAAAACTCAAATAATTAGCTAATTGTTATAGCAAGGTAATAAGTTATATTAAATGAATAATAAACATGAAAATGGATCTGAATAAAATATAAATTAACTAAACATTATAATTCAGGAAGAACAAGTAATATACGAGAAAAGTCAGACTAGAGGTATGAGATTTCATCCCAATCTCCATTCATTGTGGAATATGTTGTTATCATTCACACTTATTATCGTAAATGTGTATATAAAACCATTTTGAATAATTATATCATGAATTTAAATATTCTCATGATATTTGACGTTCTGTTTATTTTTATTCATTACATATTTTTGTTCATGTTTTTCTTAAGTGGTAAGAGACTCTTTAACTAATACATCATTTTAAATGTTTTAATGATTTATTCATTTAAAACCTTCTATTTAGTGTACATGTTTTAATAATGGGTGTGTTTAATTTTTTTATATGGACATTAATTTTTTTAAATGATAATTTATTTCAAATGTTTTAAAGTGTAATAGGACACGTTGATTAAAAATTGACTTTATTAAATGTTTTAATTGTTTCTGAGAAATTGGTTAAATATTCTATATATTAAAATGACCTCTTGTGGTTATAATGTGGAAGTGTTATATTTCATTTATGCATGTTTTATGTGTTATTATTATATAATGATACTTGGACATTTGACGGGTGTTTACATGATAAACCTCTGATGGGTGGTTATGTGATAAACTAAATGATGGGTGGTTCTGTGATAATCCAAGGAAGGGTGATTACGTTATAACCTCCAAATAATTGGGTATGAAAGTAGGTTTTATGGATATTACATTTAGTGATATGTGTGGATGTCAACAATATTTTCTTCCATTTATGTATTTTTATGTCCCATGATACCATTATATGTTTTATGTTTCATTCAATGGGGTTGTTGTAATTATTTGGTTACAAAAAGGGTTAGCAATTCTCTTATATTAATTAAAGTGTTATTACTACTTCGTAAAGGTGAAAAGTATTAAATTATAATTAAGTATTCATGGAATTAATGTTATCAAAGGAATACCAGTTTTCTTTATATATGTATCCCTTATCTTTTTATGCTCATCCCATGTTTTCAAATGTTTTTCACAGGACAGAAATAAGAATAGATTCAAGGACGGGATCATATAAAAGTTATGTGTTTTAATTTGAAATGATGTCATGATTTGTTTAAAAGCGTTTTTTTATAAAAAAAATAGATAGTTAAATGAATGGTCTACTAGTAATACTAAATATGTTATGTATACGTTATAACCTAATTACATAAAGATATAAACATGAAAACATCCTCAATGTGAAGTATTCACTTAATTAAAGATTATGAAATGTTTTGAGATGGGTCCTTAAATCCTCGGCATGAATGATGGATCCATTATTGTCATGATAAGATCAGTCATTCTCTCAGTGTTTGGAACCTACTTTAGTTAAAATATGAAATTTTTTATCCAAGAAAATTCCTTCACATACATTGATATGGAAACATAATCTACCTCTGCCTCTAAGTCCATCATGATAACTAGTTTGTGATTATTCAAATGAATAGGTACACAATTCAAGAAAAGAAAATTAGATTTCATATCCTCTTTATTAGATAGGTAACTTTTATTTGTGTAACCCTTAACCCAAATTCTATACTATCCCTAAATGACTAACAAAAAATCATTTTCCATTCCTAAATATATAACGATATTCTTCATTGTATTACATTACCTATCACTAGGTTTGGATTTTTATATAGATGTTATTTGAAGGGAATATTCAACCTCATATGGATCACACATCATGGTATACATGATAGATCAAATGGAAGATGAATTATAAATCATAAAATTACAATATATTTTTATAAAAGGATCTTAAATCTTCTTAATATCATTTCCATGTAACATATGTATAGTCCCATTTATATAGTTCCGTATGATAAATGTATTTATTACTTTTCAGTAGTATCTCTCTTAACTATGTCCAATAATCATTTTAGGTCTATCTATATATATTTTCAATAGTAGTATATATAATTATTTTCCCATTTCATTAATTGAGATTTATTTACCCAATAACTTCTTCACAATGTGACATGTTAGGATTCATTTCTAAAAAAATGCATGTTTTCCAAAAAAATATTAAAACAAACACAAAACTCCCACAAATAGTCTTGTACGCATAAGAGAATTCATCTTTTTTTTATTACACTAAACTTCTATAACACTGATTCAATCAATAAATGATCATTTATGGTTTTCATACCATAGTTCACTGATTTGGTACTACAAAACATTAAATTTGAATCATATACACATCTTTGAAAAAATAATTGTTACAAAAATCGATATTAAATTACATTTGACATACCTAAAAATTTAAATCAGTTGTTATGGTTAGAAAAATGTTGATGGAATTTATCACAACAATAGGTGAAAACTTTACTTCTTATACAATAACATGATTTTTTCTATAATCCTTTTCATCAAAAAAAAAATTATGTAGAAACTGTACCTTCCACATCATTTTTATTAAGTAAACCCACATTATCCATATGGGTCTCACCCATTTGGTTGTATCTAATTAGATAACAACATGGTAAGATTACCTGGAGTCTGTTTTAGATTCTCAATATTTTTACCATTTCTCATAATACAGACCCTCTATGGCCTCATAGAATATAGTAGGTTCATATTTTTGGAAAATTACTTCATTGTCATTTTTCATGAGAAATATAAATATATTATGTTATTAATGAATCATACCATACCTTCATCATTTTTGTGGATCATTATTCAGTTATTCTTCCATAATACTTTGTGGAATTGAATCCACTCTCACCTCAATAAAACTTCAGGTATATTGGTATTAATCATCCCCAAGTTGTAATTTCCACCAACTGACTCCTCGAATAATTTTTTCATTTCATGTAAGGAAATAGTGGGATGACAAATTTTATTTTCTCTGTTTTGTTATATATATAATATATCATTTTTCCTTATGATAACTGATAAATAAGAATTTATCTATCTTAGATATAATCTTAACATAATTTTATGATCATATGAGTTATTTGAAACCAAAAATATTTATAAAAGAGATACTAGGATATGACCTTACCATAACATACATTGTGTTTATTGAACACTTTATGTGGGGTGTGTCTATGTGAAAAATAGTTTTCTCCAAATCATAACACTTGAATGAGATGGAATGGTAATATTGAATCATCATTTATCAAAAACTACCTATCAAGGTATTATTCCTCCTCTTAGATACACAATTACACTATCGTGTTTGAGGTGGATTGAGATTTAGAACATTTATACAATATCTCATATACTTAGCAAATTCTGGGATCAAGTATTCAACACTTTATCTAAAAGGTAAATCTTAATACTTAATTTCGATGATTCTGTACATAATTTAGGAAATCCATGATCATTTAAAAACCATAATATTTTTTCATCGATAAGATATATATATTTATACAATCTAAAGTCATAAGAATATGTAACAAAGTACCAAAAACTACCACTTTCTTGATTACTAATTATTCCACATATATCTCTTTGTATAAGATTAAATAGTCCCCCAGAACATTCACAATTTTTAATAAAATAATCATTGGTCATATTACCTAATTAACAAGATATTAAATTTTCAAATAACTCACAATTAAATGGTTCCAATAACCTTTATCTGTGGAGTATTTATATTTATTTCTAATTTAGATTCCCAATGAAATAATTTCAAAGGCATATAAGATTAGAATATACCATGTACGACTTTTTATGATTATTATATACTATATTATTCATATATATAATATATATATATTGTATTTCATATTCTTGATTCCATGAAATATTTCATTTATATATATATTACAACTCTTTTTTATAATAGTGAATTAAAATACCTTCTAATTTAATCAATATATAGAAATAAAATTTCTTTTTATGGAGGGATCCTAATATATTTTCTCAATTTGAAGAACTGATACACATTATAAATTCACAAAAAAAATCGACTTTTAATGTATAGAATCTTGACCATTACCAACACAATGATCTACTTCACCCTTTTTTATTCCATTTTATATTTGAGTCTCTTAGTAGTATAAAAATGTGTGACGTACACCCAGTTTCCAATACCTATGATTCTATGATAGTGAAACATGAATTTGAAAACAGTCATTTTCAAATGATTGGAATTCATCCATTTGAAAACACTTCTCAAAATTAGAAACCACATAATTATTTTTCAATAGGTTATACATAGAATGAAACTAAAAAATTTTATTATGAAATATTTCATAATATAAAAAAGACATATATATTGGTGAGTATCATGTTTTATATATTTTCATCATGGAATTAGTTATTCTTGTGGGGTGAAAGTACACCCACTAAAATTTATGACCTAAAATGTCACATCTATTTAGTGATTCATGGTTTATATTTAATATAGTAAGTAGTTTTATAGGGCATTGATCTCATCAATTTTTTGTCCAGGTATGTAATACTCCCAATCACCATAGTTTGGATTCTTGGGCAGTTAAGTAGATAAAATCTTTATCAAAGTAAATCTTATGGATTTACTAAAATTAATTTTTTTAGTACACTAATTGTTTGGGTTTCCCAGCTATGTGTTTCAGAAAACATCTCCAATAAAAATTCCAAAATCATTGGAGTTATCTTATAGAATTATTTTATTCCATAATATACTACATGGGAATCTAACAATTGGATGAAACTTCCTCATTTGTTGATTGAGGTATTTAAAAGTTCCACATTGAAATGAATCTCACACGTTGTATTTTAAAGGGGTTTCACTTAAATGTATCACTGGATTATTATACATAACAAGAAAATTAAACCCATTTTATCTCATGAAATCAATTATTATATCATTTTTTTATTCCTTTTTTATGCATGCCTATAATGATTTAGTATTGTAATCTATATTCCATCAACGAAAATAATTGTTTCACCCCTCGATAATTTATAACTCTTTTCACACCCCCAACAATTTTGGTACTCACAAAAAGTAGAATCCATACAATTTCATACGTATCCAAATACCTCTCATGCATAAAGAACAAAAACTATTCACAGAAAAGAAAATAGTTATTCTGGAATGATAAACACTACATGAGTAATCCTAGAGACGAAAATTTCAACCCATAGAATTATAAAATAAGGAATAAGACTCTTGGATGGGGGTATTCTATCCCCAAGGCAATGTTCCCAGAAAGACTTTACACAATAGAGAATTAAATTCTTGATAACCCTAATACCAAATATTCAAATACAATATTCAAAAAAAGAATTTCAATAACATAACTATAAAAAAATTCATGTTCAAGTAATTAGAAAACTAAATGTTATGATATTTCACATACTATATAATCTAGGGATCTGTCTCCCAAAAATTTATCATATAAACAAAGAACACACAACATTTATAAATCATAATATTAGTTATAATCATGAATTTATATAAGTAATGACTAAATTAATAAACATAATATTTATTTTCTATAACATAACATAAAAAATAAAACATTTAAATTATTTTTTAGGTATGAAATAAACCAATTTTTATGCATAAACGATATAATTTATAAGTAATTTATAGACCATAAGTAATTTTTTTAAATCTTTGAAAAAAAATTCTATGTTATATTTCTAGACTGATAATTAAAAATAAAACTGATATAGGATAGAGATATCCCTACATGATAATACATTATATAATATAATTTTAATCAAATACTAGATTTGTATAAGTGAATATGATAAGTCATAACATATATAATCTATTTTATTTTCTAATTGATCGAGTATCTTATTAAGACTATGATCTCATATTTTAATGAAATCCAAAAACTTTATCATTAATTATGATAGAATATACCATTACCTGTGATACATTACAAAAACAATGGTTTCATTTATATAATAATATATGATTTCTCTCAATCATATGCCAGGATGATCAAAATAGATTTTTTTTACATACCTTATTTATGGTACAATATAAATGAAAACAATATCCATTTCATTAAAACCCAAATAGTTTTAAAACATTGATTCATTAATGAACAAGGATATGATATCATTGATGGGTTATAAGGGATTATCCTAATACATTTTCTAGTATAATAAACTTATTTTTTACAATGTAACATAAATTATAAAAATGTTCATGACAATGAAGAGAACAATGTACTCATATCTCAAAACCTATAGCCTAGAACATGATAGTGAATTATTGATGGATTTTCTTTTAAGATGAAAATAGATTAGTCAATACTCTATAATAAAAGAAAATCCATGGATCCACATTCAACGAAAATATGTTCTTGAATAAACCAATGGGATTCTAGTGATTTAATTTGATGATGAAGAAGAGTTATGGTGGTAGAGAGATTCATCTATATATGCATGTATCTAGTACAACACAAAAAATAAATTTTCACAACCATTTATAATCAACCCATGAAATATTCATTTATTAAATATTGTATGATTTATTGAGTATGTTTAGTACTCTCTCATGGAAGACATATGATATAGACTATTGGAGAGATCATTATTGAAAAATTAACTGAATGTATCCCTTTTGTTAAATGATCATTCTAATCGTTATAGTTTGCGAAGTCCAAAAATTAATTTTGATTAAAAAAAATATATACAACTAGAATATTATTTATTGAATTTATTACCACAAAATGATTTTTATTTTTTGATAACATCAATGTAATAATGACTTTAGAGTATTCATCACACCAAAATGACATCCCAGTTCTCCTGTATGATGAGATGCTGGAATTTTCATGAGAATATTCTTAAATATAGTATTAATATGAAGATAAAATTCTATAATGGAATGAGAATTATTTTCAATATTGGGTTCTTGATACTTTTAAGCTAATTCTACTTCATTTCATGATTGTCTCACTTTGTAATCTTCAATATAGGATATTATGTGGACTAAACACCCCATCCATGTAGGAATTACACACGTTATGTTTCATTGGATATTCATGTCATTGAAAGATTGTAATGATACATAGAGTATATTTTATTATTAATACATAATAATGTCTATTTACATTAATGTAGTATCCTAACACCTGATGACCCGTACTCACAAAAATTCATATATGTTTTGTCAAGACCAGACCTCCACAATCTATGAACCTAGTCATCTAACCCCATGGGTCTCCTATAAAACCATTGTTTCATTCCAAAAAAACATAAACCTATTACTAGTCATGGTCACTTATCTGACTAATGGGTTTCCCCATACATCGAAACATGTTCTTTCAGTGTGTTTTCTTCCTCACCCATACAAACCTGAGTAGAATTCTTAGTAGTTCACCCATCAAGACACTAATCCAGAGAAATAACACTTAACATTTGAGTTCTTATTTGACAAGATCCTAAAAATAAAGGTAGACCTTTTTGACCTAGTTAATAACATTTAGTCTTATATTCCATAATTTAAAAAGGGTGTTAAAGTCTCTATAGCTTTAAATCACAAAATAATCATTGTGGGTCCAACACCTCTATCCTAGATAGTCTATTTTCCTGTCAGGCTGGGTGTGGGATCTGATACCATATTTAACGACCTGACCTACCAATACCATGTGTCATGACCCAACCATCCCAGAACACCAAAGGTCATTACCAACTGATGCCCCATATACAAATTATATATTTTTCCACATACCAACAATTTGTATTTTTGTGTATTTTGTATCATACTCACACACACATTTTGAGATTTCCCAGAAAGTAACACATTGACACACTACTACAAGAAAACAATTTATAACTGTGGGGTTCTAATTAAAATTATACCTAAATTTAAAGGTGAACATTATCTGCATGGGAATTAAAATTTAAACTTTTAGGCTTCACTTTGTAGGGGTATGACACTCTCAACTTCATTAATGAAAACATCCTTATTGTGGATCCCACAGCTCAAACATGTAATTTTTCTTTTCATTTCTAGTTGGGTATTGTCTATAATACTATATATCAAATACTAAACTCCCCAAGAAATTACCTGGTCGAATAACCCCATCAGTCTACTATAAAACAATTGTCTCCTTCCTGACACAATAAAATATATTATCAATGTCACTTATCTATCTAATGATTTCCCTACATGCCAATTATGTTATTTCATTTCCATTTTTTCGACTCACAAACCCCATGGGATTATTCCTAGAAGGTCACCCATCCTAACACTACTCTAGGACAATAATTCTTAACTATGGAGTTACTATCTAACAAGAACCTGAAAAAGGTGATCCTTGTTAACAAAGGTAGTATAATTTAGTCTTTTATGCCTCACATTTATTGGGATGTTACATGGTAGGTGCATCATAAGAGATATAAAATTTATGAATAAGTTGATAAAAGATCTACCCTTATATTTTAAAGAAATTAATATACAAAGATCCTTGATTTAATTGGAACATTTTTTAAAATTCCATAGACATGGGTTTCGACACGTTATTTTCGAATAATGAACGAAAGAGAATTCAATCACATAGGTTGATGGAATTAGTTTCAAATTTACATGATTGTAGATATAATTAAAGGGGTATAATATAAATTGTGAGTGTTCATATCTGATTTTTTTTCATTGTGACATTAATTTCTTCCTCTATGGGTTTCTTGATGTATTACTATACAATAATACTGTTCATTAGGGAATTCCATCTAATTCCACTATGATAGAGTCCAAGAGGGTCACAATCAAAGTGTATTCATTGTAATTATTAAAATATATTTGATTTTAATTTTTGGAATAAAAAATACTCACAATATCTATAAATAATAATAATTTAGTATTTAGTTGCTCATAAATATTGAAGATCATATTCTAATAAATTATCATATATATTCAAGTTGAATATTAAATAAATATTTAGGCACTTGACCATTTAATAGAATATTTATTTATATTTTTTAGTAAATTTATTACTAGTATTTACTTATTCTTTAAATAATTATATATTTAGTAATGAAGATAAAAATATTATTTATTCTGAATACTGTGAATATAAAATTTCTTTTTTTATTGAATGGATAATATAAAAGATCATTATTCTCAATATTTTGATTATAATATTTATTTATTTTTATAATAAATATTATCTATTTATTATTTTTCAATAATTTGTTAAATGTAGAGACGAATTATTAATAGAATATTTGTATATTGTAAAGAATGATATATGATATAAATATAATTAAATAAATACTTATTATTTATAAAGCAATAATATATTTGAAGATTATTGATTCATCGCATCGATGAATTATTATTATTATTATTATTTTTATTATTTTTATTATTATCTTGGGAAATATATAGAGTTTAATATATGATTAGAGGGATTTTTTATAATTATTGGAATTGAAACCTTGCTCTATATATCCATTACATATAGCATTTTCTAGTTTGATCGTATTGTATAGATTTCATTTTAGTGAATCATTCATTGTACACAATGACGCTCTCTCTATTGTTCTCCCAAAAATGAAGAATTTTCTAGAATTTATTATATGAAGCCCAATAGATCTTTTCACATATTTCTTCACCACCATTTCAAGATCGACTGATCGTGAGAGGAAAAGATACATCATCTTCAAAAATGAAGGATTATCTACTTAAATCAACTAAATTAATGCAAGGAAATCGTATACTTTATACGAGCCCCTATAGATCTATTAGTGACATTAAAATATTTTTAATCATGTATGTATCACCACTATATAGATTCTACTACAGATCCACATATCACAATGAAGTTATAACTTCAACTATATATATATGATAAAAATTTTATTTGAATGAATTATTTCATGAATGAGGAAATTATATTCATTGTATTAATTATAAATTTAATGTGAAAATATATTATATTATATGTTAGGATTCCTTTAATCATGATTCATTGGGTACATTCATGAAATATGAATTTTGTTTATCATGTATTATGTATAATTCAACGTAAATAATAAAAATTTATTTTTGGGAATGTGAGTGGCCATCTTCTTCTATTCTGAGACAATTTATGTTATACCATGGAAATAACATTAAAATTTATAATTGAATAAATTTACTTATTTTGTTTTCTTATTATATATTTATTTAGATTCAGTTCTTCATTTTCTATCCATAATAAAAAAAATAACATGTTTGTCCACATGTAAATGACCGAAAAAATTATTCAAATAGGTGAATAATACATGGATATTTTTTCTAGGGGTGCTAGGGAATTTGGAAAATTGACATGATTACATATCAAGTACCATATTTACACCTTTTATAGTATTGGCCAACACATATAGATATATTCTCCTTAATCATGGTTTATCATGTGGTTAGGTTATGTATCATTTATTACTACACGCATTGTAAAACATTCCAAGGTGATACAAGGTTATCAGGGTCCCATGGTGTATATCTGCAATACACACTGTGTAACCGCATATTTTATTGTGGATATGTAGTAAATATGTGGTTTTTAATTTAAATTATATTTAATTACATGTTTTTTAATTGAATGAATTCTATATAACACGAGTCCCAGTTATTAATACATGATTCATAGATAGAATAAAAACTATCTAACATACTAAATTCCAATTGGGAATACATTATTAGTCCGTAAGAATGTTATTTGGTAATGAAAAAAATAATCATTACAAACCATGTTGATGGTCTACAAGCCATATAATTCAGGCTGACCCTTCAAAAAAAAATTTCGACATCTTGGTGGTGTGAATCAATGCATAGAGAACAAAAATAAAATTTAGATTCAAAATAAAACTATATGATGTTAAACTAGATTTAAACATCAATTTATAGGGTTTATGGACATGTCACACACCTGGAATATTATATCTAGTATTGTGATGATGTGAACACTTTCTGTATGATTATTATTTGTTGTTAATAAATTGTGATGGTTCATAGTAGTGAAAATGAAATATAATTTCTTCATTGATTTCAACATGTTGAAGAAGTTATAATGAAATAAGTTTTGGTAATTGAAGTATCCAGGATATCCAAGCTTCATATCAAAGTAAATATAGCTTGGATGAACAGATTAAGAAGAAAGTACTCACGTCATTTTATCTTAAGAAAATTCATATATAGAATTTTGTTTTATAACTATAGATACTGTTGAATTGTTCTTAATGATGAATATGTGTGTCCATTTCACTATGAGAGTGTATACTATTTGTAACATGATAAATAAGTTACATTGTAGAACAATAAGAAATATTTCATATTTGCATGAGGAACATGTAGGATATTTAAAACCATAAATTCAATTATTTTCATGAAGACAAGTTGAACATTATTTTATGGAATCTGAAACAAATCATCATTTATTTGGATAAGTAAAAGAGTTAAATTTATTTTTTTCTTTTTATAAATCAAAAATATTTGGAATTTATATTCATGATTTGGATAGATATTTTTATTTGATTATGGCCAAGTTTATGACAACATCGGCCACCTAAAATGCATTTATGGGACCCCATGGTAAACCACATGGGAGGAAGTTTACCTGGCCAGCCATAGGTAGTTTGTGGTATTATGGTTGTATATGGGTTCCTGAATGGAGAGTTAATATCAAACATAGTGGATCAGTGGGTCCATAGTTCTCAAAAGGGTCTTAGTAGACTATGAATTCATGGTGCGACTTTTTGATGGTCACATGTGCATCATTGTCTCTAGGTTCATACCCTAGTTCCATCAAGAGGTAGTGATGAAATAGAAACAATTATTAGGGATTGCACAATCGATCAGTAGGTTAATGTGAGGCTGTATAAGTGTGTAGTTATATTTATTATGTTAAAAATATACATTTAAACAAATAAAAATGATTCAATTGATATCAACCATTGGATTAACCTAGTTTATCTCTTTCAATCTCTTGATGGATGAGGGTTCTTAAACAATGGATTTATTGAATATAATGACATATAGGGGGAAAACAAAGATTTATCTCATGATAATTTGAAATAGTAAGGATATGGATCAAAATAAAATAATGTTTCATTGTGTTTTTAACAATTTATTTTTTGAACATGATAAATACCAAATGTAAACACAATTGTATGATGTTGTTCGTTCAACCTTACTACACTGATGATTACATTCTTCTAAAAAGACAAAGAGCATGCAATTATAATTTAATTAACATGAGTATCAAGGAGTAAAGGTGATATCATGAATAAATAACCTCTCTTATCATCACATGAGAAACACCAATTGATTCTTGTGTTTTAAAATATCCATTGTAAATCATAAATTTAGATGCCTTGAAATGGAATAAAAAGTTGAGGAATATGGAGGTGTAAGTCAGTGAGAACATTCCTATAAATATATGATCCGCAAAGATGAGAGATTTGTTGTCCCACCTGTTCTTACCAAGAGGTAATTTTCCATAAATAAGATAATAAATGAGATTTTATTTTTGAAATGAAGGAATATCAGAAGGCCTCTTGTCTATGAGAAGGGGTTTTCCAAACTCTTCTATAGTGCGAGGAATTGACATGTACTAAATTTCATAGAAAAATAATTGTGGAAACTCGACTTTTGTTAACACATACTCATTGTGTTTCAAGAAAAACTACTCCATGGGATAGTCCTTAAGTATTATACTCCCACTACTGTTTGTGATGAGAGCATTATACATATACTCTGTGAATCCCTTAAAGATAGTGAGAAATTTTTCACACTATTTTGTTTCAAGAAGGCGGAGAAATCCACCTAATATACTAGAATAAAGGTCTTGTGCATGAGAACTAAACCATATGTCACTTCTTATACTATAAATGCGTTATATAATAAAACATTGTGTACATATATATAGGTTTTCATGAATGAAAGTGAAAAAACAAGAATGGATAAATGAATAATGATGGTTCATGAATTTAAATGATATTATTTTAATATATAAATGAATAATCCATTGAGGAACTATTAACATTATTGAAAAATATTATATTAAATAATATGAAGAATACTTGGTATGTGTTAGTGTATTCATGAGAGTTCCATGAAACATGTTCTTGAATCCAACATCACTTCTCATATTGATTTCATGTTAATTATTCTAGTCTAAGAATATGTTAGATTAAGGAAGAAAAACATGTTCAATCACTTGATGGGACAAAAGATGATGATAAACACTATTCCTTATTTCTTGTGTAAAAGATTAGGGATAGAACGAAAACAAATTTATCGGGTTAATATTATCTAATTATCATTTGGTACGAGGATGAATTGTAGGATTACTCGCCTAAAATATTAAAATTTTAGTCATTGAATACATAAGAAAATGAAGAAGTGTAGCTGTCATGTTTCACCTTGGAAGAATAATATTGTTTTTTCCAAATATATTTTATGTACTAAAGATAATTATATTGAATAGAATAACAAAGTATCATTTTGACATCCCAAAAACGTGCCATCTATTGGAAGGCATTATTGGTGTTATAAAATAACTTAATAAAAAAATAAATAATTTCGTCTAGCATAGTATAACCAACATTCTAGGAGCTATAAAGAAAGCATTGTAAATCTTCAACAGTGAGACACATGTTAATGGTTATTGCATTATTAATTTAACAATTTTAAGTATTTTTTCCTGTGGTTTTGGGGTATTTGACAATTTCTAAACCATACCAAGGACTAAATATTTTTTTAGTACTGACTATTATAAAAATATTTTGTGTCATCTTTTCTTGATTTCATATAATTTCATAAGTTAATGAAATGTTAATAATACAATAAGGATCCTATCATGTATATGAGGTAAAAGGGTTAAAATTTATAATTAGTGAAAAATTTCCAAACACGAATCCCCCCTATCATTGTTGATTATACCCTTATGTGGTCCACTCAATTGGTATCAAAGCTGTGGTTAACCTCAGTTTTATTCTATACATTTCTATTATTCTCAATGCATTATTTGATTTTCGTTCTTATAATAAAAATGATGTGTCTTTTGGTTAAATATTCAGTTATCTATGATATAAATTATATTTCTACCAAGACTATGTTGAAGAATACAAAAAAAAGGGAAAATAATGTTGAGGAATATTAATCTCTTATCTAAGGAGTGTAAGTATCATTTTTTTTGAATTTCCAAAAATGAAGATATATAATTATGGAAATAAAATAACATGATGATCTTATTTCCATTTAGGATATGTAAAATATCTTTAACTCAAGTGATCAATTAGTATGTTTTAGTTAATTTCAAAATTATTTGAAATACGATCTAATTAATAGTGGGGGTGATAACATGTAATTTTATTTTTCAATTGATGCATTAATGGATATGAGGCAAGGATATCCTAGATAATTATTCTCTATTATCTTTATGTTATTTGAAATCATACAGGAAGAGATCACTCATCTTAAGGATTATTTATAATTAATGGGAATGGAATTATTGGAAATCAAATTCTTGAATGTATAGATTTTCTTAGGAAATAAAGAGTTGTAAGGTCCTAAAATGTGATCCTTGAAGAAAAGTTATATATGTTTCAAGAATAGTGTATTAATAATATTTTAGAGAAGGATGTATAAACATGATATTTGGACGGAAATACTCATGCCCTTCATTAAGAGTTAATTATTGTCTTCAATATCAAGGTGTTATAATTATAAGAATGTTCCCAAAGGTCAAATAACATGACACTATTGAAAAAAAAGTTGCGATTCAAGAGGAAAAAGTTGAAATAATAGACAAGGTTTGTGAAGAGAATTTTATTATAATTAATGACCAGAAAAAAAAACCTAAATATTAAATATATTGAATTATAAGTTTAGTTAGATAACTTGGATAAGACACATATTTAATCTTCAAAAAATAAGGAGACAATTAATGTTACTAGTCAATTATAAGCATAGGATTATAATATTTTAAGACCTCCAACACAAAATAATGAAACCATGAATTTATTAAATGATCTATCTAAAGAATAATTGATGAAATTTATACCATCCATACCACCATATAAAAATTATTCTAAATATGTTATCAGGAAAATTAATGGTTGGAAATAAAATTATATATAAGTGTATATGAATAATGTTAATGAGAAGCCAACCATCATGAATATGGTGTATAGTAGGAGTGAGTAATATGGTTCCCCATAAATATTCAAAAGATTTATAATGAAACACCAAAACATATTATATAATCAATAACAATAATTATTTTTTTTGGTCATTTTTGGTGTTGCAACAGATTTAGGAATTATGCATTAGATTATATGTATAATACAATAAATTGAAAAGAAAAAATTAATCCCATGTCATGTGGTTGAAATATAGATATCGAGAACAATCATATGTAGGACAAGAAAAATTTGTACAATACAAAAAAATTGGAAATTAAGAAAAAGATTATGATTCATCCAATAGTAGTGGTGACAAGAATGTGGATGATCACCTAGACATTTATCAAAATCTTATGTGAAAACCATAGCATGTAATTTTTCTTGGAAAGAATGATAAATCATTAGAATAATGAAGAGAAATGTGGTGAACATATAAATCCTAAGAAGATCTCAATCATTAAAGGAGATAAGTCATTTTATTATAAATATGATAAGGTGAATAAAATTTCAACTTACAAAGTAACTAAAAATATTTATGTCACTCACAAGAATCCATGTGTAAAATCCAAACATTATTTTGATGTTCCTAATGACATGTTAGTTATTTATCTAGAATATTTCTAAATAATATTTAAAATAAAAGATGAAAAATGTATGGTATGTGATAAATAAAAATAAAATATTCCAGAAGGATAATAAATGGTATATGATAGGTTTTTAACAATATTCAACTCCAATATTGATTAAGTATTTTGTGAGATATGATATGGTGTTAGACATTGTCAGAAGGTTACATAACTATTCTTCCAGAATAAGAAATAGTACTTAAGAAAGGTAATAATGAATAATCAAATAAGACTATTAATAAGAAAAATTATCCAAAATAAATAAGAGGATTTTAATAGATCCATTATTTGCCAATATAAATAAAAATATAATTTTTTATGTGTAAGATTAAATAATGGTGAAAATGGGCCAACTTGTTTGGGAAAACTATATAAACATTATTACACATATTAACAATCTAATAATGATCTAACATATTCCATTATTTTATTGTATAAAATTTTTATTTATAATGATGGGAAATGAAGTTCAACAATGTTTTCAATATAAGAACATGAGAAGTAATGAGTGTTTTCAATTCGTGACTTCTAAGTGTAAGAAGTCATCAACCTTGAATGATTCCTATGTGGGTATTCAAATAAAAATATGATAGAGGATAATCATTGATGTTTTTAGACTATTCTATAATATACTTGAGATACAAGATAAAGAATATAACATTACTATTTGATGTTATATTTGGTATCCTTGAAAAGTAGAATTGTATAAGATTATCCATAGTGAAGTTCTAAGGGTTTTCAAATATTGATTTTCATAATTTGAAGATTCATTTTTGTGTATTTTTCAAATTTTAAAATCATAAAATCCATTGTTAAATATATTCATCATTATAAATATATTGAGGAGTTTATCCCATTATGTTAAGACAAATATAAAATATGATGTTAGTTCCAGAGTCTTTATTTCATTTGGTATCAAATATAATTATTCAATAAATTTCATCAAGATCATGTGATAGGAAAAAGTATATATTTGTTTTGTATCATATTGTGTTTGAAATATAAATGATAATAATATAAAAGTGGATGTAGTTGAATTAATCTATAATATATGAATATTTTTAATTATGGATGAAATCTAAGGATTATCATCCTAGTTTTTATACTTGAATATATTTTATTTGTGTGGTGGAATTAGTATAGGAGTTTCAGGTTGATCATTATTTAAAAAACAATTCATATCTCACGTATGTTTATTTCCCCTTGAATAAATTTGAATATCCCCTGAATACAATTATACGGGTTCTCATATCATGTGGTATTAAGATTAGTTGGTAATGAAAAACGTTTTTTATCCAAAAAAATCCTCTTTTTTCTATATAATGAATTGGTCACATAGATTTAGAGTACAATGATAGATGGTGTATCTATTAAGTATTATATGATAAATTTTTCCCATGAAATTTTTATTTCATGAAAATAATTAGTAGGGAATGTTAAATGAATTTTTGAAAAGGTAAATGGGGGACATTCACATATTGGAACTTTCATTTAGAATAAATTCCATGATATTTTTAATAAACACAAAGAGAGATGGATTATAGAACAATGTTTACTTTTTTTATTTATTTTTTGAATATTTCTAATTGTTTTCAATGGTGATGAATGAAATAAAAATATTTTATTGATCTTAATATTTTTATGAAGTGAGAAAGAGTGATGTTTTTGGAAGTTGTGTATCCCAGGTATCCAAGATTAATATCAATGTGAATAAATATTGGATGAATGGACGAGTAAAGAAGTACCAGAATACTATTGGATTGTGTAATTTACTTTCAAAAAATGTGGTTTTTATATTTGATTATTGTTAAAATATTCCTAATTATGAATACTTTTGTCCATTTCAATATGACATTGAACACTCTTAAAAACATGATAAAGTAGATATATTGAAGAAGGTCATGTAATATTTCATTATTTTCAGAGGAAAATGCATGATTTTAAAGACCATAAAAATAGCAATTTTCATGAAGCTAAATTCAAGAAAATATGAAATCCATGAAAGTATAAATTAATTTTATGAATATTTAGGGGAATTGAATTCAATAAAATTGGGTTTATATTTAATACATTAGAAATATATTGAATTTATATTGAATATTTGGATAAATCTTTTGAGGGAGTTTACCAAAATAATATGGTCAGCCATAGGCTAACCACAGACCACATAAACTATATAAGCGGGGCCCTAGGTTAAAACATGTGGGAGGGAGTGAATATCACCAAATATTTGTGGGCGATGTGATTATTGTTTTACATATGAATGAACATGGGGAAAGCATGTCATGCACAAAGGATGGTTGCATTCATATCACCCATAATGATACAAATAGACTTCATATGTATGGTGTGGCCTTTGGATGGACATGTGGGCAAAGGTGTGTCTATGTACCATACTCAATGTCGACTCAAGAAATTAGAGAACATAGAAACTATAATTATGGAGTGTCTAACAGGAAGAATAATGATATTTGATTTAAAATAGAATGCATGACTATCTTCACAATTATAAACATATAAATATATGTCTATCCATCATATTCAACATATCACATATATTTGATCAAAATGGGTTATCTTCTTCATCCTCCTAATTCCATATGTTTCTTATAAACCAGATTTTTATAATGTCATGTCTTTTGAGGATTGAACAGAGCTTGATATCATGAGAATTCAAAACAAGAATGATTTAGATCAACATGAAATTAATTTTTGATATTTTTTCATCCATTTGATCCAAGAACATGATAACTAAAAAAATGAAAACACGGTTGTAGGAGGATGTTCTTGAATCTCAACTACACATACGAGTTCTTTATTTTAAAAAAAGAATGTGAATGACATATTCATTGTATGCATAATTGTATCATTGAATAAACAATTTTTCATGAAGATGATGCCATTCTCTATATCACATGGGAAAAATAAAATAATAAATGTGTTTTAAGATATCATTAACATGACATAAATATTTTTTCCCTCATAAGGGATACAAATGAAAGAATAAGTTATTGTAAAGAAGTGATTCATTGATTATTAATTTCCATGCATCCAATCTGAGGAATTTCTTGTTTCACACAGTCCCATAGGGAGATCTCATTTTTTAGAAAACAAATAATTTACCATGATTTATTTTATATGACGATGTAAGATCAATAAGTCTCTAAGATATACAAATAAGGGGAGTTTCACAGTCATCTATAACAATGGAAAAAACAATGCATTGACTAACATGAAAAATATGAACCAGAGACATTATAATTGTATTAAGACAAACATAACATGTTTTTAAAAGAACATTTTCATGAGCTAGTTCATTATTATTATACTTCCACTGTGTTACTAGAGAAGAGGACTATACGTGTCCTATATTGATTCATGAAATAATATGAGAAGTGTCATGAAATGTTATGTTGGACGATGGAGGTGGAAGCCACAATATACCAGAATGAATGTCTTATTTTTGATAACTAAATTGTATTCAACTTTTGGACTTTTCAACGTGTTATATAATAATATGGTGTATACATATATACTAATTTTCAAAATTTTAAGTTAAATGAGAAGGAATAAAGAGCATTAAGTTGTGAGGGTATTTAAATTTAAATGGTATTGTGTTTATATATAAATACATAATCCATTTAGGAACTATAAAAAACATTGAATAATAGAAAAAAAATAAAAAGAAGAATACCTGGATTGTGCTAGGGTGTGAAAGAAATTTCGATGAATCCATTGCATGAAGTCAACATTTCCTATAAATATTTTTTCTTTTCAATTAAGTGGGGTAAAAATTTAATTTGAATTATTAATAAAAACTTGATAAATCTTTTTATTGATGTGAAGTTTATTCTTAACACTATTATATTTTTCTTGTTTAAAATATCAGAAATAGATGTTGAATTAGTGACTGAGGAAATATTATATAATTTTCATTTTGGTAGTGGATAATTTTTGATATTCCCAAAAAAGAACATAATAATATTATTGTGACTATAGATAGATTAAGAAGAATATGATTCTGAATCAGAAAAATAATAGGTGACAATTTCAATTTTGTCTTGAAAGAATAAGGGAGTTTCTTGCCTACTAACGTGCAAGTAACAAAGATAAGTAGAATGTCGAGAAGTAAAACAGAATATCTATGACATCAAATATACGTATCACCTAGTGTAATACATTATTAGTATTACAATGTAACCTAATAAGAAGGTTAATATGGTCTTTAATGTGGGTATAAGAAAATATCAATTATCTTTAAAATATGCACTGTCCAATAACTATAATGCGAAGAAATTGAATGGTTATTCCATACTTCTTACAACTACATTGAATGATTTATTTCAATAAGTTGTGTGGTATTGGATAATTTTTAAACAATGATAAGGACAAGCTACTCTGGTTGAGTCATATACATTGTAAAAGTATAATGTTCCATCTTTACCTTCTTTAATATGATTACATATGGTAAAGAAAATAGAAAATAGAATCAAGATCCTAACTTGTCCAAGAGGGAAAATGGATTAATGTTCTAATTCGGGAAAATGCTAGCAACACTACTTCACCTACAATAATAGTTTTTAGTATATCCCAAAGTAGCCCTCTCAGGTACAACATTTAAATTCTAAATTAATTAATATCTATATTATCTACAAATACATCCCATATATATTGGTTGTACATGACTTGTACATTATGAATAAAATTATAATTCCACTTCATGTATAATAATTTAATGTTTTTTTTGGTAATAATCATCATCCCAAGAACACATTTTAACCCATTGAACTACACACAACATAAAATGGCATTCCATAAAAGTACACAACACACAACCTATAACTTCCGGGCATAGTGGAAGCTCCTATTAGGTTGTTTGTAACTCAATTTCCACCATAATAAAAAATATATATCTATGATGTACATTTTGAAATATGTCATGATCTATAGAATTAAAGGGAATATTAATTTAATATTATGTAGGAACTATGGACATTGGATCATTTCATATAATTTATAATTAATTTATATAGATAGTGAGTTACATTATGTAAAAATTTCTTCTTCATTAGAAAATTTTATGATATCGTCAAGGTGTATCATCATTTCATTATATGAATCAATGATATATCTCTTTAACTAATGGTCCACATAAGCACCAAGCACCTCTGAATGCTATTATAGAAGTATTCAGGTGATAGAGTAGATCATCCAAACTCTTGTATAAATTTTCAATGACCACCCTGGGAATCAATTTAGATAGAAAGACTCTCCACATTCTCTAAAGATTATTGAGGGTTGAAGAGGGGGATTGCTGTTTGTTATTTAGAGAATTCTAGGAGAGGATCTCTATTGGAGTTTAGATTTTTGTCATGAATTCGTTGTGAATAACAATTAGAATGGACATGCTTTTGGAGAATTTCTTAATAATGATTAAACAGAGATAGGGAAAGATTATAGTAATTTCTCGTAGGAACCTATATGCATTATTATCTCCAATGATACTCAAATATAAATAATAATAGTATTATTATTAGTTACTTGACATGTCCTGAACTCATAGAGAATTAAATATTATTTCCTTAAAAATATTTTATATTTATAAAATAATATATAATATTTCATTTCATAATTGACCAATAAACCATGTCCAACATTCCAATTAAATATTTATTGGGCCTTGAAAGATTAATATTAATTTAATAAATATACATCAATGAATTATCAACTTATAAATAAATAGATATTATATTCAAAAAATTAGTAAATAAATATTTATTAACTATTCATGTCACAAATATTCAATTGAATAACCATTGACTAAATATATGTGATCAAACAAATATTAATAATTATTTAACCATATATTTGATTAATATTATTCCAACATGTTTAATCCATTAATAATTTGACTTAGTATTTCAATATACTTATTGTGTGACCCTCCAGGAAACATTTTGAGTGGAATTAGGTTTATCTACCTAATGTCAATTGTTAGAGTCTAGAACATTTCCTAGGAACTGATAGAAAAAGATATTAATTGCCTCAATGAAAATAAACCACTTAAAAATGTATACTGTGTAATATAAACCATTTATCACAATATCTAAAATGAATCATATTTCATTCTAGTTCCATCAACCTATATGCTCGGCATATCATTTTTTAAAATTATGGAAATGAAATTTACAACACAATTCCATGGTCATTAAATTAATAATGAAGTTAATTTTTCATAAAAAGGTTTGATATCCTAAATTCCATTAAATAACTGATGGGAAAAATAACATCACTAATTATTCATTAACTAAATATCACTTGTGATGCACCCAACATATCTTTCCTCATTGTGAGAATATGTTCATAGATAATAATGTGACTCATTAGATGTATTAATAATAAACACATATTATAAGGACCATTAAACATGTGTGTAGATAAGAACTGTTGGTTTGAGTGGAATAGAATGAGGTGATGTATTTCCATTTAAAAAATTTAATCAAATACAAACTAAAATTTGAAATAAATTATTTTCATATGATAAAGTTATAATGATATATATTTTATAAAGTGATAAATTTATAAATTCAAAATTTATTAGAAAGATAATTTCAATACTAATAAATAGAGTAACCTACTGTAAATGGTAATATAAAATTTATACAATTATGTGCATTGTGATTTAATAGTGCAATGAATAAAATGAAAGAGAGAGAAAATAGTGTTTATAGTGGAGTTCATTAATTGATCTGTGTGAACTGACACATCTTCTCCACTCATGTTTAATGGTTTATGTTATTACTCCCATGATCATGCTAATTCTCAACAAACTTGTCCCTCACAATTATGGTTTTTGATCAATCTATAGAATTTTTTTATTTACAGAACTCATCCCTCAATTATTATTTATTGAGAACATGTTGTAGAATAACATGAGAAAATATATATTTTCTTGGTGAAAACCTATCACAATATTTCTCACTTATATCATGAAATAATTTATACAATTTGGGAAGAAATCCTAAGATAATATGTAAGAAAGGGGATCCTTTTCTGATTTATGGATAATTGAGCTTGTATCCTTATGTTTGGAGAGAGACAACTAGATATTCCTCATTGGAGTTACAAACTTGATCAAGGATCAGGTTAACAATTGATGATAAGATATTAACTGAATTAGATCTTCCAAGCCAACATGAAGTCCTATTAATAGGGTCTAATAATATTATTGAATTCATATAGGGAAACTGAATATGGTTTACTTAATTTAATTTTGGCCAATAAAAATTCTCCATCAAATGAATTGTCTTGATTCAATATAATAACCAGTGATCCTTAACAACTGTCCAGTGCGACACCATGAAGTAGCTGTTTCGCAAAATTCCCCACTAAATATCCAATACTATAAAGAATATACATAGTGACTTTTTATCTCAACTAGGAGCCTCTGGATTAGAAATTAGTTGGTCAATGCTCCTCTATCAACTAGATAGTGGACTTCTTCTGTATAAGATAACTCTTTATAGTAATTAATTAATTCTGACACGATGTAATTAATTCAAATGATGAAATTAATTTACTCATGTTGTACTATTAATACACAAGATATGTGTTAAATATTTTTTGTATAATTAATATATTAATGCGATACATGAGTTATTATAGATTATAAACACATAAATTTATTTACATGGAAATATAAATAATTATATTATTAAACCTAGCTACATGACATATAGAAATGGTTTAATAATATAAAAGGTCTAATTAATTCCATGTTAAATTTAGAACTAATCCATGTGGTTCCTCCAAGTACACATATCGTACTTAATTAGTTTTATATAAAAATAATTAATCTATTTTTCTAAAATTTCGTATAATGGTAATATCAAAGTATTTTAGAATGAAATTAAGACAAAACAAATTAATTTAATAATTAATGAATTATTTTCATTAATTAAAGGCTATTTTATCTAAATTACGAAACAAATTTATTTTAAATTCAGGTAAATTAAAAATAAATATTTGGTGCATGTATATGGATAATCATGAAAATATATTGGACCTATGTATCTGAATTGTTTCTTTAATTTACTATTATTGCATTGTTTTTGTAATTATATATTAAATTTAATGATGTATTTAATGTCATCCACAACTATTTTTATGTAAGGTAATATGTTCCATCAATTCATTTTATGTAAATACATAACCAATCATTTAGTTCTCTATAACTATGTGTGAATAATAAATATGTAGGGAATGGAGATCCAATAAGAGTGGAGATGGGTCAAGTTTAGAGTTGAGACAGAACCAATCCAACAGTTACCTGGGTGGATATATAGAATGTTCTAGCCCTAATCAGGTTATCATTCAATGTGTCATTCTCAAACAATCAAGTGTTAGTGTATTATCCAATAGATAAACTAACCATTATAAAATGGTTATGATCATACCATTTTTATCATTTTATTCCTATAATTTTTCATTTTCATTTTATGTATGGACTCTTTGTCACAATCACATAAATTAATGAACTAATAACATTGTATGATTGAATTAATTAAAATCAAAATAATCCATAAAATTTATCCAAACATGGTTAATCAATTACGTATAATACACATAAAATCAACAAGAATATAATAAATATAAATTGGATCAAATTACACATAAAACTCATATCCCAAAAATAAATATATATTATATTAGTATAGCCTTCCCCTACTTATCTTAAAATAAAAACATATTTCAAAGAGATGGGAAAACCTCCATAGGGATGATTCCAATTATCAAAGATTCATTAACATGATTCTTAGTTCAACTTATCAAAGTTTTCATGATGGTTTGATTACCTTGGTGAGACATTGTTTAGTTATAAGTAATGATTTGAGGTAATTTCAATCCAATATTTCATTATTTGTAAGTCCACTAAACAGATCAGGTGTCTGTGGTTTAATTTTGTTGGAAATTAACTATTAACTTAATACCTTTGAATACATTTTTTTACTTATTATTTGTTATGAGAATATTAATATGGATTGTTGCCTCTAGAATTTCAATGTGATAGGATATTCTGAAGCCAATGGAAAGGGATATTGGATTTTGAAAATATTATAAGACACTAAAAATAAAAAGTTATCATGTAAAATATATGGTAATTAATATAAAACAAAAATTTTATTTAAATTAAATAATTTTATGGAATGAAAAATTATCATAAAATTGCGATATTATAATACATATTATTTGTCTTCTAATGCACATTTTTTCAAGTGTTGTTAATTTTTTTTATACTGGGAACGACAACATGAAAATTTATTCTATTTATAGTATTACGTACACTTGTTTGGACAACTCACTAAGAAAGTGAAGAAGATAAAGATTCCAATAGGAGGTATATGGGTATGATTTAATATAATCAATTATGTTAATCACATAGAAATATTTTTCTTCCATATGATAATAAATTATCAATTTATCACATTCGATAATATTTTCCTTCTAGGTAATCCATATTCATCTAGAATTATGTGATGAAAAACTAAATAATCAATTATGGAATCTTCATCTGGTTAGTTAGATTTGTGGGTAACTTAATTCCAAGAATCATATTATAAATAAAATGATTCTAAATATTGAAAATAAAATGAATTTTTAATATAAAATTGTTCCTTTGAAAATTATATCTATGAGATAAAAAATATATAGATAGGTAAGAAAATGTATGACTATTATATTTTCAGGTGGAATGAAATGGTCCCTCAAAACTATAATAAACTAAAGAATATATAAGTAGACACATATATATCAAATACATTCATCATGTATTTGAAGGATTCTATTTTAATTCATGGGTACTAAATATTACCTTGTATTCAAATACTAAAAACAAGAACAATTCATTACTAGATGTACAATGTATTCTCCCAAGAGGTGAGAAAGGGTAATTCCTATTTTATTTTTTGGAAATAGATGAATTTAAGAGGTAATGTAGAATTATCCTACTGTATTAAAAGGGTTATTTTTATGTTATCATTGAGAATAAAAAAATTATTCATTTCATGGTGTATTGATTTTCATTGAATCGTTGTCTATATTACCTGATACCTAAATATTAGTCTTAGTGTTATAATGGATAAATTAATAAGTTATTTATTTTGAATTAATTTATTTATCAAATTATAAAAATTATTAACAGTTTAGTAATACTATAATCATTTATATAATATATTGGGAATATATGGACAATATAAATTATAAGATTCATACCCAGATGTTGCAGGATAATTATTTTTCAAGTAGAAAGAAATGTTGTTATCATAAATATATCCAAAATATTATTTATTCTCTTTGAAACTAAATTCACATTAGGTATTATCTACATACTATCATTTTTCGATAAATAATACATTATACATTATGGTATTAACAAAGATTTCAAAATTTATTCAGCTATATGAAATGAACAATTCCAAGGTGAATCTAAAGTTAAATGTGAATTCCTAATAAAATTACTACATTCATTTTTTTAGCAATAATATATGAAAATAGTTAGTGCACTTAGTAAAAGATAGAGGGTCCTCTAGGTTAGTATGTGATAGATTATCTTAACCATGTATTTAAAAATTATTAAATTAAAAGTAACGATTTTTCTAAACATCCAATACTGTATTCACATCATAAGTATGGTGATCGTATGTGGTAGATCAATGAACATTATTATAACATGGGTAGTATTCCAAGAATAATTTCTAGGAATATGTATTAAAATAGTATCATAATATCAAACCATATACCTATTATATTCAATAATAGATATTATATAAGATATGATATGATGAGAGTCCATTAACATCACATCCTAATGTGTTTTGATTTAAAAAGATTATTATCTCTAATAGAATGGCCAAGCCTGATACATTGGATTAATATGTGACTACTTATATTGAGTTATAATACACACCAGATAACAAATATCATGGTTAAACATCTATAGTGGGGTCATTGAGGGTTACTTGTGTAGTGAGGCCCTTCTTAATAGTTTGTAGAATGGAGGTCCCGAACCTAATTTTTTGGACACTGTTGAATTTTTTATTAGAAACACTAATAAGGAACTATAAAAGTGTCCACATTTACATATTACTATAGAAACATAAAACTAGGAACACCAAATATTCACTATAACTCAATGAACATATATCCACTAGTTACTATAGAATAGTAGAATAATTGTGTGGTTTGGGACGTTGTGGAAATACATACAACTATAACACCATATTTCATTGCAAGCTCATTTGTGCTAGGGTTTAAATGTACATGAAACATTGACATTGTCCCAAAAAATATGTTTCACATGAATAATGTGATGTTATTCCTCCCTATAGATATAGAGATAATTTCTCAAACCCTGTAAATTAGTGTTTTCTATGATCTACTTCTTGTTATGTTTTTACCAATTTACTCTCATTTTTGGAATCATTATTTATTGTTACACCCATGTGTTTCCATAAAAATATTATCATTTCCTTATAATTTATGACAATGAAACCATAATATGTATATTATCTTATTATCTTATATATTTTGAGGATATTTACATCACCATGATAGAAAGGTATTAACCAAACCAACTAAGATATATGTGGGAATCACAAATCGATTGATATTGTAGGAGATAAAAAATGATTCAATTGAATCATGGATCTATATGAAGAAGTTGGTATAAGAATATTGAACTTAACATGTTTCAGTGAGTGTAATTATTCAAGAGATGCATACCATATATGAAATTTCATTCCCATTTAAGTTGTTTTATATTCCTCATTTTAGGTGATATATATTTTTAGGTATGAATAATAATTCCTATAAGAAAAATATAGTTATGGGAAGCATTGTTTAACTACTTTATATGGATAAAATAATGGAATCTATATAAAAGGGTACAATATTTTGGATGGGTCTATACATGATATTGATGGAGATTATTTTAGAGATATTATATGTAGATGTTAGAACTCAATTAAAGTCGAAAAAATTGTTTATTAAAATGGATTAATGTCTAAGGAATGATCTATGAAAAAATATTACTCCAATCATCATGATAAATCCATTTTAAGTATACATATAAAAGATTTTATGATCATTATATAAGGCATTGATTGTAATGTCCTCAACTAATCGAGGTATCATTATTTCATGTATAGCATGATAATAATGGTTTGTGACATCAAATAATGAAATGTGGAGTTTGATTTTTATGGATCTAGTAATGGTTCAAAAGAAGTATAAGTATCATCCATCTATACAACGATAGATTTTTAATTTTATGTTGGGCTGTTTTCTAGATAGAAAAAAATTTCAGTGTTCTAAAATAATTGAGATTGACTGCGTCTTCCTTAGTAAAAGTTCTACATGAATGTGGTAAATACACCAACTAGAAAAAACTATGTTGTCACCATTAGCTTCCCTATAAGCTATGAAGTCTGAAAGCATTTTCCCCTCACACTATGTATGAATAAGAACCATATGCGAGTCAAGAAGCCTTGTGAATTTGCAGATGATGTATGTAATGGTCAATGGAACTTGGAGCTTCCAACACATAGAACCTTGGAATATATTAGAGTTTATTTCAACCAAATAAAACCAAATGTGGTGATAGTGAGACTATAAATACCCATGGTTATCATTCAAGCATATTCAATGAGGGATTCTACCTCCATAAAGCAGTCACTGAAATCTAGGACCACCACCCCTTGAGAATCACAATCCACCGCTCCCCCTACATGATCTAGAACATACATGAATTGTCCACATTGATTTTAAAACAACTTCTTGGAGGGTTCCATCTCACCCACATCCTACAATATTTGATATTCTCATAATTATTAGTTAAATGGATTACAACCAATACTTTTCACTTTGAGGGTCAAGCCTCTTGTATTTTTTTATGTGGGACCATGTCGGCCACAACTAATTTGGTTCTAACCACCATTATAATGTGTAAAAAAGTCAATCACCCATGTCAAATTTTGTTCCTCTAACTATATATTATCCAATTGCCAGATGTAGGTTGTAAAACACTCACCTTCCATTCAATATCATTATTACCAGTTCTTGTAAAGCAAGCTTGATGAATTTAAACTGTATTTTCAACATAAAATCCAGGCCCAATGTCCTCACCAAGACCACTCAATACTACATATTCAAAAACACACTCAATATTTACTCAAGTGATTCATATTTTTGACTCCTATATCATCATCACATATATTGCAAGGTGATCCTTTTTTTCATCACCTATTCGTCTATGGAGGTGGCATATTTATAGAGACACCAAACCAAAAAGGTGTATTTATGGGGATGTTCTTACCAAAAAAATATTTCATTCCACTCATCCTATAAACCACTCACCCGATCCACCTAGTGATAGCCTTTATCTGATAATGAACCCAAATATGACTGCGTAGAAAATAAATTGTTTGTTTGATCGTTAAAGATGATAATGTCAAATATCTTCAATTTATTGAATTTGATCCCAATTTATACAAAAAAAATTCAAATAGTATAGATCATGTGTTAAATTAATTCAATTCATTTTAAAATGTGTACATGGTATAGGAAAAAAATAATATTAAATAAATTTCCTAAATTTTTTTAGTTTCACATGGTTTTATTATGATGTATAAACTATATGTTCTTAAGAGTAATTATAAATATATCATACCTTAAATGATATATAGGTGTTTTTAATATTTCTTATGTATAATAATATATGTAATATAAAAAATAAGACAGGAATAATTTCATTTACATGCTATATGAATTCTGATACAATGCATGAGAAACCAAAATTAGGTGAACTCTTGGAAATTACAGAAACGAGAATTCTAGTTTTTAGGGAATATAATACAAATCTTGATTACATTAGTTTGGTCTGTAATCATAGTATGGATAACTTAATATGAATGGGTAAATCATGTTGTAGTTATTAGTTGTCCAATCTATATTTAACTTAGTATGTCGCAGTTTCTAATATAATATAAAAATTATTTTAACCAATAATTTTTTTTCACGATTTTGGAGTAATACCAAGATAGTGAAATTCATCACATAATAATTCTTTTTAACTATGGAATTTTCCAACATATTATGGATGAGAGTGGTAATATACTAGGTAATTTTATCTATTTTTGGATAACCTCATAAAATGATTTTTTTAGTTTTGTAATCCTCAACGGGTAGCCTAGAAGAATTAATCATTGTAACTATATCTTATTTGAATCATTTTTTCATATGAGGAAAACCATTTGAGTTGTTATCATTAAAGAACCAACATGGGGCGTTCCTAAACTGCTCACTCGAGTTGGTCCAGGGCACGACTCGAAGGGAATTCCATATCCTCATAGGCTAGCAACAATTGTCGAGAACCAAAGAAAAATAGTTTGGAAAGATTTTGGCCAGTAAAAATATGAAAAATAAATAAATATAATCCAAAAAAATATAAAAATAGTGGAATAACAAATAAGAAAAATCTCACATCAAATCATTCCTCCAACTGTACTTCTAGGTCACCACATGACACAAAACCATGCCCACTATATGAGTGATCCAATAATAGAACCTAAAACAAAAAAGACAATACGGATTTTGGAACTAAAATTCTCATTTTGTATGCTAATGATAAACCACATAATCCATGTGTTTTCCATTCCAAAAACATTCCATTTACACTAGTTTAAAATATAATTATAAAAATTAGTTTTTTATAATTTATTAATCAAAAAAAATTCCTTTTCAAAAATTCATCACATCACACATTTCAATTTCAAAAGAAACTATAATTTTTTTTTACCAAAAACTAAATAAAATTCCTAATCAAAACAATAATAACTTGTATGAAAAATACTTTATTAAATAAGTAAATAAATAATATATGATGAAAATAATGGTAATATTAATTAAAAAAGAATATATGAATGTATCCTTGGGTTATCCATTACATCCCTACAATACCCATAAATGTACTCAGTTTGGAACCACTTATCGGTATATGGTGAAGCCCCTAGGTCGATTATGACTAGCCACCATAAACTGAACACTCTAGTGGTACATCCTAGCTGTCCAATCTATGATCCTAGGAGTACAAACCCATCTAATTTGGGTTGTTCAAAAACTATCACTTGATTCCCTAAATGACTCCCAAGAACCCATGGTTATAGTAATCTGTGTATGTTTTAGGAAATCATAGGCGTGACTCAACTTACTTGTCACCATCGTACATGCCTACCACAAACATAGATATCACTTATACAGTAACCCATATTGGGAAATCCTAGATGAGGGTTCCCTCTATATACAAATACATATATACATCACTTCATATAGTTGATGGTGCCAATTGGGCTACTACATCACTTATGAATTTAGAACCTTCTTTAGAAACATGAAAGTTTACAACACGGATGCCATTTCATATATCATTAAAACCACTCCATAAAATACATTATGTTTCCAATAGGTCATTAACATTTAACAGATCACATTTCATCTTAATTTCACAAAATTACAATCATGTGTTATTGTCTATCCCAGATAGACATTCAAAATATCATATACCCTTTGTCAAATTCATTACAAATACTCACATTAAAAAATCTGATTCCAAAAAGCCTCTACCCCAAAATAACATTATCAAAAAACCAATATATAATGATATACAATACACTTGAAGGTGAACAAATGGTCCTTTATTTTTCATAACCAATAAAATTTAATAAAATCATTTCCAATATTTAGAAAAATACACAATCTTACAAAACATTCCAAATGGTCCCTAAGGACAATTTTTTCCCAAAAATACTCTAAGTTGTAATCATGAATAACTTTATATATTTAAATTTTCAAATATATTGAGAATTCAAAAAAGGAATCCAAATCATTTAAAAATATTATTAAATCATTTTCAAGAAGCGCCAAGAGGATTTACACCAAAACACACTCAAATTACACTCTATAAAATAAATTGCTCACTAAAATGTTATCAAATCATTGTAATCATAAGATTCACAATGAAATAAATCATTGAAAAAATTTTACAAATAATTTCAAGATGTCCAATTAGGTTTTACTCCTTTAACATTCCGATGTTTCACATGGAAAAGTAATTTTGATACAAATTACATAACCAATAATTTTGAAAACGGCTTTGGAACCACACATATATTTCATAATCCATCCTAAAGCACACAACATGCATAAAAAATGAATCGAACAATTTTTAAGAACATGATAACTAAATAAAAACTAATTTTATCAAATTCTATCTACACGAAAACTCAACAAAAAACTAACCAAATGTGTCTCAAATGTGAGAATCATATTGGAAAAATTATCAAAACAAAATATGGAATTTCATCAGACATCCCTATTAAAGAATTCTTAGGCAAAGTTATGGAATCAAATAAAAATATTTTTTAATAATTTTTACCCCCATTAAAATATACAACAAAATAATCGAATTCACTTCAATCATGAGAGTCGAATATAAAAATTAATCGAAAGAATGCAAGTGTCTATGGAATGTGTTAAATAAGAAAAAATAGATTCACCTACCTCATTGTGATGTGAATGTGAGAAAACCATTGGAGGGGTAGGAGTAGACCTCTATAATAATATACATCCCCTTGAATCTAGTAAAACCAAACCAAACACAAACCCTATATATTTGGGTTTGGCTAAATAGTAAACCACCAATGCTTTATAGAAAAGCACACCGGAAGAAGAGAGTGCCAGTGAGGCAGGTACGATCCGAGCGGAGACCGCCAGTGAGAGGTGGGAAGTTGTAGATTGGTCACTCTTATGAAAGGGGTTGCACGATAAGGGTCTACATAATGGGGTGGTGCAAGGAAATGGGTGCCATTGGGGAGGAGGTATGACCAGAGGGTTACTCCCTACCGTAGTGAGAAGGGGGCAGCACATTGTGTGTTCAAGAGGAAAGGGATGGGGGTCATGATAAAATGGAGAGGGGATGGATGATTGGGAAAATTACTGTTTTTAAATTTTAATAATAATATTAATTATTATTATTATATTTATTATAATTAAAATAATAACATTGATTATAAAAGTAGCATAATACTGATAATAATAATATTAATCATCATATTATTTTGTATAATAATAATAATACTATTATTATTATTATTAAAACATTCTTTTACATTTATTTTTATAAAATTTTATTTATTTAAAATATTCTGCAGTTGCACTGTCACCTAGGACAACCACACGGTTACTGATAACAATACGGTGACCCCACACAGGCACCAATCCCATAATGATTACCAAATATCAAAAAATAATAACTGACACTCAACCTGATCCTCGTTGAGAATATCAAATGCTAAGTTATAATATAATAAATTAATTTAATGGTTGGGGTGTTAAAATTATTATCACAAGAAATCATTCTTCCCCAAGAAAGTCACAAAGTCAAAAGTTAATCTAAAATTGTGTCTATTCTCGAAGACATGAAGAAGAAACAAGAACTTATGGGGTGATTATTTATTACCCAAGTCACACCTGACTGATATAGATGTAACAAAAACCCAGAAAAAGGGGAAAACATGAGAGGGTTCTCCCCAAAATATGTATTCTACTAGCATGGAAATTAAAACAGAAATGTCCCACCCCTAGGAGGGGGCAACGTAGGAACTCCCCACTGATCCAAATCAACATCCATAGTAAGAGTAAAACAATTCCACCACTAGAAATAGAATCACATAACACTCCAAACAGACCCTCATTACTAGTGGAAATCTCAAGAAATATACTCTTACTAAAAAAAGGACCAGAAACACCATTCACCTATCTCAAAAAACGCAAACACCTCTAAATGAGCACCACTAAACCGAAATTATCACATAAAAGGGCCAATGGAAATTTATAAAAAATGAACAATTTAAAATACCATATTAGAATAGATATAGCCACTTGTGTTGCGATAGAGATATTTCTTTATACTACTATAATTAAAAAAAGACTTAAACAATAAGGAGATCAATAATTTAGAAACCTTAAATGATTATATTACAAAATTAAATATAATGAACTGTTCCATCATCTCACATATCCCTAGAAACCCTAATTATGTTAAAGCATTACCCTGATATCTGTAGCTTGGGATATGATGGTTGAAGTATCTCCAACCTCAAATTTTGGTATGATCCTCCCTTGGTCATAACATCTTTTCCAAGATATTATTTTTTCAAAACTTTTCTAGATGACTCAGACAGCTGCAATGATGGAACATCTTCAGAGTGATGCGACATGACGACTTCAAGTGCTGGAAACAACCACCCCAGTGGCACAAAATAGGATGATCAAATGATCTAAAAACTATAACCATTGTAGGATACTCCTTGGTAGTATGTTTCATTGGCATATAATTCTCTCTAGATGGTGATCCTTTATGGGAAACAAGAGACGTCGAATTGCCAACCGCCAGAGTTATGGAGACTAAATCATATTGTAACACTTCATATATTAGCATCTCAAAATTATGGTACAATGAATAGAGCGCCCACTCCTTGTTCTATAGAGTAATCCCTCTAATTAAAAAAGATTTCTTCATGAAATTCAATGATGAAACCTCTAGAGAAATGGAAACCAGTTATTTAATGTGATCAATGTGGGCCTTCATTGATAGTTGGCTTTGTTGAATAATAATGATCTATTACCTTGTTCATATTCTCATCCACATGTATAAACCATCAGAATAAGACAAACATAAAAACATATCACATCATCCAAACATTCAATGATGGTGGGGTGAACAACTCCCATTTTTCTAAAGCTTTTCCTTCAAACAAAACCAATAAAACACGCACTCTGAAAGATTTGGGAGTCCCCCATGCCCTGAAGACATGTTAAACCTCTTAAATTCACTCCACTACCTCTAATGTACCTTAATCATTACATATAATAGAAAAAATTTGAGGAGAAACAAAAACTATACATGACTCCCTAGAAATCTTGTAAGTTTCTCTGGGTGGAATTTTCATAATAGCATGAAAAAAACAAACCAAAACTGACATCAAATCAACGTATAATCAAAATATATTTCATGATAAAAAATTACTATCTCAAAAAACAAAACAAAAAATAAAACAAAACCAACAAAATTTCATTCAAAAGCCATCCATTTTCTTAAAAATTCTAAATTTCATTCTCTAAGGAAACTTTCCCAAATTCTCAAAAACCCATTTTTAAAATACAGTTCAATTTATAAAATAATTTACCCATTCTATATTACCTTAATTAATGTATAATTTCCAAAAATGATACCACTTTTCCCAAAATAGAATCCACTCCTCAAATACATACCAATTTTCCAAAAACATTTAAATTTCAAAAACTCTCCCATGGCATCCTATGAACCATCACATGAATTTCCATCCATTTACATCCACACATGCCAACTAGAACATTACATTAGCATACCACCACATGGTATAATGTTCATAAAGAAATCTATGGGTTGAACTAGTCAACTTAATTACAAATTGGAAATAAGAACCATATTTTCAAAACAAAGCGCTATTAATTTTAAAACAAACATTACTAATTTCAACCCATTATAAAGAATCATTTCAATTTAAAACCCATTTACAACTTCAAAAGAGATCTTATGCCAACCAAAACCACGGAAAATCACAACATACCCAAACCTCTTAGAAGGAGGAACTATCTTCTATGCCTAAATCAGTAACATGGTAGTTATCCAGGCTCAAACTGGATTAAGACGTTAATAGGGGATTGAACCATTCACATGGACTCCACAAGGGTCACTACTCTATGTTGGATCACAAAGGGGTAAACTATCACCTCCATTGTCATTACTCAATCCAAAACAAAAGAAGAAGACTCAAATCCTAGACTATACCTAGAAAATCGAGGTTTGTAATAAGCATGGTTTCTTGACACCCTTCTTGAACCTACCTCCCATGCCCCAAAAATTATAATCTCCAACAACCCGACACCCCAAATAACATGGTCCTACTCTGTTACAATTTTTTCATGATGTAACCCAGGTCGACCCTGACTGGTAACCCATGTCAGTCTTTGGCAAGGCCCAAAGGGAATTCCCGATCCCTATAGTCCTAAACAAGTTCCATCCACCAATGTAAAATAAGTGGGAATTATTTTTGACCATAAAAAAAGGAAAATATACATATAAACTGAAAAAAAATATTGAAACTCTGATAAATGAAATAATATAAAGTCATGCAGCCAAACATACCTCACATTGATCTCATGGATTAACAACTGACACAGAATCAGGATCTCAGCAAGAGCAATTCAACACAGTAACCAAAAAATGAAAAGTTAATGTAGCCATGAGCACCGAAATGGTCACTAATAATTCCAATGATAAACCATTGAATCAAATTATTTTCCATTCTTGAAAACATTCCATTAATATTAGTTTTAAAAACCTGAAAAATAATTTTTTCACATTTTATTAGAAAATCTATATTCTTGTTTCGAAATATAACAGACACCTCATTTCACTTTCCAAAAATAGCATCCTTTTTATACAAAAAACTAAACCCAATTTCTATTCAAAATAATATAGTGGTTTCCTGAAAATAAATAAGTAAATATGTATGAAAATAGTTTATAATGAATCTAATTGAAACGTAATGTAAAAATGAAGATATAAAAGTAACCATGGGTGATTCTAAAAATATGACGAAGACCCTTGGATGTACTCACCTTACAACTACCAACCAGAATATGGTGAAGCACCTATATAAATTAACACTAGCTTCCCAAAAGCATCAATCAAGTGGCACATCACACCAAGACTATCATTGATCTTGGGATACCAACCCATCAAATTTGGATTTGTTAGAATAAATCACTCGATTCCCTAAAGGACACCCAATAAATCATGGTAATAGTAAACTGTCTAAGTGGGGGGCCCTCATATGCATGAATCACCTTACATACTGCCATTGTACTTACCTTACCCAAACAAGACCATCCCCTATATGATAACCCATAAACGTAAATCCATGATAGAGGTACCTCCATATACATATCCATATATAAATAACTTTATATCAATGACAGTTCTAATCAGGCTATTGCATCAATTAACCATTCAATGCATTCTTTAAAAACATGCATGTTGTCAATCGGGACTTTATTTCACAAAAACATTCAATCCTATTTACAACATAATTTCTGATTCCTATCATGCATTCAAATTTTTCTAACAAAATTCCATCCCAATGACACAAAATTCTTATTCGGCCTTAGAGTCTATCTTACATACATTTTCAAAATATTTTCCTACCATTCTCAAATTCAATACAAATACTCACTCTCAAAAACGCGATGCCAAATGGGCCTTTACCCAAATCTACCAAAATCAATAAACATAGATGTTAATATAAAATACACACTCAATGGGTCCAAACACACTTTTATGATTCAAAACCAATTCATTTCCCTAAAATTGATTACAATCATTGGTAAAATACATTATCTTACAAAACATGCCAAGCTTCCCTTTAATCACAATGTTTAACCAAACATACTCCATGTCTCAATTGGGCATACCATTATAGATTTCCTTATTAAATAATTTTTTTGGATTCAATCAAGAAAACCAACATTATTTAAAATCATTATAAATCATTTCCAATAAGTGCTGCTAGTCATTACCCCCAAAAAAACTAAATGCCCCCCCCCCATTAATATCAATCAAAGACTAAAACATTTAACATATATGGTTTTCATCACATTTAAAATTCAATAAATCATTTAAATAATGTACCAAAAAAATCTCATGATTTTCAATAAGGATGTACACCTTGAACATACACAAATTTCACATGAAAAAACCATATTGAAACTATTTCCAATACCAATCATTTTGAAAAGTAAATTTGAACCACACAAATAACTCCAAAACCATTACAAAGTTGACAAGAAATAATATTAAATTTATAAAATAATGATTAAGTATATAATGAATAATGAAAATCCATTTTTAATGAATTATATCAATATAAAATCCCCACAACAAACCAAACACATGCATCACCAATGTGAGATTCATATTGAATAAATGATAAGAAAAAATTTGGAATTTTATAAAATACCCCTACTACCCATGTCTTTGGAAAAGTTATTTAATCACATTAAACACTATAATTAGTAAATTATACCATAATTAAAACACTACAACATGCTAATTAAATTCACTACAACCATTCACATCTATTATGAAAATAAATTGAATGAAGGGAAGTGTCTATGAAATGTGTCAGAAAGGAAAAACACATATTATCTTACCTCAATAGGGTGTGAACATGAAGGAACCCTAATAAGGGAATAATACTCCCTAAATAATACTCTTCACCCAATAAAATCCAATAAAACATATCCAAAAAACAAACCTTATCTATTATGGTTCAGAAAAATAAGAATACACTAAAAATTGAATGAAAACACACCAGAGGAGGAGGGTGTTGGTATGGGAGGTGTGGTAGGAGAAGAGACCCTAGTCAGAGGAAGGTGGATAGAGATTGGTCATTCTAGAGAAAGGGGTGCTGCAAGATGTGGTGGTGTAATGAGATGGAATGATGAGGCAGGTACTTTCGGGAAGGATGTCCGACCAGATGGTGGCTCATGTGAGGAGAGGGCACGGGGATGACATGTTGTGTGTGGAAGGGGTAAGGGTTGGGGTAATGCAATATAGGATAGGCGATTAGAATATTGGTGAAGTTGGGTTTTAGAAAAATATAATAATAATAATAGTTATAATAATAATAATAATAACATAATAATAATAATATTATTCACTTCATTTTAAATAATAATATAAATATAATTATTATTATTAATATTATAATTAAAACTTTAATTACATTTAATTTCAATTAATTTTAATCATTTAAATATTTGGAAACCACACGGTCACCCGGACCGACAACATGGTTACTGCAAACTATGTGATGACCCTACCCTAGCCTGAAACCCACCAATATTTCCAAACATAAAAAAATATAAATTAGAACTCAACCTGAACTGCATTGAGAATATCCAAATCAATAAAATAATAAAATAAAATTATTTTAAAGGTAAATGCGTGACATTATCAATTTTCTTAAGTGGGAGTGGTATTCTATTTTACAATGTCCCAAACTATGAACTACAATGAAAATTTTATTAGTGAAATATTCATTATATTGAATATTAATTAATCTCATATCCCATGATTGTTATTCTTCTGTGTGAATTCTATGTGATAAATCTATGAGGTTACCTATAACACTAAATGGTCTTAGTAGTTTTATGTTATGATTAGAACCTACCGGTGCCGTGAAATTATTATTAGATATATGTTCTAAAATTGAAAGATATCATATAATGGAATGAAATTTATTCATGTTATCATTGGTGGAGGATTATAGGACATTGATACATATTATCATGGTATAAATCATTAGTAATCATTAGAGTATGAGATTATGAGAAGATGAAAAACATACACAATTCATATTTATAAGTGTCATTGGATGTTCATATGTATTGATGTGTGTAATGATACATAGAATTATTAATTAATATTAATGCATATAATGAGTCAAGTAAATTTATGTATCAATGAAATCCAAGACAAAAAAATCTTGTAGTGAGGTGCGATATGTTGGGGGCTCCACTAGAAATATTAAATAAATTAGTATTGATTAAATGGAATTTTCCATTATATTTTTTAATAAATGATGTTATCTTAGGCCCTATGATGGAAGTGGAACATCCTTAATAATTAAAAGGACCTGGAATACCATTATACTATTTTCCTAGAAATTAAAAGTAGGATAAATCGAGAACATAAGTTGATGTCACTAGTGTGTAACCAAATTGAATAGAGATATCATGATAAAATTGTTTTATTACACAGTAGATGTTTGAATGTTATTATTGTCATAATAGAATTTATGTTCCCTCGTTATTGGTGTCGTGATATTTTTCAATACATTAACATGAGAATTATTTAGTTCTGTCCATTTATCTAGGAAATATGCCCCAAAATATCACACAATAAGTGTTTTCATAAACATGGTTAAATTCTATTTGAATTTAACATGTTGTATAAATATTATTCTTATATATGGGTTTATGATTATTCATGTTTAATTGATAATATATATTAATTCAATAATTATTTTAAAGAATATTATGTGATTTGAGTATTATATAAATATTTTATTTTCATGTTAATTTTAATTAGAAACATATATAATATTTTTGTACTCTTGTTCTATCAAAATGTAACAAATATTTATTAATTTTTCTGCATAAATGTTTAATAAATATTTATTAAATTATTTTCTAGATATAATGATTATTTATTTATTAGTGAATATTGAACATGTATGTATTTATTAAAAAAATATTCATCAATCAGGTCCTAATAAATATTGTGGTGGATTGAGGTTTGAATTTACTGATCATGTGTGAAATTTCAAATTGAATATTATTTTAATAAATATTAATATATTTATTCAAGGTGTGTATATCTATTTACCCATGATCTTAATGAATTTAATGTAATTAATAATAATATTATTATTATTAAATATGTTACATCCAGGATTAAGTAAAAAAAATTGTCCCGTGTGAAATTATAATGTTTGTAACTCTAGCTGTATAAAAACCCAGTTATTTAATTTCTAAAACTAATAGTCATTGTGCACAATGAATGTCTAGAGAGATTTATTTCAACACCTTTGGGTCGTTTCCCCTAGAACACACTCAATAATTGGGATAAATTTTCTTCCACCAACATCCCAATAATTGAGATATCATGAAGTGTCATTCGACCCAATGTCATTCTTATACTGATAATCAATGAATGATGAAATCATCAGAATCATTCATGATATCACCTAATTATTTCAATGGATACTTTCAAAGGTTTGTCATGAATTATTGTATCACATTCAATGGATTTCTCCCTCGAATTATCTCATCCCAATGAAAAAATTTCAAGAAGTGCTAAAATAATTCATCAACGAAGAATGAAAATCAATGAAATGTATTTCTTCAGGAAATAAATTAATTATATATTATATATTATTATCTTCTCTTCTTTCTTCCAATTTAATTTTGAAATTATCTTTGATTTATTTTCATTGTCTACGATGTTGTTTTTAATGTACATCTTTGACTATTCATTGGTTATAATAAAAAATATGAGTTAGAAACGACCAAATATGTTATTTTATTACACTTAGAACCATAATCTACATTGAAAATTTAGACTTGAGCAGTGATTAAATAAGAGAATGGAAAATTATAACTTTTCATTGATGGCTACATGTTATATGTAAATAATTCGAAATTTATATAATTGTTAAAATCTATTTTTTATTAACACTACAAAATAAACTAAAACTAATACTAATTCAAATTATAGTTCAGGATATGATTCTAATTTTAAAACTTAAAATCATAAATATATATATATAACGAAAATAAGAAATTATTGAATATTTTTATAATACTTGAAGAGTAATATAATTAATTGTATGTAAAAAATACTAAATTTGATAAGGATAATTAAACTCATAAAAATTTGACTTCATGTTCTAATGAATAAGTTAATGATGATTCAGAAGCTACTCAAAAAAAATGAGAAGTTGAATGCTGAAATTGTTAGTTTGTAACAAAATTTGGCTACTTTTTTCAAGGAATAGAAAATCCTGACAAAATGATGTAAATTATTAATCCTAATAAAAATAGGACTTTTTAGTTTGGATAAACAATTACAAAGAATGAGTAAAACATTATTTATTAAAATTTTAAAAATAAGTGGTACAAGTGTTAGATGTTTTATGGGTATAGTATAAGGATATCAAGCTGGTGAATTTTCATTATGATTTACTCAATATTTTGGTCATAATAAAACATTTATCTCTATGAATTTATCATCTAAACTACCGATAAATAATTGTTTAAAACCAAATTGGGTAATTACTAGTCTTTTTCTAATACTATTGGATCAAAGATAGCATGGGTAACAAAAATATAATTTACCATATTAGTTTTAGAAATATGCCTTAGAATTATTATGTACACATAGTATATGTATTATCTAGATTATTGAAACACCATTTGGGATCCATACAAATTTTAATCATTTATTCAATGTGTTAGAGGCTTTATTACATTCAATGAAACTTAAAAGGTAAATATTAAATTCATTAGTGAATTACGTTTTTATAAAACATATATAATTTTGAAAGTGTTAATTCTTGAATTTTAAAAGAATAATTCAAGTAGTATATCATATATTTATGCTTCTATAATTATTGTAATTTTTTACATAAATAGAGGTATATTTTTTAATAAGGGAATTTTTTTCATGAAAATATGAATGATACTAGGGATACTATTGATTTTTATGAACAAAAAAAATTAAATTTTTTAGTGTTTAAATGTTTTATAAATAGATGGTATTTTTTTGGAATAGATGAATTAGATGTAAAAATGTACAACTATTTCATACATTTTTAATGAATGGATTGGTTTTAGATCTACCTGAATTTATGGTAGGTAAATTCTTTTGTTATTTATTTTTGAATCTAAAACAAAATAAATAAATAAATAAATCTATTAACTACATTAAATCTTTTATGCCTTTAGATATTTTACTTATTGATTTGTTTTTTTTGGTTTTACAAACTTCTAGTTTAGGTGTACATGAGTATTTTTAGTAATCTTTTATGATTATAGTAGATTTACATAGAAATATTTTATGTCTTATAAGCATGAAATTTTAACTAATTTTGATGTGTTATTTAAATTAGTACCAAATATAAACTATTATTTGAGTATCTTTATAAAATTTGATATAGGTTATAAATTATAAAATAATGGAATTGAAAAATTTTATGACAAAAATTGTTTTTTTCATAATTTGTCACCACATAAAAGTGGTTTTGTAGAAAGTATAAATAAAACTATTATATAAATATCTATAACTATGCTTAATAAAAATAATTTACCAAAATATTTTTGGGATAAAAATATTAACACAACCTTTAGTATTTTAAATAGAGTTTCAATCATAATAATTTCAAATAAAACCCTTTTAATAATACTTTAGATTAATTAATCTTAACGTTTGTTATTTAAGAGTGATTGGAAGTAGATATTTTATATTAAATGATAAATATAATTTAGATAAATTTGATTCTAATTGTGTCGATGGAATTTTACATGATATTTTAATTTTACTAAGGGTTATAGATTTTATATCAAGAGAACGTAATTAATTGACTACTCTATGGATGTCAAATTTGATGAGAATAACATGAAGCATATTTTAGATTTAGTGAATTTGATGAAGAATTTTAAGATTTTATCATTCATGAAGATTAAAAAGAAAATGATAATATATTAGTTTAAGTGAAGAATGTCTCTTCTAAATGTGACCTTAAATTCATTAATACCCTTTAATATAATCATTTAGAAAAATTAATTGCAAATTTTGAATAGGGATTCAAAATTAGAAAAAAATTGAAATTATATAATAATTATGCTTTTGTAACTGATTTGGTTCCTTGTAATGTTAATGAATGATTTATTGATTAAAATTGAAATAATGTTATGAAATATGATCTTAATATACTTAAAATATATAATTTTTGTATCGTTTTAAAATTATTAAAGATAAATATGTTTTAGGAACTAAAGAGATATTTTCAAATAAATTACATGAATCTAGGGACATTGTTTATAATAAATTTATTTTGTTTTTTGAAGTTACTATCAATAATAGAGAAATCATTATCATTATTATTATTCAATTATTATTGATAATGAATCTATTAGGATTTTTTAAATTTTATTCATTTTTTATTTATAATTATTTCAAACGAATGTAAAAAATAAATTTTTTATATGGTTTAATTTCTAAAGAATAGTATGTTACTTTACCATGGGTCTTTGAACATGAAAAGATTCACTATCATGTATTTAAACATTAAAAATATATATATGATATTCAAAACCCCCAAAATCGGGGTATGGTATATTATCATTGTTTGGGTTGAAAATGGATTTAAAAAAGGAAAATTCGATCCTACTTTGTCTTTTAGAAATGTTAAAAATGATATTATAATTATTAAAAAAATATATAGGTGATATTTTGTTATTGTTCCTGAAGTGACTTTCTTTCTAATGAATTTTCTATGTTAAATACATTTTAAATGGACATCAGTTTAATAGCTGCATTAAAATTCTTTCTTGGATTAATATCTTCCTAAGAAGCAAAGGGTATGTTTCTTAATAAATCAGAATATGCAAAATATTTTGTTAAAAAATTTGTTCATGATTCATGTAAAACTTTTAGAAACCATATTATTTTTAATTATAAATTGGATTTAGATGAATATGAAAAACATTATTTTAAACTATATAGAGGTATGATTCGTACTACATCTAGATGAAATATTATTTTTAGTGTATGATTTTGTGATTGATTTCAAACTGAACCTTAAGAATGTCAATTAAATACTATTGAAATAATTATTAGATATATCAAAGGAACTATAAAATCAGGTTCATTTTAGTCTAATTAAAATTATTTTTATTATATTTCTTATTCTTATCATAATTTTTGTGGATGTAAGATAGATAAAAAAGAAAAAAAAAATTTATATTTCATTTTCATAGTTAAATTTTAAATTTAAGTCATTCAATTACGAAATTATCATTTGCTTTATCTATATCTGAGGCTATGTATATAGCTACTACTAGTTTTTATGTTCAAATTTTTAGGATTAAAAATATTTTGTGTGATTTTAATGTTTGTTTTGATAAATTACATATTTGTATTCATAACTATAGTGTTATCTAAATTTTAGAAACATCGTTATAAAACTATATAAAAAATTTAGTTGTGAAAATAAATTTTATTAGAGTCATGTTAATAAAGGTGATATTGTATTAGAATTCATTCATATGATATTCAACTTGCTGATATTTTTAATAAAACTATTTATGAAATAAAAATTGAGAAAATAAATATTTAACATAGAATGATTGAAATTTAGGGCTAAACAATTATAATTCTAATGTTTTTATATGATTGATTTTTATAACTGTTATGTTTTGTTGAAACCATTTTGATGAAAATATTTTGATATATTAATTTACATGTTTTTTCGGCTTAATTTTTAATCTGAAATCATTATCATATTTAAATTTAGTTATTATTATGTTCATCCATGAATTTTGGGGGATTATTCATTTTTATTGAAATTTTATTAGTATAATACATAAGATATATTCTTGTTTTCTTTGATAGATATAACATTTATTATAAATAAAAAGAGGGTCAATTCATTTATTCTATTTTATATAAAATATTTTTAAAATAAATTAAATAGATTTTTTAAAATATTATTTTTCTAAATTTATTATGAAATAAAAAATGATGGATATTTTTGTAAAATTATATTTGTTTTTTTAGTTAACATAAATGGAGATATTTTTTGTGTTATTAATTTTGATAATTTTAAATCATGATAGTTAATTTGAATGTTAATTTTTTAATGTTTTGAATATTAAAATAACAAAAATTTTATATTGGCATATAAATTTATTTTATATAATTATATTTTTTCATATATTTTTTATGATTTAATTATTAATTGTTTTTAAATTTTAAAGCTTGAAATACTTGTAGAAAAATATTGTCTTTAAATTTGTTTTTTGATTCTATATATGTTACTGTGTCAAATTTAAATTTCCATTTTAAATATTTTTCTGAACATGTTTTTAATGTCATAAGAAATATATTTTTTACAGTAAAAAAAATCATATTATAGAAAATGTTTTCATAAATTCAATGAAATATGTTTTGGGAATTCATATGATGTTTATGTTTTCTGTGTTTTATATATACCATTGATATCTACATGCTCAAGCTGAATTATTTAAAAATGAACCCAATGAAATGGATAAAATCTATGAAAAACAATATCTTATGAAATTTCTCTATCTTAAATTTTTTTGTTTATATTTGATGAAATACCAATCATATAATTTTTTATCTTACAAGAACTATTTCATAACAGATTTATGTATCATAGTAAATTCTTATCATATGAAATGATGTGTATATTATGATATATTAGATATTATTTTTTTCTTACTAAAATGAGTTATATCATTTCCTAAATTATTTTATGACCTTTTCAATTGGTTGTTAAGAATCTTTAAGTGTTTTATTATTTTATTATTTCAGCTCGTTAATCGTGATGTATTTTCTAAAAATTAAATTTTATATTATGATGTTTTAGATTATTTGGAAACTATTTTAAAATGAAAAATAGGAACATTCAAATGAATCTAATATGGAATAAAAATAAAAATGATGCAACACAAAAATTATCATTGAATGATTGGTAATTTATCCATTATTGAATTCATGATCACATAGTATCTTTAAAATTATTTGTACACATATAAAGAATGATTTTTAAAAACATATTACATATTTTTTTATGAATTCAAATTCAATGGATTAATATATATATATATATATATTAATAATATATAAATAATTTGTAACATTTTTATTAGTTTATATTTAATGGATAATTGTAGTTTAGGGAAAAAACATTGATGACTGAATGACTGCTAAAAATATGGAAACCCATGTGTGAAGAATATAAATTTTTAGAGCTTCTTAATAGAGAATAATTTATAACAAAAGGCCAAACGAACATGATGAAATAAGTAAAATTCATTACACACTCAAATTAATCTAATGTGATAGATTCAACATCATTTTTTATTGCGAGATCTCTAGAGGACCTTCAATGATCAATCATGTTTTGTTGATGTGATCATAGAAACATTGAATTTAAATATAGTTTATATGTTTTTATGTAGTTTTGTTTTGTTTTCTAATGATATGTCTTTATTTTTGTTAATGTCTTTGTTGTATTCATTGGTTTATAATTTCCATTAAAAATGAATAGTTTTTGATAATATCCCCATAAAATTACACCTTTAATGTGTTGTGACTCACAAAAAAATCGGGTTTTTAGATGTGCCTTGGTTTGTGATGGGTAGGTTTTTTTTGTGTTATGCCTCTAGGATATCAATATATAGGGTCATGAAAAAGGATGTCAGTCTTCTCAAATGGGAATATTTCATAGTGGGTGTAATTTTTCTCATAGAGTTATAAATATATGAAGAATATAAATAATATCACATTGATCTGAAGTAATATAAAAATATAGTGTTTTGTGTTATTATTTACAATATATTTTATTATTAATAGTATTTTTTGGGACCACATCAACTATGAGGATGAAAAACATTTTCCCCGCATTCTCACTTTCCAAATGTTGGAGAAATATATCACTTCATCAGTGATTTTTTTTCCTTGATCGAAATGGGTTCATTGGATGTCGGTTCCACCATCTGTTGATTCCCCCATAGAAATTATTTCATAGTCCTTGTCTCCATCATAGATTAAGAGGTTGTTCGTGAAACTCTACAGAGATTCATATCTATTTTGACGCCATTTAATTACACCACATTATTCAGGACATTCGAATGGTACATATCATGGTAGCGACATTCGGCCAGCAGAGTTGTCATGACCTGTCCCCTGGGGGATGTTCCATGACTACCCCAAGCCCACCTTCTATAGGGAAGGGGCTGGAGACAAGCACCAAAAATGCGTATTCCTATAATGGGAACTCATTTCCATTAAACCTGTACAGACACAAAATCTAAGAAAACAACTAGAAGAAAAAATGATGTGAACAATTGTAGTAAAAATTGTACTGAATGTAAGGGGGCCGAATACAAGCCCAACTGAAAAGTACAAGTACAAAATAAAAAAGAAAAAAACTCATGGATCACCCACTGAGGATCCTATATAAAGTGTAGGTACAGATCATCTCCACAGCAATCTGCGTCAGCCCGCCTCCTCTGTGTACCACCTGGTCTTGGATCCCCCATGCCTCAACCCATCAACTCATCGTCCGCACAAGACACAACAAGGTTCAGGCCAAGCCCGTGCATGTCTAAATATAACAATACTCAGTAGGGACCCTGAGACCGCCAAAAGACTTATAGAATTCCACAAAGGCACTCCAAACAACGTGATCTCAATCACAAAGAAAAAAGCAATAGACACAGTTCAAATAGAATATTCTCTCAAACCAGGTATTAGTGAAGTATAGAAGTACAGATGACCAGTCATGAAGTTTGATCATCATATTCTCTAGAGGAACCACTGCTGACTATATAGAGTCTACCCCACATCGTATCTCTAGGTACTAATCCCCATAATTACCCACATAGTATCTGACCCACCAAAAGTCGACAACTATTAACCCCCACAAGACCCACACTAGATCTGACCCACATAGGATTGGTATGCATTGACCTACACAAGATCACTGAGCACTGAGCCACATAAGATCTGACCCCCAATGGATTGGTTTATTGCTGATCCACGATGTGTAGATCTATGTTCGGTCCTCATCGGGTTGCGTACTGCTGATCCATACAGGATCTCTAGGTGTTGTGCCACACAGGACCTCTTGGTGCTCACCCGCACAAGATCGCTTTGTACTATCCTTTCTATGATCGGTCTCCAACCTCATCATCTCTGCCACCCACTAGATTCCCACTCATGGAAAACTTGATTCTGGGAGAAATGCTCCTCAACCCATCTGTCTTATTTCATCCATCATGAAGTCCCACAAGAAAAAGAATCTCAATGGTTTGTCATGTCATAAGGGTCCCAATGAAAAAGACGACGTATCAACTGGATTCCCAGTCATTAAGTTATTGGTATTTTAGTGTTGAGGTCCTTGTTGGATCTAGATTCGATCCATCCTGGTCATACTCCAACATTCTCTAAAACACTCATGGAGTATTTCAAAAGGACCTCCTTGTCACTAGGGTCCTTATGCAACATATGACGTGTCATTCGGACACCCGGTTTGTTAGTTACATCCCTATCCGTGAAACGGGGGTGATCGCACCGTGGTGTGGCCCGACATGGTCGGGCCCACCAGAATATGCCAATGGGATTGCTTCCCTAATGGGGTCCCAACACCATGTATGACGTGTCAACCAAACACCTCGTTCATCACTTACGAACGTTTCTTTATTCGGGTACCGGGTGGGTCTGGGCCTGGCACGACATTTTCAGACTGGCCCAACGCAATGGGTCCAGGGGAATTCCTAACCACGCACGGGTCTAGCCCACTAATGTTCAGCCTTGGTCACATGGTTCTCCCTGTCGGGGTCGACCCAGTTAGTTTTATGTGGCCGAGCCACTGTTGGCCCATCGGACCCGCACTCGCACACTGGGCCACGTGTCTGGACCACGCCGACTCATTCTGCCAGAATGCAGACTACTTCCTTCACTGGCCCCACTGTTGTAAGGATGTATATTCTAACTATTGGGGTGATTCCCCACTACATTAATTGGTTATCCATTCAGCGGACTGTGTTTCGGAAACACGACATGGCGCAGGACACACCTCCCCCTCCTCTCTTGGCCTGCTGGTTGAAGCCACTTCCGCAGGCGGTCCCTACAGGCACCTTGCTTGTCATATGCCCCTGGTTCAAGTCATTTTACCTTGGTCATTGCGGCGCGCTGTTACTCACTGCCTTCCACCAGCTGTGCCCAATTTCCACAGGTATCCTCCAGATACCACCGGCCTCCACCGACATAGCGCGCCGATGGGTTCTTCCGTGGGTCATCGGACATTCTTCAGTGTCCGTTCAGGGTGATGTTTTCACCTACGACTCATCTGCACTTCCACCGACATAGAGTCACCTGTTATTTTGTGGTGTCGTCGATTTGGAAATTGTTCCTCGATGTTCACATAAAGAAACAAGTGGCTGGGTGTCTGGGCCTTGTTCGATTGTCCTGAACCCTCCACATTATAGTGATTGCAAACAAGAGATGATTTAATTCATCAAAGACAACATCAAAATAAACATCCTACATGGAAGTGTCATTTGTTGACAACAATTGAAAGAATCCCCCTTCATCATTTTCATCGGTTCATAAGTTGGTGGTGATCCTAACCTCATGATGAAACTAGTCTTATCCTCCAATTTATTTTCATTTTGGTACTTTTCCAGAACATTATCGCATGGTGAGGACATATGAACACTCTACCCCGAGCTACATATAAATTGGTGAGGGGGATGGTGAGTAACACAATTGAAATTAATGGGGTTCATTTAATTAATGATCCATTTAAATTTATAATGGTGAAGTTACAAGAATAAAGGGGAGTCAATCCATATAATATCTTGTTGTGTTGTTGGTCCTACCAAATCTTCTAATCCACTGGATAAAATAATTAAAAAATAACAACAAAATTTTTATTCTTTAATTCATTGAAAAGGTCATAAAACTAACTTCTTTTCATGAAAATCAATGGCCGAAGTGAAACATCCTTTAAGAGATTCCCGACACTATAGATTAAATGGTACTCATGGATTTTTGATCCATGAAATAAGCCAAAATATCGAAAATGCCACCGCACATTTACAGAACGTACCCAAAAAAATAGTCAGCAAATTATTAATAGTCACCTTCATCCTGCGCCGGTCAAGGTTATGCTCTACCTAAGGGAAGAACGTCCCAATAAACTCAATTTTTTTCTCCTATTTTCAATCCGATATTCCATTAAGATGTTATGGAATATAAAGAAATAATAATTTTTACTTAATTATTTTATTTACAGCGAAAAATGATCTTCTATAGTTGGCCTGCACTGACAAATGATATTATATACCTAATAAAATAATATCTACATGATCTTAGTGGTGGTCTCAGATTTTTAATCTGAGTCAACATTCCAATGTTATATGCATTTAAAAAATAACATTATTTTATTATTTTATTTATGGTTATTCCGTTTTCGGGTTTTCTCACCAGTGGCCTATGACAACTAAACATAAGTCACTCCTAGGGTAAACCCACTATCCTGAATGCAATGGAGCCCCTAGATTTCGGATCTAGGCATCTATTTAAAAGGTATTCCCCTTTTTAGGAAAACAACTCACGCGTGCTATTTTAAACATAACATTTTTTGACAGATCATTCTGGACACTATAGTCCTCGAAATGATGTGACATCAGATTTTTCGATCTTGAAATAATTCTATATAATTAAAAAAATTATACAGAAAATCTGGGACATTATATTCTCCCAACCTTAGGGATTTAAATCCCCGAAATCCAGAACATACTAAAATAAAACAAATGAGGGTATTGAGCACAAATCTGAGCCTCCTGATCCAACATGCCCTCCTGGAGGATCCCTGGAGGAAAACAAACTCTCACCAAAGGAATCGACCATCCATGAAGGAATCATTCCTACTGATCCTTTATCACAATTGGGAACTCCGTAAAAGTCTCTCTGCCATTAAAGACTAACTCAACATAGTCAATAACGTATGATGGATCTTTCACACTTCTCCTCATCTATGAAAAATGGAAAACATTATACACCTAGTTTATCTGTGGGTGAATTGATAGCTGGTACGCTACCTTTCCCACTCTGCTGAGAATCTAATAAGGTACGATTAACTTAAATATTAGCTATTCACCACGACCAATCCTCTGAAATCTTCATCTGGGTGATACTCGTAGGGAGACATGGTCTCCATGCATGGACCCCAAGGGTCTCCAACTACTTTTGGAATAAGAAATCTTCCAACATTGTGTACTTTTCACATTAAGAAAAGTGACACATCGTGATACAAACTCTTCCACTGATTCCTTCATCCCTGGACACCTGTGTTAACGGTGGAGGTCCTGGTACATCTTCGTCACACCTGGATGTACCACCATAGGGGACGTATGGAACTCCCTCAACACATCATTTGGTAGCACCACTAGTACAATGGTGAATTATCTGAGGAGGATGACGTGCTCTCCACCTTCATAAAATCTTTCAGGACACCGTTGAGATGATATCTGAGAACTTCAGGACTTGCAGAGAACATCCACATGATGTGCCTCCTGAACCTGCTGATGAATTGGGGGAGTGACTATAATATACTAGAGGTAAGCTGCTCCATCTTTATCCATGAAGGATATCTGCATCACCACTATCATCTCGTATGCCTCACTCAGCAGTTGAAGACTTTACCTTCTGGAAAGGGTGTCGACTACCACATTCCCCTTCCCAAGAGTATAGACTATCTCAAAGTCGTAGTCTGGGAGGAACTCCAGCCATATTCACTATCTCATTTTTAGGTCCTTTGGTGAGATGATATACCAGAGACTCTTTGGATCATTGTAAAGAGTAATCCATTCACCCATCATGGAGTGATACGACCACTTCTGCACAAAGGCCACTGCTGCTAACTCATGGTCATAGGTAGTGTAGTTCTGCTCGTACTCTCTCAACTATTGTGAGTCGTAGGCGATCAATACCCACTCTTGTATTATACAACAACCTATTCAGTTCCCCTATGTGTCATAGTAGTCTGTATACCCTAATCCCTCTCCTAGTAACCTCTAGATGGGGGAACTCATCAACCTCTGTCTCAACTCTTAAAAACATAGCTGGCATCTCTCTGTCCACATGAGGGGCTATCCCTTCTTCATAAACATTTACAAGGGTGTCACAACTCTGAAAAATTCAGCTATAAATATTTGGTAGTACCCAGCCAAAGCATTAGTCCCTCTCCCTTCAGGGATATAATCATAGAAATATCATTTGAAAAGATGCCCACACACTCTTCCACTACTATAGGGAACTGAAAATCCAAAACTCCTGCTACCATGATTCTAATGTTGGATGACTCAAGAGTGATCATTTTAACCCTCTTGTACATGAGTTTATCTTGTACATCCTTATATTCTTTTTTCACTGAACAAGGATAACCCAATTCCAATGTTGTAGATATACGACATCCTTTCTGCCTAAAACAATCAATCTCATTATGAATTGTTGACATCCAGTCCATCCCCCAACTAACGTCGTTAGGCATCGACGCTACAACCATGAATTCCCAACCAAAACTCTCACATCAAGGGATAGATCACACTATCAGCATAATTGTTATTATAGAGTCTGCTCCCAAAGGTATATACATACATAAGGGACATTTTATTGGTTTAACTAGAAACTATAGGTCTTGAACATGATTCCTGAAAATAATGAATGATTAGTACCTATGTCTATTAATACGATAGCTATTAGTAGACACATGACATACCTCAAATCATTCTTGGATCCCTCGGGTCACACTCCTCAACTGTATTAAGTTACATTGTTCCCATATCCTCTTGATCCCTGAGATTGGTGGTGACCATATTGGGGTGGTGGTTATAACATGATGAAATGTGTACCGCCTCATGTTACTCTCCTAGCTCTACTTCCACATCTGATACCCTACATATTAATCTATATCTATCACTTCCTCTTCTCGAATCATTTTAAACACCTAAGTCTCTAAGACTTGCATCAGTTTACTGCTTTACCATTGCTAACATGCACTGGCTGTATCCGCTCAACCAAAGAAAATTAAACCACAAAGGTTATCTCTATCACCATAACATAAGTAGGAATTAATAGAAGAAAATTGTTGTCTCGGAAGTCCCTAAACACACCGTGATTATAGGTCTGATCTCAGATGCACTGACCATACTGTATTCATTGAGTACCTAGGATGTTCGGTACGCCTCGATAAAAACTCAGTTATAGGCATTCCATCCTACCGAAGCTGTAGAAGTTATAGGGAACACCCACCCTATATATTTTATGGAATGCGACCCCATTCTCTATGGATGGTTCTCAATATTTTCCATAGAAAAGTCACATCTTCGCAAGATCAGGGTTATCTAAACCATTTCATTGTCCTGTTGAGCCTCATAGAAGTCTCTCTACCAGTACCACCATTCGATTGAATGGTTCCCTGTCTGGATGAAAACTAGTAAACCTACTCAATCCAGTCCTTAGCCCTCTATGAGTTGGGCTCAACTCGGAATCTGAGGGGTATCTGATGCCGAAAAAAGTGTAAGGAACTAAGCCTGCAAGTGTCCTATAATTGTACCGCTGGTTGTAACCGCTGACCAATGGGTAGTGTTATAACATCCATACTACATAAAGGTACCATCTCAGGAAGTGTTAAATGTAATGAATCCGCATCACCAGGAAGACCATCCTCATGGTCACGCCCTGATAAAGAATAGAAGCTAGGATCCCCATCTGATCTTCCGGTGTCCCAGCTAGGAAGAAAACTCTAACCACAGCCTACGACCAGTCCTAAAATTCATGGGGATCTTTATTGTCTTGAATCCTCGGAGGCCTCTCCCGCAGGATCTCATGCAATGTACTCATTCGGCGTGCACGATCCATTGGTAGCATCTATTGGTAAATTTATTCCCAATGGGTGGTGGTACTGCTGGTGCACCACCTTATGGTGCCAACACAGTAAGAGGGCCCCACACCGGAGCCTCATCACTTGGTTGGCCATCATCGATTACTCTCTCAGGAATCTTAGTTGGTTGTCTATGCATATGAATCCTGATAAGGAATAGTTCTGCCAAGGTCATTAAGTTATACATGGTGAGGGGAATCCAAAGAAACCAAGGATAAACATTTCCAAAACACATGTAATAATTGTTTTTGTACACCGAGTCTGAAATCAGAATTTAGTGTCCCGGTGATTGGAGACTCTGGCCACGTCAATAACACATGACTACGTAATCTAAAAACCACCCTCAAAGAACATAATAATATTTATAAATTGTAAAGATCATAGTCAGTGTTCTTCGGTTGAACTGAATCCTGTGATACCCCATTGTAATGAACCAACCTCAGGGCACATGCCATGGCAACCCCAAGTCCTCCTTCCATTGGCCAGGGGCTAACGACTAGCACCAAAAAGTCATATCCCTATAATGGGAAGGCAATCCCATTAATCCTGTACAAAAACACAATAAAAAACACAGCATGAAACAACCACTAAGTAAACTATTGAGGTATAAAATGCAGTGAAAGTAATGGGGTTGTAATACATGCTCCAATAAAAAGTACAAGTGCATCTAAAAAGAGAAACCAACTTCTAGATCACCCATTGAGTATCCTACCTAATGTGTAGGTTAAAATAGTCTCCATAATAATCCACGTCAGCCCGTATTCTCTATGTACTGCCTGGTCCTAGCTCCCTTAAGCCTCATCCTAGCTGCTCGTCATCTGTAAAAGACACAACATGGTGCCGGCAAACCCAAAGTCAGGGTGAGTATAAAAATACTCAGTAGAAACCCCAAAATGCTCAAAGGTATCACAAAATTTCACAATGGAAACCCACATAGCCTGATCTCATTCACGATGAAAAAATCAATAGACATAGCTCAATCATAGACCCAGCTCAAACTAGGTATTGGTGAAGAATAGAAGTATAGAAGATTAGTCACAAAGATAGATAATCTTATTCTATTAAGAGGCACAACTGCCCACCATACAGGGTATGACCAACAACGGATCGATAGCTACTAACCCTCGCAATGACCCACATAGGTTCTGACCCGCCCGAAGTCAATATGTACTAACCCCAAGAAGACCCACATAGGATCTGACCCACATAAGTTCTGTATGCGCTGACCCACACAGGATTGCTGAGCACTGACCCACACTAGATTTTACCCACACATGATTGTTATGTCGTTGATCCATGATGGTCCTCTCAAAGGATTTTCCTCATCAGGTCACATACTACGGAACTAGATAGGATTACTAGGTGCTGATTCACACAGGATCACTTGGGGCTATCGAACACAGGATCTCACTACACTGACCTCTATATGATCTGTATCAGACCTCCTCCTCACTTCTGGACACTCGATTCCCACTCATATCACACTTGATTCTGGGAGAACCGCTCCTCAAGACATCCATCATATTTCAACCAGAACGTATTCCCATGAATAAGTGACCCGATGAACTGTCACGTCATAAGTTTCCCAATAAAAAAAGAAAATGCATCAACTGGACGCCTGATCTGTACGTTATCCATATTTTGGTACCCAGGGCCCGGTTGGATTTAGAGTCAATCTAACCAATCCATACACAAATATTCTACAAAACTCTCATGGATTATTTGAAATGAACCGCATTTTCACTAGGGTCCTTATGGCATAGACATTGTGTCATTCAGACTCCCTTTCTCTTAGTTACATCCCTTTATGTGAAATGGGGGGTGATCACACCTCAGTCTTCCCCAACTCAATCGGGCCTAACAGAATATACCAAAGGGACTACATCCCAATAGAGGTCCCAATGCCACTGATTTCGTGTCAACATGACATCTAGTTCATCATTTACGAATGTTTCATTATTTGGGTACTGGTTGGGTGTGGGCACTGTCCAACTCAGTCAGACCGCCCCGATGCAATGGTTCCCGGGGTCTACCAATCCACACTTGGGTCCAACCCACTATGGGTCATCCTAGTTCACTGGGTCCGGCCCATCAGAGTAGGCCTAGTTCTGCTCACAGGCCCAGGCCGTGGTGGGCCCGTTCCCCCTACGCTGGCCTATGGGGACACGGGTCCAGCTCGGGCTGTCGGCATGGTCTAGCCTACATGGCGGGTCTGGGCCACTAGGCCGGCCCGTGTTGGCTCGTTCCAGCAAAAGGCGATCTGCCTCTTTCAATGGCCCTATGTTTGCTGGGTTGTTTCACCCCATAGGTGGGGCCCAACCCCACCGCATTTACCAGTAGGTCGTTCAACCGACCTGGTTCCACCAATGTTGTGTAGCGTGGGTCGCACCGCACCCTCTTGCCATGGTCTGCTGGCCATGGCCACATCAACCACTTGAAGTTGCGGGCGACGTACTTGTCCCTAGTGGTTGGCTCGTGGTAGCCACCCATGGCCGTAGCGGCATGCTGTCGCGCGTTTCCTTCCACTGCCCATGTAGGTTTTCACAGGTCTCCTCCAACCACCACCAGATTCTTCTGACATTTCCCGCCTTTGGTTTCTTCTGCATGTCACCAGACATGATCTAATGTCCGTTATTGGTGTCGTCTATGCCTATGTCTCTTTCGCGCTGTCGCCGACATAGTGTGACCCTCTATTTTGTATTGCGGTCGAATTGGAAATTTTTCCCCGGTGTTCACATCAAGAACAAAGCGGTGGAGGGTTCGAGACTTGTTCTTCTAAAATGTGCCCTCTGAATTAAGGTGATAGAAAGTGGGAGTGTATTTAATTCATTGAAGAAAACTTCGATATAAACCCCTCTACTTGGAAGAGTCATTCGCTGATGACGATCGACAAAACCCCCTTCGTCGTTTTCATCATTTCATGATTCGATGGTGCTCATCACCGCTTTCTAAAACTGATCTCATCCTCTTTTTTGTTGTCATCATGTTACTTTTTTAGAGTTTCATCTCTTGGTTAAGCCATCCCAACAATCTACACCGAGATCCATATAAATTGGAGATGGGAGGGTGAGTAATGACTGTGAAATTAATGGGGTTCATTTAATTAATGAACCTTATAAATTCCAATGGTGTGGTTACAAGAATAAACGGGATTCAATGCATTTAATGTCTTGACATGTGGTTGGTACCGCAAACGTCGTTCATCCGTTAGAGAGAAGAAAGATAAAATAACTAATAAATTGTTATTTTATTATTCCTTATAAATGTCTAAAATCTAACTTCTTATACACAATAATAGCAGTGGAAGTGAAACCTCCCTTAAGTGAATCCCAGTGTTGCAGATTCATCAGTGCTATGGGATTTTTGATTCAAAAGACAAGTTAAAAGATATAAAAAGGCACCTGCGTGTCCACTAAACGTACATGAAAAAATGTTTAGATAATTACTAACAGTCACCCATGACTTGCACCAGTCTAGGTTAGGCTCTGCCAAAGGGAAACACATCCCAATGAACTCAAGGGTACTCCCAAATTTTCAATCCGAGTTTCTTTTTAGAAGATATGGATTTTAACAATAAAATAATTGTTACTTAATGATATTATTTATGTCCAAAAACTAAATTCTATTGTTGGTTCACACCGACCAATGTTAGTATCTAGCAAATGAAATAATACCCTCACAAGCTTAGTGGTGGTATCCGATTTTTAATCTGATTCACCATTCATGAGTAAGAAGCCCATGAAAAGAATAAATATATTTAATTATTTTATATACATTTTTTACATTTTTTATTTTTCTCACCGGAGGCCTGCGTCGACTAAACCAATGTCACTCATAGGGTAAACCCACTATCCTGAACTCAATAGAGCCCTCATATTTCTGATCTGGGCGCCCGTTTAAGAGTTACTCCACTTTTTTAGGAAAACCACTAACGCATGCTATTTTAAACACAACATTTTTTGAAGGTTCATTCCAGGATGTTCGGGCCTTGGAATCATATGCCGTATGATTTAACGGTATCGAAATAATTCCATAAAATTAATAAAATTATATGGAAATTATGAGCCATTATAGAGTAGTCACATTGGTCTTCACTAGTATGTCCGGGTGTTTGTACACTATAACATATGTATTTTCCCTTATAAGGGGGCTTCCCAAGGGAACAGATGTCGGATGCATCCCACATCGAATACATGGAGTCTTATTATAGAGGAACATATAAGAGTATTTACTCCCCATTCAATGTTTTACAAGGGATATTATTCAAGTGTAACGTCTTTATGACAAGGATATGACTGATCAGAACTCCAATAAAAGTGAATCATATGTGTATATCCCTAGGAGAGTGAACCTAGAAGGATTACTGGATAGGCGGATCAAGATGCCCAATGAGGGAGGATCAGGTATAGTGTGTCCCAAAAAGGGATGATTTTAAACAATGAATGCTGATCTGGACATAACAAAGGGATTATCAGAAATGGGTATTATTCCACAAAATGACACCAATGTTTTCCATTCTTTATGATTTAACATCAGATAGGCTTACTACATACAATATATTGACAAGTGGGATCGAAAACCATCTAGTCTGAATGGGTGTCTTGGTCATTACACACTGAGATGACCCATATGGATGGAATGAATTCACTAGGATTTGGAGGCTGGAGTAAAATCGGGATTGATATAGATGTATTGTCGGAGGGCAGAAATAATGTAATGGAACTGATGTGAAAGTAACTATATTTATGAGGTCCTTGGAAAAAAAATTACTTATTCAAGTGACTTTAGAATTGAATTTATTTTAAATCGTTTACAAAGATATTTTAGGTCTGGAATACAAGATAATTAGGAAAAATCGTTCATAAACTTTCACTATGAAAAATTATGTATGTCTACATGACATCCATTTTCTTCAACAAAAAATCTATGAAAATGAAACATGTCTTATTTTGAAAAAAAATTCAAATACATTCATCAATTCTTCTTCATTGTCCTTACCAATATTAAGAAATATGAAAAACATTTAAAAACATGGAATACGAACATTAATATTTGTAAGGTAATTCATGGTAAATATTTTACGTGTGAACTAGAGAGATATAAATAAGAACATGAGGACTTTCATAAAGTCATGAGGAAGAGGAATATCAAAACAAAAAGAACATCGATTAAAACAGAAATTGTGGATAAAAAAATTATTTTAGTCATTCATAATAATATACCCATGGTCTATCCCCACATTTTCATATTCCCAAGTTCCATCCCCAAAGTTTCGTACAAATTATCATGGTCACTCACCATGGTATCATAAAACTTGTCATCTCTAGAGGTTAATTTCATTATCCAATGCAGTGCTATGATATCTAAGTGAACCCTTAATATTTCATTATTTTCACGTGATCCACATAGATAATTATCAAAAATTTCATAAATAATCCATAGAGAATAAAATAAATGTGATTCATATCAAAATCGTCACCTTAAAAAAGTGCTTAAAAACATAATCATTATGTCATTCATTAACTATATAAATGGAATGAGGGTATAATGTATGTATATTAAAGAATAATATATAACATTTTTAAATCTTAATAAAAACCTTTACAGACTAAAACGTTTTGGGTATTCACATAAAGAAAATATGATAATTTCTTGAGAAAAAGATAGAGATTTGGAGACATAAATTCTGATGTATAACGACTATGAAACATGGCATTAAGTAACCATAAAAAGAGAGGGGATAGTGGTAAAAAATAAATAAAAGGCTCATAATATAGTATATTGAAATAATAAAATGTAAATAAGAACTTTTTTTATACACATGAATGACAAAACACATTAAATAAAACATTAAAGGAAGAGTGAAGTGGAGAATCTCCTTATGACGTTTTGGAAGCCTAACAACGCCGCATAAAAAACATAAAATGAGTTGATAGAGGGAAAATGGGAATCTCATCATTTTAGCATTATATGGAAATTATTTTGGATATGAAATTAAATATACCCACAAAAGAAAAAAAATTATGAAGTCATAACATTGAAGGAGTCCATGAAAAGAAAAGGGTGGTAGATTCTCTTACCACATAAGAAACACTTGAATACATATAATTAAATAACTACATTATACAAAAAATTAAATAAAAAAAGAATATAAAAAAGAATTATATATGTATCCAGATGGTTTAATATACAACTTATTGTAAAATAATGGAGCATACGATCAAGATATTCCCCAAATAAAGGATATTGAGATGAAGTATCTTCTATTGAGTTCAACTTGTCTTGTTCATTATGCGTCATCCCGAATAATAAAAAGATGATAGTTTACAATTGTTTTAGAACCTTTTAAATGTTTTTATTCCTTTTATATAACTTATTTCCATTTTATAACAATTACATACTGATTTGTATTCATATCATCGATTTATTCGATATTCAGTACTTGAGTCAAGAATAAACTTATTATGATTAAAAATGTCGATATGGTCGTAATTCCATCATATTCAGGATTATAATAATTTTTTAAATAATATTTAAATATCAAAAACAAACACACACACTCACACACATTTATATATATAGAGTAATACATACAATTTTGAGACAAAATTCAAAATTCACTATTCATGGAGACGATAGGACGTGCGCATGCATGAAGGTTACATTCATTACTTTGTATTATTACAAGAATAGAAAATAATTCCTAAATATATATATATTATAACTACAATACAATATTTATGTTACATATATTACATATTTTGATTAAATCCATACTTTATACATTCCATTTATAGCAAGAATGTGTCATATCACTTTAAAGGGGAGGTAGTCCACATTTTCTCAAATGAAATTATCATATATACACAACATGAAAATAATAAAAGTATGATAAAAATGAAAATTAAAGAAGAAGAGATATATTAATAATTTCATATATATATATATATCATACATAAATATAGTTCAATAATATTATCAACCATTAGAATATGTTGGAGAAAATTGAACAATCTTCATTTCGTGAGGCAGTATTTCGTTGTACATGGAAACCATTTGATCTAAATCAATTAGATGGATATATGTTTTTGTGAATTTATAAATCATATCATAAAAATTTAATTTAATATTTATTATACTGGTATTTTATAAAATAATGTCATAAATATTTTTTCTGTGGTTGGATACGAAAAATATTGCAAATGAGCTTCAGAGAAGACATTACCTATTAATTAGGTAAATCCATTTTATTTAATCCAAAAGGTTTCATTGAGTTCACTTATTACCAATTTAAGGATTATAAGATGATATTAGGGATTTTGGGGGCTTATTCTATTAGTGTTTTGGTGATCCAAGGGGATTAAGAGGCGCGATTAAGTGGGTAGAGGTTGTGCCATTTTACAATAGGGAGGATATGCACTTTAGAAAAGTCTTGAAATAATATTTCATTATAAATTTATTTTCGATTTATAGTTGTTCCAAAAGGATGTACTTAAAGTATAAGATTACTATGGGTCTAAATACTCTCCTCTAATAGGTTTTACACACGTTACGTCACAATATTAACCTTATCATTTTTCTTTAATCCTTAGTTAAAACCATCAACTCTTTCCATGTATTCTACTATTTTCATAATATATTGTTTCTATAGTTACAATAAAATTCCAATCGAACCCAAAGTGGTTCATTAATGACATATATAACATTATATAAGATACTTTTTTGAATCTTATATTTTTAGGAGTAATCTATCCTTTAATTAAATAGTATTTTAAAAAAACTTATTTATATCAATTTTGACACTATTTAGTAATTGTTTTTTTGTAGTCATAAAAATATGATTAATTAAAAAAAGAAATTATATAATACCAAAAATGTCAATGGAATCCCTAAAATTCATGTATGACATTAAAATGATCAAATTTTATTTATTTTATTAATTTTAATATCATTTATTTAAATATTTCATTAATAAGGTAAACACTACATCATCATTGTGACATAAGTAAATATATATATATTTAGTGTCTAGATTTTGTAAATAAAATACGCTGATGTATGAAATATTTTTATCTTTCGAATGACTATTTATATTCTTATATATCACCTATATATATATAATTAAAATTATTTTAGTAATAAGATGCATGTTTACATTATGTTTCCCATAATATTAAATTAAATGATATGAAATGTCATTATCATACCCAACTACCTCACCAAAGTCAGAAATTTAGCATAAGAACATTTTTGGTCTTACATTACTCATACAAAAGGATTATGATAAGTGTTAGCGTTGTTTTTTATTATTATAATATTATTTTTCCCTAATTTACCTAATTTACCCTTTAACTGTTGTAAATAAACATAATTAATGATGTTACTATTAACAGTCTACAAACATTAAAGGAACCTATTTACAAATTTTTGACCTTATGATTCAAAATATGGAACCCTTATTTTGAATTTGAAATCATAGAATTGGCCGAAATTAATTTAAAATTAATTCTCATTGTCAAAACGATAAATCTGTTTTTTATAAGTTAAAATATTTTAAAATATTGAAATATTTTTACATCTAAATTAAATATAAAATAAATATAAATGATCTAATTTGTAATAAATTATAAAAATATATTATATTTATTAATTATAAACATTAAATAATTATATTTAACAATATAAATAATATCGAAGGAAAAATATTATTTTCAATTAAACTTTAACGTAGTTTTACTATTAATCAAAACACGATAGTTATCAAAAAAATATAAAAAATTCATCCAAGGTAAATTTTGATGTCCCTATTTTGAGGAAGATGTTTATTTTTTTCAAATATAACATATAATGGGGTCAAAAGTAAATATAAAAATTTTTATCCATTAAAAGGCGGTAAAATGGCCTTTTAAAAATATTGGATTATTTTCTACTTAAAATTGGATTCACTCTCATTTAAAGACACAAAATTTTATTAGATAAATGTAAAAACATTTAACAATAATGTGTAATTATATTGTAGTTATATCTATTCATTCCCATGAATACAAAAACATGGGATTTACTACCATTTAAAATAATAATAACGTTATTGTATTATTTTTTGGTATTACTCAATGTTGTGTGAAACGTAAGATTTCAGAGATACTCATTTTTACATTTCGAGTATGATATGGGACCAAGATTCCCATTTATCATAAATTTATTATCTTATTCATAAATGTTAATACATATGAAAAATAATTATTCTATAAATACTGAGGATGTTACTGTATTGGGATTGAATCTTAGGGATGATTGTTACGTATCCTTATAGAAGGGAATCAAAATCCACATAGTTCATGAAATGGTGTGAGGAGACCCCTAAGGAGGCAGATCATGAGAAAGGATGTGTGGAAAGGGATATGAATGAAGGGAACCCTCCTGGTTGGTGTGTGACCTTCTGAAGACAATGAGACTGTAGGGAGAGATAATGATGGGAAATGAGTTATTTGATTGAACCTCAGAGAGGCTTCTTATATACCACGCTCAAAAAAGTAAAAGACTAAATTCCATGGAGATCAAGAATGGGTCAATGAGTAACCTAAGGTGGAAGCATGTGAGAATGGATGAGTTGAAGGGGATCTGTAGGATGTGAATCCTCTAGGTTGGGGGTGACCTTTTCCAAACATACAAACTCGAGGGACATACCATGAAGGGATATGGGTGATGGGATTAAACAATTGGGAGGATTCCATCATGCCTTTCCCAAAAATGTAAATTATCAAACTCCCCATAGTTAAAAAATTGGTCATATAAATAGGGTGCACAAGAAGGATAGAAACCCGAAGACAAGCAAGAGCATATGAATAGTTAGCATCCTATCTCAAGAGGGATACTCTCGATTAGACGGATGTGGATTTTTGTGGGGCTTGTTCATGGATAGTTTTCCTGGTGGATCATAACACCCCAAAGAGGTGGATCTAGGAGATTCATCTCAAAAGGGTTACATATATCATTCGGAGGGAAACTTTCTTTGATGGAGAACCATGTCTTACCAGTGGTTTGGAAGTAAACCACACTTCAACATCCTATATACCCAATTGGGTCAAATCCCATTTAATTTAGAGATAGATTATAATGTAATTTGGGATGATTAGTTATCCAAAATGAAATTGTCAAAATAGATGGATTGTGGGAAGTGATGGTATTTAACCTTAGAGAGGATCCCTATGTATGTTTCTTATAAGGGAGGGTTCAAAGTCCACGTAGATTGATGAAGAGGGTCTTTGGGATTATGCATGGTTATTGTCCTAAGAATGATTTCCGGGTCACTACTTACTCTTTTCCCATGTGAGTACTTCTCAGTGTGAGAAACAATAGGTAGAAATAGACATGATGATAACTTTGAAATATGTGTGTCAACAAAGATTGTTTCGAGGTTTGACAGGGTAAGTAGCCCGAGGAGAGGAATAATGTGACATTATCTATTAGAAAAGCCCAATGAGGATGTCATTCCTTGGGAGGAGGATATAATTCACTAATAGAAATAAATGGGTTATCTCACTCTGGTTGATATTAGTGGGAGAAGGTAATTCATGGGGGAACATGGAAACAAATCCCTACGGGAGAGGGAGATCAATAGGAATTTGGTTCCATTCTATATTATGGTCCTCTTGGGCCTATAGAATATAAGGAAATGACAGTTTAACATCATTTGTTGAGGAAGTGGGTGTTTTGTAGTTTAACATATGACAACTCAAATGATGAACAATTACTCCTCACCCCTATGACTGAAATAACTTGTACTAATATGAAATCAAGGATCGGAAGGCACAAGTATTTCCTTGTGTTAATGTGGATATGGGGTGATCCATTGAGAGGTCCATGTTAGTGTTCTATGAAGAAATATATATTAATTTACCTATGTGAAGATTCATTAGGTAGTGAACACAACATGGAATAAAACTCGAGGAACAAATAAATTACTTAGTGAAAGCCTAGAGGGCCACATGGAGGATGTTCATGCAATATAAGGGTGTATCATGCAAGAGTGGATCAAACATGGTGCCTTAAAGAAATAACAACACATGGATCCTATAGGAAGTGGTACGCACAATATTGAACAGTGTGTCTATGAATGGGGTCATGCTCACAAGATGGAATCTTGTGTGCATGATTGGGGTCTGTGTGTATGATAGAAGGCTTGAGCACAAGATAATGATTCTGGTGAAAAATGAGCTCTAAAAAAGGAAAATATTGTGTTAAATAATGATTTTTGCGCTCAATTGGATTAGTTTAAAACAAAATGGGTGACGATCAATCCCTAGTGGGCCCACCTGAAGGAGGACCCCTGGGAGACCTATATCACACGATATAGTACCTTAATTCCATGTATTTCACGTGGTAGTGGAAGAGGTAATCATACCTACAAAATAATGACATTTCGTCTTCTGGAATGGTACCATGATGTTAGAGGGTACGTCTCTATTTATAGGATAAAACATCATCGATAGTGCATAAGGAAGCTGTGTGGAGAATGTGGTTGACGTCACATTGGGATAGAAAGATCTTACACACAACTTTCAATATTTCATTCTAGCATGGTCTATTAAGAACACCTGACATGTATGTTCATTGGAAGATCAAGGCGGAATAACCCATTTGACTTCTCATTTGGTGCAAATGATCATGCACAAATATTTCAATATTTTTTGTTGCCCTGATCTCATTAGCACACATAACAAGAATTTTTTTGTAGGATCGGCATAAAAGAACCCATTTGACGTCACAATGGGAACAAAAGATCCTACGTGTAGATTTCAATCTTGTGTGCAGAGATTTGATCTTGTGCACCCCTCCCATGGGAATCTCTGGATCATTCACTAATTCAAAATATGTCTTCATTTTTTTCAAATAGTCCCATTTACACTGTTAAATGAGATTTCCCACCAAAACATCCCCCACCTCATAATCTGTGTTGAACAGGAACCAAAATGCTGGGTTCTAAGGGTAATTCCAATGGATATAACGGAGTCATGGTGGTGCATGAAAATATGGGTGATTCGGTACTCAAATCCTCTTTCAAATTCATGGAAGAGCCGGTTTGCACCTATATATTGGTGCATCGTGAGGCTTTGTACCTTGACCAACCCATATGATAGGCTCTTCTACACTCGTGCACTAGAGATCTCTTGTTCCCTGAGAATGATCTTTAAATCAGTCAGTACCTTGTGTTCACACATTATTTAATTCATTCCACTACCGAATCTCACATCCATCTGACTTTTCGAGACTTATTTTCATTCCTATGTTCCATCTTACATGCACCCACATGTCTTCATCTCCGAAGCTCCATTTTTGCACACATGTCACATAGTTAGTATTTTGGCATGACAAAAACAGCTTTTAAACAAACCGATGTTGACTGGGAAGCTACTACAGCTGCAAGGAGGACCGATATGATCACCAATTCTCAGATTCTAAATACGGGAAGAGTCAAGTCTGATAATTTTATTCTCTTTGGTTTTATGATGGAGTCCCAAAAATATTATTTACCGAGAAACATTATACCGATATGGGACTTTGGTATTTTCGAAAAAGTACAATTTTCTGTTTCATGGAAGATACTCCACTTTCATTGGTGATGCATGAGGATAACATTTGATGGATCAACAACACAAATAATGTTCATCCTACCTAGGTATCAGTGGACACAACTATTTACATCCTGATTATAAAGACCAAAAATATAGTTGGAAATGACCCGGTTCGTAAGGAATCTCCTTCCCATTTTGAGAGAACCTTTAAGAGTAGTATCACTGATGAGTCCACGGGCTAGTAGGAATGGGACCTTAGGTTTAGAGTAATCTTCACAAGTGAATGTGCATGGGCGTACTAGGTATGTTAGACGAGCGAGGAGTTTTTGGTGATTCTCTAAAACATATGGTACAAAGAGGTTTTGTGGACATCACAGTTCCATTTCTACTTTCAGTAATACCTAGTGTCAGAGTTGTCCATCCCCTAGTCCCCCCGCACAAATACATTCTTCCCCCACCATGGGGAGGTCGGTATTAGCCTTATAGATATTCACTATAATTTGTTTATATAACTAGAAGGGTAATTCTGCAACAAGTTCCTTCAAATAGAGAATAGTTGGGGAGACAAGATATGCACCCACATTTTGACATGGAATTTGCTGGATTTGTATAAGGAGAATCTAAAAATCCAGGACTTTCTGCAGAACGTACCCTATGTGGAATGGTTCAGCCAGTTTCTGTAGTAGGAAAAGGCATTGAAGATTCTAGTTTGAGGGAAGCAGTTCCCAGACACATCCTAAAAGGGTAATATCGGATCATACTAGATGGTACTGGAGGCAGGAAAGTACCAATTTTGGGGCTTTAGTGTAAATGAATGTTGGTACATGATTTTAATAAATGAGGGGTTCCATGATTCATTTTTAGGTGTATGCTTTCTTTCAGTGAGGAAAACATGAATGGGGGTCCACCCAAGGGAATTTTGGATGGTTGGGATCATAGAAGATAATAACATGGTAAATTTGAGTGAATTTGTATTGTCCAGTCTGTATAGAATTTTACGGTGAAATTCAATAGGAAGTATACCTAGGATAATATGAATTCCCATTCAGATTATTCAAGTATGGGTAGCATCTCACTGCATTTAGAATGACTTCCCAAATTAAATTCTCTCTCTAGGTGGAATTATGTGGCCATATCTATAGAACATTGCTAGCATTAGACCACTGATGATCAATACTGAGGGAATAATGATCAAGATAGTCAAAAATGAAAACTTTAACATCAACCCATTACAAAATCTAGTGGCCTCGATAGTAGTTGAAGAGTGAGGGACACTATAGAAGAGGGAGTTATTTCAATGTCCATGGAGTGGTTTTCTGGTAGCTTGGATCGACATGAATATCATTTTCTAACCATATGTTTCAATGATTTTTTCTGTGTAGTTTGGGTTCATGATGCATATTCCCAGGAAATTTACACAGAAGTCACATAGTAGTTGAATCCCTGCATCCTTCATCAACATTTCCTCATCTTCATTGCTTTGGATTTGGTGAAGTCTTACATTTCCCCATATTGATGCTAATCCTGGCTAAAAATTATAATATTCCAACAATTATTTTGTGATTTATTCGGTGGAGGTTCTATGGAAACACATTCAGCAAATCAAGGGGGGTGAGTCTATATTCTGTATGACAAGAGAGAAGGTGATGTGCTTTTGGGGATGCATGACAAGTGGTTAGACATGCATTTAGGGAGGCACCATCTTGAACCTCGATAGTAGGAGAATCTCATGGAGCAGTGATGCCTTTGCCCACTGAAGTGAGATGGTCCCATATGAGTCCTCGTGGATTATCATGGAAACTTGTTGGTAAGAAACTGTGTAATCTAATTAATTGGACTACTGATGCAATCTTCCCATCCTTATGGGATTCCTAGAGTATGATATGCCAATCAATGAAGCCTGGAGAACTTTGGATATGATTGGTTCATTCTAGGCTTCATCTTCTATATATGGGGTGTATTCAACTGTAAAGGGGGAATTTCCATCATCAATAGACATACAAGAAATCTGTGGATATCTACTAATTCCAATATGGTGTTAGTTAAAACCGTCTTGCTTGGTCAAAGTAATGCTTGGCCAAGAGGATGACCCTGAGAAAACACCAACCATGGATGACGAAGTAGAAGAAGGATAAGAATATGAAGATGATGATTAAGAGGAGGAGGACGATGTATAGGTGGAAGATAGAGATGCGGGGCATTTAGGTGAGACACCTCAGGGGACAACGACCCACCTGGGAAACCCATATTAGAATGGTAAATCATAGGCTCTAATGAAGAATTGGTCAAACAACATTAGGTGAGTCTCAACTATTATCTCTATTGATCCTTTGTATTTACATAATTAATATCTTCTAACCAAAATTTTATATTCATGGTAGCATATAAATATCAGTGATAAAGAATCTTCCCCTATAGAGTATAAAATGTGTTTATGGTTGTGGAAGGGCATTTCCCCATGCATGTATCCATAACTGAGTGAAGTGGAGAATATACCAATAATGAAGCAGTTAGAGAGCCATAAATTCCTTGAGTTGTCAATTATGAACCAAAAAGAGGCGATGAAGTGGTGACCTAATGTTCATAGTCCGTTCCTATAATTTAGAAGGAGCCAGTGGTGATGAGCAGAGAATCATAGGTTGTCCTTGCTGTTTAGAAGGATCCAGTTCCAATCATTATGTTTACGAGCACAGAGGGATCCCATGTAGTGGAAGATCCTACAATGAACCAAACACTAGACATGGCTGATCATGGATCTTGAGTGTCTTTACCATTATATACCCTCATCTATTATTGGGTAACACATATGAACTGGGTATAAATCTCTCTTGCAGTGATCATAAGTCTGGAGGACCGACAAGCCACAGAGTCTGTGACAACTGTGGGAGACCTACCAGTGGATATACAAAACCACACATAACCAACCATTCAAACTGGTCCATCCCAGTCATATAGTGAACCAAGAGCTTCAATTATAGGTGATGTCACTACTAGGGATGAGCCTCAGGTTGGTGGGGATGAGGTCACCGAAGGAGAAATGATGCGAGTGGAGGACCCTACCACTGATCTCCTTTCTATTTTTCTAGAGTGCAGACCAACTAATCCTAATGATATGGATAACTCTAACCTTGATGTGGAAAAATAGATTCATATGATGCCATGGAACTTATGGAAATGCATTAAACACTTCCTCAAGAAACAAAAGGCATAGTGGTTATTTCATATGGTGTAACTATGCATGTGGTGGCACTTTCTCTATGCCAAAGATGTGAATTCTCATCATATTCATATAACGATTCATGATTATTTGGATGGGGGATGCAGGAGAGCAGCCAATGTTACGAGATTACCCAGTTTTAGATGAAATCAAGGAATATCAAGATGTTTTTTTAGGCTAATACGGAATTCTAACGCCTTGAAGAGCATATAATCTAATAAGATACATTAATAATGAGTCAATCTTATCCCATTGAATGATTGAAGTAGAAGCTGTAGGAAGACTTGGAGAAGGCAGTGTAGGCAAGCCATCAAATGGTGGAGCATCAAGATGAGTGAGAACGAAGGATGATCAAAGCTAAATAGCTCTGCTCTGCAGCATCATATAAAGAAAGGTTGCTCATGGAGAGAGAATGACCTATGTAGACTACAATACAAAAGGTGGTAGCATTGGGGCATTCCATTATAAGGGATAATCCATTAGGGTTCTGTTTTGGCCCCACCCATGAAACATAATTCCCTCTTTGTTTACTTAACAAAAAAATTATAGCATGGATATGTTTTTTTATTTCTTGTTTTTTAGTCCACCTCGATCATAAATGTTAATTGAATAGTGATAAATCTCAGGTCTAACAAGGGGAATACCTATTCTTAGAAAAACAAGAGAGGACTGCATAATCATCTACTTTTGGTATGACAATATGGCTAAAATCAAATACTCAGTGTCTATTATTGTTAACTTCCCACTCAAATTATTCATGTTGAAAGAGGTCATGATTGGAGTGTTTGGTTCCTAAAAAATCCAAAATACATTTCCAATGTAATATAATACATGAATGGGTTAATCCCAGTGGTGATTGAATCCCTTCAAATATAGGGGATGAGATGTGTGAATCACAAGGATCAAATTTGAAACATTGTGATGGAGGTGATATAATATATGATAATTGGTAACCTTATTAGAAATGAAGTCCCTATATCACTAGCCATAAATGGGGAAACACATATGAGGTCCAATTTTTGACCAAATTTCGAAACATGGTTCTTAACTCAACATTTTGTCTTATGTTTTCTTAAATGGTTGCCCAAAACGCTAGTTGAGCATAAAGGCCAAGCATCCATGTCGTTAGGGGGCCCTATTAGACGTGAAAGGGGATTAGGATCCAAATAAAAGGAGAACGTGAAGCATGTGATGGTATGATGGGATGTTTGTAATTATTCCAAAACTCTTGAAATTATTACATTTCAAATAATGAAAATCGATATGAGTATGATGGTATAGACCATGATCAAACCTATTTCTAGAAATGTCTATTCGGGTGGAGACCCTTGATGACTTTCTATTTTACATCATAAAAACAAGGGTGATAGATTCTTATTTTAAGGTAATATGGTAGGGATGGTTCATGAAATATATTAATTTCATATGATTAGGACGTTGAACATAGTTTATGGACATACTTCCTGGACTCTGGTTAACATTTTAAAGTCATGTCACATTGACAACGGATTCCTAGTTTAGGGTCCTATGGTTTGGAATTTATTTATGGGTGAAAATTCAGAATGGATTAATGAACCTATGCCCATGATAAAGGAGAAATTTTCGGGCATTCCAACATTTACATTTAAGGTGTGAATTATGAAGTAAATAGATCTTTAATGCAATGTGGAAGGAGACCAACACCGGTAGGCACAATCCTCTTGGGTGACGAATCTGATGCATTCCATAATTGTCATGGTGCATCCTAATCTTGTTCTAGGTAGAGCCATATTTTTAAATCCTATGTCATGGACATGGGTATCCAAAATTAGAAATGTGTGGTGCAGTGGATAACCTTACGTGAATGAGGTCTGAAGAGATCTGCACCAAACCACATGTTTCTGATAGGGAAGTGAGGGACAACAAGGCCAAGATAGAGAGTTTACTGTTCAGTGGCAACACATGGGATCTGATGCCCAAATGAAACTATGTATCATTCTAGGTGAGGAATCAATCCATACATAGTTCACTGAATTCCATTTTATTTATCTTCATGTTGTGAGGATGGTGATTTAACAGTTTAAGGTTGTACTACAAGATCACAATGTTTTGCATTCAATTATTTGGGTATTTCCTTACCAAAATCCTTAATCTCCTGTGATCCATGCTCGATGTGGGAAGAAATGGGGTGAGGTAAATATTTCCACATCACAAGAGAGTGTACACTAGTGAAAATTAGGATGTTAGGGATTAACACAAGGGGTGTCTATAATCCGTGTGGGAAAAGGAATCTTAAAAATGCCAACCATAGCATCTGATATTTGGGATGCAGTGATAGTGGCATGATGATATAGGATTATTGTTGACCATGTTCACAAAAAAACTTCCACATTTCGATATCTTCAAATGGGACCAAAAAAATGAGGGTCAAACATTGACTATGTTTTCAGTGTGGGACTCATGTCAAAATTTCTTTCACAGTACTTCAAGACATTGTCGGAAAATTGTAGGCGAGTCCAATGTCAGAACATCCATACCATTAGGGGGTTCATTTAGACATGAATGATGATGAAAACTCATTTAAAGGGGAACAAAAACTGTGATCATACCCTTGCATCATAATCATCAAGTGGTGTGGATGAGTTCTAAGAGTTGAAACCTCAAGGGAAGTACATGGTGTGGCTATTATAAACTCGATGTGAATGAGGACTATTGAAGTCCTTACCCCAACACATGCTTCTAGGGAAATCCCACACCAAAAGGAGGACAAGAAGGTGACAATGTTTTTATATGGACCATCGATAGGAAGTGTATGTGTCTCTACATTTCCCATAAGGATAGGAATCAGGTCACGTGTAGTTCATGAAGGCAATATGGAAGGAATCCAATAACAATAGGGGTGAAATCATCTTTTAATAGAGAAATATAACAGTTGTTATACAGTTTCATCTCATACGAAATAAGTCAATAGAAGTAATAGGATACAGTTAAAGAGTTGGAACCATGGAGGGGAAGATAGGTGCAGTGTATCGTCATGATGCAGACCTTACGTGTGTTGGACATAATAGGTCCATACCAAATCCCATATCTCTAAGAAGAAAGAACCCAGAACCTGGAAGGGGTAGAAAAGGTTCATAAATTTGTGGAAAAACCTAGAAACAATGTTTCTGATAATAACTAAGTATCTCAAGAGGGTGAGAATTTAGCAAAATTTAGTTCTAAAATGTGGCATAGATGAGGGCCAATGTATACCGGGAAACATATTCTCAAATGACACATAACATGGATGGGTATTTTATCATCACAAAACCAATATGTAAAAGGAATATTTTGGTGTATTTTGATAAGGATGTAAGATATCCTAGTTTATGGTCTTAGAGATCGAGCCAAAGGAAAGTGATATTCTTCCATGTAGACAAAAACCATACCCATATCCCTATGCCCATGTGAGATATGCTCGATGTGGGAAACAAGGGTGGATCAGATCATTAAAACACATGGAATAAATATTATTAAAAATCTATGCAGAGTTATGGATCACCCCAGGACACAGATTCGTCATCTCAGCACGCAAAGGTGCACATATGGATAACATCGAGGGTGTAGAAGTTTCACCTGAACATGACGGAGAGGAAAGGGTTATGAATCATGAGAAAAATATTTATTGAATTATGGGATTGTAGTGACATTGGAGGATAACTGTTGACTTTATTTGAAGCACATCATTAATATCATGTGACCTGAAATAGAAAAAAAAACAAATGAGGTTTGACTGCTGATGATATTTGAAATATGGTAACCGTCTTAAAATTTATTTCAAACTCCACCAGGGTGTTGGACTGAAATTTTTAGGAAACCCTAATTCCAATAATACATAACATTTGGGGGCCATTTCAGATTTAAATGGTGATGATAACCCAAATAAAAGGGCATGCGAAGCATAGAAATGGAACAAATGATTGTCCATGCATAATCCAACAAACTAAGTCTTAACCCAATGTGAATCAATGTGTGTTGAAGAGGAATAACAAATATTGAGGTGTAAATTTAAGAATGGAAGACTTGAGGTGAGAAGTGGGGGAAAGGAACAAATTGGGTGGATGAACAAGGGGCTGGACCCAAGAAAACAACTCTTGGTAGTTCATACATATCCTATAAGGATGGTAATCAAGCAACACGTAGTTTTGAAATTTCATGCACTTTAATATATCATTGTAAGGATGAGGGTCATATAGGGTATATCTGTGAAGAAAATTACATGGTTTGTCTATTATAAAACCAATGTGAAAGAGAAAAAATATGCATGCCCCAAACCATGTTCTTAAAAATGTTTCTAGGCCAAGGGGTGGAAAATAGGTAGGATTTTCGGCACGTGAGGCAGGACCTACTGAAAAAATGTTTGTGCATTCCTACATATCCCATAAGTATGTTAATAAATCCATACATTGTTATGATGTGTAATTCAGTTTTACATCATATGATAAGGATTATGAGAGAGACATGTATTCCCAAGGGGTTGTGTATGGGGTTTCAGAGTAACATGACCTGGATAAAGACAATGAATGTACACACCACACCACACCCACAAGTCCTAGAGAGAACTGAATCCTAATGGTTATAAAGAAGGTTTGAAATCACCGGAGGTTGTACCAAAGACAATATGTCTGTGTGTTCCTACATATCCCATATGAAAGGGAATCAAGATGTAAGTAGTTCTTAAGATGTTGTTTGGTTTAATTTCATGCGATAAGGAAGAAGACGAAGGGAGGCATTCTTAAGGGGGGATACATGGTGCGAAAATCACAAACCCAATGAAAATGTGGACCTAGAATTCAGCACCACACTATGTTATTCCAATAGAAACCTCATGCTGTAACACTGAAAATGGGTAACTTGTGGCTGGACTCGAAGAAATTTTTTTTGGTGTCCTTACATATCCAATAAGGATGGGAATCAAGATATAAATAGTTCTAGAAATATCATCCAATTTAACGTCATGTGTTATGGACTTAAGGGATAATGTCCCGAATGGAATTTTCATGGAATTATAATGAAACCCCAATTTAAATAAGTATAATGGATGTCCGCACCATACTGCACACCAACAAGAGGTGCACCTTCCAAGGAGACCTGAAGAGAGGTAAATCTGCCATGTTCTATGTGGTTTAAACATCGCACAGGATGTAGAGGAAATTTCCATTCATGTTCATAAAAAATATAACATAAATCCCATGTATTTTAATTTTCATCGGGTCAGAAATAATATTTCTATGCTTATGTGGGGTGGGAGGGATCCTAGTTTAAGGTTGTATAGCTCATACAATGAGTTTGGCTGTAAAGGATGAAAAGGTTGAGGAACATGGGGCTGTATCCAAAAAAAACTCATTCATTTTTACATATCTGATGAGTATGCGAATGAAGATATACATTGTTCAAAAACACCATGCAGATTAACATCATGTCGTAAGGACATAGGATCGCGATTCAGTTTTTTGGAATTCAGCTTAAGATAGTGTGGGGAAAGTATTTTCTCGAAGGGGATGTGCATGACATGGTTAAACACACCTGATAAGAATGTGGGAAAGTGAATCATGCACCACACCATGCACTATCATGAAATATATATGGTTACTGTGGGGGCCAAAAATATAATATATACTAGGGTGGACATGAAGAAAAAATATCTTTGCCTTTCTACATATCCCATAAGGATGGTAATCAAGCCATAAATTGTTAAAAAAATAGTGTAGTTTATTATCATGTATTCAATATGTAAATGAATGTGGAGACCTTTATGGATGGAGTAAATTGTGTGGTTTTTACAAATGTGACATGAATGTATACCTAAGAGGCCTCTTTCCACACCATGGAATCCTATAAGGATATAGGCTAAGGGGAAGAATAAGTGAGGCTATGTTTTGGAGCATGGGGATATAACCGAAGATGAAATGTTTGTTCATTCTTATGTATCTCATGAGGTTGATAATCAAGCTATAATTAGATGTCTAATTGTGTTTCAGTTTAATGACATGTGGTAAAGAAGGTGATTTTAATGTAGGTAAAGAGTGTTGTGACTGGACCAATGATCGGTGATCATGGTTTCACTGCATATCACATAATGATGGGAATCATGCAACACATAGTTCTTGTAATGTTATGTTGTGCATGTCTGGCCCATACACAGAAGGAGGAGGAATTTGACGGATCCTTTTTGTTTATTTTTTTTGTAGCAACAAACCCATGATGAAGACTCTGGGTATTACTATAGAAATTAATCTGTATGTATTCTTTGAAAAAATAACATAGTGGATGAACAATGCTAAATGTGATGTCCTCTCAAGTTAGGACACCACAATGTGGTGTCGTTCTTTCATCGTGTTGCTAGGGAGATAGTGTCATAGTCTAATGTCGTATGGCGGGACCATCCAATGAACATCAATTTCATGTGTAAAATATGTGACAATTTAATGTCAGGGGGTTTGAGAAAACTTATTTCATCATTATATGAATTAGAAAAAAGATATCTTTTTTTGTGTCGTATTGTTCAGACCAAATGGGCAGTAACCATTTTGTAGGTTATCGTTATGCAGGAGATCATAGTTTAACATCCCATTGGAAAATTGTGAATTGTAATGTCATACATGATTATGATTTTTTTTGTTTTAAATATTACAACCCAGAAAAATCATGTAGTTTAACATCCTGTGGTGAAGATGAGGGAGATCTTAGTTTAGGGTTCTAGAGCTAAGATGAGGAAGTGTGTTTTTTGTTTAAAATTTAACATCATGTCTGAATAAGATGAGTAGCATAACATCATGTATCATGATTAAACTATCACTCATGTGAATTAATATTTTTTCAATTTAGATTTGGTTGGAGGAATAACATGCTCACTATCTATGTGGTATAGGGAGTATGCACCATTAAGGTACACCTTAAGAATGATATATGTTCCCTACCATTGGGGATCCAACTTTTGAGTCTTCTTTCTAGGTATCATTGGAATTATGAGGTAAAATACCATGTAAACTTGATAGAAGAAGAAGATATGATGTTTTTCGAATGCTTTGGATATCTTATTCAGATGCCACTCAAGATTATGCAAGGCACAGAGCATGTCCTCTTATAGAGCTTCCCATTCAGCCAGACATACATTGTATACTTTTTCTAGCTTTTGATGATCATAGATGGCCATACATAGCGATGGAAACTAAATCTCTCTAGGAAGGACTACATTTTTTTATACACCAGGGAATATGGGGTCACTTTGGTGGAATTACGAGTCATCATTTGGTAAGCCCGACAAACATTGGGGTTCTCTTCCAGCAATCATTTCTTGTTCTGACCAGCCACCTCCAATAGAATGTTTGAGAGGGTATTATTGAATTCCATAATCTTCCCATATCATAATAATGAATGAAAGAAGTACAATTGGACTAGTTATGATACTTGGTATAATATTTATTCAAATTAACTTATCAGATGTTGCAGACATTATCAGTGAGGACAGTGTAAGGGACTCCGAATAGGTGGTAGATGTTGGGGCTCATGAAATAAATGATAGGATAGGCATTTAATTCCATTATTTGAATTGAATCTTTCAACTTGGAAAATAAATTTGTTGCAGTCCTCATAAACCTCTTTCAATGAGCAGTTACTGGTGGATATGGTATAATGACATCAACTCGCTAGACTACATTGGTCGAAGAGTACTTGGTAGTATGGGGAGGCTCTGATGGATGATGAACAATGTTTTCATGGATGTGGAATGCATGTAAACTCTTGTATAACGCCATGAATTCATGGATAGTGGTGGAATAGATGTAGGCCAACCTTCATGTCTGGTGAGAGAGTTTCGGCCCTGCCAGATGAGCTCTGTAGGAACCAACATGAACCTCTTGCATAACCCAGGTTAATTTTCATAATATAATGTAAACGAGTAGAATTACATCAAACCCATGAATGTAAATGATCTTTTCAAGTATAGGTACACTCTAGAAGGTAATATTTTCTGCATTCCATTAGATTTTCTCATGTTCGTCTCGGTCTTAGAGAGGATTTCCATGTTGGTGGTAATCGATAAAGGGAGTTCTCCAATTAGGGGTCTCTTCTACTACTGTAGGTGGACCTGGAGGTACAGATATGAATGAATAAGTGGTAATATTTCTTACCTACTTCTGTCATTGTCATTCAATGTGACAAGAGTAATGAATCTTCGATGAGCCACATGGATAATGAGATCATCTGAGTCAGGTATAGCGAGTGTGGCGGTGAGGCGGGCCAAGGTATCTACTCGACCGTTCTAAGACCATGTAACATGAATAATCTCCAGTGGAGAAGGGATGTGGGATTTCAGTTGGTGATTTCATTCCAACAGGGGCATGAGCATAGTATTTTGGATGATTATGTCACCAATGATCTGCATGAGGACCAGCTCAGAGTCCCCTTTCACATGATGGCAGGGAATATCAATCTCCTGTGACAGCTTGAGACAAGTGATGAGGTCCTAATACTCTACCTCATTTTTGATGAAGCCTTCTAACACTAGAAACAAATAGGTTGGATAGATTATTAAGGGGTGGTGAAGAAGATGCCAAGGCCTACCCTGTTGAGTGTGGGATCATTGATTCTCTTGCTGGTTGGGGTTCACAAAGCACAATCGAAGTGAATTTATCAACACGACAGGTCTGATCCACTAAGAGTATGGAATTTTCATGGAATACAATGTCCAGGGACTTCTCTGTGGGGTTTTCATGGGTAGTAAGGATGTCTGAGATTTCCTTACCCTTGAGGTATTTAAAGGAAAAGAACCTGGTATCGAACTACTGAAGGTTCACTGCCCACCGAGCTAGATGGCAAGTCAACAAAAGGAGGTCAGAATGTACATCAGTAGGTCTATCCATGACACTAGATGTATCTCATGGTGCTATAGGTAATGTTCCAATTTCTTGACTTTGAATTCCCACATGATGTAGATCTTCTTGATAATAGAATATCTAGTCACATTATCGAGTAGCATTCAACTAAGAGAGTATAAACTATTCTGTCTGTTTATTATTCTTCTAGGCGATAAGGGGACTGATGGATCATTACTAGGATATCACCTATTGAAATAAAATTACTAGATATTGGTGGAATTGAAACCAAAGGATGTATTAGATACTGCTTAATTTCCTTGAAAGCAGATTTAAAATTCTCATCCCACTGGTATTTGAAAACATTCATCATGAACATGGAAATGGGATACATTATTGGGAAAAATTCTCTATGAATCGTCTATATAGGATAGGTGGCCTTGAAAACCTCATATCTCATAAAGGATTATCAGATAAATAATCTGTTTTATGGCCTTAATATTATCTGAATCAGTCTCAATTTTTCTATATATTATTACAAATCCGAGAAATGTTCAATAGGTAACCCCAGACCCACCCTTCGAGTAGTTCATATTCAAAATATGGGAGAATTGGAAGCCATGAAATTTATCAATTTCATTGAGATGGTCCTTAAACTGGTGGGATTTGACCACAAGACCATCTATGTGTAATTTCACTGGGGTCCCGAGGATCATCTTGAATACGTAGTGCATGGAAGGTTGATAGGTTGCACTTAAATTCTTCATATTGAAAGGTAGTAATTAGTAAAAAATATACCTTATGGTGATTTTGAAGAGGAATATTCTTCATCCTCTAATTCCATTCATATTTGATTATAATAGGAATACCTATACATGAACAAAATAACATTTAATCTCACGGTGGAATTGATCAAAATCTCTGTATTAGGAAGGGGAAATCATCCTTCTGATATTGACGATTGAGATCTTGGAAGTCAATGCAACTTTGATCTGTATGTTATTATTCCTTATAGAACCGATGTTAGCCAAACATATGGGGGTAATGGAATTCATTGATGATGTTGTATTTAATGAGATTATCAACTTCGACCATGACCAAGGAACCCTAATAGGGGTACATAGTTCTAGGAGATTGTTTTAACCCACATGGATTTATATGCAGAACAAGGTGGTGGATGACGACATGAGGATCAAGTATGGGAATCTCCCCATAACTCGAAGAATATACATCTTTATGCTACTTCATCATATCCACACTGTACTTCTTCTCCTTTATAGAAATGGTCTAACCAGCATTGGTTTTAGATATTCCTCGGTAACAAGAATCACCTGTACCAACTCGAAAATGGTGATGGAGACACCTTCCTCAAATGTGGGAGGAGCATCTTCTAATCCTCTTCATCGTCCATAGTGTGTGGATCATCATCATGCAAAAGTCTTCTAAGTTGGATGACCTAGACGGAATGCTGGTGTTGGCCAAAGCAAGAGTGGAATCTTAATCATAGGGCTCCTTCATTTTTGTACCCATGGAGTAAAAAGATTTTGATCTAATCCAATTAGGCCTTTGACCCAAGGGGACACATAAGATTATATCATAGTAGTAGTGGTGTTTTCCTTGAGTTGGTTTGACCCGGCTCAATAAAAAAATAAATTATGACGTATTGATGTTTCCATGGAGAGAACATATCGATAACTTATATGGGTACGGTGTTCTAGGATTTCTCGATCCTAATTCATTTAAAAGTACGATGTGATTTTTCTATTTTCTTTGTAACTGGAAAAACATTTACCCCTTGTCCCATGTTTGACTAATCATTTTCAGATGTTAATGTTTGTGGCCTCCAATCGGTGAATCGGTTGGATATAGGCATCTTCCAAGTCTGTCTGTGTTTTGATCATAGTGGTAGTGTACTCAAACTCATTGGCCTAAACCTACTTTTCCTTTATCTTATTGTAGTCAGAATCCATGTATAGTTTTCACATGAGGAAAAGGAAGACGTATCACCTTAGAGTATTCCCACATGACTATTAAGGGAGTAATTGAGGCATTATATATGTGATGAGAGATCTGCTATGTGTATGTGGATCCATGTTCTACCCATCATTTCATTGTAGGTAGTGTTCTATGTGACAACCATGAACTCCATGAAATTCATAAGGCCATCGAATTGGGTCGTTAGGACTATTTTTACAATGTTAATCTGTACTATCCTTTTGTAACCTTGATTATTCAAATCAGAGGGACTCAGATCTGCCTCAAATAGTGTCATTTTTTGGAGCATCCAGGTTGGGATGAGATAAATCCCAGAACCTGTATCAACAATTCATCGATGAACATCCTTTCCATTGAACTGGCCAGTGATATACAATGGTTAGATGTACCCATGAATGGGGGAAACATCATATTCTTCTAAGAATGAGATGATGGCCTGAAATTCATCATATTCGCTTGCCACATTATGGAAGTATCATGCATATTCTTCCATTGTTTCATACTAGAGCGGGATTGTTAAATCCTCTGCAATCCATTCACTCATATTTTTGGATAAGAAAAGATATTTAAGGATCAAGAACCTCATAGGAATACTTGAGATTTTCTAGAGTACATCATACATTCATTCCAATCACAAGTGTATAATGATAGGAAGCTGATATGTGGTCAGAGGTATGATGGTCACTGATGGTCAAACCAGTGAATTTTTTATGGAACTACTGACATCACACTTCATACTAGTCAAACTATAAAAAATGACTACTGGTTGTGTAACAAAAATATGTTTGTTCAATGGGAAATTCATTATTATAATTATTTCATATAATCACATTAAATCACAACTTATTCAACTACTAAGTACTATTATACATTTAAATATAATATCGTAACTTCTATTTTATTAAATTTGAAATTCTAAGATACATGGTTGTGATCAGTATGATGTTTGGAGTCTCGTGAAAGAAACATTATTTTTGGGAAATAGTAAACTACTCATATGAATAGTAATATGAACGTTATGAATATTACATTTTCCAAATTAATAGTAACCTCACCCTTTATTCTATAAAGAAAATTTTGGTATTTTATAAGTGATAATATAATGACAGTAAAAGTATTAGTTTTTTTTAAGAAATAAATAATTAAATATAGTTAATTAATTGATTTAACAGGTAATATATTTTTATAAAAGGTTTTATAAATTAAAAATTTTATGTCTTTTTAATTTTGTTGAATTTTATAAGACCTTATGTAATTTTTGAAAGCATTATAAAATCAATTATAGTATTAAAATCTATATTTTTCATGTAAATTATGATTTTAAATAAAATTTAAATTAATCGTATTTAGAATTTTATTTGATAAATTTATTTATTTTTATGTATAATACTTTTCAAAAAATGGTTAATTTTAATTTTTGGGATTTCTCTAAGATACATGAAATTTTTATGAACAGTAAAATATGATAATTCACAATAAATGCTAAAAACTGAATTTATACATCATGATTAAGTAATTATTTATGTAAATGTCCATTAGTTAGAACTCACAAGAACATATTACTATTTTGGTAATGGAATAATAACTATTTATAGTAAAATTGAAATATAAAAAATTAATGATTAAAACATTAAGAAAACCCTCCACTCGTCTACTATAAAAACCAACCACACTCCCCTCTCCTCTTCACTCCTCTCAATCCTTGTACCTTCCATTAATTCTGAACAAATCTCTCCTCAAGATCTTAACCTATGTACATCATCCCTTGGTCTAATAAAAAGTCAAAATTCTCTCCCCTTAAAAGGTTCTGAAATGATAAAATCTCAAGAGGTAAATTTCTCTATCAAATTATTTCATTATGTTTCATGTTATTTTATTTTATTTTCCATTCTTCATCGCTCTGAACCCAAATGGTGTGATAACTCAAATAAAATAAATTTTCTAGAATTATGATATTCTAATTGGATAATTAATTATCATCTCTCATTTCCCATTATTTTATACGATTGAAACGAAAACACCATTATAGATTTGTTAATTTATCACATTCAAGGGTGATTGTTTATCAATTTCTATTACCATATTCTATTATAGTCTTGAAACCATTTTTATAGTTGAACATGAATATTATATATTTTTTTATCTTATGTTTTGTTCATGAATCCATTTTCACACTTTATAAAAATTAATAATACCTAACAAGTGAATTATGAAAAATATTGACATGTTATTTCAAGATTTTATCAATAATGTTTTATATAATGATCCACCTTCACATAAAATATCCAACAGAATTTTATATCAATTTAATCATCTGGATGATCACTAATGTTATATTACATAAATTACGGACATCCTACTTTATCATACCTGTATATCTAAACATGAATATATGTGAACCAATCATTAAAACCACTTAAGAAAATGGACCAAAACAATGAAATTGAACCTAATAACCAATCAAAAAGGTTATGAATGAACTCAATGATTTTATACAAAATCATTTAAATATAAAATTGGTTTTTTAATTATTAATTATTTATCCTAATTTTATTATTCATGTAATTAATATAATGTTGAGAAGACCATCGTACTTAAGGTATGGAATCATATATATTTAACTTTTATTGAAGAATGTCCTGAAAGTTATTCAATTTTTTCTATCATTTCTAATGATGTGGTATAATTTTTCACCTCCATAATAATTCCCTAATAATGTATATGTGATGAGAAACCTCTTTCTCCCTCATTAATCTATCTTATGCACACCCAATACCATGCCAATAACACATAAGAGATTCTATCTGAACCTCCTTTATTCCATCGGATTGACTCATCATTCTTATTACCAAAATGAAGTTATCTTATATTTTTATGTACATATTATAAATTTTGTTTACATGTATCAATTTTATTTTTTAATACCCTTTCCCCATTATCTTTTTCTGATATACATGTTTTATGTGATTCCCTTCTCAATAATTCCTGATAAGAAAACTTGTTTTAACGGAACGTCCTGAATTCTTACCCAATTTCGAGAGAAATATATCCTCTATTTTAATCCCCCATAGTATTTATAAAATCATCATTTTTTATTTTGAAAACATTATTTGTACACATATGATTTAATATAAATAATTGTTCTATTTTCAATTTTAAATGCTCTATAGTATTTTCTATAAAATCACACAAAATTGTTTTATTGCTAAAATTTATTAATTACTTTTTATACATGTTGTCACTAATACATTAAATCAACTAACATGAAAAATGTATATTTTACCTTATGAATTTATAGGTATATTTTAGTTCTGTTCTTTCATGGACACATTTATTATACACCCATTTGTTATGCTTTATTACAAGATTGTGGTACCCAATTCTTTTCATTGGTAACCCATATGATTATGTATGATTGATTATGTATGATTATTTATGTTGAGAAAATATTCATGAAATGTTAAGATGGGTGTTCGTTTTGTAGTGCTTCATTTCATTTGTAAAAGTTGAGTCTCATGAGACGTTATTTGTGACGGGCTTGGCAGATATCTTTGGCTTGTGATACCATGTGCGACAGTCTTGGAAGTTAGCCTTGGATAGTGCTACTATGTGAAATGTTCTTGGTGATTAGTCTTGGATAATTCTAATATCTTTTTTTATGTGGATACCATATTATTATGAATCCATTTTTATATGATTCCATGTTTATATGCTAGGATTCTAGATTTACATTCCTTTTTATATCATCATGCCTTGTGGTCGTCCCATGTGCTAATTAATTATTCTCATAGTTATTCCCTCAATGTACTATTTATCTCATCCCTTTGTTCATGTGGTACTTAGGGTGTACTATGAATATTTTTGTGAACAGCTTATGTTGACAGCTAATTTTTTTTATTAAATAAATAAATGTTTTTTAATCCCATGTTTAATGTTTTATGTACCTAGTATACAAACAAACTAGAATTTATTATCCTTGGTTCGTACTATGATGTGTCATTAAGATTAAAATAATGTCATTTCATATGTAAAAGAATATATTCACTAATGTTGGTATCATAGGATGATCTAGTTATTTTTGGATATTAGGAATATAGAAATTTTTTAAAAACCATACTGATGGGGTTTAAGTATAAGAAAACATCCCAAAATTTTGGTACGTAAATAAAAAGTTGTTTACCAAAAAAAATAAATCCTAATGTGGTTACCAAAAAATAGGGGTGGATATGGAATTGATGTATCTAGGGGTAAAACCCAAAAACACTTCTTTGATCTCGAATCAAATGGGAACTGGTGCCGAACAATGGGCGTTGCTGCTCTCATGGTTTGACACTCTGGGGGGATATGTTTGGTTAACTCGTGAGCATAGTAAAAACTATTATTAAGGGAAAATCCCATAAGAATATATTCTAAGATATGTATCAATTAAAAAGTATATTTAATCATAGCGACTCATAAGTTAGGAAATATTTCTCATTTACATGTTTATCCTCTTATGCTCAATGTTTAATTTTTATTCTCAATACCTATATATTCAAGCCATCTAATTGTATACTAATTTTCTTATTCAATGGTAATAAATAGAATAAAAAGTGCCAAAAATGATTGTGATATTGAATATAATTATTTACCTAATGATATTCCTGATATAATGGGACCCGGTGCTCAAAACATTATGACAGTACTTGCATATCTAGCTAAAGTTATGAATAATAACATGAATCATGTGGAAAACCATCCTCATCCAAGGAAAGATAAAGATACAATTGAATACATAATGCAGATAAGGCCTGCAATGTTTGGTGGATCTTCTCATTCCCTCCTCATGAAACAATAGATTAACTCCACTAAAAAGATATTATATGTCCTCCAGTGCTTAGAAGAAGTGAAAATTGTGATGGAAGTATATTGTTTTGATAGGGATGATGATTAGTGGTGGGAACTAATCAAGAATAAAAATACCCATGGGAAAATTTATTCCTTGGATAGGGAAAAATTCATACAAATTTTTTTTATAAATATTTTCCTCGAACCCTCTTTATCAAGACAGAAAGGGAGTTATTCAGACTCAAGAAGAAGTAAGATGAGTACATTAGGGCATATGAAAAAATCTTCACAAGGCTTGAAATGTACGCCTATGCTTTTTCTTGAACACCGAAAACAAGGTGGCTCACTTATTTTATAGACTAAAGCCATGTATACGTAAATATTTAGTGATTAGATAGTTTGGAACTTATGACGATATTTCCAGTCATGCCCTCAGGGTCGAAATAGATATCGGAGAAACCCAGGGGTATCGTGGGCCCGATGGGAAGATGAGTGAAATTTAATCTAACATGGTATTTTCTACAAATAAATTCCACAATGGAAATAACAATGACCATCCCACATGTAATAATTGTGGGAAAAAGCATCACGAGAACTGTCTAAAGGGAACCAGGAATTTCTTCAAATATGGAATGATGAGACATATTTCTAAAAACTATTGACAGGATATGAAGAATCCTATTAATTTGGAAGAAGAAAGAAAGATTAAGGTCAGAACTCATCTTGTAGAGAAGTGTTTCAACTACTTGGATCATGGTCATTATGCAAAAAATTTCGCTAATCCAAGAAATGTTGGATAAAAACAACAAAAAATCCAAGGAAAAATGATGGTATTATGTTAAAAAAACTACTGAAGTGGATCTAGACAATGATGTGGTGATGAGTACGGTAGTTATTCATTCAATAATAGATAATGTACTATTTGAATCTATTTCAACACATCCCTTTTTATCCTGAAAGTTTAGTATAACTATTCATGAACCACCACAAAAGGAAGAGAAGTTATCTGTGGGAAATGTAAATGGGGAAATTATTGTGTCCATGGTTTATAACCCCTCCCTGGTTAATGTTTGTTGACAGAATCTCCCAAATAATCTCATCAAACTTCCTTTACAGTTGTTCGATTCTATGTTGGTCATCTACTTTATATCATTATACAAAGAAATCATCAAATGTTGAGAAAGGAAGATCACTCATCACATCCCAAAGAATCCTCCAATTCATTATAGGTCTAAGGAAGAAGATGAATATCCTATATAATCACATGTCACATGTGTGGATATTATTTCCTTATGAGCAATAATTTCTACCTCAGATGATTGAGGCGAGGGAGACAATCCTGATTGATGAAATGCCCATCGTGAGGGACTAAACTGATGTATGCCATGAAGAGTGGCCTAGTATTCCTCTTGATTGAGAGGTTGAGTTCACAAATGAACTTATTCCTAGATCTCATCCCATGTAAAATAAACCCTATAGAATGGCCACCATTGATCTGAAAAAGTTGAAGAAGTTGTTACTGGATAATCTGGTGAACGGTTTTATACACATGAGTACTTCAAATGGGATGTGCTAGTGGTATTTGTCAATAAATAGGATGTATCAATTCACATATATATTAATTATCACAATCTCAATAAAGTCACTATAAAGAACATGTATCCAAGTACATAGATAGATGACTTGTTCTATCAACTTTAATGGGCCAGTTATTTCTCCAAGGTGGGCCTGTAGTTGGGATATAACCAATTAAATGTGAGGAAGGAAGATATTACAAATACTTCCTTTCGAATGAGGTATAGACATAATGAGTTCATTGTGATGCATTTCAAACTCACTAATGCTCCAGAAATTTTCATTTATTTAATTAATAGAGTCTTTAATGAATACATAGACATATTTGTGATAGTCTTTATCGATGATATTTTGATATTCTCTAATATAAAGGAGGAACAAGATGAGTATTTAATATCGTGTTAAAAAAAATTTTGGAGGGAGATGTTGTATGAAATATATAGTAAATGTGAGTTCTGTATGGAAGAAGTATCAATCATGAGAAATGTTATCACTATAAAAGGGATATATATGTACCCATCAGAGACAAATGAAATTGAAGAGTAGCCCATGACAACATTTGTAATAGAGATCCACATCTTTCTAGGTCTATCCAGGTATTACAAATTGTTTATTAATAACATTTCATGATTTTCAATCCCAATGACCTAGCTGACATAGGAGGGAGTGATGTTTTCATAGACTCTATAATGCGAAGAATATTTTAAGTAGCTGAAAAGGAGTCTAATCACTGTTATAGTACTCGCACTCCCAACAAGTGGGGAATTCGTTGTGGTGTACAGTAATTCATAAAAGAAGGACTTAGGTTGTGTTCAAACATAAAATGATAATGTGATAGACTATGCCTTAAGGAAACTGAAAATCCATGATCAAAACTATCTTATGCATGATATGGAGTTGGTGTTTTTGGTCTTTACTCTAAAAAACTAGCGGCATTATCTTTATTGGGAGAATTCTGAGATATATAATTATTAAAAGAGTCTCAAATATATATTTAGACAAAAATAGATTAATATACTCTAGATAATATGGATAGATATCATCATGTATTAAGAGTATTCAATCAACTACTTTCCTGATAAGGAAAATAAGGTGGTAAATGATATATGTAGAAAGGATCGTGCATCTTTATCAATGATGGGAATTGAAAAGTATATTGTCTTATTTTATTTGTAGAGGATGGAAAAAGGTATCATTAATGGTGGAACATCGTCAATCGTTTCTCAAATTAATGCTCAACCATCCAACATGGAGAAAAAAGGATGGTGAAATTAAAGATATGGAAATTTAGAAAAAGGTGGAAGCCATTAAAAATGGTAAATCATTATATTTCATGAATGATTAAGAACTATTCGTATGAATTGGGTAAACATTATGTGTATCGTCCAATATATAGATAAATATGGTGCTTATGAATGATGCACATAGCTCAACCGTGTCTATCCACCTACGGAGAGAAATTATTTGTTGAGATCTCCGAGAGAATTTTTTTTCAGAATATATGAAGATGAAAATTGCTTAATATAAATCAATGTTCTTGTTATGGAAAAAAATGAAAGTTGATAGACAGAAGTCTCAGGGGATAATGAAACAACTACTCATACAAACATAGAGGTGGGTGAACATCACCTTGGACTTGGTCACTGGACTTCCAAGGACATCCAGAAGAAACAATTCTATATCGGTCATTATGGATCTTCTTACAAAGACATCTAACTTTACTACAATTCAAGAAGACTCTTCATTAGATCTACATTCATTAATATATATAAAATAAGTGGTATGTTTTCATGGATTAAAACTATCTATTGTATCTGATCGGGATCCAATATTTTCCTCTATGTTCTGGAAAAGTATCCAACATGAAATAAGAACTAAACTGACCTTCAGTACGAACTTTCATCCTCTAAATGATGTATAATATGAGCGGACTATTTAAAAACTGGAAGATATGTTGAGGCCATGTTCTAAGGATGTAAAAGGAGGATGGGTCCAATATCTTACAGCTGTTGAATTCTCCTATGATAACAGTTTCCACTCAAGGATCCAAATGGAACGATATGAATCCATTTATAGAAAAAGATGTATATCACGGGTGTGGTGGGATGTAGTTGGTGAGAATAAGCTACTAGGACCATAAATGGTTGATTAAATGGTAGAGAAGGTGAATATCATTCATCATCACATAAATTAAGCCCAAATTCGAATTAATAGGAATGCAGACAATCATCAATGAGACCTTGAGTTCAAAATAGAAGACATGGTATTTATACGCTTATCTCCATGGAAGAAGGTCACGAGGTTTGGGAAAAAAGGAATGCTAAGTCACAGGTAAATTGAAACCTTCAAGATTATTTATCAAGTTTTAGATGTGCACTATAGACTAGAACTTCCACTAACCATGGAAAATATACATGATATCTTCTTCATATCCTTTTTATGAAAATACATACCAGACCCTTCACATATACTGTCTTCAAAGGTGATACTATTGGATAATTATCTTTCTTACAAGGAGAAACTTTTAGAGATCTTGTATCATATAGATAATGTTATAAGTAACAAGAAAAATCACTTTTTCAATGTACTATGGATGAACCAGAAGTATAAAGAGGCAATATGGTAACTGGAAGAGGCAATCAATAAGAATTACATGCACCTGTTTGTGGCATAGAATGTAAAATGAATTTTCGAGGGTAAAATTTCATAATTGGGGAATAATGTAGCGACCTGGGGTTTTATCAATGAAAAAACCTTCTTTTAATTATTTCATATATTAGCATGAAATCACAACATAGTGAACTGACATGTAATATTTCACTCTTAAACATTATATTATCACATCTTTGTTTTGAATTTTAAAAATCCGACCTACACGGTTTCGATCAGTAAGGCGTTCAGAGTTTATTGGAACAAACATAATTTTTTGATGAATAATATCATACCCTTATGATTAGTAACCTACACTTATTAATAGTATACTACCCTTATGAATAGTAATATGACCCTTATGAATAGTACATCATCCAAAATAATAGTAACTTAACACTTGATTATATAAATAATATTTTGTCATATTAAAAGTGATAATATGACAATAGTAAATGTATTGGTATTTTTGTAATTAATAATTAAATAATTAAAAATAATTAATTAATTTAAAAGAAAATATATATTAATAAAATGTTTTTATAAATTATAAATTTTAAAACTTCATTTTTTTATTATAATTTTATAACGTGGTATGTAATATTTGAAAGCACTATAAAATTAGTTATAATATTAAATTTTATATATTTAATTTAAATTATTGTTTTAATTGAAAATTAAATTAATCATATTTAAAAAATTAGTTTTTAATATTGTATTTCATTTATTTATTCTACAAATCGAAAAATGTTTAAGGTGATTTTTTGTGATATTTCTAAAATAGTAGATTTTTTTATGAATAATAAAATACAATAAGTCACAATATATGCTAAAACCTAAATTTCTGCATCATGATTGAGTCATGGATGATGTAAATGGACATTGGTTCAAATGAACATGTACATATTACTCTTTTTTTCCCAGAATAATTATTATTTCTTTCATTATGGAAAAATAAAAAACTAATGATTAAAATATCACGAAAACCCTCCTCCCCTCTAATATAAAATCCATCCACACTCCCCAATTATCATCACTCCTCCCAAGACTTGTGACTTCACTAAATTATACACAAATATTTGCCCAATTTCCTCCCACAATTCCAAAATCCCTTCTTCTCTTCACAATACCAAATCATCCCTCCTTAATAGGTTGTCAATGGAGATAAACTCAAGAGGTAAATTCCTCCTACCGATTGTTTTATTTTCTTTCATGTTCATTTATTTCCATTTTCTTTCCTCAAATCCCTTCACCGAAATTATTATATAACTCTAGTAACATAAATTTACATAAATTTTATATTATAATGGGATAATAAACTATAATATCTTCTTTATTCTTCTTTTATACGAATGAAAAAAGCACATTTCGAGATGTGTTAATTTATCACATTCAAGGACGACAGTTTATCAATTTATATTACCATATTATATAATGGTCATGAAAACATATTCATGGTTGATCCAATCTATTAAATATATTTTTTTCTTCTATTATTTTCTTTATTTCTTTCCCCCCCCCCTTGATGTAAAGAAAATAATACAAAAGGAGTTAATTATGAACAAAATCGCCACATTAATCCAAGGGTTTGTAATCAATGTTTTATATAATGATTCGCCTTAAATATAAATAAAAAATGGATTTTATAACCCTTTAATCTTATTGATGACATATATATTTACATAACACCATTTTTTCACAACCACCTTCATTATATGTGTATATCTAAACATTAATATAAGTGAACCGATCATTAAAACCATGTAAGAAAACGGACCCAAACAATGAAATTGAACCTCATAACCATTCAAAAACATTATGAATAACCTCAAAAAGGGTTATACTAAATCATTTACAATTAAAATAAGTTCTTTACTTACTTTTTGGTGATCCTATTTTGATTATTAAAGTAATTAATATCAAGTGTTGAACACCATTGTACTTAAGGTAAGGTATCTTCTAAATTTCACTTTTATTGAAGAATGTACTCTCTGTTATGCCCTTTTTGTGTAATTCCTAAGGTTGGAGTATGATTTTAAACCTAACCCTTTATTCCCTATTAATTTTTATGTGATTATATACCCTATTATCTTTCAATAATCCCTCTTATGTATTCTTGTTACCATGCCGATTATCTATAAGGGATTCAACCCGAACCTCCTTTATTCCTTTGGTTTGCCTCATCATTATTATTACCGAAATAAAGTTACCTTATCTTATTATGTGAGTATTATAAATGTTTTTTAAATTCTTCAAATTCGTTATTCATTACCCTTTCATCATTCTCTATCAGGGATATACATGTTTTTAAGTGATTCCCTCCTCAATACTTCCCGATAAGAAAACATGTTTTGGGGAAATTCCTGAATTCGTACCCGATTTATAGATCACAAGGGACTATATTTTATGCCACCATTGAATTTATAAAATCATAATTTTTTAATATTATATCCTTCACAGTATAATTTTTTTTATATAATGATTTTTCCCTATTCAATTTTAAAGGCTTTATAATATTTTCCTTAAAGCCGCACAAAAATGTTTTAAAACTAAAATTTATTAAATACTTTTCTTACATGTTGTAAACTATAAATGGAATAACATAAAATGATAAATTCCTACTTTTCCATATAAATTTACTTGTGTATTTTATTTCCATTCATTCATGGCCACTTTTATGATACACCCATTTTTTATGATATTGACATGATTGTGGTACCCAATTCATTCAATGGGTAACCCTTATGTTTATGTATGATTTATTATGTATGATTATTTTTTTAGAAAAATATATTCATGAATATCTAATATGGGTTCACCTAGATAGCTCTAAAATGCATTGGGTAAAGTTTAATCTCATGACACATTATGTGCGACAGTCTTGGAGGTTAGGCTTGGCTTGTTCTACCATGTGTGACTTGCTTGGAAATTAGCATTGGCCTGTGAAACCATGTGAAATGGTCTGGGAAGTTATATATGAATCATTCTAAGGCCATTTTTTATGTTCCTTCAATGATATTATGATTCTTTGTTTATATAATTCCATGTGTATATGTTATGATTCCATATGGACATTCCCTTTTATACCATCTTGTCACGCCCCCTATCCCATGTGCTAATGCTTTTTCATATGGTTATTACCTTAATTTTATATTTAGATAATAACTTTGTTCATGTGTTCCCCCAGCTACCATGTGTATGTGTTTGAGCACAATTGAATTTAAGAGCTGAATTTAAATATTAAATATATGAATGATTTTTTAGTCCCATGTTTTATGATTTATGTATTTATTCATCACAGAAAAATAAATTTAAAATCCTTTTATTGTACTCTAATGTATAATTTGAATTAAAATCATGTAGAGTTATATGTAAAATGATAGGTTCACTCTAGGTTGGATATCATATGATTGCAATTTTGCCTTAGCTGTTCAATTTCATGACAACTCTACCTGGTCGAGTAGCACAAATTGAGGAAAATTAAAATTTGATGGAAAATGGTTAGATGACTATGAATGTTGATCCATGAACTAAGATTTCTATCTATTCTCAGTGTCATTCACATCATGGTTGGATTCATTTGTTGGAATAATTTAACGGTTCATAGATCCATTTTTTCTTCCACTCTGATATCGTCTTTGGAAAATGTGAGGGTATTCATAATGGTCTTCGTTGTCGGTAACATTGTAGGGGTCCACAATAATTAAGGTGTTCCCTAAGGCATAATCCAGGTTATCCCTAGAAAAATCCTCCATAACTTGTTACATTCTATGGGAAATCCCCATCTTTGAGGGTATGAAGCATTTGAGAGCATGATATGGATTTGGTACCAGTGGGGGGCTCTACATCCCTTTGTATCATCGATGCATGTTCTCCTGAGAATAATAGGGATAAGTTGTCAATGTGTAAGAAGTAGAAAGATGTAGTAAATAGACTTTGAAAGGCAAGGAATGATTCAAATGATCTTGAATGATATAGTTGGTTTGAGAAACTTCATCTTGAGGTATCTTTATATCATAATTATGATACTCATGGGAAGAAACCTGTTACCATTCACCCTCACTATCACTATTATGATTTACATACACTCATAACACATGTTCCAGGGCTAGACCCAAACTGACTATTTTTTATTGACATGGCCTTTTTTCCATTCCCATACCCCATAGCACTACTTAAAGGTGAGTAACAAGAATCATTTATAGGGGAAATATTTGGGGAGATAATTGGGATCTGCCTTTTCATGTATTCTATATTCTATTAGTAGTAGGATTTCTTGACCCAATGTACTCTATAAGTATCTAAGGGACCGCTGATTATGGAATGAGTATGTATGGTTTATTTATTCAGGTAAAAGGACCCTTGGATCCTATCCCTAATGAGTGTCTAGAGGATCCTGAAGTGTAGGTGGAACCAAAAAATCTCACTTAGTAAGTGCTGGAACATTACATGGTGGATCCTTCTGATTCTTCGGTGTGTGATGTTGAGCCTCGGGAAGTTCCCCTCAACAAGGCTACAGTGATCTCTCTTCTTGTAACAATTAAAATTTTCTAGGATCCTCTACTTGTCCAACGGTGGTGCTATCAGCCTTGGTATCTGTCCTCGTAAGATCTGTGGGAGGCAGCGGGCATGTCATCTTGGCATACTACAAATATTCATCTAGGTGTTGATCCTATTTAGATAAATCCCAGAATATACCTAGGAATTTTGGAGTGATTACATAGGGGACCAATTATGTCTTTACATTTCCATCACACATTTTTATCAGCTGCTCCGTAGTTAATGGAATATCGAGTGAATACATGATGCCCTTCCACCTGGAAACAAAGTCTGTGACTCACTCATCTAGACATTTCTTGCACTCGAAGATGTTGGAAATAATATTCTTGAGAGTGGTGTACCCGAACAGGTAAGGAAGTAAATTGACGATTTTCCCAACCAGATATATACTTGATAGGAAAATTTCTGTGCAATATGAACAAGGCATATTCCAGAGTTTTAAAGAAACACCAAAACATGGTGGATTCTTGTTATGCTTGTGTACACAACATGAGTCCACACCTTTGGATAATGTGGGCCAAGTGAAGTAGTGGATCCCATGTCCCATTTAAAGTGGAGAAGTTAATATTCTTAAATCCTAGGTCTATAGGAATACCATCCAACAATGTCAGATATGGCATTCCATCAAGTGATATTTCCAAATGTCAATTTTCAAGAGCCTCAATGTAGGTAATGAGAGGATCCATCGAATCATCATTAAGAGGATTCCTATCATGATAGGGATTCCGGACAACTAGTGGATTAGAAAGTTATTAAAAATGGTATGTTGGATCTGTTTCTCATGGAGCGATTGGTGGAATGGCCCAAGGGTATCCTCGAGGAACGACCTACATAGTGGATAGAGGAACCTGAGATTGGTCTTAATAAGGATTTTCATACAACTCGAGTGTATTCGATGATTCATACCATGATTTCTTCTTGAAAACTATTGGATATACAAGGTTTATATGGTTTGGGATGTCCAAATCACCAGGATTACCCTCACCAAGTAGAAGTTGTGCTTTCCACTTCTTTCCTAGTTGAGTGTCGTTGTAATCTGTTTGCCGTTCGACAACATGCTTGGCATGGAGCTCATCAACCGTCTTTCTCTTTTTAGAGTGCTACTGATGTAGCATGACCTTCTCAGTATCCTCTTCTATCATCAACACTGAACCAGATGTATTGGAGAGATTAATAGTTCTGTTGTGATGGTTTACCTTATTAGGGTTTTGAGCAAGAGCCAATGACAAAAAAAATTCTCCTAGACCAAGGTTCTACATCTGCTAACGAGTTGTAAACCAATAGGGTCTACTAGGCTTTGGTCTTCACTAGAGGGTATTTCATCCTCTCTAGACCCCATGACAACGCACCCATCAGGGTATATATTAGGAATGAGCACTTTTATCATAAAAATGCATAGAGTCATATACATGTTATCCCCTGGTAAATTTGGATGATTCTATGTTGGAATAAAATATAGGTCAACGTTCTACCCCCAACCACAATCCAGATATGTGGGGAAGCCTCCATAATAACTCTGGTGAGCACAACGAATATCTAGATGCATCATTTCTGGAGGGTTTGAGGATAATATATTAATGTAGGATGCTGAGAAATATGAAATGCGGACAACTTGACAATGTTGAACTACTAGATGATATCGTCGAATTGTTCATGGATTTTTGTGTAAACCAACTGTTGATGGAGGAGATATAAGTGTGTCATCCCTAAGGATCAGTAGAGGCACACAACCTCATCCATGGTGAGGGAATCTAGATTTTTGAAGTTTGGAGTAACAACTGGACAAAAAATCTCAGGTTAATTGTATACCACAAGAATATCTGATAAAATCCTTGATTCAGACTCATAATCATTCCGTTGGATTCCCCATTCCCTGACTGGGGGAGGATTATAGACCCACAATGACATTGATTTGGGATGCTATGATGGTGGAAAGGTTAGATGAGAGTACAGTGTGCAAGCTAACAAACCACCACATTCTATGCTATCTCTAGAGGATATTATGAATTGTATCACCATATCCTAGTAGAATGGTCTACTAACCACTTCTTTTAGTGAAAAGGTGGTGGTCATTGACGATGGATCAGAAATGTTATCGTCATCTTTCGGTCCCCTGAACAACTCTATGTGATCTCTTTTCATGGTAGATAATAATCATATCGAGGAAAACATAGATTATACTGCCAAACCATGGAATGGAGACAAATTATTCTCGTGCAGTGTATATCTGTGAAGGGATTCAAGGATGTAGTGCCTCTCACTTTCTAGTATGATGAAGATGATACACTATGTTCCTACACTATATTCAGCTAGATAGCATCAGGGCGAGGGCTCCATCATAGAGTCACACTCCAATTTAGAATCTAAAAATAGGATGGGTACAACCTTGGGCTTCCTAGGATTCTTTTTTTAGAATTGGATCTTTTCACTCCTTCCCCAAGATGGATCTTCAGGGTGAGGTATATCTTCGGAATGGGGAGGTCCTCTGTGCGGGTTGGTGCAAGAGTGGGGAAAACCTGCACCTGGATAAGATCAAGTGCATGGATCATATGTGAAAATATTGGACAGAACACAGGGACGGACTTCGTGGTTGGGAATGCTAGATCAGGGAGGATCTCCACTAGAGTAGGTAAGCACATTGGTTGGACCCCCACGTAGACTAGCTTAGGTAGCTACGGTAGGAGGAGGGCCATTGTACTGCTCATATAGGTTATGGGGAAGACCTTTGTGTCTACCATCGATGAAGTGGGGAGGAACTCTGCTGAAGTCAATGAAAAAGCATGGAGGATCTCCATACTGGTGGCTCATATTGTGAGGAGGACCTGCGATTTGATAACCTAGTATGTGAGAGAAATTTCAGTACTAGAGATCATGAGAATGGAGAGGAACATTGTTTTGGGTGTCAATAAGATATGTAGGACCTCTGATTGGACTAATAATGGTGACATGGGGAGGACCTCAATGCTAGAAGTTGGATTAGGGAGACCTCCACACTGTATAACGGTTGTACGTGGAAGACCTATTCACTAAGCATAATCATTTGCGGGTAGTCTACGATGGTTTCTACATGTGTCGATGGCTGGAGAGTCAATATAGCCTTCCAATGGGTTGGATGGTGTCTCAATACTGACCAGATATAGATTTTCCCCTACTCTATAATAGACATGTGCCCCATTGCCATAGTTATAGGGGGTTGATAACTTGTGTCAGTGGTGGCTCGGGCCACCAAAGTTGTAGAAGATGATGCCTTCTGAAGGGCCTCCTCCTTGGCCTATACACAATGGTAATATTGGGTCTGTCAAACTAGGGTTGGTTGTGTAGGCTCATGAACCACCTACTCCTCAACCTAGGAGACCATATAGTGGAAACTACATGGAATGGTGGGATAACTACTTGGTGGATATTTGGAAGAAGATGAAGCTGAGATGACTCCAACATCCCTTAACTTTTCTCTATAGGGGAGTTAGTTATAACATCATACCAAAGAGAGGCTCACAAAACGATGGAATATCATAGTGCATATCAATGTATGCCTATGCAGACCTAGGGTGTGGTTGTGCCAGTGAGGCACTGAGGCCTTTATATCATGGTGGGTCATATGCCTCATCGGGAAGAACCTCTCATGTTCATATAATTGAACAAGTGTATCGATCAACCTCCATTGAATAATTTCTGAGGATGAGATGGGGAACTGGTGCCTGCTTGCTATGGTAGAGGATCTTGTCCCCAAAAAGGTGAATCCATGCAGGATTACCATCTTTGAATTGCGCATTCCCCAACATCTGTGGGTGGGACGTGATTATTTTCATGCAACTATATCTTAGGTTCTAAAAAGTAGGATGATTCAGCCATTAGTACATATAGTTGGAAGAAATTCCCAGTGCCCCAACATCATGCAGTCTTCCTTAGTTGGATATAAAGATTTGTGATGAAAATGTCAGAGACCAGGATGCCCAATAACTAACTACAACAAATCCTACTAAGTTTCACGCCATGTCTAGAATTTTGTTGGTCGGAACTGGAACCTAATAACAGTGTCTAGTGACATGAATATATACTAATTTATTGAACTCTACTAATCTGTAATTTTAGGAGAATAATTTCACGTCATGATCACTATTTATGTTTCGACAACTTCGTTGTGGCACACACTATCTGAGAGGAAACACAGCCCTATCCCCGCACTCTTGCTTTCCAAAGGAGGATGGATTCCACCACTTATTTAGAGAGTTTTTCTCCTTGGTAAAAATGGGAGGATGGTATATTGGTTCTTCCTTTCGTGGATTCCACCAAGAAATTCATCACCTAGTATGGGTCTCCATCAACGATTATAAAACTTTTCATGAAAATATTACCAGTGCCATATCATTATGGATGATGATTAATTAAGTTACTTCTGTCAGAACATTCCAAAGGGTCGCGTCACGGTAGTGATCATAGGTTAGGAAAGTCATCTTGTTGAGAATCTTTGGAGTTTTTGGGAAGTAGTACACTATAACATCTGTATTTTCCCTTATAATAATACCTATTGATAGCATGGAAGCCTAATGAATCCCATGTTGAACGCAAGAATCATATTCCAAAGGCATGTCTCTGAGGTTTTCCTAAAATTACATGTTTTAACACGGGTTATGACATTAGTTTAACATCATTCAGGGATAGATCTGACTAATTGGGACACTGGTAAAAGTGGATCAGGTGGGTATAACCCTAGGTGGGTTAACCTATATTGTTTACTGAATTGGTGGATTAGGACACCCAATGATGGCAAATTCGAGATGGTGTGTCACATATTGGGAATCATTAAAACCAGGGAGGCTTCTTTGGAATCCATAAAGGGCGGATTAAAATGGGCGATTAGTCAACAGATAGAGGACACCATGGTTTACCAATCGTTGGAATTGAACCTTGGGGAGGATTCATATATACACTATATAGAGAAAATGGGTAAAAGCCCATGTAGTTTGAAGTTGGGGTATGAGGATTATGTTCTGAGACAACCCATCAGGATATAATGAATTCTCCATAATTTGGAATTCCACGTAAAATCATGATGGATATAGAGGGAGTGTCAGAGGGAGGAAAGAGTGCAATGTAACTGATGTGAATGTAATGGTATTGAGCTTTAATCTTAGGGAGGATTCCTACACATACTCATAGAATAGAATAAATGTCCATCTAGTTCTGGAATTGGGGTGATGAGTCAGCTAAGGAGGCGAATCATGAGAATGGACACATGGAAAGGATCTAGAGGTAGTGAATCCCTTAGGTTGGGGTGTGACCTTCACGATACATAGAGACTCGAGTTAATGAACATGATGGGAAATGGGTGATGGGCTTTACCCTTAGTATTTCTTCATTCATACCATTCTCAAAAAGGGTGAAGGTCAAAGTCCACATAGTTTAGGAATAGGGAAATGAGTTACCTAAGGAGGAGGATCGTGATACTGGATGTGTTGATAGAGATCTGAAGGAAGTGAAACGTCTTGGTTGGGGTGTGGTGATCTTGTAACATTAAGACAAAAGGTAGAGATTGAGATGGGAAATGGGTGATGGTATTGAACCATATGGGGAAATCTGCCTACCTACCACAAAATGGGAAAATATCAAATCCCATTTAGTTAATGAATGGGGCATAGAATCAGGGTGTACACAAAAGAAAACAACCCAAAGAGATATTGGAGATTATGAATTGTTATCACCCTATCGTAAGAGCGATACTCTTGGTTGGACGGATGTGGATTTGTGTGGTTCTTATGCATGGTTATCTAACGTCATGGATCATAACACCACATGGTGGTGGATCTGAGAGATGTTTCCCAATAAGGACATATATTGAATCATGATGGTGCATGTGTAGAATGGAGCACCAATGATTACCATTGGTTGGGGATGGAACCCCACAGAGGCATCCTACGTACCTGAAAGGGATCAAATATAGTTTAGTTCAGAGATATAGTTAAACATCACATGGGGTAGCAGTGAACTGACATGAAATGGTCGAAATAGACAGACTGGATGATATCATGTGCTTAAACCTCAGAGAGGCTTCCTACATACATTGCATAGAAGGCATGTATAAACGACCATGTAGTTCGGTGAAGAGAGGTTTGGGACTTACACATGGTTAGTGGAACACGTAGGATGTCATGGTCTCTTCATACTCCAAGATCCCATGATTCATTATTAGTGTGAGAAACCAGAGTAAACAAAATACCTATCAATCACATAATGATGGGTGGGTCATCACAGAGTGGCGTTGGGCATACGAATGGTTAGAGGCCCGAGGAGAGGATGATTGGACTTACTCTTCGAAGGAATTCCAAGAAGGATGTAATTCCATGGGAGGATAATATCATGACCTACTAAAAAGGAAAGGGGAATCTCACTATGGAGGAGAAGAGTGGGTGAAGGGAATTCTAGGGATACGTATGGTGATAAAGCTTAACAAGAGAGGGAGACCGAGAGGGCTCTAGTGGCCATCCACTTTATTGTCCACTTAGGCATATCGGATAGGCCGAAATCATAGTTTAACATCATTTGAAGATGTTGTGTGTTCGTGGAAGATTAACATCCAATAGCTCGAATGATGAAGACATATTCCTCACCCCTAATGCTAACATAACTTTTCCTAACCTGCACTTGGGTGTGGAATGGTACAAGAAATCACATGTCATAATGGGGTTGTGGAGTCATCCACTGAGAGGTCCACATTAGCATAGATATGAAACGATGAAATATATATTATTGTACCTATGCGATGAATCAATTTTTTGGGTAACAAAACTTGTAACACCACTTGAGGAATAAGGAAATAACTATGTGTAGTCATGAAGGGTCACACAAAGGAAGTATGTGCAAGATAAGTGTGTTGCATGCAAGAGGGATTCGAACATTGTGCCTTTGGTTAATGAAAACAAATGGATCACATATGAAGGGTGTGTGAAATATTTAATCTTTTACACAGTATTGGGGTCCCACATACTATATGGAAGCCTACACAAATATTGGGGTTTGTGCAGAAGATAGAAGGCTTGCATACAATATGAGGGGTTAGGTGAGAAAGGGGATGTGAATAAATGAAAATCTTGAAATAATTAAGGATCTTTTTCATTCAATTTCTTTAGAGTTAAATGATATCGGAGAGTATAATTCCCAAGGGTGCCCACCCGATGGAGGTCCCTTGGGAGACATGTCACACAATATCTAGTACCTTGAGGTAGTGTCTTTCACACAGTCATGGTAGGGGTTATATTACACGCATGGGAGAAATGATTCGTTTTCGTGAATGGTACACCAAATGGAGGGGGTAAGCATATATTTATAAGAAGAAACATCATTGTTGGTTCACAAGGCATCTATATGGAAGATGTGTTTGATGATGCATTGGTATTGAAAGATATTGAACATATATTTCAATCTTGCGTGCTATCCCGATCCCTTTAAAGCACTTGATATGGTAGTTTTCTTGTAGCTTGGTGCTGAAGAACCCATTTGATGTCACATTGGGCAGGAAAGATCATGTCTTTAGATTTCAATCTTTCATGCAGGCCAGATCTTTTTAGTACACCTGACATTGAAGTTTTTTGAAAGGCCGTTGTGGAAGAACCCATGCGACGTCTCATTAGGCGCGAAATATCTTTCCATAAGATTTCAATCTTGCGTGAAGACCCCTAAACTTGTGTTCTACAACCTTGGGTGTCTTGGAATCATCCTCTAATTCAACATTTGTTCTCTCCCAAATATAACCATTTACGAATTTAAACGAGATTTAGTGCCAACAACTAAATTGCACCTACATTTTTCTCATTGTGAATATATAATATATCACACCATAATGTTAAAATATACTGTGATTTAATAACTCAATTAAAGTTATTAAAGGGCTATTTATCTCCGATATAGACTATTTTTGACATATTACACTAGGTAAACACTATTTTGTTCTTCACAAGTGGTATTGAATAAATGAATAAGTCAAAAAATTATTTTTCCCTTCCATTTTAATGAAGTTGATGTCTCAGGAACATTGATTGAAATACAACTGTCAAATAAATTCTATTTCTGTGGTGATTGATAAGTTTATTTTAGATAATGAAATATAGATAAATCAATAACTTTGGTTGGTGAGGTGAGTATTCATATTGATTGACTAGAGATATCATGGCAATGGAATTAAATTACATAGTGAAATTCAATAAGTAGTTATTTTATTGTGGCATTAACTTATTTCGTGATGTGTCCCAAGACATTTTCTTGACAATAATCTTATACATTTGTGATTCCCACCAAATTCTACAAAACAAGTGTCATATAGGTTCAGACAAAAATTGTATCCATAGTCACAGTTAAAATTCCACTTGGTTTAATAGTTAGAATAAACATCATTTTCAAAACAAATGAATAATATTATTTCAATATCTTTATTATTGAAAATATTTAGTCACCCTATATACTAAAAATATAATTTATATATGAGTTGAGTATTAAAAAATATTCATTCCCAAGGAGATTGAATAGAGTATTTAATTATCTTGATTATTTCTCATAAGGTAATAAATAATATTTATTTATTTATTAACTAATTATTTATATATTTGCAGGGATAATGAAATGATTATTTATTTTCAAGACCATGAATATAGTTTTTATTTAATTTTTTAACGAATGATAATATTGATATTTATTTGAAAGACAATGATTATAATATTTATATATTTATTGAATAAATAAGTTCCATTTATTATTATTTAAATGTTTGATAAATTTCATGAAGGATTTATGAGTAAAGAAGGGTCTAGTGACGACCATGATAAAAGTATTAAAAAAATATTTATTTATTTGTAAAACAATGTATATTTGAAAATGAACAACATAGTGCATGACACAAAATAATAATAATTATAATAATAATATTATTATTATTATCCTAGAAAATATATAGAGTTTCATATTTTGTTATGGGGATTATGTGTTGGTATCAATTTTAAAAATATAGATCTATATATTCATCAATTTTTATAATTTTCGATGATTAACTTGTTTTTGACATTAATTTGGTGTGAAACACTCATTCTTCACAATGAAACGTTACCTAGAGTTCTCTCCATAATAAATAATGCTTTAATATTCTTTCTCTCATGCATGAGAGATCAGTCAACCTATTATTTGTCCACCCTTTTTAAACAAAGAGATCTTTCGAAACCATGTGACATGGTCTTTAAGGTCGATGGATCATTTATTGTGATCAACCTGAACGATGTATGGAAATAAGTACCTCTATTCTAGAACATGATGATATGTTGGAGAATTTATTATATTTTCAAGCACACGCGGTTCACCACTAGATTAATTCTACTTCAGATCTCTATAAGGTAATGATGGCGCAACTTCAATGGCATACAAAGGATCAAAATATTCATTAGTGAAAGAATATCCAGAATGATGTATTTATTATAATTAAATTAATTATAAATTTTACATGAAAAGATCCACTCTTGTGTGTTTGGGTTCGATTAATCATGATTCTTTAGATATATTGATGAAAAATGAAAACTCGTTATCATGATTTATGAATTAATCGTTGGAAATAATGAAAAAAAATCATTATACATCAGCTGGACTGGATTATGTTATCCCCAAACATTCACTCATAGATCAAAACCCAATTAAATCATGTGGGGAAAGAAGTGGATGTTTCATGTATCCCATACAAGAAACTTTAAATACAAATTTTATGATCCAATAATTTAAATAGAGGCATTACATGCTTCTTTTATGACATTTGTGAATCATATACAATGAAATAAAAAATATCTATATCATATATGTGACTTGTGTTGAAGTTACATGTAGATAATCAATGATTCACTATGTCTTGTAGATTTTTATATTACTTTATGAATAATGTTTTATACATATTGTGTTTGATATACTTCAATTCTACTCTATGAATCCTTCACTCAAATTTTATTCATACCCCATATAACAACCATTCACATGTCGCATCAAATTTATATTAATTCTACAATATAAAACATTTATTCACATTATATGTAGGAAACTCTATCAATTTCCACGTTTTATTCCTAATAGACATTAATGTCACTATGTATTACCTACACTTATATTCTACATATTCAATAATTAACAATATTATTTTAAACTCTTGTGATCATTAAGAAGACTAATCTATCATCCAACCACTTCCAATTATTCTTGAATATATTTGAAACATTTTACGTGAATTAAAATCATTTATTTATGATTTCCCTATAAAAAAATAATAACTCCAAAAGTTTTTTGGACAAAATATGGTGTCATTTATCAAGAAGTTTCATGTTATTTTATAAAATGTATGAGCATTATGCGTTACTGGGGAGAATATAAAATTAAAGGGGAGAAATAATCACATTAATGAAAAATATAGGATCAAATTTATATTATTTATGAGTACTTATGTCATTGAAAACAGATGTAAATGATGTTATCATTGTGCATGCGGGTATGATATGAAATTTATGACCCTAATATGATTTTATTTTAGGGATTTTGTTCAACAAATTATAATATTATTTTCTTTAGGATTACGGGGTGAAATATAAGCCATGGTCATGTGGTTAAGTAATGTTTTTATATAACTAAATTTTGTGTCAACATCATGAATCGCACTGGAATCATGATTGAATTATCTCAATAGTTAGATCCCACCATGAATAATTTATAAATAATATTTTATATATTGGTGGAAATTTAAATTATAAACAATTGTAACAATTTGGATGTAGATATGACAGAAATATTTTCATACAAAGAAGATGGTAGATGTTGGTGAATAATATAGTGGTATAAATGGGTGAATATTAAACAAAAAACTAATTGATATCTCCAAAAAATAAACAACATGAGAGTTAATTTAAAAAATATTTATAGAAATCATAAAATTATTGTTTTCTACAAAACACTGGATGATCATATGTGTATTTTTATTATAAGAAATCCTAACTATGTTATTTTTGATGAATTAAATTCGATGATAATTACATGAATACAAAAAAACAACATTATTTGAATGAAATGTCCAGACAAAGATTACTAGAGCTACTAAAACACACAAAATTAGAGATATATTTATTGAAGTGTAATGTGAAACTACAAAAATACATAAAAATATAATAAACATGGAATGTGATACTAATGTAATAGATTTAATGAGATATGATATAATACACATATTGGGTTTTAAATGTATTATGATAACATTATGTGACTAATATTTCATGCACAATCAAATTTTTTTTCAAGAATCTTACTATTATTTTGTAATAGTATTTCAAGATTGAAAAATTAAAATTAAAAATATTATGGACGTTAATCAAGGGTAATAATATTGTATGAGTGAGAAAATATAAAAATGGAGTGTCAAGAAAGTGAATAAATAGAAATTAATGTGAAATGGCACTGATGGACATCCACATTATTATTATTTTCAATGTAACTCATTGGAAAAAATCTATATACAGTTCTTTTTTATAAACACACCACCCACATAGAATTTTTTCTTCTCAATTACCCACATGAAAATGGATGTGGAATTTCTAGGTTTATATTTTTGAATATTTTCATATAAAGAGGCAGAATATTGTGAGTTAGAAGATTCAATTATGTTTTTATTTTATAAGTATATTTATTTAAATTAATTATATGATATTAACCTTTCGTAATAAATATATGTTTATAGATGAATAATACAAAAATAATTAATAAAAAATTGAAGTTCACGGGATCGAATCCCCAGAGAAGGGGTGGCTGAATCAGGGGAGACAACAGTTTATAATTTCTATCTATATCAAATCATCCTCTATAACCTTTTATAGTTTTATCCACTCAAAAATAATCCATAGCCTCACCAATACCTGAATAAATATAATGGGAATGTAAAATAGGTAGTTTTACAATGTTTGTTGCCTTCAAAAGAAACCTACTTCAAACATTGATTGGTTATTCTCACTAATCAATAATTCATCACTCAAGGAACAAGTGAGTGCAAATTTCATGAAAAAACATAGAATCAAACTATGATCTTGTATTGTCACATGGGAATATGTATTTTTAAAATTTTTATGATGATACATAATAAAAATTTATAAGATATCCATAGTGATTTGGTTTCTTCAGGAATAATAGACATGATTTTCCTTCACAAAATTTCAATAATATTATGATTAATTCTGGTTACTAGATGAAATTATTAATGTAAATCATCGCCTAGATTTTCAAAATTTATATGATCTTCTAAGAATTCTCATGATCAAAAAAATGTAGTTGATATCTTCTACATTTCATGATCCCCGACAATCTCAAAATAATCAAGGCTATGTTTTTGTACGATACATGACACTATCTTCTCTAACTTCAAAAGATCCTCATATGAGAATTTTTGAAACACCTAAAATTAAAATTAATTCTTGAAATATATCTTTTGTATCATCATCCATAATTACCCATTTAATAGAATCATATTCTATAACACCGTTTCTATCCTCATTTGGTTAGTCAAAAATTCATTTATGACAATATTAAATATTCTTCACTTTTTCAAGTGAGGGAGTGCTCCATGATCTCTATTTCATTTTTTATCATCAACAAATGTTTCCTTTTTATTTATTGGAGTACCATTTATCTATTTATTTTAAAATTTATAAAACCTAATACTCTAAATAATAAACAATTACCCCAAAACTCACCATTCATATCTTTAATCAATATATAATTAGAATTGAGTCATTATTTGAAGTTGTGAATAATGTTTAATCATAAAACATTCATACCTAATTTAATATCTCGAACATCTCCATTCAAAAATATTTATTTGAGAAAATTTGTTCAAATATTTCCATTGCACATCACCTAAAACATCCAACAAGTATTTATAGATATTTCCCATTTGAAATACTAAAATTAAGTCACTAGAATAAAATATAAAATTTGATTTTTTTAATCATTAAAAACATGTTTAGGAATTTATAAAATAAGATTCAATGGAATATATGAATTCTAGAAATATGATTTTTTAATATGGAAAATACAATACAAAACTAGAATATTTTATGCCAAAAACAAATATCATATGAAACTAGAACTTCATACTTGTATTAAAAATCATATTCATGACCTAAATATCCTATATGGGGTCCAAATATAATTTGAATAAGAATATTATTTTGTGAATACAAATGTATTACACATATCTCAATTGATATATGATTAGATCAATATATCTTATTAACTATTAAAATAACATACTTATAATTAATTTTTCTTTTGACAAAATTCAATAAACTCGAATATCACGTGGTTGTTCAAATATATCTTACACACTTCAAAAATACCAAACAGAGGCCTCATTGTAGAAGTTACATAAAAAAGTATAGATTCATATAAAATTTCATATTTCATAAAATTTCAAAATAATTGATTCAAAAACTTTTTGAAACAAATGGAATAAAATAAAAAATCCATGAACTCAACAAAAACATTTCAACGTCCTTCATTAAATCTCATGCCCAGTTATCTTAAAATAAAACTCTTCAACATAATAGAAGGATCACTTCAATCACCCAACTTTGGATTTGTTGATAACTCCATAAATATATATAACCTCATCCAAATTCAATAAAAATATCTCATCCCACATGAAAATAATTAAATAATATATAATCTCAATTAATTGTGTCTTGCACCATACTATCAAATTATGTATTGATTTTTATATCATTTCTTCCAATATATGAAATAATATATTTTTCCATGTGAAACGCATAATCTTCCTATAAATTAATTCAACCTTTAACATTTTCAAATGTCTCTCCCTATGAGAAAAATCTAAAACATAATATTCATGTGAAGAGCATACTCCATGTAGTTAATGATTCATGTATTGTTCTTCCCATTTGTTATCATAATCAAATGAACTATCAGTATTATTGTCCACACGTAATTATTTTAGAAATTAAAGAAGAAGGTGTATTTAAAAAATTAAATCCTCAAGCCTCTCAACTGGAATAACTTTTGTAAATATATTTATAAATATGACATTTTTTACATATTTATTACATGTAAAAATATTTAATGTACTTTTTTCTCTAATAAAATGATATCAATTGTAAATATGGTTTGATTTGGAAAGTTAAATATGGTTCTTGGATAGATAAATAGCATTTTTATTTCCATAAGGTATTCTGAGTGTCCACTTTATGTCAATTTGTAGATTGAAAAATTCTACCTAGATTCATATGACTTCTGTACATGAATATATAAAAACTAAATACTCTACCTCAATTGTAATAAGTGTCACCAAATTTTGATTCTAAATCTAACACCACACACAACCATCTCTATGAATGAAACTAACACTTGAAGTAGACCTTCTATTTTAGAAATCAACAACTAAATCTGGATCAGTAAAATCCTGAAATCTCAAATCAATATTGCTCCTATATAATAGTCCATAATTTATTTGAGCCTTCATATTTCTCAACACACTACTTTCTTCATTCATATGTGTCTCCCATGGGTAACTCTGACACCTAGAAAACAAATTCATGTCATATGAAATGTCAGGTCTTGACACTATCAAATATAACAAGGAACTATTATCAACTCCTTCTATTCAATATTTTTTTACATTCTCATATTAACTAAAAAATTTTCCCACAAAATTAGTAGTTTAAGTATCCATTGAGCATTACAAGACAATATTTTTTATACAATTTTTTGATATATTTTTATAATGACAGATAAATATAATCTGATTTTTTCATTATTTTTTATTCTGGGATGTAGAATAGTTCCCACAATATAGACATCTCAAATATCATTTTTATTTCCTAAAAAAATTCATTTTAGAGGATCTATTTTTCAATAAAAAAAATTCATCAAAATATACTATAAAAAAATATTCGAATGTATATATCACTGATATATAAATTTATATCAACCTTTCCATGTGGAAGTCCATTTTTTCTCAATAGTCAAAAAATTTTGAGCACCATGACCTATGATTCAGTATTATATAATAAAACACCTTATTAATTTTACACGCATCCAACAATAAAAATCGATAATAAATACATAAATCTTGTCAATTAAACCTATTCTACATGTTTTCCGTTACAATAAGGCAATTTCACAACTAATTGATTGAATTTATAGTTTTTTTGTGTAGACATATCCAAGAACATCCTGATTGATTCAAATCTTTCAATTATAGAAATTATTTCATAAATTTCAAATGTATTATATTTTAGTGTAACATTTTTAAATAAAGATTCCCTTGTTCCTTATAACATAACATTCAAATTCATTTTTTTCTAATCATCCAGTTTGTGCTATAAACATTTTTGCCTTTGAGTCTGGGAACTAACTCCCAAAGAGAGTTCTAGTCAACTTTATAAAGATCATTATTCTTGGATTGAACCCATTATTCGTGTTCAATTCCTACATACACTATTCATATATCCACATGTGATATCAATTTTTTCCAATTATAAATTATCAGACATCTTTTATGATGATGACTATTCAGATTTCCAAAAATATTTTCTATTTCAATATGCCTATTTTTCCTCATACACTAACACCTATCACATCCAAGAACATCGTCATTATAACAAGAATTTTACAAAATAATATTAATAACCTTTAGTAATATTTACATTCTTTCTCAAAAAATTTATCAAAAATTTGTTACATGTTTTCTCGAGAGAATTCAAAATTTTCTTCCATGGATTTGTCTAATTTGTAATTATTCTCATTAATTTTCACATCAAATCAATCAAAAATCATCCAAAACATATTGGTTTAGAATTTTTACCCACTTATAAATAAAATATATCCTATAATATTACCATCATCAATCATTACTATAATAATTTCCATTATAATAACTTTGATCTTTTTATAATTGGAAAAATTTAAAACTATAAAATATTTCGTTGTAGGATATCTCTAATAAAACATTTGAAGAGGTGTTACATGTGCATCTGGTCTCAAAATATATCTATTATTAATGTGAATAGTAGCACACATAGTTTCCCTCTAAATTTATTTTGAATTTTTTCTTGGGGAGAGCATTGTTATTCTTATTTACATAATGCTTATATTCTTCCTCTCATAAAAACTCTTTTTTTGTGGTGTATATAATGTGATATATTTATGTCTGATACCATGTTTGGAATGAAAATTTCAAAATCATCATGTATAATTTCTTTACCATTATCATATCTAAATTTCATAGTGATGTTCTAAAAATCATTCTCAACATATCATATAAAAATTTTGAACATGTAAATTAATTCTATGTTTTGGTTGAGAAACTTGAAATTAGTAATTTGAGTATAATTATATATATATATATATATATGATAATATAAATATCACCTCAGGTAGATTTTAGTCTCAATTTACCAAATATATGTTTCAATATGCTCAAATGGTCTATAATAAAAAAAAAATATCTTTACTTTGAGGTATTTCACTCATCATTCCAAATTAGAAATTCCACCCACATTTTCACTTATATTGTTCATATTATGAAATTCAATTAAAATTTCAATATTTTAAAGTTTTCTCATGATACATTGTCCATGATAGTCATATATGTTTTGATAAATATTGTTCTCATCTTATTTACTAATGTAACAAGAATTTCTTCGACATACAAAAAAATATCATTTTTTATATTTCATACTATTTTGATCCTTCATTCCTTCATGATATTGTCGACATATGTATCATTCATGAAAACCTCTTCATTTCCATCATCACATGACTACATAACACTCAAAATATATTTCATTTATCCATTATTCATTAAAAGCATTGTTTGATTTTATATTTCGAGCTTCTATTTCAATTGTGCACACAGTAGTGATTTTGGGAGAATAATATTTTACCAAGGTGATGAATCCTCCCTCATGATTTTATAAAATCTTGAAAAAATATTAAATGACATGTATTGTGAGTAGAGAACCAAATATCTATAATCCACGATTTTTCTCTCTTGCAAGACTTCAATGAAACCTTAGTTATAAATAAACCTTCTTCTTTGTGTTTATAAATTCCTATCCCTTTCTCTTCATAGGGCATCTAACCTGGTAGGATATTCTAAACCTTTATACACTATATCCCAACTCTTACATATTCCACACATATCATTATGGCATTAATTTTTTTTGATTTATAATATTAGATAGGGTTTTCATATGATTCAGTCTTATAAATGAATTTCTTTTCAACTCCTAAGAATGAACCCACCTTGGTTATTTAATCCTTTTAAGAAATGATTTATCATACTGATATATATTTTCCTTTTTTCTAAATAGTCCACAGAACCAAAAATATCCCTGAAACATGAATCTACTTCAATAAGGAAAATATTCGGAAGAAAATCATAGTCCCTAATTTTGTTAATTAAACTATCTATGGTTGTTTTGGACACTGATTGGGAGTTAATTACCTTCTAAATTTCATCCTATCTTCTACAGATTTAGACTAATATTTATCCTAGTTTTTTTAATATTTTAATATATTAGGAATTTGAATCTTCCTAACTAGTGAAACCTGATTTACAAGAAGACTTGTTATGTAAATATTTGACCCGAATGTTTGTGAAGTTCTCTTTGATTCCTTAAAGTATTCCAATTTAGCATTAATATTGTATTTGAAGTATTATTTTATATTCTCTATCTCATTCTCAACCTCAATAAAATAGGTTTATTTAGTTGATAGTAATAATTCTTCCAAATATATTATATAATCGATATCCTTTATCATCTTCTCATGTTTAATAGATTTGAATTTGAATTTTTTAACTTAATCAACAAGGTATACAACATTATTCACAAAATAAATATTCTATTCAGTAAATATATTATTTTCAATCATAAGAAAATTTTTACGATGCCATTCTAAAAAATTTACCCCTCCTCGTTCTAAAATGAGATATGGGTGATAATGATCCCTAAAGCATCCCATCAATAGGGCATAGGTTGGCGACATGCACGGAGGGAATATCTACCCACATATGGGAGTAATTTCCCTTTTAAATAAGAGAAATAAAGGAAAATATAGAAACAACTACTAAAAAACCCATCCCATAAAAAATAATAATAAATTTCATTATAATATATGATTGTAAAAACATAAAACTGAAACAACTAAAAACACTAAAACAGATCGTCAGTAATGGCCTTGAAACTCTAACATATCATGAAAAACTTCTCAAACTATAAATATCCATTTCAATCACTAAACATATTCTTCTGATGTGAAAAATAGTTTAAATATTTATAGGGTGAATGTAAAATGTATATAAAATAAATTAATATATATAACCTCCCATGAAAAATGTGAAATCATCATACTAAATCTCAGTGAGAAAATAAATGGAACAAACTCACCGTCTAAATGGGTTTACTATTCTTTCCACCATCCTCTCCACTGATATCTCTCACCATGTATCATATACAATTGATAATACAATATAATAAATAATAAAATAGGGTACCCTAGTACCACATCTCTACAAATTTGATACTCTACCCCAACATCACACATCCTGATCCATCTCCCTCTAAAAATCATCTTTGACAATCTAATGTTAATGTATGTCATCCCAAAGATACCAGAGCTAATGTAATATATCATGAAGAGACATGAGAATAAATATCATTAAACCCATTAATCTCATTATCCCTACAACATATATATATTGTAATGGAGTAGTTTTTAGGGCCACCACAACCCATACGACATGTATTATACCTCATGTCATCTATCCCATATACAACATACATATAACATTAATTAGGATTTTATATCATGATTTACCTGTTTGTGAAATAAACACAAACCATTATAGACCCATACACACATATGTAAATAAATATAATTACCACTCATTCCAGCACATAATACTATCATTAAAAGAGATCAGGGACATAAGGAGTTGTCATCCATCCATTCCATTCCAATATAGAAATTTGGGAAGACACCAACTTAGAGTCTAGTGGGAGTAAGTTTCCCTATAGAAATGGGTGGCATAGTATTGGAAATCACAAATCATATATGATATATATAAGTCTCACAACCACACGATGTGAAACAATATATAATATGACTTATATTCCACTAATGTTTTATTGGACTCCATATTTCCAATATTAAGGCCTAGGTATCAAAAGAATACAAGCATCAATATCAACGTTAATTAAATAATATTTATAACTAGGATTTTCATTATTAATTTTTTAATCTTATAATACAAGTGAAAATATTACTATTTATTATTTTCGTCTATTATCAAGTATGTCATATACAAAAAGGTAAGAACTATGAACCATCACCATTATTTAAATGATTCATTTATCATCTCATAATCATCAGGGTAATCTATGACTCAGCCCATGCTACAACAGAAAAGATACACTCGTTGGGAATGGAATCATTCATCTTTCCACAGATATAATTTGATTATATAAATATAATTAGATAAATGTCTATTATGAATTTATCTGAGATCTTAGAACAAAAACAATGGTAAATTCAAGCTTCAAACCATTTTATCTGTCTTTTTTCCATGCCTGAAAATACTGTAGATAATAATACGTCATGCATCCCAGACCATCATCATTATCATCATACAGGTACCCCAAGACACTATTAAAATATCTATATTCCACTCCCATCATCATCATCACAACTAACACCTCACTAGACTATCAAATCCTTAGGAATCCTTATCAATATCATCACCATCGTAAGAACCTCATACAACCTTCATAACCTCGAGAATCCCCTTGAATTATTCCAAAGCCATAGTATAAGAATTAATAATATCAAATATCTAAATCTATAGATAATAAATATGTATTAAATTTATTATTCAATGCATAATTCCAAAGGAAACTATAGAAAAAAGGCATTCAATCCTCTATCAAAAAATTTCGGGCCCACTCATCCTTAATGAAATGATTTAAGCAATCATTACATACTCATTACAATAGCTAATTCTATGATTTATATTCAATGAAACCTATTTGTACCAGCCATGGTATTTCAATTCACGAATAAGATTTTTTTAATTTGGTATTTTATATTAAACATCTTTTTAATATAACAACAATCTCAATGATAATTATTTCAACATTCCACTTTTTATATTATAAAATCATTACTAGATTTTTGTTTTTAAAAACATTCCAAATTTATTAACCATTATAAGTAACGATAATAGTAGGTAGAACACTATCTAGAATATCTTAGAGGAAATAAATATATTTTAGAATCATGTAAACACATATCCTAAAACATTCATTCTGAAATATCCTTATATTCAAAAGACAAAAAACCTAAAATTCATAGTATTTAATTAAAAATATATAACATGTGATAATACTCTTTAAAAATGATAATTATTATAAAAATAAAATAACATTACTTACCAAAATAATAACACTGATATCACATTCAGTAAGCTTCTTTTCAATTTATTTATTTATCATGTTATCAAATAATTTTCGTCAATAATATTTAATAATTTTAATATCACAGAATTATATTAACTCTTTATCTCTCTCTTAGATAATTTCATTTATAATAATAATTAATCAACAAAAAAATTATATATTTTAATTTGACTATGCAAATCATATAGATTATAAAATATTGAAATCAACTATATGTGATAACTCATTATACTCCATGGTTGAAATGATTATCATAAGAAATCATTTGAATAAAATATTTCCTGATTCAAAGAAATTATCTTATACTTGACATGGAATTTTATTTTTAATATAATAGAAGCATTATAATATAGAAATTTATCGTCCATTTTAAATTTTGGAATTAATAATATTCTATTATCATTAATAGAATCACACATCAACTATATCTTCCACCTCGTTTATAAATTCAATATTAGCACACATTCGTTCTTCATGTGATTATTTTTTCAGATTATTATCTGATTATGATCAATCTCATTCATCTAAATCTAAAAATTAAAATCTAGATAATTTCACCCTTGGACTGTGTAAAATATAGTGAATTTGTAGATCCCTTACATAGAGTATATGTTTTCACGTTACTGTCACCAATGAAAATTGGAAAAAATGAAGATGATAGAAGCCCAAAATGTGTATTAGAATCCTTGAATGAATTTTTAGATGCAATAAAGATATCAAAATGTGAGTTTTCTATCATAGAGTCTTGATATAAATTACTAGAGTCCCCATTTAGGGGAAGAAATTTATTTTTAATATTTAAAAATATCCCTCCATAGAGACTTATGAATCTCCATCCAAGAATCCCATAATTTATTTCAAATCAATTCATATTTAATTAATTTAAATATAATCTTCATCGCATATTTATTTATGAACTCATAATTTTAATGGAATCTTGTGATTTTATTTAAAACTCTTAAGATATTCAAAGTCACTAATTTATATATTTAATTCAAATTAAATAAATTTAAAATGGATTATAGGTAGAATAAAATTGAAAAAAGAGAGTTTTATAGACAAAATGATACCCTCATGTGAAAAGAATATTCTACATGAGGGTAATGTTTTTTTACACTTATTAAGCTGGTAACCCTTGTGTGGGACAAATAAACTACTTAACAGTTTCGTAGTTTTATCACTACATGGAAAACTACCCTTGTGTATTTATATGGAATTCATTGGTACCCTTACATTGGTAAGACAATAAATTTACTTGACCAAAGGGTACAATTATATAGGTATTGAAATCCCCAAGATAACCTTATGAAACTCTACATAATCTATTATCTTTATGAAACATCACCATTATGTGAGCCATGACCCTTACGCAATCTACAAGCTACCGTTATGAGAGGTTCAAAATTTTTTGGATACCCTTATGTGAGATTCATGATCTTTTGGTTACCCTTATGCAACATAGACCTTACCTTTACGCAGGCAATTTATAATATATGGTACCCTTATATATCCAGTAATGAAAGCAGTTTACCCTTTAAGAACAAATTCAAAAAATAGTTACCCTTACATATATATTGGATCCAATGAAAGGGTAAAATTATTTTAAAACCCATTATTTTGACAAATCAAACTTATCAATAATTAATATTTTTTATCATTAATTTTAGAAATCCTAAAACACTTCTGAAATATTAGAATCAAATTATGAAAATATGAAATTAATTTCCCCAATTAACTTTTACACAAATAAATTTCATTAATAATGTAATCACCCATTTTAAATCCTTTATATAAATAGTCAAAAAAATTATAAAAAAACAAAATAATTAAATAATTCTTGAACTACTAGAAACTCTACAATAATAAAATAATAGCTCAGAAAAATTAGGACCCTTATAATAGATGTCACTCAAATAATTTTTGTCCAAAATAAATAAATCAATCTTTTGTGGGAGAAGAAAATATTGGGGAATAATTTGACCACCACACATGATACATCTCATTGGTATCTCTATCATTCGAACACATAAATCACTAGATAAACAATGTTTATATCTGAAAAAGTCATTAATATAATCTCAAGTGGGAGATATATATGAAACGAGTGCAAGGATTTTAATAATACATTGCATCATAAGGTGAATAAGTCTTAAATAACAATATGATGTCAAGTAATTCATCCCAACAAATTCAAGCAATATAAAACATTAAAATACTTTGTACAAATCCTTGACTCTCATTCCAATGTAAGATCACATCAATGCCCACAAAAATTATCATAAAAACCTATTAAGTAAACAATATTTGTAAAAAAACATTATAGAAGTAAACACTTTTAGAAACAATAAATCTACATGGATTTAAATAGAAGCGAATGAAAATCCATTGGGAAAGACAAACCTTTATATTAGACTTTTAAAAAATTAATTATGTATTCCATCAAATGAAAATATATTACTGATTTATTTTCATTTCACATGCTAGTAAAATTAATCCATAACATTCAGGATATATCATGTTCAACATGCCTTGAGTATTTTTATACTAGCATGTTTTCAAATCAAAATATTTATATTTATAGTAATGTTAATTAAAAAAATTCATTAAGTCATACTGGTTATGGATTTTAAAATGTAAAAATGTTTTCCAAAATATACTATTCTTCAAAGGCATGACTCCAAACATTTCACATTAAAATCATTAAATTTCAAAACAAGATTATAAAAACATTTATCCAAGTCTCTAATATTTATAATCCCTAAATTTAAGAAATAATTAAATGAAATACCTTTTTATTCCTTAATCAAATCAAGTTATTTACCAAAACTATTTTTTATAAAACAAGGTCAATTCATTGTAAATACCGTATTTAAATTAAATTCTTTTTTATGGAGTAATTGAAAATTTTTATTTATTAAAACTTGTTGTCACATAATGAATTTTTTCAATAGGGTCTCACTAAATGTTATCATACATTGTGAAGAAAACATTCAAATATGACATACCCAAAGTAAATTTTTCATTAACAGAACATTTCTTATTTAACATGGGTACCATTTTGACTCATACAAATAGGTATGTTATATTATTTCATAAAATTATTTTCATTTAACCAACACATATATATGATGGCCTTTATAAAATTAATATTAAAACGCAGAAATTCCAAAACATGGAAAACTCAAATTTATAATAAGACTTCCTTTAAAAAAAGAATGAGGTATAAAATATCCACATTATACTGCTTTAATAAAATTCCAAGACTATTAAAAATACATTCAATAACAGTACAATCAAGAAAAATTTACAAAGGATATAATATTACAATTATTATTTACCATTTACCATATGTTCTAACCATTACTTTCAATAGTTTTATTACAATATCACATAAAATTTCTCAATCAAAAAAATATCTTATGTTATTTTAATAGAGTTATCATTGAAATATAAATCAATGTAACCCTATCCACTATACCTTGATACTATCCACTATAGTATACATTGACCCTCTCGTATAGTTCTAAATCACGTCTTAATATAATGTGTAATAATTTTTAATGTTTCCCATCTCTTCATTCACTCAAGGTTATAACATATTTAAATTTTATGAGACAAATACCTTTTTAATGTATGTATAAAACACCACAATCACCTATTAAATGGAGACAAATGAAAAACCCACATCATAGGTGAATTTTATTTCATAGTAGGGAGTAATTATTCCATCATTATTTATAAATAAATTAAAGACAAATTACAATAATAGCCTTTCTCAAATAATTTCCCATATCACCAATAACAAGTGAAGAGTTTATTGATTAAATGTAATTAGTAAATACAAGACACCCTTTTCCTATAACAAATATACACCACATCGGACCTAATAGACGAGTAGAGTCTATACATGAATATTGAAACTCCTCCTTCTGTCCAAACAAGGTCCTAAGGAGTGAATATTAAGATGACATGAACAAGGAGAGAGAAACAATTTCCACATAACACAACTACATCTCAATGCTAGGATCTAATATTGAGTTAAACATACCAAATCTAAAAGATGATAGGTGTGGTTCAGAAACTAATGGTATAAGTGGTAAAAATATTCATGACTTAATGATTTAAGAGGTTGGATGAACATTGAGTGAATGAGGAGGTTTCACTGTACTCATTTTGAAGTTATTGTAGTCAAACACTGATTAAAATCCTATCATTCAATTCATGTAGATAACAATAAAAAGAATTAAAGATATAAAGAAAACATTAAAAGTCTCCCCAGATAAAAATAGAAGATCTCAATATTACATTCATAAAATATAATCATCATCAATTGAGGATATACGCCTCTTGTGGTTGAATAAGGAAAATAAATAAAGAATATACCCTTAGAAAATAGCTAAAAAAACTAAATACTTGAAAACCACGATCAACAGGAACCATTGGAGCAAAGTTGATCCACACCACATCTTCATAGACAAAAAATTAGATGGGCCCCTCTAAGCATGATTCAACCATAAGATATCATTTCATCCACTTTGAAAACCCTTATCTCATGAACTAAAATGGATCCCTTCATATTTTTCAAGAACTAATGAAATACCACTATGAGTGTCCTCGTCAGATAATTTTAGTCATCATACTCCACTCTAATGTAATTTTATGAAAAATCTTATTGAACCCCTTAGGACAAACCTCATGGAGATATCACCATGTATCTACTCCTGTGAATGAAAAAATGTTACCGACTCCTAACCTGGTACACATATTACTTAAGGATAATTATTTATTTTTTAATCTTTTTCATTTTTCACCCCATTTAATCCTAGGTGTAAACAAGTAGCTTGCATATTCCATTCCAAGGTCCCCACCCCGCTAGTAGTATCACTTCACATATCTTATCTTGTAAACCAGAATGTCCATGAATCATATCATAATAGTAACTAAAATCATGTGTCCTAGACATTATTCATTGATTGTAGAAGGCATTATGCCTAGATGATATCATTTCCCTACCAATGTATGCATCATTTATAGATCCCATCTATAAATTACATATTATCTATTAACTATGAAATTTGATACTAATCTAAAATGCCCCCCAAGGTACCCCTAGTAGGACAAAAGTGGTTTTAGGGAGATAATTATGCATGAATCCTTCTTCTAATTGGTCACATGTTGGAAACAGAAACTGAGTGTACATCATAAACACGGATGGGTGGAATTTCCCTCTATGATTATAAAAGTGAGAGATAATATAGATGGACCCCCAAATAAATCATTCTCATAAAAAATAAGAATAAACCCAAATATATGATATGAATGTAATGATATAAAACAAAAAAACTAAAAACACTAAAATTGATCCATGATAGTCACTACAAAGATAAAAAACACATGAAAAACTCCTAAAACTATAAATTTACAGCTCAATCACCATCCAGATACTATTGACCAAAAAACATTTTCTATATTTGTAGGGTGATCATAACATGTATAACCAGAAGCATACTCCCTATAATATCTCATAAAAATGTGAATAAATCATAAAAGATCCTAGTGATTAAAAAAATAAAATTACTTTCCACTTAAAGTTGATTACAATTAATTATTCCATCTTCACTATGGATATATATCATCTAGTACCACATAAAATAGAACATATAATATAATATCCAAATAAGGAACCCTAATAACAATTTCCTACTTCTTTTCTACACTATTTCAATGTCACACATTTTAAACTATCTCTCTCCAAAGACCATCTTAGATACACCTAAGAAAAATTAAATCAGCGCAAATACAGGCAGGGTATTATATCATGCACCTGATAAATCAAATCCTCCCATCATCCCAACATGATATATATATAGTAACTGAGTAGTTTATGGGAGTTATTACAGCACATATATCTTGTATTATACCTCAACTCATCACAGGAAACATAAAACATAACTATTGTAACCATTATATCCATATGTACATGTATGTGAAATAACAACAAGGCATTACAGCCCTTTAAAAACATATACAGGAAAACATAACCACGACACATAATAGTAGATAATACTACTAGGAGAAGAAAGTGGGGTCCTTGGGGGTTTTTATCCATCCATTATTCTCCATCCTATATGTTGGTGAAAATACTCTCTCAGATTCTACTATGTAAAACCCTGAAATATAGTTGATTTTTATCAAATCATTATAATTTATTCAATAGCTTGTGTGGCAGTTAACATTCAGTTTTAATGAACTAAAGTATACTAGTAAAAATTTACCATTTAATGTGATAGTTATACTCAAACCATAGGATTGATGAGTATGAACAAGAACAAAATATATAAAATTAATTTTATACACATGTATAAAATCAATTTATGAGAAATGAAAACAAAAATTATTTCAATGTAAAAGAGATATATTTCTGAAGAATTGTTTTTATGAACCCAATAATTTTTAAAAATTAAATAAATCAGAATTAGTGATTTATTTTAATTAAATGAATATATTAAATATTAAATAAAATACTTTAGCATTCATATAATGTTTTTTGGCATTTTATAATAATAAATAAAATATTATTCTTAAAACCTATTTTTTAAATCATTTTCATCACTTTTTGAATAGTTAATTTAAAATTTATTTTTTCAATTTTAGAAAAATTATTTCAAAAAATGACCATAATATTTAAAACTAGAATTTCAAAATTAGCATACGATTAATTTTTTGGAATATTATAAACAATTTAAATTTTTTAGGAATCGTTAAAACTACTAATTTTTATTTAAATTGTATTTTTGTTTAATGAATTAAGAAAGTTAAAATTTTTCAAAAATAGTTTTACAAGTAAATTTATTTGAATTATATTATTAATAATAAAATTTATTTAATTTTAATTAATTTTATAATGATTTTTTTATTTTAAAAAATTTTATACTTATGAAAACATTTTCATTGGAAAACCCTTTTCCCCATGTTTTAGGGGTTAATTAATAATTAAATTATTCAACCTAACCATATGGAATTTGATAAAATGGATTTAAAATTTTGAATTATAATAATTAATATTAAGTACTATATTCTACATAATTTATTGAAATAATGAATATTAATAATAGTAAAAACCTCTTACCGCGGTTAAGGTTAAAAAACATTTATTAGAGGGATAAAATGAAAATATAAGGGATAAAATTACCAAAAACTATTCTATTTTATAATTTATAGGCATAGTTATGAATTATTGCATCTTTGGATAGATAGTGGTCTATATTTAGCCATTTTTCCAAGAATTTAACATGAAATTATTGTAAAAATTAGAAAAAATTAAAGTGTATAAATTAGATCAGTTACAAAAGAGAACCTAATATCATCTTTTATCCACACATAAATAACCTTTGTGTTTTAGAAAAAAATTCTAAAAACCATTATATACATCCCTAGCCATGACATAGTGTCCTTGTATTGATTATAAAATCATCCTAGTAATTATTTAGGTATAAACCTAAAGAGGTTTTCTTTTGAAGAGGAATAGATCTTAACCATGGGTTTTTGTTTTATTTATTATTCTCCCTCATTAAAATATTCACCAAATATGTTAAAATAAAAACAAAATTTTTTTACATAAACTGATATGTGATTTTTTTAATGTAATAACCTATATTATTCTCCTCTTTCATCTAATGTGAAATGAAACAATCGATCATGTGGATGATGACCAACCGCCTTGTGAAATGATATAACTCTTTTTCCATAATTTAATCTCATGGATTGATATAATAATATATTTCATAAATATATAATATATTTATTACTTAATTAACCTTTTTTGAATTATAATATCACATCTACCTTTCCACCTTCAAAACTATTTGAAAATTTTATTATTTCTTGTGCATATATGTGGACAAATGCATCCATGAAGCAACATAATTCGTTTTTCAATTCTGATTTAAATGGATCATAATGAGGATGGATATGATCTATATATATGATTTATGTTTTATAATAATAATTCAATAAATGTAAATAAATTTTTACCTTTATTTTATTCCATCCATCAAAAAATGAAAACATCGTTCATGTGTTGTTATGTCATACCATATCAATGATTTGTGAAATTAATTATTCAATATCTAGATTTTAGGCTTGAATAAAAATATATATATAATTAATATATGTTATATTTATATCCTGAATAAAATAATGGAGATTGTGGAACTATAATCAATGTATAATGGCCAAAACTCCCGAACCATAATATGTATGAACGAGAAAGTCATTATAACCTAGAACAGTTATTTTAATAATGAATTATCAATAAAATACATATTAAATGTTGTATGTTAATAATATATTTTTTTATATAGGTTATTATTGTTCTATTATAGTTATATAATTAATTTATATTTATTATGATGTGGTTTTTAAAATATATGAGTGTTGTTGGGGAAAAGGTAAGTGATTTTCATCTCAATTTTATTTCTATGAGACGCATATTAAGCCCTTGTTTTTTTAATATGATATATATACAATAAAGGAATGTATTTAATGATAGTTCTTATGAAAATAATTTGAATTTAATTATCCAAATAATTTTATTTCCTTCAGGGTCATATGATTCTAAAATTTTCAATGTGGTAAAGTTTTTATGTTACAATCTCATTTTTATTGGGATTGTTTGTTACTATGATTTTGATGATGAAATTTAATTATATACCTCTCAGGAATATCAATAATTTTCTTATCATATAGTAATTTATAAAAATTACAGGTTTTCCATTCATTTTCCATTCTTTATGTACAAAGGACACCATGATAATGTTTTTAATGAAAACCGACTTTATCTATCACCTCATCTGAAAAACCATTATCATTCATGTTCAGGTTTTATAAAAATATTTTAAAGAATATTTTTATTAATATATAATAATTTTTTAAATTAATTTTTACCCATATTTTACTTTAAAAAAAATTTAAACTGAAATTATTTTCATTTACTAAAAAAGGTACTTCTCCCTATTTACTGAAAAAGGGAATGAAATCACTGTTTTAAAATATCCGATATGAACGAAACATAAAACCATTATTACAACTCAATATTTTGAAATTAATATTTAATGTTTCAAAATATATATTCAAATGTTAATTATCTCTTTAATATTCAGCACATTTTTGGATTTTAAATATTTTTTTTAACGTAGAAATGATATTTTCCTCATGAAATGTTCCATGTGATATTCCAAAACAATTTTCCATCTAAAATGGAATCCTTTGATGTATATTAATCCTTACAAGGGATATGATAATAGATACCCTACTTATTATTTTCTTGGATGTTTTATTATTATGATTTTAGTAAACTAATGAAGCATGTTCCTTTTTCCTGAGTTATTCTCTTATTAATTGATGAAATAAATAAAAATTCAATTTCTTTTTCATGGGTTCTGTGTTGATGAAATGCTTATAAAATCTATTTTATTTCACAATTTATAATATTATTACTCTTATAGGAACTTCTGTCACTCATATCTATTATTATAATTATGTGATGGGTAGGACAAGAATTATATATCCCTCTATTGAATTTTGTAAAGATGAATATATCATGGAAAAATGGGAACTGGAATGGGTAGTACACTCAGTTCAGTAAGGGACTATGTGTACTAAAATAGTCTTATGATTCATCCATGACCACTATGATGGTATTAGGAGTAAAATCATTCTACAATGATAGTATTTTAAAGTATTCATTCATATTATTGAATTTATTTTCTATGGTTATGTGTATTAAATAATTCAATGTTTAATGGAAATGTTATGATATCAAGGCTTATGTACCTTGATTCCCTTATGATTTATATATTATGAACTACTAATATTTATTCCACGATTCAAAATTATGATCTTTGATATTGAGGTCATGGTTTCACAATAGTATGGTTTTGTTCTCATAATATTTTTCTCATGGTATGTTTATGTGATCATTGGTACCTCTGTTTTTATAATTTGTGAGGTTCTGAGATCACCAATTCTTATGATTTTTTCCCTGTGTTTATGAAATAATTTATTAAGTGTGATACACCTATTAAGGGTTCTCATTACGAAGAAGTAAATGGGATATGATGTAGATATCTTATTAACTAGTAGTTCATATATCAATGTTTACACATATATTAGATGTATCTGAATTTTGTGTGGATCATTATGTCATATAATGAATATTCATCTAATAAAATGTAATATTTAGAAATGTATTGGTCACTATACACTGGGTGTATGTTTCCTTATTGATATGGATGGGGTAGCGTAAATAATTATAAAATAATATTATGTATATAAATCGTACAAAAAAACTATGGAAAACTATATAGCCTTAGAACCATCAATCACTAATTTCGTACTGGACTATCGGTTGTCGTTGTTAAAGCCTATGAATCTCAACAAAACAATTACAAAAATAGAAAGATTTATTATTTATTACCCTTATCATTTCCATGATTAATTTTTTAATCATATTAAACATTTTCCAATAACACATGGAATATTTTCTTATATTCTCATGAATGTCATAATCAAAAATTAAGCATCAATAACAAACGTGATTATTTCAGTATTTCATTTATTATATCATTATCATTAGGTACTCTATGACTCCACCCAATCTACCAAATAAAAGATATTAGTGTGTTGTATAGTATCAATCATCTTTATTTAGTTAGAAACTAATTATATAAATATCAACTGGTCATCGACTATCGATAAAGCATCCCATCTTTCGTCATAGAAAATAAAAAACCAAACTTCAACCTCTTCTATTATTAACTGATCCATCCCTGACACCACTACATATAAAATAACAGTCTGAATGTCATGCCAATGACTTAATTACCATACTAGAACCTTGTTCTTCCAACACAACCTTAGGAATCCCCACCCATCACAATCAGCATAATCGGTACCATGGGAATCCATAAAAACCATATCCATCCCTCCATATATCATCATTATAAATATCATATCATGCCACCATTATATAATTGAACATCCCCATCCATTATTCAAAAAAAAATAAGGATAAAATAGAGTCACATCAGGAATCATAATCCATAAAGAATATAAAAATATTAAATTCATTATTCAAAAAATAATTCTAATAGAATCCAAGTACAAAACTAACAAGGAATTCCTACATTTATCTAACAATGTATGGCATACTCAGCATCAAAAGAAATTATTTAGAAAATCATTGAATTCTCATTAATATCTTTAATTATATAATTTATGATGAATAAACCCCAATATAACTAGTCATTCCATTTACATGTCTTACTAATATATAATTCATTCAGTGTTCCCCCATAAGAAGATTTTTCATAAAATAATAATCATCATACTAATTATTTCAATGTACTATTTTAATATTATTATATAATTAACAATTATAACTTGTTATAAAATTTAAAAGAATTTATGTAATGCTTAAAATCATTAATAACTGATAGCACACTATCTCGTAAATCTCATATGAATCAAATATATTTTAATAGCCTATGACCAGATGTCTAAAAACTTTCATTCTTAAATATCATAATATTCACATCTAATGAAACATATTGTTCACAAAATTTAATTAAAAATTCTAACATGTCATAATATTCTAAAACAATGATAATTATTCAACACATGAAATAATAATAGAATAGTTATATGTAGGGTTTGAATACAATGAAAACCCTAAACTAATTTGGCAGGGATTTACTTAGTGAGACTCCAACCAGGACCTCATCGAGACCCTATAGAACCACTACCACAAATCCGAACACTGGGGATACACATGTAATAATATTATTTCAAAAAATAATAACATAGATATAACTTGTGACTAACTTTAATTTTTAAAATATATACAATTTTTAAATAATAATCATAAATAATATTTAAGAATTATTAAATTATAGCATGTTATTATCTCTTTCTCTTTATCATTGCTAATTCACAGTATAATTATCATTGTTCTATAGTATGAAATATTTTATTTCCCTTTTCTTTTTATATTTTTATAGACTATAAAATATTAACATACACATCATGTGATAAATAATTAAACTCTACTGGTCATATTATGATAAAAACATTAATTTAAATATGCAATTTTCATATTATAAAATAAATTTATTTGTCCTAGGTATAGAATATTATTTAAAATTCATTAGAAGAAGGATACTGAATTAATTTATCATTAAGCTAAAATTATGGAAAAAGTTACATTTCATTATCATTAACATAATAACAAAGGATACATACCATCCACCTCTTTTATAATTTCTAGATTAACTTATATTCATTATTTATATAATTATATTTCCATATTATTATCTGATTATATTTAACCATATTCATCTAAATAGTGGATTCTAAGGCATGATAATTTCATACATTCACTATAATGAAGGTGTATATCCCATACATAGATAATAATGATTCGCATCACGTTTTTCCTAGAATATGGGAGATAGAGAGATTATTGTGGCCCAAATATTTCATGAGATTCCTCAGATGAATTTTTTGATTCCTTGAAGATCATAGAAGGTGATGTTTGGATCACAAAATACATAGAGGCTCTATAATGTCTAAGAGATGGATATTTATTATTTATAGATATCCTTATATTTATAATTCAAAAACTACATCAAACATACAATATTACATTTCACATTAATTCATATTAGATTTTGTTCCTTTAATTTTCAAGCACACTGTCATTTGGGATATATTAATATTAATGGAAGTTAGTGATTTCATTTACAAATTTTAACATATTCATAACCAGAAATTTATATCTCTAACTATCTATATTAATAATTAAAACATGTTATAGAACACCTGAAATGGAAAAAAAGGTTTCATAGAAAAAATGATACCCATTAGTGAAAAGTATGCCTCATATAAGGGTAATGTGATTTTACACTTACACAGCTAGTTACTATTATGTGAGATAATCATGCTATAGTAATGGTAAAACAATTTTAATCTTATATGGTTTAATACCCTTAAATTGTTATTGAGAATTCATTAGTACTATTATATTTCAAAGAATATTACTTTACACTCAGAGGGGGTACCCTTACATTGGTATTGAAAGACAAAGGTCACTCTTACGCAACTACACCATCAATTGAACTATTACCCTATTACAACCACACTCTCATGTGATTTGGTACCATTATTGAAGTCTTGAGCTACCCTTATGCACAGTTAAATATCATGTGGTTACCCATATTCAAGCATCTAGATCTCACAGTTACCCTTATACAACTTGGACCGTAAACTCATGCACCCTTTTTAAAATAAAGGCTACCCTTATACAACCATAAATGAAACTGGATTATCCTTATTAAAACTTCTAAAAGAACTTTACCAACACATAGAGATAGAATACTATATAAGGGTTAAAAAGTTTTTAATAAAAAATATATTTTTAAAAATTAAACTAATAAATAATTAAGAAAATGATTTATAATTACTTTTAAAATCACAAAAAATACTTTCATAACAATCTCTTTAAAACATAACAAATATTTTCCCAATTAAAAATTGAAAATTCGAAATTAATTTTATGGTTTTAAAAAATATTTTATATCCTCAATATATATTATCAAAATAATTTGTTAATTATAAATTTAAGAAATTACTCCCAAGACACACAAAAACCCTAACAACAAAGGATATGCTCAAGAAAATCCAAACCATTAAATTTATTGTTTTTCGTTCTTGATCATGGTATTTTTTTCAAGGTGAGTTTTAAGTTCATCCTTAAATATTATTTCTATCTCTGTTTATTATGAATCATATTCTTATCTAATATAAGTTTCAATCCCATTTTATACCAGAGTCATAAAATTCTTAAATTTCTCATTAGGCTATCTTTATGATTCACTACAAATGAATTATCATATATCTCCTCCTAACTCATGAGATTTCTAATATTTGTATTAGAAAATATATTTTTTCTTCTTCCAGTCTAGGATTTTTATTTTATTTTCAAACTCCACATCATTCTTTGATGTTTTTAATAATATTTATATTTAAAATCATCACATTTCATCCCTGATTTTTTTTTCGGAAACATTCTATGTACATTGAACATATAGAAACTATGTTGGAGTTTTCTTATGTTATATCTCTTACCCTTTTATACCATTTTAATATAAGAGAAATAATTATTTTTAATTACTCATATTCCTCTTTATTTTATGATTTATTCGAACTTATGCCATCCACGTCATTTTCTTTTATTTTAATCATCCTCGTGCCCTCAAAATTCATTTCATTATTAACCTTATTCTTGAAGGCCAAGAGTTTTCTCAGTTAATAGGCTATGAGTATATTATGTTGTTATTATAATGATAAATATTATCTATCATTAAGATCTAACACTTTAGTATCTAATTTAATTATAAATTTTTTGAATATCTTCTTTACAATAGTAAAATCTTCATTCTTCTCACTGAATCCTATAATATTGCTAACTCTTTAATAAACTTGGGTAAATAACATATCATTGAATTGATCCTCATATTTCATGATGTCATAAAATTAGCTTCATTATATCTATCATTTATCATCCTTCACATTCAATTTTTCCTGGGAGATTTTCTCATGTTTTTCATAAATATCATTCTCTATCTAAAATATCATCACATTAGTGTAGCCCATATCAGAAAAATACATCATAATAACATTTTCGTATATACAATTAACCTCAATGTTTCTTTTTTTTAAATAAATTTGACCATATCTTCCAATGTCACTGTAACCCACGGTGGTAACACCTCTTGCTTCCAATCCAAGGGATAATAGGTAGGAAAACATTGGTTTCTTCCATTTTTGACAATATTTTCCAACAAATGTATGTATAAATCCTCATTTAATACAATTAATATTTACCATTTTCAATACATAGTTGATTCAGACAGAGGTAGACATTCTCTTATAATAGTAATTTGAAAAGCATCAATTATCTTCGCTAAAAAGTTATAATGAATTAGTGTACACCATTTAAAAAACACTTTAAATTAACCTTTATAAAATATTAATGTATTTCCCCTCAAATGAATTGTAAGCCTCACTTGTTCATGAATAAAAAAATAGCAAGGAAATAATGGATTTTTAAAATATCTACTCCCTTCGTAAAAATCCTCCTCCTTACCATGATTAGTTATTCACCGGAGTCAGTGATTTTTCACCACAAGGCCAATTGACAAATGGTTATATGCATGTGTATAGAATATCATTGTTCTATTATAGAGTCTTAATATTTTAAAAATATTTATTATTAGTAAAAGGAAGATTTGAAATGTTTTATGGTTTCCTTAATAATTATAAATAGTCTCTTCATTAATGAGCCATCAAATATATTAAAAATAATTTTTTCTAACTGGATGAAATAACTAATATAGATACTCCTCTTGATTCTCAAAATTTGTATAATGTTATATATATTCATGAGATAAAAAATAGATGTTGTTGATATCTTCTAAACATTAGGTTTCAAGCTCTCTTAAAAATAATGCTATATTTATCTTTGAAAATTTTCACTATCTTTTATTTCATCAGAAACACCTCGTAATGAGCATTTATGGAAAATCATAAATTAAATTTAATGATAGAAATATATTTTAAAGATCAATAACCTAGATTCTGTGATCAATAGAGTTATTTATGTCAATTCTATTTCGTTCCTCATTTGGAAAGTCACAATTTTAGGCGTGGTGTTCTCAGAATCTTCTCCACTGTTTTATGTGAGGGATTGATGTGTGATATCCCTTGTTTTGGTCTCCGAAAACATTGTCATGTATTTATTTCCAATAGTTCACTTATTCTTTTAACATTACAATTAATATGAAATACAATTTCTGGGAGGAACCCTTCATCTTGAAACTCACCATAACCATAATGAATAACCGTATAATGAGATCAAGGTTAATATTTGAAGTTGTAAATAGGTTAGAATCACCCTTCTATCTTCCAAGGATTGTTATCATACGATTATTCATTCCAAAATACACCTTCGACCAAATTTATTATCATATTTCAATTATAGAGAACTAGAAACTTCCAACTGAAATTCTCATAGATTTTCCATTAGAAATAATTAAATAAATATGCATGAATAACATGTCTGATATGATTTTTCAATCCTAAAATATATTTTCATGAATCATCGAGTTAAAATATTCCCTAATATTTTAATTCTTAAAACATAATTAATATCGTTAGTGGATCAAATATATTACACTGAATGAAAATATCATACATGGCTAAACATCAGAAGTGGTACAAAATTATTACCCACAACTTAATTATATTAATCAGGCTCTAAATATCATATGATGAAGAAATAACTACGTGCATCCAAATTGACTAAAACATAACTCAGTTGATTTAAATATCATTTAATAACCATTTTCAAAAAATAAAACACTTCAATGTAATCCAAGTAGCACTTATATCATAATAATGATAATTGAAAATTAATAATTTTTTCAAATAATGAATTATAATGTTTTCTTTTTTAATACAACATATATAATATAAAAAAATTAAATAAATTTATAATTTTTTCCTACATATGTAAATAATAATTAATTTTTAAAATAACACATTTTAATTAATAATAATAATAATAACTAAAACGAAATTTAATAATGATGATAATAATAAATATAACATAATAATAAATATCTAATAATAATAAATATTATTATCTATATATATAAGACTATATTTTATAATATTTACATTCACATTTATATATATTACAGTTTATATATATTATAATAATAATGATTATATATAGATTGAACTCGAAAATATTATAAAATAAATATATTTATTTATAAAATAAAAAAAATATTTTTATAATGATAAATAGAAATAATTTGTATGGTGTGAGATTTAAACCTTTATTCACTACTTTCTCAACAATAGCCATTACAATTTTCCTAATAATTTTACTTATTATATATTTTGACAAAAATTTATATATATCTATATGTATTTATTAATATATACTTATTTATTCATATAAATATAACTGTTTATTTACAAATAACCATATATTCATATATAAAAAATATAAATGCATTTTTATCAGTATATACATTGTCACACATTATTTGAAGAAAAAAAGGTGATAATTATTTAAAATTTCCTTATGTTTTAAATATTTAAAAAATAATCAAATATGTATATTTATATATGTACGTATCTGTGTATGTATTTATTTATAAATAAAAATAAAATATAAATAACATTAAAATCAAATACCATGTCATCCATATGAATGTAATTATATCGAATAAATTTAGTCTCGCCGAAAAAAATTATCTATCAAATGAATCGTAAATATCATCCAATGTTTATAAATTAGGGTATCTCAACTACATAACAATTTTTTTATCTTTTTATACCATTTTTCTAGAAATAATAAATTTGGACTCAGATCCCCAGCAAACAGAAAATGTAGATGTCTTCGAAATTTTCAATTTGACATCCCATTGAACCTAAGAGAACAACCAAATAAATTAATATGATCATTTGAAGTTCCAATATTATTTCCAAATCATTTTATAAGATAAATAAATTTTAAATTTTTTTATATCCAAAATGTAGTTATATTTCTTTTATATCATACTAATTAGTCAATTTTAAATTATTATTATTAATTATTCTATTATTTTTCACTAAATTTGATATAAATTATGTGTAAAAACATATTTAATATTATATATTTCATATTAAAGAAAATATATATTATTTATATCAATATATATATATATATAATATTTTTTATAAAGTTATGTTTTGGTTATCATTATAAATAAGTGTTTTTGCAATGGTAAAGAGCATACATTATTATCCAATATAAATGACCTGATTAAGAGGTTACATTATTTCCACACACACAAAAGAACAAACTACGAATATCCTTTTATCTATGCATTATTACAGTTGATAACAGGAATCCTTATCAACACTTTTAGCTAGCATTGATAAACAATATCTATTAATCCACACTTTTTATTTAGTGCCGATAAAGGGAAATTCTTAATAATCACGAATCATTATTTTTATGTGATGCTTGACATGAGGAGAGATCTGTTTGTTGATTCATGTGAAGGATTCAAATTCATCACCAATCCTGAAAGAAGTTGGGTTCATCACAAGATCATACTATATGTGCATCATGTGTCACACCATGTGAAAAGTCAATGCATCCTCATATGATTTCATTTGTGAACATGTGAATTTTTTGTTCAAATGAGTTATTTTCAGATTATCGCATTAATATATATTTATATACATACATTGTTATATTTTTATTTATGTTTGTTGTTATATTTACATTTAAATATATATATATATATATATATATATATATATTAATATCTATATATGTATATGTATGTAGACATGTACATAGAACATACATATATTTACTTATATGAAAACACATTCTTTTTTATATTATTATATATAAATATATATTTTTTTTCATATGTTTTTGTACTTATAGATTTTTCACGTATTTATCAATTTTTATGTATATATAACTATATTGGCATACATTGTGTATATAAAACATATACTATAAAATTTAAAGTGTCATTTTGAATAAAATATTTACATTATGTGAATGTAGTTACGTATAAAATAGATTTTATATAAATACATATGTATCTTTGTGTGAATAATACCCCTAAAATTTTGAAATATTGAACTATATAAAGGATTAAAAAATTTATTAGTATATAAATGTATACAAAAAAAATACTTTAATATATATAAATATATATAAATATTAATTCGTGTATGTGGCACCTTGATTAATTCCACGAACAATGCCCCATCCCTAGGACCCTCAATTTCTCTAACATCAACCCTTCATTTCACTTTATTTTTTTCCAATCCAATATATGTTTGTCATGAATTTGAAGAAATAATTGTTGGTGGGACTGAGTAGTGGAATAAAAGGAAGTGATTTAAATGTTGTGTTCTAGGAAAAAAAGAATCCTTCAAAAGAACTATTTCAATAGAGTTTATATTAAGAAACTTCCATACTCAATGGATAATGGTCTTTGTTATGAACATAATAAATTAGAATGAATGTTAATGTATTTCAAGAACAAATCTAGTTATATTTTTCTTACAAAGTACCATCTATTTCTAAAATCCCAATTAGCTTATTCTAATGAACCTAAGCTATTCGAGTTTGGGAAGAAATCCCAAGAAACACATGACATTATTTTGGAGTTCAAGTCATAAATCGTGTATACATAATCTCATCTTCAATATTCCATGTGCTTGGTTGAAATACAAGTAAGAACTATAGGATATCCATAACAAGAATTATTTAACTTAAAAGTGTAACATATTGTAGTAAGGGGATCTTTGGTTGTATTAAATATTTAAGATATATTGTAGAGGATTGAAGGAATTCCTTAGAGGAAGCATACAATTATCCAGGATCCCTTTCCTCTAATATGATTCCACCTAGATATACAAATAAAGGAATTTTATTAGATTGATAAACTAATTTTTTTATGTCCATTCCTTAGTTAGATAAGGTAAATAATATCAAGAATGAATCATTAGAGTTCCTAAGAGTATCCAAGATTATGATAAATAGATCCATGATATTTTTAATCAGGAGAAATGGTAGATTAGATATATAGAACATTTCTATAAAGACCTAAATTAAAATACCACAAATGAAGAATAATGTGTGGATACAAATATAATGAAGTGTAAAACCAAAAGAGACTAAGTCACCTCCAATAGAAAGTCAAGTTTTAAAACCATGGGAATTCAAGTCATTATAAAAGGGAATCACCCAAAAATAAATCCCTTAGTAATGAATGAAATGACCATTGAATTATTTTTTTAATAATATCAATAGTGAAGCCAATATCTCATAACATAGTGATATTTGTATAGAATATAGGACAATGAATACACATTGAGAAGGTGTTCCGTAATATGGGACGATCCTAAAGCTATATTACAATAAGTATTTGTGATCAAACAAAAATTAAGGGGCTCTTGTCCATCAATATTATATGTTTAAGTTAGGTTATAGTAATGGAATTTAGATAGTTCACTCATTATTTTTGGAGTATCCTCGAGAAAGAATTCATGAAAATTTTGGGATATATTGTTAATTATCATAGAAGAGAGAATAGTTATCCTTGAATATGTCACATACCAATTGTTGTGATAATAGTAGTATCTAATTTTATCAATAAAGTGTATTCAAGAAATTCATTGGTCGATAGAGATGATGAATTGGTAGAAAATATAGAATAGATTTAAACATTATCCCAATATGTTACATGTATTATTTTGATGAATATAACTATGAGATTTAGTATTGTATTTATCCTCTTTAACCATGTGATCAAGCATATTCCCAATATGTATTTATCAAAACACATCTGGGTAGTTGGCCTAAAGTAGTTCAAATTCTTTGAAGACTCATATTCCTCAATATGAATATTTACAAGATACTCTAGGATTTCAAGAAGAAACAATAATCCAGTTGATAACACTCTATTTTTGGTAGATTCAAGACATTCAAGATGTATGAAATATTCCTTATATGAGATATTTTTTCCCAAATGTAGAGTTATAGCATGAAGATATGGGTTCATTTTTACCAGGATGGAGCTTGTGAAAACCCATGAAAGGTCATTTAGAGCATAGTTTCAATATGGTAAATTTGAATGAAATCAAACACACTAGAATGTCTGGAAATAATTTGGTAAAAGGAAATCATCATGATGATTTTTATAATGAAATATAGAAATATCTACGAAATATCCTAGACCAAATAGAATCTAGAATTTTGTGTGAGAAATCATAAAAAACAAGCAAATAAACTTAGATTCCCAAAAACAATGTCCTTTTACAGTTTTTGTTGTTTTTGGTTATGCAAGAAGAATGGTCATATATATGACAATATCCCAGATGCAGAAATGATAATAGGAAGTCTCAAATATATAATTATGTAATATTCAATAGAAATATTGTTTGATCCTATCTTATATTATGATATAGAAAAAATTATGATAGTTAAAATTCATTATATTCATAATACACAAATCTAGAAGAATCCAATGTAGATTAGGAAAAAGTAAATAATCCACAAATAATTTTGTGCCCTCATTGAATGGTTATGATTTATATAAGGGAAAGTGCACCAGATGAATATATAGTGCTGTTAAATATTGAGGAAATGGGTTTTCTTCATGTTCATTGACCATAAAGTTAAATCCCATTATATGGAAGATATTTTCAACAATGGAAGATTCATATATTTTAGTTTTCTGAGGTATACTAATATCCATGGGAACCCTATTGAGAAATGCCTAAGACCTTTGAGGATAAAGAGATAGAAAAATTCATCAAAGCATATGGAGGCTAGAATCATTGAAATCAAGAGGCATTAAAAATAATTATTAGTAATGAAAGGAAATGGTATATTCCCAGTTTGATCTATTGTCTAGATATTATATAATTGAGATCAATGAAGTGGCTATATAATTAATGGAATTTTCAACACAATTTGGCTTGTTTGAATGGCTAGTTATGAAATTTGGAATCATGAATTCCCTATGAATATTTTATAGGATAATGGAAAAGAAGTTTAGTAAATTATGACATTTTTTTAATATTCAATATAGAATATGTGCTCGTATTGAGTAAAAATAAAGAAGATAATATCAATAATTTAATAGGAAGTCGAATTTTTCAGAAAATAAATGTTGATAATTTCAGAAAGAAAGATCATCTATATGTAACCAAAGATAGAAATATTCGGATTCCATATCCTATTAAGTAGAGATAATTTTCTACCATATATTTTAGTGAAGCTAGAAATATTCCCTGATGAACATACAATGTGTAACTAGATATAGATGTTTCTTGGTATATTAAGCTACGCCAGAGCATACATCAATGATTTATCAAAAATATCAGTTCCAATATAGAAAAATGATTCTATTAAGGAAGATGGTAATTGAAAAAAAATTATTTTGAATTAATCATAATTCTATATAAGAAATCTAAAATCCTCTTAAAATTAGAGTATATATATGGGAGTGAAGGTAAACTTATCTTAGAAACATATTCATTAGACATAGCATGGGGTGTAATACTAAATATAAGAAAAAATCATGATGACTGTATTTCGATATACTGTAGTTCATGATTTCATTAGATAGAAACTAATTATTCAGTCCATGAATAACAATATCTTGTACTTCATAAAGGAATTTGGGCTAATGATATTTTATTGGGAACCCATTCTTCTATAAGTACATATAATTCTTATATAAATTATTTTATGAAAATTAAATAAATATTTTTTCCCAATAATTATTTGTGTTGTGGTGGAAGTAATTGAAATACTATAAGTTTAATATTGAAAATATTAATGGAAAAGATAATATAATTCTAGATGCACTAACAATATAAATTGACTCTTCTGGGAGAAATTGAAGAAGGTATCAAATCATTGAGATATATATATTGTGTTAATAATGACTCTAAGTTTGAATTTCCCAATAATAAAAATTATGGATGATAGATTCCATAAATAAAAAGGGTATCTAGCAGAAAATATCCTTCAGAATCAAGAATCATCATCCAATAATTTCAAAAGAATATGAAAGAATATGTTCATCAACCATGAAGGCTGAAAATATAATAAATGTTTCAAAAATATCCTTTTATAGAATAACTAATGAAAAACCATATTTAATTCATTATATGTGTTCAAAATGTTCATTCACAACACTCAATTCGTATAAAATACAAGCAACATGAAGGGTTGGAACAAATAAACAATGGAAACAGATGGGATCTCAAAAAGGAAAGAAAAGATTATTTCTAAGAGATAAGCTAATAAATTAATATATAAACATGAATATAAAAAAAATTAAGATTAAACTTCATCAAATGAATGTAAAATAATAAAAAGATAAAAAATGTATCGATGAGGTGCTATATGATGATCTCAATCCAACAAAGTTAATCTTGAAATATTTACCAATTATTTAAAATATTTTAATGAATAAATCAACAACTATTTATAATATGATCTAGAAAAACAATGATGATTTGATTTTAAAGAGGGGTCTAAACTATTTTAAATACATGCTTGAGGAATCCAAAGTTCTTATGCAGATTTACAAAAAGATTTATCTAGATATTATTCATATGAACATCACTGAATAGATCTAGCTGAAGGTTCAACTTAATATTATTCTAAAAAAAGTTAAAAATATTAAAGAACACTTTGCATAATAATTCACGTTTTGAAAACATTTTAGAGAATACCAGGAATTAGGATTCTATGTCTCCATATACTAGATATTTTATTTGAAACAAAACAATTCATTTAATGAGTTAATCTTTCAGAAATGGATTAGAATAATTCTTGTGATTTATGGAAATAAATTTCACCATCAATTTAGTACAATATATGATAAATATGGTACTAAAATGCAAATATTTGTTTCCTGGGGTTGGTTTCACACATAAAACCTATCATATTTGATGACATAGTCATCCTAGTAAAGAACCTATACCCTGTGTATTGGCCTAAAAGACTTATCTAGAATGAATTCGAGTAATAACTCCATTGCGATGAGTATTGGTTGGAGTTTAGTTTGAATAATATCCATTATTATCATATCCAATTTTCATGGATTTTTTATCCAATCATTTAAAAATTGACAAATTAAGATTGTATATTCTTTGTTAAAGACAATGTTTTAGTATTTATCAACTGCAAAGATAAGATTAATGAAAAAGTGACACATCTAAAACACTTTTTAGGGGATGAAGACCCGATTCATAAGGAACTAAAAATGTTGACGGGACATAAATATGATTTTAATTATTTTCAAAGTCCAAATACAATGTTCCATAAAAGAATTGATTGAAATGAATCATAAAAAGAAATATGTCTCGATATGTCGAATGATCGATGATCTATATCAATTATAAAGATTATAGGCACTTTTCTAAACATTCATCATATCCAGCATCTATAATAAGATCAAATTAGACATGATAGATATTTCATTATTTTTGTATGTTACGTGTGTGGTGGAAGTTTTGATGTCGGTCACCCCACCTTTTTATTTTTCCATTTCTTTGACATTTGCCTTTTCCTTTTTAGAAGTGTGAATTGTAAATACCAGTTAAGTCAAACTCTTAGGAAAGATCAGCCATGATTCCTTTATAAAGGATGTCATACTTTTTTGTTTGAAGACTTGATTTCTATTTGATATTTGAATGATTTAAAAATTCTCTCTACTTGTTATCTCTAATACATTGTGTTCTTCACTTGATTTTATTCCAAGAAAGATCATGGAAGTTGAGGATAGGTAACACATTTTCCATTTTTGATGGATATTATTATGTTGTTATGATTTCAGGGATTTTTTCTGTCATTTTGTATTCTTTAATTGGAATTTCCTAAGAGGCATCATCCGAACATAATCGACTAGTGATCCAAAGAGTATTCAAAAATTCTCAAATGCATGACATCTCAACAATATCCACGAAAATAATAAGGGAATTACATTACATTAACTTAGAGGATCATTCTTATAATCACTTCACATGAAAAAAAGATCCCATAAAGATAATTTAGACATAGAATGTTTGAAATCATTTTGATTTATATTTATAATCATATCCCTAAATAGATGGGTTTAAGGTCCTTTATATTGGAATTTGTCCTCATGTTTTTTGGTATGTTTATTCAACAATTACCTACAATGCATATTTCTATGAACGAAAAGTAAATAGAAAAGTAAAAAAAAGTAGTAGTTCATAACCATGAATCATACACCACACACTTCATATAAAAAATGAAAAATATATTTGACATGTACAATTTGATCTGACTTTCCATGACGGATATGAATCATGTTTAGATTATAAGGGCTCATTATTTAAACATTACATAATATTGATTCTAATATATGAACATTTATCCTTACACATTGAGGACATAATTAAATTTATAATTTTAGAAAATTAGAACAAAAAACATAAATAACATCCCATAATCGTACATGAATATAATACTAAAATAGTATCCAGTATTTCCAAAATCATTACATTTTGAAATAAAAAAAAATATTTCTTCGAAAATATATATAAAATTTAAATAGTCTTCTTTCATTCTCTTACACATCCATGTAACCTTTGAAAAACATTTAAAATCATGGGATGAGCTCAAAAATATCGATATAGGATATAATAAAAGAAATCATTAGTAAGTGATAACATAAAATCAAATTAAACACATCACATGAAAATTTATTAACATTAAATGAAACATAATGTATTTATAATGGGACATATTTAACATTTCAATCTAATAATAACCCTTACACAAGGAATAAACATTCATTAAACTCCCATCATTGAAGTACTCAATGAATTTTATTTCTATAATGGGTCTAACCCATCATATATTGAGATATAATGGGATCAACCCAAAATATATTGAGCTATATTAGGGCTCCACCCATCATATATTGAGCTTTAATCATCTCCAACCAAAATAACTATGTCCAATGATCATATCTTGAATAAAACACTTGATAAATCATTTATACCCATGGCAAAAACAGATTGATATTTTCAAAACTACCTTTTTTGAATATTAATTCATTAAAATACATGCATATAATAATGAAATCATATTCATAAAAAATAACTATTTCATCCTATAATGAAAAAATCATAGTAATAAATCATCATGAAATCATGAGACACGACTCATTCCATATATAAAAAATAATTTTTTTATTTCATTAAATAGGCTTTTAAATTAAATTTAAATGGAAGTACACTTAAAAATATAATTGGAGTGAGAATTATTAGAATGGAACAAATATGCATACACACTGTAATACACATAATACAAAATAATATAAAAAAATTTATCACTAAAATAATTATAATACGACATAATAAAAGAAATAGAAGTTTATCATAAATAATAAAGATAGGTTTAAGAATTACATTAATCAATTTTGGAATTGTAATGGGTGTACATGACAGGGAATAACATCTAGTAGATTATTGACTAAAATTGTGAAAGAGAGGATTACTTACCTCAGGTTCGAATTCCTTCAAATGTGATTAAACATCGTGTATAATCGATAAAATATTGTTATTAGTATTTTACAGAAACATTTTAATTTTTATGACACCTTATATGATCATTTAATAACATCATTCCACCCATTAATTAGTTATTCTTTGTTATTTAGATTGTTTTGGTTGCATTCTTTATATACATTACATGGTGGTATTGTAAATGATTTTATTGTTGAAGGAAAGAGAATCTCCTGAAGTGAAATAAGATGTTATTACCATGTTTCTGTAACATTAAATGATTACATAAATCATTTTGGTTATATTGTATGAGGTTTAATCATTAGATAAATCAGTAATTATATTCGTCATTACCATTTTCTGTGGTTCTTGGATAACAGCTAACTAGTTTCATTATATGAAATAATATCATTCATATAAGCTCATTATAGAAAATAAAAGAGATTATAAAACAGACATTAAAATTATTTTCAACAATTAATATGTTTTTTAAAAAATATTTTAATTAATTAAAATAAATTGAATAAACATCATCCAGGATGTCGATAAATCGACACATCATAGATGGTGCTTTAATTTGGAGAATAATAGGTAGAAAAGAAGAATTTTGATCATGTTTTTTTCCTAAACAAGATAAAAATTCATCATATATGTGATACTAGAGTTTTCATGTATCTTTGATATGGGGAGGATAATATAGTATAATAAAATAATGAAATAAAAGGAAAACACAAGAAATGAACAATTATTTTTACCTCTTGATCTATTCTCCTTTAGATCCTCCTTAAACCCTTTTGTTTTTCATTTTTTGGTGAGACCAGCAGTTCTTGAATGGGGCGATTATCCTTGGAGATAATTTTGGGTATAATATAATGATTGAACAAAGCATTAGAGGTGTTAGAGGAAGAGGGGGGATGAGGGTGGTATTTATAGTGGATGAGAGGATACGTTTCCCATTGTTTTAATCATTAGTTTTATATTATTTCTAAAATCTAAATATTATTGATTCTTGTGACAAAGAATAGTTAAGTGTTCATGTGAGTTAGAAACAAATGTAATTATATCATATATGATGCTAGAAATAGTGTATTAAACAAATAATATATATATATATACAGTAAATTACCACATTTTATTATTCATAAAAAATTCATGGATTTCAAAAAAATTCCTAAAATTCACCCAGACAGTCTGTTGACAGGTAGAATTAAAAAATGAACTCAGTCTTATCAAAATAATTTTCTATATATGAGGAATTTAATTTTTTTTATTAAATTGACAATTTATTAAAAAATAACCATTTTTAAAGTATAATCCATTTTATATAACCTTGAAAAATTAATAATGGTCTCCTAAAATTTTTCTATAACTATAAAATAATAATTTATTATTGAACTTTATGAAAATAAATTTTCATTGAAATTACCAAACTAATAAAAAAAGTGTAATTGTATTTTTATTATTTATTAGAAATACCAACCATTATACTATGGTCATATTGTTACTTATATTATTGCTTATAGTTATACATTTATTGGTGAGGTCACTATTCATTTGGATGATTTACCATTAATAATGGACATATTACTATTCACAGGGGTAGGTTAGTATTAATATTAATATTTTACTATTCACCAAAAAATAATTTCATCCTATTATATCCAAATAACTTATTAATCAAAATCGTCTATGTTTGTTTTTTGAAATTCAAAAAATAGAAATGGAAAATTTATGTTCGATGGATAGATTATAATTATTTACCTTAAAAAAATTACTACCTCATTGAGAAATACTGTTTCATGAATTTCTTTAAATTTAATTTTAAAACCTTGGGGTATTACACTCTCCTCACCTTAGGTGAGTTTCATCTTCACAATTTTCATTTACCTATTAATCAAGTGAGGGTACCTTTCCCTCATAGCATTTTTAGATACCCATGATGATTCGTCAACCATATTGTTTCTCTACAAAAACATTACATGGTTGAATGAATTATAAGATAAAACATTCCATATATGATCTGAATCCAAAGAGGTATCTCTTCATAAGATATTTTATTTTCCAGCCAAACTACTTCTGGGCTCAAACGATTAGGTGAATCTGGCACTTACATTCCCAACATTGAAATATGAAAAACATTTTTTACATAAGATAACCTCAATGGAAAAGCTACTCAAGATTTTAATTTTCCAAAATTATATAGGATTCCATAAGTTCCAATTAACCATTTACTTATCTTTCAATTTCATAAAAAAACACATAACACATTTCCATGGTTATATTTTTAGGAAAAAATGATTACCTAGCACAAATGAAATGTATTTATTCCTATTATCTGCATAACTTTTCGGTTATATATATGTTATCCTCGTGTGTCTCTAAATCATATTTTCTTTCTTTGTCACTTCCTCTACTAATTATGATCCCATCATCATCCTTTCCCCAACATCGTCCCAAAAATTTAGAATTCAACACCGCTTCCCACATAATTCTTCAAAAGATTCTATTTGTATACTAGAATGAAAACTATTGGTATAAAAAAGCACAATTGAAGAATTATGTTTATCCCAAATTCATTAGTAGTCCATTGAAAAAGATCAATTCATATCCTCCAATGTCTGAATTGTTCAATTTTTAAATTAATCATATTTAGGATGAAAAGAAGTGATGATATTTAATTATATTCTCATGAAATTTGGAAGGCATTTCCAAAAGATAGAATTGAACTTAGTTCCAGGATATGATAAAATGGAGAGAGGAACTCCATGTAAAATTAAAGTCACCATGAGGTAAATTTGTGATAGGTTTCCCAAATACATAGTATCTGTAATAGGAATAAAATGTGAAAATTTATTCTGACAATCAATAATACCCCAGATTTCATTATTTCCTCAAGCTGTATTTGGTAGTCTCACTAAGAAGTCCAATGCAATATTTTACCATTTCCACACCTGTACTAGAAAATGTTGAAGCATCCCATTAGGTAGCTTCTTCTTTACATTAACATGTTGTCGTGTCAAACATTTCATGATAAAATTTGGAATAAATCTTTTCATTTCATCCCATAAGTACTAATATCAATGATATCTATACATCTTTGTTCTTCTAGGATGAACTGAAAATAGAGATCTATGAGCTTAAAATTACAATTCTTTCCTCATATAAGAATCCAAATGAACACATAATCTCTTCCAAAGCCACAAAACCAAGTCCTTATCAAGGTAAAAGTATGTAAACTTACCCATTTAAACCTATTATATCATTTCCAATATATCACAATCTTCCTACATAACATGTTTTATTCTATTTGAGAAAGATGAAATCAATAACACCTGAAAAAAGACATAGGTGTTTCCTACACCAACATCGTCCAAGAGTAAATTTATCAAATCATAAACCAAAGGGTATCATTCAAAACCTATCATTGTTAATGTAATATTTTTTTATGACTCAAGGCATCATCCACTACATTTGATTTTACAATATAGTAATGGATTGTGAAATCATAATCCATAATTAGATCTATCTATATTATATTTCTCATATTCAACTCTTTCTAAGTAAATATATACTTCATATTATTATGGCCAGTATATATGTAACACCCCAGGTAAATAAAGAATATGGCATTTTTATATTTATCCATATTTGTGAATAAAATAATAATATGACTTTAAAGGGGACTCTATTCTCGATGGCGTACCCAACAGGCAACAACGAGTTTCTTGGGAATCTTACGTTGCACTCTAATAATAAAATAATATTATTTTAAATGGTAGTTAACATGAAGCCGTTGTATTGGCCGAAAGGGATAGAAATAACTAAAATATGATTATATAAGTTTTTAAATGTTTTTACATTTATCCAATAAAAGATAAAGGCTTAAAATACGGAAAGAATTCAATTTTAGGCGTATATGCCCTAGTTTTCACTAAAGGTTCACTTATCGCCTTTTGATGGCGAACCATCATTAAATATAGTTTTGTTCACACTTATACTTTCTATTGGACCAAATAAAACTCTTCATTAGAATCGGGACATCAAAATTTACTTTGTGTAAATTTTTGGTATCTTTCTGATAAAGTTCATTTTTTAATGAATAATATAAAATGTTGTATTTTAATTCAAAACCTCTTTTTGATATAATTTATTTATATGATTAGATTATCATTTGAATTGATTTTAAATTGAAATTAGATTATATTTTTACCATTAAATCCAATAGTAGTCATTGGAATTAATTTCACTTTGAAATCAGACTTAAACTAGTGTCAATATTTTGATACTTATTGTTTCATAAAAACACGCTATTTGCTCTGACAGCGGGAATTAATTATTAAATAAATTAATGTGACTTATATGTTTTTAATTTTTTAAAATAGACTTCATTTTTGAATTCGGAATATCATATATAGCTTAGGGTGAATTTTTGGGATTTTTCTGAAAAACATCAATTTTTGATGAATAGTGAAACCACTAAGTGGTACTTATAAAAACTGATTTTTTTCGTTTAAATGAAATGTTACCACTTCTGTGTTTTGAATTTCAAAAATCCGACATACATGGTTGTCATAAATATGTAAAATGTGGTTCAATGAGATTAAAATAATTTTTTTGTGAATAGTAACTTTTATGTTCTTAATCGCGATTAGAGGTAATTAGTGTAGTTTAAGGTAAAAAATGTTTTAATAATATTAAATGAACTTGACACATGTCCTAACCTCATTGGATGTGTCATGGCCGACCAAGAAAACCCATGGGTCAACTTGGGGACCCCATGAAGCCACTTTGGTTGAAAATGACATAAATATCTCTTTATTTAAAGTTAAAGTAAAAATGAGACAAACATGAAATGTTTTACTAAAACAATTTTTACATGGGGTTATACAAATAATATTTTAGACTATAAATATTCATTTGAAATCTAGAAATTTTTCCTACATCATAGTATTTGTTTTATAATTTTTAGACTTTAAATAAATTAAATTATTTATGGCATCATGATGATGCAGCGAAGACCTCATTATTTAATGATTTAAATAAAATGGAACGATAATGTAATATATAAGACCTAAACATGTCCAAACCCTATTTAATGAGTTTATTTAGAACCCTTATCACCTTATCATTGAAGTACATAAATTTGGGACCTTTAAAATAATAATCTCATTTGAAAATAAAGTAACATTTTGTAACTTTACAAGAGTGCCCCTCCACTGCTCTTATAAAAGGCCCCCACCTCTACCTTCTTACCCACACCCCCAAAGCCTTTGGCTCTGCCAACCCATGCAAATTTTGTCTCTACACTTCCCTCTATTACTCCTTGAAGCCTCACTTTGGGCAGAAGTCTTCCCAAGGAAGCCTTTTAGCTCAAACCAAAGGGAGTTACCCGATTTTAAGGTAATGTCTTCACTTGAGTCCTTCTGTTTTATTTTGCCTCTCCAACCCCCTACAATAATTTTATTCATTTAATTTGTAACAAATACAGTATATTCAATATAGTAGGATGTTTTTATAAGAAGTATTCGAGCTACACTTACACACACCTACATCTAATGGTTAATGAACATACTGTTTCTGTGGATGGCGAATTCATGCCTCACGAAATGATGATTGTTCAACAATTATATAACACCTTCAAAGGCATCCATTAAGATGTAACTATATTTATATATGATATATAATATGTTTATGTTTTACTTAAGCTTCTGTATTTTTCTTTTTTTTCATACCTTTATGGTTTCCATTGTGGGTAAACACGATAATTTCATTTTAGGAAGTGCGGACTACCGCCCCCTCAACGTGATTTGATTCGTTAATGCCATATGTGGGACGTATAAAGGATGGATTTAAAGTTATTATATATGTTTTTGTAATATAATTATAATATACCTATATATAATTATTATTTATTTCCATTGAAGTATGAGATAGAAATGAAAGTAGCGTTAATGCGTACGTACGGCTTACCGTCTTCATGAACGGTGCATTTCATTTCTTATCCCCAAATGTAATGTACTATTATAAGTACATGTATATAATGGATATATATGATGAATGATACATCTAAATGATGAATATAATTCTGGAATTAAAATATACATACCTCTCATTTAGTTTTAATTCCATTAATATGACAATGAAATGAATGTAGCGTTCATGCGTACGTACGGCTTACCGTCTCCATGAACGGTGCATTTCATTTCTTACCTCTAAATGATTATGTGATATTATAAATAAATTTATATTCTAGATATATATGATATATATGACATCCAAATCAGGAATTTCATTCTGGATATAAAGAACCTTTGACCACACAAACAACATGTAATTGTAAGAAGTCCACTTTCGACTTAAGAACCAAATATCGACAAAACAAAAATTATTAACTTAAATGACTACATAATGTTTATAACATTGAAATAAGTGATATAAAAGGAATAATGAACTTGAAAAAGGTTTTTAAGAGAAATTAACTCATGTTTATTATTCAGGACGTTAAATAACGATCGAGTCAAGTCGGACCCGAGGTAAGGGATCCTACTCCTCTCTTTCTTTTTAAGTACACTCTTTTATGTCATTCCTTCTAAGATAATCGTTCTTGTTATTGGGATGTTCTTTTATATTACTCTTTAATTTTTATGTTCATATGATGAGAGACCCTATTCTGTCTCATCAATACATTTTGGATGTTTTGAGTGGCGCCGTTACGCTGCCGAATTTTCGTAAGAGATCTAACCTCTATCTTTCTTTTTAAGTACTCTCCTTTATGTCACTTATTTTAAGATACTCTTTTTTATGTTGGGATATGTTCTTATATATACTTATTGATGTAAATTTTATGTCCAAGTGATGAGATACCATTTTTATCTCTCATCAACTCTTTTCTGAATTTTGAAGTGACGCCGTTAGGCTGTCAAATTTTTGCAAGGGAACTTTTTAACCCAAATTTGATTCTTTGGGATAAACATGTACTCCTTGAATATGTCGTTCTATGAATATGTGTGAATAACCTCTGATTTTTTTACACATTATATCCACTTATATTTGGTTTATTTGTTTGTCACACATAATTATGAAATTGATTTATCCTTAATCCAAGGATACCGTCTTTGTAAGGGTCTTCGTCTCAATCTCCATTCATTGAGGCATATTTTGTTTTATACACAACCTTCTTTTCTACGGTGTATAACCCCCTTTGAATTTTACATTTATTCAAAAGGAATATTTTTTCTATGAAGTTTTTTACTAAACAACAAAAACGAATGTTTCTTTTTACGTACACGGTGACAATGCCCTTTTCCTCCGCTGTGAGTATTATTTGATCTTTGGCTTCCTCAACAAGCCGTAATGTTTTTAAAATAAAATAAATACCATATACTTCTTTTTGTATTTTGGTATTGAAAATGGTTTTGAGAAAGGATCATATAATGTCAATATATTTAAATGATATATTGTGATTGAAATGTGGAAATGCTATCATTCCTTTATGTTGGTTTTATGTGTTATAATTTTATAATGGTACTTGGACATTTTACGAGTGGTTACGTGATAAACCATATGACGGGTGGTGCCGTGAATACCAGGACGGGTGGTTATGTTATAACCTCCAATGCATTGGGTATGGAAGTTGGCTGTATGGATATTCCATTAAGTATGTATGAAAGTTGGCCTTATGGCTATTCCATTAATTGATATGTGTGGAAGTCGACCGTTTGGTTATTCCACTTAAGTATGTTTATGTCCCATGTTACCTTTATATGTTATGTGATCTTTTTATGGGTTTTTTTGGTAATCTTTTGGTTACAATAGGGTAATTAATGATCTTTTATTCAGTGAAGAGTTTTTACTACTTCGTAAAGGAGAAAAGTATTACTTTGATAAAGTATACATGGTTTACTTGTTTTTTTGATAAACTAACAGTTTTCATTATTTGTGTATCCCTTACAAAGCTCTTTATGCTCACCCCAAGTTTTCTTTTGAAATGTTTTTCACAGGACGTAGTGTGGAATAGGGTAAAGGATGGGATCAAGGGAAAGTCATGCTACCTAAAACATGGATCTAGACATGTTACTTTTTAAGAGTTTTTATTTTATGGAAATTTAGTAGAAGAGACTACTTTTTAATCTTTTGAGATGTAATAGTTATGTACTAATTCTCTAAAACTCTAAAACTAAAAAGATCCTCAATGTGAATTATTCATTTAATTCAATATTATGTAAGGTTTATGGTTTGGGCCTTATAGTTGGTATCAGAGGTCGGTTTAGATAACTTTAGATGTTAGTGTATTCTTTAAGCATAAGTGACATTACCATAATGGTTAGGATTTCATAAAGAGTCCTAGTTTTAGATAAAGTGAATGAGTAAGTATATATTATTGTTTATCTTCCTCATTAGTAAATTATGGTTTTGTTGATATACTCACACTGACATTTCTGTTTTCAGTGAATGGATGGATCTAGCAGGCACCAAAGAGACAACAGGTTTGAAGGAAACTATGGTGGTTCTTTGATTAAGATACTTGATAAAATGAGGGATTCAATGAGGAAACTCATGGTTGTTCTAAACCAACTATCGAGGAGTCATGATCAACCAATTGTAACTTGGTATGTTCTGTAATGCCTCATGTATGAGATGACTTATCAATGTGGAAGTTCAGGTAATAGTTATACAGGTAACCATTATAGTTTATATGATCCTTACTTTTGAGGTAATTATGGGTTACTCTATGATATGATGGAAAATGAAAGGCATGAGATAAACATGAGGTTAAAATATGTTATGATTTTTTTGAAGATTTTATCTCATTTTGGGGAATGTTTTAAGAGTTATATAGTTTTGGAAAAGGACAACACGTATACCGTGTGACAACCCGTCGCGTCGGACCAAGCTGCGGGAATCGAACCCACAACCGAAGTGTGACTGGTATTTATCACCTACCACTGGACTATGTGAAGTCCCTGGTTAGTTTGACTGATTGTTTTTAGTTAGATGATTTTATGAATTAAGAGTAAGTTGATTTTGGGTTATCTATGGATATTTATTAACCTATCATGGAGGATATGTGATTAGGTTAATAACTTTTCAATACGAGACATTAAGAGAAACTGATGTTGTTTAGAGATAAATGATAAGATTTAACTTGGAAGAATATGTGACTAAATCCCTCAAATTTTTGTGTTTCAATCTTAGTTTAGTTTACTTTGAAGAATTTTATGGAAAAATTGATTATCGAATGGTCCTCGTTGAACTTTGGGTTTTGTTGTAAAAATTTTGGAGATTAAGAATAGATTTTCTTTTTATAAGGGGTTATCCTTTTTTGGATTATTTGATCTTGTACTAGCCTTTTTGGTTTTGGTTTTGGTCTAATGACATGGGAAGTATATAGTTATCTTTTGTGGATTAGGTGATTCTCTAGAATTTGATTATAGTACTCTTAATGTGAAAAAGTCTTCTTAAATACTCGTCTTTTGGAGAAAATATGAGTTTGTGTAAAAGTTGAAAGTCAACATGATAAGTGATTATGTTTCCTTATGAATAAATTACTCAAAAAAAAGTAACTTAAAAAAAATTGTTGTCTATTAACTTTTCCTACTGGGGAATCGAATACCGTTTAACCCATCACAAGTTTGTGATTTTCTTGTGGTTAACATTTTCCTAAACATGTTTTCTATCACTCTACATCAAAACATGACCCTTTGTTTTTTCCTCCATGTCCATATTTTCGTACTTGGAATCCTAGTATGGGTTAACTTGGGTGACCTTTGTACTTATCTTTCTTTATTTTAATGTGATTGTTTTACCGACGTTTGTTCCGATTTGGGACTTTCAAGGATGTTTCCAAGCCCAATTTTAAAAATTGCGAGGACGCAATTCCCAAAAGGGGGGAAGGATGTAACACCCCAGGTAAATAAAGAATATGACATTTTCATTTTAATCCATATTTGTGAATAAAATATTAATATGACTTTAAAGTGGACGCTATGCTCGATGGCGTACCCAACAGGCAACAATGAGTTTCTTGGGAATCTTACATTGCACTCTAATAATAAAATAATATTATTTTAAATGGTAGATAACATGTAGCCATTGTATTGTCGGGAATGGATATAAATAACTAAAATATTATTATATATGTTTTTAAATGTTTTTACATTTATCCAATAAAAGATAAAGGCTTAAAATATGGAAAGAATTCAATTTTAGGCGAATATGCCCTAGTTTTCACTAAAGGTTCACATATCGCCTTTTGATGGCGAACCGTCATTAAATATAGTTTTTTTCACACTTATAAATTCTATTGGACCAAATAAAACTCTTATTTAGAATAGGTACATCAATGTTTACTTTGTGTAAATTTTTGGTATCTTTCCGATAAAGTTTATTTTTTAATGAATAGTGTAAAATGTTGTATTTTAATTCAAAACCTCTTTTTGATCTAATTTATTTATATGATTAGATTATCTTTTGAATTAGTTTTAAAGTGAAATTATTATATATTTTTACAACTAATTCCAATAGTGGTCATTGGAATTAATTTCACTTTGAAATCAGACTTAAACTACTGTCAATCATTTGATACTTATTGTTTCATAAAACACGCTATTTACTCTGACAGTGGGAATTAATTATTAAATTAATTAATTTGACTTATATGTTTTGAATTTATTAAAATAGACTTAATTTTTGAATTTGGAATATCAAATATAGCTTTGGGTGAATTTTTGGGACTTTTCTGAAAAACATCAATTTTTGATGAATAGTGAAACCACTAAGTGGTACATATAAAAACTGATTTTTCATTTAAATGAAATGTTACCACTTCTGTGTTTTGAATTTCAAAAATCCAACATAAATGGTTGTCATTAAGAAGTAAAATGTGGTTCAATTAGATTAAAATAATTTTTTGGTGAATAGTAACTTTTCTGTTCTTAATCGCGATTAGAGGTAATTAGTGTAGTTTAAGGTAAAAATAATGTTTTAATAATATGAAATGAACTTGAAACATGTCCAAACCTCATTGGATGTGTCATGACCGACCGAGAAAACCCATGGGTCAACTTGTGGACCCCATGAAGACACTTTGGTTGGAAAATGACATTAATATCTTTTTATTTAAAGTTAAAGTAAAAATGAGACAAACATGAAATGTTTTACTAAAACAATTTTTACATGGGGTTATACAAATCTGATTATTGACAATAAATATTCATTGGAAAGATAAAATGATTTCCTACATCATAGTATTTTATTTATAATTTTCAGACATTAAATAAATTAAATTATTTTTGACATCATGATGATGCAGCGATGACCTCATTATTTAAAGATTTAAATAAAATGGAATGATAATGTAATATCTAAGAACTAAACATGTCCAAAACCTATTGTATTTGTGGATTTCAAACCCCTATCACCTTATCCTCGAAATTAATCAATGTGGGACCTTTAAAATAAGAAACTCTTTTCAAAATAAAGTAACATTTTGTAACGTTACAAAAGTGCCCCTCCTCTCCTCTTATAAAAGGCCCCCACCTCTACCTTCTTACCCACACTCCCAAAGCCTTTGGCTCGGCCAAACCCTGCCCATTTTGTCTCTCCACTTCCCTATCTTACTCCTTGAAGCCTCAAGTTTGGCAGAAGACTTCCCAAGGAAGCCTTTTAGCTCAAACCAAAGGGAGTTACCTGATTTTAAGGTAATACCTTCACTTGAGCCCTTTTGTTTTATTTTGCCTTTCCAACCCCCTACACTATTTTTATTCATTTCATTTGTAACAAATCCAGTATCTTCAATATACTGGGATGTTGTTATAAGAAGTATTCGAGCTACACTTACACACACCTACTTCTAATGGTTAAAGAACATACTATTTCCGTGGATGGAGAATTCCTGCCTCACGAAATGATGATTGTTCAACACTCATATAACACCTTCAAAGGTGTCCATTAAGAAGTCACTATATTTATATATGATATATAATATGTTTATGTTTTACTTAAGATTCTGTATTTCTCTTTTTTTTCTTACCTTTATGGTTTCCATTGTGGGTAAACACGATAATTTCATTTTAGGAAGTGCGGACTACCGCCCCCTCAAAGTGATTTGATTCGTTAATGCCATATGTGGGACATATAAAGGATGGATTTAAAGTTATTATATATGATGTTGTACTGGAATTATAATATACCTCTATATAATTATTATTTATTTCCATTGAAATATGAGATAGAAATGAAAGTAGCGTTCATGCATACGTTCGGCTTACCGTCTCCATGAACGGTGCATTTCATTTCTTATCCCCAAATGTAATGTACTATTATAAGTACATGTATATAATGGATATATATGATTAATGATACATCTAAATGATGAATATAATTCTGGAATTAAAATATACATACCTTTCATTTAGTTTTAATTCCATTAATATGACAATGAAATGAAAGTAGCGTTCATGCGTACGTACGGCTTACCGTCTCCATGAACGGTGCATTTCATTTCTTACCTCTAAATGATTATGTGATATTATAAATACATGTATATTCTAGATATATATGATATATATGATATCCAAATGAGGAATGTCATTCTGGATATAAAGAACCTTTGACCACACGAACAACATTTAATTGTAAGAAGTCCACTTTCGACTTAAGAACCAAATATCGAAAAAACTAAAATTATTAACTTAAATGATTACATAACGTTTATAACATAGAAATAAGTTATATGAAAGGAATAATGAACTTGAAAAAGGATTTTAAGAGAAATTAACTCAATTTTATTATTCAAGACGTTAAATAACGATTGAGTCAAGTCGGACCCGAGGTAAGGGATTCTACTCCTCTCTTTCTTTTTAAGTACACTATTTTATGTCATTCCTTCTAAGATCATATTTCTTTTTATTGGGATGTTCTTTTATATTACACTTACTGTAATTTTTATGTTCATATGATGAGAGACCCTATTCTCTCTCATCAATCCATTTTGGAAGTTTTGAGTGGCGCCGTTAGGCTGCCGAATTTTCGTAAGAGATCCAACCTCTCTCTTTCTTTTTAAGTACTCTCCTTTATGTCACTTATTTTAAGCTACTCTTTTTTATGTTGGGATATGTTCTCATATATCCTAATTGATGTAAATTTTATGTCCAAGTGATGATATACCCTTTTTATCTCTCATCAACTCTTTTCTGAATTTTGAAGTGACGTCGTAAGGCTGTCAAATTTTTGCAAGGGAACTTTTTAACCCAAATTTGATTCTTTGTGATAAACATGTACTCCTTGAATATGTCGTTTTATGAATATGTGTGAATAACCTCTGATTGTTTTACACTTTATATCCACTTATATTTGGTTTATTCGTTTGTCACACATAATTATGCAATTTATTAATCCTTAAACCAAGGATACTGTCTTTGTAAGGGTCTTCGTCTCAATCTCCATTCATTGAGGCATATTTTGTTTTATACACAACCTTATTTTCTACGGTGTATAATCCCCTTTGACTTTTACATTTATTCAAAAGGAATCTTTTTTCTACAAAGCTTTTTACTAAATGACAAAAAGTAATGTTTCTTTTTACGTACGCGGTGACAACGACCGTTTCCGCCGCCGTGAGTATTATTTGATCTTTGTCTTCCTCAACAAGCTGTAATGTTTTTAAAATAAAATAAATACCGTATACTTCTTTTTTTATTTTGGTATTGAAAATGGTTTTGATAAAGGATCCTATTATGTAAATATATTTAAATGATATATTGTGATTGAAATGTGGAAATGCTATCATTCCTTTAGGTTGGTTTTATGTGTTATAATTTTAAAATGGTATTTGGACATTTTACAGGTGGTTACGTGATAAACCATATGGCAGGTGGTGCTGTGAATACCAGGACAGGTGGTTACGTTATAAACTCCAATGCATTGGGTATGGAAGTCGGCCTTATGGCTATTCCATTGTGTATGTATAGAAGTTGGCCGTATGGCTATTCCATTAAGTGATATGTGTGGAATTCGACCGTATGGTTATTCCACTTAAGTATGTTTTTGTCCCAAGTTACCTTTATAAGCTATGTGATCTTTTTATGGGTTTTATGGTAATCGTTTGTTTACAATAGGGTATGTAATGATCTTTTATTCATTGAAGAGTTTTTACTATTTCGTAAAGGTGAAAAGTGTTACTTTGATAAAGTATACATGGTTTACTTGTTGTTTTGATAAACTAACAGTTTTCATTCTTTGCGTATCCCTTACTGAGCTCTTTATGCTCACCCCAAGTTTATTTTTGAAATGATTTTCATAGGATGTAGCGTGGAATAGGGTTAAGGATGGGATCAAGGGAATTTCATGCTACCTAAAACATGGAACTAGACATGTTTCTTTTTAAGAGTTTTTATTTTATGGAAATTTAGTAGAAGAGACTACTCTGTAATCTTTTGAGATGTAATAGTTATGTCCTAATTATCTAAAACACTAAACCTAAAAAGATCCTCAATGTGAATTATTCATTTAATTCAATATTAATTAAGGTTTAAGGTTGGGGACTTATAATATATTACACATTTGACTCCATAATAATGATGCCTCAAATTTTTTGATGAAAAAATAACAACATCTAATTCCAAATCACATGTAGGGTAATATAACTCTTGGGGTTTCAACTGATATGAACCATAACCAATTAACATATCATTATAAATCAGAAAAATCATTGTACCTTCAATTTAGAATTATTACAAATGAAAAATTCACCATTTCTATAAGGTAGTGTTGGATCTACAGTTTCCAGTGATCTTTTTTTCAATTCCTAAAACAATAATCACTTTCTTTTTCCCTGATTAATTTAAATCCTTTTCAAGTTAACAAAGTGAGTGTCCTACATAACCATTCAATGATTTCAACAAACCTATGGTAAAGTTCTTCCAGACCATGTAAAATATGAATCTAGGTTATATTTTTTGGTATTGGCCATTCATAAACAACTTTTTGTTGAAGGATAAACATTTATTCCATCATTAGAAACAATTTTACAATGAAATAAAATTTTTTGAAATCAAAATTCACAATTGTTTAATTTTTTATATAGTTTCTTTTCTTTCATGGTTTTAAAAAAACCGTAGATGTTTTTCATGATCTTCTTTACTTTTTGAATATACCATGATGTCATCATTAAACACAACCAATTTGTTTTCAAATAACTCAGGTAATATTTTATTCATAAAATCCATGAATACAGTTGGGGCCTTATTAATCCCAAAAGGAATAACAAAAAATTCATAATTCCCATATCAAGTATGGAACACAGTATTTGGGATGTCTTTTTCATTTACATTCAACTGATTAGACCCCGATCTCGGTTCAATCATCAAAAAATATTTTGTTCCTATATAGATGATCTATCAAATATTTAATATGAGGAAAATGGGTTTTTGATAGAGAATTTATTCAAGGAACTATAATCAATGAAAAGTCACATTGAACCATATTTATTTTTATCAAACTAGACTGGATCACCCCATAGTGAAGTGTTATGTCAATTAAAGCCCGTATCTACTAATTCCTGCAACTATTTTTTCAATTACAGATGTTCTATTTGTGCCATTCGATAAAGGTTTTATCAAATTTTCTTAGAATCAAGAATCAAATTCAATAAAAACTCATCCTCCCAGTAATAAATTAAACCAAACAAATCATCATAAAATACATCAACATACTCATTTACCACAAGCACATCATAAATCTGAATGGTGCCCTTATATTCAACAATGTGTAGAATATAACATTCATTTCATATTTTAACACTTTCTTAATTATTTATTTGTTATCAATGGTATGAGTTTATTCTGGTACACAAACTGAAACTCTTTCTAAAAAAAACTTCTTTTTCTCTACACACTATCATTACACAATAAAGAGATAGTATGTACATGCCCATAATTACATAAAACTTTAATATAGACAAAACAAAATGGGTTTTAAGGTAAACTATTTCCAAAGGGAAATATTGGTAGATTCTTATAATTTATATTTTCCTCAATATTTCCTCACGGTTTTTTTACCATGACTAATGTGTTCATTTCATGAGATGGAATTTCAAATTTAGGATCATATTTCTTATAAATGAAGGAATGTGTAGACCCCAAATCAAACAACACAATTTATAGATCTATAGAAACAAGAAATGTACCAAATACCAACACATTTAATATCTCAACATCTACTAAAGTTGTTACAAAGGATTTTACCACGCACTTCTACTTCTAATCATGTTAATTTTTATTATGAGTGGCTAGTTTCATAATCACATTAGCAAATTGACCATATATAATATAATTAAAGCATCTCACAATATAATTATCATTAATTTTATTATCATTTTCCTTGCACTCAGGAGATATATTCCAAAAATTTCCACATTAGTATCATTTTCGACAATTAAGAATATATTCTTAAGGATGCTTTTCACAACACATTTTAAAGGATGGGAAATTTATTTTCTTACCTCCATATTTATTGGATGAATTATTTTCCAATGATTATCAACCTGACTAAATCATATTCATATAATCAAAAGGCACATATGTGTCAGGAAAATCCTTCTCAAATTTTTATCACAACAAACACGTTTCTCATAGTTTTTAAACATTCAGGATGCAAAATATATTAGTAAAAATGGTTTCAAACATGATTAAAATCTATTAATTTTAAAATCCATGTTCTTGTTAATATGTAGTACTTACCTTTCTATTTTTGTGAAACTGGATAAATATTCTACAACAAAATCATCATATTTCAGTATCAGTTCTAGGAATTGTCTCTCTATTCTATGTCAAATAGTTTAAAGATAAATTTGTTTCAGAAAAAAACACATAAAATCATCCCATTCCAAACTTCAAGATCATCTATTTCTCTCGTATTCATAACTACATACAAACATTTATTTGATTCACCTTAAAAATAATAAATGGATTTTATTACATTTGGATGTTACAATCATCCCATGATTTCAAATATCATTCCATTAGGATTGATCCATCCTTTGGATATAACGAGATCTGGGGTTCCACTGAAGGTTGTAGAATGTTTCCCCAAAAAATTATTCTCAAAATAATTGTTTTTCCCTAGTAGATCATGTTTATCTCTAGAATGGATACCACCACCATTTTTTCCCGAGTCAACTGAACAATTGATTCCACAAACTACTTGGTTCTAATTCACACCATTCTAGGATGCAAATTGGAACTTATATCATACTCTTGGTTTCTTCCTACCACAGCTTCCTTATTTATTCTGGGGAAAACCTTTATAAATATAAATATGTTCAGTGAAGAAATATGTTAAACTTAAAATTATATATCATTTCAAATCACCAATGAAGAAGAAATCATTTCTTCTATTCTATTAACATCATCCTTACCCTGAATGTTATCTGAACCATCATTTGATACAAATTCAAAGGACCATTCCTTATAAAATTACATAATCATGTGTTTTAGACAATAAAATAAAACCTTACACATTTTTGATCTTTTTAGGTTTATATTTTTACAGAATTAGGACATACAACCTACATAACATCCCATAATCATGCATGAGGATAATATTAAAACAACATACACTTTTTCCAAAATACAATACATTTCAAACAAAATATAGTTTTTTGGAAAAATATTAATAACATTTAAATTTCATACCTTCATTCACTTACACATATTTATAACCTATGAAAATAATTTTTATATTTGGATGAGAATAAAAACAACATAGTAAGGGATATAAAGAAAGAAATCATTAGTCATGTGATAAGTTAAAAACCTATAAAACCCATAACATAAATTTTTTTTATCGTGAATATAAACATGCAGTGACCATGGGACATATTTACCATATAAATATTCCAATCACCCTTACACATGGAATAACCATTCATTCAACATCCAGCTCCAGAGTACCCAATGTATTTGAGAGCTAAACTGGAGCTCACCCATCATACCATAAACTATAATGGGATCAACCAAAAATATAACGAGATATTATGTTAATCAAACTTATCATATCATTAGATATAGTAGGCCCAAACCAACATAAATATGTCCATGTAACAAATAATGAATAAATCACATTATAACTAATTTAAACCCTTGGGAAATGCACATTTAGATTTTCAAAAAACCCTTTTTAAATAATTCTCTAAAATACATCCACATAATAATGAAATCATATTCATAAAAAATAACTATGTATCCATATAGTTAAAAAATCATAGTAATAAATCATCATGAAATAATGAGAATCCACTCATCACATATATAATAAAACTATAATATTTTAATTTCATTAAACCGAATTTTAAATGAAATTTAAATGGAACGTCCATTACAAATATAATTATAGTGAGAATTAATAGACTAGGATGAAATATGTATACACTATAAATATACATAATAAAAAATAATATAAAAAAACACCACACATATAATCATATTACCACATAATGAAATAACAATAAGATTAAACTAAAAAATGGAAATTGGCTAAATAATTCCCTTGAAAAATTTCAGCATCATAATGGGTGTACTTGGGAGGGACTAAAGGGAGATAATGATTTATCTCATAATTTATATATCATAAGTGAATTCTGGGGGACGTGAAGAAACATACTTCATTATTAGTTAAAAAATAAAAAGGGGATATCATATAGAAAATTCGTGAATAATAGTGTGAAAGAGAGGATCACTTACCATGAGTTCGACTTCCTTCAAATGTGTTTAATTATCTGGAATAATGGTAAAGATAGTTATAATAATATTTTACAAGAACATATTCGATTTTATAACACATTATATGATCATTTATTGGCATCATTACACCAATCAATTAGTAATATTTTGTTATTTAAATGGTTTTGGGTGTGTTCGTTACATGGTTTCAATGGTGGGTTCGTAATAGATTTTGTTGTTGAAATAAAAAAACTCAAGAAGTCATATGAGATATTGTTAAAATGATTCAATAACATTAAATTGTTACATAAATCATGTTTATTATATATTATGCGGATAAATCATTAGATAAATCATCAATGATATTTGTTTGGATCATTTTTGGTGGTTCATTGAAAATAATGAACTAGATTCCTTATATAACATAATATTAGTAATATATGTTCATTAAAAGGACATAAACTAGGTTATAAAACATGCATTACAATATTTATCGGCCATTATAATGGTTTTATAACCATATTGGAAATAATTAAATCAAATTAAAGACACATCATCCATGATTTCGGTAAATCAACACATCACGAACGATGTTTTTATTTTGAGAATAAGAGGGTGAGGGGAAGAATTATGACGATGAATTTTTTCAAATACATGATAAAAATAAATCATATATAATTTACTAGTGATTTATGGATCTTGTATAAGGGTAGGTTAAGACAGTATATGAAAATAAATAATTGAAATGAATACTCAAGAAAATGAAAATAGTTTTATACCTCTTGATCTCTTCTCCTTTTGATCCTCCATATGACATTTTTTTGGACTTTTGGTGCTACCAATAGTTATTTGACATGGGGAAGAGCCTAGGGAATATGGTTGGTCAGAATTTAGACATTGAACAGAGCATGAGAGGTGTGAGAGGAAGAGGTGGTGATGTTGGTATGTATAGTGGAAGAGAGGAGAGGGTTTCCATTATTTTAGTCATTACTTTACTATTTTTTTCAGGACTAAAAATAGGCTTGATTATTATGAATAAAAATAGTAAAGAGATCATGTGAGTTTTAACAAGTGTTATTACATTATCTGTGATGCTTGGAATAGAGTATTAATCATATAATGTATATATACGGAAAATTATAGAATATATTATTCATAAAAATTCTTGTAATTCTGAATATTTACAAAAATACACTGTAATGATTTTTTAATGAGAAGAATTAAAAAATGACCTCCATTTTATCAAAATAATTTTATAAATATTAGATATTTAATTTTTAATAAAATAATAATGTATTCAAGAAATAGAAAAATTTAAACTATAACTCATTTTCTAACACCATGAAAAATTAATCAGTTCTCATAAAATTTTCATATAACAATAGAATAGTAATTAATGATTACACATTATGAATATATATTTTCATATAAATTATTAAAATAATCAGAAAATATTAAATGAATGTTTATGAATTAATGAAATACCAACACTTATACTATGGTCATCTTGTTACTTATAAGATGTCTTCTTATTATACATTCATTGGTGAAGTCAAAATTAATTTGGATGATTTGATGCACATAAGGGTCATATTACTATTCATAACAAAGGTTACTACTCATAAAGGTATGTTACTATATGAAATTCTAGGATTCTAGTCTTCAAAAATTATGTTAGTATTATGAGACTCCAAATAACTTACAAATCGCAAATGTGTATGTCATTTTTTTGATATTCAATTCATAAAAATTAAAAATTATGTTTAATGAATAGATTATTACTATCTCCTATAAACAATGTGTTTCTTCCTTGAGACATTTCTTTTCATGAATTTCATTATATTTATTTGTAAAATCTTTTGGTGTTATAAGATCACCAGATAGAATCCTTCCATGTCATACAATGTATCGATCCTTTCACTAATAGATATTCTGTTTCTAAATCATTCATTTCTATCAATTATTTTATGGTGCACTATATTTGGTATCTGACAATAAATAGTTCTTCTTTATGTCACTTCCACATCATGAGTTCTTGAAGAATCATGTATTCCTCCTCTATGAAGTCTATCTAATGTTCCATTTATTGTTTATGCATGTCTCTGATGTATATAGAGGCTATCACATTATCTCTTGGAAGGAATATAAAATCACTACATTATAGTTTTAAAATTATTTGATAAAAACTCCATGCAATATGGATATGATCGTAATATATTTTAATTAAACTTATCTCTAGAAAATAATTTTCAATAAAAAAAATTCCTCAAATTCTTTCGGGATAGGTACTTTATCCCTATTCCTTGAATATACGGTCTATAGATTGATCAATATTCTTCTAGTTAGATAGTTTTTATGTGTGAAATCCACCATAGAAAACCTAGATATGAATTTTTCAGAACCATCTTTTCCAACTGTGGTACCCAATTGAAGGTTGAATTTATTTTCAAAAAACCCAATAATTATATTGATCACATTATTAAAGCCATATAAAATTAAATGAACTCTTCTTGTTCTAATATAGTGTATGATATTTAGTTATTTTTAATCCCTATTAATGATATTATCTATGACCTATTATGAAATAGATATTCATCCACACTTGTTTCTGTGATCTTTTTAGATTTTTCATGGAGAAATGAAACTTGAACCTCCAACTTGATTTCATTAGTGTTGATAATACTATTAATATTCTAATAAATAATAATATAATCCACCATATGATATTTTAACTCTTTGATCATGGTTAGAACTTCGTTCAGTCCCCTCTTGAATATCAGATCATATTTATTTTTCTGGATCAAATTATAGACAACTATTGATTAATTCCTTTTAATATTTGGAATCATTCGAAAATATTTCTATATTTCCTTCACAGGATAGGTCTATTCATCTAGATCATCATCCATACATCCTGGATCATGTTCCTAATAATTTTTCTATTGATGGGGATATTACTTAAGCTTTTACTTAATTTCATGTTCTTATTGTACTATATCATATCACCTATGAGAAACATTGATCACTTATCCATTAGAACATTCATTTTTTTCTAACTTCTAGTTCTTTAGAGCCTTCCTATTTCATGGATTTTTTTTATATTGATTATTTTAATAGACATTCTTACCACATACAAAGCATTGAATATTTATTTAACACTTCAACTTGTTGTTTAGGGAACTTTTTAAATCATTTACTAGTTTTTCCTTATTTATTGGTTGTGAAACCTATGAGTTTTCATCTTTCAACCTTATTATATGAATATACATTATACTAGAGAATATTCCTAGCCCAATTACCTTTTATTTTATATAATATATCATCCATTTCATACATAATTAATGATTATTAAACATATTGATTATAAATGAGAAACTGACAACTCTTTGATTTTCTGGATTTTTTCATTACAAATTTAAGAGTCAATGTAGTCTATTAGTGAATCTAGAATGGAATTATATTTTTATTTAATATTTTCATTATTTACGATAGAGTATTTAAATTCATTTATCCACCACACTAATTGTTCTTATTTGAATATCATTTATTTAATTCTCATGATATATTTTATCTAAGGACTATCTATTATTTTTGTAAAATGTTTTGAAAGAAAATAACATTATCCACAATTTATTTTAGGACTTCCATAAATAATCATTCATTGACATGATAGTTTTTTTACATGCCACTTAAAAAATAAACTATATCATCCATTGATACATTCATCATGGATTTACTTATATTTACGATACAACCTCATGTTGATTTTGATTCATCCATTTTTAATATAAGTTGATCTTCACTCCAATCTGGATACTCCAATACTAGGAGGATCAATGATTTTTACTTTATAATTATTATTATATAAAAGTAATATTTATTCCAATTACATGGTTCCTTATTATAAACTGTTATCTATATTAGAATTATGTTTATTTTTCAAATATATGATTTATTTTCTAGCATAGTTTAATATCCCAAGAAAAACATTTATTTCATTATGTTTTTACGTTCATTAAATAATGGTTCTAGCTTCACTTTGAAAAATAGTTAAAGATTATCTCTACATCATTTTATATTCAATAAAAGAAATTATCTCTTTGGTTGCATGTAAATTAAAAATAATTATAAAGGTATCATCCCTTTTTTTGAATGATTCATCTAACTATTGTACATGATCGGTATACTCATCAATATTTTTAATAAAAATGATCACATATCCAAATTATACTAAAATTAACTACGATAATCTAATTAATTACAATTTCATTCTCCTTTAGAATATTCTGAGGGTATTTTAGAGTGAAAATGGAATTACAACCCATTCATGAAAAACTACTGAAATTGTAAAAGTTATTAATGGTATTTCCTCTTCTTAGATTGAAATCATCCAATATCCTTAGTGGAGATCAAACTTGTAATATACCAATATCCTCTTATACTTAATCATGCTTCATAAATCCTCCTGATTATGAATATTGTATCTATCATCCTTTGGGTAACAATTAAGATCAGAGTAATCAAAAATCATCTTGACATTTCCATGATGATTCTTAGCATGATTCATTATAATGAATGTAACACTCCTATTATTAATTTCACTTTCGTAATTAATATAATATTAATTTGTTATGTATTTTTAATCTCAAACTACTTGAGCTTTCTATGTAGGAAATTTCCTTCCTTCCGATTTCTATATTGGAATATTTAAGGGTCATTTTAGCCTATGATATTTTATATTTCCGCATTATCAGAAGAGTGTTTGAAAAATGTATTGATTCATAATCACTTATATTATTCAATGAAACTTCTTCATTTGTCCTTATAACATTCAATCCAACAAATTATTTCTAATTTTTAATATTTCTATGGTATTATTTATCCCTGTCAAGATAGTTTTCCACATTGATAGTAGATTCTTTTGTTTTTTGGAATCATTATGGGGTTTCCAACTAAAGTTGGAATAAAATAATTATTGAGGATAATTCCATTCAAAAACAATTGTACAAGATGGTATTATATAAGGAATATCTTCCCCACGAATAAATCTTCTGGAAATTTTTGAAGAAATAAGATATTTTTCTCTAAAAATATTATACCATTGAGTTCAACATAAACATCCTTATTACTTCTTGAATCGCAATTGTATCATAATTATCCACTATAAATTGAATCTATATGGGTTTCTAGGTTACTTAAAAAAATGGATTATAGTTTATGATAAGGTACATACTAAGTCAAGAAGGGTTGTACATGTAGTTCCACCAATGTTTTATTAAAATAATGTATCTCATACCTTTATATTTTCCCTGAGTAATAAAGATCTCGTATATCTATGAGAACCATTTTATATGTGTATATATTGATATCAACGACCCTATTTAAAGAATTAATTTATAAATCTTGTAAAAAATAGGTTTCTTTTATTTTTTCTTTAAGGATATATGTTTTGATCCAAAATAATGGAAAGGGGATGGAAATAGTGTTCTAAAAAACACTTCGAACTACACCGCTTCATGGTGTGTCATGACACAATATTTTATATGGTTGATTAATGATACACTAATGGTAAGGAAAATTAAAATAATAAATTCCAAACACAATATAGAAGAACTAAGGTGATTCAATATTAAAAGTGATGAAAAACAAATTTAAAATTCATGTAATTATTCATGATGTTTAAATTCAATTAATATAAGTCATGAAAAAAATGTGAAATATCTAGACCCACACATTACATGATGTGAATCCCATATTCACGATTTGAAATCTCCCCAACATCATAAATATATTCATTCACTTTACACATCGTGTAACACAAACACAATGTGAAAATTGATGATGACCGTTAAATTGGGAAAATATAGCATAATAATGTTAGAAGAATATTTTTATAAATTAGAACCACCATTGATGAAATTATGCCAAATTTATTACAGCATGAAGGATCTTATATGCCTAAAATTAAGATTTCATGTGGGATTATAGGGAAAAAAATTGTTGAGGGGATATTTGGATGATGGATTTTTATAGATTTATTTCCCTAATTTATTTTCACTATTCGTTCATTCTTGTGATGTATCCCCTCTCCCGAGTCAACTAGACTACCCCATCCATGGATGGGTTTTTTCTATGAGTGATTGAGAACGTTGTACTAGAACTATTTACTTTTCTTTAGTTTTGTAAATTCAATTATAGAAACAAAATTCATTGTTATACATATGGTTTCAATTATTAATATCATATTTCAAATTTTAATGTGGTAGTTTGAGGTTTTGATTCTGTTATTTTGAATTTATTGGGTCAAGGATCCCTTTCTCCCGACACTAAATAATTTTTGATATATAGAGGAATAGATTACGGTTCAGTGGTGAATGTAAAATGGTCTTTATCACATATGTAAAATTATAAGCTAGGAATTTTTGTTTATTTGGGAAGAACAATTCATGGTTAGGGATTTACATAATTAATTCATAGAACCCACTAATACAAAATTTACATAGGAATGAGGGTATAATTAGTTAAGTGTTCAGATATGAAGACAATCATTATAACCATATAGACAAGGGGAGATAGGAATTGGTTGACGATTCTCTCTCTTACAATCTAATTAAAAAAAATGGGATTAAATTTGGAACCATGCTAGCAAGGCAATAGGTCTAAGAAAACCCTCTCTAGTCAATATCATTTCTAGTTATTTTAAAATCAATTAAATCAAATGCCTTCCTGATATCACCTTCCAAAAAATTATTAAAACCAATTGCCTTGAAAACCATAAAATGTGACAACCTTTTTTTATGTTCTCTCATATTTTGAAGATATAAAAAGGGATAACCATTAGAATATAATATAGAAATAAAAAAAATTACCACTCTATCTGATAGTAATGAATCAATATTCAAAAAAAAATTGTTCATCCTCATATATAGGCCATGTTATACACTATTATTTACTACCTATTGTTACATTCATCTAAATGATATTTCTTCATCTTTAAAATTGATGTGTAAGCGTTTTTACTACATTTATTAGATCTAGTCTTCTAGTATTGTAGAACATTACATAAATTTGGGAAATTACTCCAATGCATCATTTTCAAGGTGGAAATCCCAATACCATTATCCAGTCCCTTTTATTGATATTTACTACTAAAGTCCTAATAATAATTTTAACTATAATTACAACATGAAAATATGGGATCATCTTGACCCACACAACTCCTGCATACTTATTTTTCAAATTCTCCTCTTAATAATGAGTTAGAGAAATTAGATAAGATTCAATCTACCAGTGAAATTAGGTGAGGTAGATCGTTTCCTTTTATAACTGGGGGATTTAATCTGAAATTGAATATTCAAATATCCACATAATTGAAATTTTTATTGATTTCTATACTGACACATCCATGTTTTTGTAACGTCATAATTAATAATACCCTATCTATTTTTAGACGTTATCAATCTCTTCATCCTCAATTATCTAGTTCAATTCTCATTATATACCAAATAATTTTGCAATACCTCATACCAATCAACTTAAAAATCTTCTATTATTCACAATTTTTTACTTCAAATTGGATTTAATTTTATGATGAATGAACTAGATTAAATTTAATTTCCTCTAACTTTACTAGCTCTCGAGTGTCTTTTAATCCACCATCCCTTGCATGAATCATAATTATTCGAAGATGCCTCAAAATTGTTTTGTGATCAATTCTTTCTCTTTTATATGAGTTATATTCATACATCATTGAGTATTATGATTACAATTAAAAAAACATTCATCATCTATGTTTATATCTTATTGAAATATAGATTGAAAAAATATTTGTAATGATTCTTTCTCTGTTGTTTCATTGTGACTTCCTATTCTTCTATATATATTTAGGAATTTTTATGATCTGTGAAATTTAATCCTACATAACCATCAATAAAATCAATTGGATAACGATTTTCCTTTTTGAAATCTAGTATACTTCACCTATTTTAACATAATGTTTTCTCTCTCATCCTTAGGGATTCTATTTGTTCTACAATTTCACATAGATGATTCATGATTTCTCCCTCGTATTATATTGAGGATTTCATGTTACCAAATAGTTTCCTGAATTTCTTGTGTGATACTTTTCATTCACACTGACGACAATGATTTTTATTATAAATAACATTTGTAGGGGTTTCCCAAGCTCAAACCTAGTTGGAAAATACTCATATATTCCTAAAACACCCACTAACATAGGGATGAAGAAAAACTGAAATATGGAATATTCCTTACATCCTACAAGTTATGCCTTTATAAAATAATAGTTTTTTATCAACTACCTTTTTATTTCTCTCAAACTCGCAGAGTATCTAGTATATATTCACATTAGAAATGGAGAGTCTGAACTTCTTATTAAACTATTCCAGTCTAGCTTCCTGGATTATTAATGTTAAAAACATCTAGGCCATATGATTTATATATTGCTCCATTAAGATAATACCAATTCTGAAACTCAAAATAACATTCATTATAATAACACATACCATGATTTTCATACTTTGTTAATGTACTTATGGATTTTTCTAGAAATTATCCATCTCATTCAACTAGTGAATTTTTTGAAAACTCTTTTTTGAGTAAATCAAATACTACTAGTATAGCTTCATTTGGGAATGTGACATATTCCTAAATAGTATTTATATCTTCAGAGTGTCTTAATGGAATATCCTAAAATTTACCTATAGTATCTTTCAATATATCTCCACTAAAAATGAGTTCACTGTCTATGAACCAAAATTTTAAACAAACTGATAGAATATAATTATGATGTTCTAGTTCTCATTCATTTATTGAAGCTCAAGGGTCGTTTTTGAAATAATATTTTAGGATCAACCAATATTTTGGAAATCCTTCTCTATGTGTCTACAATAAGCTATATTCATATTGAACATAGCTATTATATGAGGGACTAGTTTCACTATTGATATTGTAAAACAAATCCATTAGTAATCTTTTTGTTCGTTACCAAGGGATTGGTTTCAAGGAGATCACATGCAATACTAGGTTTGTTTCACCAGGATATACACCCAGATCTTAGGTGGGTGACGACTTGATCTCTTTCATTTTCCACTTATCATTTAGTTTTTCCTATAGGTATTCTACATTGTTGAAAATTTTATTAATACCATTAGAGGCATGTTATATATCTCTATGTTCTAATTTTATCTGAGTATTAATATCATGGTTCTCTTTCAGACATTCCCAGATACTCTATGGAATACATGAGACTTCATCCTAATATTCTTGAGTTTCTCCTACTAATCGTCAGATATAATCATGTATAGTGGATCATCTAAATTTACATCCTCCGTCTATATCTATGGGTGGATTCATATCAGAGACAAGGGATCCAGACTGATTGGATGCATCCCTTCAATTTTTCATGTCAAGCATCTTCCAAATATCTCAAATATTTGGTCCAACATCAGACCATCTTGTGAACATATTTTATAATTTGATGAAAAATATTTCTCCATCAAGACATACTAGAATATTTAATAGGTTTTTGACTAAGAAACAAGCTCATAAAGGCTGAGATTTAGTACGCCTAATTTCTTCCTTCAACTCCTTCAACTTGTCATGAGTTTTCAGAGCATTCAACCCTAACTAAATTACCTAGGGTTTGTTCACATATTCTAATCTAGATTATTAAATTTATATATAATTTCTAATACAAATATAAATTATTTTGATCTCATAATACCTTAACCAACCTTCTAAATGACTATACTCATAATATAGACCATTCACCGTGGAATCTAGAATTTTCTTCCTAGGAGATCCACTAAAGTATTGTGCTGATTGGAAAGCTTTCTAACTAATAAATATGAATCTAGTGTTTAGATAACCATATCATTAATGGATGAATGATTTAATAGTGGAGAAGTAGGCACCCACCAGTATTCCAAATGGAAATGTTTGAATAATTTAGAATACTCCAGAGCCAAAAAAATTATTCCCCCTTCCATCAATGCGTTTCCCGATCACTATCCCATCCCCAAACGTGGTTTTTTGGATGAACCAGTGATGTAGTATGAGCCACAGTTCACCATTGAATCGTTACCATATGCATATTGCACTTGATGCTATGTGATTTTTTTAGTTATCGTGAATGATTATTCAAGCTATGGTGAGTGTAAGATGGAAAATTGACATTGGTTGTTTGACTCGTTGAATCATGTTCCAAAATATGCTTCCACTCCTGGAATTTTCAATAAATTTAAATAAATAAAAAATTTTAAAATAACAAAATATAATTATTTATATTACTTCTTATGATTCCACCATTTATATCTCCATGAAAATTAAATCTACCATTTAATCATTAAAATTATTAATTATGTGTATAAAAATATTTAAATTCACATTAAACTAAGTCAAAATAAAATTACCATGCCTTATAATTGAGTTCTTGACATAATACCATTAAAATATGTCATTGGAAATGTTAAATATATTTGGATCTAAATTAATTCAATTATAGTTGGGTATTAACAATAGGGAGGGCCTTATATGGTAGTTAAATATATTCTCAATAAGTTAACCATCCATATATGTCAAATGGATCTAATATAGGTTTTTGTTTTTTGTGGTAATAAATTCATTTACCCAAATACCTCTACACACTCATTAAATACACTCCCACGCATTAATATTTATAAATATTATCAAATATATATATTAAATATTGGTAATACAATAAAATTTATAAATATTCATTTAAAATTATAATGACATTTATATGTTTACTTTTATAAGTTAATGTTTATATATTTTAAACTTTTATTTTACCATTTATTATTATAATAATTTTTATAGAAATATTTTAAACATTATAATAACGGTTATATATTTTAATTTTTTTACTAACATTTTTTGATATTATAAAATTTATAAATATATATTTAAATTCATAGGACTGTTTACATACATTATTGGTTCTATATTAGCATATATAAGTATACACATTCTATAGAATAAAATTTAATATATATTTTTTTACAATAACTTGTATGTATTTAATGTATTTCTCTACTCATATTACATTATTACATACAAATTTAATTATATATATGCATACATGTTTCTGTACATAAATATATATATATGTGATGCATAATGTATTTTAATTATATTTTATTACCAAATTTGTGGTAATATGATTATTAAATTTAGTTTATATGTATTTATTATTATTATTATTATTATTATTTAAAACGTTTTGACTTCAAACTTTTTATAAATATAGAATATTCACCTTATACAAAACATAAATTTTTTCTGCACATCTATTTTTATATACAAAATTATTTATTACATTTATATAATTTTAATTTTAATAATATGTAATGGTGTTTTATACTTCTATTATTATTAAATTTATTTTTTATGTATCTATTATTGTTATTGTTTAAAATGATTTAACATAAATTTCTTTTTATTAATATATATATATAAATTTTAAAACTTTTCATATACTATTAGTATTTATAAATTTGGCATACATATCTTTATTATTATTATTTAAAATATTTTAAATGAAAAATAAATAAATTTAATAAATAAATTTTTTCATTTGAATATAGATTTAGAAAAGCACAAAAATAGTTTATGATGTATTTATCTTTAAATAAATTGGAGGTATTCAATTACATTCTTAATGTTCAACAGCCAAATTTAAGATAACTGTGATATAATATATAATATTATTATTTTATTGTGACCATTAAAACCTAGATACAAAAATTAGTTATATGAATAGGAAAAATCACAGTATATAAAATAATTAAAAATGATTTAAATAATAAAAATGTATTGATGTATTTGAAAAAAAATATCTAATCGATTTCCAATAAAGCCATTTTGTGCTTCAAAATTACAATTTCTTCAAAAAACATTTTTTTACATTTTGTACATGGATATTGTAATTTACTTGTACCCAAGCCACGAATTTTCACTGCATAATCAATTAATTACCAATTGAAATAAATAAACACATAATATATTATTAGTTAAACCTTTAGACACTTGAAATATAGAAAGATAATGAAATGTAAGAAAAAAATAGTTGATACATAAAACAAAATAGTTTCACAAATAAAAATTGAAACACATGAATTTAATATTGATAGGTATATAACATATTTCTTTATATATTTTATTGATTTTCATTGAACTAATTTTTATGATCTTCTAATATTGAGTTGTATCTTATATATAATGTGGTGTCTTCATCTACTCTATCAAATCTTTCATGATCAAATTATTGTTCTAAACGCAACTTCAAAAAATATTATAAGTAATATGTGAGATGAACTAAATAGAGTAAAATAATATATAATTGAAAGTATTAAAAATTAACATGTTATTTAGTAAAGAAAACTCATAAATAATATGTTCACAGTCTGAACAATTTAAATCCCTATTATATTGATTACATCCTGTGAACATTTTAGGAAATTATCATTATTGGATAATATTTGTCAGAAATTGTGGTTCATTTTTTTACAAACATTAATTTATGTATGGTTTTAATGTTCTTGGGGCTATACAATTAATTTATGGTGGAAAAATATATATGATTCAAATTGTGATTTTATTCCAATTAGGAATATAAAGGTGAATGGTGAAGTTGATAGATCCCTATAAGATGTATTAACCCAAAATGGTGAACCATTTTTTCTTTTTATGTTAAATATGATGATCACACCTTGCTACTGGTCACACATAGTGTAGTTAGACATAGTGGGTACTATTTTTTTACTGAGAGTGTGTTTTATCTATTGTTTTTTGCCAATGTTTGTTTCTCACAATTAATTTGTATCAACGTATATTGATCACACATAGTGCATATCCTATTTTGATTGTCTATGGAATTTATGAGGAGGTTGTATCAATGTTTATTTTTCACACATAGTGTGTATCATGTATTTTTTCCTCAACATTTCATAATATATTTTGTGTCAAGGAATCAAAAAGATTGGATGTTGAGATAGGAAAACAATTTGGAATCTGTGTGTGTGAGTGCACTCCTCCCTCAGCTGGTATTGTTTTCAAGGATGAATGATTTTTATTCCTACATATATTGAAGTTTAGAACCACTCCATCAAATGAACAAAAAATTTATTAATAAAATTACATTTATATTTAATTAAATATCTTATTTTTTTATTATATCTATTTGTATTTAAAAAATAGTTATGTATTATTACAATTGATAATATAGTTGTTGAATATTGATCGGGTGACTAGTTTAAATATAGGGTTCTAAAAAATCCTATTTACGCTGACAATGGAAGTGATTCCTCATCCAGTAGGATCAATCCATATGAACCGCATTTATCAATGATTATAAGGGAGATATCATTTCTGTTCTTTTCCCTAAACAAATCCGAATCCAAAATCAAATAACATAATCATGGTCGAAACTGTTTATGGGAGATGTTCAAACACATCGAGATCATGGCTCAAACCAAGTTCACTAAACAGCCCCATGAAAGCCCCACCATCGCGAACCATACAAATAGGGCATATTATAGGGAAATAAAAGTATTTATATCAAGACTTAATAATTATTAATATGTAAAATATTTTTTTATAGTATAATATGAATACCTTCATTCAATTATTATTACATTTAAAATTATTTTAAAAAAATGTTATTTTTTGTTAATATTCATATTCATTTAAGGAATCTATTTTGAGGAATTAATTTATGGTGGAAATAAATAATATTTTAATAAAATATATTATTAAATTAATTTTAATATAAATGATCTTATAATTTTTATAACGTCAAATGTTTTTTTATTAAGGTTTGAAAACTATTTTTTTGTCAACACCAATAAATTTTAAATAATTATTTGTTTTATTTTAATAGTAAAAATTCCAATATATAGAAAACTATTTAGATAAAATTTATATTATTTTTTGAATCAGGACATTAAAATTATCCATTGGTGAAATTTTCATAATTTTATGAAACAATCGATTTTTTTGGTAAAAACTAAGTACACCAAAAATATATAATGTTTTTATAACATCATAATGACCTAATAGTGATGTAATAAAATACTATAAAATGGATATTCCACAAAAAATATGGTTAATATATGATATAATATAATTTTAAATTTTTTTGATATATTTTAGAAATTATTAGGGAATCCTCCAAAACTTATTCAATGTTTTAAGATTTAAAAACAATTTCTATTAGAGTGTAAGTCACAAAAACATAATAAAAGGAATTATTTTAATTTATTATTCCCTAGGCCTTCAAAATATATTTTACACTCCCCTTATATATATATCATGGGAATACCATGGTTTTATTTATGGTTTTGAATATTGATTTTGTAGTGTCCAGAACCAAAATAATAATGAATTCTCCCTCCATTATTATATATACTAACCCAATATATTATTCATATTCAGTAAAAATACTAAAATATCATACACACTATAATATTTTATCCTTATATTACTCTAAATGCACCCCCAATTTCCCTTGAAGCCTCATCCAAGCCATTGGGATCACATATCCAAGTCTGTGTTCCTTCCGTTTTCATTTTTATCCTTGTTTCCTTATACTATTGAAAACTTTTATTTTCAATTAACATATATGGGGAATGATTTATCGCCTCACCCATCCTTACATTATTATGTTTTAATGATGAAAGACCCATTTTTCAAACCTTAATTCTAATCGTGTACACCTGTTACCGTGACAATCTTCGTAAGGGATTTCTCTCTTCCCATTTCCATTCATGAATTTATTTTATGCTTCTAGATTCAATTTCAAATGTCGTGATATTGTGTTCCATGATTCAATTGTTGTTACATTAACATATAAAGGATTATATACTACATTATCTTCCATTAACAAATTTTTTAACTTTCTATTTGACGTCGTTTTCCTACTAAAATTGCAACATGAATTTCCAGGAAAAAATCATTATGTTGTAAATATCATACTCATTTCTCAATCTAGGGTATTCAACATTATCATAATATACTTATTGATTGGTTAATTAAATATATGTATTCCACATTCCATTTCAGTGTAATAAGTTATTATTTTTAATGAATAAATGTTGTATGTGTCTCACATATACATGAAAATGAAATGATTTTCAAGGGTTGTCTTGAAAATGCTCAAAAGCATTTTGTAATGTTTAATATCATGATAAGACACATGCAACTAGGGTTTAATCATTATAATTTATGTAAAATGAGGGTTTAATCTTGATAAGTCACATTCAATGAGGGTTTTCTCATACTAATCCATGTGCAATGATACTTGGATGATGCTAATATCTCATTTAACATGGTTTGCACATTTCAATGTCAGGATTATCATGCTATATCATGCCTTATGTTCATGTTTTTTGTACCCCATTGATATGACTATTGACTAACATGTATTTTCTTCAAAATTTTATTCCATGTTTACTCCCTTACTGGGATTTATAGGTCACCCCTTTTATATGTTTTTACGCATGATATCCATTGTAGTTTTATGTGAGAAGGAGTATTTATGAACATGTTAAGGAGGTTTTATATAAAGAAGTTATATTTCATGTTTTAAGTCATATTTTAATGTACCTAATTCCAAAATACACTATACTTACAAATATTATGGGGTTATATTATATGGGATATCATGTATTCAATCATGTATAAATGTTTAATTAGATCAGGGTTGTTATAGTTGGTATCATATAAATGATTAGTTATTTTTTGGGATTAATATTTAAAATCATTAGTGAGAGACATAGGAATATGACTAGGAATAAGAAATAAATCTGTGAATTTTTGTGACACTAGAGTAAGTGGATTATCAATGAAATTTATCCCTATCTATATACAAACATATAGATGTTTCTATGAGGTAGATGTATATAGGGGTAAAACATGAAAACTCTATATTGATGAAGACTCTAATGGGAAAAGGAGCATGATAATGTCCCTTAATTCACTCTTTATTTGACACACTTTGGAGATATTATCTAGTGAATTCATAAGCTTAGTATGAACCCTTATTAAGGGAACAAAATATCTTATAAGATATAAGTTAGGAAATAGAACGTCGATATATTAGATTGAAGCCTATAAACTCACATGTTAAGGAAATAAAAGTAATTTAGAAGTTCTCCAATTAATTTCATTATATTCCAGTTTATGTGAACAACATACCCACAATTTTACTTAAATTCTATGTACTAGTGGATAATAGGATGAATCAGACTAACAACTGATCTGATGGAAAATGTGATGACTGTTCTAATGGGATTCTCAATCCTATGTGAGAAATAATCACAAACTTTTTCATGATACTCTCTTAGCTAACACATGTTTTTAATAGATTGTTTGACGAAAAATAACATCTAACCCCCCCCCCCCATATAATAATTAATACGTCTCAATTTATAGCTTGATGACATAATGGGATATTACATTAAATGGATCGTCAAACCCTCAATTGACAAACAATTGATGAATTCCTTTGAGAAGATCACCTCTTTACATCAGTGTTCGGAATATAAGAAGTTTATTCTAACTGCATCTTTTATTTGGGTTTCATATGATCAATGGAGGATATTGATAAAAAAATATGAATCATGAGGAATAGATTGAGGAAATGAAATGGAAGGATTCTTGGAAAATGTTTATCAATGAATATATTCCTCGGACCCTCAGAATTAAGATGGAATGTAATATCCTTTCCTTCAATAAAATGTATAATGAATCTATTGGGGAATACAGTAAAAACATCAAAAGACCTAGAAGGTATGCCTCTAGTTTCTCTGTCACCCCCGAATGCATGTTAGACCACTTATTTGGTGGGATTTTTCCTACTATATGAAAATCCCTATAAATATATAACATTGATAGATTTGAGTAAATTGTTCGATATTCCCTCAAAGCCAAAATGGAGATTCGAGAATCCCAGGGGTATCATATGGGTAATAATTTGAATGTGGACATTAATTCTAGCATTCATATGGATAAATCAAATGGTTCTATGAAATTTGAGCATCTAACTTGTCAAAAATTTGGAAAGAAGCACCACAGAAATTACCTAAGCGGATCAAGGAAATTCTATAGGTGTGAAATAGAAGGGAATCTAGACAATAGTTGAGAAAATAATAAACCCTTAAATATTTAAGATGAAAGGAATTATTTGGCTGACCCTCAGTACATTGTTAATTTCAAAAACTGCATTGAACCAAGGAACATTGAAAGACACTACCCTTAGCTAAGTATTTTTCGAGGGAACCAACAACATCTGTGGCATCTAGGGAATACTTTTTCCATCTGTACTGCAAAAGTAAATTATGAAAATAACGTGTCGACTTTTATTCTAGTTATTAATTCATGAATAGAATACCTGAATTTTTTTTGGTTCTACAAATTCTTTTGTTTCAAAAAATCATAGTACTACAATCCAAACAAAAACACAATGCCTGGAAGTAGAGATGATGGTGATAAAGAAAAATGGGCTAGTTATAGAATCCCATTTATATAACTCCTTCCCTATCACAATATTTAGATTTAACTTGTTTAATATCTTTTTCACACATCCCTTGGTGGGATTTGATGCAATTCATTTCATACACTAGATTTCCCTATACAGTATCAACATAAATTTCCATAGAATGAAAATAAATCTCCATATAGAGAATCAATCTCTGATTCAATAAAAATTAATGGAGGAAAATGAATAATCATTATCATAGTCATATCAAGAATGGATATTATAGCCTTTTTTTCTTGCATATCATTCTCAAATTATTGAGTCTAAGGAAATAACCATCCTCAAAGATATTCCAATTTTTTGGGAATTCACTGATGTGTTTTCGAAGGAATTGTTTGGTCTTTCCCCTACTGGGAGGTTGAGTATTTGATCGATCTTATACGTGATGAATTATCAATATCCAATAGTCCATATAGAAATGTTTTTGTGGATATTTTGTATCAAAAGAAACAACTATAATACAATCTGGATAAAGGATTTATACGCCCAAGTGGTTTACATTGGGGTGAACCAGTACACTTCTTAAAAAAAGATAGATGGTTCAATGCTCCATTTAATTAATTATTGTCCACTCATTAAAATAATGATAAATAGAAAATAATCCTTTTTGCATGAATGTATTAATTTTTCAATTAGTTGTGTGTAGAAAAATAAAATACCAAGGTGGACCTATGATTAGAATATTACCAAGAAAGGGGGAAGAAGGAGGATATCCCCAGGACTATTTTTCATAAAAGGTAAGAACAATATGAATAAATTGTATTAACCTTTGGACTCACTAATTCTCTATTAATATTCACAGAGTTGATAAATATCGTCTTTATATATTACCTCGACAAAATTTTTTTAGTTATTATAGACGACATTTTAATATACTGAAAACCCAAAGAGAAATATTAAGGGCATATGATCATTATGATAGAAACCTTTTGAAGGGATAATCATAATCAAATGTATAGAATGTGTGATTTTTGTTTGATATAAGTATTTTTCATGGGTCATATCATCATAAGAAATGGGGTATCATTGGATCCTTCCATGAAAAAATTGTTTGAGGGATGGCTGAGATCAACATCTGTGATGGATATCCATAGCATCCTTGTATTTGTTGGATATTATCACTGATTTGTGAGAATTTCCACCCTAATATCAGTCCCTCTTACTAATATTACTTAAAAGGGAGTCAATTTTTTTTTAATGATGAATTTGAGGAAATATTCATGGTTTTGAAAAAGATTCTTAACACATTCCTTGTGCTCACACTACCTAATAGTTGGGATATTTTCATAATCTTCAACAATTCTTCCAAAAATGGTTTTGGATGGGTGTTCATAAAAAAATACAAATTCATTGCCTACACATCAAAAAAGTTGAAAATTCATGTGAACAACTATCCAACACCTGATCTCGAGTTTGAATCAATGATCTTCGCATTGAAAATCTTGTGGCATTATATCTCTTTGGAGAAGTGTGAAATATATAAAGATCAAAAATGTTTCAAATATATATTCACACAAAAAGAGATGAATATTCTCCCATGAATATAGTTAGAGATCTTTATGAATTTCAAATACTCAATCCACTAACATTATCAGAAATCAAACAAGGTGGAAGATGCTCCATGTTGAAAGGACCCACCAATTATTTCATTGGTGATAATTGAAAAGGATCCAATCTTATTATATTTAATGAAGATAGATATGGGAATTATAAATAAGTGAACATAATATATCCATTAAAATTTATTTCTCAACCATAACTTTTGTAAATGTTAAATGGTGTTAAAAATGATGATGTGGGAATTCATTAGAATGTGGAAGCTATCATAAAAGGGAAATCCTAAGAGTTCAGAGTTAATGAATAAGTAATTGTGAGATTGGGATCAATTCAACGTGTTACATAAAATATTGAGTAAAACAAATAAATTTTGGATGATTCACATAGTTTTAATTTCTCTATTCACCTAGGAAACAAAAAAATGTATCGAGATATCCAAGAGCACTATCAGATGGATAACATGATGAAAAAGATATATTAAATAAATCAAAGTTCTAGGTATGTTTTTATTTAATGGATGAGAGGCATAAGTCTAAGGGAATGATGATAACATTACCAATACCAACATTGAAATGGGAAATCATCACCATAGATGATATAACAAAACTTTTGTAGAGATCAATAGAAAACAATGTTATTATGGTCATTATGAATCATTCTACAAATACTACACACTTCATTGTAATTTTAGAGGATTTATTACTAGATCTAGCGGTATGGATATACATCAGATAAGTGGTCATAAATCATGGAGTTACATTATCAATTATATCTAATAGAGATGCAATATTCACCTCTATGTTTTGGAAAAGTCTCCATCGTGATCAAAATAATGATTTGAACTTCAGCACGATATGTCATGCTCAAATTGATGGCCAGTATGAGAAGAAAATCCCAACACTTGAGGATGTGTATAGATATTTATCAATGGAACTAAAAGTAAAATGAGACTAATATCTTCCTCTGGTTGAGATGTCTTAATAAAATAGGTTCCACTCATGCATCCAAATGGAACCCCATATATCCCTTTATGGGAAGATCTGCAGAACACTGGAATGTTGGGATGCAGATGGGGAATGAAAAATTCTAGGTCTTCAAATGGTTGAGTTAATGGAGAAGAAGGTTAAAACCATTCTAAATTACATCAATACTCCTCAGTGTCAACATAAGATCTATGCTGACAACTATTGATGAAACCTGGAGTTCCATGTTGGAGACACGGTATTCCTCTGCAATCTCCATACAGGATAGAAATGAGATTTGGGAAGAACGGAATCCTTATTCCAATGTACATCGACCCTCTTAAGATACTTGATCTCATCAGAGTAGTGGAATATCGACTAGAACTACCACTGAACCAATCTTACTTACATGCTTTATTCTATTTGTCCCTCTTAAGAAAGTATATTACAGACCCCTCACATGTACTCAATCTAGAGGTGGTACCACTAGAGAATGTCCTATATTATGAGTAGTATCCTGGGAAGCTGTTAGATCATAGAGACAATGTTCTACATAATAATATGATTCCCATTGTTGAAGTGTTATGGTGAAACCAAGTGATTGATGAAGAAATGTGGGAACCAAAGTAATTGATGAATCTGATTTACTCTGATTTGTTTTATTGTGGGAAAAGTAACTTTCAAGGGTGAAATTACATAATGTGTGAAGTTTGTAATGACTAAAAAATTAATGAATAAAATTCCATTTTATTAATTAAATATCTTATATAGTTTTATTATACCAAATTTAATTTAAATGACTATAAAGTATCAATTTTGGGGATAATATAGCCTTGTAGATAATCACATGACTAGTATTAAAATAGTTTTTTTAAATCCTTTTAACATAGAAAAAGGATGTGATGGCCTCGACCAGTAAGAGAATTCCTGATAAATCCTATTTATCTATGATTATAAGGGAGATTGAATTCCTTGTATTTTACATAGACCAATCCCTATAAGTTATCTGACAACTTATGCATGAGATAAAGAATTCATTATATTAGATCATGTTCAATGAGATCACGACCTAATCCATGTTCACCGAACGACCCCATGAAAGCACCACCATCACACACCTTACACATAGGGAGTATACGGGTTCAATAAAGAGATATATATCAAGACACTAACATTATGAATATATACATAATTTTTGTATAGAATATTGAATATACATTCATTCTTTTTCTGTTACGTTGTAAATGATTTTTTCAAAAAATATTTTTTTTGGTTATTATTCGAATTCAATTAAATAAACAATTTTGAAGACTTGATTTAATTTTGAAGGAAATGATATCTTAATAAAATATTATTATTAAAATAATTTTGTGACATATGATCATATAATTTTTATTAATTTAAATGTGGTTTTTATTTATGTTTTAAAACAATTTTTATAAAAACCATTCATTTATTAAAAAATGAATATTTTTTTTAAAAGTAAAATTTAAAATATATATAATTTTTTTAAATGAAATGAATATTGTTTTTTGAATGAGGACATCCAAATTATCCAATTGTAAATTTTTCATAATTTTAAGAGACAATTGAATTTTTGGATAAAAATTAAATACCGCATAAATATAAAATGTGTTTCATGACAACATAATGAACCAATATGAATGTAATAAAATACAATAAAAGGTATATTCTACCAAAAAAAAATTTTCCCACTAATATAATGAAATTTCCGAATTTATTTATTTATTTTATAAAGCATTAGTGATTCCTCCAAGACTTATAAACTGATTTATGATTTTAAAAAAATTTCCCGAAGAGTGTGACTCACCTCTACATGAGAAAATGAAATATTATAATATAGTTTTCCTTTGTACATATAACCCCTTTCCAATAAACCATGGAATAAAACATTGCTTTTGTTTGTGTTTTTTAATATTTCAGTGTATACTATCCAAAAACAAAATAATAGTGAATTCTCCCTACATTCCTATATAAACCAACACAAGAACTCATTAATCTTCACTAAAAATCCATGAAGATTTTCCAACCACTTCTATATACTCCCTAAAGACCTCTCAAGGCTCCCCCAATACACAATAATCCTCTACCAAGCCTTTGGGAACAAAAATTCAAGTAAGGGTTCCTTCCTTTCTCATTTTTGTCCATGTTTCCTTATATTTTTACACCATTATATTTAAAGTTGTAGTATTTTTTGAACCTCTGCATATTTCCCTTACTATTTTTGAATGTAGAGAGACCCCTTTCTCTCTCGTTAGTTGTTCATGTGTACACCTGTTTCCATCCCAAAATTGTGTAAGGTATTTCACTCTTCTCATTTCCATTCATGCATTTATTTTATATTATGCTTCTAAATTCAATTTCATATGTTTTGATATAAAGTTTCATTATCCACTTAATATCCATTTAATTTATACATTAAGAGAGACCCATATATATCTCATCAACCATTTTTTTTGAATTTCTATTTGAAATCATTATGCTGACAAAATTTCACTATGATTTTCATGGTAAAATCATCGTGTAGTGAATACCATACCCATTTCCCTAACAAGGGTGTTCACCATTATGAACATGTACATATTGATTTGTGACATACATGTATGTATTCCACATTACTTGTTCGTGGAATAAATTATGACATCTAATTAATCTATCTTGTATGGGGACCAAATATACCTGAAAACGAAATGATTAGGAAGGGTGCACACTGAGAGTACTCCAACTCATTGGATGATGTTTAGTTTCATGATACTCCATGTGAAATGGGGGTTTACTCATGCTAATTCATGTGCAATGAGGTTTTAATCATGCTAATTCATTTGAAATGAGGGTTTACTGAAATGATTATAAAGGGTTCCCCTAACAGCTCTTCAATGCATTAGGTAATTTTTATTATCATGATACTCCATGTGAAATAAGGGTTTACTCATGATAATTCTTGTTCAATGAGGGTTTAATCAGTATAATTCATGTACAATGATGTTTTACTGATGCTAATTCATGTGAAATGTAACACCCTGATATTTATGAGAAGTATATTTTTTTATGTCTTATGTTATACGAAACATCAAAGGAATCTTTCACTACACACAACACTAGCTTGGCTTTCATTATATGAAATAAAAACCTTCCTTGATAGCGTGTGTTTTACGCAATATCGAGTTTCACTAAAAAATGATATGTTATTAAAATATTATATAAACTAGCCTTTATGAATAGAAATATCCACTTTTTGAAATTTTATAAATTTTATCTTTCAAAATGGACTTCATTTTTTGGATTTGGAATATCAAAAATAGCCTTGGGAAAAATTTTGGTATCTTTCTGAAAACAGTCAATTTTTTATGAATAGTGAAAACACTAGGTTACTATTTAAAACCCGAATTTTTATTTAAATATGTATTTATTTTATTTAAATTTATTTTAGGTCTAAATTGATACATAATACCTATATAAGTTCAATTTAATTCATTGGAGTCATTTTATAATAACTTTATATATATATAAATTATATTGAACTTTTCACTATCTTTTACCCACCTCCTAGGAGAATTTGCAAATGTACATAAAACATAATTTTACTGCTTCTGTGAGTGGAATATAAAACATCAAGGAGACATGGTTAATATCAAGGTGTAAAACGTGGTTTAATAAGATAAAAATAATTTTTGGTGAATTGTGACTTTTTACTTTTATTTACCCCGGTTAAATTTAAATAGGGTAATTAAGGGTAAAAATGATATTATTATTACACTAATAGATGTTATTATTCTATTTAATAAGAGTAATTTGACTGAAAACACTCTTAGGAATAAAATATTACACTTTAGGTCCACTTTTATTAGATTGGGACATTTATTATTATTTTATTTAAAAAAGTGTTAAAATAGTTAAAATCCAGGTTTAATACCTAAAAACAGTTTTATTGTTGGGTTATACATATGATAATATCGACTATAAATATTAATTAGAAAATTAAAAGTATTTCCTACATAATTGTATTTTATTTATAATTTTTAGGCATTAAATAAATTAATTTCTTTATGACACAATGATGATGTAGTAATTACCTTGTTTATGAAATATTAACATAATTGATATTATAAATACCTAAATTAATGTAATTTTAGACTTTTTATGAATTTAACTAATTATAAATGTTAATATATCATGTTATTATTGATCTAATTAAATATGTTCGAACTAATAACGTTGATATGATTTTTAGAAAAATTCAAAAACCAAATAGTGTCAAACTTGACATAAAATAGTTTTTAAACAAATATTATATTATTATTTATTATTATATTACTAAAAATATATGTTTCCAAAAAATGACTTATATAAGGTTATATATATTAATAATAAACCACTTGGGGTTCAATTGGCTTTTTATAGTTAGTTTATTAACCATATAGTGTAAGAAAACAAGAAGACACGGCAAAAGATAAAACATTTAACTTAGAGTTAAATCTAAATGATAATGTTAAAATAGTACCCTAAACTTGTCTAAAACCTATTGGTTGATATGATTTCGACCCATCACCACTTTATCTTGAAAATAAATCAATTTGGAGCTATTATAAACCGAATATGACTTTATTATAAAATAATATTTTACGTTTTTCCTAAGGTGCCCCTCTCCTCCCTTATAAAAGGGAACCTCCTCCATCTCCCTCTCATACCATTTTGAGCCTTCATGCTCGGAAAAACCCTTCCCATTTACCCTATAAACTTTTTTAGAAACATTATATAGGTCCTGGTCTTTTTCAAAGTCCAATTTTACTGCCCTAAGATGAGGTTTCAAAGAGGCATGTCGAAGAAGAGGTAATGTCTGTTACCGATTCTTTCAAATTTATTTCTTCTTCTACATTCCCTTCATTATTTGTTTCTTGATGAAGTAATAACATAAGTATCTATAATATAATGATATGTTATTATAAATATGAAACAACCATATTTCAACTTATAACCATCCTACGGAAAACAAAATCACCACGTGTGCGTACGTATGGAATACCGTCTTCACGCCGTGGTGTAATCTGTTTGCCACCACCACATTACTTGGATGGGTATAATGGTGTAAATAACAACTAAATATTATTATTTTATAGTGGTATTGATTATGAAATATTATACATACACTTCAATGCAATTCCACGATCATGGGAATGATATCATCGTTCGTGCGTATGTACGACATACCATCTCCACGATGTGATGCGACTCACACTACATGATCTTCATTAAGTATTGATTATATAAATTAATTGAATGAATAAATATGATATATATTACACTAATACCATTCTGGAAATGAGGTATCTATAAACTAAAAAGAAGAATAAGAATTTATTCGACAAAACATGCATAAGAACATAAAGAAATGAACACCCAAATAACAAGTAGCAATGAAATATTACTAATAAGAAGATATGAATATGACCATATATTATATAATAACAATGTATATGAATATTTAATAAGTAAATGAAATTATTTAAATCATTATACCGGAGGTTTGGATATGTAGGAAGCAAATCGGACCTAAGGCAAGGGAAGATCTCACAATCTCATTTTTATCTGAGACTGTTTGTACTTCAGAATTTACTGGGGCATATTTATCATCCACATCCATATTTCATCAATATATAATATTATTTCTATCCTCTTAAAATTGTTTAAATTCAATTTTACCTATTGGGGATTTTTAGTAAAATATGCGAAAGGAATATTTTGTCATTTTCAGTATGAGATAATTTTTGACTACTTCCACCAATGTACGAGAATAATGTTTTTTTAACTTATACGGCATGAATGGATTTTTATAATTTCATAAAACATTATTTCCATTAAGATTACTTTACAAGTTTTCAAGTTCATTTTAAATAAACTTTTTTTATATTAAAATTGTATGACACGTTAAGAAATGAAAAAAACATTTGAAGTAGAAAGGATATTTTCCACAAGAATAAAGTTCAAGTGTTTTATCAAAATTATTTTCCATATATGATAATATATGGCTCTATTTCTATCCCTATTATTACATTTATTTTATTATGTTATGATGGATTTATTTTTATGAATTACTTTCATGGATTATGTTATGATGGAATGATGTTTACGAATCTAATTTTTATTACATGGGTTATGATATGATGTATGATTAATGATTTTGTGGCCCACATAAGAATAGTTTTATTATGAGATGGGTGGAACGTATATCTCCATCCAATGAATTGGGTAAAGATATATATCTCATGGGATAGATAGGGATGGAATGATAAGTTAATCCGGTTCAGTGATACAGGATTGGAACGAGGAGTGAACTCAGTTCAGTAATGGACTATGTCCGCATTGATGGTATTGGGAAAGAGCCTTGACTAATAGGAAATGATTTTCTATGATTATGTGTGTATGCCACAATGTTTCATGTTTTATGTTATGATTATTGGGATTACATTTCACTACTATGATTTATCCCATGTTATAATATTATGATCTTTTTTGCAGGTTATGAATTTCAAAATATTATGTTCTTATGAATATGATATGATTGATATTTCTTGTTTTTACCCTTAATGAGCATTTGAGCTCATAATTTAGTATGTTTTCTTTTCCCTATGTCAGGAAGAAGGGTATTAAGTCGGATATGCCAAAAGGGACTCTAGATATGATGAAATAAAAGGGAAACAATGTAGATTATTTATGAACTAGTTGTTTACGTTTCCTAGTTTCTAAAGACACTATACCTATATGGTCCTATCATGGTTTTTTCTTATATTGTAATAATTATTCTTCCATTATGAAGTAATAACCATGTATGTAAATTATAGTTCATTATAGTTGGTATTAGTGGAAAGGTATAGTCATCCATTGGAAACTAGGATGTGAAAGCCTTAGTAAGAACTATAAGGGTATGTCTAAACATAAAACACAATATTAGTGTTTTAGAAATGGTCATGAACAGCCTATGATAAGACTTAAAGTGTAAAATATTATTCTTGATTATGTGGTTTTCCTATTATGATTAGTGTTTCTCACACTATGCTTATTGGTTTTACTCAATGGTTGGAACCCAAATGAACCGTGTTAATGCTGAATGTGATGGGAAATGCAATGATTGTCCCCCTGAGCAACCAAACGTTATGGCATCTGGAAAGAAAAATCATGTATCCATGATCAGACAACATTTTCAAGCTATAAATCATGCATGAATTCCAAACGAGTAAAGGAAGTAGCACCATTCTATTAAACCCATCATGAGGCAGCGTCCAACATCATTCAGTGGGTCTTCTGATCCATAAGTGGCTGAACAATGGATTAGTACCACTGAAAAGATATTTTCAGTCCTGAAATGTTTTAAACATGATAATTTATTCTTAGCAGTATATCATTTGGAAGGTGAAGCTGATCAATGGTGGAATATTATTTAGAATACAAGGCAATGGGATGAAAATGAGTCCATGGAATGGCACGAGTTCAAGAAATTATTTTTCAATAAGTATTTCCCTCTTATTCATCGATCAAAGATGGAGAAGGAGTTTCTTGAACATGAGAAAAATGATGATGAATCTGTTGGTACCTATGAAGAAAATTTTACAAGACTTGCAAGGTACGCTTCCAGAATTATTATCCAACCTGAGAGTTTGATTGATAGATTCTTTAGTGGCTTAAAAAAGGTTTTCGAAGGGCGTTAGCCCTAAGGGACATCAATAGCTACCAGGAAATTGTTCCATGTGCTCTCAAGGTTGAGATGGAGATTTGAGTAAGCCATCATTCATATGGGTTTGATAAGAAGAGGAAAATGGAATTCAAGGGAAAATATAAATGCCACACTGAAAAGAAGATGAGTTTTCCCTTATTCTAAATGTGTGGAAAGAAACATGGAGGTAATTGTTTTAAAGGGACAATTAAATGTTTTAAGTGTGGAAAAAAAGGTCATCGGATAATTGAATGTTGAAATAATGGGCAGAAGATGTCTAATGATGCGAACAAAGAAAGGGATACACAGAATACACCTCCTACACATCAATTTATCAAGTGCAAGGAAATGGGGAATTATGCCAATAAATGCCCTAATCCAAGGGTTTTTTATGATGATTGATGGCAACAAACTCATAAGGCCAAAGACAAAGAAACTCACATGCAATTTCTATCGGCGATGTGGAGTATGATAACGAAGTGGTGAAAGGTACACATACCATCCACTCTAAAGTTGTAAATGTTTTATTTGATTCTGGATCCACCTAATCTTTTATTTCTGAAGATGTTTCTATGGGTATCACCATATTACCTCAGCAGTTAGATATTGAGTTGGTTGTGACAACCCCTAATAGCACAACAGTTTCATCAAATGATAACAATTATTCTCCGATTGATGTTAGTGGGAAAGTGCTTCCTACAAATATAGTGATCCTTCCAATTGTGTAATTTGATGTGATTCATGGCATGGATTGGATTTCTTTATATGGTGCTCATATCAATTTCCAATGAAGGGGAATCAAATTTAATATTCCCAACCAATATACTATCATCTATCGATGCAAGGATGAATATTGTCACGACCCCCTAACCACAAAGTGTACCCCACCTTGGTCGGGAATGCAAAAAAGGGATATAATGACCCCTGAGTCCCGCCTCCAGGCTCCGGGTTGGTGACTACCACCAGGTGTATAATAAACACACAAATGGGAGGCATTACCCACTAAGAGAACACATGCGGAAGAGAGAGATAAGATAGACACCAACCAACTCCAACTCAGAACTAAATTATAAAAGATACCCAATTACATATATGAAATGTCATGAAAAGTACTACAAATAAAAGGGGAAGACTGCAAGTTCCCAAAAGAAAGTAAAAATAGCTGTGACCACAAGCCCGAACAGCTCCGGCAACCACAAGATAGTAGTAACCAGCCTGACCTCTGACCTTCTCCAAGTGGCCTGAAAAATAGTTTATGTATGCGTAGGATGAGTATAACATCATACTCTGTAGTATCCACCCTAAAGCCTCTCGTGAAAAAGTAATGAAAGCATGCTAAATCAAAGTGAACAACCACAAAACTAACTCGTTACCTAACAGGTATACTATGTTCCCAGCCTCACCATGGCTCCTCTCACCAGGTACCACATACAAGAGTATAGAATATAGTAATGAATATCAAGGTTACCCCACTACTACTTCCCCACTGGTTTTCCACTTTTCCCCAATGAAATATGTCATGTGCATCTCTATCCCATGGCTTGCCCATATAATCTTTGGCTAAGCTCCACAATCTACACCACGTGCATCACAAAGGCATGACTGTAGACACTTGGGCTAAGCACCACAACCTACTCACTAAAAAAAGTAACCAGGTAGTTTCTGGGAGCCACCATAGCTCACATAACATGTATCATACATCGGGTATTTTACCTCATGCCATTACAGCCCCTACACCGAGTAAGGATCCTCAAGCCATCACAGGCCATACAAGTTACACCTATAGTAGTCCCTAAGACACTGTATCCAGAATATATGTGTGCGAAATAACCACAAGCTATTACAGCCCTCTACACACATATATGGTGAAACTAACCGCTATTCCAATGACAGTAGTGTCTACCAAGATAATAGAGCAGGGCTAAAGGTGGTTGTCATCCATTCATCCTCCCACTAGAATGTTGGGGAAAACACCCCCCAAGGATAAGAATCATCGGGGTGTTAGTTGCCCTTACTGACAGGGTGGAGTAGCGTATAAAAACACAAAAAGTACAAAATATACTATAACTCACAACCACAATATGGGCATAACCTAGTATTAGAAACAACTACATCTAACATCTCTCGGATTCCAGGCTTCCACTTCTAAGACTAGGTATCCTATAAGGACACAACCAATTAAAGAACTTCATTAGGTCACTTTATTCCCTTTTCATCAATTCCTATTTAGGTTAATTAATTATTTTTACATTAATTAACCATGAACACAACCACATTAAACTTCAATGGCATAATATTCAAAATAATCTATCCCTTCAAAATTTCTCAACCTCATCATTATGTTTCATCAAACTCCAACCCCATGGGTTAACATCATTTATTCAAACATTCATTACCGAATTACATTCCCATATTCAGAGGAATTCTAGAAACGAAACCTATGGTATTAAACACAAGGGGGCTCAACACGGTGAGTACTAGTAATAACAATCAATTCTTTTCTGCCCATATCTAGAGTATAGACCCATTCTCCTTTTAGAGGCTAAACAAAAAAAAATCGCATGGAATACCCCTCGTGTATTTTCCCCATTCCGAAGAAGGGTAAGAAAAACTAGTTTCCTTGGGTAGTGGGGAAATGTAAAATAGATAAATAATCAAATAAATCACCAAGCATCCTACAACCATGTCCATCCCATTACATCAACCCTCGTGTCCTCCCCGACACCCACATGCATAAACCGATGCATCTCGCCACTCTAGGCATCATCCGCTGCCACAACTAGATGGCCTCCATGCCTCCACATATCACAACACCCCTCTAGGGTCAGATCACAACACAAGATATCACAACACCCCTCCAGGTTCACATCATTGCACAAGAAGCTGGAAGAAAATCACATCAAATTGGGAGCTTGGCCCTTTAACAAGGCATATTGCATTCAGACAACATGCACCATCATATTTCAGGTTTACCAACTAACTAATTTAATCACGCACATCATCATCAATTTGATTAACATCAATTTCGAACAACATCCACAATAACAACAACAACCAGATTCATTTACATGCCTCTTTATCTTTAGCCAATTAATTATCAATTAATTTCAGCTTTACATTCTTTATAAATTTCATCAAGAGCAACATACTAACAAGAAAGGCTTATATATCACACTATCTAGCAAATCTAGAGGCGAATCATTATCACCGTACAATGCAACAACATGCGATCACCACTTCTTTTAATCTGGTTCATGTATTTAATTAGGTAAATTCCATTGTGATCTGAAGGACTAAATCATGCTAACTCTATGATTTCATAAAAAAATTAGGGAAGTCATGAATCCCCTACCTCAAAGGTTTTCGAGGGAAACCACAACGGTCGATGAGTGCCCGAGAAACCGGGTTGATTCTACATGAATCCTCCGTAGATCTCCTCTCCTAACACAACAATGACCAAATCTCATCATAAACGACATCCACATTCTTATATCTACACATAACGAGCATAGATCTAAGATCCCAAGAAAATAGAAGGAGTAGAACTACGTAGATCTAAGAAACCAAACAAAAGGATCACATAACTCGAGAAATTGGATTCAATTCGTGAAGAGAAGCCTCTGGATCGCCTTCAAAATTCTTGGGAGAGGTTCTTCTACCTCCAAGGAAAGGTAATCCCGATTTATGTCTGATTAGGGGCTTAAACGAGGTGATTATAGGAAAAACAATATAGATCGACAATTTTAGGATCTAACTTTAAGTGTCTGCACGGTTAGTCCGCACGGTTTTACAATCCGTGGGCTCACCGTTTGTTAGCTTCTGCATCGAAAATCACTCCTCGCACTGTTAGTGTGCATGGTTAGACAAATTGTGTGCTAACTATGCGTTAGCCACTGCCTCCAAGACTAGCCTTGCACGGTTTGATGCACTATTTAGGAAAATTGTGCTCCTCTCATGTGAAGGCCATAACTCATTATATTTACTTAAATGTCCACCCAAACTCACACCCAAGTCACCTTGACACCTCGTAACACCTCTAGAACCACATTTTCAAAATGGAATGGACCAGAGAGGTCCGGGCCATTACATCCGATACTTTTCAAAACATTCTCTTCCTCAAGAATCTAAAACCCACCTAAAGAGAAAACGAAGCAGGGTTTGAAAAACCACCCAATGAGATACCTCTTGGAAGAGATATAGCCACCAATGAAATAATGGATTCCATATCATAAACATGAAAGTGCCACAACCACATAAGTTACAACGATACATGAAAATATTTAAACATCAAACAACTCTGGGTACTGAGCCTGTATCTGTGGCTCATGTTCCCATGTACTCTCTTCTAAGCCACTGTGTCACCACAAGACACGAACTAAACAGATGGATCACCCACACAACACCTTCTCCTTGTGGTCTTAGATCTCCATAGGTTTCTCCTCAAAGGTGGAATTGTGATCAACATCGATCTCTCCCCAATCGATGAAGTGGGATTCGTCATGAAGATAAGGAAGTAGTTGTGATACGTGGAAATCATCATGTATCTGACTCATCTGTGGTGGATGTGATACTCGATATGCCACAGCTCCAACACGAGCTAACACCTCGAAAGGCCCAACAAATGGGGGAGAAATCATACTCCCATGACCAAACCTTCACTACCCATGATGGGGAGTCACCTTCAGAAACACATGATCCCCAACATTAAACTATAAGGGTATTCTTCTCTGATCATCATATGATTTCTGATGATCTTGCGCTGCCTTCATCTTCTCACGAACCACCGGAACCATCTCTGTTGTTGCCTGCACTAGTTTCAGTCTGAGAATTTCTAACTCTCCAACCCTAGTACAGCATAACGAAGAACAGTACTGTCGGCCATACAAGGATTCAAACGGCGCCATACTGATGGTGGAGTGAAAACAATTATTGTAAGATAACTCCACTAAGGGTAATTGCATCATCCATGAACCTCCAAAATCAAGAACACAAGAGCGTAACATGTCTTCAAGATTCTGGATGGTTCACTCTGTCTGTCCATCAGTTTGAGGGTGAAAAGTAGTGATAAGGCATAGTTGAGAACCAAAAGCATGTTCGAGACCCCTCCACACCCTAGAGGTAAAATGAGGATCTCAATCCGCAATGATCATCCTTGGGACTCCATGAAGTCTCACCACCTCCTCTTGATACTACCTCGACAAAACTTCCACTGAGCTCGACTCCTTGATTGCTATGAAGTGGGCCTATTTTGTTAAACGATCCGCTACCACCCAAATAGCATCATGTCCTACTGTAACTCGAGGTAAAACGGTAACATAGACCATTGATATGTCCTCCCACTTCCAATAAATAATCTCTAATGGCTGGAGAAGACCACTAGGAACATGGTGTTCGGCCTTCACCATCTAGCAGACAAAACATCGAGACACAAACTCAGCAACCGCATGCTTCAACCCAGGCCACCAAAACTGATTCCTCATGGATCGATACATCTTTGTAACATCATGATGCACTACTAAAGGAGAACCATGTAACTCTCTGAGGACCGTCTCACGCATCACCATGGGAACAAAAATCCTTCCACGATACAACACTCTGTGTTGTTCATCTTCAGACCAACCAGCAGTGGCCTCACCAAAAAGAACTAGGTCTCTAGAGACCTCCACCTCAAGATCCCCCAACTGGGACTCTTCCTCCTTCTACATCAAGGATGAATGCACCGTCACCTGAAAAAGACAACCTCTACCTCCGAATTCTCCCATATCAAGATGTAATGCTGATAGTTCTCCCATTACCCTCTAGGAATCACTGGATTCATGCACAACATTACTATGTGACTTTCAGCTCAGCGCATCAGCTACAACATTCCCTTTTCTAGGCATATACGATATTTCAAAGTCGTATTCTTGTAGGAACTCTATCCCCCGACGTTGCCACAAGTTCATGTCATGCTGGGATAAAACATAATTCTAACTCTTATGATCAGTGAAAACCATAATGCATTCACCAATGAGGTAATGTCTCCACAACATCAGATCAAACACCACGGCTGCCAACTCATAATCATGGGTGGAATAGTTGAGTTCATGGGGACACAACTGCCGAGACCCATATGAAACAACTGACCTCTGCTACATGAAGACAAAGCCTAACCCCAAATGTGAAGCATCACAGAAAAAAATAAACTGAACTCCCTCAGCTGGAAGACAATTTACTGGAGCACTTACTAAATTCCCTTTTAGATACTCGATAGATTCCCGACACTAATCAGTCCATATGAAAGCATGATATTTTCAAGTCAAAGATGTCAGAGGAGTTGAAACTCATAAGGAATTGGCTACGAACCTCCTGTATTACCATGCGATACCAAGGAAACTTCGTACCTTTGACACTCTCTTGGGGGATTCCCAAGACACAACAACTTATATCATTGATGGATCCACAACTACTCCTTGTTGGAACACAACATGCTCCAAGAAACGGACTTCTCATGCAAAAAAATCAAACTTCAACAACTTTCCAAACAACTTATGTAGCCCAAGACCTCCCAGAATGGATCGTAGATTCTCTGAATTCTCCTCTTCAGATGTGGAGTACACAAGGATTTCGTCGATGAAAACTACAATGAACTTGTCCAGGAACTCACGGAACATAGCATTCATTAATCCCATGAATACTTATGGAGCATCTGTCACACCAAAAGGCAGTACAACGAACTCATAATGCCCAAGACGACAACATAAAGCAGTCTTTGGGATAACTTCATCTTTCACACACATCTGATGATATCCTGACCGCAAGTCGATCTTTGAGAACCAACTTGCACATTTAAGTTGATCGAATAAATCATCGATCCTCAGAAGAGGATAGAGGTTATTTATTGTCACTTTGTTTAAACAATGATAATCGACACAAAAACCGCAAACTATCATCGGCCTTCTTCACGAACAGAACTGGTGCACCCCATGGTGACACACTTGGTCGAATAAAACAGCACTTCAATAGACCTTCAAGCTATATACGTATCTCTCGTAACATATAAGGGGATATCCTATACAGAGACATAGATATATGAGATGCTCCTGGCCATAGCTCGACCCCAAACTCGATCTCTCATCAAAGGGGTAAGGCTACAACCTCTTCTAGAAAAACATCAAGGTACTCCTCTACGGCCCTAGGAAATTCCAACTGTTGAACCTCTAAATAACTAATCATCATCTGAGCCGCCATGGTTGATAAGGATGGAACTCGCTTGTGACCCATCTGAGGATCTCACTCACCAACAAACACCACTTTCTCTCCATCTGCATCAAAGAAAATGACCTTCTTCCTGTAGAAATCCACAATAGCCTACACCGAATACAACCAATCCATGTAGAGGATGACATCATATGGTTGAATTCATAAACATAGGAAATCACCCCAAGAGCGGTGCTGCCCCAACACTAGTTCACAATCTCTACATACTTCAAACAAGTCAGCTTGTCCTCCAACTGGCATAGTCAATTCCAAGTGAACTCGAAGCCTCTCTACCTCATGTCCCAAGGCATTGACATGGGTAGGTGATATGGAGGAGTGTGTCACTACTGAATCAATCAAGCCACACACCAAGTTAGAAAACAAGAAAAATGTACCTCAAACAACGTCTGGCTCATCTGGAGCTGGCAACGCTAGAGCATGATTTTGATGACGACCTCCTCTAAGACCTCTCTGACATTAATGATGACCACCACCATGGCCATGCTCTGGTCTCAGAGGACGGGGAGTTTCATGGGGCTATCCTCTGCCTTCGCCATCTCCCCTATGCTGATCGAAAGCCGATGCAACCAGTGGCTGCTGCCTCGGCTGAAACTGTCTCAAAGGAGGAACCTGGAGCGGAGCGCCTGGTGCACGATGACTCCTCTGAAAGGCCGGGCACTCCCGCTGCTGATGACCACAACCGCCACAACAAAAACAAGCACATGATCCCTTGGTATAAGCCTGAGAGTTTCTTTCTTTGGATACATGAGATGTGAAGTGCTGAGACCTACCCCTGGATGAACGGAAGCACTTCTGCCCTAAAAACCGAGAACCCCAGAACACAGCCTTCCTTCGTGAGGAATCATGATGATCCCCCTCTCATGATGATCCGGTCCTGGAAAAAGTGCTCTCAATAACCTCTTCCCTTGCCCACACCTCAAGATATGTGTTTAACATAAATGGGGTGACATGGTGTTGGATCTCTGGACACAAAGCCTCCTCAAAATGCCTCACCCTCGCCTCCTCATCAGGTAACAGGTCTAAAGCATATCGTAAAAGGTTCCTGAAATGGATTCCAAACTCTCGAACATTAGAGCTCACCTATTGAATTGTAAGAAGCTCCTGGTGACTAGACGCCTTTGCAGTGGAGGAAAGGATCCCAACTCTGAACTTGTCTCAGAACAACTCCCATGAGATCGTTGACTCATCACGATCCCCGAGGAACAACAACCACCACTGCCTTGTTGCTCCACGCAGCATCGTCACAACCAAGGACACTCATTGCTCCTTCCGTGCATGGATCGAACTGAAGCCTATCTCAACCTCCTCCAACCAGTCTTCCATGAATGCATCTGAAACAGAGCCCTCATACTTCTGTAGACTCTAGAACTGAAACTCTCGGAGTGTCTTCCTCCAAGTGTCGTCGTCTTCAACCTCTACCCTACGTCGACCTGCTGGAACAACCTTCTGAAATACTTCTAGGAAAACCTGACAAGTTCGTCGACCTGGAGCCATACCTACCAAATAAAAAACAATTAGAGCTCCTAATCCTGGAATATGGAAGACTCAACATTAATTAATAAATAATTTTCTTTAATTTGTTTTTGGTTAACCTATCCCAATGAATACCCATTAAAACACATGGACACAGAAACATGATGCATGATCCTTTCCTAGGTCTCTACCCTGCAACCAGTATCACCTTGTTTAGTAGCCATTGTAAACTTAATGGTTCGTACATCAGATCATAGGGGGGCCCTAAATGCCTATGTCTCAGACGATCTCCATTGTTTACCTCACTTGATAAACATGAATGACACCATTTCCCTACAAACCCATGAAACCTCACCTCTGCCTAACTCCAAACCACATCCTATCCCTCAACCAGACCACTGATATAACACTGTCATGACCCCCTCCCCACCAAGTGTACCCCTCCTGGGCCGAAAATGTGAAAAGGGAGATAATGACCCAGAGTTCCACCTCCTGTAGGCCCTGGGTTGGAAAATAGCACTGAGGGTATAATAAACACACAAATGGGATTCATTACCCTCTAAGAGAACAAATTAAGAAGAGAGCGATAAGATAGACACCAATAAACGACAACTCCAAACTAAAGTATAAAATAATCCCAATTACAGATATGAAATGTCATGCAATAGTACTACAACTAAAAGGGGAAAACTGCATGTACCAAAAAAACAGGTGTGACCAAAAGCCCGAACAGCTCCTCCAACCACAAGCTCGTAGTAACCAGCCTGACCTTTGACCTGCTGCAAGTGACCAGAAAAACAGTTTATGTATACATAGTGTGAGTATAATATCATACTCAGTTTGATCCTCCCTGAAACCTCTCGTGAAAAAGTAATGAAAGAATGCTAAAGCACAGTAAAGAATAGTGAAACTAACTCGTCATCTAAAAGGTATACTATGTTTCCAACCTCACCATGTCTACTCTCAGTAAGTAACGCATACAAGAGTATATCATATAGTAAAGAATATCATGGGTATCCCACTACTACTTCCCCACTATTTTTCCTCTTTTCCCCAATGACATACGTCTTGTGCATCTCTCTCCAAAGGCTTGCCTGTATAAACTTGGGCTAAGCTCCAAAATCTGCACCACGTGCAACACAATGGAATTCCTGCAGACAACTGGGCTAAGAACCATACCATCCTCACAAACAAAAGTAACCAGGTAGTTTTTGGGAGCCACCATAGCTCGCATAATGTGTATCATACATCGATTATTATACCTCAAGCCATTACAGCCCATACATTGAGTAAGGATCCTCAAGCCATCACAGCCCATACATGTTACACTTATAGTAGTCCATAGGAAAGTATATTCAGAATATATGTGTGTGAAATAAACACAAGACATTATAGCCCTCTACACATATATATGGGGAAACTAACTGTTGTGTGAATGGCACTAGTATCTACCAAGAGAATAGAGCGGGGATAATGGGGGTAGTCAGCCATTCATCCTCCCACCGGAATGTTGGGGAAGACACCCCCAAGGCTCAGAATCCTCGGGGTGTCAGTTTCCCTTACTGAAAGGGTAGAGTAGCATATAGAAACAAAAAAAGTACAGAAAATACTATAACTCACAACCACACTATGGGCATAATCAAGTCTTAGACACAACTGCAGCTAACGTCTCTTGGACTCCGGGCTTCCACTTCTACGACTAGGTATCCTATAAGCACACAACCAATTAAAGAACTTCATTAGGACACTTTATTCCTTTTTTCATCAATTCCTCTTTATGTTAATTAATTATTTTCACATTAATTAATAATGAACGCAGCCACATTAATCTTCATTGGAATCACATTCAAAATCAACTGTCCCTTCAAAAGTTCTCACCCTCATCATTATGTTTCAACAAACCCCAACCCCATGGGTTAACATCATTTATTCAATTACTCATTAAAGAATTACTTTCCCATATTCACAGGCATTCTAGAAAATAAACCTATGATATTAAACACAAGGGGGCTCAACACGGTGAGTAGACATACTACCCTTCGAGTATTTGCCGCCTATAGCAAGAGCGTAGACCCATTATCTCGTGAGAAGCTAAACACAGAAAGAACATGGCATACCCCTCGTGTCTTCGCCCCTTTCAGAAGAAGGGTAAGCAAAACCAACTGCCTTGAGCCGTGGGGAAAAGTAAAACATGTAAACATCCAAACAACGCGCCAAGCATCCAACAACCACATCCACCCCATTTTATCATCCCTGGTGTCCTCCTCGACACCTGCATGCGTAAACTGATGCATCTCACCACTCTAGGCGTCATCCACTACCACAACCACAAGGCCTACCTACCTCCACAAATCAAAACACCCCTCTAGGGTCACATCACAACACAATATATCACAACACCCCTCTAGGGTCACAGCACAGCACAAGCTGCGGGAAAACAAACATCACATCAAATTGGGCTCTTTTCCCATTAACAAGGCATCTAGCCTTCAAACAACAAGAACAAACAAATTTCAGGTTTACCAACCAACTATGTTAATCACGTACATCGACATCAATTTGATTAACATCCATTTGGACCAACATCCTAAACAACAACAAGAACAACAACCATATTCATTTACATGCCTCTTTATCTTTAGGCAATTAATATTCAATTAATTTTGGCTTTACATTCTTTATCAATTTCATCAAGAGAAACATGATATCAAGAATGGCATATATGTCACACTATCTAGCAAATCAAGAGGCAAACCGTTATCATGGTACAAAGAAACAAAAAGCGATCACCAATTTTTTTAATCCGGTTCAAGTATTTAATTAGGTCAATTCCATTGTGATCCAAAGGACTAAATCATGCTAACTCTACGATTTCACAAAAAAAATTTGAGAAGCCACGAATCCCCTACCTCAAAGGTTTTCGAGGGAAACCACAATGGTCGATGAGTGCCCAAGAAACTAGGTCGATTCTCCATGAATCATCCTTGGATCTACTCTCCTAACACATCCAAGACCATAGCTCATCATAAAAAACATCCAAACGCTTAGATCTACCCATAATGGGAATAGATCTAATATCCCAAGAGAAGAGAATGAGTAGATATACGTAGATCTAATAAACCAAAACAATTATCACATTACTCGACAATCCAGCTTCGATTCATGAAGAGAAACCTCCATATCGCCTCCAAAACACTTGGGAGAAGTTCTTCTACCTCCATGGAAAGGTAATCTCGAGTTATGTCCGATTAGGGACATAAACGAGGTGATTAATGGAAAAACGAGTTAGATCCACAATTTTAGGATCTATCTTTCAGTGCCCGCGCGGTTTAACAAACCGTGCACTAACCGTGCGTTAGAATCTTCCTCGACAATCACTCCTCATATGGTTAGTCCACGCAGTTAAACAAGTCGTGCGCTAACCATGCATTAGCCAGTGCCTCCAAGACCAGCCTTGCACGGGTTGGCCGCACGGTTTAGGAAAACCGTGTGCCTACTGTGCACAGGCCATAACCCTTTAGATTTCCTTAAAATCCCACCCAAACACACCCCCAAGTCACCTTAACCTCTCGGAACACCTCTAGCACCACATTTTCACAATGTAATGGACTTGAGAGGTCCGGGCCATTACAAATATAACCTTCCAGTGGAAACTTCTTCCATCTTATGGGTCTTGACTCCAATAAATAAAGTCCATTTATCTCAAATGTTTGGAGAGAAACTCACGATTACGAATATTCCCATTTTACGAGAGATTGATGATGTCTTTCCCGAGGAATTTCTAGGTATTCCACCAAATCGTGAAGTAGAGTTTTCAATAGAACTAATACTAGGTGCTATGCCTATTTCAAAGAAACCATATATAATAGAACCAATTGAGTTGCAGGAATTGAAGAAGAAACTCCAAGAGATTCATGAAAAAGGATTCATACTCCCTAGTGCATCACCTTGGGGACCACATGTTCTCTTTTTTAAGAAGAAAGATTGATCAATGAGAATGTGCATTGATTATCGAGAACATAACAAGATCAATATCAAGTAAAAATATCCTCTCATGTGCATTGATGACTTATTTGATGAACACGTGGAGCACAATAATTTTCCAAGATTGATCTTTATTCAGGGTATCATCAATTAAGGGTCACAAAGTAGGATATACCAAATACGCATTTTTTTACAAGGTATGGACACTATGAATTTATAGTGATACCATTTGGTCTTACTAATTCCCCTGCTATCTTCAATGATATGACAAATAGAGTCTTTATAGATTATATTGATCAGTTTGTGGTAGTCATTATAGATGATATTCTTGTCCATTCAAGGATCAAGGAAGAACATGACGATCGCATGAGAATTGTATTAAATAACCTAAGAAAGGAGGGGCTTCATTCCAAATTTACCAAGTGTTAATTTTGGATTCAAAAAGTATCATTTTTGGGTCACATAATCTCAAAAGAGGGGATATATGTGGATCCAGAAAAAACATGGGTTATTGAAAGATGGTCAAGAACAACGACGTTAACTAAGATCTGAAGTTTTATTGGTCTGGATGGATATTATCGACATTTTGTGAAATATTTTTCAAGGATATCTAATCCACTCACTAGGTTGACTCAAAATCTAGTTAAGTTCTTGTGGACCGAGGAGTGTGAAGATAATTTCAAAGAGTTAAAATGAAGGGTATATAGTGCACCTATACTCACACTATTGTGTAGTGGAGAAAGGTTTGTGATCTACAGTGTGTTCTCATGAAAAATTATATGGTGATAGCTTATGCCTCACGATAGGTGAAAATCCAAGAGCAAAATTAACGAACTCTTGATTTAGAGTTAGCCGCGGTAATCTTTGCATTAAAAATATTGAGGCATTATATTTATGGTGAAAAGTGTGTATTTATACTGATCATAAAAGTTTAAAGTATATTTTCACACAAAAGGAGCTGAATATGTGCCAAAGAAGATGGTTGGAGCTGATTAAGGATTACGACTGCTCAATTCATTATCACCCTGGGAATGTAAACAAGATGGCAGATGCATTAAGTCGACAAGACCATGCTAGCTTATCCCTGATGAGGATCACAGAAGATCCAATATTTATGGATATACAAAGGATGGATCTTGGTATTATAATGGAAGGGGGAAAATATTTTCTTTCTCAAATGAATGTTTAGCTTATAAACAATTGATGATTAAAAAGGGCCAAAAAGAAGATGTAGAGTTACAAAATAAGGTGGGAAATGTTCCTGAATTAAACCATGATTGTGATGAGATAATAAGGTTCAGGAATCGGGTTTGTGTTCCTCCCATCCCAGAATTAAAGAAGGAGCTGCTGGATGAGGCTCATAGTTTTTCATTCTCTATTCATCCTGGAAGCACAAATATGTATAGGGACCTAAAGTAGTACTTCTGGTGGGATGTCATGAAAAGAGATGTTGTTGAATATGTATCTCGATGTTTGGTTTGTTAGCAATTTAAAGATGATAGAAAGAAGTCTACGGGGATGTTACAACCATTACCCATACCAGAATGGAAATGCGAAGTCATCACTATGGACTTTGTCATTGGACTTCCTAAAATATCCAAAGGCAATAATTCTATATGGGTTATATTTGATTGTCTTAAGAAGTCGGCGCACTTCATTTCTATTAGAGAAGAATTCTCTCCGGATCAGCTTTCCACGATATATGTGAAGGATGTGGTATGATTGCATAGACTAACACTTTCCATTATATCTGATCGGGATCTTAGTATTACCTCGAAGTTTTGGAGAAGTATTCAGCATACATTAGATACAGAGTTGAGTTTCATCACTGCTTATCATCCTCAGACAGACGGTCAGTCTGAGAGAACAAGTCAAACTATAGAATATATGCTAAGATATTGCTCTATGGATTTCTAAGGTGGTTGGGATCAACACCTACCTTTGGTTGAATTTTATTATAATAAAAGATTTCACTAAAATATTCAGATGGATCCTTATGAATCTCTCTATGGAAATAAATGCAGGACTCCAACATGGTGGGATGATATTGGGGAAAGAAAGCTATCAGGGCCTGATCTTGTTGATGAGATGGTAGAAAAGGTCAGATCTATTCAACAACAGATAAGAGTAGCTGAGAGTCGAATAAAAGGTATGCCGAAAACCGAATAAAATACCTAGATATTGAAGTAGGTGATAAAGGGTTCTTACGAATATCTCCTAGGAAGAGAGTAATGAGATTTGGAAAGAAGGGAAAGCTGAGCCCTAGGTATATCGGTCCTTTCGAAATACTGGATCATGTTGGGAAGGTAGCTTACCGATTGGCTCTTCCACCGAATCCCTCTCAAGTTCACAATGCCTTCCACCTATCTCTCCTAAGAAAGTAAATACCTGATCCTTCACATGTACTATGCTTAGATGTTGTACTGCTGGAGAAAGATATTTCTTATGAAGAACATCTGATAAAGATTCTAGATCGTAGTGAAAATGTTCTACGTAACAAGACCACTAGCTTGGTGAAAGTTTTATGGAGGAACCAAAAATTAGAAGAAGCTACATGGGAGTTTCAGAATATGATGAAGGAGATGTATCCACATCTTTTTGTTATGAAGTGACGAATTTCTAGGGAGAAATTCATTTTAAGGGGGGTAGAATGTAACACCCTGATATTTTATGAGAAGTATATTTATTTAATCTTATGTTATACACAACATCAATGTAATATTTCACAAGAAACAACACTAGATTGGCTTGTGTTATACCTAAGAGCAACCTTCCTCGATGTCGTGTGTTTTACGCGATATCGAGTTTCACAAAACAATGATATGTTATTATCATATTGTATAAAATAGACATAATGACTAGTAATGGACACTTTTTGAAATTTTATAAATATTATCTTTCAAAATGGATTTTTTTTGGGAATATCAAAATTTTCCTTGGGTGATATTTTGGTAATTTTCTGAAAACTTTCATTTTTTTATGAATAGTGAAAACACTGGGTTAGTATTTAAAAACCGACTTTTTATTTAAATAATTATTTATTTTATTGAAACTTATTTATGGTCATAATTGAAATGTAATACATTTATAAGTTAAATTTAATTCGTTGGAGTCATTTTACAATAATTTTAGATATATAAAAATTTTATTGAACATTTCACTGTCTTTTACCCACCTCCTAGGAGAATTTAAAAATGTACATAAAATGTAATTTTACCACTTATGTGAGTGGCATTTCAAAAATCCGAGAGACATGGTTAATATCAAGGAGTAATATGTGGTTCAATAAGATAAAAATAATTTTTGATGAATATCATCTTTTTACTTTTATTTACCACGGTTAAAAGTAAATAGGGTAATTAAGGGAAAAAATGATATTATTATTACCCTAAAACATGTCCTAATTCTATTGGATAAGTATAATTAGACCAAAAAAAACCTTAGGAATAAAATATTACCCTTTAGGTAAACATTTATTAGATTAGGACATTTATTATTATTTTATTTAAAGATGTGTTAAAATAGTTAAAATCAATGTTTAATAACTAAAAACATTTTTAATGTAGGTCATACATGAGATAAATTAGACTATAAATATTAATTATAAAGATAAAAAGATTTCCGACATAATGGTATTTTATTTATAATTGTTTGACATTAAATAATTTAATTTATTTATGACACAATGATGATGTTGTAATTACCTTATTTATGAAATATTAACACAATTGATATTATAAATACCTAAATAAATGTAATTTTAGTTTTTTTATGAATTAAAATAATTTTATAGGTTAATATGACATTTTATTATTTTACTAATTAAATATTTTAGAACTAATCATACCTTTATGATTTAAAAAAAATCAATTACCAAATAGTGTCAAAATTTACATAAAATATTTTTTAAAACAAATATTATATTATTAATTGTTATTCTATTCCTAAAAATATAAGGTTCTCTAAAATTACTTAGATAATGTTATATATTTAATAATTAACAACTTGGGGTTCGTTATATTTTTTATAGTATGTTTATTAACCATATAGTGTAAGAAAACTAGAAGACACAGTAAAAGTTAAAATATTTATCTTAGAGTTAAATCTAAATGATAAGGTTAAAATAGTAACCTAAACATGACTAAAACCTATTGTTTGAGATTAGTTCGACCCATAACATCTTTAGCTTTGAAATAAATCAATTTCGAGCTATTATTAGCATAATATGACTTTATTATTAAATTGAATTTTATATTTTTCCTAAGGTGTCCCTCTCCTCCCTTATAAAAGGGCACCTCCTCCCTATCCTCCTCACACCATTTGTAGCCTTTAATCTCGGCCAATCACTGACCAATTACATTATAAAATTCCCTAGAAATGTACTAGAGATCCTGGTCTTCTTCAAAGACCAATTTTAGTGCCCTAAGTGGAGGTCTCAAAGAGGCATGTCGAAGAAGAGGTAATATCCGTTACTGATTCATTCAAATTTATTTTTTCTTCAACATACTCTTCTATAGTTGTTTCATTATGAAGTAATAACATTAGAATGACTCATATAATTATATGTTATTATAAATATAAAACAACAATATTTTACCTTCTATCCATCCTACGGAAAACAAAATCACCGCACGTGAGTACGTACGGAATACCATCTCCCCATCGTGGTGTAAACTGTTTTCCACCACCACATTACTTGGATGGGTATAATGGTGTAAGGAATAAATATATATGATTATTGTAATGTGACATTGATTCTGATATAGTATACTTCAATACAATTCCACGATCATGGGAATGATATCATCGCTCGTGCGTACGTACAGCCTACCGTCTCCAGGATGTGATGCGACTCATTCTACATGATCCTCATTGAATAATGATTATATCAATGACTTGAATGAATAAATATTATATATATTAAACTAATACCATTAGTTAAATGAGGTATTTATAACCTATAATGAAGAATAAGAATTTATTCGACAAAACATGCATAAGAACCTAAAGCAATGAACACGTGAATAACAAGTAGTAATGAAATATTACAAATAAGAAGATAAGAATATGACCATATATGATATCATACCAATAAATATTATTCTTTAATAATTAAATGACTTTATTTAAATCATTATAAAGGAGGTTCAGATAAGTATGAAGCAAATCAGACCTATGGTAAGGGAAGATCTCACAATCACATTTTTATCCGAGATTCTTTATACTTCAGAATTTACTAGGGAATATATATCATCCACATCCATGTTTCCTCAATATGTAATATTATGTCTATCCTCCTACATTTTTTGAAATCCAATTTTACCTATTGGTGAATTTTAGTAAAAGATATGAAAGTAATATTTTTTCGTTTTCAGTACGAGATACGTTTTTTACTATTTCAGACAAAGTACGAGAAGAATGTTTTTTTAACTTATACGGCATGAATATATTTTTATGATTTCATAGAACATTATTTCCATGAATGTTCCTTTATTAGTTTTCAAGTTCATTTTTAATAAAAAAATTAGTTTAAAATTGTATGACATGTTAAGAATGGAAAAATGTTTTTGAAGTAGAAATGATATTTTCCTCAAGAATGGAGTTCAAGTGTTTTATCAAAATTATTTTCCATCTAAGATAGTATAGGGTTCCATTTATATCCCTATTATTACATTGATTCAATTATGTTAATATGGAATTATTTTTATGATGTCATTTTATGGATTATGTAATGACGACATGATGTTTATGAATCCCATTTTTATTACATGGGTTTTGTTATGATGAATGATTAATGATTTTGTGGCACACATAAGAATGGTTTCATTATGAGATGGGTGGGACCTATATCTCCCTCCAATGCATTGGGTAAATATTTATATCTCATGAGATAGACATGGCAGGAACGGAATGTTAATCTGGTTCAGTGATACATTACTAGAACGAGGAGTGATCTCGGTTTAGTAATGGACTTTGTCCGCTTTGATGGTGTTGGCAAAGAGCCTTGACTAATTTGAAATTATTTTCTATGATTATATGTGTATTCCATAATGTTTCAGGTTTTATTTTATGATTATTGGGATTACATTTCACTACTATGATCTATCCCATGTTATGATATTATGACATTTTTTTAAGGTTAAGATTTTCAAAATATAATGTTCTTATGAATATGATATGATTAATATTTCTTTTGTTTACCCTTACTTAGCGTTTGAGCTAACCCTTTTGTATGTTATCTTTCCCCTAGGTCAGGAAGAAGAGTATTAAGTAGGAAATCCGAAATGGAACTCCAGATATGATGCATTAAACGGGAGACAATGTACATGGTTTATGAACCATTTGTTTATGATTCCCAGTTTCTAAAGACACTATACATATACGGTCCTATAATGGTTTTGTGGTATGTTGTAATAAGTATTCTTATATTCTGATGTAATAACAATGTATGTAAAGTATGGTTCGTTATATGAAAAGATCCTTGGATCTTTCTAATATCATGGTTAACGTTGTTTCCACATTTCCATGTTTTTATTATTATTCTATATCATTCCTTATTTTCTTGTTTATTTTTCACTACATTGATATGACTATTGAATAACATGTATTGTCTTCATAATGTAATGACATGTTTACTCCCTTACTGTGATTTATTTATCACCATTTTAAGTGTTTTCCCCAATGATATTCAAATTATTTTTTAGTTTGAAAGAGTATTTATGAACATGTTAAGATGGATTTCTATAAATAAGTTGTGTTTCAGGTTTTAAGATGTATTGTAATGTACCTAATTCTCAAATACACTATACTTATTGATATTTCAGGGTTGTATTGAATGTGATCTCACATAATAAATCATGTATTAATGTGTAATAATATCATGTTGGTTATATTCCATGTGTCATATTTCAAAGAATAATCATTTCATCCAGTTCACACTATAATGGAAAAATTTAACAAATTTCAATACTTTTTTCTGTGTAATGAAAATGTTGATTGATGATGGAATAATAATCACCTAATTATTTTTACATTTCAATAAATAAAATAATGGTCGTTTGTATATACCATTATTATTGTATCAACTTTAAAATTTATCTACCTATCTTGGGCCATAGTCTATAATAGTATTATCTGGATAATATATTTTAATTTCAGTATTTTAATAGAAATTACAACACAATGAATTTATATGGTATAGGTTATATATAAAATTTTAATGGATGAAAATAAATTTTATAGATATCCATATAATAATTTATTCTCTTAATATTGAATTGAAAATGATATGATACTAAATATTTCATACCTTTCTATAAGAACATTTCATTTTAGTTGTACTTGAAATAGATTGTCATTATATTTCATCAGAAGTAAAAACATGTAAGATGTTGAAATTTAAAGTTAGGTCCTAAAAATAAATATACATGTCATGTGAAATGAGTTTTAATTACATACATTAAATTTTAATTAAAAGTTATATAAATCAATGATTCGTTCCACATTATTTATAATGAAGATATCATTGAATGTATTCTATTATAATGGTAAATGTTTGTTTCATATGTTGAATTCTAACACTTCATCATAGATAAGAATATTTTTTATTTCTATATGTTCACTTTTGTAGGTAATCCAAAATCATAATAAACTAATTTTTATAGAATACTTTTCATTATAATTTATATAACCATAGTAAATCGTAATACAAATATAAAAAATTTACCTGAATTTGTATAATTCTTAGAAATAAATCTATATATTATATAAACTATGTTTCATATTTTTTAAAGAGCATGTTCGATATTGAACATTATTTATTTCTGATTAGAAGTTGGGCTCATTATATGAGAGAATAAATAATTGATGTCAGAGTATGTTTCAATTTATATCAAAGATTCCATAATTTTCTATTTTTCCAACACACCATCTAATGGTTTTTTCAATGCTTGTATGATATAAATTTAAAAAAATTATAATATAATAATTAATTATTTTTATTTTTTATTGATATATGTTATTTTTGGGTGATATTTTCTATTTATGTTATAAAAAAATAAGGATTATTACAAACTACTCTATAGTATTAAAAAAATGAAATAAACCATGAATATAAGACTGTATATTTAGGGAACTTTCCATGGAATAGTTTATAAGAGAGATGCATTATAGTTACTACAAAAAAATTACATTAAAAAATATACCTTCTTTATACAATAAATTAATGATCAAAAATACTAGTTTTAGTTGCTATGAAATGTTTCACTATAACCATTGTTTTCACTTTATATCCTATAATTCAAGAAATGAATCATTATTGTATACAATGTTTCAAACAAAATCTGAATGTGTTGAGTAAAAAATTTAATTTACACTAATTTAATATATTATATTACATCTATAAAAAATCTAATTTCTAATGATATTTATTTCTTATTAATCATCTAAAATAATGTATCGGATTATTGAGAAAATACAGAGGATGATGTGCCCATGTTGTCACATGTTTTTGTGTATTTTTCATCATACTAATAATTAATGAATATTAGCATATTTTTAAAAGGAATAAAGACACTATTTTCATAAGTGTGTATAAAAATTTATCAGGCAAAAATAAATGGAAGTATATTATTATTCTAATTCCATAAACATGTTGCATATGTCTATGTAGATGTAAATTCAAAAAAGGTTACCTTAACAACAATTGAGTGGAATTAAATCATCATGAAATAAGTTACAAATGATAGATTGTATAGAAATGAATTATTATAATTTTGGATAAGTATAATAAATGATCACATGTTTGAAATGAATGCACTCTAGGAATTTATCGATTGAGTAGAAGCTTTGTTGAATTAATGCTTGGGGTAAAAATTACTCTCTCTAAAAACAATGGATATTATTTAATGAATAAATAACACCATTGTTTTTATTAAATTTAAATTAAATATGTAATTTAAATTTAAAGAACATACCACTATGTAATTTTTCATAGAAAAGTTTCAAGACCAAAATATTAGTTGTTTATTTTCATCTTTCAGAAGTATTGTATGTAGTTCCCCATATTCACCCCACAAACTGTAGCTGATTGTTATTCCTATGATATATTTAGTTGGAAATGGTATATAATTTCTATTATAAAATTCTTGGAGATAAAGGAAATTGAAAATTGAACATCAAATTACCTTTCATCAATCAATCTTAGTTGAATTCTCGTATTATTTCCATCATGCTTGTATAGACTGATGAAGATGTTACATTCAAATAACATGTAATTTATCATGGTCATTTGTGAATTTTGAACATAAAAAATTAAATTATATATAGTTAGAGAACTATAATAATGAAATATAATTAACCTATGAAAAATTCCTTTGGAACCTTGTTTTTTTATGTCCTTAAATGGAACGAAAATGAATCTGAAATTGGGAAGTTGAAAATCAGAAAGTTTTATATGAGTTCTATAGTTAAAAATTATTTTAAACTCGTGTCATATTGATATGAAATTCGCTTCATTTTAAATAATCTTATAGTTTTCTAATATGGAACACAAAACCACTCGTAAAATAAATTCTTACCTTGTTATAAGCATTCATCTATTAATAGTTTTCAAAATTGTTGTTTCCTACTAAATTTAATAGAAATCATAATTTGAAATTATAGTGTAGATAGTGGTAAACAAACTCCGTTGAATATGTATTTTAATCAAAATATTTTGTTATTAAATAAAATTAATATAAATCAATAAAATAATTAATTACTAAAAATAAATTATAAAAAATATAGCGTTCAAAACAGTATATTGAAATAGTAAATTGCATGGTATGTAAAAAAACTCAGTTATGATCATGTCTACATTTCAATAAATAAATTACATTGAAAAAAGTAAAGTGGTCAATAAATTAAATTGAATAATATATAATCATGTACATTTTAGTGAGATACAATTCACTCTTTTGAATACAATGTATGTTGTAATATATTCCAAAAAAATTAGACGTGATAAAAATTATGCAATGGGATACTATTATTGCTCTATGATTACAATCTATGAACTGATATTTAATGATTTTAGTGAGATTATTAGTATTCACTTTGAATAAACAATCATCTTATGTGTTGAATTGAAAAATCAATATACATAGAATAAAAAACATTTGATTTAAAATCAATACTTATATAGAGGAATAGAGTGAAAAACAAAAAACAAATAGTCAAAAAATTGATAAATCATCAGATAGAACATTAAATATATGAAACAATTTATATCTTATAATAATAGACAAAAAATTATATTTTAATTAAGGAATATAAGATAGTATAAAGAACATGTTTACATCTATTTAATGTCAGAAAAACTTTTAACTAACATATTATAACAATAGAGAATACATTGAATTTAATGAATATATATAGAATAGAATTACATAAAATCTAATCCTATATAAATCTATATGGATTTTCTAATAGATTACAGTTTTCATGTATCTATTAATCTATTATTAAAACAATATATTACATTTTATGTCAATTTTGATATGTCATTGTATGAAACATGTTACATCAAATATGTAATATATCATATGAAATGTAATTTATATCTCTAAATTTACATATGACAGTGTACATACATCCTAATGTACAATCAGTTAGTTAACTTAACATGAACTGATTACAAGTGATATAATTTTTGGTACTTCAATATACTAACAGATAACAAGTGAAAGGTAACAGAGCAGTTGAAATGTAATTGATATTAGTATAAATACATCTTATATTATACATGCATCTAATATTATAATCTATTAGATTACATATCAATATATACTTTAAGATTACATAAGATTTGTTTCTCTATATTTTATATATATTGTTACTATATTATATATCATATGACTTGTATTTTCTATGATGATTTATTGTGTATATATATTATCATCAAATTAAACTATATAATAACATGATATATGTAACTGATACATATGATATGTAACCATCAAACAGTCATAAAAAATATAACTATATAATAAAAGTTTTTTTAGAATTACTAATGAAAAACTATATTTAATAAAAAACATCAATTAAGTAAAATAAACAACTATTCCTAATTTTATATTAACAAATGATAGAATTCATATTAACAAATAAACATATAGTTGTTAATTGAATGTTTAAATGTAAATATGAATAGTATAATGATTAATTGATTATAAAACATAGATATAAATTATGATTTATACAATGTATACCATATGTTATATTTTACTAATTTAAAAATTATATGTAATGATATTATATATAACTCAAATTTTCATCAATAAGGAAAAAAAATTAAAACAATTTCATTTTAGTTTTTTTATTTTGTGAATAATATCTAAATGATTCATACTTCAATTTCCAAGTTATCATCAATTTCAATGGAAATGATTCAAAACTGATTTTTTGAATGGGCCATTTTTAATTAACATTATATGTAATTAAATCATTAGAGATCCTAGGATTATCCAAGAATATGATAAATAGATCCATGATATTGTTACTCAGGAGAAATGGTGGATTAGATATGTAGAACATTGATATAAATACCTAAATTAAAATATCAAGAATGTAGACCAAATACTTGATAGACATGAAATGAAGTGTAAAAATAAAGAGACCAAATCACCTCGAATCAAAGTTCTAGGTTTTATACCTTGGAAACTCAATTCAGTATAGAAGGCGATAACCCAAGAAACTAATCCTTGGTAATAAAAGAAAGTATCATTCAATGATTTTTTTAATAAGATCAATAGTGAGGAAAATACCTCATAACATAGTGATATTTGGGAAGAATATATGACAATGCAGACACATTGAGAAGGGTTTCCATAATATGGGACGATCCAAATGCTATATTACAATAAGTATCTATGATCAACCATAAATTAAGGGGCTCTTGTCCATCAATATTATATGTTTCAGTTGCGTTATAGTAATGGAAAATAGATAGAGAACTCAATGTTTTTGTAGTAACCTCGAGATGGAATGCATGGAAATATTTGGATATGTTGTTAATTAATATAGAAGTGAGAATATTTATCGATGAATATGTCACATACCAATTGTTGTTATATTAGTAGTAGATAATTTTATCAAAAAATATTTTTCAATACATTCATTGGTTGATTGAGATGATGAATTGGTAAAAAATATAGAATATATTTAAACAATATAAAAATATGTGACATGTATTATTTTGAAGAATATATCTATGAGGTTCAACATTGTCTTTATCCTCTTGAACCATGATATCAATCATATTCCTTATATGTATTTAAAAAAAATTCTTGGAAGTTGGTTTAATGTCGTCAAAACCCATTGAATACTGATCTTCCCTAATGTGAAGATTTACAAGATACTCTAGGATTTCATTAAGAAACAATAATCCAGTTGATAAGACTCTATTTCTCGTACATACAAGTCTTTAAAAATGTATATAATATGCCTTATGTGAGATATTTTTTCCAATGGTAGGGGTATAGCATGAAGATATGGGTACATTTTAACTAGGATCGAGCTTGGGAGAACCCAAAAATGGTCATTCAGAGCATAGTTTCAATATGGTCAATGTGAATGAAATCGGCCACACAAGAAAGTCAAGATATAATTAGGTAAAAGGAAACCATCGGGATGATTTATAGATTAAAATCAAGAAATATATATGAAATATCTTAGAACAAATATAATCCATAATTATTTGTGAGAAAACATAAAAAATAAGAGAATTATCTTATATTCCGTAAAACCAAATTCCTTATACAGTTTTTATTATTATTGGGTTTTCAAGAAGAATGGTCATATATATGTCACTTTCCCAGATGTAGACAGAATAATAAGAAGTCTCAAATAAATAATTATGGAATATTCAACAGAAATATTGTTTTATTCTATCTTATTTAATGATATAGAAGAAAATTATGAGTTTTTTTATTCATTATATTCACAATACTCAACATTAGAAGAATCCAACTTAGATGAGGAAAGAGGAAATTATCCATAATTAATTTTATGCCCTCATAGATTGGTTATGATTCATGTAGGGGCTAGTGCACTAGAATAATATCTAGTGGTATTAACGATTGAGGAAATGGTTGTTCTTGTAGTGCATTATCCATAAAGTTAAATCCCTTTATATGGAATATATTTTTAATAAAGGAAGATTCGTGGATTTTATTTTTCTGAGGTATACTAAAAGACATGGGAACCCTATTGAGGAATTTATCAAACCATTGAGGATAAAGAGATAGAAAAATATATCAAAGCATATGGAGGCTACGATCATCTGAATCAAGAGGAACAATGAATAATTATTAGGAATGAAAGGAAATGATATATTCCAATTTTTGATCTAATGTCGATATATTATATTATTGAGATCAAAGAAGAGGTGATATAATTAATGGAATTTGCAACACAAGTTGGCTTGTTTGAATGGATAGTTATGAAATTTGGATTCATGAATTCCGCAAGAATATTCTATAGGAAAATTGGAATGAAATTTAGTATATTACCACATTATTCTTTATACTATACTTAAGATGTTCTCGTATTATTTAAAAATAAAAAAGATAATTTCAATCATTTAATAGGATATCGAATGGTTCAAAAAATAATTGATGATAATTTCAGAATGAATGATCATCTATATGTAAACAAAGAGAGAATTATTCAAATAACATGTCCAATAAAGTAGAGAGAATCATCTACCTTATATTTTAGGGAATCTAGAAATATTCCCTGATGAACATACAATGTGTAAGCGGATATAGATTTTTCTTGGTATATTATGCTATGCTAGAGTATACATCAAAGATTTATCCAAAATATCAATTCCAATATATAAAAATGTTTCTAGTAAGGAACCTGGTAATTGAAAAAAATAATATTTTGAATTAATCATATTTCTATATAAGAAATCTAAAAACCACTTGAAATTGGAGTATCTATATGGGAGTGAAGATAAACATATCTTAGAAAAATATGAATTAGACTTAACATGTGGTGAAATACTAAATAGAAGAAAAAATTATGATGAATTTATTAGTATATATTGTAGTTCGTGATTTCATTAGATAGAAAAACATTATTTTGACCATGGATATCAAAATCTTGTTGTTCATAAAGGAATTGATGCTAATGAGATTTTCATGGGAAACCATTCTAATATAATAACATTTAATTCTCCTATAAATTATTTGATGAAAATTAAATAAAAAATTTTCTTCCAAGAATGATTAGTTTTTTGGTGGAACTAATTGCAATACTATGACTTTAATATAGAAAATATCAATGGAAAATATAATTTCATTCATTATGCAATAACATTATAGTTTGACTCTTAATGGAGAAAATGAAGATGGTATCTGATAATTTAGATGTCTAGTTTGCATTAATAATGATTCTAAGGGTGAATTTCCAATTAATCAAAAGAATGACTGATAGATTCCAGAAATGAAAAGGGAATATAATAGAGAATATCCTTGTGAATCAAGGATCCTCATCCATTAAATTTGACAGAACATGAATGAATAGGTTCCTCATCAATGAAGGCTGAAAATATAATAAATGTTTCAAAAAGATCCTATGATAGAATAACTAATGAAAAAACCAAATTTAATTCATTTTATGGATTAAAAATGTTCATTTACAACACTCAATGCGAAGGAAATACAAGAATGAAGAAGGATCAAAATAAATAGACAATAGAAACAGATGGGATCTCAAAAAGAAAAGAAAAGATTATTTCTAAGAGATAAGATAATAAAGTAATAGATGATATTGAAAGAAAAAAAATTAAGAATAAATTTCATCAACTGAATGTAAAATAATAAAAAGATCAAGAATGTATAAATGATGGGCTAGATGTATAGCACAATCCCACAATGTTAATCTGGAAATTTTTACAAAGTACTCCATATATTTGAATGAATAAATCCACAAATATATATAAAGTGATCAACAAAAATAAAGATGATTTGATATTAAATAGTGGACTAAACTATTTTAAAAACATTCTTGAGTAATACTAATACCTTATGGAGTTTTATAAAAATATTAATCTAGATATTGTTAGTATTAAAATCACTAAAAAAATCCAGCTAAATTTCCATGTTAATATTCTACTTAACAAAGTAAATAAAGATTAACGAAAACTGTGAAAAACAATTATAGTTTTCAAAATGTTTTGGAGAATACTAGGAATTGGGATTCTATGATTCCCTATACTAGATATGTTATTTGAAACAAAACAATTCATTTAATGATATAATCATTCAGAAATGGATTAGATTAATTTTTGGGATTTATGGAAATAAATTTCACCGTCAATTGAGTACCATATATGATAAATATGGTACTAAAATTCATATATATGTTTTATAGGGTGTTATTCACACATAAATCCAATCACATTTAATTTCATTGTCATCCTGCTACAGAACCTATACCCTGTTTACTGGCCTAAAGGACATATCTAGAATGAATTCTAATAATAACTGCATTGCGATGGGGATTGGATGGATTTCAATTTGAATAATATCCATTATGATCATATCTATATTGCATGTATTTCTTATCCATTCATATAAAAAGTGTCAAATAAATATTATATATTCTTTTTTGGATACAATGTTCTAATCTCTATCAACACCAAAGACAAGAAGAATGAAAAAGTGACACATCTAATACACTGTGTAGTGGATGAAGACATGATTAATAATGAATTCAAGATGTGTAAGTCACATAATGTTGATTTAATTATTGTTAGATTCCAAATCCAATATTCCATAAATGAATTGATTAAAATGAAACATCGAAAAAATATGTCTCGGTATGTGGAATGATTGATGCTCTGTATGATTTTTAAGGATTATAGGCACTGGTCTAGACTTTCATCATATCTAGCATGTATAATAAAATAAAATTACACATGTTAGATATTTCATTTTTTTATTTATGAAGTGTGTGGTGGATGTTTTGAGGATGTTCAATCCACCTTTTTCTTTTTCCTTTTCTTTTTCTTTTGCCTTTTATTTTTTAGACTTTTGCATTGTAAATACCATTTTTGTTAGCCTCTCTGGAAAGACGATCCAATATTCCTTTATAAAGTATGTCATACTTATTTATTTGAAGAGGTGATTTTGATTTTAAATTTCAATGATTTATAAATTGTCTCTCTTTGTTATCTCTAATACTTTGTGTTCTCCACTTGATTTGATTGAACAAACAATCTTGTAAGATGAGGATAGGTAATCCATTTGTCGTTTTTAGTGGATATTATTATGTTGTTATGCTTTTGGGAATTTTCACTGTCATTTTGTATTCTTAAATTTTAATTTCCTAAGAGACATCATTGAATAATTGTAACGCCCCGACCCCAGCTACCCAGAGTCGGTGCATTACTTCGTAACATTGGCATGATCACAAAAGATCAAGTCTCAAAAGACCGATTAGTTTAGTAGCCTTGGAAACACTAGATACATTCATAAACATTACATTACATCATAAAGTGAAAAACTAAAATAACATGGTCTTCATAGTCCACACTCATATCCTCTTCTGAAAATCCCTGCAGGTCATTCATAAAATACTTCTTCACATCCTGGAAAATATTAAAACATTGAAAGGGGTGAGCTCAGATGCTCAGTAAGGATAACAATATTGCGGAAGATTTCATAAATAAACATAAACATTTAAGGCAATGTATGACTAAAACAAAAGCCTTTTAAACTTGAACATCAACATAATATGGCAAAAGAAAAATGAGATAATGCCATTTACATCTTCACATGGATATTCTACTGGTCGAATAATCACATGCAATATCAATAACCACTTTCATAATGATGGAATGCATAATTCCAGACTATCATAACCACGTAGTCAAGGCCTCGTGCCAAGACCACAAATAAGCTTTTGTCAAGGCCTCGTGCCAAGACACTAGTTTGTCCCATGAGACCTGCCGATGCATCAAGGAGCTATAGCGGGCTCCACCCGTCACTTATTAAGTCCAATGCATTCCTCATATGAATAGGTTTAAACATATCATAAACCATAACATAATCATATCACAAAAAACATCCATAAAGGAAACATAACATTTCCACATTTCAATAACAAGATATCAATACAACACATTGATATAATAAAAACACTTTCAAAACCATTTTCAATACCAAAATAAAAGAATGTTAAAACATTGTATTTATTTTTCATTAAAAAATGATGGCTTGTAGAGGAAGCTGAAACTCAAATAATGGTCACGGCGGCGGAGAAGTCGTTGTCGCCGCATATGTACGAAAAGAAAAACATTCCATTTTTGTCGTTTAGTAAAATGGTTCTTATAAAAATGATTCCTTTTGAATAAACATAAACGTCAAAGGGGTTTATACACCGTATAAGAGAATGTTGTGTATAAAACCAAATATGCCTCAATGAAATGGGATTGATACGAAGTCCTTAAAAAGATAATTTTTAAAATAAAATAGATCTATTATGTGTATTCACTATAGGTACACATAAAGAAAGTAAAAATACAAAATAATACATAATAATATCATGACATAATTTGAAATTAGGAGATTAACCCAAAGAATGGAAGTTGGGTTAAGAAATTCCCTTACAAATAAAATAGATCTATTAGGTGTATTCACTATAGATACACATAAAGAAAGTACAAATACAAGATAGGACATAATAATATCATGAAGTAATTTGAATGTAGGAGATTAACCCAAAGAATTGAAGTTGTGTTAAGAAGTTCCCTTACAAATAAAATAGATCTATTAGGTGTATTCACTATAGATACACATAAAGAAAGTACAAATACAAGATAGGACATAATAATATCATGAAGTAATTTGAAAGTAGGAGATTAACCCAAAGAATTGAAGTTGGGTTAAGAAGTTCCCTTACCTTGTGTCCGACTTGACTCAACCGTTATTTAACCTCCAGAATAATAAACTAGAGTTAATATATACCTTATTAAGAACCATTTTAAATTTCATTATCCTTTTTATATCACTTATTACAATGTTATGAACATTATGTAATTATTTAAGTTAATAACGGTCGTTTTGTCGATCTTTGGTAACTTGAGTCAACAATAAACTTCTTATAATTACAAGTTGTTCATGTGGTAGAATATCCATTATATCCAGAATTATATTCATGATTTAGATATCATATATATCTTATATATCCAGTATATAAATTCATTTATAATATTACGTAACATTTAGCGATAAGAAATGAAATGCACCGTTCATAGAGACGGTAAGCCGTACGTACGCATGAACGCTACTTTCATTTCAATTTCATATTTAATGGAACTAAATCATAATGATATAAATGTATAATATAATTACAGTATAATATAGTGTATAATACCATTTTCTTCATCCTTTATACATCCCACATATGGCATTAACGATTCAAATCACTTTGAGGGGGCGGTAGTCCGCACTTCCTAAAATGAAATTATCGCGTTTTACCCATAATGGAAATCATAAATTATGCCATAAATGAGAAATAAAGAAGAATAAGTAAAACATAAACATATTATATATCATATATAAAAATATTGACATCTTAATGGCCACCTTTGAAGGTGTTATATGAGTGTTGAACAATCATCGTTTCGTGAGGAAGAAATTCGCCATCCACAGAAACCGTATGTTCTTTAACCATTAGATGTAGGTGTGTGTAAGTGTAGCTCGAATACTTCTTATAAAAACATCCTAGTATATTGAGGATACTGGTGTTGTTACAAAATAAATGAATAAAAAGAGTTTAGGGGGTTGGAGAAGAAAAATAAAACAAAACAACATTAGAGAAGACATTACCTCAAAATCGGGCAACTCTTTTTGATTTGAGCCAAAGGCTTCCTTGAGAAGCGTTCTGCCCAAAGTGAGGCTTCTAGGAGTAAGAGAGGGAAGTTGGGAGAGTATTTGGGCAGAGGTTGGCCGAGCCAAATGGCTTGAAAGTGTAAATGAGGTGGGAGAGGTGGGGGTCTTTTACAAGTGGAGAGGAGGGGCACTTTTGGAAAGATTGAAATGTTACATTATTTCACAATGCTTTTCGGATTCTAAAGGTCCCACACATATATAATTCGAGGCTATGGTGATTAGGTTTCTAAATATCCTCATCCAATAGGCTTTGGAAAAGTGTAAGCCTTGGATTGTGCATTATCTTCTCATTTTATTTAAATTGTTAAATAATGAGGTCATCGCTGCATCATAATGATGTCATAAATAATTTAATTTATATAATGTCTAAAAATTATAAAAAAACTACTATGATGTAGGAAATATTTTTATCTTTCTAATTAATATTTATAGTCAAAATTTGGACTTGTGTAACCCCACTTAAAAACTGTTTTAGTAAAATAAGTCATGTTTGTGTCAATTTAATTTTAACATTAAATAAATATATATTAATGTCATCTTCCATCTAAAGTGGCTCCATGGGGTCCCCAAGTTGACACATGGGTTGTCTTGGTCGGCCATGACTCATTCAATAGGATTAGGACAATTTTCACGCTCATCTCATATTATTAAAACATCATTTTTACCTTAAACTACACTAATTACCTCTAATCGCGATTAAGAACTTAAAAGTTACTATTCACCAAAAAATTATTTTAATCTCATTGAACCACATTTTACTTCTTAATGACAACCATGTATGTCAGATTTTTGAAAATAAAAACACAGAATTGGTAATATTTCATTTAAATAAAAAATCAGTTATTTAACTACCACTTAGTGGTTTCACTATTCATCAAAAATTGATGTTTTTCAGAATAAGGCCAAAATTTCACCCTAATATATAATTGATATTCCGAATTCAAAAATTATGTCTATTTTACAAAATTACAAACATATAAGTTTCATTAATTAATTTTATAATTAATTCCCACTGTTACGACAAATAGCATGTTTTTAAAAAACAATTTATATCAAAAGATTGGCAATTGTTTATGTCCAATTTCAATGTTAAATTAATTCTAATGACCAAAATTGGATAAAATGATAAAAATATATTCTAATTATACCTTAAAACCACTAAATAGTATAACTTATCACTATAAATTATTTTTATTAAAAAAGTTGTTTTAAGTGTTTTTCATTATTCATAAAAATTTGGAAGTTCTCGGAAAATTACAAAAAATTCAACATAGGCTAATTTCAATATTAGGAATACAAAAATGAAGTCCATTTTGAAATATAAAATTTCTATAAATTTAAAAGGTGGTTATTACTATTCATAATGGCTACTTTGATTAGTTGCGGTGTGTTAGAACTCGAACTTGCGTACAATGCAAGCTATTGCATTATTGAAAGAGAGGCGTATCGTGGAAGCTCGGGGTGTTACGTTCTCCCCTCCTTCAATAAATTGCGTCCTCGCAATTTGAAATTTTTCTTTGAAAATAAGTGGTTGAAAATAGAAAATACCTTTGTGGAAAACCCACATTGGAAATAAGGATAATAAAATTTAGCCTTAATAATAGGGAAAGGGAAATGAAAAAGTCACCACCCAGTTATGATCTCGATTAGGAGAACATTGGTGGAAATTAGAGACATTTAATTGGAGGAAAAACATAAATATTCGTAGGGAGTGATTGAGGTCATCAATCACAATCAACTGTCAAATTGAGGGCCTCAAAGCCTTCAATCTATGTTGATTTAAAATATCATCAGTTCAACAAGACATAAGGTATTAGGATAACACATTTTTTGTTTTAATATCCCTTTACTAAAGTTTAAGAATTAATTTATTCATTGAATAGGAGATAGGTATATATATATTTATGCTTGACAATTAGAGTTTCAACCTTCAACTCATCTTTCACTCAAAAAGATAATAGAACTCAAAAATATTATACTTATCCTAATTGTATAAGGTTCCAAATGTTAACACATACCATTTAGATTAGTAAAATTATTTTGTAATAACCAGGGACTTCCTGTAGGCTAGTGGTAGGAAATAAATGCTTGTTGCACTATGATTGTGGGTTCGATTCCTGCAGCTTTTTCTGACGCGACGGGTTAGGCCCCACCCTGTAGGTTGTCCTTTTCCTAAAACTATAGTATTATAATATTCCAAAAATAATCTTCATAAATTCTTTAACCTTAAACAATACTATCCATGGTTCAACTTAATCCATTCCAACCTTAATAGTTATCCAAAATAACTCCGTCCAGACTTTCTCTAAAAGGTCTCTAAATTCCAAAATCAATTGTAACAACAGATTCCCCAAACAAAGAAAAGTGTCTATTATTGTCACATACTAAAAATATGATTACCTTAATCATATTAAAACCTTACTAAAATCAACAAGTACTGCAGTACAATCCATATATATATCACATTATTCTTATAACCAGAATATAATCCTTGAGTCCAAAAGCCCCAATACATTAATTATTCCGCTTCAACTGTAGTCACAGTATAAGATTGGCCTTGATCCCTTGGCCTTTTCTGAGGTAAGTTTCCTTGACACTTAGGACATTAATTTGCATAAATGCATGTTTCCCTACAATTGTAGCATTCAACTTTGACAACCTCTTTCTTTCCCTTGCAATCACGAGCCTGGTGACCCTTTTCTCCACATTTATAACAAACTCCCATTCCTTTTAGGCAAGTACCAGGGTGATTCTTCCCACAATTATCACATAATGGAAAATCCTTTTTTCCCTTTTTCCCCTTATCTGTCTCTTGTTCCACCGTTCTCCTCTTCTCTTTCTTTACTTTATTTTCATAAGACTTAGAGAATTCCTTTTCTGTCTTGATAGCACATGAGACAATATCTTCGTATGATGAGAAGGATTGTGATACTAAAGCTCGACGGAGAAATGGTTTTATCCCATCAAAGAAACGATCAATCTTACTCCTTGGGTTACGTATATAATCGGCAGCATGCCTCGCTAACCTTGTAAAGTTAGCCTCATACTTTGCGACATTCTCATCCTCCTTCTGCCTCAAACTCAGAAATTTCCTTTCCATATCTGCTCGATGGTCATGAGGAAAATATTTTTCAAAGAAAAGCTCTTTGAACTCCCTCCATTCCATATTCGATACGTCATCATCTTCCTTTGTGTTTTGAATCAGCGACCACCACTGATCGGCATCTCCAGTGAGGCGGTAAACTGCCATGACAACCTTCTCCCTTTCACTACTCCCCAAGGCATGGAATATTTTCTCTAAGGAATTTATCCATTGCTCAGCTACTTTAGGATTTGTACTCCCATTGAAAGTTGGTGTTTGTTGCCTCATGAAACGGTTTAGCATTGATCCTCCACGTTGCGGATTAGGGTGCTCTATACGGGTAAGGTTATTATTCATAACCTGCGTGAGTTGTCCCAGTATGGTGAGAAGCTGATCAGCACCAGTTGTATCTCCAGATCCACAATAATTATCTTGAGCAGGAGGGCAATCCCTACACGGAGTTCGTGCATTGATACGGTTTCCATTCCTTCCACTAGGAGCCATTTCTAAATAATGGAATAAACTAGATTAGTTTATGAATCAAAATACATAATTCCATACTTGTTAAAAAATTTACATAAATTGAACTATTTATGGATATAATCCATAATCAAAAAAAGAAACGTTTTCTTTGAGAAAGTATGTACTCATAACCCTTCATAGTGGTTTGTAAATAAAATGAGAATTATCCTAAGCATATCCCCCGGTAGTGTCGTAACCAAGAGTGCAACAAGGCCCGTTGTCGTGCACCAGTTCCCGTTCGAGTCTAGCTCAAAGCGGTGTTCTCGGGTTTTACCCCTAGGTACATCTGTGCCAGAGCCGCCTCTACCTGCTCGTATCCAGACATGGATGTATTGCTCGGAAAACTCATAACATCTCTATAATACCAAAATTCTAGGAAGTTCTTCTATACTAATCCTCAAAGTCTATCTTAGGGCTATGTGCTCTAATCAGAGTTTATCTAAATCTAGCTTCCAAGATTAGTACTAAACTGCCTCTGATACCAACTGTAACGCCCCGACCCCAGCTACCCAGAGTCGGTGCATTACTTCGTAACATTGGCATGATCACAAAAGATCAAGTCTCGAAAGACCGATTAGTTTAGTATCCTTGGAAACACTAGATACATTCATAAACGTTACATTACATCATAAAGTGAAAAACTACAATAACATGGTCTTCATAGTCCACACTCATATCCTCTTCTGACAATCCCTGCAGGTCATTCATAAAATACTTCTTCACATCCTGGAAAATATTAAAACATTGAAAGGGGTGAGTTCAGATGCTCAGTAAGGATAACAATATTGCGGAAGCTTTCATAAATAAACATAAACATTTAAGGCAATGTATGACTAAAACAAAAGCCTTTTAAACTTGAACATCAACATAATATGGCAAAAGAAAAATGAGATAATGCCATTTACATCTTCACATGGATATTCTACTGGTCGAATAATCACATGCAATATCAATAACCACTTTCATAATGATGGAATGCATAATTCCAGACTATCATAACCACGTAGTCAAGGCCTCATGCCAAGACCACAAATAAGCTTTTGTCAAGGCCTCGTGCCAAGACACTAGTTTGTCTCATGAGACCTACCGATGCATCGAGGAGCTATAGGGGGCTCCACACGTCACTTATTAAGTCCAATGCATTCCTCATATGAATAGGTTTAAACATATCATAAACCATAACATAATCGTATCACATAAAACATCCATAAAGGAAACATAACATTTCCACATTTCAATCACAATATATCAATACAACACATTGATATAATAAAAACACATTCAAAACCATTTTCAATACCAAAATAAAAGTAAGTTAAAACTTTGTATTTATTTTTCATTAAAAAAATGATGGCTTGTAGAGGAAGCCGAAACTCAAATAACGGTCACTGCGGTGGAGAAGTCGTTGTCGCCGCATAAGTACGGAAAGAAAAACATTCCCTTTTTGTCGTTTAGTAAAATGCTTCGTATAAAAATGATTCCTTTTGAATAAACGTAAAAGTCAAAGGGGTTTATACACCGTATAAAAGAAAGTTGTGTATAAAACCAAATATGCCTCAATGAAAGGGTGTTGAGACGAAGTCCTTAAAAATATCATTTTTAAAATAAAATATATCTATTATGTGTATTCACTATAGGTACACCTAAAGAAAGTAAAAATACAAAATAATACATAATAATATCATGACATAATTTGAAAGTAGGAGATTAAACCAAAGAATGGAAGTTGGGTTAAGAAATTCCCTTACAAATAAAATAGATCTATTAGGTTTATTCACTATAGATACACATAATGAATGTACAAATACAAGATAGGACATAATAATATCATGAAGTAATTTGAAAGTAGGAGATTAACCCAAAGAATTGAAGTTGGGTTAAGAAGTTCCCTTACAAATAAAATAGATCTATTAGGTGTATTCACTATAGATACACATAAAGAAAGTACAAATACAAGATAGGACATAATAATATCATGAAGTAATTTGAAAGTAGGAGATTAACCCAAAGAATTGATGTTGGGTTAAGAAGTTCCCTTACCTTGTGTCCGACTTGACTCAACCGTTCTTTAACCTCCTGAATAATAAACTAGAGTTAATGTCTACATTATTAAGAACCATTTTAAATTTCATTATCCTTTTTATATCACTTATTACAATGATATGAACATTATGTAATTATTTAAGTTAATAACGGTCGTTTTGTCGATCTTTGGTAACTTGAGTCAACAATAAACTTCTTATAATTACAAGTTGTTCATGTGGTAGAATATCCATTATATCCAGAATTATATTCATGATTTAGATGTCATATATATCTTATATATCCATTATATAAATTCATTTATAATATTACGTAACATTTAGAGGTAAGAAATGAAATGCACCGTTCATGGAGACAGTAAGCCATACGTACGCATGAACGCAACTTTCATTTCAATTTCATATTTAATGGAACTAAATCATAATTATATAAATGTATAATATAATTACAATATAATATAGTGTATAATACCATTTTCTTCATCCGTTATACATCTCACATATGGCATTAACGATTCAAATCACTTTGAGGGGGCGGTAGTCCGCACTTCCTAAAATGAAATTATCGCGTTTTACCCATAATGGAAATCATAAAGTATGCCATAAATGAGAAATACAGAAGCATAAGTAAAACATAAACATATTATATATCATATATAAAAATAGTGACATCTTAATGGCCACCTTTGAATGTGTTATATGAGTGTCGAACAATCATCATTTCGTGAGGCAGAAATTCGCCATCCACAGAAACCGTATGTTCTTTAACAATTATATGTAGGTGTGTGTAAGTGTAGCTCTAATACTTCTTATAAAAACATCCTAGTATATTGAGGATACTGGTGTTGTTACAAAAGAAATGAATAAAATGAGTTTAGGGGGTTGGAGAAGAAAAATAAAACAAAACAACATTAGAGAAGACATTACCTCAAAATCGGGTAACTCTTTTTGATTGGAGACAAAGGCTTCCTTGAGAAGCGTTATGCCCAAAGTGAGGCTTCTAGGAGTAAGAGAGGGAAGTTGGGAGAGTATTTGGGCAGAGGTTGGCCGAGCCAAATGGCTTTAATGTGTAAATGAGGTGGGAGAGGTGGGGGCCTTTTATAAGTGGAGAGGAGACGCACTTTTGGAAAGATTGAAATGTTACATTATTTCACAATGATTTTCGTATTCTAAAGGTCCCAAACCTATATAATTCGAGGATAAGGTGATAAGGTTTCGAAATCGCCTCATCCAATAGGCTTTGGACAAGTGTAAGCCTTGGATTTTTCATTATCTTCTCATTTTATTTAAATCGTTAAATAATGAGGTCATCACTGCATAATAATGATGTCATAAATAATTTAATTTATTTAATGTCTAAAAATTATTAAAAAAATACTATGATGTAGGAAATCTTTTTATCTTTCTAATGAATATTTATAGTCAAAATTTGGACTTGTGTAACCCCACTTAAAAACTGTATTAGTAAAATAACTCATGTTTGTGTCAATTTAATTTTAACATTAAATAAATATATATTAATGTCATTTTCCATCTAAAGTGGCTCCATGGGGTCCCCAAGTTGACCCATGGGTTTTCTTGGTCGGCCATGACTCATCCAATATGAGTAGGACAAGTTTCAAACTCATCTCATATTAATAAAACAATATTTTTATCTTAAACTACACTAATTACCTCTAATCGCGATTAAGAACTTAAAAGTTACTATTCACCAAAAAATTATTTTAATCTCATTGAACCACATTTTACTTATTAATGACAACCATGAATGTCGGATTTTTTTAAATCAAAACACAGAAGTTGTAATATTTCATTTAAATGAAAAATCAGTTATTTAACTACCACTTAGTGGTTTCACTATTCATCAAAATTGATGTTTTTCAGAATAAGGCAAAAATTTCACCCTAAGCTATAATTGATATTCTGAATTCAAAAATGATGTCTATTTTAAAAAATTCCAAACATATAAGTTTCATTAATTAATTTTATAATTAATTCCCGCTGTTACGACAAATAGCGTGTTTTTAAAAAACAATTTATATCAAAAGATTGGCAATTGTTTATGTCCAATTTCAATGTTAAATTAATTCTAATGACCACCATTGGATAAAATGGTAAAAATATATTCTAATTATACCTTAAAACCACTAAATAGTATAACTTATCACTATAAAATATTTTTATTAAAAAATTTGTTTTAAGTGTTTTTCACTATTCATAAAAATTTGGAAGTTCTCGGAAAATTACAAAAAATTCAACATAGGCTAATTTCAATATTAGGAATACAAAAATGAAGTCCATTTTGAAATATAAAATTTCTATAAATTTAAAAGGTGGTTAATACTATTCATAACGGCTACTTTGATTAGTTGCGGTGTGTTAGAACTCGAACTTGCGTACAATGCAAGCTATTGCATTATTGAAAGAGAGGTGTATCGTGGAAGCTCGGGGTGTTACAATAATCATCTACTAGTGATCTAGAATGTCTTAAAAAATTCTCAAAAGCATGAAATCACAATAATATCCATGAAAATGCTAAGGGTATTACATTTCGTCAACTTAGAGGATCATTCTTGGAATCACTTCACATGAAAAAATTTAGTCCATAAAGATAATGTAGAGAGAGAATGATTGAAATAATTTTGATTTATATTATTAATCATCGCCGTAAATAAATGTGTTGGAGGTCCTTTATATTGGAATTTTTTCTCAGTTTTTTTGGAATGATTATTCATCAACTACCTACAATGCACATTTCTATGAATGAAAAATCGAAATCAAAATCAAAATCAAAAGTAGTAGTGCATAACCATGAAAGAGATACCACACACTTCATATATAAAAAAGAAAAATATATTCAACATGTACAATTTGATCTGATCTTCCACGAAAGATATGAATCATGTTTAATTCTATATGGACACAACCTTAAAACATTACTTAATATTTATTTTTATACAATAACATTCATCCTTACACATTGACGACCTATTTAGGTATATAATTTTAGAAAATTAGAACCAAAAAACATACATGACATCACATAATCATACATGAAGAAACTACTAAAATAGTATCCACTATTTGAAAAATCATAAAACTTTCAAATAAAACAATATTTCATTGAAAAATCTTCATAAAATATAAATTTCTTTCCTTCATTCTCTTTAACATCCATATAACCTTTGAAAAACATTTAAAATCATGGGATGAGCACAAAAATATATATAATGGATATAAAGAAATAAATCATTTGTCACGTGATAACATGAAAACAAATAAAACACATGAAAATAAATCATATTAACATTCATATAAACATAATAGATTTACAATGGGATATATTTAACATCTCAATCTTATATTAACCCTTTCAAATGGAATAATAACTAATTATACATCCATCTTTGATGTACTCAATGCATTTGAGTGCTATAATGGGTCTCACCCATCATATCTTGAGATATAATTGGATCATCCAATCATATATTGAGCTATTGTAGGGATCAACCCTTCATATATTGAGCTATAATGGTCGCAAACCATAATAGCTATGTCCAATGAATATATCACGAATAAAACACATGATAACTCATTTATACCCTTGATAAAAAAACATTCATATTTTAAAAATTACCTTTTTTGAAAACTAATTCACTAAAATACATGCACATAATAATGAAATCATATTCATATAAAATAACCTATTCATCATATAATGAAAAATTTATAGTAATAAATCATCATGAAATCAGGAGAGACGAATCATTCCATATATAAATAATATTCTTTTTTGAATTTCATTAAATATGGTTATAAATGAAATTTAATAGTAATGTACCTTAAAAATATAATTGAAGTGAGAATTAATAGAATTGAACAAATATGTGTACAAACAGTAATACACATAATACAACATAATATAAACAAAAATTCTTCCAAAATATTATCTTAATATGACATTATAAAAAGAAATTTAAGGTTATCATAAATAATAGAGATAGGGTTAATAATTCCCTTATGAAATGTTGGCATTGTAACAGGTGTACATGAGGGAGAATAAAATTTAACAGATTCTTTAATAAAAGTGTGAAAGTGAGGATCACATACCACATGTTCGAATTCCTTAAAATGTGATTAAACCTTGTGTATAATGGACATAATAATGTTATTATTATTTTACCGAAACATATTTATTTTTATAACACCTTATATGATCATTTAATTACATCATTCCACACATTAATTAGTAATGTTTTTTTATTTACATTGTTTTGGGAGCATTAATTACATGGTTTACATGGTGGATCATAGAGGATTGTATTATTGAAGGAATGAGAAGCTTTAGAAGTGAAATAAGATGTTATTAAAATGATTCTGTAACATTAAATGATTCCATAAATCATTTTGGTTATATTCTATGGGTATCAATCATTAGATAAATCTGTAATAAAATTTATCATTGTTGGAATCACCTGTTTTGATAATCCCAAATCATGCTTAAACATTAATTATGATGTATTAAACCTTTGCATTAATCTCATTATTCTATGCTTAAACGTATTTTATTCTAAACAGTTCATATTCTTACTCTCATAACTTTACTGTAACAGCTTACATTAGCATTTACATAAGTTTGGTATTGTTAGCTAACAGTCAGAGTTTTCTTCTCAAAGTCACAGTTACAGTTAACTGTCACCTTAAGTTACTGTTGCAATAAGTTCACAGTTACAAGGTTACAGTCGAAGATTAATACAAGCTTACAGTTACAAGTCTACTGCTATCTATTGTCAAAGCTCACAGACGAAGGTCACAGATACAAGACTTCTGTTCAAAGTTTTCTCTGCTCAAGTTCACAGTCGAACAAGTCTACAGTTGAAACAAGTTCGCAGACGAACTAGCCTACAGTCATAAGCCTACAGTCAAGGTTACAGTTAGACATCTTCTGTCTACTAAGTCTACAGATGATCGAAGTCTACGGTTGACAAAGGTTACAGTTCTAACAAATTTGATGTTACAAGTCTACAGATAGAAAGGCTACAGCTACATGGAGTAAAATCTACTATTGCAAGCCTACAGACAGCAAGCCCTTTGTTGAAGTCAGCAGTCAGTTGGAAGTCCACAGTTGGAAGACCACAGTTGAAGTCAACAGTGACATACATTCTCGACTCACTATTTTAATTTCTTTATTTCCTACATTTAATCTATCTAACAGTCATATCACACATTTTAATGTTTTGTCAAATATCTGATAAAGGTTGTCGGATGTCAGGAACCCGTACCTCGTACCTGCTGAAAAGAAATCTTTTCTGTCCCCTGATGGGAGATAAATACGAGAAGACTACATACCAGAAAGACAGGCGCGAACGTGTGAAGAATACAAACAACGAGAAGTGAACCAGAAAAGTGTGGTGCATCCAATATACCAAAAAACGACACAAGCACAAGAGGAACACAGAGAAGCATATAGACAATCAAGTATACTCGAGAAGTGTTCTGTGCATACAAGAAGAACCCTGAAGAACTTCATCGACTACATTCTCACTACCTGTGAACCTGAAGCATACGACACTCTGTATCTCAAACAGAAACGAGAAGAAGACTCAAACTCTCTTCTGATCGAATACAAGAGCTACACTGAGATCACCAGAACCAGTTCTAAACTCTACATCTCTTGTTCTGTGATTTATTCTACATTTTGAGCAGTGTGTGTTATCTGGTGTATTAAACACACACACTGACTCCTGTACTTTCACTGGAGGATCTGTAAATCCTCAGCAAATCTTTTTGCACTCCATTTCCCACTGTGGATAGTGGTAGAGGTCTTGTGACCTGGACAAGCTTGCTGCTGTTGTTTGTTTTCCCACGAAGAACTGTGGTAGAGGTCTTGTGACCTGGACAGTGTGTTCACTGTTGTTAACCCCGATCCAGGGTGTGGATCATTCTTATATAAAATTTTGAGAGGACTAAGTCTCGGCTTGAGACTGAACCTCTTGGTTAATTTTCTGTGCTTATAGTTATACTCTATATCCATACTATACATATTTATTTCATTTTCCGCTGCTATTACTTTGAAATATAATCTATCTTCAAAGCTACTTTGATAATTAAATTCGCAAGTGTTTATATTTGTTATAAATCAGTAAGTTAGTTTCAAAAGTTAATTTAATCATAAGATTAAGTTAACTGAGAATTAATCAATCTTTGAGAAACTAATTGAACCTTTATAATCTTTATAAATTCACTACAGTTTAATTTGTTTTTGAAATTGGGGGATTTTGATAGAAATCGTTTTTAACAGAAATTTTAATTGGAACTCAATTCACCCCCCTCTTGAGTGTCCACTCCGACCAACATTTGGTATCAAAGGTTGTGTTTAGCTCTGTTATACTTGCTCAAAGTTTTATTTTAACTCTCTGTTTTTAAACTGTGATTGTAGTTTTATCTAAAAGATCTTAAATTTCTGGTAGTTCTAAATTTTATCTCTTTAAAATATTTTCTAGAATTTCCTTATGGATAATAGACTAGAAGGTGCTGCTACTAACAGACCACCCTTCTTTAATGGTGTGAATTATGCCCAATGGAAGCTCAAAATGAAAATTCATTTGGAAAGTATGGGTTTTGATATTTGGACTTCTATAGAGTCTCAATACAAGATTCCAGAAACTGAAAGAATAACTTGGGATGAACCTACTAAGGTATCTTACAATAATAATTGTAAGGCTGTGAATGCTCTCTACTATGCTCTAGGAGATGAGGAATTCAATAGAATTTCTGCATGTAAAACTGCTTTTGAAATCTGGGACACCTTAGCTGTTTCTCATGAAGGAACAACTAATGTCAAGGAAATGCGGTTAAATACTTATACTATCAAATATGATAACTTTAAGATGAAAGATGAATAACCTATTTCTGATATGTATCTCAGGTTTAAGGAGATAGTCAACACAATGAGCTCACTCGGGAAGATTGTTCCAGCAAAGGAGCAAATCATGAGATTATTGAGATGTCTGCCTGACAGATGGAGAGGCACATCCGTTTCAATTAGAGAATCCTGTGATATTGGAACTTTGCCTGTCAAGGAGCTAATTGGTAAGCTGATGATGTACGAAGAAGAGCTAAAGGTGAATAAAGAGGAAGATGAGGAACCAAAACGAAAATCTGTAGCTTTTAAGTCTACTGCATCAAAGAGCAAAGACAAGGAGAAAGTGCATATACCAACTGAAAGCTCATCTAGTGAAGACTTAGATTCTGACAGTGATGCCGAGATGGCACAAATAGCAAGGAGATTCAAGAAGTTCTATAGGAAGAAGAAGTTCTTCAGAAAACCAAACTACAAGGGTAAGTATGATAGACAAGGTAAGTGGATGAAAGATTGGAAGAAAACTGATAAAGAAGAAGACATAGTTTGCTATGAATGTAAAAGGAAAGGACACATCAAAGCTGACTGTCCTAAGTTAAAATTCAAGAAGAAATATGAGTACAAGGACCAGAATTATAAGAAAGCTATGAAGGCCACCTGGAGTGCTTCAGAAGACAGCACAAGTGAATCAGAGTCCAGTGATTCTAAAAGAAATCGTGCTAATATGTGTTTCATGACAAACACATCTGAGGTAACCTTAGACACTCCCACTTTAAACTCTTATTATTCTGAAGGTGAAGCAGAATCTGGTTCTGATTCTGAAAATATGTCTAAAGATGAATTGACTGAATACTGTAATATGCTGGAAGAAACGTGTAATGAACTAAAGGATAAATATAAGTCTTTAAAGAAACAGCATGCTCTTACTGCAAGTGTCAAGTCTGCACTTGATGTAGAAAAAGAGAAAAATGTTCAGTTATTAAAGGAGAATACAGAACTGAAACTATCTAATGAACAACTTAGAAAGGACTTAGAAACATTCACAAATGGAAAAGATACTCTAACCCAACTGCTAGGAAAGCAAGTTGCACTTAAGTATGCTACTGGATTGGGATACCAACCTAGACAAAGACAGTTTACTAAAACCCGATTTATTTCCAAGTCTGAAAAAAATCCTGCTAGTTCCAGTTTTGGAAATTCATATGCCTCAACTGGTTATTTAAATAGTTGTCGATCAAGTAAAGTATATCTCTCTAAATATGTTGCATCTATTAATTGTATTGGACCCATAAGACAAATCTGGGTACCGAAATCCTTGATTGCTAACATATCTGGACCCAAGAAAATCTGGGTACCAAAGTCATTTCTTGTCTAATCTGTTTTGTAGGAAATCTGTTTGAAAAGCAATTACAAGAAGGTATGGTACTTAGATAGTGGATGTTCAAGACACATGTCTGGGGACTATTCGTGCTTCAAAAGCTTAATAAAGGTTAATGGAGGATATGTCACTTTTGGTGATAACTCAAAAGGAAAAATCATCGGCTTAGGCCAGATTGGTAACACTGACTCAGTATTAATTTCCAAAGTTTTATTTGTTGATGGACTTAAGTACAACCTGCTTAGCATTTCTCAATTGTGTGATGATGGCTTTAATGTCAAGTTTGAAAACAATTCTTGTGATGTTTATAATTCTAAAAATGCTTTAATATTTTCTGCCTTAAGAAATGAAAATGTTTATGCTGTTGACTTAAACACTTTAGCTAAACATAATGTTACTTGCTCAAATGCTTTTCATAAAGAGTCTTGGCTGTGGCATAGGAGATTAGGACACTGCAACATTCATTCACTTAGAAAACTCTCTAAGAAACACTTAGTTAGAGACTTACCTAAGCTTGAATTCCCAAATGACAAAGTGTGTAATCCCTGTCAAAAGGGAAAACAACACAAAGTCTCTTTTAAACCAAAGAAAGAAGTTTCAACTTCTCAATCACTTGAACTGGTTCACATGGATTTGTTTGGACCATCAAGAATTTCAAGTCTAAATGGGAAGCACTATGTTTATGTTCTTGTAGATGACTTTTCTAGATACACTTGGGTATATTTTCTAGCTCACAAAAGTGAAGCCTGTTCTTCCTTTGTTAAATACTCTAAGTCTGTAGAAAATCTTAGTGGACTTAAGATTAAGACCTTGAGGAGTGATCATGGCCGTGAGTTTGAGAATCGAGAATTTGAATCTTACTGCTCACACAATGACTATTCTCATAACTTTTCTGCCCCTAGGACACCCCAACAGAATGGTGTAGTGGAAAGAAGAAACCGAACCCTGCAAGAAATTGCTAGAACTATGCTCAATGAATATGACCTGCCAACTTACTTTTGGGCTGAAGCTGTTAATACAGCTTGTTATGTCATTAATAGAGTCTTGATCAGACCTGTTCTAAAGAAAACCCCTTATGAGTTGTGGAATAATAGGAAGCCTAAGGTTAATTACTTTAGAGTTTTTGGTTTCAAAGTCTTTATTCTGAATACTAAAGATAATCTTGATAAATTTGCTCCAAAAAGTGATGAAGGAATTTTCCTAGGCTACTCTATGTCTAGTAAAGCCTATAGAGTGTTCAATAAGAAAACCAAATGTGTGGAAGAATCTGTTCACATCAAGTTTGATGAGACTGATCCACATGAGTCTAAAACTTCTCTTGAAGATGTTGAAGAAGACTTATCTGTTCTGGACCTAAATGACAAATCTAAAGAACCTCCAATAAAAACATCCAGCTCTGGACTTTTTCCAGAATCTTCCTCTGTGGAACCCGAACCTATAGAGGAACCTGAAATCTCTAGTCCAACCTTTACCAAATCAACTAGGATTCTAAAGAATCATCCTTTAGATGCTGTTGTTGGTAATCTTGATAGAGGAACACAAACTAGAGCTTCTCTAAGAAATCAGGTTGAACATCAAGCTTTTCTTTCACAGCTTGAACCCAAAAATGTCAATGATGCTATCAGTGATGAATTCTGGGTAATGGCTATGCAAGAAGAACTAAATCAGTTCTAAAGAAACAAAGTTTGGGAATTAGTGGAAAGACCTAAAGACACTCTTACCATAGGCACTAAATGGGTGTTTAGAAACAAAGTTGATGAGTTTGGTAACATAATCAGAAACAAAGCTAGGCTAGTTGCACAAGGGTATAGTCAGGAAGAAGGAATAGACTATGAGGAAACCTTTGCACCCGTGGCTAGACTAGAGGCCATTAGGATATTACTTGCTTATGCTGCTCATCTGAATTTCAAACTATATCAAATGGATGTTAAAAGTGCTTTTCTAAATGGATATATAATTGAGGATGTATTTGTGGAACAACCTCCTGGTTTTACAAATCCCCATTTTTCAAATCATGTTTTTAAACTATCTAAAGCTTTATATGGTTTAAAGCAAGCTCCAAGAGCTTGGTATGATAGGCTCAGCTCTTTTCTTATTTCAAAAGGATTTACTAAAGGGATAGCTGATCCTACTCTTTTTATTAAATGGATTTCTAAAGATGTATTAATAGTTCAAATTTATGTGGATGATATTATTTTTGGATCTTCAAAAAATTCTTTATGTGTTGATTTTTCAAAAATAATGCAAAATGAGTTTGAAATGAGTTTAATGGGAGAACTCAAATTTTTCCTTGGATTTCAGATCTTTCAAAATAAAAATGGTATTATTTTGAACCAAAGTAAATATATTAAAGATCTTCTAAAACGTTTTTCTTTGGATGGCACCAAAGGCAGTGACACACCTATGAGCACCACTTGCAAGTTGGACAGTGATGAAACTGGTGAACCAGTGGATCAAACCAATTACAGAGGTATGATAGGTAGTCTACTGTACCTTACTGCCAGTAGACCTGACATCATGTTTAGTGTATGCATGTGTGCTCGATTTCCAGCCAATCCAAAAGAGTCTCATTTGACTGCTGTTAAAAGGATTTTCAAATATCTAAAACATACTCCCAATTTGGGATTATTTTATCCAAAAGGACAATCATTTGATTTATTAAGTTATTCTGATGCTGATTTTGCTGGCTGCAAGTTAGATAGAAAGAGCACCTCTGGAACATGTCACATTTTAGGCAAGTCACTAGTATCTTGGTGTAGTAAGAAGCAGAATTCTGTTGCATTGTCTACTGCCGAAGCTGAGTATATAGCTGCTGGTAGCTGTTGTGCACAAATCTTGTGGATGAAACACACTTTACTAGACTATGGATATCAATTCAAACATGTCTCTATAAGGTGTGACAATACAAGTGCTATTAACATTTCAAAAAATCCAGTATCTCATTCTAGGACAAAACATATTGATGTGAGACATCACTTTCTGAGGGATCATTATCAAAAAGGTGATATCACTCTTGAGTTCATTGGCACTGAACATCAGTTAGCTGATATTTTTACAAAGCCTTTGAATTCTGAGAGATTAAGTTACATCAAACATGAGTTAGGTATGATTAACTATAGCACAGTTAAAACCTCACAGTTAAAACCTCACAGTTAAAACCTCACAGTTAAAACCTCACAGTTGAAACCTCACAGTTGAAACCTCACAGTTGAAACCTCACAGTTGAAACCTCACAGTTGAAACCTCTCAGTTAAAACCTCACAGTTGAAACCTCACAGTTAAAACCTCACAGTTGAAACCTCACAGTTGAAACCTCACAGTTAGACCTCACAGTTGAAACCTCACAGTTAGACCTCACCGGTGTACCTCACTGTTACATCTCTCTGTAGGCTGTTTCGCTGTTTAATCTTATTTTATTTTTGCGGGAATTCGAACCGTTTCTTTTCTTTATACTTTTATTTCTAAATCCCTAAATGATAAAATTGAGAACATCGAACATATCTCAATCCACTCATCTCGACCCTTGCTCTCTCAAGTCCTAAACCCTAAACCTTCAACCGAACCTCGAAACCTCATTCAGTTCCAATGGCCAGAACAAAGCGACCCCCGACTGTCAATGAAGATGCACCAATGCGGAAGAGGACTCAAGTCGAATCCAGTGGCACCGGGAACGCCTCGATAAGACCTGTTAATCCACATCTGACTAAGAGAGAAATAGTTGCTGAGAAGGAGCTAAGTGAAGAGTGGATTTTATCGAGCAGATCATTAGTACTGGCAGTGCTTAATGATCAAGGATGGACCGAATGCTTCGCAAACAATAATGGACCATACTACCCGAAGCTGGTGAAGGAGTTCTATGAATATCTACAGTTCGAGGAAGAGGATGATCTGCATAGACTGGTATCCAGAGTAAACGGCAATAAAGTCAGTTTTTCATCCGTTGAATGGGCTGCATGTTTAAGAGTTCCTCATGAGGGTATTTACAACTACTATTCTGGAGCGGCTCCTCCAAATAGTAGAATCTTTGATCATGAGACGGCTCTGGAAGAATTGACACGCAATGGCACTATAAGGAAGATTATTGCTACTGAAATGAATGGAGAGGACAGGCTTCTGTTTAAATTTATCCAGCATGTACTGAGTCCTAGAAGAGGAGATTTTGCAACTCTGAAGCATCAGGATATTTACTTGATGTAATTATTAAAACATGGAAGGAAGGTCAACCTTTGTAGGTTGCTGATGGCTCAGATGGAGGACATGATAAATGCAAGCTCAAAGTCAAGTGCCTTGTTTCATGCTAAACTCATTTCGGTTATGTTGAAAGTGAAAGGTGCAGCTAGAAGTCAGGAAGAGTTGATAGTGGCAAAGAACAGTGTATGTATCTCGAAAGTAATCTGCAAATTCATGAAGATCAGTTGGAATTCCTGGAAGAAATCATGGGTGAATGATGAGGAGAGAATCTATGAGAATTTTAGCCCTTCTACTCATCCCTCTAGACCGAGAGATAGGAGAGATCCAGGCTTAAAGCCTGATGAGCCTGAACCTGTATACTCAGATGATGAACAGACTGCAGTAGTTGGTAACTCTGCAAGAGAGAACACTCCAATTGATGAAGGGAGTGATCCTGATACTACTCACAGTCCTGTCAGGACAGTGACGTTTGGAGCAGCAAGCCCTCCAAAAGAACTACCTAGTAGAGAACCTGTTCTAAGAGACAGTGAGACTGCGACTATAGAAGAAGAAGAAGAATCTCAATATTTTGTCAAGGACACCTCTGATGAGGGTGATACAGTCGAAGCAGAAGAGGCTGGAGCTCTAAATGAAAATCAAGAAACTGCTGCAGAAGAACTTAGTATGAGCCCTCTGATAGGGTATACAGACAAGTCAGTGTCTGACCAGGAAGCAGGAGTGGTCTCTACTACTGTTGTCATGGAAGTGGTTGATGACCCAACAGAGAAGGAGACTAACCTCACTGCTGAACCTACAGAGGAAGCAAGTATGGAACCTGCTAGAGCTACAGAAGAGAACTTAGAGTTACCCAGAGTTGAGCAGATAGTAGAAAGTGTTCAAGAAGGACCTCCAAGTGAGGGGGAGCATATTGGTTCAGTCTCTGTACTGTATGATATAGAAGGATGGACCTCAGATCCAGGATACATGGTGTTAGGACTCAATTATGAGGATTCAGATGAGGAAAACCAACCACCAAGAAATCCAGTCATCCTACCTAACAGCTCTCCAGTGTTAGAAACTGAAAGATTGGCCACCAAGGAAGACCTTGAATCCTTAAAGAATGAAATGAAGGAGACCATCAGACAGTCTGTTGCTGAATTGAAAACCAGTCTTTTTGATGAGCTGAAAAATGTAGAACAATCCTTAGAACTATCTCTAGGATGTGTTGTGGGAAGTCCAATCAAAGAAGTGATGGATGAAATGAAAGTGTGCCACACCCAAATTGAAAGCTGGACTGGAGCAGTAGTGGCCTTCAGACAATTAGTTGCTTCTTTAACTGCCCTGAGCAGTTCTCAGACACAAGTGGCCAGTGAGATTCGATACATCAAAGAAGTGGTCAAGCAGTTTGTGGAAGTATTTGAGGCTTTCAAGAAATCAGTAAAAGAACACTTTAGCAATCAGGATGCTGTCATTCAGAAAGTGATTGGAAATCTGACTCAGTCTTTCAAGGAGACAGTGGCATTCTCAGTCAAGTCCCTTCCTTCATCTAGCTCTCCTGTGGACCTTGAGCAGTTTAGAAGCCTGCTCAGAGAAGAGCTTACTCAGGCCCGTGCAAATGACACATCAGACCTACAGATCCTTGCTACTACAAGAGAAGTCAGTGGCTTTGTTCGTGAGCACCTGCAGGCTGCTACTGCTTCTCAGGAGGCCATCAAAAGTAAAGTGGATTATTACTTTGATCGGATTTTCACCAAGCATCAGTTGAACAATCACTTCAAGCTCATGCTAGAAACTATGAAGCTGCCTCCTGTAACTCAAGCCTTCAAAGAACAAGTTAGCAAGCTACGAGAGTTGACCCCGGCTTTGGATAAATTCTTAGAAAACAAAGATGACTTCTTATCTGTCATGGACAGAGGAGGAAACATCATCATGGATTTCAGGAATCTGCTCCTACCTTTTCTTCATGTGGACTGCACACATGTTATAGTTCCTCCTGCCCTACCTGTCTCCAACCCCAGTGGTTCTTCAGTAATGTCTCCTGCTGATGCCCTCAGAAGCCTTAGACCACTGATCCCTCGGCAAGCTACTCACTACATGCCTTCAGGAGCCTCTGTTGCTGCCCCTCCAGACATTCCTGCTGCCATTCCTCAGCCTGTTGATCCTTCACCTCCTGCTCCATCTTCTTCCTCCAAAGGAAACGATCCCTTACCTCCAGATGAAGAGGATTGAGTCTGTTTATGTTTTTTTTGATAGGGATCATGTATTCACATTTTGGGTCATGTATTGTACTCCTTATTAATACAATGTTTATCTTCTCTCTCTCTGTCTTTCTTTTTGTTAATCACAAAGGGGGAGAAATAAAGCGAAATAGATAGGGGGAGAAATGGGGAGAAATAGGAAACTCAAGGGAGAAATGAACCTATACAGAGAGGAGAAATCCTTGCGGATTATACCTAATTTTTGTGCTCATATTGCTAATACTGTGTTTTGCACACTTCCCTCTGATACTTCTATATTTCATACTGACATAATTTGTGATTATCAAAAAAGGGGAGATTGTTGGAATCACCTGTTTTGATAATCCCAAATCATGCTTAAACATTAATTATGATGTATTAAACCTTTGCATTAATCTCATTATTCTATTCTTAAACGTATTTTATTCTAAATAGTTCATATTCTTACTCTCATAACTTTACTGTAACAGCTTACATTAGCATTAACATAAGTTTGGTATTGTTAGCTAACAGTCAGAGTTTTCTTCTCAAAGTCACAGTTACAGTTAACTGTCACCTTAAGTTACTGTTGCAATAAGTTCACAGTTACAAGGTTACAGTCGAAGATTAATACAAGCTTACAGTTATGAGTCTACTGCTATCTATTGTCAAAGCTCACAGATGAAGGTCACAGATACAAGACTTCTGTTCAAAGTTTTCTCTGCTCAAGTTCACAGTCGAACAAGTCTACAGTTGAAACAAGTTCGCAGACGAACTAGCCTACAGTCATAAGCCTACAGTCAAGGTTACAGTTAGACAGCTTCTGTCTACTAAGTCTACAGATGATCGAAGTCTACGGTTGACAAAGGTTACAGTTCTAACAAATTTGATGTTACAAGTCTACAGATAGAAAGGCTACAGCTACATGGAGTAAAAGCTACTATTGCAAGCCTACAGACAGCAAGCCCTTTGTTGAAGTCAGCAGTCAGTTGGAAGTCCACAGTTGGAAGACCACAGTTGAAGTCAACAGTGACATACATTCTCGACTCACTATTTTAATTTCTTTATTTCCTACATTTAATCTATCTAACGGTCATATCACACATTTTAATGTTTTGTCAAATATCTGATAAAGGTTGTCGGATGTCAGGAACCCGTACCTCGTACCTACTGAAAAGAAATCTTTTCTGTCCCCTGATGGGAGATAAATACGAGAAGACTACATACCAGAAAGACAGGCGCGAACGTGTGAAGAATACAAACAACGAGAAGTGAACCAGAAAAGTGTGGTGCATCCAATATACCAAAAAACGACACAAGCACAAGAGGAACACAGAGAAGCATATAGACAATCAAGTATACACGAGAAGTGTTCTGTGCATACAAGAAGAACCCTGAAGAACTTCATCGACTACATTCTCACTACCTGTGAACCTGAAGCATACGACACTCTGTTTCTCAAACAGAAACGAGAAGAGGACTCAAACTCTCTTCTGATCGAATACAAGAGCTACACTGAGATCACCAGAACCACTTCTAAACTCTACATCTCTTGTTCTGTGATTTATTCTACATTTTGAGCAGTGTGTGTTATCTGCTGTATTAAACACACACACTGACTCCTGTACTTTCACTGGAGGATCTGTAAATCCTCAGCAAATCTTTTTGCACTCCATTTCCCACTGTCGATAGTGGTAGAGGTCTTGTGACCTGGACAAGCTTGCTGCTGTTGTTTGTTTTCCCACGAAGAACTGTGGTAGAGGTCTTGTGACCTGGATAGTGTGTTCACTGTTGTTAACCCCGATCCAGGGTGTGGATCATTCTTATATAAAATTTTGAGAGGACTAAGTCTCGGCTTGAGACTGAACCTCTTGGTTAATTTTCTGTGCTTATATTTATACTCTATATCCATACTATACATATTTATTTCATTTTCCGCTGCTATTACTTTGAAATATAATCTATCTTCAAAGCTACTTTGATAATTAAATTCGCAAGTGTTTATATTTGTTATAAATCAGTAAGTTAGTTTCAAAAGTTAATTTAATCATAAGATTAAGTTAACTAAGAATTAATCAATCTTTGAGAAACTAATTGAACCTTTATAATCTATATAAATTCACTACAGTTTAATTTGTTTTTGAAATTGGGGGATTTTGATAGAAATTGTTTTTAACAGAAATTTTAATTGGAACTCAATTCACCCCCCTCTTGAGTGTCCACTCCGACCAACATTTGATATCATGACCATTTTTTGTGGTTCTTGGATAATAACTATCTAGTATCAATATATGAAATAATATCACGAATATATGTTCATTATAGAAAATAAATGATGTTATAAAACACACATGAAAATATTTTACTACCATTAATATAGGTTTAAAAGAATATTTTAATTAAATAAAATAAATTGAATACACATCATCAAGGATGTCGATAAATCAACAAATCATAGATGGAGTATTAATTCGGAGAATAAGATGGAGAAGAGAATAATTATGATGATGAGTTTTTTATAAACAAGATAAAAATTCATCATATATATGATATTAGAGCTTTCATGGATCTTGGCTACGGGGAGGATAAGATATTATATGAAACAAAATAAATTAAAGGAAAACACAAGAAAAGGAAAGTTGTTGTTTTCTTCTTGATCTCTTCTCCTAGAGATCCTCCTCAAGGCCTTTTGTTTTTAAATTTTTTGTGAGACCAGATGGTCTGGAATGGGGGGATTATCCTCAAATATAATTTTGGGAATAGTTTGAGAAATGAACAAAGAATTTGAGGTGTTAGAAGAAGAGGGGTTTTGACGGTGGTATTTAAAGTTGATGAGAGGATGCATTTTCCATTGTTTTAATCATTTGTTTTATATTCTTATGAAAATTGAAATATTATTGATTCTTTTGACTAAAAATATCAAAATTTTCATGCGAGTTAGAACCAAATTTACTTATATCATACATGATTCTTGGAATAGATTATTAAACATATATGTATATGTAGAGTAAATTACCGTATTTTACTATTCATAAAAAATGCATGGATTTCAGAAAAGTTCCCAAAATTCACTCTAACAGTCTTTTGAAGGGTATAATTAAAAAAGGAACTCGGTCTTATCAAAATAATTTTATATATAAAAATAATTGAATATTTTTATTAATGTAACAATTTCTTCAAAACATAATGATTTTTAAAGTATAAATCATTTTATATAACCTTGAAAAATTAATAAAGGTCTCCTAAAATTTTCTTGTAAAAATAAAATAATAATTTATTATTGAACATTATGAAAATAAATTTTCAATAATATTACCTAATTAATTAACAAAGTGTAATTAAATTTTATTAATTATAATAAATACCAAAAATTATACTATGGTCATATTGTTACTTATCATATTCCTTATTATTATACATTCATTGGTGAGGTCACTATTCATCTGGCCAATTTATCATTCATAAGGGACATATTAGTATTCACATGAGTAGGTTAGTATTAATATTAGAACATTACAATTCACAAAAAATATAATTTCATCGTATCGGAATCCAAATAACTTTTTAATCACAACCGTCTATGATTGTTTTTTGAAACTCAAAACATATAAATGTAAAATTTATGTTCGATGGATAGATTATAATTATTTACATTAAAAAACATGTTGCCTCATTGAGAAATACAGTTTCATTCATTTCATTTAATTTATTATTAAAACCTTGGGGTGTTACATTCTCCCAACCCTATGTAAATTTCAACTTCACAATTTTTATTTACTTATTAAACAAGTGAGGGTACCTTTCCCTCTTAGCATTTTTAGATTCCCATTATTGATCTACAACCATACGGTTTTTCCACAAATATATAACATGGTGGAATAAATTATAACATAAAACATTCTATATATAAATTTTCTACTTTCTCTATGTTATCCTCAAGTGTCTCTAAATCATATTCGCTTTCTCCACCACTCCCTCTACTAATTATGATCTCATCATCATCCTTTCCCTGAATTCATCCCAAAAAATTGGTGTTCGACCCCACATCCCATTCAATTTCCCAAAAGGTTTCATCTCTATAATAGAATGAAATTTTTTGTTATAAAAAAACAAAACTAAAGAAATATGTTGATCCCAAATTCCTTAGTAGTTCATTGAATAAGCTCGATGCATATTATCTAATGTCTGAGTTTTTCTATTTGTCAGTTCATCAGTTATAGGATGAAAAGATGTGCAGATATTTAATTCTGTTCTCATGAAATTTGGAAGGCCATTACAAAAGTTATAGTTGAACTTGGGATCCTGATATGATAAACTGGAGAGTGGAACTCCATGTAAAATTAAAGACATTGTGAGGTAGATTTGTGATAGGTGACCCAAATACAGAGTATTTCTAATAGGAAAGAAAATTTAATGATTTAGTTTGACATTAAATAGTAACCCCGAGTTCATTATTTCTTTGAGATGTATTTGGTAGTCTCACTACAAAGTCCATTTCTATATTTTACCATTTCCACAACGGTATTGGAAAATGCTGAAGCATCCCCTTGGGTAGATTATTCTATACATTAACATATTGTCATGTCAAACATTTCATGATAAAATTGGCATTGAATCTTTTCATTCAGTCCCAAAAGTAAAAATTAAAATGATATCTATACGTCATTTTGCTTCTAGGATGAAATGAAAACAAAGAACTGTGAGATTCACATAACAATTATTTTTTCAACTAAGAATCCAAAATAATACATAATCTCATCCAAAGCCTCAAAACCAATGTCTTATAAAGGTGAAGTTTTGTAAAAATTTCAATTTTAACCAATTCAACCTTTTCCAATATCTGAAAATCTTCATTCGTCACGTGTTTTATTATTTCTAAGAGAGATGAAATCACTGGAACAAAAAAAAGACATAGGTATTTCCTACACCTACATAGTCCAAGATAAAATTCATCAAATCATAAACAAAATTTTATCATTCTAAACCAATCTTTGTTAATGTATTATTTTTTTTTACTTAAGGCATCATGCACTATGTTTTATTGTCCTATATGGTAATGGATTGTGAAATCATAATCCACAATTAGTTCAGTATATATTCTCTTTCTCATATTCAACTCTTTATGAGTAAATATATACTTAATATTGTTATGTTGAGTATATATTATACATTTAACTCCATACTAATGATGCCTCAAATTTTTTGATGAAAAAAATAATAACAGCTTATTCCAATTCACATGTATTGTAATTTAACTATTGGGGTTTCAACTGATATGAACCATAAGCAATTAAATTATCATTATAAATCATAAAAAACATTGTCCCTTCAATGTATAATTACTGTAGATGACAAATTCACCATTTCTAGAAGGTTGGGTCAGAACATATATTTCAATAATCTTTTTTTTAATTCCAAAAAACAATAATCACATTCTTTTGTCCTTCTGAATTTAACTCCTTTTCGAGTTTACATAGTTAGTGGTCTAGATAACCATTCAATGTTTTCAAAAACCCGCTGGTAAAATCCTTCCAAGCCATGTAAACAATGAATCTAGGTTATATTTGTGGGTAGTGGACATTCACATCAACTTTATTTTGTAGGATAAACATTTTCCCATCATCAGAAACATTTTTACAAAGGAATGAAATTTTTTGAAAAAAAAATTCACACTTTCTTAATTTTCCATATAGTTTCTTTTCATTCAAGCTTTTCAAAAAAAACCCTTAGATGTTTTCCACGATCCTCAATACTTTTTTAATATACCAGGATGTCATAATTAAACACAACCACAAAATTCTCTAATAACTCATGAAATATTCATTTCATAAAATCCATCAATACAGTAGAAGCATTAGTAAACCCAAACGTCATAACAAAAAATTCATAATGCACATATCAAGTACTGAACATAGTATTCGGAATGTATGTATCATTTTAATTCATCTTATTGGACCCCTATCTCGGTTAATTCATCGAAAAATATTGTCTTCCCTATACATGATCAATCAAATATTCGATATGTGGAAAATGGTTTTTATAACAGAGAATTTATTCAATGCACTATATTAAATGAAAATTCTCATTGAACGATATTTATTTTTAAGAATCTAGACTGAATCGCCCCATGGTGAAGTTCTATGTCAACTGAAGACCTTATCAACTAATTCCTCTAACTATTTTGTAATTTACAGAAGTTCTATTTGTGTCACTTGATAAATGGTTTAACAAATTATCATAGCATAATTAAAAAAATCAATAATAAATTCAACCTTGAAATCATAAATTAAACCAAACAAATCATCATGAAATACATCAAGATACTCATTTACCACTAGGACATCATAAATATAAATGGTGGTATTATTTTCATTAATGTGTGCAACATAAAATTAATTTCATATTTTAACACTTTCATAGATTTATGATTTTTTATCAATGGTATGGGTTCATTCTGGTACAAAAACTGAAACATTTTCTTAAAAACATTTTCTTTTTCCATACACACTATCTTTGCACCATAAAGAGAAAGTATGTACATTCCCATAATAACATCAAACTCCAATATTGTCCAAAAAAACAAGGTTTTTAAGGTATAATATTTTCAAACAGAAAGATAGGTAGACTCTTATAATTTATATTTTCTTCAATATTTCCTCATGGTTTTTCAACCATGAGTTCTGTGTTCATTTTATGATATAGAATTTCCAATTTATGATAACATTTCTTAGAAATGAAGGAATATGTAGACCCCAAATCAAACAACACAATTTAGAGATCTTATAGAAACAAGAAATGTACCAATACCACCTCATTTAATATCTCAACATCTACTAATGTTGTTTTAAAGGATTTTACCACACACTTCTACTTCCAATCAGGCCAATTGCCTTTATGAGTGGCTAGTTTCATAAAAACATTTTCAAATTGACCAATTTTAAAACAACTATAGAATCTCACAATCATCTTATCATTAATTTTAGTATCATTTTCCTTACACTCATGAGACATATTCCAAAAAATTCCACATCAGTAGAATTTTCAAAAATTTACAAGACATTCTAGAGGATGTTATTCACAAAACCTTTTACATGAAGGAAAATTTGTTTTCTTACCTCCAAATTTATTTAACAAATTCTTTACCAATGAATACCAACCTGACTGCATCATATTAATATCATCAAAATTCACATGGTTGTCCGAAAAATCCTTCTCAACTTTTTATGCACAATGAACATGTTTCTCGTAATTTTTTAAACATTCATGAAGCAAAATCTATTAGTAAAAATGGTATCAAAATTGATTAAAATCTATTAATTTTAAAATCTATGTTCTTAGTAATATATGGTACTTTACATTACATTTTTGTGAAATTGGATTCATATTCTTCCACAGAATCATCATCTGTCAGTATTAGTTCTAGGAATTGTTTCTCCATTCTTTGTCGAATAGTTTAAGGAAAATATGTTTCTGAAAAAAAACTCTTAAAATCATCCCATTCTAGACTGTCAAGATAATCTATTTCTCTCATATTCATATCAAGATACCAACATTTATTAGATTCACCTTCTAAACAATAAATGGATTGTATTACCAATTTATGTTTCAATCATCCCATGATTTCAAATATCATTCCTTTAGCATTGATCCATCCTTTGGCTATCAGTGGATCTGGGGATCCACTGAATGTTTTAGAATATTTACCCATAAAATTATCCTAAAAATAATTGTTTCTTCATGGTATATCATGTTTATATCTAACATGGACACCACCACCACTTGTTTCCTGAGTCAACTGAACCATTGTTTCCACAAACTACATGGTTCTGATTTGCACCATTCTAGGATGCATATTCATACTTATATCATACTCTTGGATCCTTCCTACCACAAATTCCCTATTTCTTTTAGGGAAATCTATTCTAAATAGACATATCATCAATGAAACCAAATTTGAGACCTTAAATTATATATCATTTTAAATCTACAGTAAATAATAAATCATTTAAGGTATTCTATTAACATCATCCTAAACTTGAATGTTATCTAAACCATAATTTGATACCAATTCAAAGGACCTATCCTTAGAAAATTACATAATCATGTGTTTTTGACACTTACAGAAATCCTTACACATTGATGATATTTTCAGGTTTATATATTTAGAAAATTAGGACATAAAACCTACATAACATGTCATAATCATGATTGAAGATACTACATAAACAACATACACATTTTACAAAATCTGAAACATTTAATATAAAAAATAGTTTCTTGTAAAAATATTAATAACATTTCAATTTTATAACTTCTTTCAAAAACACATCCTTATAACACATGAAAAATAATTTATATATTTGGATGAGCATAATAAACATAGTGTGGGATATAAACAAAGAAATCGTTGGACATGTGATAACAAAAAAAACAATAAAACCCACCACATAAAGACTTTTTATCCTGATTAGAAACATGTAAGGATCATGGGACATATTTACCATATAAATATAACAATCATACTTACACATGGATTAACCATTCATTCCACATCCATCTCCAGAGTACCCAATGTATTGGAGGGAAATACTTGAGCTCACCCATCATATCATAAACTATAATGGAATCAATCCAAAATATAATGAGCTATTATGGTGATCAACCAATAATATCATGACATATAGTGGGATCAAGCCATCATTACTATGTATATGTAACACATCATGAATAAAATACATGATAACTCTTTTAAACCATTGAGTAAGACACATTTATATTTTCAAAATATCCTTTTTTAAAATCAATTACCTAAAATCCATGCACATAATAATGAAATAATAATAATAAAAAATAATTATATAAACATATAATGAAAACATCATAGTAATAAATCATCCTAAAATAAGGATAATCCACCCATTCCATACATAATAAAACTATCTTATTTGAATTTCATTAAAGTTCATTTAAATGAAATTTAAAGGGAAAGTCCATTACAAAAATTATTGGAGTGAGAATTAATAGACTAGAATGAATATGTGTATACACTATAAATAATAATAATAAAAAATAATATAAAAATATCACAACACCAATAATCCTAATACAACATAATTAAATAAGTAGAAGGTTAACCCAAATAATTGAAATTGGGTAAATAATTCCCTAGAAAAATTTCAACATCATAATGGTTGTACATGGGAGGGACCAATGGTAGATAAAGGTTTATCTCATAATTTATATATCATAATTGATGTATGGGGGAGGTGGACAAACATACTTCATCATTAGGAAATAAAAATAAAATGGAATAACATATATGATATTCTTTTATAATAGTGTGAAAGAGAGGATCCCTTACCTTGAGTTTGACTTACTTTAAATGTATTTAAATATATGGTATAATGGTTAAAATAGTTCTATTAATATTTTACACGAACACATTAAATTTTATAACACATTATATAAACATTTTGTAACATCATTCCACCAATTAATTAGTAATATTTTGTTATTTATATGGTTTTGGGTGTTCGTCACCTGGTTTCCACGGTGGGTTCGTAAAGGATTTTGTGGTCAAAATAAAGAGAAAATCAAGAAGTCATATAGGATTATGATAAAATGTTTCCATAACATTAAATGATTTGATAAAACTTTTTGGTTATATATTATTAGGATAAATCATTAGATAAATCTTCAATGATATTCGTTTGGATAATTTTTGGCGGTTCAATGATAATAACAAACTAGTTTCATTATATAAATTAATATTAATAATATAAGTTCATTACAGAACATAAAATAGGTTATAAAACACACATTACAACCATTATAGGCCATTAAAATGTTTTTACAACCATATTGGAAATAATTAAATGAAATTAATGACAGGTCGTCTATGATGTCGGTAAATTGACACATCATAGATGTTGTTTTTATTTTGAGAATAAGTGGGAGAAGAGAAGAATTAAAATGATGAATTTTTCAAAATACATGATAAAAATGAATCATATATAATATGCTACAAATTTATGGCTACAAATAGTTATTGGATGTGGGTATGATCCTTGGGAATATGGTTTGTCGGAATTTAGACATTGAACAAAGCATGATAGGTGTGAGAGGAAGAGGTGGTGATGGTGGTATGTATAGTGGATGAGAGGAGGGGGTTTACTTTATTTTATTCATTAGTTTAATATTTTTATCACGAATAAAAATAGTCATTATTATTGGGGCTAAAAATAGTAAATAGATCATGTTAGTTTTAACAAGTGTTCTTACATTATCCGTGATGCTTGGAATAGAGTATTAAACATATAATGTATATATACTGTAAATTGTCGTATTTTATTATTCATAATAATTCGAGTATTTTATAATAATTAAAAAAATACAGTCTAACCATTTTTGAATGTGTAAAATTAAAAAATGACCTCCATTTTTCAAAAATAATTTTATAAATATGATAAATTTAATTTTTAAATAAAATAATAATTCATTCAAGAAATAACAATTCTTAAACTATAACTAATTTTCTAAAACGTTGAATAATTAATCAGGTCTCATAAAATTTTCTTATAACCATAATATAGTAATTTATAATTACACATTATGAATATATATTTTCATTTAAATTATTAAATTAATCATAAATGTCTAACTAAATATTTATGAATTAAAGAAATAACAACACTTATACTATGGTCGTATTGTTACTTATAAGATGTCTTCTTATTATACATTCATTGGTGAGGTCACAAATAATTTTGATGATTTCATGTTTATAAGGGTCGTACTACTATTCATAAGAAAGGTTACTATTCATAAGGTTATGTTATTATTCAAAATTGAAGGTTAATAGTCTTAAAAATTTATGTTAGTCCTATGAGACTCCAAATAAAATACTGATCACAAATGTGTATTTCCATTTTATGAAATTACAAACATATAAATTAAAAATTATGTTTAATATATAGATTATTAAAATCTCATGTAAATAATGTGTTGCATCCTTGAGACATTGTTTTTTATGAATTTCATTATATTTATTTGTAAAACCATAAGGTGTTAAAAGATCAATATATAGAATCCTTCCATTTCATACAATGTATTGATGATTTCACCAATAGAGAATTTTGGTTCTAATTAATTCATTTCTATTAATTATTTTATGGTGCACTATATTTGGTATCTGTCAATAAATAATTCTTCTTTATGTCACTTCCACATCATGAGTTGTTCAAGAATCATGTCGTCCTCCACTATGAAGTCTATGTAATGTTCTATTTCATCATTATACAAGTCTTTGGAGTAGATAGAGACTAACACAATATCTCATAGAAAGAATATAAAATAATTAAATTTTATTTTTAAAACTATTTGATAAATACTCCATGTAATATGGATATGATCTTAATGTATTTTAATTAAACATATCTCTAGAATTTTTTTTAAATAAACATTAATTCCTCAAATTCTTTCGGGATATGTCCTTTTGCCCAATTCCCTGATTATAGGTTCCATAGAATGACCAATCATCTTCTAATATGATAGGTTTTCTGTGTTAAATCTACCATAGAAAACCAGGATATGAATTTTTTAGAACCATCTTTTCCATCTGTGGTACCCAATTTAAAATTTAATTTATTTTCAAAAAAACCAATAATTAGTGTGATCACATTATGAAAGCCTTAATAAAATACATTAATTATTATTTTCATAATATATTATATGATATTTAGATATCGGTAATCCCTATTTATGACATTATCTATGACCTTTTCATAAATGGTTATTATTCCACACTTGTTTTTCTGATCTTTTTAGCTTTTTCATGGAGACATGAAACTTGAACATATAGCTAGATCACTTTATTGATGATCATACTATTAATATTCCAATAAATAATCATATAATACACCATATTTTCCTTTGACACATTGATCATGTTTAGAACATAGTTTAATCCAATCTTGAATATCAGATCATATTTATTATTCCGGATCATATTATAGGCAACTATGGATTTATTCCTTGTAATATTTGTAATCATTTGAAAATATTTCTATATTTCCTTCATAGTATTGGTCTATTTATATATATCATCATCCATAAATTCTTGACCATGTTCCTACTAATCATTCTATTGATAGGGATCTTACTTAAAATTTTACTTAATTTCATGTTCTTCTTGTACTTAGTCATATCACCTATTAGAAACATTACTCTCTATTCCTTTAGAACAATCATTTTTATACCTTCTAGTTATTTCGAGCCTTCATTTTTCATGTATTTTTTATAAAATTATTATTTTAATATACATTCTTACCACATACAAAGCATTGAATATTTATTTAACCCTTCAACTTGTTGTTTGGAGAACTTTTTGAAACATTAACTAGTTTTTCTTATTTATTGGTTGTGAAACCTATGATTTCTCATCTTTCATCACTATTAGATGAATATACATTATTCTAAACAATATTACCAGCGTGATTCCATATTATTTGATTGAATATTTCATCCATTTCATCCGTAAATAATCATTCTTCAACTTAATTATTATCAATGAAAAATTAACATCTCCTTGATATTCTGGCTTTTTTCATTACAGAGTCATGAGTCAAAGTAGTATGTTAGTGAATCTAGAAAGGAATTATATTTTCCTTTACTATTTTATATATTAAAGATATTGTATTTCAATTCATTTATCCAGTACACTAATTGTGCCTATGTGAATATAATTTATTTAATTATCATTAAAAATTTTATATAATGACTATCTATAATTTTTGTAAAATGTTTTCAAAAGAAAATACTGTTATCCCCAATTTATTTTAGGACTACCAGAAACAATCATTCATTGACATGATAGTTTTTTACAACACACTAAAAATTACACTATTTTACCTATTGATACATTCATCATGGTTTTCTTTATATTTATGATACAACATCTTGTTGATTCTGATTCATCAATTTCTAATATAAGTTGATATTCACTCCAATCTGGATACAATAATTCTAAGAGGTTCAATGATTTATAATTTATAATTATTATTATAAAAAAATATTTTAATCCAATGTCATTGTTCCTTATTGGAAACCATTATCTATACTGAAATTATGATATTTTCTTTAAATTTATGTTTTATTCTATAGCATAGATTTATATACTATGAAAAAAATTTATTTTCTTATGTTTGTAAGTTTATTGATGAATAGTTATAGCTTCCCTATGATATACAGTTGATGATTATCTATAAATACATGTATATTAAATAAAAATAATTATCTCTTTGGTAACATGTAAATTACCAGTCATTATAAATGTATCATCCCTTATTTTCTGAACACTTCATCTATATATTGCCAATGATCGGTATACTCTTAAATATTTTTACTAGAAATGATAAAATGACAAAATTATACAGAAATTAACTATGATAATCTAATTAATTACTTCTTCATACTTCTTTAGAATATTCTGATGGTATTTTAGAGTCCAAATGGAATAACAACCCATTCCAGAAAACGAACTGGAATTGTAAATGTAATTAACGGTATTTACTCTTCGAAGATTGTAATATTCTAATATCCAAAGGTGAGATCAAAAATGGAATATACCAATAGCCTCTTATACTTAATAATTCATCATATATTCTCTTTATTATGAATATTGTATCTATCATACTTTGGGGAACAATTAAGATCACAATAATCAATAATCATCATGACATTTCCATGATGATTCTTACCATGATTCATTATGATGAATGTTACACCCAATGATTAATTTCTAATTTCAAAATTAATATAATATTAATTGTTTATGTAATTTTCATATCTAATTACATGATCCTTCCATATAGGAAATTTATTTCCTTCTGATCGCTATATTTGAATATTTAAGGGTTATTTTAGCTTATGTAATTTCCTATATCCATAATTTCATAGGAGTTTTTGACAAATGTAATGATATATAATCTATTACTTTGTTCAATGAATCTTATTCATTTATCCTTATAACATTTAATACAACAAACTACTTCCAATTTTACATATTTCTGTGTTATTATTTATCCCCATCAGCATAGTTTTCCACATTGATAGTAGATGCTTTTTTGTTTTAGAATCATTATGGGGTTTCCAAATTATGTTGGAATAAAATAATTATTGAGGATAATTCCATTCAATTATTTTACAGGATGGAATATTATAAGAAATATTTTCCAATCATTAATTCTTCTAGAAATTTATTAATAAATAAAATATTTTTATTTAATAATATTGTACCATTGAGTTCATTATAAAATTCATTTTTCATTCTTGGATCGAAATTGTATCATAATTATCCACTATAAACTGAATCTCTTTGGGTTCCCAGGTTACTCCAAAAAATTTAATTCTAATGTATGATAAGGTACATACCATGTAAAAAAGGGTTGTACATGTCGTTACACGAATGTTTAATTAAAATAATGTATCCCATACCTCTATCTTTTCCCCGAGTAATGAAGATCCCAAATATCTATTAGAACCATTTTATATTTTTATATTTTGATATAAACGACCCACTTGTATAAATTAATCGAGTAATCTTGTAATGAAAATTTTTTCTTTTATGTTTTCCTTAAGGATTTTTGTTTTGATCAAAAATAATGAAAACCATATGAAAACAGTGTTCCAAAAACACTTCGCACAACACCGCTTCATGGTGTGGCATGACATGATATTTTTTTATGGTTGATTAATGATACACTAAAGGCATGAAAAAGTCAAATACTAATTTCCAAACACATTATAGAAGAACTAAGGTGATTCACTATTAAAAGTGATGAAAAACAAATTTACATGTCATGTAATTATTCATGATGTGTAAATTAAATGAATATAAGTCATGAAAAAATAGGTGAAAAGTCTGGACCTGAACATTACATGATGTGAATCCCATATTCACGATGTGAAATTTCCCTAACATCATAAATCTATTCATTCACATTACACATCATATAACACTAACACAATGTGAAAATTGATGATGAACATAAAATTGGGAAACTATGGCATAAAATGATAGAAGAATATTTTTAGAAATTAGAATCACTATTCATGACATTATGACAAATTTATTATATCTTGAAGGCCCATACAAGACTAAAAATAAGATTTCATGTGGGTTTTTATGGAATGAAATTGTTGACAAGATATTTGGATGATGAACTATTATAGATTTATTTCCCTAATATATTTTCTCTCTTCTTTATTTCTTGTGATGTATCCCTTATCCTGATTAAACTACACTTCCCCATCCATGGAGGGGTTGTTACTATGAGTGATCGAGAAAGGGGGTTCTAGAACTATGTTATTTTCTTTAGTTTTTTAAATTCAAATATAGAAAATTGTTTCATCATTTTGTATATTGTTTCAATTATTAATATCACATTTTAAATTTTAATGTTGTTGTGTGAGGTTTTGATTCTGTTAGTTATAATTTATTTGGTCAAGGATCCCTTTATCCCTACACTAAATTATTTTCGATGTATGGTGGAATAGATTAGGGTTTTGTGGTGACTACACAACGGTCTTCAGCTCATATGTAAAATTGTAAGCTGGGAATTTTTGAATGTTAGTAAACAACAATTCATGGTTGGGGATTTACTTAATCAATACATAGAACCCACTATTACCCAATTCACATAGGAATGAGGGTATAATTACATAAATGTTCAGATATGAATACAATAATTGTAACCATATAGACAAGGTGAGAGGAGACTCGGTAAATGAATATATCTCTTACCATGTAATAGAAAAAATGAGGTAAAATTCGAAACCATGATAGCAAGGAACTAGGTCTAGTAAAACCATCTCTAGTCAATATAATTCTGAGTTATTTTAAAATCAATTAAATCAAATACCTTCCTTATATCACTTTCCAAAAAAATTATTAAAACTAATTGCCTAGAAAACCAAAATTTTGACAACCTTGTTTTATGTTCTATCATATTTCAGAGATATCCAAAGGGATAACCATTAGAATATAATTATGAAATATTAAAATAAATTACCACACCATACGTTATAAATGAATCATTATTTTAATTGAAATTATTCATCCTCATATATATATATATCATGTTATATACTTATGATTTACTACCTATGGTTACATTCATCTAAAGGATATTCCTTAATACTATAAAATGATGTGTAAACGTTTTTACTCCCTTCTTTAGATATGGTCTTCTAGTATTATAGAACTTTACATAATGTTGAGTAATTACTCCAACACATATTTTTCAAGGTGGGAATCCTAATACATTTTTACAGCTCCTCCTATTGATCATGACTTCTATTGTTCGACTAATAATTCTAACTATAACTACTTCTTGAAAATATGGGATCATCTTTACCCAAACAACTCTTTTATGTTTATTTTCTAACGCTCCTAATAATTAGTTAGAGAAATTAGATAAGATTCAATCTACTGGTGCAATTAGTTCCAGTGATCTTTTCCTTTTATAACTTCGGGATCTAATATAAAATTGATTATTCACAAATCCACATAAATGAATTTTCTAGGTATTTCTAAACTAACACATCTGAGTTTTGGTTAGGACATTATAAATAATCCCCTATATATTTTTAGAACTTATATATCTCTTCATCTTCAATTATCTAGTTTATATATCATTATATACCAAATAATTTTGAAATACCTCATACCAATCAACTCGAAAATCTTCTAATAATCACATTATCTTACTTCTAATTGTATTTCATTTTCTGAAGAATTAACTAGATGAAGTTATATTTCCTCTATCTTTAAAAGATCTCGAGTGTCTTCTAATACACTATCCCTTGCTTGAATCATAGGTATTTGAAGATGGCCTAAAATTGTGTTGTAATTAGCTCATTCTCTTTTCTCTGAGTTATATTCATCCATTTTTGAGTATTATGATTATAATTTATATAAACATTCATCATCTATGTTTATATCTTATCTCAATATAGAATGAAAAAATATATGTATGGAATCGTTCACAGTTGTTTCATTGAGACTTATTAATCTTCTATTTATATTTGGGAATGTTTATGATTTGTGACCTTTATTCTAACATAACCAACAATAATCACAACTGGATAAAGATTTTCCTTTACGAAATCTAGTATACATTACCTATTTTACATTAATGTTTTCTTTATCATCCTTATGGATTCTATTTATTCTATTATTTCACATAGATGTTTCATGAAATCTCCCTCATATTATATTGATGATTTCATGTTACCAAATAGTTTCCCGAATATCTTGTGTGATATTTTTTGTTCACACTGACCACCATGATTTTTTTTCTAAATTACTTTTGTTGGGGTTTCCCAAGCTCAAACCTAGTTGGAAAATAATCATATCTTCCTACAACACCATCTAACATTGGGAAGAAGAATAACTGATATATGGAATATTACTTAAATAATACAAGTCATTCATCTATAAATATAATAGTTTATCATCACCTAGCTTTTTGTTTCTCCCAAACTCCTAGAGTATCTATCAAATATTCACATTAGAAATGGAGAGTCTTAAATTATTTTTAAACTATTTCAGTCTAGCTTCCTGAACATTTAATGTTAAAAACATCTAGAGCATATGATTTATCTCCAGGTCCATAATGATAATACCAATTCTGAAACTCAGAATAATATTCATTATAATAACACATACCATGATTTTTGAACTCGGTTAACGTACTTATGGATTTTTATAGCAATTATCCATATCATTCACCTAGTGAATTTCCTAAAAATAACTTTTTGATGAAATCAACTACTACTAGTATAGCTTCAATTGGGAATGTGACATATTCATAAATAGTATATCTATCTTTAGAGTGTCTTAATAGCATATCGGGAAATTTACTTATTCTACCTATAAATATATCTATAATAAAAATGAGTTCACTATCTATGATCCATAATTTTAAACAAACTGCTAGAATATAATATTGAAGGACTAGAGCTACTTCATTTATGGATGCTCAAGGATCATTTTTGAAATCATATTTTAGGATGAACCAATAATTTGGAAATCCTTCTAGATGTGTCTACCATAACCTTTAGTCTTCTTCAATATATCAATTATATGATGGATTGGTTTGACCATTGATCTTGTAAAACTAATCCTTTATTAATTCTTTCATTCTGTCCCAAGGGATTGGTTTCTATGAGATCGCATGCTATACTAGGTTGGTATCACTAGGATATACACCCTTATCATAGGTGGGTGATGACTTGATCTCTATCATTTTCCACTTATCATTGTATTTTTCCTATAGGTATTCTACATTCTTTATAATTTTATTTAGATATTTAGAGACATTTTTAATATTTCCATGTTCTAATTTTATCAGAGTATTAAAATCATGGATCTTTTTTTGACATTCCTAGATACTCTATGGAATACACGCTACTTCACCAAGATATTCTTGAGTTTATACTACTAATCATAAGACATAATCATATATAGTGGGTCATCTGAATATACTTCATCAATCTATATCTATGGGTGGACTCATATCGAAGACAAGGGCTCAGAAGTGATTGGAAGCATCCCTTCAATTTTTCCCTTCAAGCCACTGCCAAATATCTCAAATATTTGGTTTGACATAAGACCATCTTGTGAACATATTTTAAAATTTGATGAAAAATATTTCTCCATCTAGATATAGTGTTTTTAATAGGTTTTGACCCACCACCGGGCTCATCAATGTTGAGAATTAGTTTGCCAAATTTTTTCCTTCAACTACATCAACTTATCATGAGTTTTCTGAGCTTTCTAACCTAACTGAATTACCTACGGTTCGGTCACATATTCTAATCTAGATTATATAATTTTTATATAATTTCTAATAAAATATAAATTATTTTGTTCTAATAATACATTAACCAAAATTATAAATGATTCTCTTCATTATATAGACCTTTCACCATGGAATCTAGAATTTTCTTTCTAGGATCTATACAAAAGTAGTGTGCTGATTCAAAACATTTCTAACCTATAAAAATGAATATATTGTTTAGATAACCATATCATTAATGGATGAACGAGTTAATAGTGGAGGAGGAGGCACGCACCAGTATTTCCAATGGAAATATTTAAATAATTCGGAATACTCCAGAACCAAACTAATTGTTCCCCTAACCCTCCATGCATTTCCAGATCACTATCCCACCACCAAACATGGTTGTGTGGATGAATCATTGATTTAGTATGAGCCACAGATCTCCATTGAATCATGACCATATGAATAGTGCACTCGCTGTTATGTGACTGTTTAGTTATCATGAATTATTATGCAAAATGTGGTGAAGGGCACATGGCGCATCGACATTTGTTGTTGGACGCTTTGACCAAGGTGTCAAAATATGCTTCCACTCCTAGAATTTTCAATAAATTTTAATATATAAATAAAATGAAATTAACCAAAAAAAAAATATTTATATTACTTCTTATGCATCAACCATTTATATCTCCATTAAAACTAAATCTATCATTTAATTATTAAAATTATTAATTATGTTGATAATAATATTAAAATTCACAATATACAGAGTCAGAATAAAATTATCATACCGTATAATTGAGTTATTGACATGAAACCATTAAAATAAGTCATTGGAAATGTTAAAATTATTTGGATATAAAATAATTCAATTATAGTTGGGTATAAACAACAAAGAGGTCCTTATATGGAAGTTGAAAACTTTTCCATGATGTTAACCATCCATAGAAGTTAAATGGATCTAATCTAGGTGTTTGTTTTTTTAGTGGTAATAAATTGATTTACCCAAATTCCTCCAAACACTCATTAAATACACTCCCACACAATAATCTTTATAAATATACTCAAATATATATATTAAATATTGGTAATATAATAATATTAATAAATATACATTGAAAATTATAATGACATTTATATATTCACTTTTGTAAGTTAATGTTTATATATTTTAAACTTTTATATTAACATTTATTATTATAATAAATATTATAGAAATATTTTAAACATTATAATAAAGGTTATATATTTTAATGCTTTTAATAACATTTGATGATATTATAGAATTTATAAATATATATTAAAATAAAAAATAATGTTTACATACATTAATGGATCTATATTAACAAATATATGTATACACATTCTATTGAAAAAATTATAATATATATATTTTTATTATTACTTATATGTATTTAATGTATTTCTTTATTCATATTAGGTAATTACATACAAATTTTACTATATATATGTATACATATGTCTGTATACATATATATATGATGTATAATGTATTTTACTTATATTTTATAACACAATTTGTAGTAATATTGTTATTATATTTAGTTTATATTTATCTATTATTATGATTATTTAAAACATTTTTGAGTTCAATTTTTTTATAAATATAGTATATTCACATTATACAAAACGTAAATTTTTTAAGCACATCTATTTTTATATACGAAAATCTTTAATACATTTATATAATTTTAGTTTTAATATTATGTTATGGTGTTATATAATACTATTATTATTAAATTTAATTTTTTTTGTCTCTGTTATTGTTATTGTTTAAAATGATTTAACAAAAAATAATAAATAAATATATAAATTTGAAATAACTGCATATACTATTACTATTTATAAATTTTTAATTCATATATTTATTATTATTATTATTTAAAATATTTTAACTGAAAATTAAATAAAAAAAATAAAATAAAATTTAAATTTGTATATAGTTGTAGTGAAACACGTAAATAGTTTATGATGTTTTTATATTTATATAAATTTAAGGTATTCAAAAACATTCCAAATGTTCAAAAAAAAATTTAAGATAACTATGATATAGTATAAAATATTATTATTTTATTGTGACCATTAAAACCTAGATTCAAAAATTAGTTGTATGATTAGGATGAGTCTCATTATTAAAAATAAGTAAAACGGTTTTAAATAATGAAAATGTATTGATGAATTCAAAAAAAAAATATTAATCAATTTCCAATAAAGTAATGTTGTGCTTCAAAAATACAATTTCACCAAAAAAAAATTTATTACATTTTGTACATGGATATTATAATTTACTTGTACCCAAGCCAATAATTTTCACTACATAATAAATTAATTACCAATTAAAATAAATACCCCCATAATTTATTGTTAGTTAAATCTTTAGACGCTTGAAATATTGAAAGAGAATGAAATGTATGAAAAAAATAGTTGATACATAAATCAAAATATTATCCCAAAAAAAATTCAAACACATGAATTCAATATTGATAGTTATATAAAATATTTCTTTTATTTTGTAATGATGTTCATTGAACTTCTTTTTAAGATCTTCTAATATTGAGAAATCTCTTATACAAAAAGTGGTATCTTTATCTCCTTTATCAAATATTTTATCATCAAATTACTGTTATAAACGTATCTTTAAAAAATATTATAAGTAATATGTGATATGAACTAAATAATGTAAAATAATATATAATTGAAAGTACTAAAAATAGACATGTAGTTTAATTAAGAAAACTCATAAATAATATGTTCACAATATGAAAAATTTAAATCCCTGGTACATTGATTATATCCTGTGAACATTTTAGGAAATTAACATTTTTGGAAGATATTGTCACAAATTATGTATCCTTATTTTACAAACATTAATTTATGTATTGTTGTTAAGGTTCATGGGACTATACCATTAATTTATGGTGGAAAATTCTATATTATTCAAATTGTGATTTTATTCCAATTAGGAAGAAAAGGGTGAATGGTGAAGTTGACAGATCCCTACAAGAGGTATTCACATAAATTGTGAACCTTTTTTTCTTTTTATGTCAAATATAATGGACAGACATTACTACAAGTCCCATAGAGTGTAGTTAGACATAGTGTGTATTGTTTTTCGTTTAATGAGTGTGTGTTTTATCTATTTTTTTTCCCCAATGTTTGTTTCCCACAAACTAGTTTTATCAATGTATATCGATCACACATAATGCATATCCTATTTTGAATGTACATGGAATTTATGAGGAGGTTGTATCTATGATTAATTTTCACCCAATGTGTGTATCCTATATTTTTTCCCTCAGTATTTAGAAATATATTTTGTTTCAAGGAATCAAGAAGATGGGATGTTGAGATAGGAATACAATTTGGAACCTGTGTGAGTGAGTTCACTCCTCCCTCATCCGGTATTGTTTTAAGGGATGAATGAATTCCATTGCTTCATAATTCCTAGTTTAAAACCACTCTATCTAACTACTCAAAAATTTATGTATAAAATTACTTTTTTTAATTAATTATATATTTTTTATTATATCTAATAATATTTAAATAATCATTATTTATTATTACAATTTATAATATAGTTTTTGAATAGAAATCACGTGACTAGTATAAATATTGGGTTTTAAAAAATCCTTTTGATACCGAAAAAGGAAGTGATGCCTCGACCAGTAGGATCATTCCTTATGAACCCCGTATATCAAACATTATAAGGGAGATAGAGTTTTTGTTAATTTCCCTAGACCAATCCCAATCCAAAATCCAATAACATAAGCATGATCGAAATCGTTTATGGGAGAAGATCAAACACATCGAGATCATGTCTCATACCAAGTTTACTGAAGAGCCCCATGAAATCCCCACCAACACTAACCATACACTTAGGGAATATTCTAGGGTAATAAAAGTATTTATATCAGGAATGTAGCATTATGAATATGTACAATATTTTTGTATAGAATAATGAAAATACTGTCATTCAATTATCTGTTACAATTAAAATGATTTTAAAAGAAGAAATGGTATTTTTGGTTAATATTATAATTCATTTAAGGAATCTATTTTGAGGAATTAATTTATTTTTGAAATAAATAATATTTTAATCAAATATTTTATTTAATTACAGTTAATATAAATGATCTTATAATTTTTATAATGTCAAATGTTGTTTTTAATAAGGTTTCAAAACTATATTTTTGTCAATAACCCTTTATTATAATTAAATATTTGTTTTAATTTAAAAGTAAAAATTCAAATATATAGAAAACTATTTATATAAAATTTAAAATTTTTTAATCTGGACGTTGAAATTATTCAATTGTGATTTTTTCATAATTTCATGATACTATCGAATTTTTTGGTAAAAACTATGTACAACAAAATATATAATGTTTTTATGACATCCTAATTACCTACTAGTGATGTAATAAAATACAATAAAAGGGATATTTCTCAAAAGATATGGATAAAATATAAAATTATATATTTTTAAATTTGTTTGATATATTTTAGAAATCAGTAGGGAATCCTCCAAAACATATTCAATGTTTTATGATTTTAAAAAAATTTCCTTGACAGTGTGACTCCCACCGACATAAGAAAAGGAAATATTTTAATTTATTATTACCTAGGCCTTTAAATTAATTTTTACACTCCCCTTGTAAATAAATAATGGGAAAAAATCAAGGGTTTATTTGTTTTTCTGAATATTTGATTTTGTAGTGTCCATAATAAAATTAATAATGAATTCTCCCTCCATTCATATATAAACCCAGCCAATCACCCATTCATATTCACTGAAACTAACAAAATTGTGTACACACTCTACTCTTTACTCCCTAGATTCCTCTAAATACTCCCCCAATCTCCCAAGAAGCCTCCGCAAAGCCGTTGGGATCACATATCCATGTATGGGTTCCTTCCTTTCTCATTTTTATCCATGTTTCCTTATACTATTAGACAATTTTATTTGGCATTAAAATTGATGGGGTATGTATTATCACCTCACTCATCCTTCCGTTATTATGTTTTAATGATGAAAGACCCCTTTCTCACTCCTTAATTCCTATTTTGTACACCAGTTACTATGCCAAATTTTTTAGGGGATTTCTCTCCTCTAATTCCCATTCATGAATTTATTTTATGCTTTTAAATTCTATTTCAAATGTTGTGATATTATGTTACATGATTCCCTTGTTGTTATTTTAAAATATAAATGATTATATAATACCTTATCTCCACAACAACCCATTTTTTGACTATCTATTTGACGTCATTTTCCTGCTAAAATTGCACCATGAATTTTCATGCAAAAATCATCATGTAGTAAATATCATACTGATTTATCAATCATGGGTATACATCATTGTCTGCTTGTACATATTTATTGGTTAGTTAAATATATGTACTCCAAATTCCATTTTCATGGAAAAAGTTATGATTTTTAATGAATCCATGTTGTATGTGGCACACATATTCATGAAAATGAAATGAATTTGAAGGGATTGTCTTAATATCACTCCAATGCATTTTGCAATGTTTAGTATCATGATAAGACATTTTCATCGAGGGTTTAATCATGAAAATTTATGTAAAATGATATTTTAATCATGATAATTCATGGGCACTGAGGGTTTACTCATGCTAATCCGTGTGCAATGAGAGTTGACTGATTATAATATATTATTGAATGTTGTTTGAACTGTTCCATGTTAGGATTATCATGCTATATCATGCCATAAGTTCGTTCTTATTTTGAACTCCATTGATATGACTATTGACTAACATGTATTGTCTTATACATGTTATTTCATGTGGAGTCCTTTAATTAGATTTATATATAACCCCTTCTTTATGTTTTTACCCATGATATCCCATGTAGTTTTATGTACGAAGGTGTATTTATGAACTTGTTAAGGAGTATTTCAATAATGAAGTTTTATTTCATGTTTTAATTTTTATTTTAATGTAAATAATTCCCCACTACACTATAAATACCAATATTTTGGGTTTATATTATGTGTGATCTCATGTAATAAATCATGTATTAATGTGTAATTAGATAAGGGTTGTTATAGTTGGTATCATAGAAATGTTTAGTTATTTGTTGGATTAATATTTAAAAACTTTAGTGAGAGATTTAGCGATATGACTAATTATAAGAAATAAATAAGTGAATTTTTGTGACAATATAGTAAGTGGTTTATCAATGAAATGTGTCCCTATCTAGATAAAAACATGTAGAGGTTGATCGGAGGTAGATATATCTAGGGGTAAAACATGAAAACTCTACATTGATGAAGACTCGAATGGGAAATGGATCACGACAATGGTCCTTAATGCACTCGTTCTTTGACACTATTCTCGGATATGCTCTTGTGAATTCATAAGCTTAGTATGAACCATTATTAAGGGAAAAAAATTCTGATAAGATATAAGTTAGGTAATAGAACATGGATATATTATATTGAATCCTAGAAATTCATATGTTAAAGAAATAAAAGTAATTTATAAGTTACCATTTCTTCCCATTATATTACATTTTATGTGTATAAAATTTTAAAATAAATACACACAATTTTACTTCAATTCTATGTAATAGCCATTGATATGATGAATCAGGCTAACAAATGATCTGAAGAACAATGTGATGACTATTTTAATGGGATTCCCCATATTATGGGAGGAAGTATCACAAAAATTGTCATAATACTCTCTCAGATAACACATGTTTTGAATAGAGTCCTTAATAAAGAGGAACATCCAACCCCCCCCCCCCCCCCCGTATAAGAATTAATAATTAACAATTGATAGCTTAATGAGATAAAGGCCTCCTACTTACATTGGATCATCAAACCCTCAATCGACGAACAATGGATCAAATCCATTGAGAAGATCATCTCTATAAATCATTGTTCGAATTATGAGAAGGTTATTCTAACTACATATTTTTTAGAGGGTTAAGATGATCAATGGTAGATATTGATAAAAAAATAGGACCCTGATGAATAGATTGAAGCAATGGAATGGAAGGAATCTTGGAAAACTTTTATCAACAAATATTTTCCTCAGACCCTCAAAATTAAGATGGAATGTAATATCCTTTCCCTCAATAAAATTTATGAAGAATATATTTGGTCATAGACTAACAACTTCACGAGACATAGAATGTATGCCTCTGGTTTTGTCGTCACCCCCGAATGCATGTTTGACATCTTCTTTGGTGGGATTTAGCCTATTATATGAAAGGCCCTAGACATCTGAAACTTTGATAGATTTGAGTAAATTGCATGATATTACCTCAAAGCCAAAATGGATATTAGAGAATTCTAGGGGTATCATAGGGATAATATTTTGAATGTGGACTTTAATTCTAGCAGTCAGATGGATAAATCAAATGGTTCTATGAAATTACAGCATCTTGCTTGTCAAAATTGATGAAAGAAGCACCACAAAAATTACCTAAGGGGATTAAGGAAATTTTATGGGTGTGGGAGAGAAGGGAATCTAGACAATAGTTGAGAAAAGGAGAAACCATTAAATGTATAATATGAAAGGAATTCTTTGGTTGACCCTCAGTACATTGATAATTTCTACAGTTTCATGGAACCATGGAACGTTGAAAAACACTACCCTTAGATAAGGATATTTCGAGGAAACAAACAATGTCGGTGGCATCAAGGGAATGCATTTTCCATCACTACATCCAATTTTGAATTCTGAAAATGAATTTTTGACTATTATTATTGTTAATTATTCATTAATAGATAACATACTTTTTTATTCTACTTTTACACATTTTTTGGTTTCAAAAAATATTAGTACAACAATCCAATCACCAACACAATGCATGGATGTAGAGTTGACGGTGATAACAAAAAATGGGAAAGCTATAGAATCCCATGTATATAACATCGTCCCTATAACAATATTTAGATTTAACTTGTTGAAGAGCCTAATCCAACATCCCATGGTGGGATTTGATGAAATTCTTGGTATATACTGGCGTTCCATATATAGTGCAAACATAAATTTCCATGGAAAGTAAATCAATCTCCATAAAGAGAATAAACCTCTAATTCTATACAAATAAAATGAGGAGGATGAATATTCATCATCATCATCATATCAATAATGTATATTATATCCTTTTGGGAATGTATATCTTTCTCAAATTATTGATTCTATGGAAAGAACCATCCACAAAGTGATTTCTATTATGAGGGAATTCAGTGATGTGTTTCCCGAGGAATTGATTGGACTTTCCCCTATCAATGAGGTTGAGTCATTGATCGATCTTATATGTGGGGAATTATAAATATCCAAGACTCTATATAGATATGTTATTGTTTAACATGGGGATCAAAATAAACAACTATAAGAGAATCAGGATAAAGGATTTATACGCCAAAGTGGTAAAACTTTGGTTGAACCAGTCCTCTTCTGTAAAAAAGATAGATGGTTAAATTCCCCATTGAATTAATTATTGTCAACCCATAAAAATCATTATATATAAAGAAGTAACCATTTCCTCTAATTTATGAATTGATCAATTAGTTTTGTGGAGAAGAATAGAATACCAAGGTGGATCTACGATTAGAATATTACAATATAAGGGGGAAGAATGAGGATATCCCCAAGACTGTTTTTAATACAAGGTACAAACATTATGAATTCATTGTAATGTCTTTTGGAATCACTAATTCTATATAAATATTCATGGAAATGATAAATATAGTATTTATATATTAACTCAACAAATATTGGTTTTTCATTATAGATGACATTCTAATATACTCCAAAACCAAGGAGACGTATGGGGAGAAATTTAGCATTGTGATAGGACCTAGTGGAAATATAATCATAAAGAAATGTATAGAATGTGTGATTTTTGGTTGAATTATGTATTGTTCATGGGTTATATCATCATAAGAAATGGGATATATATGGATCCTTCCATGAAAATAACATTTGAGGTATGGATGAGATCAACATCTGTGACAGATATCCATATCTACCTTGTACGAGTTGGTTATTATCACCGATTTGTGATATTGTTCACCTGATTATCAATCCCTATTACTAACATAACTTATAACGGAGTCAATTATTCTTCTAATGATGAATTTGAAGAAATAATCATGGATTTGAAAAATATTCTTAACACGTCCCTTGTGCTCACACTACCAACTAGTGCGGAGCTTTTCATAATCTTCAACAATGCATCTAAGAATGGATTGGGATGGGTGTTGATAAAAAATTACAATTTCATTGCCTACACCTCAAGGAAGCTGAAATTTCTTGAGAAAAACTATCCAACACATGATCTCGAGTTGGAAGAATTGATCTTTTCATTGAAAATCTTGTGGCATTATATCTTTAGGAAGAAGTGCGAAATATATACAGATCATAAAAGTCCCAAATATATATTCACATGTAAGGAGATAAATATGCTCCCGCAAAGATGGTTAGAGACCATAAAGGATTACGAATACTCAATCCACTACTATACTCAAAAATAGAATATGGTAGAAGATGTTCCAAGTAGCAAGGACCCATCAATTATATCAATACTGGGAATTGAAAAGGCTCAAATCTTATTAGATTTGATTAATATAGAGATGGGAATTCTTACTAAGGGAACATAATAAATCCATTAAAAATTTATTTCTCCACCATATCTTTTAGAAATGTTAAATGGTTTTAAAAAATATGATGTGGGAATTCTAATATAATGTGGAAGTTATCGTAAAATGGAAATCCTAATATTTCATTGTTAATGAATAAGGAATTGTGAGAGTGGGGTCAATACTATGTGTTACATAAAATATTGAGTAAAAGAATGATCTTTTGGATGATGCACATAGATTTAATTTCTCCATTCACCAAGTAAACAAAAAAAAGTATTGATATATCAAAGAGAACTATCGGAGGGATAACATGAAGAAGGATGTCTCTAAATTTACATAACAGTTCCAAGTATGTCAGTATTTTAAAGATAATAGTCATAAGTCTTAAAGAATTATTCAACCATTACCCATACCAACATTGAAATGGGAAAACCTCTCCATAGATGTTGTATCTAGAATTTTGAAGACATCCATAGAAAATAATTCTATTATGGTCATTATGAATCATTTTACAAAGACTACACACTTCATTGTATTTTGAGAGGATGTATCACTAGGTCCAATGATATGGATACACATCAGATAAGTGGTCAGGCATCATGGAGTACCATTATCGATTATATCAAATCAAGATCCAATATTCACATCTATGTTTTGGAAAATTCTCCATTATGATCAAAACACAGAGTTGAACTTCATCATGACATATCACCATCAAATAGATGGACAATATGAGTGGACTATCCCAACACTTGAGGATATGTAGAGATATTTATCAATGGAATTTAAAGGTGGATGAGACCGATATCTTCCTTGGTTTGAGATCTCTTATAAAAATCGGTTCCACTCATGCATCCAAATGGAACCCAATGAATCCCATTATGGGAAGAGCTTAAGAACACCAGACTGATGGGAAGAAGTTGGAGAATGAAACTTCTAAGACTTGAAATTCATGAGGAAATAGTGGAGAAGGATAAAACCATTCAAAAGTACATAAATTCTACTCAGAGTCAACATAAGAGCTATTCTAACAACTATTGATGAAACCTAGAGTTCTATGTTGGAGACATGGTATTCCTCTCCAATCTCCATGGAAGATAGAAATGAGAATTGGGAAGAACGGAAACATTAGTCCAAGGTAAATAGTCCCTATTAAGATCCTTGATCTCATCAGAGTTGTGCCATATTGACTAGAACTTCAACTGAACAAATCTCACTTACATGATTTATTCCACGTGTCCCTCTTGAGAAAGTACATTCCAGATCCCTCACATGTACTCAATCTAGAGATGATACCATTAGAGAATGTCATCTCTTATGAGTAGAATCCTAGGAAGATGTTATATTGTAGAGACAACATTCTACATAATAAGAATATTCCCATTGTTGAATTGTTGTGGTGAAACCTCGTGATTTAGGAAGAAATGTAAGAACCAAAGGAAGTGATGAAGCTGAGTTACTCTGATTTTTTTAATGCAGGAAAAGTAACATTCAAGGGTAAAATTTCATAATGTGGGATGACTGTGATGACTCAAAAATTAATGAATAAATTTCCATTCCTTTTTAATTAAATATATAATTTTGTTTTATAATAACAAAATGAATTTAAATTACTATTAAGTATCAATATCGTTGATAATATCGACATTGTAGAGTAATCACATGACTAGTATTAATATAGTGTTTTAAAAAATCATTTTGACATAGACAAAGGAAGTGATGTCCTCAACTAGTAGGATCATTCCCGATATAGGCCACTTAAGTAAGATTCTAAGGGAGATAGAATTATTTTTCTTTTACATTGACCTATCCCTATAAGAGATCTTATAACATAAGCATGAGATAAAGAATTTATTGGATACGATCGTGTTCAATGATATCATGACCAAATACATGTTCACCGAATGACCCCATGAAATCCCTACCATCACACACCTTACACGTAGGGAGTATGCACGTTTAATAAAGAGTTATATATCAAGACCCTAACATTATGAATATATAAATTATTTTTCTATTGAATAATGAACATACTTTCATTCTATTATTGTAATGGTGTAAATGATTTTTGAAAAAAATAGTATTTTTGATTAATATTGAAATTCAATTAAGGAAAAAAATTTGATGACATGATGTAATTTTGAAGGAAATTGTATTTTAATAAAATATTATCGGTAAATTAATTTTCTCATATATGATCATATAATGTTTGTTAACTCAAATGTGGGATTTATTTAGCTTTTAAAACTATTTTTATGAAAAACCTTCCTTTTTGAACAAATATAAATTTGTATTTTAGAAGTAAAAATTAAAATTAGTAGAAAATTATTTACAAAAATCAATATTGTTTTTTGAATCACGACATCAAAGTTATGCTATAGTAAATTTTTCATAATTTTCTGAGACAATTGAATTTAGCGATAATAATTAAATACCGCATAAATATAAAATGTGTTTTTTGACATCATAATGAACCAATTGTAATATAATAAATTAGAATAAAAGTAATATTCTACCAAAAATATATTTTCCCTTTAAAATAATATAATTTTAGAATTTATTTTTTTATTTTATAGAGCATTACTGATTCCTCCAAGACTCGTAAGTTGTTTTGTGATTTTAAAACAATTTCCCAAAGAGTGTGACTCACCTCCGCATGAGAAAAAGAAATATTATAATATATTTTCCCTTTGGTCATATAACCCCATGGCCATAAACCATAGAATAAAACCATGGCTTTGTTTGTGTTTTTGAATATTTCAGTGTATAATATCCAAACCAAAATAATAATGAATTCTCCCTATATTCCTATATAAACCCACACAAGAACACATTACTCTTCCCTAAAACTCCATGAAGCTTTTCCACCCTCTTATATACTCGCTAAAGTCTTATCAAGGCTCCCCCAAATTTCCAATAATCCTCTACCAAGCCTTTGGGATCATATATTCATGTAAGGGTTCATTCCTTTCAAATTTTTATCCAAGTTTCCTTATATTTTTACACCCTTATATTTTCAATTAAAATGATTTGGTATGTTTTTTCACCTCCCCATATTTTCCATAAAATGTTTTAATGAAGAGAGACCCATTTATCTCTCATTAATTCTTCAATTGTGCACCTGTTACCATCCCAAAATTGAGTAAGGTATTTCACTCTAATCATTTAAATTCATGAATTTATTTTATATTACGCTTCTAAATTCCATTTCATATGTTGGGAAATTATGTTACATGATACTCTTACTATCTATTTAATTTATAAATTATGAGAGACCCATTTATATCTAATCTACAATTTTTATGAATTTTTACTTTACATAATTATGCTGACAAAATTGCACTATGTTTTTCCTTGCCAAAACCATCATTTAGTGAATACCATACCCATTTCCCTAAAATGGGTGTTCACCATAATTAACATGAACTTATTGATTTGGGACATACATGTATATAATCCTCATTACTTGTTCATGTAATAAATTATGATTTCTAATTAACATATCTTGTATGGGGACCACGTATACATGAAAACAAAATGATAATGAAGGGTGCACACTAATTTCACTCTAATTAATTGGGTAATGTTTAGTATCATGATACGCCATGTGAAATGGGGGTTTACTCATTCAAATTCATGTGCAATGAGGTTTTAATCATGCTAATTCATGTGAAATGAGTGTTTACTGAAATGATTATAAATGGTGCTTCTAATAGATCTTCAATGAATTAGTTAATGTTTATTATCATGATACGCCATGTGAAATGAGAGTTTACTCATGATAATTCATGTGCAATGTGGGTTAAATTAGGATAATTCATCTTCGATGAGGTTTTACTCAGGCTAATTCGTGTTCAAAGATCATTGGATCATGATAATATCATGGTTAACTTTGTTTCCCAATTTCCATGTTTTGATTATTATTCTATATCATTCCTTATGTTCATGTTAATTTCTCCCTACATTGATATGAATATTCATTAACATGTATTCTCTTCCTTAGGTTATAACATGTTTAATCCCTTACATTGCTTTATATCTCACACTTTCAAATGTTTTCCCTGATGACATTCAATGTATTTTTTACTATGGAAGAGTATTTATGCACATTTTAAGAATGTTTTTAATAAAGAAGTCTTGTTTCATGGTTTATGATGTATTCTTATGTACCTAATTCTCAAATACACTATACTTATCGATATGTTGGGGTTGTATTAAAGTTGATCTCACGTAATAAATCATGTATTAATGTGTAATAAGATCAACATTGTTATATGCCATGTGTCATATTTCATACAATAATCATTTTATTATGTTCACACTATGATGGTAAAAATTATGAAATTTCAAAACATTTTCCTGTATAATGAAATTGCTGAATAATGATAGAATAACAATCACCTATTAATTTGTACATTTCAATAATAAAAATAAATGTTGTTTGTATATACTATAATTATGGAATCAAGATTAACATGTATCTATGTGTCATAGGCCATAGTCTATAATAGTATTTTCAGGTTAATATAATTTAATTTTAGTATTTTAATAGAAACTACTACACAAAGAATTTACATGGTATAGGTTATATATAAAATGTTAAGGAATTCCAATAAATTTTATAGGTATGCATATAAAAAATTATGCTCTAATTATTGAATTGAAAAAGATATGAAATTAAATATTTCATACCATTCTATACAAACATTGAATTGTACTAGTACTTGAAATAGATTGTCATGATATTTCATCAGAAGTAAAAACAATCTAAGATATTGAAATTTGAAGATAGGTTCTAAAAATAAATATACATGCCATGTGAAATGAGTTTTAATGACATACGTTGAATTTTTCATAATAGTTATATAAATCACTGCTTTGATCCACATTATCTATAATGAATAAATATTTGAATGTATTCTGTTATAATGGTCACTATTTGTTTCATATATTGAAATCAAACACATCAACATCGATAAAAAAATTTATTTGAATTTGTTCACGTGTGTAGGAAATCCAAACTCATAATACACTAATTTTTATAGAATATTTTTCAATATAATTTATATATCCGTAGTAAATCTTAATATAAATATTAATAATTTACCTGAATTTTTATAAATCATATCACGAAATAATTTATTGATATAAACTACAAAAAATATTTTTCAAAGTGCATGATCGATACTGATCATTTTTTATTACTGATTAGAAGTTGGGCTCAGTATATGAGAGAATAAAGAATTGAAGTCATAGTATGTTTCAATTTATATCAATGATTCTACAATTTTCTATTTTTCCAATACACCATATAATGGTTTTAACAATTCTTTTATGATATAAATTTAACTTTTTTATATTATAACAATCAATTGTTTCGAATGTTTTATTGAGATATGTTATTTTTTTGGGTGATATTTTCAATTTATATTTTTAAAATTTATGGATCATTACAAACTATATTGTTGTATTATAAAAATGAAATAAAACATGAATAGAAGTTTTTAAATTTAGGAAACATACCATGGAAGAGTTGATTGGGGAGATGTATTATAGTTATTTATAAAAAGTTACATTCAATAAATCTACCTTCTTTATAAAAGAAATTAATGATTAAAAATACCAATAGTAGATGCTATGAATTTTTTATCTATAGCCATTTTATTTCACTTTATAACCTTTAATTGAAGAAATGAATCATTAATGTATACAATGTTTCAACTAAAATCTGAATGTGTTGAGTAAAAATTTTAATTTTCACTAATGAAATATATTATATTACCTCTATGAAAAATCTAATTTATATGAATATTATTATCTTATTTATCATCTAAAATAATTTACTGGATGGTAGAGAATATACCAAGGATGATGTGCTCATGTTGTCACATGGTTTTGTTGTTTTTTAATCATACTAAGGATTAAAGAATATCAGAATATGTTTAAAAGGAATAAAAACACTATTTTAAGAAGGGTATATACAAATATATAGGAAAAAATAAATGGAGGTATATTATTATTCTAATTTCATAAACATGTTGCATAAGTCTATGAATATTTATAGTCATAAATGGTTACCTTATACACAATTTAGTGGAAATTAATCATCATAAAATATGTTACAAATTATATATTGTATAGAAATTAATTATTCTAATTTTGGATAAGAATAAAATATGATCACATGTTTGAAATGAATACATTATTGGAACTTCTCGATTGAGCATCAGCTTTGTTGAATTTATGCTTGGTGAAAAAAATACTATGTCTAAAAACATTGGATATTATTTAATGAATAAATAGAGCAATGTTTTTTTTTATGAATTTTAAATTAAATATGTAATGGATATATAATGAACATACTACTATGTATCTTTTCATCGAAATGTTTCAAGACCAAAATATTAGTGGTTTTAGTTTCATCTATCAGAAGTCTTGTAAGTAGTTTACTATATTCACCCCAAAAAGTAAAGCGGCTTGTTATTCCTATGATAAATTTAATTGTAAATGGTATATATTTTTTATTATAAAATTATTGGGGAGAAGATAAATTGAAAAATTAATTTCAAATTACCTTTCCTCAATCAATGTTATTTGCATTCTCCTATTATTTCCCAATGCTTGGATAGGTTGATGATGATGTTACATTCAAATAACATATAATTTATCATAGTAATTTGTGAATTTTGAACATACAAAATAAAACTATAGATAAATAGAGATCAATAATAGTGAAATCTAATTTACCTTTGAAAAATTAAATAGGAACCATGTTTTTTAAGTCCTTAAATTCAATGAGATTGAATATGAAATTCGGTGGTTGCAAATCAGAAGGTTTTATATGAGTTCTTTAGTTAAAAATTAATTTAATATCATGTGAGATTGCATAGAAATTACGTTCATTTTCAATAATCTTATATTTCTTAATACATAACACAACACTTCTCATAAAATACATTCTTACATTGTTATAAGCATTCATCTAGTAACTGTTTTCTAAATGGTTTTTTCCTACAAAATTTAATAGAAATCATAATTTAATATAATTGTGTAGATAGTGGTAACCAAACTCCATTGAATATGTATTTTAATAAAAAAATTGTTTTATTAAATAAAATTAATTGAATATAATATATTCAATAATTACTAAACAGAAATTAAACTAATTATAGCATTGAATATAGTATATTGAAACATTAAATTGAACGGTGTGTACAAAAACACAGTTATGATTATGTCTACATTTCAATAAATAAATTACATTGATTAAAGTGGTGTGGTAAATATATTAAATTGAATAATATATAATCACCTGCATTTAAGTGAGATACAATAAACTCTTTGGGATACAATGTATGTTGTAATATATTCCAAAAAAATTAGATGTGATAAAAACAATGCAGTGGGATGCTATTAATGATCTTTTATTACAATCTATGAACTGATATATAATGTTGGTAGTGAGATTATTTGTATTTTGTTTGAATACACAATCATATTAGGTGTTGAATAAAAAAATATACATAGAAAAAAACAATTTCGATTTAATAATATTAATTATTTAGAGGAATAGAGAGAAAAATAGAAAAAATAGACCAAATATTTATCAATCATTAGATTTAAAATTAAATATATAATACATTTTACATCTTATAATAGTAGAAAAAAATTAAATTTGAAATTATGGAATATAAAATAGTAGAAAGAACATGTTTACATCTGTTTAATGTTGGAGTAACATTTAACTAACATATTATAACAATATAGAATACATTGAATTTAATGAATATATATAGAATGTAAGAACATTAAATCTATTCATATATAAATTGAGATGTATTTTATAACAGAATACAGTTGTCATGTTTGCAGTAATCTATTAGTAAAATAATATATTACATTTTATGTCAATTACAATATGTCATTATATGAAACATATTACATTTAATATGTAATAGGTCATATGATATGTAATTGATATCTGTAAATTTACATATGACAATGTACATACATATGAAAGTATAATCATTTAGTTAACATAATATAAACTGTTTAAATGTTTTGTGATTTACAACTCATATGATATATAAAATAGTTACAAAATATATAAAATATAGAGAAGCAAATCGTATGTAATCTTAAAGTATATATTGAAATGTAATTGAAATTTTTATAAATACATCATATAGTATACATGAATCTAATATTATAATCTATTAGATTACATATCAATATATACTATATGATTACATACGATGTGTTTCTCTATATTTTATATATTTTGTTACTATTTTATATATCATATGAGTTGTATTTTTTATGATGATCTATTGTGTGTATATATTATCATCAAATTAATCTATTTAATAACATGATTTATGTAACAGATAAATATGATATTTAACCATCAAACATTCATAAAAAAATCACCATATACTAAATGTTTTTACAAGTAACACCCCAAGATTTCATAGTGTGTTATTTCTTCAAAATAATTCAATAACTGGCACTACACGCAACACCAGGTTCAAGCGCACCATGGATTACCAAATAAGCCCTTCAAAAGAGGTTATGAATAGTATTAACTAAATTTTAAACTTTATATAATCCTTATAATTTTAGAATCCATATTATCAGTTTCTTAGACATAATGTAAGAACAAATTCATTTTCAGTACTGCACTTTTACCAACTTTTAATAGTGAACCCTTTTTAAATACAATATTTTAAACTTTTTGACTAAATGGGGACGTCAAAAATTTAAAATGAAACATCCCAAGCTTCCACGGTACACTTTCCTTTAAATAATACAGTAGTGTGTGTTGTATGCAACTTCGAGTTCTAACACACACCACAACCAATCAAACTAGCCGTTATGAATAGTAATACCTACTTTTTGAAATTATATATATTTTATATTTCAAAATGGACTTCATTTTTGGATTCTGAATATCAAATTTATCCTAGGGTGAAATTTTGGAACTTTTCGGATAACTTTTATATTTTGATGAATAGTGACAATTAATAAATTTTAATTAAAAACAACTTTTTTAATCAAAATAATTATTATTAATAAATTATGAATTTGAGTGGTTTTAAAGTATATTTAGAATATATTTCTACCATTTAATACAATGTTGTTCATTGGACAAAATTTTACAATTAAACCAGACATAAACAAGTGTCAATCTTTTGATAGTTATTATCTCTTAAAAACACGCTTTTTGTTTTAAAAATGGGAATTAATTTTAAATTAATTTCTGCCTATTCTGTGTTTTGATTTTAGAAAAATGGATTCCATATTTTGAATCAGGATGTTCAAATTGTGTAAATAGGTAACTTTTATTTTTAGACATTTTGAATAATTACTGCGGTAAATATTTTATTTACCATGGTTAAGGGTAAATCCGGTAAATAAGGGTTAAACAATAATATTATAATAATAATAAATTACCCTAAAACGTGTCCTAGACTTATTGGTTGATACATGTTCGACCATAGGCATCTTTGGGTTGATTTTGGGACCCCATGGAGCCACATGTAGGTGATAGGGACACTTAAATTTAATTAAGTTAAAATAAGTACAAAAATGACATAAGCATATAGCTTTTAGAAAAACAATTTTTACATAGGGTTATATACGTTGGATTTTCTACTATAAATATTCATTAGAAAGATAAAAATATTTCCTACATAATTATATTTTATTTATAATTTTTAGACTTTAAATAATATAATTTATTTATGACACAATGATGATGCAGTAATTACCATAATAGTGAAACATTAAAATAATTGATATTATAAATACACAAATAAATATAATTTGAAACTTTTTATGCATTACAATAATTTTATAAGTTAATATGACATGTTAGGAATGATTTAATTAAATATTTTCAATGTAATCATTCTTTTATGAGTTTCAAAAAAATCAACTATTGAATAGTGTCAAAATTGAAATAAAAGAGTTTTTAAAACAAATATTATATTATTAATTGATATTAAATTTCTAAAAATATAAGGATCTGCCAGGAGACATATATCAGGATATATATATCATTAATGGACCATTTGGAGGTCTCTTGGATGTATATAGTAAGTTTATTTACCATATAATATAAAAATACAAAGAGACATTGTAAAAGTGAAACTAATTAACTTAGAGTTAGTACTTAAGGATAAGGTTAATATGAGTACTCAAACCTGTATAAATTCTATTGGTTGAGTTGTTTTCGACCCATCACAAACTTAAAATTTAAATAATCCACTTTGGAGCCATTATAATCCGAATATGAATTTATTATAAATTAATATTTCTAGCTTTTCCAAAGGTGCCCCTCACCCCTCTTATAAAAGGGAACTCCTCATTCTCATTTCGCCACACCTTCAAAGACTTTTGGTTAGGCCAAACTCATCCTCAATATTCTCCCAACTTCCCTCACTACAACCTAGAGGCCTTAGTTTGATCATAATGCAAACCTATGGAGCCCTTTTGATCAAATCAAAAGGAAGAACCCGATGAAGAGGTAATTATTTCACCACCATTTTCCATGTTCCTTTCTTCTTCCACTTATTCTTCAGTTGTTATTACCCTTCTAAAATAATAACTCCAGTATCATATAAATACTGTGATGTTCTTATAAATATGGTACAACCATATTCAGTATTCTATCCACCCTTTTAATAACATGTCACCATACGTGCGTATGTATGGCTTACCGTCTCCACGTCGTGGTGTAATTGTTATTCAATATATTATTATTTGGATGGGTATAATAATGATATGTAACTCATGTAAATAATAAATATAACATTTTAATGATTCTGTATATATTATATACCATCCATATATATATTATTTTAATATCAAAAGAATGATATTGTCGCTCGTGCATACGTACGGACTACCGTCTCCACGAGCGCGATGAGATTCATTCTCCATCGTATCCATTCAAGTATAATTATCATTCGATGGTTTAAAAATGATGTTTAAGGACATAATATAATTCTGGATATGAATAAAAGACAAACTATCCATGAAAAACATCTCTTATGTAACAAAACATATAAATAATGAGTAAGTTAACACCCGAAACGACGATAATACTAACATATTATTAACAAAGCAATGTTAAAAGATCATATATGATATCATATTAATATATATGATTCTTGTATAATTTAATAAAAAATATTTCACCATTATACATGAGTTTAACCTACCCTCAAACAAGAAAAGTACAAGGTAAGGGTTATTTCACAATCTCGTCATTATCTGAGGTTGTTTATACGTAATAATCTACTGGGATATCTTTATTATCCACATCCAAGATTCTTGAAAGTGTATTTCAAAACATTCTTACTATTTTACAGAATATGGGTTAAGGGAATTTATAACCTTGTTTGACTTTTTATAAGATGTTTATAAAGGAATCTTTCTGTCGTTTTCCAAACAAGGTCATTTTTAACCTTTTCGACCGAATTAAGGTAAGAATGTTTTATTAACTTATACGGCGGGTGCGGCTATTTTCCGCTATTATAAAATTTTCAAAGCTTCCCTGACAATATTATAAGGATATTTTCAATGTGAATGTTTTATTTTATAATTATGTGAATTTTAAATGATTTAAAAATGATTATTTTTGGAATTTTTGAAAGGTACTCTTTATCAAAATCATAATTTTAAATGTTTTAATGATTTATCTTTCTAAATATCTTAATTAATGTACATGTTTTAAAAATGATTTTAAGAATTTATTTAGGTGGACATGAATGTTTTGAAATGATATTTCTTTTCAAAAGTATCGAAGTGATATGGGACACTTTGATTCAAAAATCTCTTTTAAATTACTTCCTTAATAAATTTGTGACTTTTAAATGATTTCAAAAAAAGATAAATTTCTCTCAAATAGTTTTGATTTCATCTATGTCAACATCATTTGATGGAGTTTAAGATTATTTGAAGTTGATTTATTATGATACAAAACTTTTTTATTGTATTTAATGTTGTGTGATTTTTTTTAATGTGGATGTGTTATTTTTATACCATTCATGGTTTATAAAGAATGTATTGACATTTTGTATGCTATTTTTAATACGAATGTTTATGTTATGTTTTAACCTTTTCATATGGGAATGCATTGGACCTACTATGTGACGGGTGGAGCCCGCTATAGCTCCTCGATGCATCGGTAGGTCTCATGAGATAAACTAGTGTCTTGGCACAAGGACTTGGCAAAATCTTATTTGTAGTCTTGGCACAAGGCCTTGGCTATGTGGTTATGATAGTCTGGCATTATGCATTCCATCATTATAAAAGTGGTTATTGATATTTCATGTGATAATTCGATTAGTAGAATATCCATGTGAATAAGAAAATGGCATTATTTCATTTTATTTTTTCCATACAATGTTGAAGTTATAGTTTAAAAGGCTTTTGTTTTAGTTATGCATTGCCTTAAATGATTATTCTTATTTATGAAAGTTTCCGCTATATTGTTATCCGTACTGGGAATTTGATCTCACACCTTTTCTATGTTTTATTTTTCCCAGGATGTGAATAAGTAAGTTATGAATGACATGCAGGGATATTAAGAGGGGATAATAGTGTGGACTATGGATACATTATGTTTTTGTAGTAGTTTTTCACTTTATGATGAAATGTAAAACATTATGAATATAACTAGTGCTTCCAAGGATAATAAACCAATCGGACTTTCGAGATTTGATCATTTTTGTGATCATACCAATGTTATGTAATAATGCACCGACTCTAGGTAACTGGGGTCGGGGCGTTACAGTTGGTATCAGAGGAAGTTTAGTACAAACCTTGGATGCTAGATTTAGAGAAACTATGATTAGAGCACATAGATTTAAGATGGAATTTGAGGATTATTATAGAATAACTTCCTAGAATTTTGCTATTGTAGATATTTTTTGTGTTTTCCGAAAATACATCCCTGTCTGGATACGAGCTGGTAGAGGCGGCTCTGGCACAGATGTATCTAGGGGTAAAACCCGAAAACACCGCTTTGAGCTAGACTCGAACGGGAAATGGTGCACGACAACGGTCCTTGCTTCACTCTTGGTTACGACACTCCTAGGGGATATGATTAGGATAATTCTCATCTTCTTTACAAACCATTATGAAGGGTTTATGAGTATATACTTTCTCTATGGAAACATTTTTATGATTATGGATTATATCCATAAACTATTTAATTTATGTTATGTGTTTTGAAAGTTTGGGATTAGGTATTGTTATTCATAAACTAATCTAGTGTATGCCATTGTTTAGAAATGGTTCCCAGTATAAGGAATGAGAACTTTAGCAATGCACATGATACAATGAGAAAGAAGGATCATATATTTCATGGTCTTAAGCCAGAATTTATAATAGAAATAGTCTCGCATGTATTATCATCAAATGAAGAATTAATATCATGTGTTGATAAGATAAGTAAAGAGTTTACTGAGTCCTATGGCTTTGAAGGGAAGCAAGAGAAGAAAAGGATGGAAGAGAGAAAGATGGATAAAAGGAAGAGGGAACAGATGAATTTCCCATATGTGATAAATGTGGAAAAAAAACACCCTGGAACTTGCTTGAAATGAATGGGGGTTTGTTATAAGTGTGGAGGAAAAGGGCACAAAGTACGTGACTGCAAGGGTAAGAAAATGGTTTCAAATGTACAATGCTTTATTTTCAAGGAGTTTGGACACTACGCGAACCTATGTCCCAGTCATCATACTATGCCGCAAATGATGCTATTGGATATTAATCAAGTTATGATACTACCACGGATGAAGAAGAATGATTAGAGTTCTTATGTTGATTATGTCTTTTGAGTGTTGTATCAACAATTTGATTGTTATAATAATTATGGAGTATATAAGCATTGTACTGCAGTACTATTTCATTAAGGACTTGAGATTGTGTGGAACAAAGAAAAGTGACTCAATAGTAGGTTAAATTTTTGGAAAATATATGGTTGAGAGAAAGATAAACCATAATATGGTTCTGATAGTGAGGTAGTGATTTTAGAATAATACATGATTGATTTGGATAAATTATATTGGATATTCTTGACTACCTTGAAACTGATTAATGATTTGTATATTCCGTCATTGTTGGGGTTTACAACATTTTTGGGATTGAAGGATTATATCTATTTTTATTTAAGGAATAAGGGATCATGAATGTAATCAATAAGGTTTTATGGTAATTCAGGCTGATGAAATGTTTTAAAAGAATACATGATGAAGGTGTTCACATGTTATTACGCGGAAAAAAGGATCTTCATTGTGTTTACCTTCATTGTAAATTTCGGAATTAAGTATTTTGGATAGTTCTAGTTTGGATTATTTTGGATTGCCATAAAAGGAAAACTCGGAGGTCGGGCGGTAACCCGTCGCATCTGGCAAGGCCGCGAGACTTGAACCCATAACCGAAGGGTGAAAAGGGTGTATCACCTACAACTGGGCCACAAGATGTCCTGGATTAAATAATGTAATTTTTTTAAAAAAGATCTGGTAGATGAATTATAAATTCATTTATTTTGGTACCCTATACGAATAGTATAAATAGAATTTTTTTACGTTCTATTATCTTTTAGAGTGAAAGATGAGTTTGTGGTAAAAATTTATTAATGTATAAAACTATAATTATAAAGTAAGTATGTCTACTTATGATCTTATCCAATCTCATAAATAAATTCCTGAACATTAAGAAAAGGAACTTTGAACAAAAATGTTTTCCTAGATGGTACCTTAAATCATAACTAATTTATGGCTTTGGGATTATTTTCCTTTTCATAGCCATGTTCTCTACCACTCTCCATCAGATAATTGATGGTTAGATTTCTCTTCCATATCCATATTTTCCTACAAGGAACCCTAGTATGTGTTATTTTCGGTAATCGTCATACTTTCCACTCTTTATTTTAAATTGAGGCCACATAAATTCATTTTTTGATGTCAGATTTCAACTAAGATATTTTGAAACATCAAAAATTTGTTATCCTAATACCCTATGTTTTTTTGAACCAATGGTATTTCAAATCATCATAGATTGATGAATTTAAGGACCTCAATTTTACACTTGTTTGTGATTGATGACCTCAATCACTACCTATAAATATTTACGTTTTCCCTCCAATTATATGTCTCTAATTTCCACCAATGTTCTCCTAATCGAGATCATAATTTGGTGGTGACCCTTTCATTTCTCTTTTCCTCATATTAAGACTAAATTTTAGTAAACCAATTTCCGATGTGGGTTTTCCCACAAATATATTTTCTATTTTCAACCTTTTATTTTCGAGGAACAATTTCAAATTGCGAGGACGCAATTTATTGAAGGAGGGGAGAATGTAACACCCCATGATTTCATAGTGTGTTATTTCTTCAAAATAATTCAATAAATGGCACTACACGCAATACCAGGTTCAAGCGCACCATGACTTACCAAACAAGCTGTTCAAAAGAGGTTATGAATAGTATTAACTAAATTTTAATCTTTATATAATCTTTATAATTTTAGAATCCATATTATCAGTTTCTTAGACATAATGTAAGAACAAATTCATTTTCAGTATTGCACTTTTACCAACTTTTAATAGTAAACCCTTTTTAAATTCAATATTTTAAACTTTTTTACTGAATGGGGACTTCAAAAATTTAAAATGAAACATCCCATGCTTCCACAATACGCTTTCCTTTGAATAATACAGTAACGTGTGTTGTACGGAACTTCGAGTTTTAACACACACCACAACCAATCAAACTAGCCATTATGAATTGAAATACCTACTTTTTGAAATTATATATATTTTATATTTCAAAATGTAATTCATTTTTGAATTCGGAATATCGAATTTAGCATAGGGTGAAATTTTGGAACTTTTCGGATAACTTTAATATTTTGATGAATAGAGAAAATTAATAAATTTTAATTAAAAACAATTTTTTTAATCAAAATAATTAATATTGCTAAATTATGAATTTGAGTCGTTTTAAAGTATATTTAGAATATATTTTTACCATTTAATACAATGTTGGTCATTGGACATAATTTTACAATTAAACCAGACATAAACAAGTGTCAATCTTTTGATAGTAATTATCTCTTAAAAACACGCTTTTTGTTTTAAAAACGGTAATTAATTTTAAATTAATTTCTGCCACTTATGTGTTTTGAATTTGGAAAAATGGATTCCATATTTGGAATCAGGATGTTCAAATTGTGTAAATAGTGAACCTTTTTTTAGACATTTTGAATAATTACTGCGGTAAATATTTTATTTACCATGGTTAAGGGTAAATCCGGTAAATAAGGGTTAAACAATAATATTATAATGATACTAAATTAATCTAAAACGTGTCCTAGCCTTATTGGTTGATACATGTTCAACCATAGGCATCTTTGGGTCGATTTTGGGACCCCATGGAGCCACATGTAGGTGATAGGGACACTTAATTTTAATTAAGTTAAAATAAGTACAAAAATGACATAAGCATATAGCTTTTAGAAAAAAAAATTTTTACATAGTGTTATATATGTTGGATTTTCGACAATAAATATTAATTAGAAAGATAAAAATCTTTCCTACATAATTATATTTTATTTATAATTTTTAGACTTTAAATAATTTATTTTATTTATGACACAATGATGATGTAGTAATTACCATAATAGTGAAACATTAAAATAATTGATATTATAAAAAAAATATAATTTGAAACTTTTTATGCATTACACTAATTTTCTAAGTTAATATGACATGTTAGTAATGATTTAATTAAATTTGTTCTAAGTAATCATTCTGTTATGAGTTTTACAAAAATCAACTATTGAATAGTGTCAAAATTGGCATAAAAGAGTTTTTAAAACAAATATTATATTATTAATTGATATTAAATTCCTAAAAATATACGGTTCGGCGAAGAGACTTATATAATGATAGGTATATCATTAATGGACCCACTTGGGGGTCTCTTGGATGTATATTGTAAGTTTATTAACCATATAAAATAAAAATACAAAGAGACATTGTAAAAATGAAACTAATTAACTTAGAGTTAGTACTTAAAGATAAGGTTAATATAAGTACCAAAACCTGTCTAAATTCTATTGGTTGAGTTTTTTTCAACCCATACCCAACTTAAAATTTAAATAATAAACTTTGGAGCCATTATAAACCGAATATGAATTTATTATAAATTAATATTTCAAGCTTTTCCAAAGGTGCCCCAAACCCCTCTTATAAAAGGACACTCCTCCTTATCATTTCTTCACACCTTCAAAGCATTTTGGTTCGGCCAAACTCTGCCCCAATACTCTCCCAACTTCCCTCAATACAACCTAGATGCCTTAGTTTGATCATAATGGCAAACTAAGGTTCCCTTTTGATCAAATCAAAAGGAAGAACCCGAAGGAGATGTAATTATTTCACCACCCTTTTCCATGTTCCGTTCTTCTTCCACTTCTTCTTCCTTTGTTATTACCATTATAAAATAATATCTCCAGTATCATATATATACTGTGATGTTATTATAAATATGGTACAACCATATTTAGTATTCTATCCACCCTTTAAATAACATGTCACCATATGTGCGTACGTACGTCTTACCGTTTCCACGTCGTGGTGTAATTGTTATTCAGTATATTATTATTTGGATGGGTATAATAATGATGTGTAACTCATGTAAATAATATATATAACATGTTAATGATTCTGTATTTATGATATACCATCCATATATATATTATGTTAATATCAAAAGAATGATATTGTCGCTCGTGCGTACGTACGGACTACCGTCTCCACGAACGCGATGAGATTCATTCTCCATCGTTTCCATTCAAGTATAATTATCATTTGATGATTTAAAAATGATGTTTAAGTACTTAATATCATTCTGGATATGAATAAGAGACAACCTATCCATGACAAACATGGCTTACATAACAAAACATATAAAAAAACGAGTAATTTAACACCTGAAACGACGATAATACTAAGATATTATTAACAAAGAAATGTTAAAATATCATATATGATATCATATTAATATATATGATTCTTTTATAATTTAATAACAATTATTTCACCATTATACAGGAGGTTAACCTACACTCAACCAAGAAAAGTACAAGGTAAGGGTTATTTCACAATCTCTTCATTATCTGAGGTTGTTTATACGTAATAATCTACTGGGATCTCTTTATCATCCACATCCAAGATTCTTAAAGTGTATTTCAAAACATTCTTACTATTTTACATAATATGGGTTAAGGTCATTTATAACCTTGTTTTACTTTTTATAAGATGTTTATAAAGGAATCTTTCCGTCGTTTTCCATACAAGGTCCTATTTATCCTTTTCGACAGAATTAAGGTAAGAATGTTTTTTTTAACTTATACGTCGTGTGCGGCTATTTTCCGCTGTTATAAAATTTTCCAAGATTCCCTTACAATATTATAAGTATATTTTCAAAGTAAATGTTTTTTTTATAATTATGTGAATTTTAAATTATTTCAAAATTAATATTTTATGAATTTTGGAAAGGTACTCTTTATCAAAATCATAATTTTAAATGTTTTAAAGATTTATCTTTCTAAATCTTTTAATTAATGTCCTTGTTTTCAAAATGATTTTAAGAATTTATTTATGTGGACATGAATGTTTTGAAATGATATTTCTTTTCAAAAGTATCGAAGTGATATGGGACACTTTGATTCAAAAATCTCTTTTAAATTACTTCCTTAATAAATTTGTGACTTTTAAATGATTTCAAAAAAAGATATATTTCTCTCAAATAGTTTTGATTTCATCTATGTCAACATCCTTTGATGGATTTTAAGCTTATTTGAAGTTGATTTATTATGATACAAAACTTTTATATTGTATTGAATGTTGTGTGATTTGTTTTACTGTGGATGTGTTATTTTTATACCATTCATGGTTTATGAAGAATCTATTGACATTTCGTATGCTAGTTTTAATACGAATGTTTATGTTATGTTTAAACCTTTTCATATGGGAATGCATTGGACTTAGTATGTGACTGGTGAATCCCGCTATAGCTCCTCGATGCATCGGTAGGTCTCATGAGTTATACTAGTGTCTTGGCATAAGGCCTTTGAAAAATCATATTTGAAGTCTTGGCACGAGGCCTTGGCTATGTGGTTATGATAGTCTAGCATTATGCATTCCATCATTATAAAAGTGGTTATTGATATTTAATGTGATTATTCGATTAGTAGAATATCCATGTGAATATGTAAATGGAATTATTTAATTTTATTTTTTCCATACAATGTTGAAGTTCTAGTTTAAAAGTCTATTGTTTTAGTTATGCATTGCCTTGAATGATTATTCATATTTATGAAAGTTTCCGCTATATTGTTATCCTTACTGGGAATTTGAGCTCACCCCTTTTCTATGATTTATTTTTCCCAGGATGTGAAAATTAAGTTATGAATGACCTGTAGGGATATTATGAGGGGATAATAGTGTGGACTATGGATACATTGTGTTTTTATAGTAGTTTTTCACTTTATGATGAAATGTAAAACTTTATGAATATATCTAGTGCTTCCAAGGATAATAAACCAATCAGTCTTTCGAGATTTGATATTTCTTGTGATCATGCCAATGTTATGTAATAATGCACCGACTCTAGGTAACTAGGGTTGGGGCATTACAGTTGTTATCAGAGGAATTTTAGTACAAACCTTGGAAGCTAGATTAAGATAAACTCTGATTAGAGCACATAGATTTAAGATGGAATTTGAGGATTAGTATAGAAGAACTTCCTAGAATTTTGGTATTGTAGATATTTTTTGTGTTTTCTGAGCAATACATCCCTGTCTGGATACGAGTAGGTAGAGGCGGCTCTGGCACAGATGTACCTAGGGGTAAAACCTGAAAACACTGCTTTGAGCTAGACTCGAACGGGAACTGGTGCACGACAATGGGTCTTGCTGCACTCTTGGTTACGACACTCCCAGGGGATATGTTTAGGATAATTTTCATCTTCTTTACAAACCATTATGAAGGGTTTATGAGTATATACTTTCTCTAAGGAGACATTTTTATGATTAGGGATTATATCCATAAACTATTTAATTTATGTTATGTGTTTTTCAAGTTTGGGATTAGGTATTGTTATTCATAAACTAATCTATTGTATTCCATTTTTTAGAAATGACACCCATTAGAAGGAATGAGAACTCTAGCAATGCACATGATACAAAGAGAAAGAAGGATCATATATTTCATGGTCTTAAGCCGGAATTTATAAGAGAAATAGTCTCGCATGTATTATCATCATATGAAGAAATAATATCATGTGTTGATAAGATAAGTAAAGAGTTTACTGAGTCCTATGGCTTTGAAGTGAAGTAAGAGAAGAAAAGGATGGAAGAGAGAAAGATGGAGAAAAGGAAAAGGGAAAAGAAGAATTTTCCCATATGTGATAAATGTGGAATGAAACACCCTGGAACTTGCCTGAAAGGAATGGGAGTTTGTTATAAGTGTGGAGAAAAAGGTCACAAAGTACGTGACTGCAAGGGTAATAAAATGGTTTCAAATGTACAATGCTTCATTTTCAAGGAGTTTGGACACTACGCGAACCTATTTCCCAGTCATCAGACTATGCCGCAAATGATGCTATTGGATAATAATCAAGTTATGATACTACCACAGATGAAGAGGAATGATTAGAGTTCTTATGTTGATTATGTCATTTGAGTGTTGTATTAACAATGTTCTTGTTATAATAATTATGTAGTATATAAGGATTGTACTGCAGTACTATTTCATTAAGGACATGAGATTGTGTGGAACAATGAAAAGTGACTCAATAGTAGGTTAAATTTTTGGAAAATATATGGTTGAGAGAAAGATAAACAATAATATGGTTCTGATACCGAGGTAGTGATTTTAGAATAATACATTATTGATTTGGATAAATTATATTGGATATTCTTGACTACCTTGAAACTGATTAATGATTTGTATATTCCATCATTGTTGGGGTTTACAACATTTTTGGGATTGAAGGATTATATCTGTTTTTATTTAAGGAATAAGGGATCATGAATGTAATCAATAAGGTTTTATGGTAATTCAAGATGTTGCAATGTTTTAAAAGAATACATGATGAAGGTGTTCACATGTTATTACGTAGAAAAAAGGATCTTCATTGTGTTTACCTTCATTATAAATTTGGGAATTAAGTATTTTGGATAGTTCTAGTTTAGTTTATTTTGGATTTCCATAAAAGGACAACTCAAAGGTCGGGCAGCAACCCGTCGCGTCCGGCAAGGCCGCGAGACTTGAACCCACAACCGAAGGGCGACAAGGGTGTATCACCTACAACTGGCCCACGAGATGTCCTGGATTAAATAATGTAATTTTTTTTAAAAAGATCTGGTAGATGAATTATAAATTCATTTATTTTGGAACCCTGTACGAATAGTATAAGTAGAATTTTTTTACGTTCTATTATCTTTTAGAGTGAAAGATGAGTTTGTGGTAATAAATTTATTAATGTATAAAACTCTAATTATAAAGTAAGTATGTATCCTTATGATCTTATCCAACCTCATAAATAAATTCCTCAACATTAAGAAAAGGAACTTTGAACAAAAATATTTTCCTAGATTGTACCTTAAATCATCACTAATTTATGGCTTTGGGATTATTGGCTTTTTCATAGCCATGTTCTCTACCACTCTCTATCAAGTAATTGATGGTTATATTTCTCTTCCATATCCATATTTTCCTACAAGGAACCCTAGTATGTGTTATTTTCGGTAATCTTCATACTTTCCACTCTTTATTTTAAATAGAGGCCTCATAAATTCATTTTTTGATTTCGGATTTCAACTAAGATATTTTGAAACATCAAAAATGTGTTATCCTAATACCCTATGTCTTGTTGAACCGATGGTATTTCAAATCATCATAGATTGATGAATTTAAGGACCACAATTTTACACTTGTTTGTGAATGATGACCTCAATCACTACCTATAAATATTTACGTTTTCCCTCCAATTATATGTCTCTAATTGCCACCAATGTTCTCCTAATCGGGATCATAATTTGGTGGTGACCCTTTCATTTCTCTTTTCCTCATATTAAGACTAAATTTTAGTAAACCAATTTCTGATGTGGGTTTTCCCACAAATATATTTTCTATTTTCAACCTTTTATTTTTTTAGGAACAATTTCAAATTGAGAGGACACAATTTATTGAAGGAGGGGAGAATGTAACACCCCAAGATTTCATAGTGTGTTATTTATTCAAAATAATTCAATAACTGGCACTACACGCAATACCAGGTTCAAGCGCACCATGACATACCAAACAAGCTGTTCAAAAGAGGTTATGAATAGTATTAACTAAATTTTAAACTTTATATAATCCTTATAATTTTAGAATCCATATTATCAGTTTCTTGTACATAATGTAAGAACAAATTCATTTTCAGTATTGCACTTTTACCAACTTTTGATAGTAAACCCTTTTTAAATACAATATTTTAAACTTTATGACTAAATGGGGACATCAAAAATTTAAAATGAAACATCCCAAGCTTCCACGGTATGCTTTCCTTTGAATAATATAGTAGCGTGTGTTGTACGCAACTTCGAGTTCTAACACTCACCACAACCAATCAAACTAGCCGTTATGAATAGAAATACCTACTTTTTGAAATTATATATATTCTATATTTCAAAATGTACTTCATTTTTTAATTCGGAATATCGAATTTAGCCTAGGGTGAAATTTTGGAACTTTTCGGATAACTTTAATATTTTGATGGATAGAGAAAATTAATAAATTTTAATTAAAAACAACTTTTTTAATCAAAATAATTAATATCGCTAAATTATGAATTTGAGTGGTTTTAAATTATATTTAGAATATATTTTTACCATTCAATACAATGTTGGTCATTGGACATAATTTTACAATTAAACCAGACATAAACAAGTGTCAATTTTTTGATAGTTATTATCTCTTAAAAACACGCTTTTTGTTTTAAAAACGGGAATTAATTTTAAATTAATTTCTGCCACTTCTGTGTTTTGAATTTGGTAAAATGGATTCCATATTTGGAATCAGGATGTTCAAATTGTGTAAATAGGTAACTTTTATTTTTAGACATTTTGAATAATTACTGCGGTAAATATTTTATTTACCCTGGTTAAGGGTAAGTCTGGTAAATAAGGGTTAAAATATAATATTATAATAATACTAAATTACCCTAAAACGTGTCCTAGCCTTATTGGTTGATACATTTTCGACCATAGGAATCTTTGGGTCGATTTCGGGACCCCATGGAGCCACTTGTAGGCGATAGGGACACTTAATTTTAATTAAGTTAAAATAAGTACAAAAATGACATAAGCATATATCTTTTAGAAATAAAATTTTTACATAGGGTAATATATGATGGATTTTCGACTATAAATATTTATTGGAAAGCTAAAAAGGTTTCCTACATAATGATATTTTATTTATAATTTTTAGAATTTAAATAATTTAATTTATTTATGACACAATGATGATGCAGTAATTACCATAATAGTGAAAAATTAAAATAATTGATATTATAAATACACAAATATATATAATTTGAGCCTTTTTTGCATTACACTAATTTTCTAGGTAAATATTATATGTTAGGAATGATTTAATTAAATTTTTTCGAAGTAATTATTCTGTTATGAGTTTTACAAAAATCAACTATTGAATAGTGTCAAAATTGACATAAAAGAGTTTTTAATACAAATATTATATTAATAATTGATATTAAATTCCTAAAAATCTAAGGTTCGGCCAAGAGACTTATATAATGATAGGTATATCATTAATGGACCACTTGGGGGGTCTCTTGGATGTATATAGTACGTTTATTAATCATATAATATAAAAATACAAAGAGACATTGTAAAAGTGAAACTAATTAACTTAGAGTTGATACTTAAAGATATGGTTAATATAAGTACACAAACCTGTCTAAATTCTATTGGTTGAGTTTTTTTCGACCCATCCCCAACTTAAAATTTAAATAATAAACTTTTGAGCCATTATAAACTGAATATGAATTTATTATAAATTAATATTTGTAGCTTTTCCAATGGTTCCCCCACCCCTCTTATAAAAGGTCACTCCTCCTTCTCATTTATTCTCACCTTAAAAGCCTTTTGGTTCGGCCAAAATATGCCCAAATACTCTCCCAACGTCCCTCACTACAACCTAGAGGCCTTAGTTTGATCATAATGCTAAACTAAGGAGCCCTTTTGATCAAATCAAAAGGAAGAACCCGAAAAAGAGGTATTGATTTCACCACCCTTTTCCTTGTTCCTTTCTTCTTCCACTTGTTCTTCATTTGTTATTACCATTCTAAAATAATAACTCCAGTATAATATATATATACTGTGATGTTATTATAAATATGGTACAACCATATTCAGTATTCTATCCACCCTTTGAATAACATGTCACCATACGTGCGTACGTACGGCTTACCGTCTCCACGTCATGGTGTTATTTTTATTCAATATATTATTATTTGGATGGGTATAATAATGATGTGTAACTCATGTAAATAACAAATATAACATGATAATGATTATGTATATATGATATACCATCCATATATATATTATTTTAATATCAAAAGAATGATATTGTCGCTTGTGCGTACGTACGGACTACCGTCTCCACGAACGTGATGAGATTCATTCTCCATCGTTTCCATTCAAGTATAATTATCATTTGATGATTTAAAAATGATGTTTAAGGACTTAATATCATTATGGATATGAATAAGAGACAAACTATCTATGACAAACATGGATTACATAACAAAACATATAAAAAAATGAGTAATTTAACACCCGAAACGACGATAAAACTAAGATATTATTAACAAAGCAATGTTAAAAGATCATATATGATATCATAATAATATATATGATTATTTTATAATTTAATAACAATTATTTCACCATTATACAAAAGGTTAACCTAACCTCATCCAAGGAAAAGTACAAGTTAAGGGTTATTTCACAATCTCTTCATTATCCGAGGTTGTTTATACGTAATAATCTACTGGGATCTCTTTATCATCCACATCCATGTTTCTTGAAAATGTATTTCAAAAAATTCTTACTATTTTACAGAATATGGGTTAAGGTAATTTATAACCTTATTCGACTTTTTATAAGATGTTTATAAATGAATCTTTCCATCGTTTCCAAACAAGGTCATTTTTAACCTTTTCGACCCAATTAAGGTAAGAATGTTTTTTTTAACTTATACGGTGGGTGCGGCTATTTTCCGCTGTTATAAAATTTCCAAAGATTCCCTTAAAATCATATAAGAATATTTTCAATGTAAATGTTTTATTTTATAATTATGTGAATTTTAAATGATTTCAAAATTAATATTTTAAGAATTTTTTAAAGGTACTCTTTATCAAAATCAGAATTTTAAATGTTTTCAAGATTTATCTTTCTAAATCTTTTAATTAATGTCCATGTTTTCAAAATGATATTAAGGATTTAATTATGTGGACATGAATTTTTTGAAATGATATTTATTTTCAAAAGTATCGAAGTGATATGTGACACTTTGATTCAAAAATCTATTTTAAATTACTTCCTTAATAAATGTGTGACTTTTAAATGATTTCAAAAAAAGAGATATTTCTCTCAAATAGTTGTGATTTCATCTATGTCAACATCCTATGACTAATTTTAAGCTTATTTGAAGTTGATTTATTATGATAAAAAACTTTTGTATTGTATTGAATGTTTTGTGATGTGTTTTACTGTGGATGTGTTATTTTTATACCATTCATGGTTTATGAAGAATGTATTGACATTTCGTATGCTAGTTTTAATATGAATTTTTATGTTATGTTTAAACCTTTTCATATGGGAATGCATTGGACTTAGTAAGTGATGGGTGGATCCCACTATAGATCCTCGATGCATCGATAGGTCTCATGAGACAAACTAGTGTCTTGGCACAAGGCCTTGGCAAAATCTTATTTGTAGTCTTGGCACGAGGCCTTGGCTATGCGGTTATGATAGTCTGGCATTATGCATTCCATCATTATGAAAGTGGTTATTGATATTGCATGTTATTATTCTATTAGTAGAATATCCATGTGAATAAGTAAATGGAATTGTTTCATTTTATTATTTCCATACAATTTTGAAGTTCAAGATTAAAAGGCTTTTGTTTTTGTTATACATTGCCTTAAATGTTTATTCTTATTTATGAAAGTTTCCGCTATATTTTTATCCTTACTGGGCATTTGAGCTCACCCCTTTTCTATGTTTTATTTTTCCCAGGATGTGAAGAAGTAAGTTCTGAATGACCTGTAGGGATATTATGAGTGGATAATAGTGTGGACTATGGAGACATTATGTTGTTGTAGTGGTTTTTCACTTTATGATGAAATGTAAAACTTTATGAATATATCTAGTGCTTCCAAGGATACTAAACCAATCATCCTTTCGAGATATGATCTTTCTTGTGATCATGCCAATGTTATGTAATAATGCACCGACTCTAGGTAACTGGGGTCGGGGTGTTACATTACAAATTACTAATAAAAAACTATATTTAATAAACAAACATCAATAGAAGGAAAACAAATAATTATTCATAATTTCATACTTACAAATCATATAATGCATATAATCAAATATACATATAGTTGTTAATTCAATGATTAAATATAACATTTAATATTATAATGATTAAGTGACTATAAAAAATATAGAGACGTTATGATTTATACAATGTATAGAATATATTATATTTTACTAATTTAAAAATTATATGTAATGATATAATATATAACTCAAATTTTCATCAATAAGGATAAAAAAATTAAAAAAAATCATTTTAGTTTTTTTTTTATTTTTTGAACAATATCTAAATGATTCATACTTCAGTTTACAAGTTTTCATCATCTTCAATGCAAATATTTTAAAAATGAGTGGTTGAATGGGCCATTTTTAATTAACATCATATGTAATTGAAAAACCTATTTTTTATTAAATATAATATCAAAATTAAAATAGTTAATTAACAAAAATTTACAGTTATTGCTTTAAATTTTCATCAAATTAAATAGTTAGTATGAGTTATACCTAATGTATGTTTTGGAATATTTATTTGTAAACAATATTTGATTTAAACATGAATTTTTTAATCATTAGCACATATAAATAATTTCAAAACTCTTTTATTTTTTACTATGTATATTAAAACATATAATTGTTCATGAAAAAATTTGTTCTATGTATGTATATTCCAATAGAAGAAAGTTATTTTTCCTGAATTTTGTTAATAATCAATGAAATGGAAATAGTTAAAGAACACCATATCCTATGAAGCATGAATGAACTCCTCATATCTAAACGAGTAATTTTTAATCTGGTTACCAAATCATGTTCTCTAGAATATGTTCTAGTTAGAATATGTAATATGATTACATTCTCTCCCAAATCTGTAAATATTAACTGAGTTCCATTATAAATTCTGTAAGATTTGTCTACATTTATCAAAAGCATAACTAGTTCCCCAACATTGAGAATTGAAATATGACATGGATACACATATTCATATATTTCTTTTATAATTTTTGTGTTATATATGTTCATCAGTGTGCCTCTATCAAAACATTCTTGACAGACTAAATCAAGAGTTAGGTAAATAATTTCATCTCCACGAATGAATGTCAAAATGTAATCATTTATTTTTTGGAAAATAATACATTTTGGTGCTCCAATTTTATTATTCCTTTATGTATTCTGGATCATTTTATATTTTTGATATAGAGGGTTATATTCTATGAACAATAGATTCAACTAGGTTTTGAAATGTAGTATGTAGATAATCATTTGGAATTTTAATTTCTATCACACCACAAGTTTTATCACCAATAACACTATCACAGATTTTAAGAATCCAACATGAATCAATTGGAATTGAATACTAATCAAATTTCTTGGAATAAAGTAGTATCATGTTCACCATCTTGTGTATAACATAAAAATTATACAAGAGATAAAAGGAATATAAACATGAAAATAAAATATTGCTTCTATTTCCATGATGCAAAACAAATAAAACCTTCCAAAAAGCACCTAGAATAATTTTTTCAACCAAATTGTATATAATATGCATGTGGAACCATTGTTGATATGGTTTTCATTAATATATTATCCAAATCATGAATGAATTTTTTCCTTCTAATATGGGCTCCTTATCCAAAATAATTAATTTTTTATTTAGAAAATGTCATCCAATTTATATACTTATTTAATGTTTCTTGTTGATTGTTTTTTTATAGTAATTAAAATAAAAATAAAATATTTTTTATTCTCCCGCCTTGATAGACCAAGTTTGTTATACCAATTAACGCCACAATAAGTAAAATATATCCTTTTGAGTTAAATTGTGACATTTTTATTTTCCATTAAAATAATTTCTTGTACCACCATATCCATTTATAAATAAAAACTTCTGGTGGGTGTGTTTGATTCATTTTTTAAATTTCTTATCAGCACTTCATGATCATTGGTCCCATTGCCTCATAAAATAAAAAAAATTCTGGAAGGATATCTTTATTATAATATTTATTCTAATTCAACCACTCTATTTCCAATTAATATGGTGGATAAATCTGGAAGAGGCATAAGACGATAAATATATAAATATATTTCATGGGAGAAAATCATGTTCTAAGTATCCAACAATGCATATTGTTGAAGTTTATTTTCTATAATATGAATTTTGGTTATCATAAAATCATGTTAAATATTAGTAAACTATGTATTTATCAAAGTATTATATAAAAAATAAGGGAACACAAAATATGTTTATGGAGAGACCTAGGGTATATTAACATGATAAATAAAATTAAATTCCAAATAATGAATTGGATATTTTAATAAAACTATAGGGTTGGGTTATATCAAAAAAATTGTAATTATTTTAAATGAGTTATTGATTTTTTCAAAATGGGAAAAATATCACTCGAATATATATCAATTATTTAGTAGAAAAAATATATGTAATAAGTCTAAAAATCCAATTATAGGACATGATTTAGTGGGAATAATATTTACAAATCCATAGGGATATAGAAATAGGAATATAGTAGTGGGTAGAGAGTAATGAATTTTTTAATTTACATAACAATAATATTATATTCAGTCCACTATATATTATGTACTGTAATATTAAAAACAATGGTTTATTTGACTTTTTATAGAACTGGAATATTATAGTAAGACAATTTTATTAGTGGGAATATAGAACTATTCCTTCAAATGAATATTTACAGTAGTGGAATCCATTTTATAAATGTAGAGGATAATTTCTAGAATATATGAAATATATAAGGTTGCGTGAATTTTTGGTAAGATAATGGGTTATTTATTGTTTAATAATTAATTTAAATAATATATATATATATAATCATTATATATTCTAGTGGTATAGCCTTTTTAGAGTTAGAAAATAATTATCTTTTATTTTAAAATATTATTGAAAATGAAAATTGTAACTATTTTCATTATAATATTTAAAGTTGTGTTTTATGAAGTACACATAATCAATAAAAATCAATATAGTAATACATAATTCATATACAGTGGCATTGTAACAGGTTTCATTTAATATACTGAATGTATTCAAATATTAGTTTCTATGTCATAATCCAATCATGGTCTATTTGAAAAATTGTTTTTGAGAATTTAATGTTAGAAAACAACCTTCTCAAGAAATTCCCCATTTCCCAAATTGAATCCACAGTAATATCCTCTATGAATTATGAATCACTTAAATGTAAATACCAAATCATATCATACATTATGAAAAGTGTGATGGATAGTTTGATTGATAGTCAATATATCGTTAAAAGAGGATAGAACTAAAATATTAGTGAGAAATATTCTATAATAAAATAGCATTCCAATTGTAGGAGGAATATAATAAAATATACCAATATAAAATCCTCCCATTCTAGGATAACATCTCCATTCTAGATTATGGTAGACAAATTTATAAGAAATTCAAAATTTGTGAGAGATAGTGGTTCAGGGTAGGTGGTGTTTTCTTCAAAAAATGTTGTGAACATTATTTTTGAGACTGTGGTTTTTGAAAAATGTCATCAAGGTATCATCCATTTGAATAAGTTATGTTTTTTTTCACCATCAAAATTTAAGTTTAGTATCTCAACTAGGGGAACCCTAGAATGAATGATATACCATATATTCATCAAACATCCTTATATTGTGAAATATATCAACAATATGAACCCATTTTTCTCCCATCTACCTATTTTTGGACATCGTCATTATTTTTTGTTCCATATAGTGCAGTTGTGACATCATCGTGCACTTTTTTGATGTATTTAGAAAAATACTTTAATGATCATCACTGATTTCATATTTAAATGATTAGTTGTGCCTGATATTAAAATAAAATATTTGGATTAATTGGGAAAACGTAATGATTGTCCTTTTCAACACCATTTATAATATTATTTTTCCAATATCTCATCTCCAATATATAGTACATTCAACCTCATCTTAACATGAAGTACAAAATAAATTTTTTTGGAAAAACCATGAACACCTAATTTTTTTCATGCAAGGTGATTAAGGATTATCTACACCACATGGTCCATGAATCATAATTTTTTTTACACAGTCATATAAAAGGGTATTCTCACTTTTTTCTAGTATTTTAGATGCGATTATTCTATTCATAGAAGATATTATTGAAATTTTATATTGATGTTCAATTAATAAAAGTATATGGACAAGAGGAAAGAAAAATTTTAGAAATACAATGGTGAGTACAACTACATAAACAAGTACATGACAATTAATTGAATTATTTTTAAAAATATAACAATGATATATTAATATAAATTTTAAGATAAAAATTTCCCATGCCTGCTGATTTCCAAAAATAAACCCATCTATTAAAAAATATATTAAATAGAAAACGTTGATATTGAAACCCCCTGATTTTATTCAAAACATATCCTATGGATGTAGGTTCTAACATTTAATAAATCATGTAATCTTAGGCCCACACATGTTTCATGTGAATGTGAGGAACTAATCTAGATAATGATCCTAGTTTGAAATTTCCATTACATCTTCATAATTTAGAATCAAGTATCATGGTAATATAATACAATATAAAGGTAAAATAATACAATTTCTAAAAAAATATACCATTATGCACACTTCTTATGTAATCTTCTTTCAAACGATTGTATAAATAAACTGTTAAATGATTCTGATTAAAACGAATAAAGGAAAATCATTTTGATTCAAACATTTTATGAACATATATTATAAATTGGGTTAAGATTCATCTTTTATATAATAGTAATGATTTATTTGGTCTAAAAAAAGATATTATTAAAATTACCCTATTATAGTTACATTTTGTTTCTCTTGAGGTTACTGAATGCGAATTATAGTAAACATTATTCAAATACTCATATTGAATAGAGAAACAATAATGTAATATTGCAATGAAAGATATATCATATTAATTTCATATATATATATATATATATATTTCAAGTCACCTGATCATGTTTATATTAATATACCATTCTTTTCAATAACATATTCAATATAGTCAACTATTTTTATAGAAATTTATGGTGATGATATAACTTAATATGTTTTTGAATCCAATCACCTTTATTTAATTATCCATAGCTTCAAATTTGAGCTAGAATATATATTGATTAATCCCATGTAGTAACAAATTGAGGAGTTAACTGATTACATTCATTAAACATAGATTGTTCATTTTCACTAATTATGGGGTTAATATAGGTTTTCATAAAATTTTATTAAATATGTCGAAATAAAATATTACTATATATTGAAAGAAACAATGAAATTTGAAAATAATAACTTAAATATTTATTAAATACCAAACATACTAGATTTATCTTCCCACATCGTTAGAAGTGCTAAAGATAATGTTGGGAAAATCTTTGTCCATGACCAGAAAGTGGAATTAATATTCCAAAATGGTGATAGATTTTTTCATTTAGCCTGTAAATATAAGGACCACCTCCAATATATAAAAAATAATCTATTAATCATGCAATTGATGTAGAATGAAAAATTATATTTTATTGGTGGACAAGATCCTAATTTTTTTCACCATTATGATTATCATAGATTATAAGGTACTTCAGGTTATCTAATGGGGTATCAAATTCAAATAGTTTAATTTTAGCAAGAGAACAACAAAATGAAAACCTTGGAGAATTTTTTGCTTTTTATCATTTAACTCTATCTTCATACCACAATATAGAACAATAGTATATTAAATAATGTTGAGAATCAACAATATCCATGTAATATTGTATAGATTAATAATTTTAGAGTATCAATGTAGAAGGATAAAAAAATAAATAGTATAAGGGAAAAAATACATTGGGTTATGCAATACAAATATCATTAACTGCTGTAGACCCCTTCATATCTATTTCCATTTTTTATCATTTGAGTGATGGTTTGTGTCCTAAGTATTATATTTATAATTATTTTAAATTAAATTGTAGACTACAATAAATAATATTATGACATTATAGATATATAAATACCTTGAACAGATAAAATAAATATAATATCATACCAACATCACAATCAATTTTTAGTTAATTGTTTAAATACCTTTGTAAATTGTTCCTAAAAACACATATGTTATATTTATATGAAAACAGTTGAATTTATAATGATAATAGTTGTTTTTCTAACAACATTAATTCTATAGAAAAATACCATTGATGAAAAAATGTTGTCATAGAGTTTTTATTATCAATAATCAAAGAAAAACTTGTACCTGAATAGGTTTTTTTAATTAAATATAGTTATAGTAAAATAATGGAAGTTATTTGGTTAATAGATTAGAAAATAATCATTTAAAAATTATCTCAAAAATTAATCAGAGGTAGTGGAAATACCGTTTTAATAGTACTGACATAAATGTACATTGGGGTTATGGTTGTAGCACTGGACAATTTGTTTGAATATAATGAAATATTATGAGAACTAGAACATATAACTCTTAAGGAATATTTAACACATAATTGTTCCATAATATTTTAATATAACATTATAGAACTATGAATATTGGGAATTGAAAAAAAATAAAGATGATACCTATAAAAGTTTATTTCTAATTTCTTCATACATAATTTCCTTTACAGCCTCACCTCTTTCAAGGATAAATACTGTAGTATATTGGACATACATGAAGTATTAATATTTTCATGCTAATTTTATAATCTTTTCAAGTGTTCGTATGGTTAATGAATTTGAACATCTATTTTTTTATTTAGTGTTTGAAAATGTATCAATGCATATATATTAGTGTAACAATACTTATGTGAAAAGTTTTAGTAGAAACCTAACGAGATTATAGGAAATTTTTAATCAGAACTTCTAAAATGGTAAGGAAAATGTAGTTTTCAAGTCACTTTCAATATAAAGCATTGAGTATAAGTGATAATAATTTCCTACATGGTTTTCCAGATTTTTCAAATTGTGTTGAATAAGAGAACATAAAATGAAGGAGTAACACTAAAATATTATTTTTCATTATTTGAAAATTTTTTATTTCACCCTAAATTATTTTTCTGTCATTTATTACAGATAAAATGGTTGTGAGTCCTAACCTGTGACATTTTACACTTTAATATTCATTTTTAAAAACAATTTTTACTTATATTCCATTCACAACTTCTTTTTATTTGATATCTTTTGGGATAAAATTTTCTTTTTTTTCATGAATATATGTAATTGGAATATTGTACCAAAAAAACTTAAGTGAATATAACATTTATTTGGTTATCAAAATAAAAATTAAAGTAGGAATGTTATTCTTCCTAAGAAAAAAGTCAATGAAAATGGGAACTAATTTTATAGAATTTATGAGTTGAATAAAAAATTAGGAATAACAAATATAATTTTTTTATGAATAATATAAACTTATAGTATGATAAAATCATTTTAATGAATAAAAACAACAAGAGTGTATTGTAGTAATGAAATATTTATTCTCAAATGTTATTTTTGTTTATTGTGACACATGATTTTATAGAATAGTGGTATGTTTGACGGATGATGTTTTTTATTATTGTATAATCTATATCGAAGGGGAATATCATGGATTGGATAAAATTAAAAAATAAATATAAATTAACATACAATATGGAACATTTTTTATTAAACAAATACATAAGGATTGATGTAAATGTGTTATTACCTAGTAATAGAAAGAAATTATTGGATCTTTACTATTAAAGAAACCAAATAGTTTTCCAATGATTAGAAACTCAATTATTTTCATTTAGAAATAAATGAATTGGAGTAATAGATAAATCATAATTAAACAATGGAAATAAGAAAATGGATTGTCAAAACAATGATAATATTAATATTTTAATATAACATGAAATGTATCTAATAAATTAATATAAAAAATATTACTAAACCAAAATAAAATATACTGGGAACATACATGAGTATATATTTAATCAAAAAAATATAAATTTATGTCATATAGATTTAATATAATAACCACAATATTTAGTTGGACAAATAAATATAAAAAAATTGATACATGGGATATTTATAGACAATATAATGAAAAATAATGATACACACATAGAGTCAATATTTATAAAAATATGAATATAAGGAACAATAAATAAATTTTAATGAACATTATGTTCAAACAATGATATATAAGATTAATGAAATTTTGTTTCATAAATGTGAATAGTGATTGAAGTGTAGTTTTTTTCAAAGGAATAGTGTTCTATAGTGGGATAATTGACAAGACGAGTCAATGTTTTTCAGTTTATTATTTTACAAATAAATGATATAATTTCAAATATAATTATCATAATTTAATTTATTATTTCACAAATTAATTGGTAAATTTTTGATAAAATGGGATGACAAGATATAAAGGGGTATCATTGAATTGGAGCTACTGGTAGGAGAACTCCCCTTTAACATAATGAATAGTGATTCATCAGAGAGGAAAAACGAAATATAAAGGATATTTAACACAATGATTAGGTGTATAGGAATTCACTTATAGTAGGTACCATTAGAAATTATAAATCACCTATTTCATGCATTTTAAGAAAAGGAAAAAATATGTCTATTATATGCTTTCAGAAATAAGTATCCATGGTAACTTCGAAATATAGTTGTCCTCCAGTCTTTTATTTAAAATAGAGTTGTATTCCAATGCTGCCATGGATATCCAGTATTTTTTCAATAATTCCATTGAGAACACAATTGATATGTGATGAAATAGGACTATTTAGGTCAGAATTGTATGGAATTCAAATGTGGTGGATGATGAACCATTAAATTTGAAGTGTAATTTTATTAGGTAAGTTAATGGGGGGATGTGATTTATTTTACTTACATTTGGTATTTTTAGATCTTGTAAGAAAGGTAAAGGTAACCAAAGAATAATGTAAGTGGAGGCTATTATAGGAGGCATATCATGCCAAGGAATTACGGAAGGTGGGTGTAGGGATAGAGGGAATGAGAAAATGAAATCATTGAATTTTTAAAGAAGATGGTAATGATTGACTTATTCGATGCATAGAGAAAACCGGTTTAATGTGAAGAAAATGAATCGATTATTAGAGGGTTTGATATAGGATTAATTTTGAGGAGAATTCATTATTGAATTGGATATAGAGGTATAAATGTTTAGATGATAGGGTTTTGGAGGCAGAGGATTTGGAGGAGGTGGATTTGGAGGAGATGGGTTTAGAGGAGAAGGGTTTAGAGGTGGTGGAGGAAGAGGTGGATTTAGAGGTAGAGAACAATGTAGAGATAGTATAGGAGGTTCATTTGGTGGATACTTGTAATTTATAGTGTATGTGATGAATAATTGTGTTTGGGAGGGAATATAAAAGCATGATGAGGATAGAACATAGTGGGAATTGATTTCGTGTTGAAATGTGGCTGAAAATGGCACATGATTTATTATATATATTATATTTATACCAATTATAAAAATTTCATTTTAAAAAATGAATATCATTTTTGTATTTACAATATCATATTCATCGTAAGTAGAATTTTTTAGATTTATCTATACTCGTTTATTTTTTGTTTGAATAGTGAAAATGTCAATTTTTCAAATACTGTAACTTTTACGACATTATTATTATATGAGCATGAATTGATAAATTGTTCGAACATTGGATTGACCAAATATATGTTAATGTATTTTTATAATGTATTTTAAAACATTATTTTGAGTTTGGGAGCTCAAAAGTAATTATTGTGAACATAAGTGATATTGTAACGTCCCCGACCCATTGCTCCCTCATGTGACCAAGATTGTTTCCTATGTGACCTGATACATACAATCCTATACAACCGAGGTTATTTAATAGAACCAAGGGCGTAAGGAATATAGTATGGATACTATACCTTATGGTATAGAGTAGAAATGACAGTGGGAAAATTATATCAGAGTAAATTAAATAGAAAAAAAATAATGATTAATAAACTATCCACCAAATATGTGAAGAGAAAATTGATCAAATAAAAAGAATAATAAATTAATGCAATGAAAATATGACTGAAACTAAATTACATGATGATGGTTATCTAGATAAAAGACTAAATAGACTTAGATAATGACCCAAAATAGCCCAATCCTAAGACCCATGTCAGTCTCGTCTCTATGCTACAACCCATCCATAAATGTATAAATCAACTATATGGTCCTTTTCCCTAGTAAAAACATGAATCCATGAAATTTTTCTAGAAATTATCTAGACTCATATACATGGTGTTAGTAAAACTAAAGAGGTTGACACAACCATGTCTAAATAAATCCTATCTGAGAAAAGTAGTTCCTAAAATTAACTGAATAACACGGTACTAATTTAATAAATTTACATTACACATGACATAATACAAATGACCATAATGTTATTTTTAAACACCCAATTCTACCCAAACCATATTTGGATACTTTTTGGGTATCTATGACTATGGTTAAATGCTCATGTGTCATGATGGATCACCCAACCGATGGTAGATTCTCCTACTGAGGATGAATCACAGAAAGATCAAGATTACTAATGGCTTATATCTACAAGATATCTAGAATCTCGCCCTTATAAATCCACTAACTCTGCATTTGGTCCTCATAAATATGATATAATGATATATTCTACCTTAAAAATATAGTACATATGCGTCTTGCCCTCAGATGGTATTGAATCATGCACCAAGGCCTCAAAAGTTAATATAAAAAATTAGTCGTATCCAGACAATATTAATATGACAAAAATGATCCCACTCCCAGGAATAAATCACATCCTAATCAAATAATCTCAAAAGATAAGCAAGAAACTAGAAAGAATAAAATAAAACACATAAGATATATCATCACATGGATGAATGGTCAATTCATCAAATAATTTTTTTTCATGTTAGTTATGTATCATAAATATTGGTTATCAATTATTCCCAATTATTTATATAACCTATTTCATTTATCATTTAATCACTAAGATCAATTACATATCCATTAACCCAATCCATTCAAGTTAATTCTTCCTTAAGACATCACAATTTACATGTTATTCAAATTAAAATTTTTATCCCACCATTAAATCAGTTTTTCCAATTTATTACAAGGATAAAATGTGATATTGAACATGTCCCAACATGTTCCAAGGCTATCACCCCAATTTGGTGGCCACATGTATAGGTCTTCGTGCCTATGGACCCATTAAGATCCAATATATAGTGTAATAAAACGAATTATTAATTAGAAAGTATTATATGATTAATATGCTTGTTTTTGTGGTTTACTGGCTTGATGGAAGACATTTCCCATTATATGTATAGTTAAATTAGAAATGGGTATGATATTTAGAACAACCATATTGAAAATAGAGACAGTGGTGAAAAACCTCACGTCCACATTAACAATCCTCATATTCCTTCCATTTAATTTGAACTAGATACTTCATTAAAAATAGATAGAGAAGTGGATGACAAAACAAAATGAGTTCCTTAAAAATATAGGTCTATAAAAACAAGATCCAATGTGGGTTTTCTTTTGTATCAATGTGGGATGTTATACATAATTCATATAAGGTCAGCAATCGAGAATGAGGTTTTCGTTTACAAAGCACACGATGTTGGATAGCTTTCAAAAGGCCTAGGTGCGACTCTTTCTCAATGTGAATTTATTTATATTCATGAAATTATCATTACTTATATTATTCCGACAATATAGAATGTTGGAGTTAAAAAAAAATATTGTGAAATATTTTCATAATTTTAGTTCCCTTTCATGGGTTACATTTATGGTTGAAACAATTATAGAATGGGTAAATATTACAGGATGTGAAATTATTAAAGGGGGTGTAAATATTCTATGGTTGAATTAAATTCATGGGGTATACTGAAAATAACTCACTCGATGAATATAATTCATGGTGTCTACCAAGAAAAATTCACACTGGGAATATATATTAGGGGGTCTTACCATAATAATTCACATTGTGAATTAGTTAAATGGTTTGAATTTGTTCTACAGCTTGAAATAAACACATATTCCTACAGCACCCCAAAAACAATAAAACCAACCCAAACATAGGCTTCATAAATAATGATTAAATGAATTACATATCAATAGAATGTTATTTATTCAAAACATCAAAGAGAGACATGCCTAGAAAAAAATTGGATATTACAACCACCACTCAATATAACAAATCAACCCTGAAATACTCCATTAATCATTGAGGGGTTTGAGTGAATAATTATTGAAATTATTCTTGAATATTTGAATACCTATCCTATGTATCATATTGAACATGCTCATGTTGAAACTGTACTCATACTAGAGTCAAGGTCTTCCCTCATCAATTCTTCTAACATCAGTCCATGATATATATCATATTCTCCTTAAATAATGCATCAACATCCATCTCAGTGTCATTAAAATATATCATGTGGGAAGGGCCATAATGATATATACAATGTTTTGATACATTAAAAACATCATGAACCATTTAAATACAAAACACAGGCCTATAACATATCCTCTAGAATCTGAATAGTTCACTTAGATTGGTCCTCAGTCTGAGGATGGTATACTTTACTCAAAAAAACCTTAAATCCCAGGACACTCTATAAAACCTCTCAAAAATGATAAGTGAAATGATGATCTTGATTTAAAATAGCACTCCTCAAAACACCATTCAGCCTAAATATATCCCACACATAAATACTAGCTAGGTCATCAATTATGAAGGTCTCACTAATATGCAATAAGTTGGATACCTTCATTAGTTGATAGAAAATCACATATAGAAATCATTCTTATGGTCTGGACTAGTTAATCGTACCAAAAAATATCAAGAGACATCATCCTACTTCAAAACTAGGATATGAAAATTCTATAATATCCCAAAAAGACTTTGAATCTTATCGTTCACCTACTGACTCGTCAAGAATATCACTATGAATCATACAAAATTTTTCATTCTTGGTCACTAGTATTCTCTATAGATATCACAATACAACTTTGTCAAATGAAGATGCACCTCCCATCTAGAAACATGAAACTCACTCACCCTCTTCTTATACAAACCATTAGTAACTCATACTCATCTTTTTTCATCGCTTCGACTCTCTTGGACCCTATTGCATGTGGACCAGATCTCTTTCGGTGAAGCAACTGAACGTATAGTTAGGATTTCTATCGGTGAAACAACCCCCTTCGCAATGTGGTGGTTCAGATCTTCAGATATTGAATCCTTCGGTGTACATCCTGATGGTATTATGTGCGGGGACTTGATTTGGTGAGGTTTTTCTTGATCTGTCTCCAATTTTGATTTTTTACTTCTTCCATTTCCAGTGTGGGTGATGGTGTATTTGAGGCGGGGAATTGTTTGTTTTCCATTTTTATTATACATATGTGGATGGAAGATGCTGGAATGATGGGAATGGACAATGTTCTCTTTTCATCAGTTCTGATTTCGGGTTTTCTTCGGTGTCGGAATAGTCCGGGACAACGTCTTCTCCTAGGTCAATACGACATCACATAGGGTGACCTTAGGAACGCTCGGTGATTGGGAAATTTTCTTGCATGTTCTCTCCCTTATTTCAATGTTTGTCCATTTGGAGTTTTTTTTGTGTTCTAGGGTCTAATAACTTCATTTGATGATTCTCCTCGATGCTTTTGGCCTTTCCCTTCACACAGGCCCCCACTTTGGGCTAGTTCCAAGGTTTCATTGGAAAATTGAGATTGTGTTGGAGGATCTGATGATGACGTTTCTGATCATGGAGGTTATTGAGTTTGGTTATCCATTTTCCACAAAGTGATGGTTTGGAATGTTTTTGTGGTGTGTTTTTGACGGGTTTGGTGCTTCACATGGTTTTTTTTCCACCCGTTAATAGTTCCTTGTGATGTTCTGTTGGTTCTCACTTAGCCTCAATGTGATTTTTGTGGTGGGTTATCACTTAAACAAATGTGTTTATAAAATTAAAAAAATGAATTTCTTGTGAGTATGAAAATTTCTCCCAGGAAGTCTCAAATTTCAGGATCTATAAGTGACCACACTATCCTCATTCATTAAAACTACTCTAATAATGACACAGGATATGTCACAATACATATAATTCTCCATCCCCAGCTTTGGCAATGTGAGGATCAATGTTGAGGTCAGTGTACTCTTCAACTCTTTGAAATATACCTATCAATAATTCAATCAAACAAATGTCACCCATTTCATTGTCCGCCAAGACATTAGTTCTCTTAGATTAGAGAATTCCTGTATTAAGCATCAGTAATAAATTTCTAGACCAATAAACAATTTAATATTAATGAAAATATTTTGACTCTACCAGGATACCATGACTACACCTTTCTATGGGTCAACTAAAACGCTAGACTCTAAGGTAACATAGCCCAATAAGTGAAAACTATCAATCTATAAACTACATTTTTATATCATTGATTAATGATGATACTCCCTTAGTGTACTCCTGATGATGTCATGATTTTGGTTATGATCATATATTGATGTGGATTACACAAATATTTAATTGATAAAAACAACCATAGACTAATCAAGTAAAGGATGAAAGGCCTGATTCATCATCTACATGAATACCATCAGTGTTTTTTTAACATCGATCAAAATAGCTAAGAACTCAAATAAGAAATACCTGCTCCTAAATGTAGTTTGGGGTATGTCAATTGGTCTCATCCAAAACCCGTGGTACTCTGGCTATAGGTCTGTCTTAATGATAATCCTAGAAAAAATAAAATGATTGAATTGATCATAAATATGACAAATGGGATACTATTTCATTATCATAATTTCATTCATTCTTTGATTACACACACATAAACATGATGTAACATCATTAGTGTTGTGTAATGAACTGTATACCCCATAGAAATTCACTAGGATTTATTAAACCCTTGGCCTCATGGTATTCCAACTAGACATTAAACTCATAAATCATTATGAGTTCTATCCTATAAGATGGGATAGATACTATATTTATCCTATAACATTAATCAATCATGAAATATCACCCACTTGAGTGGTGATCTAGAGAATATCACGAAAGTTTTCATAAAAATGGTCCACTACATGCAGAAAAAAATCCTTTTGTATTTCTCTATCTTCGGGAAAAATAACTATTATCTTTTTAATAATTCAATCAAATTTTCGCTGAATTTGTCCTAAATGACCATACTGAAGATCCCACACACCCAGGAGACTATAGGATCCCCTATCTGGTGATATAAAGGTAACTCATCACCAATAATAATTGATATGTTATTAGTATCGAAATATTAAATTTGAACCATTAATAAAATAAAATTATATACTTTCACGAATAAAACGTTACCACAAGAAATGGTAGCTACCAATGTCAAGAAAACACTCCTTAAAACATTTAATACCCTCATATCATACTCCCAATGATGATTCAATGGTCATGAACCCATATATTCTATCCATATTTGAACACATTCCATTTGAAAAATGATCATGTAGAAATTAATGTTATTCTCCTATTTCAAACAAAATAAAATCTAAGGTAGATGATATAATAATCATACCTCTAATGATATAAGGTCTTGTAGATAAACTGGTCAGAGTAGATAGTTTTTCATGGAGATGGCTCACTCATCTCCCCTGGTCTCTAATACAACTCCCATATAATGTTCCCTCTGAGCTGCCCCTCTTATACTGGGAAAATACATCTCTAACCTCCATTAAAATGGGTAGAGGAACTCCATATACCTTTCTCTCAGGGGTTAGTTGAGCCCCTTCCATTCATAGGTGTCTATCCTGATTCCACTCCACTATTCAACTATACAACTATCCACCAAAACAATGGAATATGACCCAAAAATCTAGTGATATGTCACACCACAATAATATGACGACACTTTGGTCGATTGTGTCACGGCCTTCCATATTGGAAAATTTTCACCGAACCATTGTCTTACAGTGTAAGTCATCCCCCTTGAATCCTCTTACAATTACTGCCCAATAGGAAACTGTTATAGATATTCTTCTTCCCACTGGAAGAAGAGTTCTTGTGTCACCCTACTAAAACATTCTAATTACCTCTCTCAGATTACCTTCCATGATGATAATTTGATTCATCACATCCATAATGATAATCAACTGAAAGATGTTCACCTATGACCTGATCTCATTACTATGCCCATCTGGAAAACAACTAAATATGGAAATATCATCTATTTCTATGGATGGATAGTACAACTACAATCCAATTATGTATATGTCATAGTTTATAAATGATAGGTTCTCTTATTTCTTGTGAATGAAACCGTGAGCCTTGTCATCTCTCAATGTCTCGGGACAGAAGTGGCTTATATTTTTTCCCTCTATTCCCTTCCATGATAACTACCACTGTTGTTTGGATTTCTCTATAATGTCTTACTAATGGTTGGTAGGTCCAAGAATCATGGATGTATAAAGATTCACCATCCTATCTACGGGTGTCCTGGGGTTCTTGAGGATCATATGGACTCTCTTGATCCAGATCATGACTTCCTGAGGTATCCCTCCAAAATGAATGTAGGTAGATGATACACCTGAAACTCTCTCTTCAACTAAGACATCTAATTTAATTTGAAAACAATATCCCATTCCATGGATAAATATGAATCACTAGCTCATATGTGTTAGGAGCATGCTGATTGCTTTTCTCCTAATGATCCATTTGAAGATATTGTTGAGGAATTTTCTCTAAAAAAGATAATACCAATAACATATGGTACATTAAATATCAACCTCAATAGGTGATATATACAGTGGAAAACTTGTTCATTATCTCATTAAATAATGATTAAAAATTGAATTCATAGGACAGAATAATTATTTTATTCCATTTTTAATTGAATATAATAGGTATTTTATTTTGGAGCATATATAGGAAAATATATGTGGAAAAAATATGTCCCTATCCTAGAAAATGAATTTCAACATATATTACTATTTACCTATCATGATACATGCATACACATCTCATTCTATACCATTCCATGAGTATAAATATCAAGAAATAAAAACAGTGTGTAGCATGTGAATCACCCAAGGGGAAATAACATCAAACCGTAACAAGAGAACATCATGAAAAACAGTCCCATCCTTGGGGACTCGTATTTTCCATGTACATGGGATAACTAATTCTATGAAAAAGATCATTATAAATCCCCAAATAAACCAGTCCCCTTTATAAATTTTCAACAAAGTAAGGAAAAATAAAAGAAACCAAATCCACTGATATCACATTGTTATATCCCCAAATAGATTCTCCCTTAAGTGACCGAGTCGGTTGGCTACGTGACCTCATGCATGCATCCCCATACAAAAGAGGCATCCAAATAGTAGATATGGTGTAAGTAATATAATGGGGTGATTATACTCATGGGTAAAAATATTTAATGACAATGAAATAATGATAGCAGAGTAATGAAAATATTAGAAACAATATGAATAAATAAACAAGATTTTAAAGATGAGAAGCTACAAGTGAAAGAATGAAAATATTTATAGAATAATGTAATGAAATTGTGAATGAAACTAATTTACATTCTAAAATTTATATAGATAAAAGACTATGAATGTAATGCCCCGAACCAAGAATCCAGGTATTGATGCATTATTTTAATACATTTGTATGATTATAAGGAATCAAGTCCCTAATGACCGATACATTTTATAGTCTTAGAAACAAGATACATACTTAAGTTCAAAATTACATCTTGAACAGAAAAACAACACTAATTTATTCCATTAGAAACATCCAAGCATCACAGATTATTCCTCCATGTCACTCATAACTAACTTCTTCAAATCCTGGGAAAATGAAAAATGAGAAAGCGGTGAGCTCAGATGCTCAGTAAGAGTAGGAAATACAGTGGAATATAACATAAACATTATGAATGGTGAATAATTGAAAACACATGCTTTAATGAATAATAAACATCAGCCCTTTATGGAAATAATATGAGTTGAGTAAATAATTCCAAAATAAAACATAGTCATGGGTATTTTACTATTCAAATAACCACATGAAATATCAATATATAATCGCATAATGATGGAATACATAATGTTGGACATTCTGAAACATTTTTCAAGGCCTCAGGAAAGACGTCTAAAAATGATTAAGGCCTCGGCCAAAACCATATATCAAAAATTGTGAAAGGCCTCGGTCCACATGTAATTGTCTCATGAAACCTATCAATGAATTATGTAGCTATATCAGCCTCCACCCATCCCTTACTATGTCCAATTCATTCCGCATATTAAAATGTTGAAACAAAATCAGAATATTCGTTTTAAAACCATCCTACGAAATGTCAATATTTTAACCACAAACCATGAATGGTATAAAATAGCACATCCATAGTAAAACATAACTCATTAAATATAATATATAAGATTGTATTATAATAGATTAACTTGAATAGAGAATATGGAAGGTTATTGACAGAGATTAAAATAATCATCAAAACTATTTGACTGAAATATTCCCTTGTTATTTAAAACATTTAAAAGTCACATTATTTATCAAGAATCCATTTAAAATAGATTTTTGAATCAAAGTGTCCCATACCAAAATGAAACTTTTAAAATTAATTATAATTTTAAAACATTAATTTCCATATAAATAAATAATTAAAACCATTTTTAAAGCATTTACATTAATGAGAAATATTTAGAAGAATAAATCTTTAAAATATTTAAAATGATATTTTAGTTAGAGTTTTTAACCAAATGAGAGACACATGAATACTAATCACTGAGGTAATAAAAACATTATAATATCATGAGAATAATTTTATTCATGATATACTATGTCAATGTATATTATATACACCATATAAAAGTGAATTGGTGTTTAACAACAATTAAGTCTCAAGGGAATGTAAATTGAGATGAAATCTCTTATAAATATCGTATCCTTAGGTGAAAGAAAAATAAATGACATAATTACGTTTCAATAATATAAATACACTCAATATAATTTTATATTAAATGTAAATCAATAAGAGGACATTCACACATATTCTTCTAAAAACAACACAAATGAATTGGATGTTTAACTCGATAAATTGAGATTTAGTTAAAATCACTCTTACCATGTTCATATCGATGACTTGAGAATTTATCAATGGAGTGATTATGTGTATCAAAAGTTTATCCACATAAAGGGGAGTTGAAATTAATACACTAATAATAAATAGTTCTTCAACACATAATCATTGAGTTAAATAATCAATGAAGTATGCATAAAGCCCAATGAGTAGAAATTGAAATTTTAAATTCCCTTACCCATTTGGTAACATATGAAACATACACCTCATGAAGAATTGTTGGAGTTGGTGGCTAGATCCAACTACTTTGTACTTTATTCATTAAATAAAAGCCTTATCACATCTTGATTGTTCTTCTCCGTGACATGTCATGTGATAATGTCCTAAGGAAAGTTGTTGCATTAAAGGGTCGTAGCGGATCCCTGCTATGATGAGAACCCGGAAGTTCCATAACACTGTTCTTGAAAGTATGTTCTTTGGCCGGATGATATTATTTGAGGGACACAAATAATACAGGTCATTAGGGGTGAGGACTCATAAAACATTGAGGAACCTTCTCATGGTGTTCGCCCTTGGTAATATCCAGGATGATATTATGAGAACGAGACCCGCTAGTAGGAAATCCACATTTCATAGTGTCATTGGATGTTCCTATCTGTGGACGTGTGTATTGGTCCCTAGACTTTAAGATTATTATTAATGGGTATTACAAATCGCGCACTTAGATGTATTGATGAAAACTGTGATGACACACTGTTCACAGCGAGGTAGGATACGTTGGGTGCGTCACGAGTAATACCACATTAATAGATAATGCGAGAAAGGGTTTGTCCCTTCCATTCCATAATGGTAGTATATATATCAGGCCCTTTGATGGAATTGATATAGCCTAAATAAATCCATGGCCATGGTAAGGTATGGGCAAGTTCAATTCCGGGAACTCAAGGAAATAATAATCAAGCACATGGGTTAATGGCACTAGCATGAAACCCGCTTGATTGGAGATATCGAGACAAAGGGATTATATTACACGGTAGGCATTCGTAGGAGGTGACACGTCATTGCGGCGTTAACTTCTTTCTCTATGGTGCCTTGGTGTGTTTCTAGATGCTAACCTTGGACTTTAGGTAGGCTCTACCTAATGCCACTGAGAAAGAGGCCTAGTGGGTCACACACTAAGTGTGTCTATGTATCTCAGTTAAATATTAATTTAACAAGTTGAATAAAGATTATTCCCGATTGTGGTTTAATAATTATTCAAGGATGTATGATCACATTTATTTCGACACTAGTTATTCGAGAGAATATATATTGTGGGAGAAATAATATAAATTTATTATCGAGTAATGTAGTTTCATTTATTTAAGAAATAAATAGCCATTACTCAGGGTCTAATAAATATGGTGGAGGAAAATAAACAAAACTGAAAAATAAAAGTATATGCCATATATATTTATATATACACGCCGTGTAGTTTATTTTTCGGGATTTCTGAGAAAATATTTTTTATTAAATTAAATGATATTAAATGTAATACGTTGGATGCATGTCAAGTAATAATGATGGTCTACTGTCATTATTAAGACATGGGGTATTACTAAGAATTAGATGAAATGATTAAATGCTTATGAGAAATTAATTTATTTTATTATTCTAGGTATTATAAATCATAATTACATTATTCTCAAAAAGGTTATCCATTTTGGTTGTGCACAACAGATTGGAAATACTCTCAAGCCAAGAGAGTATTCCCTTTCCATCAAGAACGCTTTCGAGTTACGAAAGCAAGATCCCCCACCGGATCAAGGCGATCAAAGACGGACATCGCAAGCGAAGGATCTTCCACGCCAGCACCCACAGTTCCCTTCGGCGACGTCCAGAGATACGTGGCACACGTGTGGATTACCACTAGAGGAATCCTACACTTGGATTCTCCGACACAACGACGGATCACAGGATCGTCACCGGAGACACCAACGAAGAATGAATTCCATCGAGGTAATTCTTATGAATTAATTAAATTAATTATAACCAACATATGAAGATCCTATCTCAAGGGTTCTGGGACTCTTATTTTCTTTTTTTGTTCTTCGTTCTATTCCGAAGATCCAGCGTTTTATATCATGATGGATTTCAGATTGAAACATCATTTAACGCTAAAATTAAAGTTGGGCAAACCCACCAACACGCTTCCACTACGCCCGGAACCTTCAAGTGGTATCAGAGGGGTCATATCGTTGATTATAATTATTTACGTTTTTCGTTGGTAATTTATGCATTTAATAATTTAGTTATTTCAATTCAAGTTTAGTCATTCTGGAAATCTGAATATCGAGATCCGTTCCTCCTCCCTCGTTTCTCATTCACCTCACAGAAACGAATTTTTCTTTTAATTTTGATTAAAATAAAATAGAGGAACTCATCCCGAGGAGCTACACGTTTCTGGCCGTATAACACTACAATACATGGAGTGTATTCAGAAGTACACACCGTGTAGTCTAGGTTCAATGCATTGACCGATCCGCCAAATCAGGTCGTGTATTGAGGTCATTTATGACACCGTGTGTTGACCCGAAATAGGTGGCACACGGTTTCCGGATTACACGACATGTGGTCCAACTGAACATGGCGTGTAGTCCCTTCAGGTTCGGGATGGGCCGTGTACCCTGTACACAGCTTGCCCGGATGGAAACCGTGTAACGCGGAAACTACACGGCGTGTGTCCAAAATAACACGACGTGTACTCCAAAAATTTCCGAAGTAAATTTACATGCCATGTCCCCAGGCGTGTACTTCGGATGGACGGTGAAGAAAAGTACACGCCGTGTAGTCGGAACTACAAGTCGTGTACTTACCAAAATTACGCAGATTTATTAAAATATATTATTATATTATACAAACCCTTGAGACGTGTACCATGGTGAAGGCGTAATGCTGAGGCACAACACGTGATAGGTGTTTTATATATATGTGTTTAATTTAACATCTGCGTAATAAATGGTAATTCACTGGGTTTCCTCCAAGGTACAAGTTACGTACAAGGATAATTTTAAATGAATTTATTTGTTTATAATTATGATGGATGAGAATCTCAAGGAAATTCAGAAAAGGTATTAAAGATAAAAGGATTGATTAATTAAAGATAATTAATTAATTCGAGCATGATTTATCTTAATCAAGAACGATTAAAGATTTGAATGCTAGTTTTATTTATGTGTAAATATCGTTGCATGTGTGGATGATCATGAGCTAGACTGAGACCTTTTTATGTGAATGGTTTCTTTTAATTTATTTATTTAAATTAAATTTGTTGGCCTGCGGGCCATCTCCTCATTAATATGTAGGGCCTGCATACCCAAGGATTATTTTATGTAAAAACCCCTTTTTACCCCTCACCTGTGTGTGAGATAAATGCATATGTAATGGATGGAGCTCCCAAGCTAGTGGAGGCGGCTCAAGTCAGGAGCCGAGGTGAAACCAATCCAAGGAGATACAATGGTGGACAGGTGGAAAGCTGTAAACACGAACCCGCAAGGTTAAAGGTGTTTCTCCCCTAGGTATTGGGTTAGTTTATCAACCGCTAGATAAACTAACCAACAGATCAAGCTCATGATCATACCATTTATTTTATTTATGTCAGTTTCATGGTTTATTTATTGTGGGTGTGTTGTCACGATCAAACAATTAATGAATATAACAAGCATGCAAGATATAACTAAAATAAGAACAGTGTATACGTAAGTATTATCTTAGACATGGTTAATCACTTATGTATATCCCACTTAATATTAAAAATCATGTAATCAAAGATAATAAAATAGAAATTTACGTATAAGTATAAAATCCCTCAAAATAAATATTATGTCGGCATAGCCTTCCATAATCTTGGTTAGAATCAAACCATAGTTCAAGGTGTTTGACCAACCCTAGTTGGGGTGATTTCAATTATCAGGGATTTATAATTCAAGGTTTTGGGTTGACTTGACTTGGTTCGCATCAAGGGTTGACTGTGACAGCAGGACTTGGTGTGACCAAGAGGCAAAGGTTGAGGAAATCCAAAAAGGATTTCAGGATTGGGGAGTCCACTCAGTGGATCAAGGAGCTGCGAGTTAATGCAGTTGGAATTCAGAATGCCTTCCTAAAACCCTTCAAGTTGCTTGTCCAACCCTAGTTGGGGTAATTCGAAAGGAAATATGGATCCTTGCAACTAGAATATTCACGCAACCGAATATTCTGAAGTCAATGGTGAGGGCTATGGGATTTCGATAAAATAGTGGGAGACTAATAAGAATTTATTTATATATTTGTCTAATTTTTTTTAATAAAGTACTAAACCTTTTCTCATCTTAATTTGTAGAAACGGAAAGAAAATGACTTCAAACATATCATTGTGAACTATACTCGAGAAGGAAAACCTTCTCACCGGCACCAATTTCCAAGAGTGGCAAAGGCGTTTACGCGTCGTCCTTCGCCACGAAAGGAAATTATATGCGCTGGAAGAGCCTATTCCAGTTGCGCCTGGGAAAGAGGCTAGTGATGAGGAATTATCTCTCTACATAAAACACATGGATGATGCCACAGATTTCCAGTGTTTCATACTATTGGCCATGTCTAATGAGATCTTGAAGCAACATGAAAACATGGACGCATATAGCATGATGTCTCACCTTAAAGATATATACCAAGAGGAGGCGAGACAGGAGAGGTATGAGATCTCTAGTGCTTTGTTTACCATGAAGATTGGAGAGTATGCACCAGCTGGGCCTCATGTAATCAAGCTGATTGGCTATATTGAATGCCTGGACATCTTATGGATTAAATTCCTGGATGAGTTGCGTACAGATCTCATCCTATCATCACTGCCCAAGACCTTCTCTAGCTTCATTGTCAACTATAACATGAGTGGTAATGAGAAGAGTCTATCGGAGCTTCTGACCTTGATTCACCAGGTAGATAAGGACATGGGGCGTGACAAACCCACGGTCCTTATGGTGAACAAGAAAAGGATGGACAACGCAAAGGGGAAAAAGACTTATAAACAGTCTGAAGCCCCTCGAGCATCGTCCCTCTAAGAAGGGGAATATCCATAGGCAGGGCAAGGAATAAGAGGCAGTGTGTTTTTCATGTGGCAAGAAGGGACACTAGAAGAGGAACTGCACCCAGAAGCGTGGGGACGCTAAAGGTGCATTTGTTATCGAGTGCAATCATTCTATTTCTACACATTGGGTATTAGATACAACTTTGGGGGATCGCATATGTATTCAAATGCAGGAACCAAGTAGATTTAGAAAGATTGCCAGAGGAGAGGTGGATCTTCGAGCTGCCAATGGCGTAAGGATGGCTGCGTTGGCTATTGGCGACTACCACCTCTCATTGCCGACTGAGATGACTTTGGTTTTACATAACTATTATTATGTGACTAGTGTTACCAAGAACATAATTTCGGTATCTTGTTTGGATATGGATGGATTTATTTTCAAATTTGGAAATAAGGGTTGTCTCTTTTATAAGAACAACGTATGTTATGGTATGGAACATTTAAATAATGGTTTTTATGTATTGAATTACGAAAACCATGTGTGGGAAAGAGATAATGAAACAAACTCACATGACTCATACATCACCTTGTTATGGCATCACCGCCTTGGTCATGTGAACGAGAAGCGTTTGACAAAGCTCTACAAAGATGGCTATTTAGACTCTACTAAGCTAAAACCACTTGATAGATGTCACACTTGTTTACAAGGAAAAATGACCAAGCCACCCTTTGGTGGACAAGGTGAAAGGGCCACAGAGCTTCTAGGATTGGTACACACGGATGTGTGTGGACCATTTCTAGTAGAGGCTATAGGTGGATATTCTTACTTCATTACTTTTACTGATGATTTGAGTAGATATGGATATGTCTACTTAATGAGGTATAAGTCAGAGTCCTTAGAGAAATTTAAGGAATTCAAGAATGAAGTAGAGAATCATCTTGGTAAGAAGATAAAGATGCTTCGATCAGATCGAGGTGGAGAATATCTGAACCAAGAGTTCACCGATCTTCTACGGGAGTCTGGGATTCTATCTCAGCTCACTCATCCTTCTACACCACAGTGGAATGGTGTTATTGAAAGGAGGAACCGCACCTTGTTGGACTTGGTGAGGTCGATGATGGGTCATGCAGATCATCCATTATCCTTTTGGGGATATGCATTACAAATTGTAGCATACACATTAAACCGAGTACCAACTAAGGCGGGAAATGGAATTCCATCTGAGTTATGGAATGGTAGTAAACCCACTTTGTCGCACACACGTGTATGGGGATGTGAGGCATTTTTTAAGGCCTTCTCAGTCAACAAACTAGCACCTTGGGGCACGAAGTGTATCTTTATAGGATATCCCAAGGAAACGAAAGGATATTACCTATATAACCCTTAAGACAAGAAAGTGATTGTTGCTAGACATGCCGTCTTTCCTGAGAGGGAGCACATCCTCAAGAAGGATAGTGGGAGCAATATTGACTTCGACGAAGTTGATGGTCAAGATACACATGAGTTGGTATGGGAACAAGTTCCACAGGTCCCCGTGGAAGAGGTTCCAGAAACACAAGTACTGCGTAGGAGCTCAAGAGAGGTAAGGGAACCGGAGAGATATGGTTTCCTTGTCAACAAGGATGGTGAATCATTATTGTTGCACAATGATGAAAATATCTCTTACCAGGAAGCAGAAGAAAGCTCAGAAGCTGCAAGACGGCTAGAAGCTATGAATTCTGAGATGGATTCCATGTATCAGAACCAAGTATGGGTTCTGGTCGACGAGCCAGTTGATGTAAAGCATGTTGGATGCAAATGGGTATTTAAAAGAAAGATGGACATGGAAGGTCATGTTAGCACCTATAAAACAAGGCTAGTGGCTAAAGATTCAGACAGCGTCAAGGAATTGACTATGATGAAACCTTCTCGCCAGTTTCCATGTTTAAATCCATAAGAATCATACATTCCATAGCAGCTTACCATGACTATGAGATTTGGCATATGGATGTCAAAACAACATTCCTTAACGAGAACCTTCAGGTAGATGTCTATATGACACAACCAGAAGGGTTTGTGACACCAGGTGAGGCAAAACGGGTTTGCAAGTTGCAGAAATCTATTTATGGATTGAAGCAAGCATCCAGGTCATGGAAGATTAGATTTCATGAATTCTTAAAAGAATTTGGTTTCATTAAGAACGAATGTGAGCCATGTGTTTATAAGTGGTTTAATGGGAATGCGTTCATCATCCTAGTGGTATATTTTGATGACATATTGCTTATTGGAAATGACGTACCAGCCTTACAGTCACTTAAGGACAGGTTGAACAAGTGTTTCTCCATGAAGGAATTAGGGGAATCAGCCTACATTCTAGGGATCGAGATCATTCGTGACGGATCCAAGAGGCTACTTAGACTAAGTCAGGGTACATACATTGACCAGATACTAAAGAGATTTAGTATGGAAAAATCCAAGAGGGGATTGGTTCCATTGTCACATGGATTACATATTTCTAAGAAAATGTGTCCCCCGACACAACAGGAGAATGATAGGATGAGTAATATCCCATTTGCTTCGACTATAGGATCCATCATGTATGCCATGTTATGTACCAGGCTTGATGTTTCCTATGCACTGAGCATGGTAGGCAAATATCAAGCAGATCCAGGAAAATAGCATTGGACTGCTGTTAAGACTATCCTTAAGTATCTGAGAAGAAATAATGATATGTTCCTGGTGTATGGAGGAGATATGGAGCATGTCATCAGAGGGTATACTGATGCTGGTTTTCAAACAGATCAAAATGATCAGAAGTCGCAATCTGGATATGTTTTCTGTCTCAGTGGAGGAGCTGTGAGTTGGAAGAGTTCAAAGTAGCCAGTTGTCGCCGATTCTACAGCGGAGTTTGAGTATATAGCGGCTTCTGATGCAGCCAAAGAAGCCGTCTGGATTCGGGACATTGTCCAGGATCTTGATGTGGTGCCTAGCAGTAATGATCCCATTACATTGTATTGTGATAATACTGCAGCGATGGATCTTGCAAAAGAACCATGGTCACATCAACAGACAAAGCACATACTCTAGAAGTATCACCTTTTGAGGGATTTCAATCAAAGGGGTGAAGTTTCAGTGATCAGAGTGTCCACTAAAGAGAACGTGGAGGACCCCATGACTAAAGGCCTATCTCAGTAGAAGCATGAATATCATGTGAGAACTAGCGGGTTAAAGGTTGTTAGCAGTTGGCTCTAGTCCAAGTGGGAATCTGTTGGAGTTGGTGGTCCAGAACGAACTACTTTGTACTTTATTCATTAAATAAATGCCTTATCTCATATTTATTGTTCTTCTGCGTGACATGACATGTGATAATGTCCTAAGGATAGCAGTTTCATTAAATTGTCGTAGCGGATCCCTGCTAGGATGAGAAGCCGGAAGTTCCATAACACTGTTCTTGAATGTATGTTCTATGCCTGTAAGATATTATTTCAGGGACACAAATAATACAGGTCATTAGGGGTGAGGACTCATAATACTTTGAGGCACCTTCTCATGGTGTGCGCCCTTGTTAATATCCAGGAGGATATTATGAGAACGAGACCCGCCAGTAGGAAATCCACATTTCATAGTGTCATTGGATGTTCCTATCTTTGGACGTGTGTATTGGTCCTTAGACTTTAATATTATTATTAATGGGTATTTCAAATCGCGCACTTAGATGTATTGACGAAAACTGTGACGACACACTGTTCGCTGCGAGGTAGGATACATTGGGTGCGTCATGAGTAATACTGCATTAATAGATAATGCGAGAAAGGATTTTTCCCTTCCGTTCCATAATGGAAGTAGATATCTCAGGCCCTTTGATGGAATTGATATAGCCTAAATAAATCCATGGCCATGGTAAGGTATGGGAAGTTCAATTCTGGGAAGTCAAAGAAAGAATAATCAACCACATGGGTTGATGGCACTAGCATGCAACCCGCTTGATTGGTGATATCGAGACAAAGGGATTATATTACACAGTAAGTGTTCGTAGGAGGTGACATGTCATTACGGAGTTAACTTCTTTCTCTATGGGTGCCTTGGCGTGTTTTCTAGACGCTAACCTTTTACTTTAGGCAGGCACCGCCTAATGCCATTGAGAAAGAGGCCTAGAGGGTCACACACTAAGTGTGCCTATGTATCTCAGTAAAATATTAATTTAACATGTTGAATAAAGATTATTCCCGGTTGTGGTTTAATAATTATTCAAGGATGTCTGATCACATTTATTTCAACACTAGTTTCGAGAGAATATATATTCTGGGTGAAATAATATAGATTTATTAGCGAGTAATGCAGTTACATTTATTTAAGAAATAAATAGCCATTACTCAAGGTCTAATAAATATGGTGGAGGAAAATAAATAAAACTGAATAATAAAAGTGCTGGCCATGTATATTTATATATACACGCCGTGTAGTTTATTTTTCAGGATTCGTGAGAAAATAATTTTTATTTAATTATATGATATTAAATGTAATACGTTGGACGCATGTCAAGTAATAATGATGGTCAACTGTCATTATGAAGACATGGGTATTACTATGAATTAAATGAAATGATTAAATGCTTATGAGCAATTAATTTATTTTATTATTCTAGGTATTATAAATCTTAATTAAATTATTCTCAAAAAGGATTGCCATTTTGGTTGTGCACTACAGATTGGAAATACTCTCAAGCCAGGAGAGTATTCCCTTTCCATCAAGAATGCTTTCAAGTTACAAAAGCATGATCCCCCACCGGATCAAGGCGATCGAAGAAGGACATCGCAAGCGAAGGATCTTTCGCGCTAGCACCCGGAGTTCCTTTCGGTGAAATCCAGAGATATGTGGCACACATGTGGATTACCGCTAGAGTAATCATTCACTTGGATTCTCCGACGCAACGACGGATCAGAGGATCGTGACCGGAGACACCAACGAAGAATGAATTCCATCGAGGTAATTCTTATGAATTAATTAAATTAATTATAACAAACATATGAAGATCATATCTCAAGGGTTCCGGGACTCTTCTTTTCTTTTTTCGTTCTTCGTTCTATTCCGATGATCTGGCATTTATATCATGACTGATTTCGGATTGAACGTCGTTTATTGCTAAAATTAAAGTGGGTAAAACCCACCAACGCGCTTCTGCTCTGCCCGGAACCTACATGAATTATCATACATTTAAGATGTAAATTCCCATAAATTAAATTATGTTACAAAATTAATACAATCATGGGATGTACATACTCCAAAGAAAAGGAAATTGTGGCCAATATAGAATGAATCTCCCAGAAACAAAACTGACATGAAAACCCCCTACATCGTTTTTATCGATTGAGTCATATGAACTAATGTTAATAACAACAAAATTTATAACATAACACCATGAATTTAAATTTAATAATGATAATATATATCAAATGGTATTACACAATACACTACATTCAATAAATAAGATGTGAATAATGGAAATCTCATAGAATTAAAATTGATATAAGAAACCCCTTACCTCGAGTCTGACTTGTCTTGTATGTTCCTAGTTTTTCCTGAATAATAGACATAAGATAATTTCTACTTGATTAAGAACATTTTTAAATATTATTATTCTTTTTATATCACTTATTACATTGCTAAAACAATTAGATAATTATTTTAGTTTATATTGGATATTTTATCGATGTTCGGAACATCAATCAAAAATGAACTTGTTATAATTACCATTTTTCCATGTGGGATAAAGTACATTATCTCGAGAATTAATTAAATTATTTAGATATCATATATATTATATAACCAGTACATATATATGTATTTATAACTGTACATAACATTTGGAGATAAGAAATGAAATACACCATTCATGGAGATGGTAAGTCGTACGTATGCATGAACGCTACTTTCATTTCTATTTTTCATTTTACTTTAATTAAAACATAATTATACTTAGATATATTATAATTATAGTATAATATAATACACAATATCATTAAATTCATACATTCTACTAACCACCCATGTCATTAACAAGTCATATCACTTTAAGGGGGTGGTAGTACGCACTTCCTCGAATAAAATTATCATGATTTTCCCATAATAGAAACCATAATGGAATGATAAAAATGGAAAATATTGTAGCATAAAGAAAACATAAACATAATATACATCATATATAAATACTGTTATATCTTAATGGCCACCATGAGAGGCAGTAGGAGATAATTGAACAATCATCATTTTGTGAGGCGTTAGTTTTCCAACCATAGAAACAACATGTTTTTCACCCATTAGATGGAGGTGTGTGTAAGTGTAGTTCAAATACTTATCATAAACCATCAAAGTATACTGAGTATACTTTTTTAGTTATAATAGAAAGGAATAAAAAGTGTTTAGAGGGGTTGTAGAATTAAAATAAAACAAAATAAAACAAAAGAATTTAAGAGAAACTGTTACCTTTAATTTGGGTAAATTCCTTCAGATTGAACAAAAAGGACTTCTTGAATTGACTTGTGTATAAGGTAAGGCTTCTAGGTGTAATATATGGATCTTCGGAGATTATTTAGGTAGGGGTTGAATGAGCCAATGAGCTTGAGAGGTGTGTGGAATGGGATGGAAGTGGTGTCCTTTTATAAGGTGGAGAAGGGGCTCTTTAAGAAATTATTTAAATATTATTTTTCGATATAGTGATATTCAGTTTCTATGGGTCCAAAACAAATTAATGCCGAAGATAAGATGACACATATTTAAAATAAAATTATCCAATAAGAATTGGACAGATTTTGGATATTTTTTGAATATTAATAATCTTATCAATTTAAATCATTTATTAATGAGGTAAATACTCCTTCACTATTGTGTCATAAATAATTTAATTTATTTGATGTCTAAAAATTATAAAAAAATACCATAATTTATTAAATAATGTTATCATTCCAATGAATATTAATAGTCTAAAATATGACTTATATAACCCCATGTAAAAATTTATTTACTAAGAGATATTGGTTTTTGTCATTTTTTCCTTTACTTTAGCTTAATTAAAATAAAGTGTCATTATCATTCAAAATTGGCTCCATGGGGTCCCAAAATCGACCCAAAGATGCCAATTGTCGGCCATGACTCATTCAATAATGTTAGGATAGTTTTTAATGAAATTATATATTATTAGAATAATTTTTTACCTTGAATTACACTATTTATCTTTAACCACAACAAATTAAAGTCAAAAGAAAGTATTCACCAAAAGTTTTTCATCTTATTTCACCACATTTTACTTACTAATAACAAAAATGTATATAGTATTTTTAAAATTCAATTAACAGAAGGTGTAAAATTTTATTTAACTGAAATTGTTTTTCACTACTACTTAGCAGTTTTGCTATTAATAAAAAATAAATGTTTTTTAGAAAAACACCAAAACTTTATCCTAAGATATAGTTGATATTCCTAATTCAAAAATTATTTCTATTTTATCAAATTGAAAACATTGATGTTGTATTAATTATTTTAAAATTAATTCCAGTTGTCAAAACTAAAAAGTATTTTTACGAAATATTAACGATCAAAAGATTGACACTAGTTCATCATCAATATTAAAGTAAAATTACTTACAACGACCAAAATTGGACGAAATGGAAAAAATATAATCTATCTACACTTCAAAACCATTTAAAAAGATAATCTAACCATATAAATAAATTATATTAAATGGAATTTTGGAATTAAAATACAATATTTCTCAATATTCATAAAAAAATGAATATTATTACGGAAATACCTAAATTTCATCCAATGTAAATTTTGATGTCCGAATTATAAAGAAAAATTTTATTTTGTCAAATTTAATATGTAAAAGTGTCAAATATTGTATTTAATAAGGGTTCTCTATTAAATGGTGGATAAAATTCATTTTTTGAAAAATACATCTTTTATCTGAAAATTTAAATTTCCATTTATATTATTTCTAAGAGTCACAAAAAGATGAATGTTAGAATTTGATGGTATATATATATATATATAATTTAAAATTTGGTTATTAATATTCATAATCTCATTCTATAGTTTGATAGGTCATGGTGCGCTTGAACTCGTTGTGTTGTGTATCATATGATATTGAATTACATTAAAGAAAATAAATTACTATGAAGTCTAGGGGTGTTACATTAATTCCCCCATTTTGAAATTGCATCCTCAAAATTTTAAAATGGGGCATGGGAATATCATTGAACGTCCCACAACATAAAAAGAGTTAATAAAACTATCACTAAAAAACAATGAGAATTACAAAGGTCACCTGAGATAACCCATACTAGGATTCCATGTAAGAAAACATGGATATAGAAGATAAACTAAGTGTAAAGTTCTGTAGGACAGTGATAGAAAATATGATCAGGAGAAATTTAACTACAAGAAGACCACAATCATGTGATGGGAAAAACGACCATTAGTTTCCCAGTAGGAAAATTAAACAGACAACATTTTTTGTTTTATGTTCCATTTCATAGGGATGAGGAATTTATTTATGAGATTGAATAATAACATAAAGATATATACATACATTTTAAGTATAATTTTATCCTCTTATAAATTCCTACACTAATCATGTATTTTTCCAGAGGATGCGTATTCAAGGTGACTTGGTCACACCTGAAGCATTGGAATCAACTTATAGAGAATCACATGATCCATAAAGGATAAAATTTATATTTCCCTTGTCTTTAAAGGATAAAAAAACCAAAATGGTTAGTACAAGATCAGATGATATCCAAATACTATAATCCTTTAGAGAAATAAATATTAATCTTAATTTCTAAAATTAACCCAACATAACCCAATGTTCAATAAATACCATTCAATAAATAATAGTCCATAAAAACATTCAATATAATCCAAACTAATATCGAATCCCAAAACTCAGAAGAATTTTATTACGTATTCTTCCACATTAAATTGCATCTCAAATAACATAGACTACTCTTAAAGTCACATACGTAAAAGTTTTCAACCTAATACATATTCTCTATGATAGGTTAATAATTTCCATAAATAACTAAAATATATATAAATCCACAATAAAAACATCGGTAAAAACCCAACATTACTCCACAAATGACATCCCATAGAATTCTATTTTCCTTAGGCATATACTATAACCAAAAGAGAGAATATCATCCAATATAACATTTACCACATAATCACGAAGTCATTTTCCTATACTAAGGATAAATCATAAGTTCCCAAAAGAAACATATTCTTTATCCATAAAATCATTTAACTAAAAATAATTAGGTATGCTAACCAAGGACATCACGTAGTCCAGTGGTAGGTGATAAATCCCAGTCACCCTTTGGTTGTGATTTCAATACCCTCTTATTTGTCGGACGCGATGGGTTGTCACTCAGTCTGTGAGTTTTCATTTTTCAAAAACTATATTTTATAAAATTCCTTAAATTTAATAGATTACTCAAAATAATCATAACATAGATTAACCACAATTGTTATCTCATACCTCTCATTTTCATCCCAAAAATTAATAACCTGTAGTTGCCTCAAATTCAAGAATCATATAATCTCAAATGGTTATTTATAAATATATCCACAAAATAAAAGATAATTATTCCTCGAATAGAATTTTCACATAAAAAACTGCAGGGTTACACATATGAGAGAATGGTCTTCCAAAGTAATCTCATCAACAAAGATCACTAATACCTTTAAATGGTTTACCATCAAATTATTACCACATAGGTTCTTCCTTGACCATGATTTTATCCTATAGAATAGGTCATTGACTTTGGTGATTCAAATGACCATTACATTTAAGAAAAATGAACGTAATTGGATTATTTGGATCATTTTTATTTTCTTCTATAGTACTCTTCTTTTTTTCTTGGGAAATATTTTACTTTAGGCCCTTCATTCCCACACATAATGAATTTATTCGTTCCATAAGGACACTTTCCTGGGTGTATCCTTCAAAAAATTTGGAATTATGTAAATTGAGAATTCTTCTCTCCATGGTCTCCACTGCCAGTGTTCTTATAATTCACCGCTTTTCTCTCTTTTGTGGAGTCTGACAATTGGTCATTATTTATGTTCATGATCATATATTTGGAAAACTGATTCTGTATGAACACGATATCTTTCACACCTATCAACATTCCATTTCGTTGCTCATTTATACCACTATTCCCACATTATACATCATATTTAATCTTACCATGACTTCCTTGGAATACATCCATTAACTAAAAAAATATGGAATATTATGAGTCATAAAATCATTTAGAGAATATCAAAACACTGTATTTTTAATCTAAAACACCTTAGGATTAACCAAGGTTATTTATTCGCATCTTATATTAAAATTCAACAAATCAGTTTTTAATGAAAAATTAAATTTTCCTAATAATATCCCCCAGTAGTTTCATAACCAATAGTGCAGAAAGTCCCGTTGTCGTGTACCAAGATACCCCGGGTCGAGACTGAAACTACATGTTGGATTTTTCACTCCTAGGTACATCTGTGGAAAAGCTGCCTCTACCTGCTCGTATCCAGAAATGGATATATTGTTTTGGAAAATACACAAAATATTTACATTATCAAAATTTTAGGATGTTATTATATACTAATCATAAAAGTCTCTCTAAGGGTAATGTGCTCTAATTAGAGTTTAACTAAATCTAGTTTCTAAGGTTTGTACTAATCATCCTCGGTTACCAACTTTAAGGCCCTGACCCCAGAATCCATTAGCATGTGAATTAATTTAATACATTGACATGATTACAATGAATAAAGTCATGATGTACTGATTAGGTTAGTAGTCTTGGAAACAAAATACATACAGAAGTTCAACATTACAAATTGAAATGACAAAACACTAATTTATTCCACTAAAAACACATAAGAATCCATGATTATTCATGGTAGTCACTCATAACTAACTTCTTCATATAATGGTAAAATCAAAAATGAGAAAGTGGTGAGCTCAGATGCTTAGTAAGAGTAAGAAATAAATCCAAAGACAACATAAACATTAGGCATGGTGAAAAATTGAAAACACATGCCTTAAAAAATAATAATCATGGTAAATTTATGTCAGGAATATGAGATGAGTAAATAATGCCATAATAAAACATAGTCATGGGTGTTCTACTAGTCGAATAACAACATGAAAAATCAATATAAAATCTCATAACGATGGAATGCATAATGTCGTACATTTTGAATCATTTTGTCCAAGCCTTGGCCAAGACGTCTAAAAAGGATTAAGGCATCAACGATATCCATATATCAAAAATTGGGAAAGGCCTCGGAAAATTCCACATCTAATTATATCATGGACCTATCGATGCATCGAGAAGCTATATTGAGCTTAAACTTTCACTCAGTAAGTCTAATGCATTCCAAATATTATAAGGATGAAACAGAATCTGAACATTTATATTAAAACAAGCATAAGAAATGTCTATATTTTAACCACAACCCATGAATGGTATAAAAAGAGAACATCCAAAAGAAAAAAATAACTCATTCAATACAATATGGAAGATTTTATTATAATATATTAACCTCAATATAGAATAAGGAAGAATATTGACATAGATGAAAAGAATCATCCCAACAATTTGAGAGAAATATTCCCTTTTGTAACATTTAAAAGTGACATTATTTATCAAGAATCCATTTAAAATATATTTTGGAATTAAATTTCCCCATACCACATTGAAAATTTTAAAAGGAATTTTAATTTTAATGCATTAATTTCTATATAAATAAATCTTTAAAACTGTTTTTAAAACTTGGAGATTAATGAGATATATTTAGAAGAATAACTATTTATAACATTTAAAATGATATTTTAGTTAGAATTCATAACCAAATGAGAGACACTTGAATACAAATAATTGAGGTAATAAAAAAGTTATAATATCATGAGAATAAAGGCTTTCATGATATACTATGTAAATATACATTATATACACCATATAAAAGTGAATTGGTGTATAAAAACAAAAAATTCTCAATGGAATGTAAATTGAGATGAAATATCTTATAAAGATCGTATCCTTCGGTGAAGGAAAAACAAATGACATAATAATGTGTTGAAAATATAAATAAACTCAATATGATTGTATATTCAGTGTAAATAAATCATAGGACATTCACAAAACATTCTTGTAAAAACCACAACAATGAATTGGATGTTTAACTCAATAAACGGAGATTGACATAAAATTACACTTATCAAGTTCATATCGATGACTTTAGAATTTATCAATGAAGTGATTATGTGTATCAAAAGTATATCCTTGGAATGGTTAGTGTCAATTACTACACACACACAAAATTTATTCCACACATAATCATGGAGTAAAAGAATCAATGAAGTATGCATAAAGCCTAATGAGTGGAAATTGAAATTTGAAATTCCCTTACCGATTTGGTAACTTATGAAACATATACCCCATGATATAATTACCATAAAATTAAGATGTAAATACCCATAAATTAAATTATATTACAAAAATAATACAATCATGGACATTACATACTCTACACAAAAGGAAATAGTGGCCAATATAGGAAGAATCTCATGGGAATAATAGTGAGATGAAAAACCCTTACATAGTTGTAATCATTCGAGTCGTATGAACTAAATTTAATAAACAACAAATAGATCACAGAATTCCATAAATATAAATAGAATCGTGATAATATATATCAAATTGAAGATAAAAATACAACACATGGAATAAATTTGTGGTTAATAATGGAAATCTCATAGAATTAAATGGGTGATAAGAAACCCCTTACCTCAATTCCTACTTGTCTTGTATGTTCCTTGTTCTTCCTAAAAAATAAACTTAAGTTAATTTTAACATGATTAAGAACAATTTTTATGTTTAATATTCTTTTTATATTACTTATTACCTTGCTATAAATTTTAGTTAATTATTTGAGTTCATATTGGATATTTCATCGATTTGCGGGACTTGAGTCAAAAACGAACTTGTTATAATTACAATTTTTCCATGTGGTCAAAATTCCATTATCTCCATAATGATATAAAAATATTTATATATCACATATATAATTTATTTCCAGTATATATTTGTATTTATAAAACTACATAACATTTGGAGATAAGAAATGAAATCCACTGTTCAAGGTGATGGTTAGTCGTACATACGCATGAACGATACTTTTATTTCTATTATGTATTTTAATGGAATTAAAACAAAATTAGACATAATTATATTACAATTCCAGTATAATATAATCACAATATCATTAATTCCATAATTTATACGTCCCAGAGAAGTCATTAATGAGTTATTTCATTTTTATGGGGTGGTAGTCCGCACATCCTCAAATGAAATTATCGTGTTTTACCCGTAATGGAAACCATAATGTTATAATATAAAGGTAAAATACAGAAGCACAAATAAAAAAAGAAACATGATATATATAAAATATAAATACATTTCGATCTCAATGTCCACCATGAGAGGTGGTAGGTGATAATCGTACAATCATCGTTTTCTGAGGCATAGTTTGTGAACCACAAAAACAAAATGTTATTCACCCATTAGATTGAGGTGTTTGAAAGTTTAGTTCGAATAATTCTCCTAAAAAAAATCTAGTATTCTTAGGATACCGGTTTTGTTATAAAATAAAGGAATAAGAAGATTTTAGGGGGGTATGAGAAGGAAAATAACACAAAAGAAAACAAAAGAATTTAACAGATACAGTTACGTTTAATTTGGGTAACTTCTTTTGGATTGATCCAAAAACACTTATTGATGTGACTTAAGCCTAAGTTAATGTTCATATTTGTAATATAGGGATCATTAAAGATTATTTGGGTAGGTTTTGGTCGATCCAAGGGGGATGGGCGGTGTTTGTAATGGGTTAGATGTGGTGTCCTTTTACAAGGGGGGGAGGGGCTCTTTAGGAATGTGTGAAAATATGTTTTTATTATAGAGTGATATTCAGTTTTGAAAGGTCCAAAACTAATTAAAGTCAATGATATGATGAATCATGCTACAAATAAAATCATTCGATAATAATTGGACAGGTTTTGGATTTTTTTAGAATTAATAATCTTATTTATTTATATCATTTAATAATGAGGTATATACTACATCATTATTGTGGCATAAGTATTTTAATCTATTTTATGTCTAAATATTTTTTTAAAAATACCATAATTGAGGAAATATTTTTATATTTCCAATTAATATTTATAGTAAAAAACTGGACTTATTTAACCCTATTTAAAAATTGATTTACTAAGAGATATTATTTTATGTCATTTTTTCCTTTACTTTAAGTTAATTAAAATAAAGTGTCATGACCAGTCATAAGTGGCTCCATGGGGTCCCAAAATAAACCCAAGTATTCCCATGGTCGGACATGACTCATCAAATAAGTTTTGCATAGGGCTTAAGGTAATTTATATTATTAGAATATTTTGTTTACCATGAATTACACTATTTATCTTGAATAGCGGTAAATAAAAGTCAAAAGTTACAATTCACCAAAACATATTTTCATATTATTGAACCATATTTTACAAACTAATAACATCAATGTATGTTGGATTTTAAAAATTCAATTCAATGAAGCTATAAATTTTCATTTAAATGGAAAAGTCTGTTATTTAACTATTACTTAGTAGTTTCACTATTCATCAAAAAATGATGGTTTTCAAGAAAAATACATAAAATTATGCCAAAGAAATATTTGATATTCCGAATTCAAATATGATTTCTATTTTACCAAATTCAAAACATCAATTTTGGATTAATTAATTTAAAATTAATTCTCGTTGTCAAAACAAAAATAATGTCTTTCTGAAATATTAACTTTCAAAAGATTGACACTTGTTTATGTTCAATTTTAATGTAAAATTATTTCCAACTAAAAACATTGGATTAAATGGTAAAAATATAATCTAAATACACTTCAAAACCAATTATTAAGATAATATATCCATATAAATAAATTAGATTAAAATGAATTTTTGAATTAAAATACAATATTTCTCACTATTCATAAAAAATGAATGTTATTAGAAAAATACAAAAATTTCATCCAAAGTAAATTTTGTATTCTTGATTCTGAATGAGAATGTTTTTTTCAAATTGATTATTTAAAAGTGTCAAATATTGGATTTAAAAAGTTTTCAGCATTAAAATGTGGAAAAACTTTATTTTTTTAAAAATACGTCTTTTATCTGAAAAATTGATTTTGTCTTTATATTATGTCTTAGAAACAAAAAAGATGAATGTTAAAATTATATGGAATATATATATATATATATAATTCAAAATTTGGTTATTAATATTCATAATATCATTCTAAATTGTTAGATTGATAGGTCATGGTGTGCTCTAACTCGGTGTTGTGTGTCACGCAAGCTATTGAATTGCATTAAAGAAAATAACATACTATGAAATCAAGGGGTGTTACAATAAATATTCAAATAATGACTCCAAATAAAAAGTTCTCAAACCCCAAGTAGTCTAGTCTCCAATATCCAGCCCATATAACCAGTTATTAATGAAAAATAGTGTCCCTCTACCTTATCTAAACCAATTTCCATGAAATATTTCTATATACCAAATGGAGGCCCATATATGGTGAGAGTGATAATCATAATTTTTACACCACTATGTCTAAGAAATATAGTATAAGAAAATTAGTTCTTTAAATGAAATGACTAACATGGTATAAATTTAATAAATTGATTCCTCATATGAAATAATTATTTTGAACCACAAGTTATCATTTGACACTCAAAGACAGACATAACTATTTCAGTGTAATTTTAGTTATTTCTATATAAGGGTGGGTCCTCCTATCTCAAGCCTGGATTAGTCACACAAAAATTATGTTTTATAATGGTGTATTCCTAAATAATATCTAGAGTCTCACCCTCTGGCTTCTAATGATTTTAGATATAGTCCTCAAACATCAGATATAATTATATACTCATCCCTCGAGAATCCACTACCCATGGGCCTAGCCCTCAGATGGTACAAAATCATTCACCATGCACTCAAGCTTCAACATACATCACGAGTCATATCCTGAAAAACATAATATACCAAAAAAATCCCACCATTTTGAATCAATCACATCAATGTCACAGAGTCTCAAAAGTTAAGATAGAAACTCACATAGGTAAAATCCAGAAGAAAATATATATTACCATAAGGTTGTATCATCAATTCCTCAAATTATCATTTTCCTTTCAAGTTATGTCTCATAAATCCATGTTAACAATTATCCCAATATATATATATATATATCATGTTTGTTTTATTTATCTTGTAATCCCTAAGGTCATTATCATATCCATTAACACAATTTATCCAAAGTGATTCTACTGTGTTAAATAATAATTTTACATGTTATGAGAATTCAAAATACTAAACCAAAAATATATCAATTTACCAATTTAACATAGGCCTCTAATGTCAGGCCAACCATGTCTCGTTAAGGTACATAGATGTGACCCCAATTAGGGGGGGTGCACGTCTCAGTCTCTATTCCTATGGTCCCAATGAGATCCAATTTATGGTCTAATAATAAATATTTTTATTTAATATCTATTCTCCAATTAATTAGGCCATATGAAAGATGTGATGTTGTGATTACAATAATTGAAAATACTATGGATAATTAAATAATAATAAGGGGATAACATTTAGACCACCCAGAATGAAATTTTATAAGGCACAAAAATATCCTCACATCTGTTGAGTAAAGTATTGTTTTCAACAATGTGTATTAATGTTATTTAAAGGGGGAGATTATTGGAAATAATACTCTGTCTCTTTATGATAATTTTGATTCTCACAAATACCCTTAGTTATTTTCTAATGATTTCAATTAGTATTTTGTAGGAAGTTATTATTTTATTTTACTCTTGAAATAACGAGAATTTATTACTGAGCGTGAAATCTGTTTTAGCGCGTTCTGGAAACACTGTTCACATCTTACATAGATGAATATAGCACGAAATCTGTTTTAGCGTGTTCTGGAATCACTATTCATACCCTACGTGGATAAACGTAGTGTAAGGATGAAAATCATGTATACTTTTTGAGATAAGAGAAAAGTATGGTTAAACAACCATACATTTTCAGCAATGTATGGAAGAAGAACCTTCCGTTAGGAAAGAACCCTACGTTTTGGTTATTGGAATAGAAGGGAAGAAGAACCATACGTAATTTCTAAAGGTTATATTTATTTCTCAATAGTATGGTTCATCAACCTTACTTTTGTAAACAACCATACGTTCTTGGAAAAGTATGGATCAAGTAAAAGTATGGATCTGTTACCGTACGTTTGAATGTTGAAGAAAAAGTATTAATGATCAACCCTACTTTTATTATCAACCCTACATTTGAAGACTATGTTATTAACCCTAAGCTTGTAGGCCACATCATCAACCTTACATTTGGTTTCAGAATTTTTCGGCAGATGATTTTTATGTACAATGATCAGTAAAATAATTTCTGGGTGGATTTCAAGCTGGATTTAAAGTCATTTTTAAATTAAGACTTTGACTGATTCAAATCTGTTTTATTAATGGATTTATGATCGAATTAAAAGGAGATTTTTATGCTGAGTCTTAATGGAAGTTACAACTTCTTTGTAAATTCAAATTTTTTAATATCGCGAATCAGAAGGTGACTTTTATGGATCTAAATGTGAAAGAGATATGATTTATTATATATGCTCTCTCTAAAACACAAAAAGAAAGAATTGTGTGATCGATCTATTATTGAAAAAAGTGGAAAACAGAGACTGCAACTATTCATGATTGATCTACTGATTCAACATGACCGTAAAATCTCTATTTGTTCAAGAAGAAGGAACTCGATAGAAGATTCACCTGTTCTACATCGAATGTCTACTGTGGATCTACTGCTGTTGAGGTTTTGAACTATATCTCTATATCTACTACAACTGGATCAACTTAGAAGTGCTTAGTCTTGAAGATCAATATTTCTAGAGACTTTGATCCCTCTACTGTCAATTGTATTCTATTGCAATTGTGAAGATCAACTAGAATTTTCTTTCTGAAATTTTGTTTTTATTCTTGAGTAACCGGATTCTTGTTCTAAGCTGTGTAGGTTTGTGTATAAACCAGAAGGTTTTTACTTGGATTGTAATGGTGTCAACTACATGTACTCATTTGTGAATCGGTCTCTGGAAAAGAGGACCAGATAGTGAAAATCACCATGATCGTGGAGTAGAGCGTTGGTGGAGTGGACTGGGGTCTTTCTGGTCCCCGGACCACTATACATCTTTATGTTCTTGTTTTTACTTTTTCCAGTGAATGATCAAATATGATAAAGTATAAAGGACAGAAATCGTTCAAAAGAAGAGTTATTGAAAACAATTGCTAAAGACACAATTCACCCCCCTCTTGTGTATAATCTATAGATTCAGATCCAACAATTGGTATCAGAGGTGGAGCTTCTGACAGAGCCTTAGAATGTTATAAGCATTTAAGGATTATACAAAAGAGCATTATGACTGATACATGAGATGGGATGTCAATGGTTAGAGCACCATATTTTAATGGAGACAACTATGGTTGCTGGAAATTGCGTATGATAATATATCTGAAAACCCTCGGTTATATAGTCTATTCAAAGATTCTGACTCCTTATGAATTTCCTGAAAATCCTGAGGCATGGAGTGCTGCTATAGAGGCAGATTACGATATGAAATCGAAGGCTATGAATGCAATTATCTGCATTCTAGGACCAGATTAATTTAACAGAGTATCTCAGTGCCTGACATCATATGAGATGTGGAAAACAATAGCTGGGGCATATGAAGGAAAACATAATATAAGGAAAATGAGTTATGCAACTGCAAAAATGAAATTTGATACTTTCAGAATTATTGAAGGTGAGAGAATTACCAAAATGAATGGGAGATTGACAGAAATTGTCAATAACATAACTGCTCTAGGAGAACCTATCAAGAAAGCTGGTCAAGCATTAAAAGTACTGAGTTTACTTCCTACTAGATGGAATGGTATCTCGACTGTAATCATACAATCAACACCTATCAAAGATCTAACTATCAAAGATCTAATTGGTACACTGATGATGTATAATACTGAAATTCAAGATGAATCTAATAAACATAATGTGCATATCAAAAGAGAAGATATTTTTTTTAAGGAAACATCACTACAAAAGAATAGAATGATGAAGAGCAAAGAAGTCAAAGCTAAATCAGAAAGCACTGACGCATCCAACTCAGATGAAGAACTTACTCAACTAGCCAAAAAATTTACCAAATTCTACAGCAAGAAAAGAGGCTTCAAAAAATCCTTTAAGGGAGATAATAAGGAAGTGAGATGTTATGAATGCAAAAATATGGGACACATCAGACCAGATTGCCCACAATTGAAGGATGCAAAGAAGAAGAAATTCTTCAAAAGAAATGACTTTCAGTAGAAAGACAAGAAATCAATGAAATCCACTTGGAGTGTATCTGATGACTCTAGTATCTCTTCTAAATCAATCTCATAGAAAGAAGAACTCAATATAAAGGAAAAGATGTGTTTCATGGCAGAAACAGAGGAGGTAAAGTTATATTACTCCTCTAAATCACATTCTGAATCAAGATACGAAAATGAAAAACTTGCAGCTTAATGCAATATTCTTGAAGAAATATATGACTCACTATTTAAGAAACATAAGTCACTGAAAAATATACATAAAACCGTTTCAGATGAAAGAGACACAATTCTAATACAACATAAAGAATTAACTGATAAATATAATTTTATTAACACTAACTATGTTAATTTTGAATCAATAATAAAATCACTTTAGGATGAAGTAGAATCTTACAAACAGGATTCATTGGTTTTTACAAAAGGAGAGAATTCATTGAATGATATTCTTGGAAAAAAATTCATTAAAAAGGATAGATTTGGAATTGGCAGTAAAGAAGAAAAACTAAAGCTATATAAACATTATTTTGTTCCTAGCTCTAAAAAGCTTAATTGTAATTTTTTGGGGCAAAGGGACATGCAGCTAAAAACTCTTTCTTAAGAAAACCTCAAATTTGTGGTATTAATAATGTTGATGTTTCAAAAGACTTATATAATTAAGGTAATTTAAAGGAACAAAGAAAATATGGATATCCAGATTATTCCTAGCTAACACTCCTGGAGCCAACAAAATATTGGTACCAAAGAAATTTTTTTGAATGTCTTTGCAGGTAGCGGGTCACCAGAAAAGAAAATATATATTGTAAATAGACAGTGGATTCTCAAGACATATGAGTGGAAAGTCATTGAATTTTTCTTCACTCGCTCAAAAGGAAGGAGGACTTGTCATATTTGGTGATAATTCCAAAGGAAAAATCATTAGCATTGGAACTGTTGGAGATCCAAAAATAGTCTCAATCAACAAAGTACTTTATGTACAAGGACTAAAACACAATCTGATAAGTATCTCTCAAATTTGTGATGATGCATGTACTGTTGATTTTACTAACTAATGTTGTACTATTTTTAAAAGATAAACTGTTTAAATATAAAGCACCAAAACTGAAAATGTCTATACATTGGATTTAAATTCCTTGTGTAAACAACATATAAACTGCATGACTGCTAAATTAAGTGAATCCTGGATCTAGCATAGAAGACTTGGTCATTGCAATGTATATGTTTTAGATAAGTTAACCAAGAAACGTTTAGTTTCTGATTTACCTTGTCTCAAATTTGATAGTGATATATTTTTTGATGCATGTTAACTTGGAAAGCAAAACAAATCATCATTCAAATCTATTAATAAGGTTGCTACATCTAAACCTCTTGAACTTATTCATATGGATTTGTTTGGACCTTCAATAGTAGCAAGATTAGCTGGTAAATTATATGTATATGTTTTAGTTGATGACTATTCAAGATTTACATGGATTTTCATTTTGAAATGTAAAAATGATGCTTTTACATTATTTGAATGTTTTTCCAAATCTTTTCAAAATGAAAAAGGTTTTAATATAATCTCATTACGAAGTTATCATGGTGGAGAATTTGGGAATCTGGAATTTAATTTTTTTTTGCTCAAATATGGGTATTAAACACACCTTGTCTGCACCCAGAACACCTCAACAAAATGGGATTGTAGAAAGAATAAAATGAAGAATTCATGAAATGTATAGAACAATGTTAAATGAATATATCTTACCTATATATTTTTGGGCAGAAGCTGTGAATACAACTTTTTATATAATTAATAAAGTTTTGATTAGACCTATTTTGAAAAAGACACCCTATGAACTATGGAATAACAAAAAACCTAAAGTAAATTAATTTAAATTTTTTGGATGCAAGGGTTATATATTAAACACTAATGACAATATTGGTGAGTTCTATCCAAAATATGATTAAGGTATTTTCATAGGATATTCTGCTACCTCCAAATCTTATAGAGTTTATAATAAGAATTCAAGGATTGTTGAAGAATCAGTTCATGTGAAATTTGATGAATCTGATCCTTTTGAGAAAAAGATAGAAAAAATGGATGAACATGACTCTAATGATAACATGAGACTTGAGAATTTAAAGAATGATATTGAAAATGATATAAAAGAAATTCAATCCAGTTCAGAGGAACATGATACTAAAGAACCTTTAAATATTTTACCTAGACAGTCTAGAACCCTAAATAATCATCCTTTAAAAACTATAATAGGTAACTTAGAAACTGGTGTTCAAACTAGAAGAAACATAGGAAACCTAGTGGAATTCTCTGCCTTCCTATCTCAACAATATCCCAAGGCTACAGAAGAATATTTAGATGATGAAAGCTGGGTAATAGCAATGAATGATGAATTAAACTAGTTTAAAAGAAATTAAGTTTGGGAATTAGTGGAAAGACCAAAGAATTAACCTGTAATGGGAACCAAATGGGTTTTTAGTAATAAATAGGATGACCAAGGCACAATAACTAGAAATAAAGCATGATTAGTAGCTAATAGATATAATCAAGATTAGGGAATAGATTATGATGAGACTATTGCACCTGTAGCTAGGTTAGAAGCCATTATAATCTTTTTAGCCTATGCATCTTATATGAATTTTAAATTATTTCAGATGGATGTCAAATATGCCTTTTTAAATAGATATTTAATGAAGGAGGTTTACGTTGAGCAACCTCCTGGTTTGAAAACTCCCAAAAACCTGATTCTGTTTTTAAACATATTAAATCTCTTTATGGCCTTAATCATGTACTTAGATCCTGGTATGAATTATTAGGTACTTATCTTTTGAAAAATGATTTTACTGTTGGTATGGAAGATCCAACACTATTTAAGAAAACAGGGTAAAATAATGTTTTATTTGTTCAAATTTATGTTGATGATGTAATCTTTAGATCAACTAATAAAACTCTTTGACATGAATTTTCAAAATTAATGCATGAAGAATTTGAAATGAGTATGATGGGAGAATTAAATTTCTTTTTGGGTCTTCAAATATTTCAAAAATATTTTGGAAATGTTTCAAATCAAAGAAAATACATTACTGATTTACTTAAGAAATTTGGATTTGAGACCAGCAAGACATTTACAACTCCTTTGAGTACAAATATAAAACATGATTTGGATGAAACTGGGAAATCAATTGACAAAAAGTTATATAGAGGTATGATTGGTAGCTTGTAATATCTTTCTACTAGCAGACCAGATATAATGTATTCAGTATGTCTTTGTGCTAGATTTCAATCAAATCCTAAAGAATCCCATCTAACTGTTGTTAAAATAATTTTTAGATATTTAAAAGGAACTATTTTTCAATCTCTTATTTATCCTAAATATTCTTATTTTAATTTGATTTCAAATTCAGATGCTTACTTTGGAAGTTGTAGATTTGATAGAAAAAGTACATCAGGTACATGTCACTTTTTAGGAAAGTCCTTAGTATCATGGTCTAGTAAGAAACAACATTCAGTTTCCCTGTCAACAGCTGAGGTAGAATATGTTTCTGCTAGCAGTTGTTGTGCACAAGTTTTGTGGATGAAAAACACTCTTATGGAATTTGGATTGAATTTTATTAATACACCTATTTTATGTGATAATACGAGTGAAATTAATATTTCAAAAAAACCTATTAGTCATTCTAGAACTAAGCACATTGATATACGGAATCACTTTTTAAGAGATCATGTTATTAAAAAAGATATAATTTTAGAATTTATACATACTAAAATTCAATTAGAAGATATTTTTACTAAACCTCTTCCCACTTCAAGGTTTGATTTTATTAAGGGGGAGCTAGATTTATTTAATTTTAAATATTTTTTTTTTTGTAAATTTTATTTTTTATTGAATACTGTTTATGTTTTTCATTCTTTCATCATATTAAAAATTTATTTGTTTTTAAATAAATGTAATGATGAGTGATTAAATTGGAATCAAGGCTGTCAGAGCCTTTTCTACTTCTAAACCCTTTCACTTCTATTGAAACCCTTTCGAAATCCAAAAATCACACTTCCTCTTCTGAAACCCTAACCTTGAAACTTCTGAAACCCTATCCATCAAACTTTCATAGACTCTCGCAGCGATGGTAAGGACTAAAAGAGCCAGTGAGGCCGAGCCATGCAATTCCACAAGACAACACACTGAAGGACGAAAAATATTACAGGGTAAGGTAATCGATCTTGACTGGTTATTTCAGAAGAATCTGTTGTTGATGAGAGCACTGTCGTTTCTGAATCTTGAACAGATGTTCAACAGTGAAAATACGGAATTTCTGTATGAAGTAGAACTTAGATACTTCTACAAATCTGTACAGTTTAGTCTGGGTGATACCGAAGATAGTATGATGGATAAAATAGAGGATATGGGTTTCTCAATTTCTTCAGTAGAGACTAGTCAGATTCTCAACTGCCCTCATGAGGGATTTTTTCATTTTGACTTTAAGAATATAGTTGATTCTTTGAATAAACCCTAAGACATTATTTCTTTTCTTTTCAGTACCAAGACAATAAAGAAAATGTTTTTCAAGGATTTGGAGCCTGATCAGAATATTTTGGTAAAATTTATTCAGAATGGAATAGCTCCACGGAAGGCAGAAATGGAGAAGATTTTGTACCCTGATATGTATATAATGTTTCTTTTGTTAAGTGATATTAAGTTAAACATTCCAATATACATGATAAGGTATCTCAGTTATTGCTGTAAAAGCGAGGCCAGGATGAATTTCTATCCCTTTGGTAGATTTATCTATAAGCAGCTGTTTAAGAAAGACATGGTGAGATTAGTGGATGCAAGAGTTAATTGTCATCACAGTAATACGTTTAATGTTGGAACCTTGAGAAAAGTTGGATATTTCTGGAGCACAATTAAAGGAAATATTTTTCCAGTAGCAGCTGAGGAAGACTTAGGGAGTGCTCAGTCTAAACCTGCTAATTCCAAGGAGGGACAGGCTGAATCCAGAGTCCGCAATGTGGCAAGAAGGATTCTCTTTGAAGTGATATATGTTGAGGAATATAGAAGCCATGAGGGACTTAAATGAAGAAGAAAAAGACTAGTAAATTAAGAAGTTACTTCCACTGCTTTGGAAACTCCAACAGAACCTTTAATTTGTAATTATTTTATGAGAGAAGATGTTGCTGATAAAACCATGGAAGATGTTACTGCGAGAACGACTCCGGTAGAGAAATCAGGAACAGATTGTTGCTGATATTGAGTTTCACTTCAATAGGAACAGGAGATGGAGGAAGTGCCTGGTGAAGATGTGGCCAGACCTCAAGATACTTCTACAGATATTGTTCTTGAAATTCTAGTGGAAGACAAAGATGCAGATGAATGTGATGATCATGCTTCTGAATCTCAAACAGAGGTACTTCATAAGGATTTTTCTGTGGAGGAGTTTGAAAACTGTAAGGAAAAATCTATGGACCAACCTTCTCAGGACAAAGAAAAGGATAAATATGATGCTGAATCATTGCCTTTAATATTACTGCATCAACCTGAGAATGTGAATCATGCACATGGTGCATCTGATTCAAGGAAATAAGAAGTTGAAGAACTGTACAGAAAAGTATCTTAGTTGGAATCTTAGAATGCTTCTCTTAAAATGCTTTAGACTTAGAACATTTGAAGTTTCAAAATCTGAAGGAGTGTACAGTTTCAAGGAAAGAAGTTGAAATTTTTAAAGAGGATATGGTGACTGCAGTTACTCAATTAATATATGAAATGGTTATGAAGTCAGATTTATGAGATCTGAAGTTGTTTATGGAGAACCAATTTGCATCAGTTGCAAATAATGCTGTTAGTGGATCATGTTTTTCACCTGATTTAATCAGAAGGTTTCAGGCTATCACAGCTGTGTTGAGAAATATGAATGAAAATATACATGATCTTCAATGTAACAGTGCTCCTTTATCAGTGATACTAGACAATCAGAAATTCATAGTGGATCAGCTGACATCTAGTTAGCCATCAATCATAATTTTGTTAGATCAGTTATCAGAGAAGGTGTAAGTATTTGTTGAAAAATAGGAAAGGATGCATGAGTTTTGCAGAGTCAATTTAATTTAGGATATTCATATGACTCAAGAGAACATAGAGATCATTATCAAGCATGGATATGGGATGATGATGAGACTTCAGGAGCAGTTTATAGAAATCAAGTCTGCAATTCAGAGGAGATAGACCATGTTGCCTATCATACCCAAACCTTGATTCCTGTGTATATCATTTTCATTTATATACTACTATTTTTTGAATGAAAATTTTCTTCATTGTTTATTTGTCTCTTTCCTTATTTGTTTTACTAATTTTATTTTTAATATGCCAGTACTCCAGATTTAATTATTTATAAACAGTTTGTAATAGCATTTACTAACAGTTCAGTGCAATATTAAACGTGTTAAAATCCATGATTTTTCATTCTTTCTGAAATCATAAAAAGGGGGATAATTTGGATAAACAAAACATCAATATTTAGGGGGAGAATTCATTTTATTGAGGGAGAAAAAAGGATGAGATATTTGGATTTATAATTATCTTTTTGCTGGAGAAGATTTTATTTAAAAATTTATAACGAATTTTGAAAGTGAATTTTGTTTTTTTAAATAATTTTAATTATTTTATGGGTTTTGTTTTATGGGTTTTGTGATCATCAAAAAGGAGGATATTGTTGAGAAAAGTATTTTTTTCAACAATGCGTATTAATGTTATTTAAAGGGGTGATTATTGAAAATAATACTATGTCTCTTTATGATAATTTTGATGCTCACAAATACCCTTAGTTATTTTCTAATGATTTAACTTTTTATTTTGCAGGAGGTTATTAATTTATATTACTCTTGAAATAACGAGAATTTATTACTTAGCACAGAATCTGTTTTAGCATGTTCTGGAAACACAGTTCACATATTACGTAGATGAATATAGCGCGGAATCTATTTTAGCGTATTCAGGAATCACTGTTCATACCCTACGTGGATAAACGTAGCGTAAGGATGAAAATCATGTATACTTTTTGAGATAAGAAAAAATTATGGTTAAACAACCATACGTTTTCAGAAAATCATGGAAGAAGAACTTTACGTTATGAAGGAACCCGACATTTTGGTTATCATCAACGTATGGAAGGAGAACCATACGTAATTTCTAAAGGTTATGTTTATTTCTCAAAAGTATGGTTTATCAACATTACTTTTGTAAACAACCATACGTTCTTGGAAAAGTAGGGATCAAGTAAAAGTATGGATCTTTTACCGTACGTTTGAATGTTGAAGAAAAAGTATGAATGATCAACCCTATGTTTGTTATCAACCTTACGTTATCAACCCTACGTTTGAAGACTATGTTATTAACCCTACGTTTGGAGGCCACGCCATCAACCTTACGTTTGGCGTCGGAATTTTTCGGCAGACGGTTTTTATGTACAACGATCAGTAAGCTGATTTCTGGGCGGCTTTCATACTGGATTTAAAGCCGTTTTTAAATTACGACTTTGACTAATTCAAAGCCTTTTTATTAATTGATTTACGATCGAATTAAAAGGAGATTTTTTATGCTGAGTCTTAAGGGAAGTTACGACTTCTATGTAAATTCAAATTTTTAAATATCGCGAATCAAAAGAAGACTTTTATGGATCTTGATGTGTAGGAGTTATGCTTTATTATATATTCTCTCTCTGAAACACAAAAAGATAGAATGGTGTGATCGATCTATTATTGAAAAAAGTGGAAAATAGAGATTTCAACTAATCATGATTGATATACTGATTCAACAAGAGCTTAAAAGCTCTGTTTGTTCAAGAAGAAGGAACTCGACAAAAGATTCACCTGTTCTACATCAAATATCTACTGTGGATCTACTACTGCTGAGGTTATGAACTATATCACTATATCTACTACAACTGGATCAACTCAGAACTGCTTCGTCTTGAAGATCAATATTTCTTGAGACTTTGATCCCTCTACTGTCAATTGCATTCTATTTCAATTGTGAAGATCAACCGGAAATTTGTTTCTGAAATTTTGTTTTTATTATTGAGTAACCAGCTTCTCGTTCTATGCTATGTAGGTTCGTGTTTGAACCAGAAGGTTTTTCCTTGGATTGTAAAGGTGTCAACTACCTGTACTCAGTTGTGAATCGGTCTGTGGAAAAGAGAACCAGATAATGAAGATCACCAAGCTCGTGGAGTAGAGCATTGGTGGAGTGGACTAAGGGCTTTCTGTTCCCCAAACAACTATACAACTTTGTGTTCTTGTTTTTTCTTTTTCCGATTCATGATCAAATCTGAAAAAGTATAAAGGACAGAACTCGTTCAAAAGAAGATTTATTGAAAAAAATTGCAAATGACACAATTCACCCCCCTCTTGTGTATAATCTATAGATTCATATCCAAAAACATCCTCAATAGAGATCATATTCTTCATCCAAGTCAATGATGACTATAACATCTATCATCATTGGATTGTGAAGTGGAAGAATAAACAGAAGGTGTACCATAAGAATCTAGGTATGGAAAATCAAGATCCAATTTGTTTTTTCTTATAGATAACTGATGAATCTCAAACGTCATCTTTTGAAGGGTTACAATAAAGAAATAGGACTATGATTATAATATTCATGATGATGGATGTCTTTGAAATTAGTTGGCATGACTCATTCAAAATGGGAATTTCATTATCATTGTAAAAGTATTTTTTTCTTTTATTTTTTCCAAAATACACCTTCAAATAATTAATATACATAAAATAACCTTTCATGTTGATAAAATTTTCCTCATTGATAATTACATTATGTGGGGTGTTTTCATGGGTGAAAATTTTATTGGGTGCATAAATATTATTAGCTGTGTATATATTATACATTGTGTGAATATTATAGCGGGTGTAAATATTCGAGGGGTGAATTAAATTCATGGGTTCTACCCAAAATTATTCATTCCATGAATTTAACTCACGATGTATACCCTGAAAAATTCCCTCTATGAATATTTCTCATGGGTCTTCCCATAACAATTCACATCATGAATATTAATTATGGGGTCTTCACATAATAATTGATTTCATGAATTAGGGTCACACCGTTAACCCGTTCTGTATCTATAACTCACCTCCTATTCATATTTCACCTCCAATAACACTTAATACAATGGAAACCTAGGCTTGATAAAGATATTATAAATGAAGGAAAACATAACTAAAAGTGATTATCCAAAAAACTAAATACACATATTCCTAGAAAAATATGGGACCTTAGAGATATTTTATTCAATTTAATAAATATTTTATGTTCGTTTCATTTATTTGTATTGTTGTAACATTCCATTATTTTTATTCTTGATACAAAAGTCTAAAAATAAATATTTATTATTATTTAACTAAACAATTCATCGAAAAAAAGTGTTTTAATTATTTCAAGGGAAATTATTATTATTCTTGAATGAGGTATATTTATAAAAAAATGTATTTCCATAATTTTTTTGTTCTTAAATTAAATGAAATTTCTGTCAGCTATTCAAATTTAAACAGATAAAATGGATTCCAAATTTGTAATATACAAGTAAATATTTCAATATAAGGACTTAGTTTTTGGTCATATAATTATGTTATCATGGAGAAAGTTAATTTATTATACTTGAGGATAAAATCAGTTTAATGTGGTATAACTAGGAGATAAAGAATAAAATTACACAAAACATGTATAAATGTAATTTATTGAGTTTATTTTGACACTGTCACGTCATATCGTTGAATTTGAGGTGTATTTGTGATGATTTATATGATTATAATATAAATTATACTTAAATATATTATTAAATTCAATTTGTGTCCTTTCAATAACTTATAAAACAAAACAACATCTCCTCTATTTTTTAAAATATATGATCACTCTCTCTCAGACATGTCCTAAATTAATATTGTATTTTTTTTGTTTTCCATGTCCTAGAGCATCAGATATTTCAAAAATATCTTTCATTCATGGTATGGGATGTAAGATAAAGGAAGCTTCTCAATAAAAAATTTTAAATTTTAGTTCACTACTTTCAAATATATTTCATATTTTACTTCATCTAAATATACTATATATCTCCTTACCATATAACTCTAAAATAATCAATATTCGAAGATGTTATTAATATTATTGTATAACCATTATCAACCACTTTTCCATCCCATGGGATTATAAAACATCTCTCATGTGTAGGTGGGGACTACCACCTCCCCAAAGTGATGCATTTTGTTTTTCATAAACACATCACTTTTTTGGATATAATGGGGGGTTTTAAAAATATATATGATATATATGATATTATTATAGTTCTATAAAGGATAATTATATATTTATTTTCTTTTATTCCGTCAATCGTAAAGTTGAATGACAACTTGTGTGTATATACAGATGACCATCTCCAAGAAGTGATGAAATTCATTTTCCATCTCATCTTTATATGAATAGTTATAAAAGTTAGTATAATGATTATATATGATAATAATGTCCTGATTAACCTTATATTGTTGATGTAACCATGGTTAGAGTACAAGGACCAAGTATTCCAAACCAAAACAAGCCTGAAAATGAATCCATTATAAATGAGAATAGTGATGTTAACAATGAATTTTTAATAAACAAGTCATAAGTTGTTCAAAGTAATTCATATATGGTATGATAATTAATAATATTATTCTTAAATAAGATTTGAAATAAATATATATTTATTATTAATTGGTTTCTTAACATGTACAAAGCTAGATAAGACTCGAGGTAAGGGTTTCTAATTTCACACCAAATTTCTATGAGGCATATTCTTTATTCATCACTAATTTATTTTCCGTGGTGTATATATTAACCATGAATGAATATTATGATCTATCTCCTGAATATTATGGGGATTTAAAAACCCATATATGTTTCTCTAGATATTTTAGGATTGTGACAAAGATATGTTCACAAAACCTACTCATTTTCCCTGGGTTATGTTGTGATTATATGATGACTGTTTGGTGATATTATGGAAAACTTATGAATGGATTATGAACATGAGTTCATTTGGACTATTATTTTGATTAAATTATTTTTTATTGTTATATTGATATATCTTGTTATAATGAGGATAATCATGGAAATTATTACGAATAGTTTTGTACACATTTTGATGTGTGAGTATGATTGCATTTGGCTATGCTAACAAGAATAAGTGTGGACGTGACTACAAATAGCTTTGTTCGAATTTAATTGTATGAGTATGAATTATTTTAGTGATGATAAGAATATTATTCACGTAAAAGATTTTGAATATTATTCTTTACAAGATTTTGATTAATTATGCTTATGATGCCACAAGACTATGTTATGACTCTTGAATAATGATTACTACATTAACACCCTAATTAGTCAAGTGTCTGGATATGAATAGATTTTGGAGTTTATTATCTATGATATATTGGGTATGGATACTTTATATTGAGAACGTGATCTTTGTTATGTTCTCAAATACTTATAATGTTATTACGATCTAATGGTTAATATCTCATATGTTTACCCTTTCTGACTATCTGCACTCTCCCTTTCTTATGTTCTCCAACTATAGTTTTAATGGAAGGTTCAAAGAATGGTATATCTAAAAGGGTGATTAAATGATGATATTTATTGGATACCTTGAATACATTTTATGAAATAAATTGATTATGTGTATAGTCTCTAAGGAAAATAAACCTTTATAGTCCTTATGCATGTATAATTGTGACATGTATTGACGATTAATCTAGAATGATTTAATATTTATTTATGTTATTGTGGGGTCACTATATAAAAGTATGTATTTATGAATGTGAGTTGATATACTCTCATAGTATCATATTCTTCAATTATTATTTAATGAACACTAGGAATATGGGATTAAACACTACAAACAACTCACATAACCAAACACCCTAATGGGACAATGCACATTCCTCCCTATAAGAAATGGTAAGCATCCATTGGGACTATATTATTACATTTTTCAATGGCCCATAGGGCCTATGGATTTTTATGAACTCATTTTTCTTGGACCAAAGATTTATGTCCAAAAGGCCTAGCTGAATTTGGATCATACACACTTTAAGGAGATGACCTACATGCTCTTCATGAATAGTTTACATCATGTAACAACATTAGTCTCATGCCACCCACTAGAGTAATTGAACATATGTTACCAGTCCTGGATATCACATCCCCCTCCCCAACTTGTCACTACATCACAGTGTACCTGATGGGGGGGGGGATGGTCAGGTTATATGTTCTCTCACACCTATCAACCATTCGAGATGTCCACCCATTGATTCCAATGTGGTTCCCTATTACAGCACCAACATATTTCTCCACATTAGTTGACTTTTCTCACTATGATTATTGTCAAATGGTAGGGTACCAATATTTACAGCATTGTAATTTAATGTTCTCTAAATTATGTGTATTATAATTAGTTTTAGTAATGTAATGAGATTTCGAATTTCATTCCCAATTTTTCAATTCTATGGATTTATATTAAATATCTAATTCTCTTAAAATATTATGGTTAATCATGCTAGGTAAACACCTTCCTATAACATCATATATTTACTATGATTTTATTTATATAACATCTGAATTTAACATTAAAATGGGCTTCACGTTGATTTATAGAATAATGTGATTTTATATGAATGACTTTACTAGAATTTATAAAAATAATTAAAAGTGCTTTCAAAAACAAAATAATAATAGAAAAAATTAGGTAATTCTTTATAAGAACAAATTTTGAAATGTTATTCCAACCCTATCAACTGTAGGGATTTATATTTCATTTCATCACTATGAATGTTACCTCCCGAACACCTTTACTCACACCCAACCTATAAAACACATTTGTATATTTATTAAATATATGTGTTTTAACACTTTAGTTTGATAAGATACACACAAAAAAATTTCCTAATATTGAGGGATCACATTTATCAATGTCAAAAAAAAATTGATAACCGAATTATATCTATTCTAACAAAATGCACTGATAAATGGTACATTTATCATTACCCAAAAAAATAGATAATAATAGGGAACATATTTTTAGTGCTTTCTTTAGTGGTGAAAAAATTTATCCTTTCTCAGCACTTTAGTTAGTATTTGTAAGTGGTATCCTAGGTATGAATGTTTTCATGGTTATAAATAACATCATGAATAATTAGATTTATGTTGACATATTTTTATATTTTTAAATATTATTTATATAATAATAAGTATACATTTTTATATGAAAACAAATTTATATAATATAATTTATATTTATAAAAAAAATATTCTCATTTTTATTTTCATAATTTATTAATAAAAAATACCATAATGATCTTAATCAATAAGAATATATATTATATATTTAAATAAATAAAAAATGTATATGTAATTATAATATGTTATAATTTAAAATAATTAATTATATAAATATTTAAATTAACATATATCTATTTATGTAAATATATTCCATTATATATTAGGGATACAATACAAAGAAACACACACACACATTGGTCAGAATCATAGGTCATAGCATCCCCAAGGGATAAAACATTCACTCAACCAATATATCAAAACTTTTTTATTTTGTAGGACCAATACAAAATGGATTGTAGGCTTCCTATACATCCCTCCTAATGTAATATTGAAAAATTCCCCATAGGCCATGTTATAAATGTCCCAAAGACCGCCATGTCACCTGGCTTAGGGGGCCCTGGAAATACATGTTTTTAATCCTTTGAGCTATACTTGATTTGTCTCAATAATCAGTCTAAAAAGGTGTATCCCCATGCATAATTCCACCTATGATAACCTATCCACCTTCATTTCCCCGAAATTGGTCGACCTACCTAGGAGCATCTACTGTGATCCCCTCTACAACCCCATGTCGATCAAGCTCCAATCATCATTGTAAGATCCCATGTTTTCGTAAGGTTTGTTTTTGTTTAATTTTGGGTCTGTCCTCTTATTTTTTTGGAATGAAAATTGTTTCCCTATGTTTAGGTATAGTATCAGGGGTGTACAAGAGGTTTAGGAGATGAAATATTATGACAAATAAATTCATAATCATGTTTCACAGTTTTCGCATGGTTAGCAAAAACTGTGTCAGAATCCCAGCTAACCGTGTAGCCATCTATAGAAGCATACCCACAGCTAGTGCAAGGTTAAGGAAAACATGTGGAATAACTCATAAACTATTTGAAAGGGTGTTTTTTAAATAGTTTCTCATGCACAGTTTGTACACGGTTTGGAAAACCGTGTGGGTTAACCATGTAGGCTAGTTTTTTGGGAATATTGAAAAAATGCCATCTTCGGATTTTAAACCCCAACATGGGATTCTCATCCATTCCACCCCTGAAACCGTAGTTATGATCTTGGATGAACCAAGCTTCCAAAGGGTGGTTCTCCTTCGATTATTGTCCATTTGGTGTGTTGTTGGATACATTTTAAAGCCATGGGTAAGTCTAACGTTCCTTTTTATTCTCTTTTCCGGATTAGGGTTTATAGTTTCCTCTAAGTCATTATGAAGACATAAAACCATCCTTTGGTGGTGAAACCATGTATGGAGACTTTTTGGGTGTTTGAATCTGAATCCAAGTCCATGATTAAGATTTCTCTCATAATCATATTCGTGGTAGGTGGTCTACAAGTTGTTTCCCCAAATTTTATTTTATATTTGTGTATGGAATCTTGTGTTCTTATTTTTACCTAAATGAATTATTGGTTCTATTAGAATATTTGAAAAAATGGTCTGTATAAGTGACTAATTGAAACCCTCACAATCCACATGGGATGCATAGAATATTACATGACCATTTTAGGGCCACCAATGCGGTGCACCGACAATCTCGGACCAACATAATGGTGGGTTTAAGTGAAGGATTTTCAAGTAAAGTGTGATTCCCTTATTGAAAATGTTTTAATGGTTGATTTATTTTTAAATTAAATTATGATATATATTCCTAGGGTAATAATGGGATGATGTACTACATTAATTACCTGAAAATGTGAAATTGGGTTGAAAGACATTATGTTGATTTTTTATTTAATTTTTGTTAGAAATGTCTAAGGGGATTGGTGCATATTAAATTGTGACCTTGTAATTGTGTAATTGAATGGGAAATGGAGAACATTTTAATGCCATTTGACAAGGGAATGGTTGAAAATGTGGAATGGGTTAATACATGAGAATTATTTGCTACCCCATAAATATTGATTGTTATAAAGTGGTTATACTCTGTGATTTGAAAATTGTACATCAGTACATAATGGGTGAATGCTTGTATAACAATGAATGGGCTAAGTGGGTGAATATATGGTAATTGATGTATATTGGATATGTTATGGTGCTGTTGAATACACATAAGGGGTTAAGGCATGATAATGGAAGTTTGGCTAAATGACTATGAATTGCAATTGGAAAACCTATTAATGGGTTGTGGAATATTTTTAGATACCATGTTTTTGTAAATACTTGTGAATTATAATATAATTCAGTTTTCTTGGATGTGTTATTGTATGGTTGTTGTGATTTGATAAATAATAATGTGCACATTGCTTGGTATAGTGGGTTATTAACAAGAGGTTCTACTACCATGGGTCCAGTTAGAAAAAGGCACTAAATGCCACCCCATTAATGCATGGATCAGGGAAGGGCATAAAGTCTCAATTACCCTAATAGATTCATTCCACCCAGACTGAGGGTTAATGGTGAGGGTAATGTGTTGATGTGATATTTATAGCCATAGTGAGATAGGTAATTGACCTATTTCACCTTTTCATAGTTATTGACTGCCATATACCATTTTATAGATGTAGTGTATGTCTCACACAAAGAACATGTGTTAAAATGGAATACATAGTAAAAATGGTATGTGAAATGGAATTAGGGTAAATGTGAGTCATGAATTAAATGATTCATGTTATCTAATGGAACCTGAGATGTACATTGTTTACATACGATCTTTTTTGTGCTTGCATGCACTATCAATTACAATTGAAATTTTCTAGATGCCTTCAGTGGTGTCCTACTGAGTATTTTAGTCACACCGTACCCATGCCATCATTGGGTACCCTTGATGATTTCCTAGTTTCAGGTCAGGAAAGGGGAAAAGGCCCTACCTTAGGATGTTGAGTTGGGATTGGGATGCTCATGGAGAAGGATCCTGACGTAGAGTAGGGACCCATTTGGGGATTTTTTTCATTTGTCATTTATTGAGTTTTGATCACTTTACACTCTAAGGATGTCATGATGTTGATAATGTGGTATTACGGTTTTTACACGGTTTGGAGATTTTTGAATTGTAAATTTATTAGTTTTTCATATTATTCATCTATTTATATTGTGTTCTGTTATAAATTACTCTGGTAAAGAGGGTATTGTCCTCCCGTGTGACTCATTAGACCCTCGTTGTTAGTCTTCAACCTTTGGCGTATGGTGAGGTGTGTTTGTGGTTATCTGATGACATGGCTCAGGGCATCAGTTTATTGGATTCAAGGCCAGTGAAGCTATAAAGTGTTATCAGATGCATTCTATTCACATTATTACTATTTGCGGATGTGAGAAATGATATTGGGATGTACTGGGAATTGGTAATGACCTTTTGCTTAGGAGTAGTTGACCCATGTATGGGGGAAGACCCTAGGCACCCTATGTGAGAGTTTTTGTTCTTCATGTGTGTTGTTGTAGTTGAATGATATTTCACTATTGGATTATGCACATGTTGTGTTATTTAACTGATTGGTGATATTTTTCTCCATGTCAGATTGTCATGAGTTTGTGTATTGATGCATCATTTTAGGAACCAAATGATATAGGTTCAATGCATCATTATATGTACACACGTGATATGGGTGTATGGGGCATAGATAATTGAATTCATTTTACATCCTAGAAATATCTAACGAAAATTATTCCTATTATTTTCCATTGAAGTGGGTGAACAAAAAGATTAAAAATGAATTGTTATGGAATAAAATGTATAATCAAATGTTAAAACTGGGTAAACTTTTTGGGTTGTGAAAAATTAAAAAGGTTTATTTGGTTTCTAAAGTAAAAAATATAGCATAATGAATGTAAAACTATTATTGAAATTTACAAAAGTAATGTTGTAAATGACATAAAATGAGGACTGTAACATGTTTTGAAATGGGAAATATGCCTAAGAATAAAGGATCGTTCATTAAAATAAGAAACGGTCTAAAGATGTGTTCATGAAATACTAGTGATTAAATAAACTGGTTATGCCCTGTTGACCATAACCCACGGTAGGTATGATAGAGGGTAGTGTTCTATGTTTGATGATGATCCATGGGGTAGAGTATGAAAAATTGTTTGATTAAGGTTGAAATCATGAGATATTTTCCATCTATAGTTAAATCCTTGTCATTATTCTTCGATGTGTCGGGTGAACGATAAGTTTATTGATAGAATGATTGGTTATAAAGTCGGTATTCTTTGTGTATTCAGTTTGACCCTTGTATGTTTAGGTTGGGAAAATGAGATTGACCTAGTTTGAGACTTTAGATTTTTATTGTGGGGAATTCCTGGTTATGATATGGCCTAGGTGGTTTGTTTAAGATACCCTTTGTAGGGTTGTGGACATTGGGTTGTGAGTCGTTGACTGGTAATGACAGTGTGGAAACTCTTGTGGTTCGTGACCCTAAAGATTGCTTGTTGGACCTTAATGAGGGTGCCTGGGTATTAGTGACCATGTGAGTAGAGAACATTTCATTTGAGCTTTGAATCTCAGATAGGATATTTTTTTTATTGTTCTGATGAATGTGTACACCATTGGTATAGAACCAAGAGTAAATGGGTTACTGGTGTGCTAGGAATATTGTGCCTCAAAACTGGAGTTGGAGTTCCATGCACGAGCATTAATTTGTTTGTTTCATGATATGTTGTGTCTGTATGAACGGATAATGGATTTTCATGGATGTGAATCTAGTCTATGGAGTCGATATAATTCGACCTTAAGGGTGACCTATGATAGATGTCGGATAGGGTTCCTAGTGTTTTTGGTTTTTTTAACATGTAGATGTTTTGGACATTTTTACTAGAACACAAATTGTTGTATGATGTTGATTTTTCCTAGAGGGATAAGTGGGAAGGTTGATGGTAATTGTTGCTACTCATGTTGTGGTTACACAAGTATAGTTTTGGAAAATCTAGAATGACCACATGGGCGGTTATCCTAGCGTTTCATGTACCATAGAATATGAAACATGTGAGATACTTCAGAGTTGGTGTCAAAGCATACTATGTACAACAATGTTTTATTAAATGGTAAAACAAATTTCTGGTTCCTTCATAACGGAACCCTAGTTTTTGTGATAATTGGAATGGTTTGTTTCAAAAGTTTGTATCATATGGATGCAAGACATTCCAGTTCGGATGATGATCAACGGGAGACTCGAGGTCATTTTCGAGTGGAAGAGAAAGGAGTGATGGCTGAACTTGTTTGTATTAATGGTTTTGTTTTTGGATGAGATACAGAGTCCACCTCATTAATAATAAGGTAGACTAACCATGATACATGGTTAAGGATGTAAGAAAGATATGGGATACACATAGATAAAGGTTGAATTGTAAGATATGATTGGTTGGATTTGTGTGGTAGACCATTTTTCTTTGGTTGTTAGATGTCAAGGTAGCATGGGAATAACTAGAGATGTGTGGTGGAAGTAGTTCCATATGAAACGTTGTTTCATGACGGCCTTATGATTTGGTAATGGAGTACTGGTGATACATAGTTGGAAATCACACCTGAGCAGTTGTGGTTAAGTGTTGAAGAGGTGAATTTAGTAAAGGAACCTGGGATCCTTGAAGTTTCATGGTGTCCCATAGTTAGACATCAGAAATGGATAAGTTTGTGGTGGTGTTCTTAGACAACTTTTTAGCATACAAAATCTAGTGATGATCCTGCCCAATATATTGATATCATCCTAGGTATGTCTAGATGCTATATATTTATGCTAAAATACATGCAGGGGTTAGGCTAGAAGAGGAGAAACATGGAGTTTACTCACATGGAAATGGTACATGTGGAGCATGATGGTCGGATTCACACCCTCGATGGATTTGGGTGAGGTAGTTAGGATGGACCAAATGTTGAAAAATACATGGGTGTCATTCACGGAAGCTGGGAATAGGCACTCAGTGGACTTTTTTGTATTATTTTTCGAGAAATATAGATTTCCTAGTCTGAGTTATGGGGTTAGGCATTTTAATGAGAGTAAGAAACATTGGTTGGAATCCCTTATTGAGATCAATTTTAATGAAACTCCTATGTTTGGGAGTGATAAGTAAGTATTGAATGTGTAGAGGAGAACATCGAGTTGATTTAGTGGCACTGGGATGCCAATAAGGAAGGTATACGGTGCATGGTTGGTCCCTCAGAGAGGAAATATGTGACTTGGATTTGATTAATGATGATAAAATTGTTTTATTTTATCTCATGGTGGTTCCAAGTAAATCTTGTGATGTATGTCCAGAATTCATTGAATAGTGTGGTTGGATATGTCAATAGGTTATGGAGAGAGATTTTTCATTATATAAATCCAATGAATATTCGGGTTAGACTCAAGAAATATCTCCTTGTGTAGTTTTAGAACATATTCATGACGAGGGAACCTTGTCCATTTGATGTCGTCTCATGCCAAGGGTGAAGCTCGATGATGGTCTGGAGGGGGGTAATGTTGCGATTATGGAATTCTAATAGAATTCAGGTAGCGACCTTTGTGGGTGCTTGGGATGACAATGACAGGATTAATGTTAGTAAAAACGTTGGGAAAGTGAGAAAGTAGAAGTTTTCCATCAGTGAATGAAGGGTGTTCTGGGAGAAGCGAATCATGTGTGGTCCAACCTGAAATGGTAAACATCAATGAGTGTGGTGAGAGTGACCCACCTTCGGGTTCATGTAGTGGTGGAAAGTGCATATATAGAAATGATGTTATTCTTGAGAGAGGTGAATATAATATTTTTCTTAAATGGGTAGTATAATAATGTCCACCCAAATGGTTTCAATGGTGCCACTGGATTCCAATATAGGATGATTCCCAATGGATGTTTGGGCATGATGAGTTGGATCACATTAGGTAGTCTAAATATTGAGATGATATCATGTAGATATTTCTTTGATATTAGTGCATTGACCTAACATTAGAAGTGGGGTTGAAAAGACCATGCTTTCTACTTTTGGAGATATTGAGTTGGTCACCATTAGAGTTGAGGGAAAATGAATAAAAATGAGGCAAATTGATTAGGGTCTTGGGTTGTGTAGAGGATCACACCGAGGGGGTTCTAATTGGTTCCTCCATAATGATTTGATGTTTTATATTAATTTTACCTGTGTAGTGAGTTAGTTACTATTGTCTATGTTTTCTCTGTGAAGTTAGAGTGGTTGGGTATTGTTGAAGTTGATGCATCCATGAGGAGTTTTCAGTTTGTGTTATGGTAGTGGCGACGAAGACTTATAGGACAAGACTATTCCCTTGATCCATGATCAGTGGACTATTTGATGTGAAACTAGAAAATTAGATGATGGTAATAGATTGTTAGGACTACTGTAATGACAACTAGTTACACAAGGATAGTGATTCATGAAAAAGAGGCTTGAGGACAAGTGTTTAAAATGTAGGATGTTTGTATGATCCAATATTTTCATAAGGTATTATTTTGGTTTCTGTGTTGGTTTGGCCTATACCTTTTTCTAGATAAGTGTTTAAAAATGTTTATGTGAGGTCTTGGGTGTGTTCTAGTGGTTCAGGACATGATAGAGGAAGAAAAGCGTGTTCCTGGTCATGTTTCATGGTTTGTGTATAGTTATTGAAAACCGTGTAGGAATCCTAGGTAACCATGAATCCATAGACATAGGTTTACACACAGTAGGTTCATGGTTAAGAAAACCATGACGAATCCCTATCTATCCATGCGAAGCATTTTTTCAGATAGTTTCACATGCACGGTTTTCCCACTGTTGGGAAAACCGTGTGGGTAAACCATGCGGCCAAGTACTTTTTAAAAAATTACAAATATTCCATTTCTGGATTTTAAACACCACCTCTGGATTCAACTAAATTCCACCCCTTTATCCCTATTTATGAGCTTGGAATAACTATAATTCCCAGGGTGGTTCTACTTTGATTCATGTCCATTTGGAGCATTGTTGGTTTCCAATCAAAGCCCAAGGTAAGTCTAACATTCCTCTTTATTCTATTTTTCATATTTGGGTTTATAGTTTCTTCTATCTCCATATATAAACCTATATCCCTCCTTTTTTGGTGAAACATATTTTGGGTATTCAAGGGGTGTTTGCATCCACATCGAAGGCCACAATTAATAGTTCCCTCATCGTCAGATTCGTGGTAGGGGTTCTATAGGTACTACCCTGTAGTTATATTTTAGAATATTGCATGGAATATTGTGTTATTAATTTTACCTAATTGAATTGTTGATTATGTTGGATTGTATGATAAAAATGGGTGTCTAAATGACCTATTGAAACCTTCATGATTCCTATGGGATGCGTAGTGGATGACTTGACAATTATAGGGCCATCTAGGGGGTGTGCTGGTAATCCCAAACCAAGAGAGTGACTGGGATAAGTGAATGAATTTCAAGTAAAGTGTTTAGCCCATGAATAACATGATTTAATGGTTTATTAAGTTATAAATGGAATAATTTTATATATTCCTAAGGTGATAATGGAATATGGTGTTTTTGGAATGTCATTAAAATTTGAAATTGGGTTGAAATACATTATGTTGACAATTTAATGAATTTTGGTTAGAAATTTTGTAGGGGATTAGTGCATATTAAATGGTGACTATGTAATTGGTTAATGGAAAGGGAAATGGGTAACATGTAAAGGATATATAATAAGGAAATGGATAAATATGTGTAATTGGTTAATACATGAGAATTATGTGGTACAACTAGATGATTTAATGTAATAAAGTGGTTATGTTATGTGATATGAGAATTGTACTATAGTGCATAAAGGGTGATTGCTTGTGTAACGATGAATGTGGTACGTGGGTTATTATATGGTAATTGATGAATATTGGATAAGGTATGGGACCGTCGAATACACTTAAGGGGTTAAGGAAAGAGAATGGAAATTTGGAAAAATGACAATGAATTGAAATTGGTAAATGTGTTAATGGGTTATTGTATATTATAAATTTCCATGTTGTTGTTATGTATTTTGAATTCTAATGTCATTAGTAATGCTTTTTTGGGTTATGTTATGGGTTTGTTGATTTGATTAATTAGAATGTGCACAAGAATTGGTGGAGTGGGGTATTGAACTGAGGTTGTATGCCTATGGGTTGTCTTAGACTGAGCCTCTAAACTCCACCCCATAAATTCACATGGTAGGGAAGCAGATAGAGGATCTATACCCATAACGGTTGCATTACTCATAGACTGAGGCTTAGAGGTGAGGAAAATGTGTTGATTTGATATATGTGGCCCAATTTTGATGCTGACATGGCTTATTTCCCCTATGCATAGTGATCGATTTACTTAGAGCCATGTATAGATGTTGTATATTCTTATCCCAAAGAACATGTGTTAAAATGGAATATGTGGTAAAAATTGATGTAAGAAATAAAATTGGGATAAATTCTAGTCATGAATTAAAAGAACCTTGCAATCCAATGGAAACTAAGATGTCCATTTCTTAGTAAAAATTTATTTTGTACAGGTATGTACTGTCTATTAGATTAGATATTTTATAGATACCATTGGTGGTGACATACTGAGTTTTGTACACACAAACGACTCAGGTCGTCGTTGGGTACCCGAGAAGATTTCATACTAGCGGTTACGAACAAGGGAAAATTACCTACCCTAGGATGTGGAGTTGGCCTCAGTATGTACATGCAGAAGGAGTCATACATAGATTTGGGACCTATTTAAAGATTTGGTATTTTTCCTTATTTTCAGTTTTTTCACTTTGTACTACTAGTATGTCATAACATTGTTAGTGTTGAATTTTTGTTTGTACCCAGTTTGGAGATGTTTTACTAGTATGTTTATTAGTTTTTCATATTATTATGCAATTTATATTCTGGTATTATATGGATTACAATGCTAAAATGGGTATAGCCTCCCCACATGACTCATTAGACCCTCACCTCTAGTTGGTGTCCTCAAGAATACATGGAGGTGCACTAATGGTCATGTAATGACACATATTAGGGCACCAGAATAGTGGCTTCTGGTAGGGGTCATTACAATAGTAAACCATCACGCCAGATTACATATATCTTTAACCTCTCTGCAAGATGTTCCCACCCGTGCAGCCATTAATTTCCTATTATTGTTGCACGTGCCTTTCGATTACCAAGCTTTTGGGCCATCTCCCCCTCCAATGATGTCACCATTTAGTGTGAAAGTTCCCACTCACCATGGTCTCTGCAATGTACACTACTGGAATCTAATAATTCCAACATCAGAATCTCACCCCAATAAGTTAGGGATGCATACTTTCATGGGTTTCAACCCCCTGTGTAGATGTACAACATAAGCACAAATAAATGACTTATATATATATATATAGATATTTCTATATTCTAACATTGATTTACAAAAAATAATATATCACATAAATGAAATATATATATATAATCATTTATTATTTTGTTTATTCCTAAATAATTTAACATATTTCTATATATAATTATTGTTAAACACACACATAAATATATATATATATGATTATGTACTCTATGTATGTGTATGTATATGTATGTGCGTGTTCATGTATGTAACGGTATGTGCATGTGTATGTGTATGTGTGTGTGTGTGTATGCGTATGTATGTTCTTGTGTATGTATGCTATCTTATGTTTTTGTATCTATATGAATATATCATTATAGAAATGGAAACGTCATTACGTTTTTCAATTCCACACATCTCAATGTCGTATATATATATATGTTTGTGTGTGTGTGTGTGTACAGACACATACACAAAATCACTGGATTTGTTTTCAAATTAAATTAATGTAATTTTATACTAAAATTAATACTCCCACAAATATCTAGTGTTTTTTTAAATTTAATATTTTGTAATTTATTCAATTGAAATATTTATTTTGACATTTATATATAATAATATTTAATATTTTTAATCTATTAGTAATTTATACAATTAATATTTATTCTTTATTAATTTAATAATTTTAAAATTTTTATTATTCCATTTTATTCAGTAATTTCATTCCAATCCATTTTATTTAAATGTAAATTATATTATTTATTCATCTTTATTTTAGTATTTATTCATTGTTAAATTTTTACATTTATATAATTTAAATTATTTATTTTTCAGAATATTTTTTTTAATTTATTTATATTTATTTATTAAATGTTAAACATTGTGAACATCTATTCATTTAATATAATTTATTAGTTTTTAATATTTATTCATTTTAAATAATTTTTTAATTTATTCCCTTTTATGTATGTATGTGTATGTATGTGTGTGCATGTGTATGAATGTTTGTACGTATATATCTGTGTATATGTTAATGTATATATGTATATATATGTGTGTGTGTATGTGTGCATATATGTATGTATGCATATGTATGTATGTTTTTACATATAGAAATATGTATATATGTTTATGTATTTTCATATACATGTTTGTGTATGTGTAAAAATGTGCATGTGTATCTGTATCTGTACGTGTGTATGTGTGTGTGTGTGTGTGTGTGTGTGTCTATATATGTGAATGTTTGTATGTATGTATGTGTATTTTATCGTATTTATGTGTTTGTATGTGTATGTTTGTGTGTATATAAATTTTCATAATATATATATATATATACAGGCATGTATGTATGTTTGTATATATATATATATGTTTGTATTTTTAATATATTTTAAATTAGTAAATCATATGGACAATCTATTGTATTTAAATGCAACAAAGTTATGATATTTATAAATATGACAATATGTTTTTATTTAGTTTAATTTTTTTGTTCATTTATATAATTAATAAAATTTGTTGAAAATATAATTTATAATATTTAAAAACATTTTTATAATAGAAAATATTAATTCACATATATAAAAAATTAATGTTTTTAAGTTTTATTAATGTTTTCTAAATAAATTTATTATTAATATTATATATCTAATTAATATTATATACATTTATGTAGTGAGTATTTTTTTTAAATATTTAGTATTTAAATGTAATTATTCAAATTTATTCATTATTATTTTAATATTTCTTTATTTTTATTTTAATATTTTAATATTTTAATATTTTAATATTTTTATAATTTATATAGTAATTATTATTTATTCATTTTTAATATATTTTCAATTTATTGATTTATAATTAAAATGTTTTATTTATTTTTTTAATTTATTAATTTCAAATAATTTATTTATTTATTTATTTTTAATATATACTCCTTTAATATTTTTTCCGTTTATTCTTGTTTAAATAATTATTTATACATTTTTATATATTAATTTTTAATATTTAAAAAATGTTTATAGCTTATATAATTACTATTTTCTAGTTTCTATGTTAACATTTTTGGGGTTTAAATATTTATACAATTAATATTTATTCATTTTCAATTAGAAAAATGAGTTGGTGTTGGCATGATGCAAACTTGATAGATGATGCAATTTATGGCCCATCACAGGTAGTACTCACAGGACCTCACTACTGATAGATAGGTTTCTTAATTCAAGGGCCTTTTAAAGCCTTCTAAATATAAGGGACTCCAACGGGCCAACCAAGAAAAAAGGGGTCCATTGGAGAATATCATTAACCATTGGATTCCACGGTCCATTAAAAAAATAATCAATAAGAGCTAATCATTAAGATACTAAACCCTTGCATGTGATATTGGGTTGATAGGATAAAATGATTATGTGTCGCAAGTATACACTTTTTGGTTGTATTGTACCCCTAATAAATAATATATTATTATTATTATTATTATTTTGTAATTTATATAATTAACATAATTTATTTACTTTTTTAGTGTTTATTTAAGAATAGATAATGTTTTTCTTCAACAATGTTAAATTAATCACTGATAAAAGTCCATTTTCATAGTACAAAAGATTTTAGATCTCATAAATTCATGACTTTTTCAATATTTATAATATTATCACTCATAAAGGGTACTTTTATAAGAACTTTATATGTTTCATTGATAAATGCCTTTAAACTCTTTTAAATGAATCTTAAATCATCATGTCGCTCACTCATGCCTTCAAGCTCTCGTGAATGATGATCATTTTTATGAACCTATAAAATATTTATGATGAATCATGACCATGAAAAACTAATTTATTTTATTTACATATTATTTTCCATTATTTTTCAATGATCTGTTTTGGTGCTTTTATGTTGTTCTCCTTGAAAAAAAATTATGCACATCTGTGACATGCAAAATACACATCACACATTGTTCTTTTTAAACACCCCTATCATTTTTTTATATTTGTTAGCTACTATGAAAATACTAATCTACCACCAACCCTTGAACCCTATGATGGGAAGAAGTTCCCCATACCCTTCATAATCCTTTAGTTTTACATACATATTTGAAATTCAAAAATATTATTTCTTTATATCTATGACCTTGATAATTTCATTCCATAAAATCAAGACTTCTTTTATATTATAATTTACTCTCAAATGTTTTTCATGTTTTCCTTTTGAAAAACATTTTCCATGTATATAATTTTCTTTAAATGTATGGTTTGAATGTGGAAAGGGGTTTTGTGGATAATTATTCCATTGGAAATCTTTTAAAAATTGAAATTTCTTATATTATTGGAATTATAATGTCAGTTGTTCAACACTTTCAAAAAATAATAAAATGGAGTTTATGAAATAAGTGGTTATTTTTCATTAATGAAAGTTAAATTTGTATTTGAAACATATATAAATATAATCTTTTGGATTTTCATACTTTTATGAGTACTTTAAATTCATTACGTTATCTAGGGTTTTTTGAAGTAATTGATAAATGATTAGTTAAAGAACATTTAATGGGTTAGTACAACTTAACAATTCATAATAATGTTTTTGAAAACAATGGTTTTTTAATTTTAAATGTATTTAACCATATAAAAAATTAATAATTATATAAAATTCAAAACATTATATGAGAAAAGGTTCAAAAAACTCAAGGATGAGTTAAAAAATGAATTTAGGTATGTTTTAAGTAACATGGAAATGATTTGGGGAATGTAATAACATTTTATTTTGCAAAACTTAATATGTTTTTTATAAAAATTATTGAAATGTAATAAAGTATATTCTATAATGAAAACATTCCAAAAATAGAATAAATTATGATAGGTGTCTTCTTTTATTAAAAATTAAGTTTTATAGTTATTTTCATTAATATAATTATGCTTATTCATATGTTATAAGATGTTTTTTATGCAAATGTTTTTTATCAAATATGATTCATATGTTTGTGTGTTCTTATAAATAATCTCTTATTAGGAATCTAATTTCATACCTTATGTGTATGTTTATTTTTAATATGATTATTATTGAACTAAATCGTAAGGAAATGTATAAAAATTGGTGTATTTAAATCATAAGCCAAAAGTGTATTAGTATGGGGATAAAGATTTAATCAAGTTTGGAACGAAGTGTGCATGTGACCCTTTTGAAATATTTTTTTCGTTATTATTATCCAAGAAGAATATTTCTAGAGCTATTGAAAGAATCATTTATCTATAAAAAAATATATTGAAGTTATAATGTTAGACTAGATATGATGAAGAAATAAATGTATTTGATAACTGGGATAAGACTATTGTATATACATTAAGTGTTATGATTATGAGAGAAAAATAGTGATGGGGATTGTATTGAGGAAATGAAAATGATAGTTGAAGATAAACATCATTACTGCCCAAATCCCTTTGATACGATAAATAGATGTGAAAATATTCCCTTTAATTTTGGTAGTACTAAAAATAGAACATTGTTATCCATACTAAATATTTATTACATGAAATCTAAAAATTTATGGAGAAATGATAGATTTTGAAAACTAATTTCACATTGGAATTATATGATTATAGAATATAATTAACATCTTTATCAAACTTTTAGTGCCAAAATAATGATATATTCAATGAATATGATCTCTGAGAGAATACATGTATATAGAAATTACTATATATTATCATATAAGGAACTTTAATCACATAAATATTCCCTAAGCATGATTAATCATGAAACAGGACAAATGAATCAAGTCCCCCAAAAGATGTACGATTCTTTAAAGTCATTTTAAGGCATTCATGTCTATATTGAAGTGATAATACTAAAATGAAATTGATGGGTAATGCATATAAAATAATTGAAGATGATAAATATAATCACCCAATAGTCTCTATTTGGTGGAAATAAAATTAATCATGAGTATCGTAAATTTTGAAATGATATGGGAAACCTCTATTTTTAAATATCTATATATGGAATGATTCCTTATTGTGTATAATGTATCACTCATAGTACATGGATAGTTATATTGGAAATCAATAATATGGTACTATGGATATACATAAATTACAAATACATTAAGTTTTCATAACTTATATTAAGACCAAATAAACTTGTTATTTATATTTATGTTTTTTGGTTCCATAGATTGATGACCTGGAATTAATATGATACTCAAGTGCTATGTTGTATTATTCTATTATATATATTTATTTCATAATGATATTCATGTTGTATGAAATGAAAAATAAATATCTAGTTTATGAAAAAATTTCACGGTATATAATGAATAAAATTCTTTTGTTAAACATTTTTAAAGAAGGTACACACTCAATTTGGATAAAACAATGCTCAAATACTGTGTTTTTAGGAAATCATAGATTTGTAACCAAATGAAATAAATACCAACCTCAGATGACATAAGTCAATGGGAAATTAAAATATGTTACAAAACCTTCTCCACTAATAGGTGATCAACAATATAATAATGTAAAGGATATTTTCACCATTTATGGTATACTCTTTTTTAAAAATCTTTCTGAAAATGAGTTGGAAAAGGTAATTTTTTTCGTTAATTATAGTATTTGAATTTTTAAAATGATAGAAATTTTCTTGATTGAAAACAAATGTAAATAAATTTATCTTTTATTGTCATTGGAACATTACAAAATATACATGGAAAAAAATTATGACATTAATACTAGATTGGACATGATTTATATGAGGATAAGGTATCTATTGGAACTAGTTAATATTGAAGGGAGGTCGTTTTTCATCCATCATCTTAAACTCTTTACATGAATGATAATTTTCATTTTTGTGACATTCTTAATGTTGTAGAAGTTCTAAATGGGTATTCATCAAATATCCATAATATCATTTCGATGACTGATTTGAAGTAAAAAAGGACTAATATCACATGAATATAATTTTTTGAATCAAGATTTAGAGCCTATAGATTTATTTTTCTTATACTAAAAAATAGATTACACGAATTATCCATGATTTGATTCTTTTACAAATATATGTTGTAATGTTATAGATCTAGTGAAGCTTCCAACTGTGTAATGTGAATTTTTTTCATATTAAGTTAGTTCAAGATGTTTTTCCCACAAATTTTTTTTGATATAATTGTTTGGTTGGTTTGATATATTCGACTATGTGGCCCTATACATTATAGATAGATGTACTCCACTTAACAATATTTAATGATTTTGAAATTCATATCAAAAATAAAATTTTACCAAAATGTTGTATTATAGAGTGATATATTGTTAAGGAGGCCATTGAATTATATACTGACCACCTATAAAATGTTTGTATCATTTTTCGACAAATATTTCATCATTATATCCACCTTGTGTTTGAAGAAATTTCTTGAAGTGATATCATTGCAATTATCATTATAGATTTTGAGAGGGACCACAATTAAGTTTAACATAATAATATAGAGTTTGTGACATATGTTGAATCCAATAATGTAATTATTAATTCTTTTAATCCATCAAGGTCATAATTATGGATATTAAATACACATAATCAATAGTTTATATGATGGTTTCATGACCATATTTTTAAAGATTTATCTTCATATTTGAATTTTATTTAAGAAGAAAAATAATGTCTTGTATGAGGACTAAGTGAAAAAATATTATCATACAATGGATATGTAATTAATAGTTATACATTCAGTATAAATGAACAATATGAACATAGTATGATGAAAAATTGTGGAGTTATGCTTCTGGGAGAGGTGACTCATGTATCTTGTACCAAGGGATAAAATACAAAATATTTAATACTTTGAAATCCTAAAAGAAATATGGGAGCTGTAATATATACAAATAGAAGTGCTGAATTTTTTTGATGAAAATGGGTTGATAATCAGACTAAATTTTCAAATTGATAAATTTTGGTTCATGAAAGTAATTTCAATAAGTGTTCATTAAAAAAACATTACTAATGGATTAACAGGTTTTCCTTGTATTTTACATCCAAAATCTTTCAAACAAAAATTTGTTAATACTTATTTTGTTGAGTAAATCCACTACAAGGTAAAATAAAAAATATATTGATGATGACCATTTCATTGGAATTACATAATAATTTTCTGGTTGTAACAATATATATAGTTTCTTATATTATATTAGAAAACATAATGAGGGGATTTGGATACTTGATAAAGTTGATAATTCCCTTAAACCATAAAAGAAAAAGAATGATTTGGGAATGGCTGGGATACAATTTTCTAAAATATGTTGTGTTTCCATAAAATATAATGTGATAACTACCAAATTTATATAATATAAAATAAATTATTAAATACATATAAATATAATGGTCACTCCAAAATTTGATTTTAACAGTCCCCATAAACAACATTTTGAAAATGTATAAACCAAAGAAACGTTACAAGGTGCACATAATATTGTTGAAAATATAGAGGGACATCATAGCATAAACTCCATAAATAAAATATTAAGGAGTGAAACAAAGTCCTAAAAGTCAAGGTTATATGTACTGTACATGACCAACTTGTTTTCACAAAAAAATTTAATTTTCATTAGTTACATTAAGGTCTATAATCAAATAAATGAAAAAATTGATGTACAGAAGACATATAATGTTATTTTTTATTATAAGAAAATATATTAGGAATAAATTAGTATAATATTGTTAATAATTTCTGTATTTTATATAAAAATAATATAATTAAATATCGATTTACCCTTCATTATCCCTCATATAGAACATTTATACTTGATTATTATCAAATAAAATTCCTATTGATGGTCATAGGAAAGACTTCTTGATCTTTTAAAACAATTCATATGATGAATTATCTCAAGGATTCTAAGGGGAAGCCAAACCCCCACTCACCAATTATGTATGAACACAGGATAATCCAAGAGAAGTGTAATGATTTCATTGGAAATTGTGAGGATGAATCCTTTTAAGTACATAGTAACTCGTAATATTTTATATGAAATTACATTAATTAATCACTTTGACTACAAAATGTTAATTTATATAATAGAAAAAGAGTGTTTAAACTATGGAACACATATCAAAATTAACATAGACCTACCATAAATCATGTTTAGGGTATTCTTCGCTTTAAAAATAACTTGTATTTCAAACATATACTGTACATTAATTTGATCAAAAATAATATCGTAATTTTTTCATTTATTAATATTGATATTGAATAATCACAATCTAGAGCCACATTCATCCCATTTCACATTACATTGAAATATTCAAATGAATATTAAATGGTAAAAATAGTTAATAAAAACACACAAAAATTATAAGAATCATTTGTATGTTTGAAATACTAGAAATTTTTCCTGCATTAAATAAGTATTAAATATAAATGAATATTTATTTTACGTTATATTAGTATCTATTTTGGACATTAATGTTTTCATTGGTTTTACCAAAATAAAAACTTCTCTCAGTGGACTTTAATCATCTATAATACTATGGATGTGTCAGAGGTGTGGGTTTTGGAGTATCACCTCAAGCATATTTTGTAAAATCATAGACATAAGGGATTGAATTTGATAATTTTAGGGGAATTCTTGAAAAAATAATATTTCATATAGGTCTATATATAACAACTATGGGAATAGAAAAAATGTAAAGAAAAATTTAGACTCATTAGTCCTCAATATAACTTTTACATTAGAATTCTCAATCAAATTACATGAGGATTCAAAAAAATAAGAGAACATAATACTATCTTTTGAATATAAAATAATAAGAAACAAGAAATTACTAATATTTATAATGTAGGGTAATACACTACAATCTAATTAAATAATTTTTTTATTTTTTTATTACTTCTTAAATTTTGTTTTTTTACCACACATGATTCTCATTACGGTTAATTTAGATACATAGAAGTTGTTTTTTTGGTTCTTATTCTTGGATTTATAACAAATCACCCACACCTAATTTCCATTTTGAATTGAAAATATTCTAAATTCATTATTTTAAAAATAAACATCAAATTATACATTTTATATTATTTTTAAATGTAATTTTTTTATGATAGGTATGTTCATACTTATAATCAATAGCATGGTATGAAGACGGACACTATTCACAATGATCCTATAAATTATTTTATGTGGATAAGTATTTTGGTACATATAATAAGATTTAATTATTATAATATATTTCAAAACATGTACCTAATTTTATTTAATGTTTCCCTAGTTCTTGAAACATAGTAATGGGAATTATTGTGATTATAAATTTTTTTATTTTATAAAATATATTTTATTCCATCAACAATCAAGCATCCTCAACGATGCATTTTTGAAGGTAATTGATATTTCATTTAAAATTTGTATTAATATTTTTTTGTCAATATTATTCTGGGACTATCAGGACCATCAAGAGTCCATGTATTCAAAATAAAAAACTTATATATTTATATATGATAGAGATGATTACATGTTTTCAGGATGTTTGAACCCAATAGAAAAAACATGATATTATATTTGTCAATATTTTTTATTTATTTTATAGATATCATGAAGAGTTGGTTAATCGATTTTTATTTCAGAATCTGATCTTTGATTTATTTTTAATTTTAGAAATATAGGAAGCATCGTTATAAATTGTATCTTGAAGACTGAAGTCATTTCTCCTTCAGAATCAGATTTAATTAGTTGACATGAAGTGGGAGTTTGAATGGGAACTTATTTTTGACATTAAGAAGGACTCTGAACTCTATAAAAATTCCATTCATGATCTTCATAGGAAAAAAATTCTTGGATTGAAATAGATTATCATTGAAGTATTTGATAAGGATGAAATAATTAATTATTGTTTAATTTATTATCTATAGAGCTATATATGATTCATTTGATCTATTTATGTTCATAAGTGGTGAAATGTAATAAATTTTGGGTCTACGGTTTTTTAATGTTATGCTGGAGAGACAATATTTTTTTTTACTAATAAAAAACAATATTATTGAATTTACAAAAATATGTTATTTCGGCATTTTTTGATGGAGAATTGATATCCTTGAAACCATTAATGAGGTGGGTTCAATTTATACTGATGGTTTATTTTGGTTGGTCTAATTTCATTCACAAACAATATCACTAGGTCACTATCATCTCTCTTAATGGAAATTCCCAATGACTCCCTCATATATCACTCGGGACGGACTATCCATCCAACAGTAGGAGATCATTTTGGGTTATAGAACTAATGAATCATAGGGACTCACATTGGTCGATTGGACGTGAGGTCATGCTCGTCAGGCCCTTTTTGTGGGAATTGTTACCTACTTCTAGAATCTCTTATAGATTCTGGATATGTTCATGAATCACATCCTAATCTTTATATGAGACCAGTTACCCTAACAAAAAGATGCTGGATTAAATAACGTTATGTGAAAATTATTGGGGATTTCATGGTTTTATCCATATGTATGTATCTAAAGATCTTCATCCCTTAATTAGTGATGAATAGATTCTTAAATGATGAAGATTTATAACTAATTGCTTCGGAATTTGCTACCATGAATAGAGAAGATTAATATTCCTATGAGGGGATTGAGCCATTATGAGGCACCGTATGTATCCTGATCATTGTAGGAATCAAACCCTACATAGTTCTATTAACCTATGATGTCTAACATGATACCTATAGAAAATATATTCTGGAACTAAGGAAGTGTATAATTGAACTTGATTCTTAGGGAGATGTCCTACATATCCTAGTTATAGAAGTAATCAGAGTTATCATATTTTTTATTTTCCTTATGACTGACCATAAGGAAGATGACCTTATTTGAAGGGGTGTTTGTTTCATGCCCCTCATCAAGGATTACATGATTATATTTCCTTCGATGGTGGAGATTCATGAGGTGAATGATATGACAACTGTAACTCCCTATGCCAATGTGTTCCATGATTGATGTGCGAAAGAACAGAATAAAAGTAGTCAGTATAACTGTATATGGATACAGGGATTACATATTGAGGATACCCTTGGAATATATTAATATAGAGCTCGAGCCTTAGGAAGGAATTATGGGTATTCTAGTTTTACCATGAATCAATGTTCCTGTAGCTCATTTATTTTTCTCATTCCACTAAAAGAAAAGGAAGGATAATTAGACCATGGGAACCATTTATTCTAGAAAGTTTAAATGTCAAAGACATGGTGGGATATACACTAATATGGATTACCATTTTTTCGGATCGGGCACTAGGAAGGCATCCTATATATCCTGGTTATGGAAGGAATCATAGTATTCATAGTTTAGTGGGTCAGGGAATACACAATGATATTATCCTTTTATACAAGTAATATCATATTTTGATGCTGGTTGGGGTTTACACGATGAGGTTTATTATTTCATTGTTTATAATTATGACAAAAATGATATAATTTATGAAACTGACTAATCCCACATATGTAAAGCTCGATGTAAAAAACTAGGGATTGAAAATTATTAGAATCATTTCTTATGGATGTGTAACTTATGTATTAAGATTTCTCTTCTGGGTATAAAATATAGATTTCCAGATTGGAAGATTGATCCTACATATCACTATTATTAGGGGGATCATATTCATCATAGATTAGTGAGTTCTGGATTACACACTAAAAATACCCTAGTTTGTGGGACATATAATATTATGTCGTTGGTCACAAATTACATGCTGAAGATGAACAATGTTTTCAAGACCTAGGATTCATTTGTCATTAGGGTAGCTAACCACCAAACATCTATTGATTTCCCACATTACATGCCTTGATTGTCCACTTGACATTTCAAAGGATGTCTATCTAACATGTCAGAGTATGTCTAGGTGACATGTCTTGATAAAATCATGTGATTCAGATGACACGTTGGAGGGATGTATTATATGATGAATGTCATTTCAATGGTTTGTATCACAATCAAGAATGAATCATCTTGAGGACATCTCAATACCTATCTGGTTGATTCTAGAATCCAACGCATGAACCAGGAAGGCGTGTTAGAGAGTATCACAAGATTCAGCTGACTTTACCAAGTGTCATCGTGAGATATGGATGGATCAATTGGAGGGTTATGTGATATTCAATGCAACTTGTCTCAAAGGGAGGTGTTTAACCAAGGTTTATATGTATGGGGGTCATCATGAGGTCGGTATTGCATTCCCAAAAGGAATCACAAGAGTTGGTCGACATTACCATGTGATACCAAGTCACTCGTCTAACATGAAAATATTTGACCATGTGATCTAAATGACATGTCTATTTGAAGTTTATGAGTACTAAATGGTGAACCTAGATATTTTCATGAGAATTGGTTGGAATTCCAAGGGGGTGCTATATGACTTGGTCTTACATGTCCAGGGGACTTCACATGATCCAAATAGTATGAAAATGAGTTTCATGTGATCAGGGCGACATGTCCTGGTGTTGTCACATGATTAGGCTGGTTTATGTGAAGTGAATAAGGATAATATTATATGTTATTTTTATATGAACCCATTTATTTGTATTAATTCAAGCCATTATAATGTGAATACCTTATTTTTATCTAGTGATTGCTTATTTGATGTCTCACCGGATCTAGAGGATGTGTGGGATGTTCATTGTCTGACCCACCGGAAGTCATTCACATGAACTATGATTAATCAAATGAATTATTTATTAATGTTTCTTGATCACATTATATATTCCATAGACCATACCTGATGGTAATCCTTTCTAGTCACAAGATTAGTCACATCAACAAATCTTTTGTGGTTCTTGGGTGTTTATGTGCTTTTGTTTGCAAGAAAATATAACCTCTCATCCTTCCTCTTTTTTCATGCTGGGATGGGGAATTTATAGGCCTAACCACCATAGTTTTTAACCACATCCCATAACCCAATTCATTTGAATCTAGGGTGGATTTATTTGGAGGTCCTCAAAATCAGTGGTTTTCGTAACGTCCTACCATAACTCTCTATGTGGGATTCACATGTCATAGAGAGTCTGAAATACAATCTTTTCATCATCTCCATTCTTAGATTATTTCTAATTGCTGGGTCTTGATTAATATCACCAAATTTATAAGATACCTTCATATTATTTGGTTTCCTTGTCCTTATTACAACGTCAGATTAAGATGCCTTTGAAGAGACTTAATCTAATCTGAGATGACTTGTCTGGGTCATTCTGTGAGACAACTATGGATTTCTAGTGGCCTTTTGAGAAAAGGTTATCTTTATGAGGGGTCCTTGAAGAACATGTTTTTTGTATCCTAGGTGTTTCATGTTTGGTTTACGACTACGAGTGGATCATGTATCCTTCCCCTTTATATATTCATTGTTTATTTCACAATGTTTGGTGATGTTAAAAGGTTGTTTGGGTTTTATCAAGGAAAATAACTTTAACTCTCATTGATGTGTCACATGATGAAAAAATTTCATATTGGGATGTTGATTCATTTCATTGAGAATTCCATATTTTTTCATTAATGGGATTTAGGGGGAGAAGGTGGTTTTCAAGAAATACATGAGGCCCTTCACCTGATAAGGATGACATGCCAAAGGTATTTTTCGAGATGAGGTTGGAACATTGTCGTATTAATGTGATGTCTTGCAGAACACCAGAGACACGTCGTGTGACTTTTATCATCAAGATTTTTTCTATCCTCCATCATATTTATTTCAATATTATATTCTAATATGGTTGTTGATTTTTGCGAGTATGTTTGAATGTTGTTGAGGAAAATAATTCTTTTCATCAGTGATTGACCATGTGAGCATCATGAAAGCAATAGCCACACAACATTTGGGAGTTTTTCTCATATTTTTTATGTAATTTTGGATGGTATGCTAGGTGTCTACTGGATTCCAATCCCTTTGACATGGGGGAGATCTTCTAGCTATCACAAAATGACAAGCAATTGTCTGGTCACATTTTCCAATGTTGAAGGACTTTTCAAAAGGGGACTTTTAAGCTCTACCACAAGTCTTGTGTTGTATATGACTGCTCACATGACCATATAATATTTACGTGATCATGTGTCTCTAAGGACATAAATGATTAGTAGGTATTTGGACACCTTATTTTTTCATTGTTTTCTATGAACTATAATACCCATACTCAGGTATTTATTCCATTAATTATTTCCTCAATGATCATTTGGCTTGAATCAATAACCCCCCCCCCCCCCCCGCCTCAGGATCATCGTCCGTAAGGAAAAGGGCTCGATTCTTAGGAATGTAAATTTCATCCTAATTATTTAGTGCTATCTTGAATCGGGATCTTGGAAAAAACATCTTAAAATTACCCATGTCCTAGGTGCAACTATCCCTATAGTGGGATAAAATATATTCTCAAAATCGCCTCTATGTCTCAATCAATGGGTGGTGACTATGTTTAGAGGAGTGTATACGAGGCCTCCTCTCATGTTTCCTTGCCTACTCATCCAACTATTCCTCCATTTATTGTACCTATCCCATTAGTCATTTAATCTCAAACAAAATGTAGGATGATATGGATTAAGATTAACACCATTATTAGTGAGACTCCTTTAAAAGAATTTCATGAACAATGTGAATTCCTTAATCTTCTATTTCATGACATGAGGGTATGTGGTTTTCATCCAAATCCCATGCATGAAATCCTGTAAACAATTGTCTTAAATAGGAATGATTTAGCCACCAATGATTGGGGGTTTTTTGATTTTCAAGTCTATGATCATCTTGCTGAGTAAATTAAGGAGGTTTTAGAATAATTATAGTAGGGTCACTAGTTGATATCTAAACTACAAGCCCACATGGATGCCTATACTATGAGTATGTAGAGATATGAGGAAATTATAGTTCACATAACGTCTGACCATTAAAAATCATCATCATCCCCATTAGAAACTACTCGAAAAAGATTTGAGGATATGAATACATTATTCTAGACTCTCCATATTGAGGAAAAATTTGAAGAGGTAGGGAGAGAGGCACTACATCATTTAATTAATGCTTCTCACCAGGGTCTTACCAACTTTCTCTGTACAACTGTGCATGTTTTATTACAGTTTGATCTTTGATATGCACGTCATTTGTTATGAGTTTCTTAGAGAGAATCTAAAATGAGGAGATTCCTCTAACTACATATAGTCAATGAATGGATTTTCCAAACATCTATTTTTATTTTCAATTTTATTTCATTAATGGTGTGCTTGATCTCTCACTAATTCAATGTAATAGAAATCTCCAATGATTCCCATCCATTTCGTAATATCATATATAAATGAATTCCGAGATCTGAATATTTAAATCATAATAGATTCTTCTTGATAAATTCTCATGAAATCACACAAACATGGGATTCCATACTGATATATCTTCTCCAAATATCTTTGGTTAAACTAATTCACAAAAGGATAGTTGTGTAGAATATATTTTCTTGAGGGAGATTGATCTATCCTTTTCTGATGATGATAGTCTTGGTGAGAGCTTCTCTATTTCTATAAAGGACACATGGTGGGCCATACAGTATTACTCTTTACTGTAGAAGATATCTTTATTGTGTTGTATTTTAGGATCTTTTAGACCGTGCCTTATATCACTGTAATTTATGGTGTTTTATCTTGGACCATTGATCGCTATAGTTTATAGTCATTTAACTAAGAACTTCTATCAAATAGGATTATATTCTTATAACTAGGACATTTTACCACTATAGTGTAGTTTATTTTAGCTCATACCTTCTTTTTTTGTTTAGGGTGTTTTCACTAAGACATTTTATCTCTTTAGTTTATGATATTCTAGGTCAAACATGTTATCACTACAATTTAGGGTGTTTTATCTCAATCAACCTATTATTGTAGTTTGTTTTTTTCACGAAATACTTCTATATCTATAGTTTAAGTTATTATATCTCGGATATTAAATAACTCTAGGTTAATGTATTTAATCATGGACCTGCTATATCTTTATTTTAAGTAATTTTAGCTCAGACCTGTTATCAGGGTGATTTTGGTTCCTTTATTTCAGACTATCAATTCATGTAGTTAATGTTCTTATAATTAGGAACTAATTTCACTGTTGTTTATGGTATTTTAAATTAAATATTCTATTTATTTATTTCATGAAATTTTAGCTTGGACTTGATACACAATCATGGTATACGGTATATATATTTTATGAATGACCCAAAACACTATGGGGTGTTGGGTGCTACCACGAAATTTCTAAGGCTCATGTGGATCGTAGGTCCTTTCTTGCAAAGAGTATTAGGATCAAGTTAATTGTTGAAATCCCTTTTGTGTTTGTATGATTTTTAAACATAGGTTTCCCAACTCTTTTCCAGGGGTAGTGGAAGATTTATGGGGATAATATCGATTGTGGGAAAAATAGTAGGAATTCTAGGTACACATGGATAGTTGGAGTATGGGTGATTTTTTTCACATACCAATAGATTGAGGCCAAAAATATAGGATGGTAAATACATTCCATTGATGACCCATAACACCCTGAGGTATGGGGTTCCGTCGTAGTGTTTCCAGGGCTCAGAAGGATTGATTCTTTTTTTAGAAAGTAGTATATGCCTTTAGTTATTTGGTCAGGGCCCTTATGTGTCAATGTAATGGAAAAGAAAAGATGATATCCACTCCATTATAAGGTCGTGAAGTTTTTATAAAAACAAAAAAAATGAAATGATGAGGATGGTTGTGGAACAGAAGATATATAGGATGGATTCGGCTCCCTAGGACAGTTCAACGCTTGATTATGAAGCTCGATCCCTCTGCTATGTGCTCTGGAATCATTATTTGTTTTCTGTAAAAGGTTCAGTAATGGAGTGTCAAGTTCCATCCTTTAGAAAGGGTACAATATATGGTGATGTAATGTCAATGATGTATGATCCTATTAGATAGTTTGGTGTAGAGATTGTAAGTTATGGTCAAATGTATTCATGTTAGGGGGATTTTATAGGATAATAATTTTATGAATAAACCCAAAAACATTGTGGTATTGGGTTCTTCCATAGTTGTGTTTGTACTCACAAGGATAAATAATATTTTTATGCATAGGGAATCATTCGGTTGATGAACATAAGTGAATATGCTGGATCTATAGGCTAACATGAATATTCAAGAAACAGATCCCTTGAAGTCAGGAATCTTTGTTGATTCCCAAGGAAGGTTGGGATGATACAAGGAGCTAAATTCATTAAGTTTTATTTATGGAAATGGTAATATCAAATAATGGTTCAATGAACATTAATGTTGTGTCGCCGTCATGCTAATATATTCTCATGGAGAGGAGATTTATCAAATCGTTACTCTATATTTTGTAGGAACATGGTTGTCTGATGAGCCTAATTTGGATTTCACTAGGGCTACAATGTAGGCCCAGTATGATTTATTCCTTATTTATTTGATCCATTATTTTTCCCTAAACTTGGGATATTAAGATTTTAGAATGCAAAGACTTTAAATTTTCTCATGTTTCCCTTTGTTGGTTTCCAACCTGAAAAGTTTTGTGTCTCTTTAACTAATAGTTCAATGTCTTCAGATTTGGACCATTATAGTGTAGACATTAATGTCATATTACTTTGACTAAATTTAATGTAGTTTATGGACATTATGGACATGGGCCTAATATAGTTAATGGTACACCAGATCCTCTTTTTAATTTCCAAGGATAGGAGTACCCCATCACCATTCTGAGCGGGGGATGAAAATAGTGTGAATCATGGATTGAGGTTCTAAACAGGAGAAATGATATTGGACAATCATACTAGGTGTGACCTAAAACACACTAAATTATTCTGTTCTTCTAAATTGATGTTAGGTCTCCAAAGGATCATGAATACCTTTTTGTAGAGTGATAGATTTTTTTTGACAAACATAGGCCCAAATAACGTATTAGCGGGCATGCATGCATAGTCGAACAAATGGTTGCTTGAATACATGTATCGTTTTCCAAAGGACATGAAATTTATTAAATAACCCCAGGTGATATATCCATGAGGTGTGAATTATGGATTGTGAGACATAAAAGATGGTGGAAGCACCATGTAGTCTAGAACACAAGGGTAATGCTATTATGGTCCATTAATGATGGAGGATAATGAAAGATGGTCTACACAGTTTAATATTTTGTAGTAGGTATGTATTGACTTCATACTTTTAAACGCCATGTGATGGTGATGATATTGGTGCAGTTTATGTTAACGCGGTAAGAATGTATTTGTTTTTTTTTTGTAGTTTAACATCATGTCACAATGATTCTTTTATTGTGTAGTTTTGAGATAATTTGTCCAAGAATTTTTCCTTGTAGTTTATTATCATGTGGTAATGAAATTGGAACCATCATTAATGTTTGTTCATTATATATAACATGCACAATCTAGACCTATATAATTATTCTTCATATGTATTCCAAATCTGCATGTATGAATCGAACCCTCTGAAATTGGGGTGAAATCTTCAGTTGTTATAGTTGGGCTTGTGATAGGAGATATGGGAATCCCTATATATGTTGTGATGACTGGAATCATGTAATGTGTACTTTTTGAGGAGGTGTGTAGTTTAATGTCATGAGGTGAGGATGTGGGTTCCATGGCGTGAAAATTTAATGTTGGGGCTAGGCCCATGATTGGAATTAACGGTGTGACTACATATCCCATGGTGACAGAAATCAAGCCACACGTAGTTCTTAAACGGGAAAATCCTATTTCCGGTATGACCTATATATAGATGTGGGAATTATCTCCATTGAATTTTGTATCTGGGCCCATGATTGAAAATGTGAAATTAAGATCATGAAAAAAGGTCGTGGGCTTTTTGATGTGAAAAGAGGTATTGTAACTGGTCCGGAATATGGAAGATTGGGTGTCACTATATATCCCACAATGATAGTATTGAAGACAAACTTTGTCCTTGGGGGAAGGAATGGTAGAATTCCAACACAAATAATAGGGGTCCTATCGATAGAGGTCCACGTGGATATGTATTTTTTTGTAATGAATAATACATCAATAGTGAAATTTAATGTTATTTGGTGAGGAATAATCCTATTCATTTTGAGGTCTTGAATTCAGGACCATAATGTGCCTATTGTAAGATGTTATGCCTTGTTTTTGTGGGGAATCCGTTTCTAAAATTCATAAGCTCGTGTGAGCTATGATCTATAGGAGAAACAAGGAATGGAAAGGGTGAATCTCACCATAAAGATGCATTTTTAATAGGAAATAGTAATTTAGTAACATATGACAGATGAAAACAGATATAGGATCATGGAATACCTATATATATCACTAAATTGGGAATCAAGATATATATAGTTCTAGTAAAATTGTACAATTTAATGTTTTGTGGAAATGAAATCAGATGGGTAGTATTAATTATTTTTGTAAGGACACATGTTTCATAGTTTTACGTCATGTGGTAATAACATGAATATCCCAATATGAAATACAAGTAATATTTCTGCTGGACCCGAATCTAGAGGTTTGGTCTTCACTAAGTATCCTTTGATAGAAGGAATAAAGCCACATGTAGTTCTAGATAACCTGTTTAGTTTAATGTCATGAAGATGGGATATCAACCATTTCGTTTAGTTTCTTTTAGTAAGGGAAACATCATACAGTTCAACATAATGTGGTCCGGATTAAGTGTTCTTGACTATAGTTATGAAAATTATTTCATGATAAATCTCAGAATATTGGGTGGGGTGATACAATCCCCATCCAATGTGGTCAATGGGTTAGCTCTTTTATGATAAAAATTATATAAGATGTAAGGACCTTCCCATTTGGGTACATTCTTTAGATCCTTTTTCCCTAGTACAGTTGGGGTTCTGAGTGGAAACACCATTTCTCCTTGGAGGAATTAAAAGAGGTGAAACTTCTTATTAATGGTTTTTTCATCTTATTCGGATGCAATTCATGGTTATATTATGCATGAATATTTTTATCATTGAACCACTCAAATTTTTCCATCCACTTTTGTGATTCCTTATCATTTTGAGAGCTGTTTTGAAATGGCTATTCAAAGTGAAGTTTGATGGACTTCTAGTGGTAACAGTTCCTTGATCCCATTCCCCGATGAGTATGGTGTTTCTTATGTATTAGTATGTGTAGTGGTGTGGTAGGATATAAATCATAGATGATTTTTTCTAGTTAGGACTTATTATCATTTCTCATAATATTCTGAAGTATATTCGACAAGGTGTTATTGAAGGCCATTGTTTATCTATTTGTAACTGCATGATAAAAAGATGATTTATTTTACAAAATATTATATTCCAGATATAATCTCATAATCTTTCTAGAATAGATGTTCGTGACACTTGTTTTAAATATTTTTTGAGGGACTCTGAACCTGGGTATGATACGAGAATTTACGATGTTGACGATGTTATTCATCTTGGATTCCTTGTGGGGTATTTCCTCTGTACATTTGGAAATGACGTTAGGATTAGTATGAATGTACATGAACTTCTTAGTGGTGGTTGGGGAATAAGGCCCCCTGATGTCCATTTCACAAATAGAAAAATTCCAAGAATACTTAGTTGTATTTTCCAATTTCGAGGGTTCATGAATGAAGTATGAATGGAGGTGGAATTCAGGAAATTTCATATAAAATCACACATAGTCATGTATTGTGTTTTTAAAATATTATCTCAGCCTCTTGATTTATTTAGAGATCTTGGTTCCTGATTGATGAGAATCATATGATCCCACGTGAACATCTTCCAGAATGGTAGGAAGATGCCCTTATAATATGAATCGTATTAGGATTCCATCAAATCCACATTGGTTGTGGGCCTTATGGTAATTTGTACAACTTGAAAGTGTAAAGATCGATACAAAACACTATATTTGTTAACTGTTATATCTCTCTATCTGGGGAGTGTGGTGTTGAAGATAGTTCATTATAGACTCCAGCCATCCAGGGGTGGATATTAGTTCATGATGCTCTGGGGTGGTGTTTAAATAATTGATTTATTTTGTAACATAGACAAAAAAAATTTAGACCATTATTCATTGTGTGATATGTAATATTGATTCCTCTAAATTAGGGAAGACCAGGACAAATAATACATTATTCAATGTGTTTGCGTGATAATTCTGTGATGGGGGAAGATGATGTGATGTGGGATCAATGGGAACTCTTCCATAAATATCCTCATGTATCTAGTAAGAGGGTAAATTGATTCATTTTTCATAGAATACTCCCTATTGGTTTTCTTTATCACTAGTTATGAATCCCCATTGATATTTAGATAGACTATTTGAAATTTTTGGTCTAGTTAAAAACCAATGATGAGGCCTTGGTGTTTTTCTTCATTATTCATTCAGCATTCAGATATTCAGAAATAGTCAGGGAAAACTACTCTGTTTGGAGTGAAAAATAAAATCCATAAGCTAACATAATTGAACTTTGGGTTTACCATTTTTTTTTGAATTCAGGAGGCACCATGAAAATACATATCCAATGTCCGGGGAGTGTTATGGGTGTATAATAACTATTTTTGTTAAATTTTGGTGTCCACTAGAGTATTCAATGGGGTAGGATGTGTTATGAGAAAATTAGTATGGGCATTACTTTTTGCTGAACTCTGTGAAATGAAATGAATGTCATATTGCTATAGAATGGCCAACCATTGTGTCAAACACCAATTTAGAATAGTATGACCAAGAATTTAATTGGGAGGATCAAAATGAGACGCCATATGAACATCATGGGGCTGCAAGTATTGACTCTTATTTTTTACTATGAAGATTACTACAATGTCATTATTCTATACAACGTCATCATGAGTTTCAATACCTCGCATAATTTAGTAGAGGTATTAGTTACTATTATTTTACTCACAATAATTTTCTATTCAAAGAGTGTGCCCATGGAGAGTAACATGGTATCTACATTGAAGACGAGTGTCCTCTCTTCAACCAGAGGCATCAGGACATGTGGGTGTAGTAAGTACTACATGAGACATATAAAGGTTCCTTAGAAATAATCATCCCATTCATAGAGGATCCCCTTATTCATTATCGTGGAGATGGGGAGAGAATTGTTTTCCATGTTAGATATGAAATACCAAATTTATGTGAGGATACCTTAGAGTCCCCCCAGCTCTATGATATTTCGGGGGGGGGGGTGAAATTTCTAATATATAACTAGGCTTATATTAGTCAACATCAATGCAATGGTGGCATAGAACAAAACTAAAGAACATCCTTAATGTTACCTCAAAATCATATTTTAGTCGATTCATTTTAGACTAATTTGTCATATCTTGTCTAATATTGCTTGAAGATCTATGAAGTGATCACGTCTCTTGTCGATATTTGACCACTAGGTCATTGGCATAACATTTGGTTATTACTCCCTTGAACGTCATAATGATATGATGCACACAACATTCATAAGTTGAACCAACATTCTTTAAGAAAAATGTAACTAATTTATAGAAAAATCGACCTCAGGTTCTATAATGGGAGTAGCTTCTTCATCTTTGGGGGCCATCATTATCTGAAAAGACCTAGAGTATACCTGCCCATGAAGAAATGTGCTTAGAAGCAAACTGTTTCATCAATGAAGAGCTTTGTGGTAATAAATTGGAAATCAATTTTTGGGTAGTGCCAAATATGCTCTCTAAAATGAATGTATTCTCTAATCGTCCCATTCTTTTTATTGATGGGAACAATGTTGTAATACATCTTTTGTATTGCACTTCTCTGGACAAGGTGAATTTGTTAAATTTTTCAAATTCTACCTCTACATTGGTGGAATGAGTGGAGTGAATCATCTTGGATGCCTTCATAAAGCCCCAATTATCTTTACGGAATCCGAGATGGTATGTAGCCACATCTATATTCAATCATGTAATTTTTTTATTATTCCACACGAACACATATTGGGATGTCTTTAGAAATGTGATGTATATCTCATAATCATTGAGGGGAATGTTGTCACTAATCAAAATAGGTCATGGGACTTCTTCTGTTCCCATATTTTTCATCTTGATCTCAGCAATGGTGATAAAGACCCCTTCCTCATATGTGGGAATGACATTCTAGAGTTCATCCTTATCTTCATCGATATCTGTTTCTGTGGGGGTAATTTCTAGAATAAGATGAAAATTTGGGTCTATCTCTATCACTATTGGGGTGAGAGAGGCCATTAGAAGAGTCAATAGAATCCCATATTTTTTGATCCATTGTATATAGATGTCAATATATAATTATAATTTAATACTTCACTAGGGAAAAGTGGGTTTGGACCTCTAGGGTCATGTCTATCACCTCCACTAGATTTATGGGGAGTAAATAGTTGTTGTCTATCATACTCTAGGGATTTTCAGGGGTAGTCCCCAAGTCATTAGGGGATGAAACATGTATATGATAATCCTTAATTGGGTTTTCCTCCTTTTTTAGAAATATACTTAAGCAAATGTGGATTTGTTTGTCTCTAAAGTAGAACGATCACCATAAAGAATGTCGACGTTCCCATCAATGGGGTACTTTAATCACTGATGGACTGTTGAAGCATGCTCAATGTGGCTATAGAGCAAGGGACTTCTAGGAAGGAAATGGTATATGGTGTCCTACTAGAGAACCATAAACTCAGTATCTAATGTTAAATCCCCAAACATAGCTTTGAGTTGGATTTTCCCAACAGGAAATTTCTAATGATTATCGTACTCATGAATAGTCAGCTTTATGTAAAGTAAATCCCCTTCACTATATCCAAAATGTCAAGGGGTTCAAACCCAGTTGAGGGTGATCCCAGAACCATTTTAAATAAGATCCCATTGTTTTTAGACATTATTGGTTTTTTCCGAAACAAATTGGGGCATTAAGTTCCCATGGATGACCTTTTTCTGATCCTGGTCAGTGAAGTAGATGGAGACATGTAATTTTGAGGGAATAGTCTCCACTCGATAATCTTTAACTATAGTGACTAATTTTTCAAACTTATGTTGTCTCTTGTAGGCTTAAACAAGTTCCTCCCAAGGAATTTTTGGTAGATTTATCACATCTATGACTAAGAACATGGTTGGGATATATTCTAACAATTTGATAATGTCATACATCTGTGCTAGAGGTCAGTGTTTCCTACTGTTGGGATACTCCATAACATGTGACTCATGAGACATGAAATTTGAGGTGGATTGGCATGGTGATTTTGTATTGGACATGGGATAATGTGTTTCAAATGGTTTGAATTTCACTGGTCATCCCCATTTCTATGGATGATAAGATAATTGAACCCCAACTAGGCATTCTTGCAATACAACTGGGTCCTAGTGAATGCTGGAGGGTGTTGGCACACCATCATTACACTTTTGGGCTAACTAGAATGCCTTCTCATGGGTCTAAGATGAATATATGTCATCTTTGGGGAAATGACCGAAATATGGGGTCTCACCATAGTAGCATTATCCCCTATATCCTTGTTTCCTACACATATAGCCTCTCATTCAGTGGATATATACATGAAACTCGAATTCTGAGGCATATTCATCATCAGATAAGGGGTATTCCATGTGTATCACATTTACCGAACCAAATTTGAGATCTTCATACGATGAGGGTTCTATTTTTTGCAGTCATTCCAATGCTATGGATGTTTTAGTGATAAAATATGTAATATTCAAATCTTGTTTTGGTGCAGAATGTGACTTCTCCTATTTGGTTTATTCATGATCTAGATGTTCAAACCCACCCTTAAAATGTATATTTGATGATGCCTATTGTTTTTTGGAGGTATTATTGATCCACATAGCTCTTTTATTTGGGTGACATGAACTTGATCAATTATTTTTCGAGACATCAAGTTGTTGAACTGCTCCTCATGCCTAGCGAGAACCTTCTTCTATTCAACTTCATATTCTTGTTGGTATGATGTTATACGGGCCGCCTGTTCTGAAGATTTATTTAACACTACTTATCTATAATTTAACATAATATAAAGGATATCATTGAAGATTAAGCATCCTTGTATATTATGAACTACCCTTCTATTAATTGGGTAGTAATTAGGATGGTCGGTTAGGTTGACTTCATTGGTCTTCATGTGCTATGGTAGATTGAGAGGGTTATTATCCAAGGCTACTTAGAAATAATCGGGGACATTCACATTTCAGAAAGATAATGATTTACTAATCCATTCATAAAATTCTGGGTGTCCCGGAAATATTTTTGATTCAATCCGAGGGAGAGTCTATAGATGTAGCCACTCGAAAAGAGATTTGAGGTGGTCTCTAACCCGCTGAGGTACTTGAATGGGAATTGTTTCTTCCTTGAGAGTGATAGTTGCAGATTCTAATATTACCATCCCTTTCCACCTATGCTGATGGAATTAGTCGATATTTGGATCAGGTCCATGGTATGGAATCCTAAAGATGTTGGTTCATTTAAATGAACTCATGAAACGAACCTAGATACTTCATTGGGTTTATAGGATTCTGCAACTCATCCATAATATTTTGATCATAGTGTTCCAAGAGTTTCTCTTATAAGAGAGGTAGGCTATGTGAAAATTCTAAACATTTCCACCTTGATATGAAGTCAGCCACAATTTCATTTTTACACTTTTTTCAATTATTTAGGTAGACGATAATTATTATTTTATAATGGAGCTCAATTGATAAAGTAATTGATGATGAAGGGCACCCCATTATCCAATGGAACCTGTTTGTAGACTATCATACCAAAAAATGGTTGCCTACATAAATGTCTGTAGAAAACACATCAGTATTGTTTCCACATAGTGATATTACAGGCCCATTATCGGCTTGAATCCATATACAAATTTTGTGATATGTTGTTTGGGGTCCCCTAAATTATCAAAGGTATAGAAGGTAAGAATTCAGAAATAGGGAAGTGGAAGACTATAATCCAACAAGTTTGGATATAGATTCCTCTTAGGTTATATAGGTACATGTCGCCCTTCTATGTATTCCATTAGTGTTGCCAGTGACTCGATGACATTAAGAAACTCTCGAAACACTACTATTACAGATGTCCCCCATCTATAAGGATCATGCTGGGGTCAATAAGGTGGATCTACCTTCATCTCCTACTTACTTTCAATTCGTCCTAGGAATGAATGATCTCACTATAGAAGGAGAGTATGTCACTAGAAAAGAAAGAAGTCTCAATTGTTTCTGACTTCCTCATTTATGTATAATGGATGCCTGGATCATGAGCTAGTCTAATTCTTAGATAACAATCTTTCTGTATCATTAGCTATGGGGGGGGGGAATATTCATCTCCACTTGAATAAAATACTCTTGGGGAATATTTCCACCGATTATTTCCTCATTGTGTTTTTAAGAGATTCTATCTCACTCTTGTATTCTTACTACTACTCCTCCATGGATGGAACATTGATTATTCAGGTTGGTGTCTGGGATGTAGCCATACCATTTCATTTTTCATGTTCATTATTCCATAATATAGGTGGAAACTCGGTATTCAAAGGGGCTAGAATTCAGAGTAATATTTGGATTCAGATGTGTGCAGCATAATTTTGTGAATCCAAATCACCCTCCTATCACGGTATGTTTTCTTTATTGAGAATATTTTTAGTTTGGTCTTCATCCAAAATGATTGTCATGTTGGTAGTGATACCACTCACATATGCATATTAGGAAACAGTTGTAGTACTTTTAATTTTGATGCAATAGGAAGATTATTCACTTCCTTCATCAAGTTCATCATTTGAACCCCTGTCTATATTGGGATGTCATGGCTTACAACACAAATGGGGTCAAATCACCCTCGATGTACATTCCTCTTATATAGGACCATGAAAAGTTACATTCCTTGAGTTTTTGGTCATATTTCTTGAAATGGACGCAAATATAAGTGGGTTTCTAGTAGTTGGAGGAATTTATGTGATGTCAACCATTGATTTCTACCTCCCAATATAGGGATGTATAATTATCTCTATAGTGATTATGAGGATGAAAATTCCCTTAGTCATATGGATTGGGGGTTATTCAAGGCCGTAAATTAGAATTTTTTGATCTATATTTTTTGGATCCGATTATTCTGATCTCATATATGATGACTCTGGAATTTGAAAATGAGAGATTAACGCCCCCATCCAAGAAGGATGGGGTTGATCTAGAATCATCATTTATTCCCCCAAGACCTTCAATGGGGATGATGTACCTAGGGATGGTGATTGACATATACATTCCTTGCATCCCTAGAGAATGGGGTTTATTCATAGCTAAAGTCAATATATCCCAAATATTAATTTGAATTTATGATATGAGAAGTTGAGGCAGTGGTCAATATTCCCTTGCACCAGTTTTCTATTCCCACTCATAGAGGGTTGATATGGTATCAGTTACTATAGATCGTTAGATGTGGTGTAGTTGTTCGTGTGTAGGAGATAGGTGTGATGGATCACATTATGGGAATCATTATTTACGAGAAGTGGTCCGGTTGATCCCAAATCGATCCTTTGTGTCTAAAATAAATTCCTATTACTTTGAAGGGCTATTTCAACCACTTTTTGGATATAATCTCCCGCAATTCATGTTGTTTGGAAATCATTGATGTAGGGGAATTATGTTATAGTGACCAATTGGCCTAAGTTTTACCCGGTATCCAAGTTTTTCTAGAGGCTATGACACTACAGGATGCCATATCTAAGGGGCTCTATGCTAATATGGGGTTTTCAATGTGTGACACTCCATACCTTTCCCATCCCTGAATATGGATGCATTGCTTGGATTTAATGATCAAATGTTAAAGGATTATGATGCAATGGAGGTAAGCATATTACAGATTTTCATTATTCTTTTCATGTTGTAGATCTCAATCCATGTATATTGAAGCCATGTATAGATGATTATAGAATATATTAATTGTATCAAGGTGACCCTCATACCCATGTTATGGGAAGAGTATAACTTTCATCTGCAGATGAGTAACCCATATATTTTGTAGTAGATAGGGAATTCAATCCTTTTCTAGATCATCTGGGACCTCATAGTCACATTTGGAAAGGGGAAAGAACATGATGGGGATAATTTTTCTGGCTTAATATTTCCATATTTCAATGTTTTCCTCTTCTTCATCAAACATACCCATGTCCTTCTGTTCAATACATAGAATATTATTGTGTTGGCCTTCTATAGACGGGTGTGGAGTGCTGTTATAAGTTGATGGGAGGAGTATGTGTTTTTGAAAATGATGTTTTGATAACCTTAATATAGGAAGTTATCTAATTTTGGGATACCTTTCTATATAATGGTGCCTCAAAAAGGGTAGAATTTCCTAGTTCATGGTAAGTATTTTTGCGGGGAGGTTGACTATGGTGTATTTCAGAACTAGATTCCATGTGATCCCTCTCCACACTACCATCAAGAGGACAATCATTGAAATGATCATCTACAACATTGGTTTAGGAGTTGATTGACCCATGGGTTGTTGAGAATGTGTCTCGAATGACCTCAAGGATGCTAACATTGTGTATGTCAAGAATATTATTCATGTTCTACATTATGTTCAGGATATATTGACTTTCCATTTAGAATTGTGCAAGGATGTGAGCCTACTACATGGTGGTTTCCAGAACTTGTTTATAACTATCAAGTGTTATCAAAGTATGCATCCACTACTAAAATGATGCTGGAATGTACTAATGAGATTCTTTATTATAGAATGGAATATGATACCCTCCTAATGCATGTTCCATTATCACTTGGTGAGCATCAGATTGAATAGGAATATTAGCCAGATCATGAGCCTTTGAGATATCTCCGTAGTCTATCGTAGAAAAACTATGATCCAACACTACAACATGTGTCACTCCCAATTGGTTAACCCTAATTGGAGTAGAAATACAAGCCTAGTAAATATATGCATTACATATCAGAATATACCAATAATCCTCTAGAATTGGAGAATGGAAATGGGCCTGAACATGTATTTCATCATAATGATGTTCTTCATCGATCGAAGAAGGAATATGTGTCTAGATTCTGTGATATGATGGAATATTTTAGAACATTCACTAATAATAATATGATCTTATATCTAGTCGTGTTACCAAATCATTGGTATAACCCAGCTGGAATGGGGATATATTCCCTATCCTAGGCCTTTGGTTTATGTCGTTGGTCTTCTACCATCGTAATATAAGCCTCTCCTAAAGAAGTTTCCTCTCTCACATTATAATCTGCAGCCATAATTAGGATAAGATTCCAATCCAAGTCCTTTTAAATACATCACTGAAGTTTTCCAACATGCTTGTGCCCCTATCTCGAGGCATGTGTCACTCTCACCAGGTGAGCCCTAGTTGGAACTAAAATATGTGCATGATTAGACAACTCACCATTCTTCTCAGAATATGATTGTAATCCTCCTAGATTGGAGAAATAAAGTATATTTATCCAAAGCATACACTTTTGTTTGGTGATTAGAGTGTTTATATTTATTGGTTTTATGGATAATAATATCCATATGTCCCTTTACCTATACTAGTTCTGTAATATATCAGCGGAGTTCTTGAATTGTTTCTAAGAAGTTTTATCACTTTTTGCAACGTATGTGTAGGGATATATTAAGGAACATTTAACGTATCAAAAATGTACTGGTAGATATATTATATTGAAGCTAGGATATGATCCCACTTCTATACTCCTTGGGCCAAAGGAATATGTCGATGGATTTCATGCATGGGGGTAGGGATATTCTCTTCCCCCATTCTAGTTGTAGGATTTTTCATGCAGACTTGTTACAAGTAAATTGTGATATGTGCTTTCTCACTAGTATCTACGAAAATATTACAACAGATATTGATAATGGGAGTAGGGATATGATCCCTCTGTCGGTCATCTAGAATCTCCTCCTCCCAATGTTCCTTCCTTTCTACCCATGCATGATAATCAATGTTTGTAGTGTATTGTGTAGTACCCTAAAAATGTGAGTGGAGGGTACCAGTTTGATAGTGCTGGTGATACTGGTAGAAAAGATCCCTTTTATGTGGCTCTTGAATCAAAAGGGAGTTATATATGGCTTCAAGTTCCACCTTTATTAGTGACTGAAGGTGGTGGTTTTTGCGCTTGGGGATAAGACCCCGAAGCGGTCATTTGTGGAAAAGAGGACCACTGGTTTAGAAAAAAATATTCCTTGTATGATGTGGAATCATCAACTTATGCTCTTGGTGACCCTCATGATCACTATCTATGGTTGGGATTATACCACATCAATGGTACTTCCATACCATCAATTTTACCATGTGTCAATCAAGTTGTACTCGGGATGACATTATTTTATGACCCATGGGTGTTTCATCCACAAATATTTTATTTGAATGGTATCTAGATGTTGACCTTATCAAATAGTGATACTATTGATGAGACAGGTATCTGTAGTAAGGAAGACAACATGGAAACATGTCACGAATTGGGGTAAAATCATAGGAATTATGTTCTCTATCATATATGCATGGTTAAATTAATTATTCTCTTATTTTTTATTCTTCCATTATACTCATATGGGCTGGTGAGTGTGGGGATGGACATATTTCATGGGAACCCCACTAATAAAGGATCTGCATAAAGATTTATTGTTAGGATTATCTTCTTTTTTTTCAGATAATATTGATTGACATATGGTAAGCCGACCATCCTGCTATTTTAGAGTTTTGAATCAGATCCATCATTTCTGTTTTTGTATAATGTGAAAAAAATGACATGATGTATTGTAATCCTTCATTTTTTTTATTTCATATATTCGTTATGGGTTATCCGTTTTTTTTCCTATAATGTGAAAATATGGGAAAATGGATAGTGATTGTAATGCCCCGACCCTAGTTACCGAGATTCGGTGCATTATTACATAACGTTGGCGTGATCAAAAGAAGGATCAAATCTCGAAAGACCAATTGGTTTAGTAGCCTTGGAAACACTAGATATATTCATAAAGTTTTACATTAAATCATAAAGTGAAAAACTACTAAAACAACATATTGTCTCCATATTCCACATTCATATCCCTACATAATATCCCTGCAGGTCATTCGTAATTTACTTCTTCACTTCCTGGGAAAAATAAAACATAGAAAAGGGGTGAGCTCAAATGCCCAGTAAGGATAATAATATAGCGGAAACTTTCATAAATAAGAATAAACATTTAAGGCAATGTATAACTAAAACAAAATCCTTTTAAACATGAAATTCAACATAGTATGGAAAAAATAAAATGAAATAATTCCATTTTCTTATTCACATAGATATTATACTAATCGAATAATCACATGCAATATCAATAACCACATTCATAATGATGGAATGCATAATTCCAAACTATCATAACCACATAGCCAAGGCCTCGTGCCAAGACTAAAAATAAGATTTTTCCAAGGCCTTGTGCCAAGACACTAGTTTGTCTCATGAGACCTACCGATGCATCGAGGATCTATAGCGGTCTCCACCCGTCACATATAAAGTCCAATGCATTCCCATATGAAATGGTTTAAACAAAACATAAACATTCGTATTAAAACTAGCATATGAAATGTCAATTACTTTCACCATAAACTATGAATGGTATAAAAATAGCACATCCACAGTCAAACATATCAAAACACCTTCAATATAATATAGAACTTTTGTATCATAATATATCAAGTACAAATAAGCATAAAATCCATCAAAGGATATTGACATAGATGAAATCAAAACTCTTTTTAGAGAAATATCTCTTTCTATTTTTGAAATCATTTAAGAGTCATATATTTATAAAATATAACATTTTCTTTTAAAATATTCTTATAAGCTTGTAAGGGAAGCTTCGACGATTTTATAACGGTGGAAAATAGCTGCACCCGCCGTATAAGTTAAAAAAACATTCTTACCTTAATTTTGTCGAAAATGTTAAAAAGAACTTTGTTTGGAAAATGACGGAAAGATTCGTTTATAAACCACTTATAAAAAGTCAAACAAGGGTATAAAAGACTTTAACCCATATTCTTTTAAATATAATTTTTTTTAAAAACATTTTTAAGAAACATGGATGTGGATGATAAAGAGATCCCAGTAGATTATTACGTATAAACAACCTCAGATAATGAAGAGATTGTGAAATAACCTTTACCATGTACTTTTCCTTGGTTGGGGTAGGTTAACCTCCTGTATAATGGAGAAATAATTGTTATTAAATTATACATGAATCATATATATTAATATGATATCATATATGATCTTTTAACATTCATTTGTTAATAATATCTTAGAATTATCGTCGTTTTGGGTGTTAACTTATTCATTTTATTTTATATGTTTTGTTACATAAGATGTGTTTGTTATGGATAGGTTGTATCTTATTCATATCCAGAATTATATCAAGTCCTTAAACATCATTTTTAAATAATCAAATAATAATTATACTTGAATGGATACGATGGAGAATGAATCTCATCGCGTTCGTGGAGACGCTAGTCCGTACGTACGCACGAGCGGCAATATCATTCTTTTGATATTAAAATAATATATAAATGGTTGGTATATCATATATACATAATCATTAACATGTTAAATTTATTATTTACATGAGTAACACATCATTATTATACCCATCCAAATAATAATATATTGAATACCAATTACACCACGACGTGGAGACGGTAAGCCGTACGTACGCACGTATGGTGACATGTTATTCAAAGGGTGGACAGAATACTGAATATGGTTGTACCATATTTATAATAACATCACCATATATATAAGATACTGGAGTTATTATTTTATAATGTTAATAACAAAGAATGAAGAAGTGGAAGAAGAAAAGAACTTGAAAAGGGGTGGTGAAAACATTACCTCTTCTTCGGGTTCTTCCTTTTGATTTGATCAAAAGGACTCCTTAGGATGGCTTTCTGATCAAAGTAAGGCCTCTAGGATGTAGTGAGGGAAGTTGGGAGAGTATTTGGGCAGAGTTTGGATGAACCAAAATGCTTTGATGGTATGAAGAAATTAGAAGGAGGAGTGCCCTTTTATAAGAGGGGTGAGGGGCACCTTTGGAAAAGCTAGAAATATTAATTTATAACAAATTCATATTCGGTTTTTAATGGCTCCAAAGTTTATTATTTAAATTTTAAGGTGGGGATAGGTCGAAAAGCATTAAACCAATAGAATTTAGACAGGTTTGGGTTACTATATTAACCTTATCTTTTAGTTTAAACTCATAGTTAATTAGTTTGACATTTACCATGTCACTTTGTATTTTTATAATATATAGTTAATAAACATACGATATACATAAAAGTGACCCACCAAGTGGTCCATTAATGATGGAACTATCATGATATAAGTCTCTTGGCCGAACCTTAGATTTTAAGGAATTTAATATCAATTAATAATATAATATTTGTTTTATAAACCTTTTTATGTCAATTTTGACACTATTCAATATTGATTTTTGTGAAACCCATAACAGAATGATTACTTCGACCAAAGTTAATTAAATCAATATAACATGTGATATTAGCCTATAAAATTATTTTAATTCACTAAAAGTCTCAAATTATATATATTTTGGAATTTATAATATCAATTATTTTAATTTTTCCCAATTATGGAAATTACTGCATCATCATTGTGTCATAAATAAATTAAATTATTTAAAGTCTAAAAATTATATATAAAATATCATTATGTATGAAATATTATTAGATTTATAATGAATATTTACAATGGAATTTATCTTACGTATAACCCTATATTAAAAATGTTTTAGTAAATAAACTTTGATTGTAACTCTTTTAACTCTTCTTTGAATTAAATAATAATAAATGTCCTAATCTAATCCAAGTAGACCTAAATGATAATATGTTATTCCTAAGGTTGTTTCTGGTCGAGATACACTTGTCCAATAGAATTAAGACATGTGTTAGGTTAATATTAATATGATTTTTACCCTTAATTACCCTATTTTACTTTTAACCGTGGTAAATAAAAGTAAAAAGTTATTATTCACCAAAAATTATTTTCATCTCATTGAACCACATTTTACTTCTTGATATTAACCGTGTCTCTCGGATTTCCGAAATTCCATTCACAGAAGCGGTAAAATTACATTTTATGAAAAATTCAGTTTTTTAACTACCACTTAGTAGTTTCACTATTCATCAAAAATTGAAGTTTTTCAGAACAATGCCAAAATTTCACCCCAAGCTATAATTGATATTCCGAATTCAAAAATGATGTATATTTTACAAAATTCCGAACATATAAGTTGCATTAATTAATTTTATAATTAATTCCCGCTGTTACAACAGATAGCGTGTTTTTAAGAAACAATATATACCAAAAGATTGAAAATTGTTTAGGTCCAATTTCAAAGTGAAATTAATTCTAATGAACACCATTGGATAAAATGGTAAAAATATATTCTAAATATACATTAAAACCACTCAAATTCATAATTTATCAATATAAATTATTTCGATTAAAGATGTTTTTTTAATTAAAATTTAGTAATTTTCACTATTCATCAAAATATTAAAGTTATTCGAAAAGTAACAAAATTTCATCTTAGGCTAAATTCGATATTCCGAATCCAAAAATTAAGTACATTTTGAAATATAAAATATATATAATTTTAAAAAGTAGGTATTAATATTGATAACGGCTAGTTTGATCGGTTGTGGTGTGTGTTAGAACTCGATGTTGCGTACAACACAAGCTATCGCATTATTCTAAGAGAAATGTACCGTAGAAGCTTGAGGTGTTACATTCTCCCCTCCTTCAAATAATTTCATCCTCGAAATTTATAAAATACTACCGTATGAAAAGCCTCAGGTGGTTCTTCATCATAAGTTCTTCGGGTTCCCACATTGCCTCTTCCATCTTATGGTTTCTCCACAAAACTTTTACCAGACGCGTCGTCCGGTTTCTCAATACTTGTTCTCTCGTATCAAGAATCCTGACGGGCTCTTCACAATAGGACAGATCGGGTTCCAGTTCTAATTCTTCATAGGTGAGTACATGTGTTGGGTCAGGAATGTATTTCCTCAATAGAGATATGTGGTACACATCGTGAACTTTGGAGAGAGTTGGCGGCATTTCCAATCGGTAAGCTACAGCCCCAATTCGTTCTACAATTTCGAAAGGTCCGATGTGCTTGGGACTCAATTTTCCTTTCGTACCAAAACTTATGACTCCCGTTCATGGAGATACCTTCCGGAAAACATGATCACCGAATTGAAATTCCAAATGCTTCCTTCGATTATCGGCATAGCTCTTCTACCTACTTTGAGCTGATTTGATGTGATTTTGGATTACCTTCACCTTTTCCATCGTTTCCTCCACCAGTTCTTGACCTACAAGTTTTCTTTCACCAACGTCATCCCAATAGGTTGGTGTGTGACATCTCTTTCCGTATAACGCTTCATATGGTGCCATCTGAATACTCAAATGGAAGCTATTGTTATAGGAAAATTCTACCAAAGGTAAATACTGATCCCACATACCCTAGTGTCAAGTGAAAAAGATCTCAACATGTCTTATAAGGTTTGAATGGTCCTTTCTTATTGTCCGTCTGTCTGAGGGTGGTAGGAAGTGCTCAAATGAAGTTCAGTATCCAGGGATTTCTGAAGACTCTTCCAGAATCTTGAAGTAAAATAGGGATCACGGTTAGAAACAATCGATAGGGGTACTCCATGAAGTCTCACAACATCATTAATATATAGTCTTGCTAGACGTTCCAATGGTAGATCTTCTCTTATAGCAAGAAAATGTGTTGACTTGTTAAGACGATCAACAATAACCCATATTGCATCATTCCATCTAGGAGTCATTGGTAGCCCCATGACAAAGTCCATCGTAATATTGTCCCATTTCCACTCTGGTATGGGAAGAGGTTGCATGACTCCTCCAGGCTGTTGCCTCCCAGCTTCCACTTATTGACAAACCATACATCTTGACACAAAATCAGAAATCTCCATATTTTTATTGTCCCACCAAAAATGTTCCTTCATATCTCTATACATTTTGGTGCTCCCATGGTGTATAGAGAAATTGGAACTATGAGCATAATCCAGAAATTCCCTTTTTTAGATCAGGTATATCGGGAACACAAAGTCTCTTCCCGAATTTCAGAATTCCATCTTCATACACAAAGTCTCTCAATCTCCCATCATTCACAGCTTTAATCTTCTTTTGAAATTCTTCATCATCGATCTGAGAACTCTTAATCCTTTCTAGTAAAGATGGTTTGGAAACCATTTGAAAAAGCATTGATGGTTCACCTTCCCTGGTTATTCCTATGTCCATATTCACTAGATCCATCCAAATTGGATCCCTTTCAATTCTCATATTTTTCAAAACTCCATGGACTTTTCTACTCAAAGCATCTGCCACCCTGTTTGCCTTCCCCGGGTGGTAGTGTATCGTGCAATCATAATCCATGAGTAATTCAGCCCATCTTCTTTGCCTCATTTTGAGTTCTTTTTGTGATAAAATATACTTCAAACTCTTGTGATCAGTATAAATCTCACATTTGTCACCATAGAGGTAGTGCCTCCATATATTCAAAGAAAAGATCACAAGTGCTTACACGAGATCATGAGTAGGATAGTTTTGTTCATGAATTTTCAACTGTCATGATGCATAGGCAATAACTCTATCATTCTGCATGAGGACACAACCAAGTCCTTTCTTCGATGCATCACTATAAATAATGAACCCATCGTTCCCCGATGGTAGAGTCAATATAGGAGCATTGACTATTCTACTATTAAGTTCATCAAAACATTCTTCACACTCTATTGTCCAAACAAATTTAACCCCTTTACGTGAGAGCTTCATTAATGGGTTAGCCAATCGGGAAACATTTTGAAGGAAACGTCAATAATAACCTCCCAAACCAATAAACACTGCGTACCTCAGTTATACTCATAGGTGTGGCCATTCATGGATCACCTTGGTCTTAGAAGGATCAACAGAGATTCCATATTTAGAGACAATATGTCCAAGAAAAGAAATCTCATGAAGCAAGAATTAACACTTGATAGACTTCCCATATAATTCATGTCTTCTCAGAGTCTTCAGGATAATGCGCAAGTGATTTTCATGATCTTCGTAGCTTTTATAGTATCCTATGATATCATCAATAAATACCACCACAAATTCATCGAGATACTCCTGGAAAACTCTATTCATCAGATCCATGAATATAGAGGGTGCATTAGTCAATCCAAAAAGAATTACAGTAAACTCGTAATGCCCGTACCTGGTTCGAAATGCTGTTTTGGGAATGTCTTCCTTCTTCACACACAACGGATGGTATCCAGATCGAAGGTAAATATTTGAAAAGTATTGAGCTCCATGTAGTTGGTCAAATAAATCATCAATGCGAGGTAGGGGATATATGTTCTTTATTTTTATAGCATTGATCTCCCTGTAGTCGATACATAACCTCATAGATCCATATTTCTTTTTAAGAAAAAGAACAGGGTCTCCCCAGGGAGAAACACAAGGGCGAATAAATTCCTTATTACTCATTTCATCTAGTTGTTTAATTAGTTCAACTAATTCTACAATGTCCATTCTATAAGTGGTCTTTGATATAGGCCTTGATCCAGGAAATAAATCAATGGAAAACTCAACTTCTTGTTCTGGAGGATGTCCAGGTAAATCTTCCAGAAATACATCTACAAATTCTTTCACAACAGGTACATCCTCTATTTGAACATTCCTTTCCTCACCCGGAGTCATTTCATTCTCTTCCTTCCCAATAATTGAATTTAGTTGACCAACTGGGGGTGGATCTAAATAAGAATTAGGTGGTGACGATTTTGCTCTAAAGATAAGGTGTTCCTTATCATCATCATCAAGAATCGTAACCACTTTCTTCTTACAATAAATCTTCACAACATAGTCCAAAATCCAGTCCATACCGAGGATTATATCAAACTCAATCATAGGTATGACGATGAGATCAGAAGATAAAGAACATTTATGTGCTCTAATGGGGACTGATTCACAAAACATTGTTGCAATGGTACTTCCCTTAAGAGTTATAACTGACAACTCCCTTGTTAAATCAAATTGGAAATTTCTAATTTTATTAGCAAACTGGGAAGATATGAAACAATGCGATGATCCAGAATCAAATAATGCATTTCCTAAACTTGAGGAAACCATTAAATTACCTTCTACCACGTCTTTCGGAGCTTCTACCTCAGTAGTAGTGATAGCATAATCTTGGCTTTGATCCCTTGGTCGTTTCAGAGGTAAGTTCTCCTGACTCTTAGTAAATTCATTTGAATAATGCCCCATCTCCATGCAATTGTAGCACTAAACATTGGTAGCTTCTTTCTTCCCCTTGCAATCACGAGCTTGGTGGCCTTTTTCACCACACTTGTAATAGACTCCTGTTCCCTTCAAGCAAGTACTGGGGTGTTTCTTACCACATTTACCACAGGATGGATATTCAACCATTCCCTTATTCCCCTTATTTCCATTACCAAACTAATCCAGAGGTATCTTCTTCTCTTGCTTTGCTTTAAAGTCATAAGACTTAGATAATTCCTTTTCGGTCTGGATATCACATGAGACAATGTCTTCGTACGATGAAAAGGATTGTGAGACTAAAGCTCAACGGAGAAATTGGTTTAAACCATAAAAGAAACGATCAATCTTACTTCTTGGGTTATGTATATAATATCCAGCATACCTTGCTAACCTTGTAAAGATAGCCTCATACTTTGCGACATTCTCATCCTCCTATTGTCTCAGACTCAGAAACTGCCTTTCCATATCTGCTCGGTGGTCGCGAGGAAAGTATTTTTCTAAAAACAGATCTTTGAACTCCCTCCATTCCATATTTGATACTTCATCATCTTTCTTCTTATTTTGAATCAATGAACACCATTGATCAGCATCTCCAGTGTGGCGATAAACTGCCATGACTACTTTTTCCCTTTCACTACTCCCCAAAGCCTGAAATATTTTCTCTAGGGAAAATTTACATTGCTCAGCTACTAAGGGATTTGTACTCCCATTGAACGTTGGTGGTTGTTCATCATGAATCGATCTAACATTGATCCTCCATGCTGCGGATCAGGGTACTCCATATGGGTAAGGTTATTATTCATAACCTGAGTGAGTTGTCCCAGTTTGGTGATTAGCTGATCGGCGCCAGTTGCATCACCAGCTCCATTATAATTATCTTGAACAAGAGGTCAATCCCTACATGGAGTGCGTGCATTGATATGGTTTCCACTTCTTCCACTAGGCGCCATTTCTAAACAATGGCATAAACTAGATCAGTTTGTGAATCAAAATACATAATCCCATACTTATAAAACACTTAACATAAATTGAACTATTTAGGGATATAATCCATAATCATAAGAATGTTTTATTTGAGAATTATATACAAATAAACCCTTCATAATGATTTTTAAAGAGAATGAGAGTTATCCTAAGCATATCCCCCGGAGGTGTCGTAACCAAGAGTGCAGCAAGGCCCGTTGTTGTGCACCAGTTCCCTTTCGAGTCTAGATCAAAGCGGTGTTTTCGGGTTTTACCCCAAGGTACATCTATTCCAGAGCCGCCTCTACCTACTCGTTTCCAAATAGGGATGTATTTCTTGGAAAACTCACAAAATCTCTACAGTACCAAAATTCTAGGAAGTTTTTCTATACTAATCCTCAAAGTCCATCTTAAATCTATGTGTTCTAATTAGAGTTTATCTAAATCTAGCTTCCAAGGTCTGTACTAAACTTCCTTTGATACCAACTGTAACGCCCCGACCCTAGTTACCTAGAGTCAGTGCAGTATTACATAACATTGGCATGATCACAAGAAGGATCAAATCTCGAAAGACCGATTGGTTTAGTAGCATTGGAAACACTAGATATATTCATTAAGTTTTACATGACATCATAAAGTGAAAAACTAATAAAACAACATATTGTCTCCATATTCCACATTCATATCCCAACATAATATCCCTGCAGGTCATTCATAATTTACTTCTTCACTTCATGGGGAAAATAAAACATAGAAAAGGGGTGAGCTCAAATGCCCAGTAAGGATAATAATATAGCGTAAACTTTCATAAATAAGAATAAATATTTAAGGCAATGTATAACAAAAACGAAAGCCTTTTAAACTTGAACTTCAACATAGTATGGAAAAAATAAAATAAAATAATGCCATTTAATTATTCACATGGATATTCTACTAATCGAATAATCACATGCAATATCAATAACCACTTTCATAATGATGGAATGCATAATGCCAGACTATCATAACCACATAGCCAAGGCCTCGTGCCAAGGCTACAAATAATATTTTCCAAGTCCTTGTGACAAGACACTAGTTTGTCTCATGAGACCTACCGATGCATCGAGGAGCTATAGCGGGCACCACCCGTCACATATTAAGTTCAATGCATTCCCATATGAAAAGGTTTAAACATAACATAAACATTCGTATTAAAACTAGCATACGAAATGTCAATTAATTTCACCATAAAATATGAATGGTTTAAAAATAACACATCCACAGTCAAACATATCAAAACACCTTCAATACAATATAGAAGTTTTGTATCATAATAAATCAACTACAAAAAAGCATAAAATCCATCAAAGGATGTTGACATAGATGAAATCAAAACTATTTTTAGAGAAATATGTCTTTCAATTTTTGAAATCATTTAAGAGTCATATATTTATAAAATAAAACATTTTAATTGAAAATATTCTTATAATCTTGTAAGGGAAGCTTCTATGATTTTATAACGGTGGAAAATTGCCACACCCGCCGTATAAGTTAAAAAAACATTATTACCTTAATTTTGTTGAAAAGGTTAAAAAGAACCTTATTTGGAAAACGACGGAAAGATTCCTTTATAAACCTCTTATAAAAAGTCAAACAAGGGTATAAATGAATTTAACCCATATTCTTTTAAATAGTAAAAATGTTTTGAAATACATTTTTAGGAAACATGGATGTGGATGATAAAGAGATCCCATTAGATTATTACGTATAAACAATCTCAGATAATGAAGAGATTGTGAAATAACCCTTACCTTGTACTTTTCCTTGGTTGGGGTAAGTTAACCTCCTGTATAATGGTGAAATAATTGTTATTAAATTATACAAGAATCATATATATTAATATGATATCATATATGATCTTTTAACATTGATTTGTTAATAATATCTTAGAATTATCGTCGTTTCGGGTGTTAACTTACTCGTTTTCTTTTATATGTTTTGTTACATAAGACGTGTTTGTTATGGATAGGTTTTATCTTATTCATATACAGAATGATATCAAGTCCTTAAACATAATTTTTAAATAATCAAATGATAATTATACTTGAATGGATACGATGGAGAATGAATCTCATCGCGTTCGTGGAGACGGTAGTCCGTACGCAAGCATGAGCGACAATATCATTCTTTTGATATTAAAATAATATATAAATGGATGGTATATCATATATACAGAATCATTAAAATGTTATATTTATTATTTACATGAGTTACACATCATTATTATACCCATCCAAATAATAATATATTGAATAATAATTACACCACGACATGGAGACGGTAAGCCGTACGTACGCACGTATGGTGAAATGTTATTCAGAGGGTGGATAGAATACTGAATATGGTTGTACCATATTTATAATAACATCACAGTACATATAAGATACTGGAATTATTATTTTAGAATGGTAATAACAAAGAAAGAAGAAGTGGAAGAAGATAGGAACTTGAAAAGGGGTGGTGAAAACATTACCTCTTCTTCGGGTTATTCCTTTTGATTTGATAAAAAGGAATCCTTAGGTTGGATTTAGGATCAAACTAAGGACTCTAGGTTGTAGTGAGGGAAGTTGATAGAGTATTGGGACAGAGTTTGGCCGAACCAAAAGGCTTTTAAGGTGTGATGAAATGAGAAGGAGGAGTGCCCTTTTATAAGAGGGATGAGGGGCACCTTTGAAAAGCTAGAAAAATAAATTTATAATAAATTAATATTATGTTTCTAATGGATCCAAAGTTTATTATTTAAATGTTAAGGTGGGGATAGGTCGAAAACCATTCAACCAATAGAATTTAGACAGGTTTGGGTTACTATATTAACCTTATCTTTTAGTTTTAACTCTTAGTTAATTAGTTTGACATTTACCATGTCACTGTTTATTTTTATAATATATAGTTAATAAACATACTATATACATCCAAGAGACCCCCAAGTGGGACATTAATGATGAACCTATCATGATATAAGTCTCTTGGACGAACCGTATATTTTTAGGAATTTAATATCAATTAATAATATAATATTTTTTTTAAAACTCGTTTTTGCCAATTTTGACACTATTCAATAATTGATTTTCGTGAAACCCATAACAGAATTATTACATCGACCAAAGTTAATTAAATCAATCATAACATGTCATATTATCCTATAAAATTATTTTAATTTATTAAAAGTCTCAAATTATATTTATTTGGGAATTTATAATATCAATTATTTTAATTTTTCACAATTATGGTAATTACTACATCATCATTCTGTCATAAATAAATTAAATTATTTAAAGTCAAAAAATTAAAAATAAAATATCATTATGTATTAAATCTTATTATCTTTATAATGAATATTTAAAATCGAATTTATCTTATGTATAACCCTATATTAAAAATGTTTTAGTAAATAATCATTGATTTTAACTCTTTTAACTCTTCTTTGAATTAAATAATAATAAATGTCCTAATCTAATCCAAGTGGACCTAAATGATAATATTTTATTCCTAAGGTTATTTCTGGTCGAGATACACTTGTCCAATAGAATTAGGACACATATTACGGTAATATTAATATGATTTTTACCCTTAATTACCCTATTTTACTTTTAACTGTGGTAAATAAAAGTAAAAAGATACTATTCACCAAAAATTATTTTCAACTCATTGAACCACATTTTACTTCTTGATATTAACCGTTTCTCTCGGATTTTCGAAATTACATTCACAGAAGCGGTAAAAATATGTTTTATGAAAAATTCAATTTTTTAACTACCACTTAGTAGTTTCACTATTCATAAAAAATTGAAGTATTTGAGAACAATGCCAAAATTTCACCCTAAGATATAATTGATATTCCGAATACAAAAATGATGTCTATTTTACAAAATTCCAAACATATAAGTTTCAATAATTATTTTGTAATTAATTCCCGCTGTTACAACAAATAGCGTGTTTTTAAGAAACAATATATACCAAAAGATTGACAATTGTTTAGGTCCAATTTCAAAGTGAAATTAATTCTAATGAACACCATTGGATAAAATGGTAAAAATATATTCTAAATATACATTAAAACCACTCAAATTCATAATTTATCAATATAAATTATTTCGATTAAAAATGTTGTTTTTAATTAAAATTTAGTAATTTTCACTATTCATCAAAATATTAAAGTTATCCGAAAAGTACCAAAACTTCACCTTAGGCTAAATTCGATATTCTGAATCCAAAAATTAAGTCCATTTTGAAATATAAAATATATATAATTTTTAAAATTAGGTACTACTATTAATAACGGTTAGTTTGATCGGTTGTGGTGTGTGTTAGAACTCGATGTTGCTTACAACACACGCTATCGCATTATTCAAAGAGAAACGTACCGTAAAAGCTTGGGGTGTTACAGTCACCCAGTCATTTTATTAATTCAATGATTCAAACTGGGTACATCATTTTTTTCAATGACGTAGAGACAACTGGAAAAACCACATTGAGTTGTGATTGATTTAACTCAATATTTTATTTTGAGTAGTTTTATATCTTTCACAATCATTATCATCTTTTCACCATCATCATTCAGAACAAAAACTGTCAGTGGTTACATCATCCATAACTGGGTAGGAACCTACATTCTAAAAGGAGGTGGTTGATTGGGGTTTTAGGCCCAACGACACATAGGGACTCACATCGGTTGAGAGTTTGGGAGGATGAGATCATTATAACCTTTTATGGGGGAATTGTTTCCTATATTGGAAAATGATTATGGATTTAAGATATGATTTATAATATCTTCGTAATATCAATATGGTATCAGTTATACTTACAAAATTATCATGGGTTAAAAATATTTATGTGACAAGAAAGGGGATCTCATGGGTTCATCCATATGTATGTATTTGAGGTTCATTATCCATTTCATAGTGACGAATAGATACTTATATAATAGGTTGTATAACCATGTTCTTTGGAAATTTCTTTTAGGTAGGGAGATGATAAATATTCTGAGGAGGGGATTAGGCCATTATGAGGAATCCTTTGTTTCCTAGTTATTACAAGAATGAAAACCCTCATAACTTGTTAAAACCATGCATTTTAACATTATATCGAGATGAAATATATTTGTGAAACGAGGCACCAATTTTTGAGCTTGAGTCTTGAAGAGATGTCCCAGATATCCAAGTTATAGTAGGAATCAGAGTTATCATAGTTAGTTCACACCCGTAAGACTATACCCAAGTTAGATTCCCTAATTTTCAGGGGTGTTTCAATCATGCCACTCATTAGGGATTACAAGCTAAAATTTTCATGGTTAGTGGAGATTCTTTAAGAGAATGAGATGACCATTGTAACTCCATAATCCCACATGATCCATGTTCGATGTGAGAAATATGGGATAATATGTATTCATTCTCATTGGATATTGATGCAAGGCCTATGTAATATGGTTCCCTTAGTATATTTTAATTTGAAGCTAGATCCATAGGAAGGCATCCTACTTTTCCATGTTATAGAAAGAATCAATGTTCACGTAAATAATTTGTTTTGATCATTTTACCAACTAATGAGTAAGGATGATCATCCAAGGGGAATAATTTAGTCTTACTGGTTGAAATGTCTAATATAATTAGTGGATTAAACTGATATGAATTCCTATTTCTGTTTGGGATTTGGGATTAAGAAGTCATCTAATGTATCCTAGTTATGAAATTAAATATAATCATCAATTTTTAGTGGTCTAGGGATTACACACTGACGTTTCTCAGGTGTACAAGTCATATCTTATTACTCCACTAGTCAGGGATTACATGTTGAGGATTCCCTTATATTTATAGAAACTTATGAAGAAAAAGATACGATTCGTGAAACTCCCTAATCCATTATGAGTTATACTCAGTGTGAGAAACAAGGGATATTAAATAATTAGTATCAATTAATATGGACATCGGTCTTATGTACTATGATGTACATTTTGGGTTTTGAATGTAGAGATCAGGCCATGAGGACGGATCAAACTTATCCGGATTATTCTAGGAATCACTTTCATCATTGTTCAGTGGCTCGAAGCTTAAACACTTACATTTCAATGGTATACAAGACATAAAATATTATTCTTATATTGGTGGATTACATGTTGAGGATAAAAAATGTTATCAAGTTTTAGGATTCCCTTATGACCTTGCCTGTATTCCACATGAGATGGGATGATTGTTTGCTTGACATTCCTTAATTATCCGCTTTACATGTCAGAGGATATCATTATGTCATGGATTCAAGCAATCTCATGACCCGGTTGACATGTCTATGGGATTCTAAAAATCTAGGATGGAATGTTAGTGGGTTCCATCATGATCCAGGGTGACGCATCCAAAGTAAATTGAAACACTATGTTGGTTGATCATATAATCCATCGCATGACCCATGGTGGATTATCTAGAGGGTGTGGCATAATCTAGGTAACCTAACCTGGTGTCATAGTTAGAGCTTTCTAGAATGCTGGTAGGATGTCGTGAGAGTTGATGATAAATAACTCGGAGTGTGGCATGTAACACATGTTGACATATCTAGGGGTCATCACGAGACCCGACTGGTGTTCCTTGAGGGTGTCATAGGAGTTAGTTGAAATACATTGGTGATATCATGAGACTCGAATGGAATGAACTATTTTCACCAGGTGATCAAGATCACATATCTACAGTAAATCTCATGGTCAGTCTGGATAACCCATAGAGTTTCACAGACTTGTTTGGAATTCCCAAGGGGTGCCATATGACATTATCAAACATGTCCAAGGGAGTTTTTGTGATCCAAATAGTATGTCGAAGGGGTTTCACTTGATCTACGAAACATGTCCTTGTGATGTTTTAGTATCATGGTGGTTCATCAGAAGAACATATGAATTAGCGTATATGTTCATTATATATTTATCTTGTTTATTATTAATTTTTATAGCCAATATATTGTGAATTTCTTAGGTTTTTTCAGTATTACCTTATTTCAAGTCTCAGATTATCTAAAAGATGGGGTGGGGTATTCTTCATGTGACCCGCTAGAATTCTTTCACATGATCTATGAGTGTTCACATGAAGTGAATTATGCAATATCCATGATCTCTCTAGATATTACATGGACCTTACATGGTGGTAATATTTGATGGTCATGAGATTAGATACTCTGAGAAATATGATCTAATTCAAAGGTGTTCTGGTGCGTCCAAATAAAAAAATGCAACCCTTCTACCTGGCTCAATTTTTATGCTATGGTGGGGGATTTATAGGCCTCACCACCTTGATTATTCAGCAATTTGTGTGTTTTATATCATGCAAATACTTTCTAGAGTTAGTTGGAGGGCCTCGATGTCATTATTTTTCATTAGGTCCTACCAAAAATTTCTTAGGTGGCATCACATTTCTTTCAGCAGGTGCAATACCATCCTATAATTTTTTTCTTTATTGGATTATTTCCAATTGATGAGGTCATGTTTAATCCCTCTAACATGCAAAGGTACCTTCATATAGTATGTTTTAAATGTCCACCTTCTATCAGGAGATTATGAAACCAGTTGAAAGGCATTTTCATGGTCTCAAGGGACTCATTATGGACATTCCATGACACGTGGATGGCTTTTCAGGGGCCTTTGTGAGATCAATTTTCCCTGAGGAGGGGTCCTTAGAGTCCCTTACACCGGAGGCCTATATTACACATGATTTTTATGACCATCAGAGGATCTCAAATTCATTCTCTATTTATTTACATTATTTATTTCACAATGGATGGAGAGTTTTGAAGGTTTTTCGGGTGTTGATGAGGATGATCATTTTACCACTTGGTGTTATGTCGTGTGACCAAAAAAGTTCATGTAGATATGCATGCACAAATCATTGAAAATTTCACCTGATTTTCTTCAATGAGAAAAAAGTGGAGCATGTGGTTTCTTGTGCATACATGCAACCCTTCAATGGATGATGATGAGAAGACATATGGCTTTTGAGAAATGGGTCAGGAATGTCGTCAGGTTCTTTTAGAGTCATACAGGTTTTCTGAAGAACATCGTGTGACTTCTACAGCAATGAGAGGCTCCCACCTCCTCCCTATCCATTTACTTCTTCTATTCTTCCAATTTTGGGGAGGTCATGAGTATTTTTTCATGCTATCGAGATCAACTATTCTATTCATCGACGATACATCAAGAGTAATTCATGATTGTAAGAGGCACCCACATTTTTCATGTTTTCTCTATATTTTCTAAGGGAAAATGGCTGGTTTTCCATGAATACACAATCTTATAAGACAATTGACCCGGGGGGAGCATATATAGTTGCTTTCACATGATCAACAATTTTCCGGGGTGACTCTATGCAATCTGAATGGGATTGATTGAAGGGGCTTTGTGGGATCTGGCGTAGTTCATGCACTATTCATGACCATTCAAATGAATATATGATGGTCATTTGATCATGTGTATTTTATGGGATTACATGATCTATGGGTCTATGGACACATTCTTCTCCCATTGTTTGGTTGGAAAGATATCACTAATTTTCATTTATTTATTCCTTTTATATTTTGGTGATGCTCATTTTGCGTGAATCAACATGCATTAAAGTATCAGTTGTATATATTTCTACTGACTCCATTTTGTGTACTTTTATACATTTCATCCAACTCCCTTCATAATTTCCAATGTTACATGAGGTTATCCTTTCCCTCGATAAATAATTTTACATCACAAAATGTTTCACAAACTCACAAATTTATCAAACATCATCATATTGTATTGATTATTTAGAAAAACAATTCATGATATATTTTTTATTTGTGGTAGTTAAGTACATTTACATATGATACGTGGTGTTTCTAGTATGACTAAAAGTTCATGTTTTTTGTTAAAATTTATATTTTTAGTCAAAACTTGGATCACATACTAAGAATAAAGAAAACATACTTTGATTGTCTTGATGATTTAAGACAATTATTTTTTATTAATTTTTGGAATATAGAAATATACTGAAAATTAATCCAATAAAATCTATGATTAGTGTGACACAAAATAGGGTATTTTCAGTATAAATGTATCATTTTTTTCTCACAATAGTCATCAAATAGATTAAATCACGATAACATTCTAAGGATATATTACAACATTAGGGAAATGTTTTTTGTTTGGGATGTGTATTAATTAACCACCTTTCAATATAGAACCCGATGTTTATGGTATGAATGAAATTGTACATTTCATTAATAATTGATATTTTAATTCAAAACAAGTAACATATTCTAAAAACCAAGAAAACACACTCTGGTTTTATTTATAATTTAGGATAATAAAATGTGATTCATTTTTAATGTATAGGAATAAGCCTTGTAATGACCCTCACTTATAGTACCACATGATAGTTCCAAGACTAGTGGAGCATCAAAGGACCTTTGGAAAATCTCTCTATATGAGATAGGCTACTATGTAGAAGAAAGGGTATGAGGAGTTATGATGGGGAGAATACACACTCATATCACAGTTGAAAAATAGTGAAATTAACAAATAAACGTCCATAACAAAATAATCAGACTAAATAGAAAAATTAGACATCTAAATTTAAAAAATTAAAATAAAAAATCTATACTATCATTGTAATGCCTAAGACTTAAACTCCTAGATCTTTTTCCATAAATATGTAGTTTACATACTCCCTTTGATACTGGTTGTAAAATCCTAGAAAATATAAAAAATATTATAGCATCCTATATATTTCGAAGGATCATTTCAGGATTATGGATTTTGAGAATTAAGAAACACCCTAAACTAATAAATCACATGTATTTATCAACTAATGGCCATGTTTTAATTATAACTAGTGAAACAATGTTTAACACGTCGACATTTTTCATGTCTATTCTATATAACCGATGTGAAAACTTTAATGATCAATATGTCATGTCAGTTATTTTATAATGGATGTGATATATCGATCAGGATCCTTATTTTGCGTCGATTATAATATAACTGACGTAAAATATTTGGAGATTTTATTTTTGATGTCGGTTATTGTATAATTGACGTGAATATCAAATATGGTGCACTTTATCACGTCGGTTCTAAAATAACCAACGTTATAATGGAAATCTCGGTGCTTTATCAGGTCGGTTATAAAAAACCGACGTGATAAATCCAATATCAGCAATTTATCACGTCAGTATAAAGTGACATATATCAAGTCAGTTATAAAATAACCGCCATGATAAATAGTTATATACATCGGTTATTAAATAAGAGAAATTATAATATTTAAAAAAATAGTTTATCATGGAGGTTATTAAATAATCGACGTGATAAATATTTTAAATGATTTATCACACCCCGTATTCAGTCATTCTATTTTCTTCGATCGGGTGACCTAAGACTTGTCTTTCTCGCGTGGAAAACCTAGAATCGAATCATCAAAATTGTGCCCTCCAGTCTCATTTTTTCCAACATCATTCTTCATATTTATTATTTTCACATCTATCAAGTCGACTCATATCACTCATGTAAGCCTCACACGACTCCTTTTCAGTTTTTTTGTGATTCCCAAAACTAATTTTCTGAGATGTAAATTTTTCTTTAGTCTTTCTATCATGGTTATTTTCATAGTGTTCAACCATACCATGCTAAATGAATTTCTAGTAAAATAAACATATGTAAGTTATGTCATGCAAGTTTACAATTTTTGGGTGTTCTATCATGTGTGTGCACCTACAGGGGGTTTCCAAGGGGTGGGGTGGGGGGGGGGGTTGGGAAAGTGGGTGGGGATGTCCAGGGGTTGGGTGGGCTGTCCAGATGGGTGGGGGTGTCCAAGTGGTGCCTAAGGGGGTGGGGGTGGTGTCCATGGGGGAAGCGAGGGTTGTCCAAGGGGGTTGGGGGTGTCCAAGCGGGGCGTCGGCTATTTAAGGAGGTGGGGGTCTCTAGAGTGTTTGGGGGGACGTCTAGAGAGTTCGGGGGGGAGTGGGGAAGTCCAGGGGGGCAGTCCAAGGGGGTGGGTGCCTGTCTGGAGGGTTTGGGGGTTATCATGGGGGTCTTTCCAGAGGGTTGGGGTGTCCCTGGGGGTAGGGGTGGGGGTGGTGTCCAGGAGGGGTGGGGGTGTCCAAGGGGTTGGGGGATGTCAATAGTTGTGGGGGCTGTGCAGGGGGTGGGGGATGTCCAGAGGGGTGGGGGATGTCCAAGGGGGTGGTGGTGTCCAGGCGGTGTCCAAGCAAGTGGGGGTGTTGTCCAGAGGGTTCGAGGGGGCTATCTAGAGGGTTGGGGGTGTCCAGGGTGTCCATGGTGGTGGTGGTGGGGGTGATGAAAGGGGGGGGGGGGGTTGTCCAAGGGGGTGGGGTTTCCAAGTGTTGGGGCATGTACAGTGGTTTTGGGGGGTTGTCTGGGGGGCTGTCTAGATGGTTGGGGGTGTTCAAGCGTGTAAGAGGTGAGGGTGGTGTCCAGGAGTGGTGGGGTGTCCCATGGGTGGGGGGGATGTCTAGAGGTGTGGGGGGTTGTCCACTGGGTGGGGGGCTGTCCAGAGGGGTGGGGGCAGTCCAAGGGGGTGGTGGTGTTTAGGGGGTGTCCATGGGGTGGTGGTGTCCAGGGGTGTCCAAGGGGTTGGGGGTGGTGTCCACGGGGGTGGGGATAAGTGTCAGTTCGGATTAATTATTGCATCAGGGTTTGTGATATTATTACATAATTATTGTATTCATTAATTGATATTTATCTATAATTTATTAGTGTTGTTTAAGAGGGTGGGGTTTGTGTCTATGGTGGTGGCTGGTTGTATCCAAGTGGGTTGGTACAGTCTATGTTTGAGGTTTCAACTATGATTTTTAGGGATTCAAGTTTTTTGAAAAGATGAGGGGTGTGGCAATATGATTCTATTTGGTTATATATATTTTGATCAGTCATTGACTATGAGAAAATTAGGTGTTATGGGGGAGAATATTTTGTGGTTTTCAAAGATGTGTAGTTATTCTGACCTCATTGTGCCGTGATGATAGGCTTTACACTATGATTTTATCTCTCAGAGTATTAATTTTAAATTTTATTTGATTATCAGGTTTACTATATTTTCTCCAATATTCAATCAACCATTGTAGGCCCTATGGTTTTCTTCGATTACATGGAGTTTCCATAAATAAGTTACTTATTCTATTTTATTCTTCCATTATTCATTGTTTCTTTTTTTTCTTCATCCACTTATTCATCTCGTTCATTCCTTCTATTATTAGGAATGATTTATCATTTTTAAATTGATAGTTTAATAGTAATAGATGTGGTATAGGGTTATTAAGATGGGTGGGGGTGTCCAAGAGGGTGGGGGGATTTCTAGAGGGGTCTGGGGCTGTCCAAGGGGGTGGTGGTGTCCAATGGGGTGGGGGTGGTGTCCAAGGGGGTGGGGGTGTCCAGGGGTTTGGGCGGTGTCCAGTGGGGTTTCCAATGGGATAGGGGTGGGGTGGTGTCCAAGAGGGGTGGGGTGGTGTACAGGGGATAGGGGTGGTGTCCAGGGGGTGGGGGTGTTCAGAGGGGTGGGGGGGGGGCTTTCCAGATGTTTCAAATCATTAGGACCTGTGTAATTTTTATTAGTGAATGTCTACATATTTAAATATTCATACTTCATTTTTCTTTTTTATGGAAGGGTGAATTTGGTATCAAGTTGCACCAGGATGCATTCTTTTAGAACATTATGAAGAAAGGATCCATGGTGAATTCAAAACTATTATATATGACTATATTTTCCTTTTAAAATCATATTCAAGAATATTTTTTTCAATACGAATAGATTTTTTTTATATTTCAAAATTGTTTTACATTAAAATTATGATTTTTTTCATATAAACATATATTTGTATTATCTTAAAAATATGTATAATTTTGATATTTTTTATAGGTAATAATGAGTCGATGATGGATTACGGCTCATCGAATGAGTAATGAATATGAGGAAGGTGTTGATGACTTTTTGGAATTTTCTAAACGAAATGTTCTAAGTATTGAATTTTTTTTCATTCCATGCTTAAAATGTATGAATATGAAGAAGTAGAAAATTAGAGAGATAAAAGATCATATGATTTGTCATGGTTTTAATCTGAGTGACAGCCTTTTGATTTGGCATGGTCAAACTGGACGGAATGTCACTGGTGATGATGATTCACAAGTTCTTGACTCTAATGGAATTGAAGCAATGATTAGCGAAATTATAGCTTAAATAATTGAGATAGATCTGACAGTTGCACGTCTATATGGTGATGCTGAAAACCCATTATATCCTAGTTGTACATATTTTATGGTTTTTTTGGGATTTTTAAGATTTATTAACCTGAAGGAAAAACAAGGATGGAGTGACAGATGTTTTATAGAGCTACTCTAATTGATGAAAGATATTCTTCTTAAAGAAAATGATCTTCCAGATTCACATTATATGGCCAAGAAAATATTATGCCTGATGTGATTGGGATACAAGAAAATACATGTCTGTCCTAATGACTTTATGATATATAGGAAGGAATATAAATTTCTATCAGAGTGTCCTAAATGTGGGACATCACTGTATAAGGTGAAAGAAAAATCATAGGCTAACGTAGAGATTAAAAAGATCCCTTCAAAGGTTTTTTGTATCATCCTATAAGTCATCATTTGAAATGTTTATTTGCTAATTCACATTATGCAAAATGTTTAAGATGGCATGCTGATGAGCAGTAATGTGATGGAAAAATACATCATCCAGCTGATTGTCCACAGTGGAAGAAAATTTATGAGTGGTATCCTACATTTGGAAATGAAATTAAAAGTCTCAGACTAAGGTTGTGCACAGATGGAATGAATCCAAATTGAACCCTCAGTAACACACATAGTTTGTGGCATGTTTTATTGGTAATTTACAAACTCTACCATAATGTTTGTATGAAGAACAAATATGTCATGATGAGTATAATGATCTTTGGACCGAAGCTACCCAACTATGATATTAATTTTTTCTTGTTACCATTGATTTATTATTTTAAACTTTTATAGGAGTATGGTATTATGGTGTATGATTCTTATAAAATGGAATATTTTCAACTGCATGTAGTGATTTTGTTCACTATAAATGACTTCCCATCATATGGAAATTTCTCTCGATACAGTGTTAAAGGGCATAAAGCATGTCCATTACGCAAACAACATACTTCATATTGTCCACTGCCTCATGGGAGGAAAATAGTGTACATGCAGCATCAAAATTTTTTCATATGGATCACTCTTATAGAAGACTAAAAAAGGAATTAAATGGCTCATAGGAATATGATATTGCTCAAAAACCATTATCCCCTGATCTGTATTTTGAGAGGGTGACAAACATTGATGTGACATTATGAAAGACATAGAAATATGGTAATGATATACATATTTAGAAGAAATGGTCAATATTTTTAGAGCCGCCATTTTGAAGACATCATGAAGTTAAACATAATTTTGATGTCATGAATGTGGAGAATAATATATGTGATAGTTTGATTGGAACATTATTAGATATTGATGGACTGACTAAATATGGGTTGAATGCAAGATTAGACATACTATCAATGAGAATATGTTTGTAGTTAGCTCCCACTCTTAATGGAAGACGAACATTTACTCGCCTATCTTTTCATACATAATCGAAGAAGGAGAAAATTAGCTTTCGTCAGTGTCATCATGATATCAAAGTGCACTAAGCTTATTCTTCAAATGTAAAAAATATTACCTCATTGAAGAACTTGAAGTTGATAGGTTTAAAATACCATGATTTTCACATCATGATGCAAAAACATCTACCAGTTTCAATAAATGGAATACTTCCCATCTATGTCAGAAAAACTATAATGAAGTTGTGTTATTTTTAAAATTCAATTTGTAATAAGGTGATTCATGTGAATGCTCTGAACATTTTGGAAAAGGATGAAATTTGTATACATTGTCAATTGGAAATATATTTTCCACCAACTTTTTTTGATATAATGGTGCATTTAATGATTCATATGGTTTGTCAAATAATGCATTGTGGACCTGTATATCTTTGTTGGATATAAACTTTTGAATGGTATATGAAAATATTGAGGGGTATTTTAAGAATCCATATCTACCTGAAGCCTCCATTATTGAAAAGAATATTTCTGAGGAGGTTGTAGTGTTTTTTTTGAGATACATGATTGCGGCATAGCACATAGGTTTGCCTCCATCTCAATAGGAACAAGTTAATAATGAGGGAAATGGGATTTTTGGCTTGAAAGTAAAATCATTGTTAGGTAGACAGATGAAGAAGTTAGAATCATACATCTTGAATAACATCATTGATGATCAACCTTATATCACATTGGAAATTAATGATTTGAAACAACGTCATCCAAAAAAAAGAAATTTGGATATTGAATGAGCAAAACAAATCTTTTTTTCATTGTTTAAAAAGAACATGCTTGGTTGATAAGATGTAGTAGAGACTTTAAAATGGATAGTTGGTGGTCCATGATTAAATGTGATAACACGGTCATGTTCTTGTAGGACCCCGGGACACCCTAAGAGGGGAGGGGTGAATCAGGGTGTCAACTGTTTCTTTTAAAAACAAGGATCTTGTTCCCTCATTGGTAGAAACTAGTTAAACATGTATGATGAATATTATCAGCAATGAAACATTCACATGAAAAGAGACGACACAACAATTTTTACTTGCTTCACCACTAAGGGCCTCGTCCAAGGAGCATACACCGACAATTTGTCGGTCATACAAAATTACACTAATCATCACTAGTTTTAGATTACAATGGTTTGGGAACAGTCACTCTATTCGAGGATCACTGCCTTTAAAAAGGTTTAGGGATAGCTCACTGCTTCCCTCAGGTCACTCACGTTGACTCCCCCTAGCTCACTGCCCTTGGTGAAGTGACACTCAGTTTATATACATGACGACCTCTTCATCATTGCATAATAATGAATCCCCTGTTGTATGTAGATACTCTATTGAAGTACAAATCTCAACAGTAGATGAATCTCACTTTGCGCTGAGGGTACCAGGAAATCATCCATCTTTCATACAGCTTCAAAAGGACAGATGTACTTTAACAACCTTGGCGCGCTTCTCCAAGCCTGGCGTGCAAGTCACTTGCGAGGTACAAATTTGGCGCGTAGGTGACAGCAACCCACTTGCATGACAATGCCTCCTTCAACTCCAAACTTGCGCGACATGACGCCTTTAACTCCCCAACCGCCTTGGTCGCACATCCAACAACCGGCGCGCAGCCTCTACTTGTGCGACCCAACAACCACTTGTGAAATGCAACCACTTGCAAGATGGGAGATTGAAATATCTATAAGTCTTAAACTTGGTTGAAAATAAGGTGGGGTAGTCCTCTATTTATAGGAAAAATGGACCCCCTGCGCGGTGGCACACAAGCATCCTCACGGCGTGCAAGTCCCGGCACGCAGCTCCAACAGCCCTAGCCATTGTCGCGCTGCTTACTTGCATGATCAGCCCAATACATGTGTGAACTACATTAATTTTACATATTTTGAAGTTCTGATCATGAAGAAAAACCAGTGCGCAAGTTTCCAAACCTCATAGACATTGGCATCCAAGTCCTTTCTCAGCACACATGTCACTTGCGCAACCAGCCCAAAACTTGTGCGACCTTTTATCCCTTTGCCATGATTCCATGTTCTGATCTTTAAAAAACAATGGTGCATAGGTTTCCTCTCCTTCATGAACATGACTTGAAATTCTCTTTTCCAAAAACACTTTTCTCCATTTGTCGATTTTCAGGCCCAAAAAATTGGCAAACACTGGGAAATGACGTCACCTTCAATACTGTTGTCTGCTTGAACTGTAGGATCACTTTACTGGATCACATTCTGAACTTCCACTGAGGATTTTCATAAAACATATAACATAATCCAATTCATGAATAAAATACCATGGTTCCATCAATTATGATATTAATGGCTCTATATTTCAAACGAATGATCAGTACGACAAAAGTGCAGTTCAGAATAGTTGTGTATTGGTGTTTGCAGAAGCAATGCATTTTTCTAGTGCTAAGTACAAAAACACAATTTGTGCATCAAGAGCATATTATGGAGTGATTAAAGACACGTGGGGGGTTTCTTACCTTAAAATTAAAGTTTATGTTTTTAACTGTAAATGGTTTATTGGTAACATAGTGTCAGACACGATGAACATGGAATGATAGTTCTTAATATGAATAGATTGGAAGACACAACTAATTCTTTTATAATGGAAACAGATTCAAAACAAATTTTATATACAGTAGATCAATAAGATATGCCGTGGTCTGTTGTTTTGCGAGGGAAAAAACAATATGTTTGTGAGGATGAACTTGATAATGATGCTGATTTATGTGATATCCCTACTTTTGTGGAAAGAATAACAGAACATAATGATTCGAATGTTGATGACATGGTTTGTTCCATAAGAAAGGATCACGTCGAAGGAATTTGGTAAAAAAAATCCATTTGTACATTCCTAAAATTACAGGTATCATTTGTTTATTTAATGTTTACATTTATTATTTTGATAAAATGTTAATTATTGAAATTCTGATCTTTATTAAAACAAGTATTTAAACAAAACAAGTATAATATTTTGTTGGTTTTAATTTTGTTTAGTTTAATTTATCATATTTACCATTACATAAATTATATATCTATTATTTTTTTGGTGACAATGAATTTACCATGTTTACCAGGGTTACCAGGTTTACCATGTTTACCATTGTTACCATCTTGACCATCTCTACCATATTTACCATTGTTTAACAAGATTACCATATTAACCATGTTTACTATTACATAACTTTGTACAATTTTCTATTTTCTGATTACAGTTGTATTTTAATATTTGAATTTTTATATTTTGGGAAATAAAGTTTGTTTTTTTGATTTGATGGATAATGAAAGATCAATCAGTCAACCAACCACATTATTTTGGATATGAGCATATTAGCCATACCTATGTGAAGGAACATTCACATTCTCCTCTTTAGGTTCCCTAATCTTCCTCATTTGCTCCCATTATGACAATGATTTCAGGAGTTCGTAAACATGGGTGCACATGTGTAAAATAATTGTCACTTGACCGTATGCAGGATTAGACTATACTCGTTGATTTTTATGAGGATGATATTTCTAGAGGTCCAAATGCAAAAGATTTTAAGCATTTTGTATCAACAAAGGGTTTGAGAAATGTAAGCATTTTGTATGATGACTAGAGAAGTGTGGACAAGAAGATAATATCACAGTTGTGGGAGATGATTTTAGTAAGATATTTTTCTATTGTTTCCAATTATTTAAATGTTTCAAGAATATATAATATGTGTAACCACATCACTATCAGATCACATTTAATATTCCTGACGCTGGAGGAGTCAGGAAGAAATGATTATCAATGGCTGCCAAGAGATGGAGGGATTTCAAATCAACCCTCGCATCTGATTTCATTTTTGGTCATAGGAATCATTACAATCCATGTCATATATATCATTTCATAGATTAAGACACATGGAGACAATTTTTTTAAAGTAGAAGAAAAGATTCATTTTTGATAAGGGAAATGTAAACGTTTGTAAGCTTTCATATATAAATGATCTTATTAATATTTTGTTAATGATTTCTTATTCTTAATTTATATCAAACATGGAAATATCATCAGGATGCCCTATCTAAAAATGTATACCCTCATAGTTTATCTCAAGGAGGGTATACTTTATTGGATGAAAAAATGATGGCAGAAAAATTAAAAAAACTAACAGCTGACTATTCAAGCTCTGGAGAGGTGGCCCCTCAATCCCCTCCATCTAGACAGGAATAATGGAAGAGAGATCCGATGGGCAAAAAAATAAAATATCATTCAGAATATTAGAGAATCATAACCGAGAGGATTGTAATATATATATATATATAATTTATTTATGTTACATATTTTTTTCATCTAATTTCAATCATTACAAAAATTTTTAATTAATTAATGCAGGATTCTATTGAGGAGGAGAGCTCACTGGGGGTATTTATAGCTATTGGGAGGCAAGATATTTTATCTTCAGCATTAGGAAATCCAAATCATCCTGGTCATGTAGGAGGATATCCAGTAGGTGTATCACTACAAAAAACGTTTCCAAGTTCTTCAACTTCTTACGTTGAGGGTGTTTATAAAAAAATAAAATCCTTGGGGGCTAATGTTCATAATCTTAATGCGATGATGGAGGAAAATATTAGACCGTCGGTGCAGTCTATGATTGTAGACAAGAAATGATAATTTCAGACTACATCTCCTAATCCTATAGCTCCCCCTACAGACCCCATTATTTATCCCCCACCTCCGATAATAGCTCCCACTCCCCCACCTCTTCCTATGGACCCCAATTTTTATCCAACTCTTCCACCGCAGCTTCCTACTTATTGAGAGTTGTATGTTGATGATCCTCAGCATCATATAGTTGCATATGGGTTGGTATATTTTATAGGAGATACAGTTCATCATAAAAAATTAGAGGAAGACAATCAGAGGGTTATTGTACATGATATTATAGATAGATTAGCTCAAGTACCATTACCTAGAGATGAGGTGATGATAGTTTGACAATGTATCGACCATTTTTTTTAATTTGGCTATACAGACTTTTTTGACTCATTGCCATAGAGGTATGTATGTTATATATTCTATTTTATTTTTTTAATGTTGTTTTATCATTTAAAAACTAATATTTATTTTTATTTATTTTACAAGAATACTTCAAAGGGAATGAAATTAAATATACACAACAATAAATAAAAATGGCTATGACATCAGATATAGATTCTAGTAGTCTTGACATATTGTCATGATATACAAATTTCTTGGTGGACCATTATGAGTATCCAATGGAAGCTCATGTTTGTGGACGTGCAATAACTGTAGGGATTTTGAAACTTGATACCATGGAGCATGTTACTAGAGATAAGTTCGACATCAACACGGTGCCAATTTTTCCCATGTAAGTCTTAACACATTTTCCTTGTGTTATATTTATTATAAACGTATACTTAAGTCTGTTTTGTAGTTGGTAACTTTATAAATTTTTTGAGAAGAATGACAGGACATATGTATATAAATTCCTGGACCCGCATTTGATTTCCCTTGAAGCATGTGCATTGGATGAGGAAGAATGAATTATTTATATTGCTGAAAGAATTGAATAGAATATAGTCAGACAATGTTGGAAGATGACTTTATGTGAGATTTATGAAACACATCTCTCTCAATGATCTCATTATCTTCAAACATAAAAATCCACTAACCTTAAATTTTCTTTTATCAGAGATCATTGGATGTTAGTGGTTTTTTTCCGAAGGGACAAAACACTTTATTGGATATTCGATGTCCATGGTGATGTGCGGGAATATTATAGGAAAAGGATGGAAAAATATGTTTAAATGTCACAATATTTTTATATATTATAAAGAATTTTAAATTTATCACATTCGTATTATTTTCTAATAGGGGATGGGTCTGATTTCGAAAAAAGCAGAAAGAAATGGAGTGAGAAGATCAAATTTGTAAATATAAAGGTAAATATCCATTTATAATGTGTACTTTTTGATTTAGTATATAAAAATAATATATTTAATTTACACTCATTCAAATAGAATTGTCATGTACACAAGGATTTACTGAATGTGAATATTATATGTTAATATTTATGTATGATATAATAACAATTGGGATAGTTGTGAACTTTGGCCTGGTAATATTTCCTTTTAAACATTTCCATAATATTTCATTTGGTTTGTTCATTATACACGTTAACTAATATCCTTTTAATTTGTACCTATTTGATGATAGTCAAACCTATAGTGTTAAAGACTTCAAACACTTACAAGTGGAATGGTCAAATTATTTTTCAGGTTTGATTGAATTTTAGTTGTTAATAGTGTAAAATGTGATTTTGAATATTGTCATTGTAATTGTGTATTTGGATGTTATTTAGGTTGGATTTAGTTTTTTTATGTTGAAAATGTATGTTTTGAATGTTATATGTATGAATGTTTAATTTTTCTCTACCTCTTGTTTTGTTCTACTTATGATGGTTTTTGTAGTATGAAATCTGGTCTTGGGGGGAGGGGTTCCAAGGGCGTTGGTGGTGTTCAGTGGGGTGGGGGTATCCATGGGTGTTAGAGGGTTTTCTGGTAGGGAGAGGGGTATCCTGGGTGTCCATGAGGGTGGGGGAAGTTTAGGGGGGTGGGAGCATTTCCAGGATGGTGGAAGGGATGTCAAGGGGAGTAGGGGGGCTGTACAGGGGGTGTCTAGGGGTTTGGGGGTGTTATGTGGGGTGAGGTGGGTTTCTAGGGGTGTGGGAATGATTTCTAGTGGGGTGGGGTGGCACAATGTCCAAGGGGATTGGGGGGGGGGGCAGTTCAGGGGGTGGGAGAGGTGGCGCCGCCATCCCTCGGGGATCTGAACGCTGTTGAAAGGTACTCATCACTCCCACATGCGAAGCTTGAGATCTAAAAATGATTCAGGAATTCTTTATTCCCATGTAAACATCACTCATTCTATCACATTGAGGCCAATATAACAAGGGGAAACACCATCATGTGTGATTGTGTTTTCCCCCTGGTTATACTACCATCAATGTGATTGAATGAATGATTTTACAGGGGAATAAAGCATTGGTGAAACATTTTGAGACTTCATGCTTCACATGTGGGAGTGATGGGTACCTTTTAGCGGCGTTCATCCCCACTAGGGATGGCGGCACCTCCTCTCCGAACAACAGTTTTACATGGGTTGGCCAAGGGGTGGGGGTTGTCTAGGGATATGGGGGTGTCCAAGGGTGTGGTGGGGGTTGTCCTGTCGGGAGGGAGGGTGTCCATGAGGGTTAAGGGATATCTAGGAAAGTGGGGGGATATCCATGGGTGTCCAGGGGTGTGGGGGGCTGTCCAGGGGTGGGGGATGTACAGGGTGTGTGGGGTGCCTAGGGGTGTGGTGTGGGTCGTCCTGTGGGGTGGGGGGGGTGGGGGGGGGGGGTTCTACTCTGGTTTTGGACGCGTTTTGGTCTGGTTTTGGTCTAGGGGTGTCCAGTGAGGTTGGGGGAGTCTAGGGGTGTCGTGGGGGTTGTTCAGTGGGCTGGGAGGGTGTCCAGGATGGTGGGAGATATTTATAGGTGAGTGGGGGGATGTCCAAGGGGTGTCCACGAGTGTGTGGGGCTGTTAGGGGGTGGGTGCAGTCTAGGGTAGTTGGGGGTGTCCAGGGGTGTGGTGGGGGTTGTCTAGTGGGGTGGGGGGGGGGGTTGGTATGTTTTTGGTAACTTTTTGGTCTCTTTTAGGGGTCTGGGATGGCTGTCTAGGTGTGTGGGAGTGATGTCCAGGGGGGTGGGGGTATACAGGAGGGTGGCTGGTTGTCCAGGGGTGTGGGGGGATGTCTAGGGGTGGTGGGGTTGTCCTGGGGTGTAGGGGGCTGTCCTGGGGGTGGGGGATGTCTAGGGGTGTGGGGGTGTCCAGGAGGGTGGGGGGGGGGGTTCCAGGGGTGTGGGGGGCTCTCCAGGGGATAGTGGGCAGGCTAGGGTTGTGGGAGTGTCAAGGAGGGTGGGGATTGTTCATGGGTGTTGGGTGTTGTTTAGGGGGTGGGGGGAATCCAAGAATGTTGGGTTGTCTAGGGGTGTAGTGGGGGCTGTCTAGTGGGGTGGGGGATCTGGTCTATTTTTGGTAACTTTTAGGTAGGTTTCAGGGGTGTGGGAGGGCTGTCCAGGGCTGTGGGAGTGCTGTTTCGGGGGGTGGGGGTATACAGAAGGGTGGGGGTTGTCCAGGGGTGTGGGGGGCTGTACAAGGGGGTGGTGGGGTTTTCCATAGGTGTGGGGGGTTGTCCAGGGGATGTTGGGGGGGGGGGGTAGTCTAGGGGTGTGGGGGTGTCCAAGAGGGTGGGGGGATGTGTAGGGGTGTGGAGCTCTCCAAGGGGTGGGGGGAAATCCAGTGGTGTGGGGGGTGTCCAGGAGGGCGGGGGGTTTCCCACGGGTGTGGGGGGCTGTCCAGGGGGTGGTGGGTAGACCAAGAGTGTGGGTTGTCCAGGGGTGTGGTGGGGGATGTTCAGTGGGTGGGGGTTCTTGTCTGATTTTGGAAACATTTTGGTCTATTTGAGGAGTGTGGCAGGGATTTCTAGGGGTGTGGGAGTGTTATCCAGGGGGTGGGGGTTATAAAAAATGGTAGGGGTTTTTTGGGGTGTGGGGGGCTGTCCAGGGGGTGGTGGGGTTGTCCAGGGGTTTGGGGGGATGTCTAGTGGTGGGGGCAGTCCAGGGGTGTGGGGGTGTCCAGGGGTGTGGTGGGGGCTGCCCAGTGGGGTGGGGGGGTTCTGGTCTGTTCTAGTCTATTTTTAGTAAACATTTTCTCTATTTCAGGAAATTTTGGATGGGCATAGTAGTGATTTGGTTTTTTTAATAATTATTTGCATCGGTTATTTCATAACTGACGTAAAAAATGCATTGTTATTAGGTTTAACATCGCTTATTTGGAAAACAACGTAATAAGATTATGGGAAATAGTTTTTACAACGGTTATTTCATAATTGATGTAATAAATTGGAATGGACAGTTTTTTACATCGGTTATTTTTTAAGCGACGCCTGCAGATATGTGTTTACGTTGGTTATCATATAACCGACGTTAGAAGCCTATTGGCAGATAGGTTTATCATGTCGGTTATAAAACTAACTGACGCGGTAATCACTTCGAAGGAGTGCTTTATGAGGTCAGTTATATAATAACCGATGTGAAAGGGTATGTACCACCTCAGTTATTAAATAACAAATGTAATAAACTATGACTCTGAATCATTTTCCACATCGGGTATTTATTAACCGAGGTGAAAAATGCTTCAGATTTGTGTTTTTACGTCGGTTGTAAAATAAAGGCCGTAAAAACGATGTTTATAACATCTCTTGTAATAACGTAGGCCAAAATGCGATGCTAAAAATAAAAAATAACCTCCGTAAAAAATGTTTTCTGCACTAGTGTATATATAGGAATCTAGTTAATCCATGATATGTATTCAAAATATCTAATAAATTATTCCACTAGAGTTATCCTTCTAAACATGTCACATGTGTTTCTTTTCATATTATGTTGAAAAGAAACATAAGAAAAGGGTGAGATCCAATTCCATATATGGGAATCATATAATTTAATCAGTCGGGGAATAAACACTGGGTATATATTTTTGGTAGGAATACGAATGATACATTAATCAATAATAAACATGAAACAAAGAAATTGATTTATCCATGATAATAAATAATGAAGTGGATATCAATAATACATATCTTATAGTGATGGAATAAATAATGTAAAACATAAAAAACTTACTATCAACATCTACTGTGAATACACTTTACTTGTCGTTGAGACTATAGTCAAGATATCTTGATTAATTTAGTGGACATACACCAAATACCTAAACATGATTCATCTTATCAGTCTTATTGATGCATCGAGGTGATATATAATTTGAAGCCCCACATTTCACCTAATTAAATCCAATGCATTCACTATAAGAGTTATAAATACTGATCATATTATTCTCTGAGGTACCTCTTACTCAATAAATAATTTATATAAATATAATTATAAATACATAAATAAAATACATAATCAACCTGAATTAGTCGTTAATTATCAGTAAGAATGTCAATACATTTCCACATTCAATAAAAATGATAACATTATCATAACTCATCATGATAAATAAGTTGTATGGTCAAAACATATATTGTTAACTTTGTAAACATCGTCCATTTTGGAATAAAAATATATAGAACACCACTATTTTTACCCATAACCATAAAATAAATAACATTATTTTAATAAATCTAGGGGAAGAATGTAAATAGTTAAACAATACATAGTAAAATTTCAAATAACTATGCTTATTAGAATAATAATATATATAGTTCCAAAAAAATTTCCCATGTTAATAAAAATAACATTCATTTTAGGGGAACATCATCTAATATACTTTATGAAAATTGTGAGGTTAACACAACATAGAAAAATTCCAATATGACTAATACCATACATGGATAACATCGTCGTAATTAATCCATATGATAAAAAAAGATGATTTCAAAAGAAAATATGTCTACTGTAATAAAGTAAATAGTTAATGATATCATCATAGACAATGAAACATCATTGCTAAAGAATTCAGGAATGATACCACCATAAAAGGGATCATGAATTTTATTTTTTGGGCATTGGGAGTTATTTACAATAATATATATATATTTATATTTCTATATATTATATATTGTAATTTATTTTCCTCATGTCACCTGTATAGTAATCATCTATTATATTTCTCCCTCCACTTCAATTCTACTCCCCCACACCATTGAATTTCTTCACAATTTCTTCCACCACACCCCCGACACTCCTCCCCAAATCTTATCTCTACATTTATTCCCATATTTTCTTCTTCTCTATCCCTCTACCTCATTCCCCAATCCGATCCATTTTCTAAGCTCAGGATATTCCAGTGATACTGATTAAGTGTCCATAGAATCCTCCTTCTCCAAACTCGTCTCATCATCCACATATTCCTACATCTCTCCCAACACTCTATTCCCTTTTGAATTACATTCAACCATATTCACTTTGAAAGACCTCAACTCAATAAACCCAATCACGAGAAATCTTCTCTTATACATATTTCCATCTCAATCATTCAATTGTTCTTTGTTCCAACCATCATCCCTTGACAAACACGATGACAATATCCTTCTCAACTTCATTCTTTTTTAATTTACTCTTGTATTTCTCCTTTGGTTGGTATCAAACATTATCTTCATGCTACTAATATTTTATATTTACCTTCCAATAATATTTTTAACCTATAATTGATTTTATACTTATGTATTTCTTTTACCATGCTCTTCTCATAGAGAGAATGGATAATTACAAATATTAAATTTCAACTATGTGGAATCATACTTTCATCTCAAAAAATTAGAACTTATGTTTCTCTAAATTTAGTAGTGCAAGATAGTAAGGATAGATAATTATATTATCTATTATTGAAGGTGTGTTTTAATTTTAATTGTTTATTCACAATCCATTCTCCAGATCCTATCTTATTTTTCTGTGCATCCAGTAGTCCGAGAAAATAAATATGATTACTAATATTCACTAACATTTAAGGTATAGTTTTTTTATTTTAATTATTTATTGAAAATACCTAAGTAATAAAAAAACCAATGATGATTTTGTTTTTATCATCACCACAAAATATAAATTTGTTAATGTTTTCTTGATTTCTATTTTCTGTGGTCTGTAATTGGGATCTAATTCTAAGATATAAATTATATCTTCCAATAAGATTTTCAATTTAAGTCATCATGACTGAATAAGGTTTCATTATTAAAAATAATTTATATTTTACCTTCTAAAACTATTATATCTAATTAACATTGTTTTACCCAAATTACAGAATAAAAAAATGTCACATATAACTATATTCATTTTGCATGTTCTATGATTACCAATTATTCATATTTAGATATGTCATAAATCTTTTTGAGTCAAATATTCTTCTTAAAAAATCATAATTTTTTGTTTCGTACCTTTAGAAGTGTGAGAAAATAAGGATGGATAGTTATATTCACTACCATTGATTTTATGATTTTTTTTATTTATTAACAATCAATTCAAAAAATTAGAACTTTTATTTCTGTACATTCAGCAGTGTGAGATAATAAGGATGGATACTTATATTCCCTATCATTAAAGGTTTGATTTGTGTATTTCATTTAATTTTTTAATATAATCAACCAGTAAAATAAATTTTCTGATGATTTTTTATTTTTTATCACCACACTATGTATATTATTGGATTGTTTCTTGATTTTTATAGTCTCACAGTTCTAAAATTATTCATAATCGATGGTGTTGAATATATATTCCAATATGATTTTCATGATTTTTCATCATTAATGTATGTTGTTCGGTTATTTACAATTACTTATATTTTAATTTCTTAAACAACTACAACTAATAAAATAGGTTTTATCCAGACTACTTAATAGAAATTGTTATAAAAACTACATGAATTTTAAATGTTCTATACCTTCATATTATTCATATTTTCATATGAAATAATACTTCTTGACACATTTTTTTAGTTTATATCATGCAATATATTACTGTTTCACTCTATCTTCTCTTATATACATGAAAATGCAAACATTTTCATCGTAGCCACATATTTTGTTTGCATATTTTATTGAGATGTTTCAAAAAAATAAATGTAATACCATGAAAAAGATCTCACAAATTTCTTCAAAAAAAAAACATCTATTAATGGATTTGGGTAGTAACAGATTTCAAAGATGAGAATAACAGAAAAAAATAATTCAATTTTTTGATAACAGTTTTCCTTTATCATAGAATTTGTTCCATGATTCTACATTCAACAAAAATATTTTTGAATTTTAATAATTACTATGGTAATTTATTATTTTTTTCTGGTTCCAATGTTACATGTAGTCCCCTAAATTATGTAACAATAATATACTTTGATTCATACATAACACATATAACAATGGTTTCTAATAACATGGAAACTGCATCTCTGTAATATTTTTCAAAAGCTACACTAAATTCTTTTCTACTATCATATTTAAACAATTTTATTCAAACTTCTTATATTAATTTGGATGTATAATTAATGAAGATTAGTACTACATTTGTTTTCATAGGACAAATAACACTACAACTTCATTATAATTTAGACTTATTAATATTTTACCTATTTAATATGGGAAGTATTTTATATTCACATAAGAAAATATTAATTTTCACTCTACATTCACTACCAAATAAACAACAGATGTGAAAGAAGACATGTTTTGTCAATAGTTATGTGTGTAGAAAGAAAAAGAAATTATTATATGTATGTTCTTATTTAGTTTTTCATACCTTAAAATCTCCAATTGTAGTATATGATACTGTATTGTTTTTTATAAATAGCTATGGATGTAGTCTTCCACCAATATTTGGTTTATCTACTAAACTGAGTTCATTATTTTTCAATAATAATTCTCAAAATGATGATATCAATAAACCTATGACTTTCAATATTAATATTGAATAGATTAAAAGTAAAATCCCACCAGAATAATAGATAAAAAATTTTAATATTGATGATACTAATCATAAAAAATTGAAAAATTGAGAAGTTATTGTCTGATACAATATTATTTATTATAGGAAAAATGGAGTTTCGGTATGGATACTATATTATTTTCATTTCATTTTTATTCTTTCTTATTCATTTGATTTTGTAAATAATTGATATGTCACTTTATAATAAAATATTATTTTAGGTTATTTATTATTCATTATTCCTTTCCATTGAAGGTTAGTGTTGGCACTACTATATAAGTTGTATCTCTATTTTTATCCACTACATAAAAAGAGGGTATATCCATGTCACTAAAACTCTTTGTTTTTCGTTGAACTCTTCAAGTCTGTTTTTCCACTATATGAGATGTTATGTAACATTTTTGGCATGTTTTTCATTTTATAGTTCTATTATTATATTCCATTAAATACCTCTGATTAATCTTTTTAATCTATCATATGTATTAAACATTCATTTCAATTAAATATTTGTTTTCCTTTTTGAATTTTCATAATCTATTGAAATACAAGGATTAGTTTCATACCAAAATTACTAGTAAATATTTAAATTTTATTTATTCCCCATTGTGGAATGTTCACGCTCTCACTACTATAAAAGGTATATCCCAATTTTATGTGTCTACTACAAAATATGAAATATCTACATCTTAATGAATGTAGTTGTTTTTTAGAACATGTCAACTTTGTGATGTGCATAGTAGTATATTTTGGTCTCACTATGCTATCAAACTTGAAATCCATATCAACATAAAATCACGATCTGTAATCCTCAAATATTAGACTCATTTAAAATATCGCATTTATCAATACTTTAATCATTTATATTACGTTGATTCAAACGATTAAATTTACAAAACTGCCTTATTTTATTAATGCACACCATGTTAATATTACTTATACAGGATTGTGAAATATCCATTATATCAATTTTTCATTAAATTTTATTCATTCCATTAATTTCTCATTTTATTTTTATTTTTCTAACTATTTAAATTATATAAGTCTTCATGTTGAGGTCTACTTTTTTTGGGAAAGAATGAAAAACATAATGCGTTATCAATTATAACTCATTATTATGAATAAAATTTCATATAATTGAATCTATAATTGACATCACTCAAATAAATATTTAATTTTCCAATTATAAATATAATTAAACACATTGTATTATTTTTTTCAAAAATAAATTGTGTTTTAAACGTAATCCATCTTATATATATTTAAAATGTAACAGCCGGAGATTTTATGAAAAATATTCTTTCACTAATGTCTTGTGTTGTACGCTACACCAAAAGGAGCTTGCACAACATGCATCCTTGTCTTGCATTGCATTACACGCAATCGCGACCTTCCTCGATAGCGTGTGTAATACGCAATACCGAGTTTCACTAAACAACGATGTGCTATTAAAATATTATTAAAACTAGCCGTTATGAATAGTAATAACCACTTTTTAAAATTTTTTAAATCTTGTTTTTCAAAATGAACTTCATTCTTGGATTCGGAGTATCGAATTTAGCCTAAGGTGAAATTTTGGTACTTTTCGGATAACTTTCATATTCTGATGAATAGTGAAAATTACTAGATTATAATTAAAAACAACTTTTTTAATCGAAATAATTAGTAGTGATAAATCATTAAATTGAGTGGTTTTAAAGTATATTTAGAATATATTTTTACAATTTAATACAATGTTGGTCATTGGATGTAATTTCACATTTAAACCAGACATAATCAAGTGTCAATCTTTTGATATATATTGTTTCCTAAAAACACGCTATTTATTTTAACAGCGGGATTTAATTATAAAATTAATTAATGCAACTTCTATGTTATGAATTTGGTAAAATAGATTTCATTTTTGAATTCGGAATATGAAATATAGCTTAGGATGAAATTTTGTCATTGTTCTGAAAAACATCAATTTTTGATGAATAGTGAAACTACTAAGTGGTAGTTAAAAAAAACTGAATTTTTCATAAAACTTAATTTTTCCGCTTCTGTGAATGAAATTTCGAAAATCTGAGAGACACAGTTAATATCAAGGACTAAAATTTGATTCAATGAGATGAAAATAATTTTTTGGTGAATAGTAACTTTTTACTTTTTTTACCGCGTTTAATAGTAAATAGGGTAACTAAGGGTAAATATGATATTACAATTACCCTAACACATGTCCTAATTCTATTGGACAAGTGTAATTCGACCAAAAACAAACTTAGGAATAAAATATGACCATTTAGGCCCACTTGGATTAGATTAGGACATTTATTATTAATTTATTTAAAGAAAGGTTAAAATAGTTAAAATCAAAGTTTAATAAGTAAATCATTTTTAATATGGGGTTATACATAAGATAAATTCGACTATAAATATTCATTAGAAAGCTAAAAAGATTTCCTACATAATGGTATTTTATTTGTAAATTTTAGACATCAAATAATTTAATTAATTTATGACACAAAGATGATGCAGTAATTATCTTATTTATGAAATATTGACATAATTGATGTTATATACACCAAAATAAATGTAATTTGAGAATTTTTATGAATTACACTAATTTTATAGGTTACTATGATATATTAATGTTGATTTAATCAACTTGGTTAGAACATTTAATTCTGTTATGACTTTCACAAAAATCATATATCAAATAGTGTCAAAATTGACACAAAATAGTTTTTAAATCAAATATTATATTATTAATTGTTATTTTATTCCTAAAAATCTAAGGTTCGGCCAAATGACTTAGATAAGGATATATATATTAATAATAAACAATTTGGGGTTCGTTTGGCATGTTATAGTAAGTGTATTAACCATATAGTGAAAGAAAACAAAAAGACACGGTAAAAGTCAAATTATTTAACTTAGAGTTAAATCTAATTGATAAGGTTTAAAATAAGATCCAAACATGTCTAAATTTGATTGGTTGATGAGATTACAACCCTATCTCATCTAATCTTCGAATATGAGTCATTTTTGGAGGTTTTTAAGTGGGGTTAGATTTATTATAAATTAATATTTTTAAGAATTCCTAAGGTGCCCCTCTCCTCCATTATAAAAGGACACCTCCTCCCCCTCCTCCTCAAACCAATTTGAGCACTCAAGCTCGTCCAACCCCTGACAAAATTCCTTCTCCACTTCCCTAGCAACATCCTAGAGGTTCTGGTCTTCCTCAAAGACCAATTTTAGTGCCCTAAGAGGAGGTCTCAAAGAGGCACTTCAAAGAAGAGGTAATTACCGTTACCAATTCTTTCATCTTTATTTCTTCTTCCACTTCTTATTCTTAGGTTGTTTCATTATGAAGTAATAACATCAGTATCACTCATATACTGACATGTTATTATAATTATGAAACAACCCTATTTCACCATCTATCCATCCTACGGAAAAAGAAATCACCGCGCGTGTGTACGTACGGAATACCGTCTCCACGCCGTGGTGTAATCTATTTTCCACCACCACCTTACATGGATGGGTATAATGGTGTAATCAGTAACTATATATGATTATTATTAAGTAATATTGATACTGAAATAATATATATATATATACTCCAATACAATTCCATGATCATAGGAACGATATCATCACTCGTGCGTACGTACGGAATACCGTCTCCACGATATGATGCGACTCGTTCTACATGATCTTCATTTCATAATGATTATATAAATGAATTGAATGAATGAATATGGTATATACTACACTAATACCATTCTGGAAATGAATTATCTATAACCTAAAGATAAGAATAAGAATTTATTCGACAAAACACGCATAAGAACAAAAAGTTATAAAGACCCGAGTAACAAGTAACAATGAAATATTACTAACAAGAAGCTAATAATATGACCATATATGATCTCATATCAATATGTATGATTCTGGAATAAGTCAATAACATTATTTAAACCATTATACAGGAGCTTCAGACACGAACAAAGCAAATCGGACCTAAGTTAAGGAAAATATCACAATCTCACTTTTATCCGAGATTGTTTTTACTTTGGTAATTACTGGGGTGTATTTTATCATCCAAATCCATGTTTCATCAATATGTAATGTTATTTCCATCTACCTACAATTGTTTAAATCCATTTTTACCCTTCGGTGAGTTTTTAGTAATATGTATGAAAGGAATCTTTTGTCGTTTTTCGTACGAGGTACTTTTTGACATTTCCGACAAAAGTACGAAGAATGTTTTTTTAACTTATACGGCATGAATGGATTTTTAAAACATTATTTCCAAGAAGCTTACTTTACAAGTTTTCAAGTTTATTTTTAATCAACTTCTTTTATTTTAAAGTTGTATGACATGTTATGAAAGGAAAAATGTTTTTGAAGAAGAAAGGATATTTTCCTCAAGAATGGAGTTCAAGTGTTTTATCAAAATTATTTTCCATCTAAGATAATAAAGGGTTCTGTTTTTATCCCTATTATTAAATTGATTTGATCATGTTGTGATGGAATTATTTTTATGAATTCCTTTATCTTATATGAATTGTTTTATGATGTCATGTTGTCTAAGAATCCCATTTTTATTACATGGGATATGTGATGATGTATGTTTTATGATTATGTGGCACACATAAGAAAGGATTCATTATAAGATGGGTGGGACCTATATCTCCCTCCAATGCATTGGGTAAAGATTTTATATCTCATTAGATAGACATGGCTGGAATGGTAGGTTATACCGGTTCAGTGAAACAGGACTGAAACGAGGATTACTCGATTCAGAAAGGGACTTTGTCCACTAAGATAGTCTTGGCAATGAGTCTTGACTAACAAGAAATGATTCTCTATGATTATGTGTGTATGCCACAATGAGTAATGTTTTAAGTAAGGGTTTCATTTTCACTACTATGATTTATCCCATGTTATGAAATTATGCTCTCTTTTGCAGGTTAAGATTTCCAAAAATGTTATGTTCTTATGAAAATTATGTGATTGATATTTCTTTTGTTTACCCTTACTGAGCATTTGAGCTCACCCTTTTATGTTTTCTTTTCCCCAGGATATAAAGAAAGGTTTTAGGTAAAAAAAAAAGGAAGATCTTTTTGGGAGATTTTGAAGATCTTTCACCAGGATTAGAAGATTACGTTCCGAGTTTCCAAAGACACTAAACTATTACGATTCTTGTGTGTGTATTTTTGTTATGTATTAAGTATTCCACAAAATGTAATGTAATGTCCATGTACGATAAGCTTCGGGTCTCTACAGTTGGTATCAGAGGCAAAGGAGGTAGGAATGTATCCGATCCTTGGGAACTCTCACATGTGAGCGTTGGACGAAGCATGGCTCTCCGCCCAAGGGCTTCATGAGGAAATGGCTGCCACTGGGGATGGTGGTGTGTCCCGCCCAGGGGGTGTAGCCGCCCATGGAGTGCCCTGATAGGTATCAATTGTAGTCCACTGGAAGTAATTCTAGACCGCTACAGTTGGTATCAGAGGAAAGGTTTAGTCAACCTTTGGGAACTAGGATGCGAAAACGTTAGTGAGATCCCTAGAGATATTTCTATGATATGTCTAGGGATGTCCCTAGGGATAAGTATACGTATAGGTTATAGTAATTGAATTATGCTAACGATCATAGAATTAAACCTAAGATGTTGGATATTGAAGGTACTCCCCCTTTATTATGTTGTTTTCCCTAGCATGATTTTTGCCTCTCACACTATTCTTTTTGGGTTTTAGACGATGGCTGGAACCCGAAGGAACCGTGTTGATCAATGCAATGGAAAATGCAATGATTGCCCTCCTGAACAAACAAATGTTATGGGAGATGGAGTGCAAAATCTTATTTCTATACTTACACAAGCTATGAATCATTCTGGACTTCCAAATGAGCAGAGAAGGGAACAATATTCTATTGAGTCCTTCATGAGGCAACGTCCACCTTCTTTCAGTGGGTCTACTGATCCATTAGTTGCTGAACAATGGATTAGTACTACTGAAAAGATATTTTCAGTTCTTCAATGTTCTGAACATGATAAAGTCATCTTAGCAGTATATCGTTTGGAAGGTGAAGCTGATCAATGGTGGAATCTTATCAAGAATACGAGGGCAAGAGATGAAATTGAGTCCATGGAATGGGACGAGTTCATGAACTTGTTTTTCAGTAAGTACTTCCCTCGTATTCTTCGAACAAAGATGGAGAAAGAGTTTCTTGAACTGAAGCAAAGGGATGATGAATCTGTTGGTACCTATGAAGCAAATTTTACAAGACTTGCAAGGTATGCTTCTGGAATTATCATCCAACCTGAAAGTAAAGTTGATCGATTTTTTAGTGGCTTAAAACCAAGTCTTCGAAGGGCATTAGCTATAAGAGACTTCAGTAGCTATGAAGAAATTGTGCGTTGTGCTATCAAGGTAGAAATGGAAGTTGGTGTTACATATCCATCTCATGGTTTTGACAAGAAATGAAAGATGGAGTTCAAGGAGAAATCTCAGAATAATGGTGAAAAGAAGATGAATGTTTCCTTATGCACAAAGTGTGGAAAGAAGCATGGTGGAGATTGTCTTAAAGGGACTAAAAAATGTTTTAAGTGTGGAAAATAAGGTCATCGAGTAGCTGAGTGTCGAAGTAATGGAAAAAGGGTTTCTAATGATGTGAATAAGGCAAACACTACAGAGAACGCACCACCAACACTTCAATGCTTCAAGTGCAAGGAAATGGGGCATTATGCTAATAATTGCCCTAATCCAAGGGTTAGTGATGATCAACATGAGCAACCACTGAAGGCAAAGGACAAAGGGAAATCACATGCGATCACTATTGGCAATGTTGAATATGACAACGATGTGGTGGAATGATTATGTGTTTATGTAATGGGATTCCAAAATAATGTTGTATCATTGAGTATTGTTGTGGTATTCAAAGTGGAAATAAGATGATATGTGCATAATGAAGACGAGAAAATGAAATGTTTAATAGTATTCATGAGCTCATGATTGATATAAGGACTAAGTGATATCATGGTTTGAGTATATAGAATTTTGAGGATTTTGGTATGTGGGAAGTGTTAACTTTTAACTGCACTCATGTTTTCAGTATGGTATTCAAGAGAATACATGATTAAGGACTTTGAATGTTTGGAATGTGACCAACAAGACATATCTTATGATATGTGGGGATCAACGACAGTATTAAATCTCTGGTAATCGTTGTCACTATATTATGAGAGTGGACTGCAGTATTATGTATAAGCCTAAAGATTAGACTGGATTATGTTGGACAAAAGTTAGTATTGTTTAAGGATAGAAGATTTTCGATATTATTGATGGGATGTTATAGTAACGTAGTTTTAGAAAAAGGACAACCTGCAGGACGGGCGAGAGCCCATCGCTTCGGACAAGGCTGTAGGAATCGAACCCACAACCGAAGTGCGACTGGCCTTTATCGCCTACCACTGACCTACAGGAAGTCCCTGTTTAGTAGAAACTAGTGTTATTATATTAAGCAGTAGGATATAAGAAGTATAAGCCCATTTTAGGAACCATATATGATTAATCCCACTATAGATCGACTTATGTATATAAATTTCGCTATCCTTTTGAGACAGATGGAATGACCCGTCATTCTATCACATGATCTGCTAACACTTCACAAATAACAAATTCAACTTCATTTATTTAAGAGATGAAGTGGAAATTGTTAAAGGCACGAACAACAGTGAGATTGTACCAAAATAAAGTAAGTATTTATTCTAATTCAAATTCTTTAACTTTAGGGAAATGATCTTGGAAACCAAAAATGTTGTCCTAGTTCTCTTATACCTGATGAATCAGATGGTACCTTAGATCGTCACAAATTTTTGGATTTGTGATTACTGGCTTTTCCATAGCCATGTTCTCTACCACTCTCCATCAGAACATGATGGTTAGATTTCTCTTCCATATCCATATTTTCACCTATGTGGAAACCCAGTGATTAGTTTATTTGGGTAATCGTTACATTTCATACTTTAGTTTTTAAAGCCATGTTTTGGTATTCCTTTTTACGATGTGGGTTTCTATTAAAGAAACGTTCGAATAGTAAACCATTTATAACCCCGACGAATTTCGAGGGCGAAATTCATTTTAAGGGGGGTAGAATGTAACAGCCGGAGATTTTATGAAAAATATTCTTTCACTAATGTCTTGTGTTGTACGCTACACCAAAAGGAGCTTGCACAACACGCATCCTTGTCTTGAATTGCATTACACGCAATCGCGACCTTCCTCGATAGCGTGTGTAATACGCAATACCGAGTTTCACTAAACAACGATGTGCTATTAAAATATTATTAAAACTAGCCGTTATGAATAGTAATAACCACTTTTTAAAATTTTGTAAATCTTATTTTTCAAAATGAACTTCATTCTTGGATTCGGAGTATCGAATTTAGCCTAAGGTGAAATTTTGGTACTTTTCGGATAACTTTCATATTCTGATGAATAGTGAAAATTACTAGATTATAATTAAAAACAACTTTTTTAATCGAAATAATTAGTAGTGATAAATCATTAAATTGAGTGGTTTTAAAGTATATTTAGAATATATTTTTACAATTTAATACAATGTTGGTCATTGGATGTAATTTCACATTTAAACCAGACATAATCAAGTGTCAATCTTTTGATATATATTGTTTCCTAAAAACACGCTATTTATTTTAACAGCGGAATTTAATTATAAAATTAATTAATGCAACTTCTATGTTATGAATTTGGTAAAATAGATTTCATTTTTGAATTCGGAATATGAAATATAGCTTAGGATGAAATTTTGGCATTGTTCTGAAAAACATCAATTTTTGATGAATAGTGAAACTACTAAGTGGTAGTTAAAAAAAACTGAATTTTTCATAAAACTTAATTTTTCCGCTTCTGTGAATGGAATTTCGAAAATCCGAGAGACACGGTTAATATCAAGGACTAAAATGTGATTCAATGAGATGAAAATAATTTTTTGGTGAATAGTAACTTATTACTTTTTTTACCGCGGTTAATAGTAAATAGGGTAACTAAGGGTAAATATGATATTACTATTACCCTAACACATGTCCTAATTCTATTGGACAAGTGTAATTCGACCAAAAACAAACTTAGGAATAAAATATGACCATTTAGGCCCACTTGGATTAGATTAGGACATTTATTATTAATTTATTTAAAGAAAGGTTAAAATAGTTAAAATCAAAGTTTAATAAGTAAATCATTTTTAATATGGGGTTATACATAAGATAAATTCGACTATAAATATTCATTAGAAAGCTAAAAAGATTTCCTACATAATGGTATTTTATTTGTAAATTTTAGACATCAAATAATTTAATTAATTTATGACACAAAGATGATGCAGTAATTATCTTATTTATGAAATATTGACATAATTGATGTTATAAACACCAAAATAAATGTAATTTGAGAATTTTTATGAATTCCACTAATTTTATAGGTTACTATGATATAATAATGTTGATTTAATCAACTTGGTTCGAACATTTAATTCTGTTATGACTTTCACAAAAATCATATATCAAATAGTGTCAAAATTGACACAAAATAGTTTTTAAATCAAATATTATATTATTAATTGTTATTTTATTCCTAAAAATCTAAGGATCGGCCAAATGACTTAGATAAGGATATATATATTAATAATAAACAATTTGGGGTTCGTTTGGCATGGTATAGTAAGTGTATTAACCATATAGTGAAAGAAAACAAAAAGACACGGTAAAAGTCAAATTATTTAACTTAGAGTTAAATCTAATTGATAAGGTTTAAAATAAGATCCAAACATGTCTAAATTTGATTGGTTGATGAGATTACATCCATATCTCATCTAATCTTCGAATATGAGTCATTTTTGGAGGTTTTTAAGTGGGGTTAGATTTATTATAAATTAATATTTTTAAGAATTCCTAAGGTGCCCCTCTCCTCCCTTATAAAAGGACACCTCCTCCCCCTCCTCCTCACACCAATTTGAGCACTCAAGCTCGTCCAACCCCTGCCAAAATCCCTTCTCCACTTCCCTAGCAACATCCTAGAGGTTCTGGTCTTCCTCAAAGACCAATTTTAGTGCCCTAAGAGGAGGTCTCAAAGAGGCACTTCAAAGAAGAGGTAATTACCGTTACCAATTCTTTCATCTTTATTTCTTCTTCCACTTCTTCTTCTTAGGTTGTTTCATTATGAAGTAATAACATCAGTATCACTCATATACTGATATGTTATTATAAGTATGAAACAACCCTATTTCACCATCTATCCATCCTACGGAAAAAGAAATCACCGCGCGTGCGTACGTACGGAATACCGTCTCCACACCGTGGTGTAATCTATTTTCCACCACCACCGTACATGGATGGGTATAATGGTGTAATCAGTAACTATATATGATTATTATTAAGTAATATTGATACTGAAATAATATATATATATATACTCCAATACAATTCCACGATCATAGGAACGATATCATCACTCGTGCGTACGTATGGAATACCGTCTCCACGATATGATGCGACTCGTTCTACATGATCTTCATTTCATAATGATTATATAAATGAATTGAATGAATGAATATGGTATATAATACACTAATACCATTCTGGAAATGAATTATCTATAACCTAAAGATAAGAATAAGAATTTATTCGACAAAACACGCATAAGAACAAAAAGTTATAAAGACCCGAGTAACAAGTAACAATGAAATATTACTAACAAGAAGCTAATAATATGACCATATATGATCTCATATCAATATTTATGATTCTTTAATAAGTCAATAACATTATTTAAACCATTATAAAGGAGCTTCGGACACGAACAAAGCAAACCGGACCTAAGGTAAGGGAAATATCACAATCTCACTTTTATCCGAGATTGTTTTTACTTTGGTAATTACTGGGGTGTATTTTATCATCCAAATCCATGTTTCATCAATATGTAATGTTATTTCCATCTACCTACAATTGTTTAAATCCATTTTTACCCTTCGGTGAGTTTTTAGTAATATGTATGAAAGGAATCTTTTGTCGTTTTTCGTACGAGGTACTTTTTGACTTTTCCGACAAAAGTACGAAGAATGTTTTTTTTAACTTATACGGCATGAATGGATTTTTAAAACATTATTTCCAAGAAGCTTCCTTTACAAGTTTTCAAGTTTATTTTTAATCAACTTCTTTTATTTTAAAGTTGTATGACATGTTATGAAAGGAAAAATGTTTTTGAAGAAGAAAGGATATTTTCCTCAAGAATGGAGTTCAAGTGTTTTATCAAAATTATTTTCCATCTAAGATAATAAAGGGTTCTGTTTTTATCCCTATTATTAAATTGATTTGATCATGTTGTGATGGAATTATTTTTATGAATTCCTTTATCTTATATGAATTGTTTTATGATGTCATGTTGTCTAAGAATCCCATTTTTATTACATGGGTTATGTGATGATGTATGTTTTATGATTATGTGGCACACATAAGAAAGGATTCATTATAAGATGGGTGGGACCTATATCTCCCTCCAATGCATTGGGTAAAGATTTTATATCTCATGAGATAGACATGGCTGGAATGTTAGGTTATACCGGTTCAGTGAAACAGGACTGAAACGAGGATTACTCGATTCAGAAAGGGACTTTGTCCACTAAGATAGTCTTGGCAATGAGTCTTGACTAACAAGAAATGATTCTCTATGATTATGTCTGTATGCCACAATGAGTAATGTTTTAAGTAAGGGTTTCATTTTCACTACTATGATTTATCCCATGTTATGAAATTATTCTCTCTTTTGCAGGTTAAGATTTCCAAAAATGTTATGTTCTTATGAAAATTATGTGATTGATATTTCTTTTGTTTACCCTTACTGAGCATTTGAGCTCACCCTTTTATGTTTTCTTTTCCCCAGGATATAAAGAAAGGTTTTAGGTAAAAAAAAGGAAGATCTTTTTGGGAGATTTTGAAGATCTTTCACCAGGATTAGAAGATTACGTTCTGAGTTTCCAAAGACACTAAACTATTACGATCCTTGTGTGTGTATTTTTGTTATTTATTAAGTATTCCGCAAAATGTAATGTAATGTCCATGTACGATAAGCTTCGGGTCTCTACATAAAAGCTAGTTTGTGTTACAAGAGAATAAAATTTTTCATTTCCTTAACAAATGATATAATGAAACCGCGTGTTTCAAGCCAATGTTATATTTTATTAATAATTCTTTCATATTCAGGATGTTCCTTCCATTTACATTATTTATTTTATAAAATTGGACCTCCAAACTTTTACCAAACTTTTTTTCTTATTATGAATTCTTCAGAAAATGCCTTTTCTATATTTATATTATGATGCCAATAATATTGGATTTGGGATTCTAACCAGCATTGTTGTTTATTTATGAAGGCTTTCCATGACCTCGGTCAGCTCTTCCACCATATTTTTATATGTTCATTCTAAATTATTTATGTTTCATGCATGGTGGGATTTAATTTTTTCTTTGAATTTACTATCATAAAATTAATTTATGAAAAATATTATGTTCAAAATATTTATGCGCACTTACATGATGAATCTATAAAAATGGTAAAATTAATGAATTATTTGATATATATTTTGGTTTTCATTCAAATTTCCAGCCAACATTGTCATGTTATCCTTTTAATCAACATCAACCTATATTCATTTAATGTGATATTTTTTTCTTATGTATCTAGGAATGATTTTTTCAATCCATGAAATGAAAGTTCTCTATATCTTCAGGTCATTTTATGACATTTTTTGCTGATCATTTTTTCTCTTTATATTCTATATACATAAAAATGCACGTGTTTATTATATTTTTTAGTTTCCATGTCTTTAATGTTTGTACATGTGATTTCCCAGACCATTTTATTGGTGATAAATTCCATTTTAATTCTCCTTCCTCTATTTTATATATCCTATCAATAATTATTATTAATTTCATAAAATAATTCTACATTATTCATCAATTATGTTATTGTAACTTATGTTCTTCTCAGATTAGATATATTATTTTCCTTACTGAAATCATTTATTTATGTGTTTAGGAACATTCAATGTAATGAAGTAAAAAAGGATGAATGTTTCATTATAACACAACTATATAACATATATATCTGTTTTATGTGAATAATTTAACAAAAACTTATATCCACATCACTAAAACTATATGTGATAATAGGATTTCTTAATGAGTGTGATGTCAATGGTGGTTGCTTTTGGTCCCACTCTTTTGTCAGACATCCAATCCCCATTGAAATCAACTAACAATATGCAGTGCTTAAATTTTAAAATCATCTTAAATATCTATGGTTTCAATATTATAATAATATATTCTACTTTGATTCAATCTATTCGATTTATAAAACAATCTTATATTATTAATGCACTCCTTGTTAATATCACTTATACAGTCTTGTAAAATAATTATTACATCATTTTATTTAATTATATTTTATTCCTTCCATAAATTTACCATTTTATTTACATTTTTTACCTATCTACATTATATTATGATTCATATTCAAATCTATTATAGTTTTTACAAGAATCAAAATCATAATGTGTCCTTAAATATTACTTGTTATTATGGAGACCAATATCACAGAATTTACATTATAACTAACATGACTCAAATATATTGTTAATTTGTAATTTATAATGTTAGTTAATTGCATTGGATTGTTTTTACCAAAACAATTTTGCATTAAACATATTCTATCTTAGCTATCTTTAAATACCGGTTCTATTACAATAGATTTGAATTTTTCATTTCCTCATGAATTGTTTACAATGAAAACTCTAGGGTTTCAAATTAGCTTCACATTTAATTAATTTCTCTTACATATTCATGATGTTATTTCAATTTCCATTTTCAATTTTGTTAAATAGGCTCTACTAACTTTTACCAAATTATATTTTCTTATTCTTTATTCTACTGACAATGCCTTTCAGTTTTTTTTATGTTATGTTGCCATTAATATAAGATTTATGATTATAAATACAATTATTACCTATTTTATAGGTTTTCCATGTCCTCATACTTCTCTTTTTCTCACCAATAAACTCTAATATGTCATTTTTAAAAATATATTCTAAATTATTGATAATTCTTGAATTGTTGTATTCTATTCATTCATTGAATATACTATGAAAAATTTAATTTTTCAAAAAATATTAGGTTGATATATTTTATGTGTAGTTACATGTTGAATCTATAAAAAAGATAAAATTAATGAATGTTGTTCTATATATTTAGGTTTCCATTAAAATCTCCATCAAATATCATTATACTATCTATTTACTCACAATCAACCTGTATTACATTTATGTAATACTAGTGTCTTTTGTATCTGGGGATTGTGTTTTAATTCCATGCCATGTGTGTTCTATATAGATTCTTGTAATTTTATGAAATTTGGGAGTTCTCAATTTTTATAGTTCTATTTCTTAATATAGAATAAAATCATGTATTTTGTATATTTTTTTTGTGTGCATGTTTTTACTATGTGTACTTGTGATTTTTATCATTTTGATTGTCATTAATTCACTATGAATCCCCTTCCTATTTTATAGACCTCATATAACTAATTAAGCTTAAATATATTGATTTTTCTCTATATTTGATCAATAATGCTGATGTGACATGTGTTATATTCCATTGAGATATATTATTTTCCTTACTGAAATAATTTATTTGTTCATTTAGGAACATTCAATGCAGTGAAGGCACCTTGGAAGTGCTTTAGAATTCTGAATAAACACTTTAAATTTGTTATTTATATTACCTTTATCAGGAAGATTCAAATTCATTTTCATATCTCAATACCAATCCCTATAATATATAAATTTCTAGATAGATGGACAATAGATTTTGGTCTTTTCAGAACACTCTTTTGGTTTTTTCTTCTTTCTTGAATCTAATCCCATTAAATTTTTTAGGATGCATGAAATTAATTTTTTTAGGATATTATAATTTCACAGATTAAGATTTGGTCATGAAATAATTTGAAATGAGTGTGCTATGAAACATTGGTTCATACCATGGAAGGCTCTTCTATTTTCATATATTTTCACATTTCTACCACATCACTTTTTCATAACTGTGCTAATACTATGGATTATAGTTTTATTAATGTTTCCATTATCTTGTTTTATATTCAGGTTATGTCTGAATTAATATTTAATATGTTGTAGAACGTATAAATGAAGTAAATAAAAAAATCATTTCTATCACTATTTCCCCATTGCTTAATTATAAAAAGTTTGTTCGGATAAAATTTATAGGTTAAATGACTTATCAATATGTTATTTTTGTTAAATTATTCAACGGTACACATCTATGTTATCTATTACATTATTAAACATTATATTTAATAGACATTTCTTGAATTATCATTAAATATTCAATTCCATTAAATAGTTGTTACAATTATATCATCACTACTTGTTTTATACTCTTCTTCCAAATAAAATGGTAACATTTATTTAATTATATATACCTCACATGCCACTATAAGATTCTTACTATGTGCAATTAAAATATTCATACATTGTATATTTTATGTTCGGGTGTGTGTGGGATATACGTATGGTTTTCATATATTTTTTTATTAAATTACAAACACTTGTGTGCATACTATAAGAATACATTATTTGAAAGTACACATAATATTAAAAACTCGAATATTGTATACATTATGAAATTACCGAAACCAATTCCACTTGAACAATCATATTGTTCATAATTACAGTTTATACCATATGTGTCATTAATTATTTACACTTATGTTTATTTTTCTTCATATTCAACCTCATCCAAGATAATGATGGGATTTATACCACTATTCTCATGGACTTCATCAACCAACCCTTCACACTACATGAGTACCAAAATTGAATGATGAAAAGATAATTGGTAATTAGAAACCATAAATCCATTCATTTTTTTCATGGAGTTGATAGGAAGTAAAGAATATCTACTTTCATGTTCATGCATCAATCTTCTTATCAGTGGAAGAACAAATACTAACATTTCACCCTATGATTGCATTACTGAATGGATATATTTTAAAATAATTTTATCATATGACATATCCAAGAGTATAATATCATTATAAATAATTGTTTCATCTTTTTTGAATATGAAATTAAATAAAATATCATGATATTCATCCCAGATTGCTTTATAAGAATATGATATAAATCAGCACTAGGAGGTATTTCAAAAAGGGAAGGCACCAGTTTTCCGAGGTTAATTACCTTTTGATTATCCAATTTACTTATTATTTCAAGTTTCTCATCTATTTTTGGCGATTTCCAATCGATTTTATTGTGTCCATCCATATCATTGACAAATAAAAAAGAACAAAGGGTATGAAGTAGGCACTGTAGATACCCTAAGCTTATCGTACATGGACATTACATTACTTTTGCGGAATACTTAGTACATAACAAAAACACACACACAAGGATCGTAATAGTTTAGTGTCTTTGGAAACTCGGAACGTAATCTTCTAATCGTGGTGAAAGATCTTCAATATCTCCCATAAAGATCTTCCCTTTTTTTTACCTAAAGACCTTTCTTTATATCCTGGGGAAAAGAAAACATAAATAGGGTGAGCTCAAATGCTCAGTAAGGGTAAACAAAAGAAAAATCAATCACATCATATACATAAGAACATAGCTTTTGGAAATCTTAACCTGCAAAAGAGCTCATAATATCATAACATGGGATAAATCATAGAAGTGAAAATGAGATCCCCATAATCATAACATAAAACTTGAAACTTTGTGGCATGCACACATAATCATGGAAAATCATTTCTTGTTAGTCATGACTCATTGCCAAGACTATCTTAGTGGACAAAGTCCCTTTCTGAACCGAGTTCACTCCTCGTTTCAGTCCTGTATCACTGAACCGAAATAACCTTCCGTTCCAGCCATGTCTATCTCATGAGATATAAAATCTTTACCCAATGCATTGGAGGGAGATATAGGTCCCACCCATCTTATAATGAATCCTTTCTTATATGTGCCACATAATCATAAAACATACATCATCGCATAACACATGTAACAAAAATGGGATTCTTGAAACATCATGACATCATAAATCCATTCATATAAGATAAAGGAATTCATAAACATAATTCCATCACAACATAGTCAAATCAATGTAAAAATATTGATAGAAACAGAACCCTTTATTATCTTAGATGGAAAATAATTTTGATAAAACACTTGAATTGAATTCTTGAGGAAAATATCCTTTCTTCTTCAAAATCAATTTCTTTTCACAAAACATCATGCAATTTTAAAAGAAAGAGATTTTATTGAAAATAGTCATGAAATCTTTTAGAGGAAGCTTCATGAAAATAAGGCTTTATAAAACAGTAGAAATCCGTTCGTGCCGTATAAGTTAAAAAAACATTCTTCATACTTTTGTTGGAAAAGTCAAAAAGTACCTCGTACGAAAAACGACAAAAGATTCCTTTCATACGTATTACTAAAAACTCACCAAAGGGTAAAAATGGATTTAAACAATTTTAGGTGGATGGAAATAATATTACATATTGAGTAAACATGGATGTGGATGATAAAATACACCCCAGAAAATACTTACGAATAAACAATCTCGGATAAAAATGAGATTGTGATATTTCCCTTACCATAGGTCCGACTTGCTTTGTAAGTGTCCGAACCTCCTGTATAATGATTTAAATCATGTTATTGACTTATTACAGAATCATATTCATTGTTATGATATTATATTACCCGTTCTTTTGTAAATTCCATGTTAAAGAAGCGTTTTGGGTAAAATCATTTCATTTATCGTAGGTGTTTTGACTTGTTGTTCTTGACATCATTATTACTTATATCATGATTTACTTACTTCCAGAATATAAAATATGATTTATATATCATATATATTCAGTATATATATATATATAATAGGTAGATAAATAAAATGAAAAACACCGTTCATGGAGACGGTAGTCTGTACGTACGCATGAACGCTGTTTTCCTTTCCTTATTGTCTTGAAATGGAAGTAAGTAGATGACATACATATGTATATATATACATAAATCCAGTAGCTTTATAATGTCATATATTTCATTATTATTTCTTATATATACATTATAATCATTCTTAAATGGTTAACATGGAGAATGAATCTCATCGCGTCGTGGAGACGGTATTCCGTACGTACGCACGAGCGATGATATCATTTATATAAATATTGAATTGAATTGGAGTGTATTATACAATATATCAGAATCAATATGATGTTGTAATAACTATGTATAGTTATTCTTTACACCATTATACCCATCCATGTAAGGTGGTGGTGGAAAATAGATTACACCACGGCGTGGATACGGTATTCTGTACGTACGCACGCGCGGTGATTTCTTTTTCCGTAGGATGGATAGATGGTGAAATAGGGTTGTTTCATACTTATAATAACATATCAGTATATGAGTGATACTGATGTTATTACTTCATAATGAAACAACCTAAGAAGAATAAGTGGAAGAAGAAATAAAGATGAAAGAATTGGTAACGGTAATTACCTCTTCTTTGAAGTGCCTCTTTGAGACCTCCTCTTAGGGCACTAAAATTGGTCTTTGAGTAAGACCAGAACCTCTAGGATGTTGCTAGGGAAGTGGAGAAGAGATTTTGGTAGGGGTTTTCCGAGCTTGAGTGCTCAAATTGGTGTGAGGAGGAGGGGAAGGAGGTGTCCTTTCATAAGGGAGGAGAGGGGCACCTTAGGAATATCTCAAAATATTATTTTATATTAAAGTAAAAATCGGTTTATAATGGTTCCAAAGGGTCTTATTTCGAAGCTAAAGTGGGGATGGGTCGAAATCCTATCAACCAATAGGATTTAGACAAGTTTAGGGTATTATTTTAACCTTATCAATTAGATTTAACTCTAAGTTAAATAATTTAACTTTTACCGTGTCTTTTTGTTTTCTTTCACTATATGGTTAATAAACTTACTATAACATGCCAAACGAACCCCAAATTGTATATTATTAATACATATATCCTTATCTAAGTCATTTGGCCGATCCTTAGATTTTTAGGAATAAAATAACAATTAATAATATAATATTTGATTTAAAAACTATTTTGTGTCAATTTTGACACTATTTAATATATGATTTTTGTGAAAGTCATAACAGAATTATATGTTCGAACAAAGTTGATTAAATAAACACTAATATATCATAGTAACCTAGAAAATTAGTGGAATTAATAAAAAGTCTCAAATTACATTTATTTGGGTGTTTGTAACATCAATTATGTCAATATTTCATTAACAAGATAATTACTGCATCATATTTGTGTCATAAATAAATTACATTATTTGATGTCTATAAATTACAAATAAAATACCATCATGTAGTAAATCTTGTTAGATTTCTAATGAATATTTACAATCGAATTTATCTTATGTATAACCCCATATTAGAAATGATTTACTTATTAAACTTTGATTTTAACTATTTTAACCCTTCTTTAAATAAATTAATAATAAATGTCCTAATCTAATCCAAGTGGGCCTAAATGGTCATATTTTATTCCTAAGTTTGTTTTTGGTCGAATTACACTTGTCCAATAGAATTAGTACATGTGTTAGGGTAATATTAATATCATATTTACCCTTAGTTACCCTATTTACTATTAACCGTGGTAAAAAAAGTAAAAAGTTACTATTCACCAAAAATTATTTTCATCTCATTGAACCACATTTTAGTCCTTGATATTAACCGTGTCTCTCGGATTTTTGAAATTCCATTCACAGAAGCGGTAAAATTAAGTTTTATGCAAAATTCAGTTTTTAACCTACCACTTAGTGGTTTCACTATTCATCAAAATTTGAAAGTTTTCAGAAAGATGCCAAAATTTCATCCTAAGCTATATTTCATATTCCGAATTCAAAAATGAAGTCTATTTTACCAAATTCATAACATAGAAATTGCATTAATTAATTTTATAATTAAATCCCGATGTTAAAACAAATAACGTGTTTTTAAGAAACAATATCTATCAAAAGATTGACACTTGTTTATGTCTAGTTTAAATGTGAAATTACATCCAATGACCAACATTGTATTAAATTGTAAAAATATATTCTAAATATACTTTAAAACCACTCAAATTAATGATTTATCACTATTAATTATTTCGATTAAAAAAGTTGTTTTTAATTATAATTTAGTAATTTTCACTATTCATCAGAATATGAAAGTTATCTGAAAAGTACCAAAATTTCACCTTAGGCTAAATTCGATACTCCGAATCCAAAAATGAAGTCCATTTTGAGAGTTAAAATTTCTAAAATTTAAAAAGTGGTTATTACTATTCATAACGGCTAGTTTTAATAATATTTTAATAGCATATCATTGTTTCGTGAAACTCAGGATTACGTACCACACACGCTATCGAGGAAGGTTGCGATTGCGTGTAATGAAAGGCAAGTCAAGGATGCGTGTTGTGCAAGCTCCTTTTGGTGTAGCGTATAACACAAGACATTAATAAAATAAAAAAGAATACTTTTCATAAAATCTCGGGCTGTTACATTCTACCCCCCTTAAAATGAATTTCGCCCTCGAAATTCGTCGGGGTTATAAATGGTTTACTATTAGAAAGTTTCTTTAATAGAAACCCACATCGTAAAAGGGAATACCAAAACTTGGCTTTAAAAACTAAAGTATGAAATGTAACGATTACCCAAATAAACTAATCACTGGGTTTCCACATAGGTGAAAATATGGATATGGAAGAGAAATCTAACCATCATGTTCTGATGGAGAGTGGTAGAGAACATGGCTATGGAAAAGCCAGTAATCAAAAATCCATAAATTTGTGATGATCTAAGGTACCATCTGATTCATCAGGTATAAGATCACTAGGACAACATTTTTGGTTTTCAAGATCATCTCCCTAAAGTTGAAAATTTGAATTAGAATAAATACTTACTTTATTTTGGTACAATCTCACTGTTGTTCGTGCCTTGAACAATTTCCACTTCATTTCTTAATTAAATGAAGTTGAATTTGTTATTCGTGAAGTGTTAGCAGATCATGTGATAGAATGACAGTTCATTCCATCTGTCTCAAACAAAAGGTTAACAAAAGTTATTAAATATACATAAGTCATTCTATAGTGAGATTAATCATATATGGTTCCTAAAATGGACTTATACTTCATATATCATACTTCTTAATATAATAAAACTAGTTTCTACTAAATAGGGACTTCCTGTATGCCAGTGGTAGGCGATAAAGGCCAGTCACACTTCGGTTGTGGGTTCGATTCCTACAGCCTTGTCCGAAGCGATGGGTTGTCGCCCGTCCTGCAGGTTGTCCCTTTTTCTAAAACTACGTTACTATAACATCCCTTCAATAATATCGAAAATCTTCTATCCTTAAACAATACTAACTTATGTCTAACATAATCCAGTCTAATCTTTAGGCTTATAATACTGCAGTCCACTCTCATAATATAGTGACAACGATTACCAGAGATTTAATACTGTCGTTGATCCCCACATATCATAAGATATGTCTTGTTGGTCACATTCCAAACATTCAAAGTCCTTAATCGTGTATTCTCTTGAATACCTTAGTGAAAACATGAGTGCAGTTAAAAGTTAACACTTTCCACATACCAAAATCCTCAAAATTCTATATACTCAAACCATGATATCACTTAGTCCTTATATCAATCATGAGCTCATGAATACTATCAAACATTTAATTTTCTCCTTATCCCTTCATTATGCGCATATCATCTACATTCCAAAAATATCTGAATAACCTTTCATGGATACTGGTAACATTAATCATACACTTTCAAAACACAAGGAAAGACAATAGTGTAACAATCCATAGATGTCTCTTTATTCCAAAATTACACATGATAAACATGTAATCATTCCACTACATTCTCAAACCATTGACCGAGCTTCAAAAATTATTTCATCTCACATATCATTTGTAGTCTCTTCATCATCATCCACATAAATACTACCCATATGACCATACTGATTCTCTTCATGAGTCTTTCCCTTAGGGCATTTGTTTGCATAATGCCCATACATTCCACATTTAAAACACTTAACCATTTTTGATGTCGTAGCAATACCATTATCCTCATCCATGGTGTTAACCGACCCTTTTCCTTTGCACTTACTTGCTTTGTGTCCTTCTTTTCCACACCCAAAGCATCTTCCGGTTCCCTTGAAACATTCTCCTTGATGCCTCTTCCCACATGATTTACATAGGGGAAATTGAACTTTCTTTCCTCTATGATCATCATGGAACTCCATCTTTCTCTTATTAGCCGAGTCAGGAAACTTACCAAATTTTACTTTATTGATCATGTTGTGAGATTGCTGATTCGGCATAATAATGATGTTTGGACATCCAAATCCCATTTCATTTGGTTTCTCATGAATAATACCATTCCATTGTCCATCATATCCTCCATTATTGTGAATCATCTTGTTTCCAGCCATTTTCTAAAACCCAAACAGAATAGTGTTAGATGCAAAAATTGTAATAAAGGGGGAGTAACTTAAATATCTATCATCTTTGGTTTAATCTAATATCGTTACCATAGTTCTAGAACTATATCCTATACGTATACTTATCCTTAGGGGCATCCCTAGACATACCTTAGAAATATCTCTAGGGATCTCACTAATGTTTTCGCATCCTAGTTTCCAAAGGTTGACTAAACCTTTCCTCTGATACCAACTATAGAGACCCGAAGCTTATCGTACATGGACATTACATTACTTTTGCGGAATACTTTGTACATAACAAAAACACACACACAAGGATCGTAATAGTTTAGTGTCTTTGGAAACTCGGAACGTAATCTTCTAATCGTGGTGAAAGATCTTCAATATCTCCCATAAAGATCTTTCCTTTTTTTTACCTAAAAACCTTTCTTTATATCCTGGGGAAAAGAAAACATAAAAAGGGTGAGCTCAAATGCTCAGTAAGGGTAAACAAAAGAAAAATCAATCACATCATATACATAAGAACATAGCTTTTGGAAATCTTAACCTGCAAAAGAGCTCATAATATCATAACATGGGATAAATCATAGAAGTGAAAATGAGATCCCCATAATCATAACATAAAACTTGAAACTTTGTGGCATTCACACATAATCATGGAAAATCATTTCTTGTTAGTCATGACTCATTGCCAAGACTATCTTAGTGGACAAAGTCCCTTTCTGAACCGAGTTCACTCCTCGTTTCAGTCCTGTATCACTGAACCGAAATAACCTTCCGTTCCAGCCATGTCTATCTCATGAGATATAAAATCTTTACCCAATGCATTGGAGGGAGATATAGGTCCCACCCATCTTATAATGAATCCTTTCTTATGTGTGCCACATAATCATAAAACATACATCATCGCATAACACATGTAACAAAAATGGGATTCTTGAAACATCATGACATCATAAATCCATTCATATAAGATAAAGGAATTCATAAACATAATTCCATCACAACATAGTCAAATCAATGTAAAAATATTGATAGAAACAGAACCCTTTATTATCTTAGATGGAAAATAATTTTGATAAAACACTTGAATTGAATTCTTGAGGAAAATATCCTTTCTTCTTCAAAATCAATTTCTTTTCACAAAACATCATGCAATTTTAAAAGAAAGAGATTTTATTGAAAATAGTCATGAAATCTTTTATAGGAAGCTTCATGAAAATAAGGCTTTATAAAACAGTAGAAATACGTTCGTGCCGTATAAGTTAAAAAAACATTCTTCGTAATTTTGTCGGAAAAGTCAAAAAGTACCTCGTACGAAAAACGACAAAAGATTCCTTTCATACGTATTACTAAAAACTCACCAAAGGGTAAAAATGGATTTAAAAAATTTTAGGTGGATGGAAATAATATTACATATTGAGTAAACATGGATGTGGATGATAAAATACACCCCAGTAAATACTTACGAATAAACAATCTCGGATAAAAATGAGATTGTGATATTTCCCTTACCTTAGGTCCGACTTGCTTTGTAAGTGTCCGAACCTCCTGTATAATGATTTAAATCATGTTATTGACTTATTACAGAATCATATTCATTGTTATGATATTATATTACCTGTTCTTTTGTAAATTCCATGTTAAAGAAGCGTTTTGGGTAAAATCGTTTCATTTATCGTAGGTGTTTTGACTTGTTGTTCTTGACATCATTATTACTTATATCATGATTTAATTACTTCCAGAATATAAAATATGATTTATATATCATATATATTCAGTATATATATATATAATAGGTAGATAAATAAAATGAAAAACACCGTTCATGGAGACGGTAGTCCGTACGTACGCATGAACGCTGTTTTCCTTTCCTTATTTTCTTGAAATGGAAGTAAGTAGATGACATACATATGTATATATATACATAAATCCAGTAGCTTTATAATGTCATATATTTCATTATTATTTCTTATATATACATTATAATCATTCTTAAATGGTTAACATGGAGAATGAATCTCATCGCGTCGTGGAGACGGTATTCCGTACGTACGCACGAGCGATGATATCATTTCTATAAATATTGAATTGAATTGGAGTGTATTATACAATATATCAGAATCTATATGATTTTGTAATAACTATGTATAGTTATTCTTTACACCATTATACACATCCATGTAAGGTGGTGGTGGAAAATAGATTACACCACGGCGTGGAGACGGTATTCCGTACGTACGCACGCGCGGTGATTTCTTTTTCCGTAGGATGGATAGATGGTGAAATAGGGTTGTTTCATACTTATAATAACATATCAGTATATGAGTGATACTGATGTTATTACTTCATAATGAAACAACCTAACAAGAAGAAGTGGAAGAAGAAATAAAGATGAATGAATTGGTAACGGTAATTACCTCTTCTTTGAAGTGCCTCTTTGAGACCTCCTCTTAGGGCACTAAAATTGGTCTTTGAGTAAGACCAGAACCTCTAGGATGTTGCTAGGGAAGTGGAGAAGAGGTGTCCTTTTATAAGGGAGGAGAGGGGCACCTTAGGAATATCTCAAAATATTATTTTATATTAAAGTAAAAATCGGTTTATAATGGTTCCAAAGGGTCTTATTTCGAAGCTAAAGTGGGGATGGGTCGAAATCCTATCAACCAATAAGATTTAGACAAGTTTAGGGTATTATTTTAACCTTATCAATTAGATTTAACTCTAAGTTAAATAATTTAACTTTTACCGTGTCTTTTTGTTTTCTTTCACTATATGGTTAATAAACTTACTATAACATGCCAAACGAACCCCAAATTGTATATTATTAATACATATATCCTTATCTAAGTCATTTTGCCGAACAATAGATTTTTAGGAATAAAATAACAATTAATAATATAATATTTGATTTAAAAACTATTTTGTGTCAATTTTGACACTATTTGATATATGATTTTTGTGAAAGTCATAACAGAATTATATGTTCGAACAAAGTTGATTAAATCAACACTAATATATCATAGTAACCTAGAAAATTAGTGGAATTAATAAAAAGTCTCAAATTACATTTATTTGGGTGTTTATAACATCAATTATGTCAATATTTCATTAACAAGATAATTACTGCATCATATTTGTGTCATAAATAAATTACATTATTTGATGTCTAAAAATTACAAATAAAATACCATCATGTAGTAAATATTTTTAGCTTTCTAATGAATATTTACAATCGAATGTATCTTATGTATAACCCCATATTAGAAATGATTTACTTATTAAACTTTGATTTTAACTATTTTAACCCTTCTTTAAATAAATTAATAATAAATGTCCTAATCTAATCCAAGTGGGCCTAAATGATCATATTTTATTCCTAAGTTTGTATTGGTCGAATTACACTTGTCCAATAGAATTAGTACATGTGTTAGGGTAATATTAATATCATATTTACCCTTAGTTACCCTATTTACTATTAACCGTGGTAAAAAAAGTAAAAAGTTACTATTCACCAAAAATTATTTTCATCTCATTGAACCACATTTTAGTCCTTGATATTAACCGTGTCTCTCGGATTTTCGAAATTCCATTCACAGAAGCGGTAAAATTAAGTTTTATGCAAAATTCAGTTTTTAACCTACCACTTAGTGGTTTCACTATTCATCAAAATTTGAAAGTTTTCAGAAAGATGCCAAAATTTCATCCTAAGCTATATTTCATATTCCGAATTCAAAAATGAAGTCTATTTTACCAAATTCATAACATAGAAATTGCATTAATTAATTTTATAATTAAATCCCGCTGTTAAAACAAATAACGTGTTTTTAAGAAACAATATCTATCAAAAGATTGACACTTGTTTATGTCTAGTTTAAATGTGAAATTACATCCAATGACCAACATTGTATTAAATTGTAAAAATATATTCTAAATATACTTTAAAACCATTCAAATTAATGATTTATCACTATTAATTATTTCGATTAAAAAAGTTGTTTTTAATTATAATTTAGTAATTTTCACTATTCATCAGAATATGAAAGTTATCCGAAAAGTACCAAAATTTCACCTTAGGCTAAATTCGATACTCCGAATCCAAAAATGAAGTCCATTTTGAGAGTTAAAATTTATAAAATTTAAAAAGTGGTTATTACTATTCATAACGGATAGTTTTAATAATATTTTAATAGCATATCATTGTTTCGTGAAACTCAGGATTACGTACCACACACACTATCGAGGAAGGTTGCGATTGCGTGTAATGCAAGGCAAGTCAAGGATGCGTGTTGTGCAAGCTTCTTTTGGTGTAGCGTAAAACACAGGACATTAATAAAATAAAAAAGAATACTTTTCATAAAATCTCGGGCTGTTACAGGCACCGGTCCACTGGTTTCTTCAGTGGGGAGGTAAGGAGAAGGTCTTGTCAGCAGCGAGTGACAAGATTCTAATACGGAGTTATTCATGGTCGGAGTTATTGTTATTATGACTAGGTACTGTGACATATAATTAATTTATGGAATTAATGTGGGGTTAAATTGATGATTCATTTCAATTACACCATTCTGTCCTTTTTCCTTTAAATGTACTTCCTTAAATAATTCATTAATTATGGAATCATGATGAATCATTTCTAGATTATTCTTGAAGGTTTTTTGAGAAATTAAACTTTCCCAAGATATCAATAAGGTTTTTTATTAGAATTAGAATGCTTTGTTTTACAAGACCATATATCATTTCTTCATTGTCTTGTGAGTCATACATTCTATTTTGCAGAATATCCTTAATGGATTTTATAATTCATTCAGAAGATTAAAAAACATCAGGGATTCCAAAAAAAAGTGTGACCTAATAATAAAAAGATCTGAAATAATTTTTCTAGCTTTTTAATTTTTATGAATTCATTTGAAATAATTTTTCATATTTATTTTACTTTAGCATGGACAATACATTAGTGGTAATGATATGTGAACATGTATTCACGAGGAACAAAACATGTGGTATCTATGGATCACTATGTGATTAGATACAAGTGATTCATATATCCTGTATATAATTATCTTCACATGAGGAATCGTCATTGAGTTATTTGTTTTCCTATTCCATTGGAATGGAAAAAGCCCATTATACAGGATCCCCTTCTGTTATCATATGAAGTATAATCATATTGTACACCCAGTTTTTACATACAAATGTTTTAATATATATAAATAATATTCTACTAAATAATATTGCATTCTCATATTAAAAAATTTCTAATATCATTTTTATATTGATTATTCATGATGTCTAAATTTCATATTGTCCATCCTGTCAAAACGGAAAATTGTATTTAGAATTATACTAATATTGGAATGGTCTTAAACCACATGATGTTTTGTGAGACCAATTTAAATACATAGGAGGTTGAATTTAGTATCCATAATCTATATATTTTTTTTTATTTCATAATATGTTATATATACAAATTGATGAATGTCATAACTTTTTTTCATCGTTATCAATCTTCTGAATTATGCATCAAATTCATACCAATAATTAAAAATATGGAAGGCAAGAATTTAAATTTCCAATCCACATCTATGTAAGAGAGTTTAATGATGATTAACAAGGCTACACAATAATTCAGCTGATCATATAATTGTCTGACTATGTATATCAGACACATCATACACCAAATAATTTTTCAATCTTGATATATTTCAGGTTGTTAACATCATAAGTTATATATCATTCATTTTTTCACTCTTTGTATTTTTGATTCTTGATATACAATTAAGGTATTATTATTTCTGACCTCTTCTGTGTTTAAACAACTGGTTTTGTTTGTATCAAATGTTTCATTCAATACCAAGGGAAGTAGACCTAATTATTTTAATCATGACACTCTACACATCTAAGAAAATTCAAAAAATATTAATGATATGATTCTATTTATTTATGTGAATTAATAATTATTTACTATTCTATTTCCATATTATCTTATATTGGATATCTCTATAGGTATTATTACTTATATCAAGGATTTAATTGATTTACTCACTATCTTGTCCCATGCAACGTTATGGGTTGGGGCACAAGTATGAACTAAATCATGAAAATCTCTTTCCACATGTCCCCTCTATATCATTCCAAATGTAACATCCCGAGCCTGAGTGCCACTCAATGGGTTCCCCGAAACTGGTTGGTCACATGACCTCAAGCGCATTTACCCAAACGCCATAGGCTGTCGACTAACAACGAGGGCCTAGGTTTGATAGTTGGGAAACTATGCCCTCATTTGTCAATGTGTAGCGCAACGGAATAATAAAAACATTCAACAATAGCGGAAAAACTAAACCATTAACATTTAAAATAAACAACTGTAGTAAATGATAACCAACAGTTATATAGATAAGGATGCAACATGTCTCATGTTCTAAGAAAACAGTTAGAACATGTTACACAACAATACAATACAGAGTACAACAAAATAAAACAAAACAGTCAGTAGCATCGCGAGGCTAAGCCCAGTCTTATGATTCTCAACTCCTCAGCAGCAATCAAGTACCAGTATTGGGTCCCTTTCCATTATCCACACCTATAGAAATATAATCTGTTTGGTCCGAAGACATCACCCAAACAGGGTTTGAGAAATAAATCCCAGTAGGCAGCAACCAAAGGCCCGTGTCCAACTGTGTGAAAATATTCAACAATAGTGCGCAGTAGTAAAATGAAATAAACTAAGCATTACTCAAAAGTAACTATCATTACCAGTTATATTTCCATTTTATTATTATTTTAATCGTTCATTATACGGAAACCACCACAGTGAATTTATATTTAAACAGTCCTTGTCCTCAAACATGCAAACCCTTAACCTTAGATAATCAGAAACATAACCCCCAGGTGATTTCCCATAGGCATAACAGATATTTCCCTCAGGCGTACAAAGTTTCACCCTTAGGCATAGAGTCTATGGCCCGTAGGCATGAAAGAAGTTTCCATCAGGCCGAAATAACCACTTCCCTCAGGATAAAGGTAACATTTCCCTCAGGCTAAGTAAAGTAATACCCTCAGGCTAATCAAGTATCCAGTCCAAGACCAAAAAATAAACAAGCAATACACATGCCATTCCTCTCAAGGAAATTCAATAAAAATTATTACAATGGCATACCCTCGGGTATCCATCCGAAAAGCTAAATAGAGGAACACACCCCCAGGATGGTCCTGGATCCAAGCAGCGATCCCATAAAATAGTTTTTCATCACATTTAATTACCTATACAATTCTAGGTATTTAATATAGATAAGGCCTCAGCCTCATGACACCGCAACATGGGTTCGTTGATCAATGGTACACCAAATTCAAAAAATTTGGAATTAAAACACTAAGCCGCCTACCTTAAACACCCCTGAACGGTATACAAGAACGACGTTCCTTGAATAATCCAAGAAAGATGTTGATCTGAGGTGAAATAAATCCTCGTTCAAACTCAAATAACATCCCTTAGAGGAAGAATTAGCATTAACGACTTAAGGAGAGTGGAGGGCTTACCCCATGTGGTTCCAACGAGATCTTCATTGGTGATAACGGATTCCCAACACTCGATCTAGAGATCCTCGAAGGTTCGGCCACCTCTCCCAACTCCTTCCTCTAGTTTTATGCCAATCTCGTGAACAGGGTTGGCTCCTGCCCATTTTATGAAAAAAAACAAACTACAAGGCATGTAATATTGACTACACAACGTGTAATTTTCTCATTTAATTGTTCCTATGGCGGCATCATCGCACTGTTCATTCATCGACATGAGTACACGGCGTGTATTTCTGATTACACGGCATGTACTACCACTCCGCTTGAGGCTGCCTCCACCACCTTACTATTTTCCTATCGACTGACTACACGACGTGTAAATACCTTCTACATGGCGTGTAGTCGGTTTTTAAACCTTTCTTCACCAGCATGGCTACACACCCTATGTACTAATCCCACACATCCTATGTACACGGCTTGTGGAATAGTACACGACATGTGGTCCCAAAATTTGGGATTTTGCCCCATTTTCCTTATTTTCTCAAAAACACTTAAGGAAAAGGGAAAAGAAAAAACACATACATCAAGAAAATGATCATGGTTCTTACAAAAATCCCTCGTAATTCAATTCTTCCCCAAATTTCCCTTTCATGGGTGGTGAGGATAATACTCAGAACAGATCTGGCCACTAAACACGTACGTCGGTCTCCTGCTCCCAAGTTTCGTCCTGCACTCGGCCATGCTGCCATAGCACCCGTATAAGAGGAACTGACTGGCCTCAGAGAAAATTCATACTCCTATCAACGATACAAAACATATGCTCCTAAAAAGATGCATCTACCTTAAGCTCAAGCTCCTTGGGCTGAAAGATGTGAGATGGTTCTGAATGATAGCAGCCCAACTGAGATACATAGAATACGTCGTGCATGGATTGGTACCACTGTGGTAACTAAAACCGATAGGCAACCAACCCAAATCTCTCTCTAGAATCTCAATTCGCACCACATACCTCAATGAAAGTTTACATTGTCTCCTAATCTGTCTGTGTCCCAACCTCGGCGAAACACGCAAGAAAACATGATCCCTGACCACGAACTTCAAGTGTCGTCTCCAGCGATCAGCATAATATTTATGACGAGACTGTGCAGTAGCTATCCACTTATGGAACAACTGGACATGCTCTGAAGTCTCTTGCACTAGACGTGGTCCCGGTAAATCTGCCTCACCTGCCTCTAACCTGCACAAGGGTGATCGTCATGGCCTACCATATAAATCCTCGTAAGGTTCCATCTCAATAATTTCCTGAAAACTTTTATTGTAGGAAAACTCGACTTGGGGAATATGTCTCTACAAAGAGCCCCCAAAGTCTAGGATTCATCCATGCAGCATGTCCTCAAGATCCTATATCATACCCTCTGACTGAAAATCAGTCTGAGGGTGGTAATTTGTGTTCATAAGAACCAGTGTACCCAATTCCCTCTAAATCCTCTTCCAGAAACGAGACGTAAAATGGGCGTCCATATCCGAAATGATAGAACATGGAACTCCTTGAAGTCATATGACCTCTTGGATATACAACTTCTTGATCTGGTCAACACTAGAGGCCTCTTTGATTGGAAAAAAGTGAGTTACCTTTGTGAGTCTTTTCACAACAACCCACACGACATCATTGCCTCGAGGTGACCTTGGAAACCTAGTCACGAAGTCCATCATGACGTAATCCCATTTCCACTATAGAATGGGTAACTACTATCACTGTCCGGCTGGCCTCTAATGTTATGCATTCACCTGCTGACATGTGGATCATCTTATCGCAAAAACATCTACTTCTCTCTTCATACCTAACCACTAGTACTGACGTCCCAAGTCACGATACATCTTGGTAACTCGGGGATTAACTTCCCAGGATGAATCATGAAACTCCCACATAATCTTCTCATGTGTATCCCCTGGAACCCATAATCATCCATGGAAATGCAATACGTCATCATCGTATATCTTCCACCCAGGAGGAGGGTCCTCACTTGCCACCGACTCCCGTAGAACTAGTCCTTCTGAATCAGATAGATGTCTCATCCTCACTCTATCCAAGAGGGTATAAGTCATAGCTAAAGATGAAAGATAGGTTAGCCCCTGACTATCGTGCTCCACCAAATGCATCTCAGAGAACAAAGCCATAAACTGCCACTCACCACTGGCCTCCTGTACCGCCTGCGTCTAAGACTTCCTAATCAATGCATCAGTAACTGCATTACCCTTACCAGGTGTATAGGAAAGCTCAAAATCGAAGGAATGAAGGTATTAGACCAACCTACGTTGCCTCAAATTCAAGTCACGCTGAGTAAAGATATACTTGATACTTTTGTGGTCGGTGAAAAGCACAAAATTCTCTCCCAATAGATAATGTGTCAAACAATGTAACACATGAACAACTGCATCCAACTCGAGATCATGTGTTGGGTAATTCCTCTAATGTGGCCTCTACTGCTGAGATCCGTATACAACAACTTGATCGCCCAGCATCAACACAGCTCCCATCCCAATACCTGATGCATCACAGTAAACTATATAGCTCTTTCCCTGCTCTGGGAGTATCAGGATTATTGATGATGTCAACTTTCCCTTCATATTTTGGATGGTTTTCTGACAATCTTCTGACCAAACGAACTTTACACACTTCTTATTCAAACCTTTCAACATCGCTACTAAGCGGGAAAAATCCTGTATAATGCGTCTGAAGTAACCAGCCATCCCTAAGAAACCTCGTATCTCAAACAAGTTCATAGGCTGGTCCCAGGAATCTTCTGCTCTCACCTTCTATGGGTCTACTGCAACTCCTGCCTCTGAGATGATATGACCTAGGAAGTGAATCTGGTCCATCCAAAAGTGTCACTTTTATAGCATAGCATGTAGATTATGCTCTATCAGTGTACTAAACACGATATCATGATGGGTGGCATGGTCATGTAGAGTGTGAGAGTACACCAAGATGTCATCCATGAAGACTACCACATAATAATCCAGATAAGGATGGAACACATGATTCATCATATCCATAAAAACTTCTTGTGTGTTCATGAGTCCGAACGGCATAACCAAGTACTCATATAGTCCTTACCTACTCTGAAAAGCTGTAATCGGTATATCTGATGGTCACATGCGCAACTGATGATATCTTGATCTCAAGTAAATCTTCAAGAACACTCATTCAACACGAAGTTGATCAAAAAGATCATCAATCCTCGGCAAGGGATATCGGTTCTTGGCCGACAACTGGTTCAACTTCCGATAATTCACACAGAGTCTGAGGGTATCATCCGCATTCTTCGCAAAGAGGACCATAAAACCCCAATGAGAAGCACTGAGTCTGATGAAACCCTTTTCTTGTAACTCCTCTAACTACCTCTTAAGCTCCTGCAACTCTGGTGTAGCCATCCTATAAGGAGGAATGGACACTGCTTCTACTCCTGGAACAAGCTCAATAGAGAAATCCACCTCATGCTCTGGAGGTAGACCTAAAAAGTCTTCTAGGGAGACATCCCTGAAATGATCAACCACTGGAGGGAAATCATGCTGACAAGTCCCCTGATCATCCAGATATATACTCGCAATCTGGGCTGTGACACCACCTCGCCCACGATGCTCTGGTCCATCTCGACTCGCTTGAACATCCCATTGATCATTGTATAGAAACTCTCCACCCTCTGGTGACGTGAAACTCACCCAGTGAAGATAGAAATCAATAATGGCTCGAAAGGGAACCAACCAGTCCATCCCGTGAATGAAATCATAAGATTTCATCTCTAAGACATAGAGGTCCCATAGAATGTGACACCCTCCAACCTCAAGGGAAAACTCCTTGCACTGATGCACACCAGTCATTCTAGCTCCCAACGGAGTGTCTAACGTCATAACATCAGATGAAGAAGAAACACAGAGCCCAAGGCTCTCCACAATGGGTACATATATAAAGCTATGTGTAGCACCTGTATCAAAAATTACTGAAGATAAGACAGAAGCTACTAGATTAATACCTCTGATAGTAGAAGGTTAAGGATCCTACTCCCGATGGGTTTGTTGCACTGCATATGCATGCACAGTGCCGTGGCCCTGCGACACAGCCTGGCTACCCTGAGCTGTCCCGCCCTGCTGCCTCTGAGATCTTGGTGTCTGACTACCACGACCATGACCACCATCCCTGCCTGCATGCCCTGACGTATTCCAGTTTCTCGACCTGTAAGAAGATGTTGGTCCTACTCCTGTATCCTTATTCTGCACAGAACCCCTCTCACTAGCCACTGGTGGAAACGCCATGCAGAATCGCTGCAGATGACCCATATTTCCGCAAGCTCGGCATTCCACTAGGTCTCGTGGGCACTGGGGTCTCTTGTTCCCCTCCTTACCACACTGGTAGCACATGAATTGGACACCTGAAACATTCTTCTAGTTGGTACTTCCACCCTGATTGAAGTACATCTGTCTCTTCCTCTTGCAAGTAGAAATAGTACTTGAAAATGGTGGTGAACCTCCCTGGACCACACCACTAGCTTCCTGCAGGTTCCTCTCTATACTCAGCTCTTGGTTCACAATAGCATGTACTAAAGGCAACCTGAAAACATTCACCAGTGCTCGGATGTCATATTGAGGACCATCCTCAAAGCATCTGGCTCTCAACATCTCATCACCCACAAGAACTGGTGAAAAACGCTGAAGCACAATGAAACAAGAAAAATAATCCATCACCGACATAGCTCCCTACTGCAAATCCATGAACTCTCGAGCTCTATCTTCCCTCAGCGTCTCTGAGATGAAGAAGTCATAGAAGGATGTCTAAAAAACATTCCATGCCATGTCTCTTTGATTCTATGACTAGGTGGTAACATCCCACCACATCTTGGTGGAATCGTGCAGAATATACGTCGCGAGCTTTAACCTCTTCCCTAGAGGCATCTCAAGATGCTAAAAAATCGTCTACATAGACACCATCCAAGACTTCATAGCCTATGGTCCTCCATCCCCTGAAAACGTACGCAGATGTTGCTACTAGAAAATATGAGTCAACTCAGCCATAGATGTGGCAGCCGGTGGTGATCCCTGAAATGTCTGCATGAACCGCATAAATCCTTCACGGAACTGCGCCTCCACTCCTGTTTCTGGTATAATGGTTGGCGCCCCAACTGTCTCTCTTGGAGGCTCCACTGGTAGCCAATGGCCCACCATTTCTAGAGTATAATCATTACCACTCTCTTGGAGAACAACGTGTGGTAGTCTCGGTGGCATGACCCTACAAGGTCAAAAGCACAGCTTAGATCCAGATTCTCAAAGACTAAAAATGAGGGGACTAAAAAGGGGGAAAGGAGGAAGAAGGCACTCAATATTTGCAAAACAAGATTACATAGTGTGTATACTGACTACACAACATGTAACTGACTTTTCTTCCCCTGCCCAGGTCCTTCTATATGGCCAAGCCACACAGTTCCCGTTAAACAAAACTACACGACATGTATACTGAATACACGACGTTTATGGTGTAATTTTCCAACTGCCCGTGTCATTTGTGACATGGCCGACTACTCTCCTAACACTACACGATGTGTTAAACTCTCTCATGGAGTTTACAACACCCCATTTTCCAGCCACATGGCTAAAACCACACAGCCTAGCCTCGGAAAAGACTACACGGCATGTCCCTCAGGCACATGGAGTGTACTAGACGAGCTCTGCCGACCCGTGTTGTTAGTTACACAGCTGAATACATGGCTCTCACTAAAAGGCATGTTCCATATACACACAATGTGTACACGAAAGGATTACACCGACCCATGTTTTTAGTTATATGCCCAGATCCCTGGTCAGACTACACAGCGTGTTCCATAGTGGACACGGTTTGTATGCCCAAAGGTCTCTTTCGTCCGTGTTTGTAAGATAAACGGGTGGACTCCGGGTCAACACTACATGGCGTGTAATTGCCGACAGGCATAACCGATATTGCCCTCAGGAATACAAAGTGTCTCCCTCAGGCACAGAGTCTATTTCCCGCAAGCATGAAAGAAGTTTCCCTCAGGCCGAAATAACCAATTCCCTCAGGCTAAAGGTAACACTACCCTCAGGCTATGTAATGTACTGCCCTTAGGCTAAGCAAGTAATCGGGCCATGAACAACATATAAACAAGAAATACACATGAAATTACTCTCATGTAAATTCAATAAACATTATTACAATGGAATACCCTCAGGTATCTGGCCCAACATCTAAATAGAAGAACGCACCCCTGGGGTGGTCCTGGGTCCAATCAGCGATCACAAACAACAGTTTATCACCACATTTAATTACCTATACAATTCTAGGTATTTAATACTACTAAGGCCCCAACTACATGACACCCCAACATGGGTTTTTTGCTCAATGGTACACAAAACACATAGCAGTTGGAATTTAAACACTAAGCCACCTACCTTAAACTCCCCTGAATGGTATATCTGAATGAAGATCCTCAAATTTTCCAAGAACAATGTAGATATGAGGTGAAATAAATCCCTGTTAAAACTCAAATAACTTCCCGTAGAGGAATAATTGGAAAAAATGGCTTAAGGAGAGTGGAGGGTTTACCTGTGCGGTTCCAACGAGATAGGGAGAGGTGAAAACTGATTCCCGACGAACGATATGGAGATCCTCGAAGGTCCGGCCTCCTCTCCCAACCCCTTCCTCAATTTTTAAGCAAATCCTGTGAACAGGGTTGGCTACTGCATATTTTAACAGAAAAAAAATACATGGTGTGTACTACTGACTACATGGCATGTACTTTTCTCATTTAATTGTTCCTCGGGCGTCATCGTTGCACTTTTCATCTATCGACATGAGCACACGATGTGTATTTCTAATTACACGACGTGTACTACAGTTCCGCTGGTGGCTGCCTCCACCACCTTACTAGTTTCCTGCCAACTGACTACACATCATGCAAATAACTACTACATGGCGTGTAGTCGGTTTTTACACATTTTTCGCCATCATGGCTACACACCCTGTGTACTCATCCCACATGGATAAAGTACATGACCTATGGAATAGTATACGGCATTTGTTCCCGAAATTTGGGATTTTCCACCATTTTCCATATTTTCTCAAAAACACTTTATGAAAAGAGAAAAGAAGAAACCCGTAACTCAAGAACAAGAACCGGGTTCTTACACCTCCCTTATGTGTCTCCCTCCTCTTAAATTCATCTCCCCTACATGCTATAATTTCTCCACCAATTTATCCCTAATAGACTTAACTCTCTTCCCCCAATATTATATCCACATACATTCCCCATAGTTGGAATCCCCAGCTCCCAATATTCTTCATCCCTCTCTCCTTCTTCCCCAAAACCATCTTTCATCCCAATATCACCTACGCCTGTGACTCCGACTCCCCCACAGCCCAAATTCATCATCACCTCCACAATTATTTTCTACTCTCCTCTAAATTTTCCTCCCCAACTGACCCATTCGTTAAACTTCAATCTCCCATAAATCAAAAATATTCCCTCTCCAAGATGGAAAATCACTAGTATTTTTCTCCCACTATATATATCTCCATCTATTTCGCTTCTCAGAATCCCTTCACTCTCTAGGTACGTGTTCCCCCACTCTTAGCTTCCCTCCCTAACCGAAATATATATCTCTATATCCCTTTCATAAATATCACTTCCTCATCCTCCATACTATATTGAGTAGATGTAACCAAACTTATGTATATCAAATCACCATAAATAGTTGTGAAATATAATCAGATCTGGTATCATTCTCTTCAGTATATACCATATGAGCACTCCCACATTTCTAAACCACTAAATATTAATCCGTATTTGATGTGTATATTATCACTAATAAACCCCATACCCCATTTGTGGGTTTCTATTAAATGTTTAATACTATAGAAAACAATATATCAAAAACCCTAACAAACATTCCAATACAAATCTCATTGTCCATAAACCTAGCATTCTTCTATTCAATACTACACTCATTATCAACCATCAATGATATCATATTACTTTACTAATTATCTATTTATATTTCCATTTCCAAAGTTCTATTTTTAAAAAATTTCACTCTCTATTTATTTTATTATATATTTTAAATTCATCAATATCCATTTATTCAATGTTTTTATTTCATCTCCCATCAAAAAAGTATAGAAAAAAATAACTAGATGTTTTTGTCTTGTAGGATGTGAGGAATTATACCACAATGAATAACGTGTGATTATAAAGTCACATATATTTTATTTTTTCCCCTTTCCCTTATTCATAGTCATTTTTTACCCTATTAATCTTGTAATGCTTTCTACATTTTTGAACAATTGTTCTTTCAATTTGTAGTGTCAAATGCATTGTACGGGTAGTATTTTTTTGGCATCTTAAATTTTGATTTCATGAATCTATTATGCATGTTATGATTTTTTTTTTATTTTTCAACCAATGTTTTTATGATTTCTACACTGATAGGTTCATCATGTGGGCATGATATTTTTTTGATATTAAGAATGAAAGATAGATTATTTACGCTTAAAAGGTAATAATATAGTTTATTAATTGAATTTAAAATTTTATTTTTTCTTATCCAATATCTTTCTAGGAAATATACATAAGATCCTTAATGGTTTTTGATTTTGGGTGTTTTGTTTTACAGACTAAGAATTTGTAAGACATGTATTTTTATGTCTTGTAGGAAATGAAAAAATATGAAAAAATTAATTACTTTTCATCATCAATGTAGGCCTTATATTTTATTTTTTTTCTATTCTTCATATTCCATTTTCACCTTTTAAAAATTGTAAAACATTTACATTCGATACCAAATGAGGTATAAATTCCTCACACAATGTGATACTCAAAAATTTATATACTCAGGTGAGGTAATGTTATCCATCATGTTTTTCCATTCTATACCATCACAAATATGATTTTCCCATCTCACATATCTATCATGGTTCATTGACATTGTCCAATTAATCATTTAATGTTTTTCCTTGGTATCTGATTTCCCATATAATAAATGAATCAACATCTCTATTTGTGTACAACAAGATTTTCAATGATGATCTATTTTCAATAGTTCATCTTCCATGTGTAAAATTAATGGTGCCAATATATAAAATATTCTTGGTAAAAATTAATATTACAACTTTAGATATTTAATTCTGCATAAAAATTATATATTTATAAATTCTGTCATTGTTTTTCATTATTAAATATAATGTAGTTTCTTGAAAACCATGTTTTTTCACGTGGTCTAAAATAATTTTTTCCATTCTAGTAGATTTCTATTTACAGATCTATATAGTCTATTTATTCTTCAATAAAAGTGGTATCAGACATTGGAAAACCACATAATAATTTATATTAATCATTACTTCTACCTTTACATATCCCTATGATGCTTCTGAATAAGTCCTCCACATGTAATTTTTTACCATTCTAATTCAAGAACATAATCTGAAAATTGAACCACGTTTTCCAATTTGTGGATATTTTTTTTCATATTGTCTATCAATATTTTGAATACCACGTGCCTCTTACTATGGTCATATTCAATGATAATAAATTTTTCAATATTTTATATGCATTTCACATATTACCATTTTGTATATCTGTATATCATGTTGTACAATTACATTAAATTTCCACATTCTATATAAATTTCATATAGATTGTTTTTAAATCATTATCCTACTAAATATTCTCAATTCATATTTTATATCCATTTCCATTATGAATTCTTTATATTCATTACTTTTAGGAATTTTCAGGTTATATATTAATTTCATGTATTTAGACCCTATAAGAACTAACTACGTGCAATTCTATATTCTATATGAATTTCATGTATGTGTATTATTTATGAACTTTCAATTTAAAATAATTTCACATTATATAAATATATAATTCACTTTTGGTTTATGAAAAATAAAACATCATCTAATTTGATTAATATGTATGTTAAAATTGTCTAACCTTTATTCAATATAATCCATTTCTAATATTATGTTATTATATTTACTGCTGACCCATTTCCTTTTTGTTTATGTACAATGTCTATTATCTAATTAATGACATAAAAATATATATACCTTCACTAAAATTATCACTTTTATATAATTTATCTGATAAATTTATTATATTTCATCAATATATATTTCAATAATTTTGATCATGGATTGTACTTGTCATAAATTTTCTGTATACTATTAGAGACATACCATCTCTCCTGAAAAATATCATCATTCATTTTATATTTTATAAATATTAAATATTTTAAAAAAATTCATGATTGAATAAATATATTTTATTTCAATATCAGACCCTAATATTATTTTTATTTTATAATGGAATTTATAAAATATGCTCTCGACACTTTTATTATCCCAAAATACATTAAATTTAATCAAAAATTTATTTATAGTATCACTCTAATACCATCATATTGTTTTCACAAATGATTACCAACGAAACTACATGTTGTAAGGAATCTTGGTTTCATCATAAGTTAACTATGAATTAAATTCAACTCCCTTGTATGTTTGGGATGGATGAGTATTTTATTTTGGATATATTTTCCCAAATTCAATCTAATTCTATTTTACAATTTGTATTACTTATATTAACATTTAAATTAACTCCTCAATTATAGGATCAATAATTTGGTGTAGTTAATTAAATTATATTATCCAAATATCTGTTGTTGGTGACATGAATAAAACGTTTTTAATGAAAATAACATACCAATTCCATAAAAAATTCCATTATCTAAATTTACAATAAATGGGTTTCTTGAATCTTTTAATAATTACAATTCACTCTCTTTGATTTACATCAACTGCTGATGTCACTCATTTATTTGTAAAATGTAATACACTTTTATTATTTTACAATAATATATTACTAATTTTTTTCTGTTTCTATAGGAAATTCTATAAAAAGATGAACTACATGACATCCTAAAACCTAACATAGTCAAATAGTAAGAAACTGATTCTTAATATAAAATATTACTCTACCCTCTAATGCAACCGTCATGTTTTCATATGATAATTCCACATCCGATTTTGTAATAATGTGATTTCATTTTTCAAAAGATTTCTTAATTAATATTTTCATTTTATATATGGTTTCTTCATTAAATTTTAATTTTTTTTTAATAAATAAAATAATAATCTACCATGTATTTGGAATGTTTATTTCATTCTAAAATTTCTACTCATTTTTTTCATGATATTTATTCTATTATTTAACATAGGTAGTCTTCCTCTACCCTGAAACTATATTGTTTCAACGAGATATTTTGTGATTCTACGAAATGTTTTAAAAACTATTTCTCATTTATAAATGAAATAAATATACAATTTAAAAATTTGTTGACATTTCCCCTTCAAAACCAAATAATGTATGGGTTTTCATTATAAAATTTACTGTTTCAATGCTATATATATTTATTTGATGTCTCAAAAGTGAACAATATATTTAAAATTTATAAACTATATATTAAAATAAAAATATAGAATTACTGTTCTATGTATTAAAACTTAAATATAGATCCATTCATAGTATACTAGCCTAAAAAATCTATATTTTTCAATTAGGATACTATAAAAATACAGATTTACTATATATGAAAATTGATCATAAAGAAAATCTATAACCAATGCTACCTTTTCATATTTATAATAGTATATCTATAGAAAATCTATAAATTAGAAAATATATAAAATCTATAGTTTGAAAAATACATGACTTAAAATATTTATCATTTTAGATATTTAATATAATAAATATATATTTTGATAATATTTAAATATTTATAAGAGTAAATATGGATTTTATAGTTTGATTAAATAAATATTTTATAGCAATTAATATTTTTAAGTAATCAATAAACATATTAAATCTATTTTTTTAGTTTGATCGTCATAAATATTCATTTTTTACAATAAATATTTTCGACCTAATCATTAATTTTTAAGGATGATAGATTAATAATTTAAATAAACCTCTTTTTAAGATTTTTTACATTCTGATCTTAAATTTGGTTTCGATTTTAATATTATTTTTTATGTTACCTATTTTTTTCTAATAAAAAATATCATATCAAAGCATGTTTATCCCCTCTTGCAACATTATATATGGAAGTGTAAATCTATAATAATTTTTCCATTACTTCTATTTATTTAAATTCAATCATTTAATTCTTAATATACAATTTCTTTCTTTATCAACCTATCCTAAACAATTTTTTAGGATTATTTATAGTGTGCTCTTAAATTTTATTTATCTTTTGATAGTATGAGTTTTTATGTTACAAGTTTCATTCAAACAAAACATATTACTTATATGCATTTTTTTCCACTCCTACAACTTTCTATTCGAAAGTGATCATCTATTCTCATTATTATTTAATTAAATTAATTTAGTAATAATTATTTCGTATTTAATATTCAATATATTTTATATCAACTAATATTAAAAGGATTTGAATCTTTTTTGTAGGTGGGTTTGTTTTATCACTACTGGTCTCCTATAGTCTAGGTAGAATCAGTTATGATTGAGCCTATTGTAGGAGTCCCTGTTTTGGGGAAATTTATTTTTCATGTGAACATTGATGGAATTTTTAAGAATTAAATCTTGGAGGTGTCTCATTATGTAGATTCACATCATATAAATTCTATGATGTATGTTTACAAATTTAAATTCCAATTTTCATATTTTTTTTCATTTTCATGTGAAGGTGTCTCATCATATCAATCATTTCATTAAATTTATATGGTACATTTACATTGTTTTAAAAATTAATGTATGAATGGTATTGAAGTAATGATTTGTTTTCATAATGATCATGTTTATTCTTCACACCAATATTTGACATCTATAAATTTAGAGCGCCATTATGGGAGAATATAAAGTGGTAGTTGTGTGCTAATGAAGCTCAAAAAATCCATTGGAGTGAATCAATTTTGATCTTATTATATCTCATCAAATTCACCCTAAATGTTAACTTAAAGTAAATATTGATTTATTTATAACATTATTCTGAATTTTATTTTTAAAATCTAAACTATGTATTATTGAAATAACATCTTTTTCATCATATGATAGAAATGGATTTTGAGCGGTGACCTTTTCTATGAAGCATTTCTTGATGAAGCATGATATTTACATTCAGGGAATATTTGGGGCTCTAATACATGGATTAGTTCTTATAATATGATGTGTTTTGAAATTGTAAAATGTGTTCAAAAAACAAATATTTGGTAAAAATTTTAAAGTACATTAGTGAAATATAAAATTTAATTATTGGGGTAAAGAGGGAATTTACTGAGTTGGATATTTAGTTTCGGTCAATGTTGAGTGGTGGTTTTAAATATTCTATATAAACTATGTTTTAATTTTCAATCATTGTATAAGTAGATATATGTTTTTTTTTAATTTTCAATATCTATATAATAAGTTTTTGAAAAATCAACATACTATCCTAACGCATCTATGTATGTCAAAATTTTTGTGTATGTTTGATCTTATTACATAAAAATATGTTTATAATATGTGTAAATTGGAAGGAATTACAATAATTTTTGTTCTATGAATAATTGTTTATAATATATTTCAATATATGTCATAATTTATGTTAAATAATCTCTAGGAATTATAATCTACAATCTAATAACATCAATATATTTATTATAATATTCACTTCTTACCAAATTTTAATTGTAATGTAAGAATCTATTTATAGTATTACATATTAGTGACATTTGAAATTTAAATTATATATTTTTTGTCACTTAAAATCGCAAATAGTGTATAACATATTTGTAATATAATAAACTATTATAAATTTCATATCTTCTTGTATAAATCTGCATTATCAATATTTTAATCTTTATTATATAATGAAAATTACATGAAATATCTTATATTAACATTATTTATAGTACCTTCATTTATAGTATCATTCCTATAATTTTAAGAAAACAATAAAAATTATATTGTACCTTCTTTTACCCTTATCCATATTAATTGTACGAACTCTTTTATATTAATCATGATTGGTGAATATCCATGATGAATTTTTGTGAGGATTCTTCTTACCAAGAGTCTTAACAAATTACAAATCCATTTGATGTACACTATATTGTTTTCATTATTTCTTATTTATATAGTCAAAAATTTCAAAATGATTGCACCATTAGAGATTCTATTTCAATCAATATTCTTCATGTAAAAAATTTATTATAATCCATATTCCATAAATAGAAAAGCTATTAAGGGGTTATAACATAATGTTTCACCCAATTCAATGTATTATATTTTATTTTTTGTTTCCAAAAAAACATAAATATATTTTTTTAGTATATGTATGAGTACTAATATTATTTTTACTAACTAAAAAATACAAAAAATAGTTCTCAACTAATGTTAGATACTACTTATATGAAAATTAGATCAGAACGGATATGTAAAATACTGATCGACTATGGATTCATCAATACTAACATGGCACAAGTTCCTGATCCCAATTGGTGATGAATAAACAAGTTCATGAAAGAAACCTGAGTTTAAATTTAAGTGGAGACAAATTTATGGGTTACTGTAGCAGTAATGGTACTAGTAATGTAATAGGTACTATAATATATGTAAATATTCTTCCATTTGAGATTTCTAGCCAAATATTTTGTCCTCGGGTCATTAAAGTCCTTTGGGCCTCCCACGACCTTTGGGTTTGTATGTATTTCGGGCCACCACAAGGACTTAGGGCCACCTCATGGCCTTTGGGACACTTTAAGGCTTTCTGGACACCATAAATTTGTTTAATTGACTAGGAAAACTCTACACGAGAAGAATATAGATGAGGATTCAGAGTATGCGTATTCACTAGAGCAGAAGCTAATAGATTTTGAAGAAATAGAGGGTATGTCATTTCCATTGGGACGATCCAATTCATGAAAGGTAAGCCTAGAAAAATAGCCATGCGAAGGTGGAGAGATAATATCATGATACATATGCTATGGAAGAGGAGTTCCATGTATTTATAGACAAGATATTTCCTCTAAGACCTACATATTAGATAATCTATAAACCTACTTGCCTTTCAAGGGTTAAAATTCATCCCATGATAGGGGGGTTTCAAAAATCAATAAAAATAATGCATCTGGGCCATTTATTGTCAATAGTGACACACATTAATCAAAATAATATTTTTGAAATCCACAAAATTTTACATTAATTATTTCTCAATATAAATACAACATCCGAGGTAAATAAAAAATAATACATATGTCATATTTATTAATATTTGTGAATTAAATTTTAATTTTTCTTTACAAGGTTTTCTATGTTATATAGCCTACCTGATACGCAACAACATGTTTCTTTGAAATCATATGTTTCACAACAATAATATAACATTATTATTTTAAATAGAAGTAAAGTCCTCGACGTTGTATTGGTGGGAATTACCAAATATTACTAAAATATGATTATACATGTTTGTTAAATGTATTTAAATTTATCCAATAAATGTTGGAGGCTTAAAATGTGAAAGAATCTAATTTTTAGTGTAATTTACTTAAAAGGTCGATTTACCGCCTTTTAATGGAGAACCCTCTTTAAATATAGTTTTGGTTAATTTAATACATTCTATTTGACTAAATAAAATCCTTCATTGTATTGGGGACATCAAAATATACTTTGTGTAAATTTTTGGAATTGTTCTGATAAAGTTCATTTTAATGAATAATGATAAATATTGTATTTTAATTCCAAACTATGTTTTAATCTAATTTCTTTATATGGGTATATTATCTTTATAATTGGTTTTAAAGTTTAATTAGAATATAGTTTTATCATTTAATCCAATTTTGGTCATTGGAATTAATTTCACTCTAAATTTGGACATAAATAGGTGTCAATCATTTGAAAGTTATTGTTTCTTAAAAACACACAATTTGTTTTAACTAAAGGAATTAATTTTATATTAATTAATTCAAATTCTATGTTTAGAATGTGGTAAAATAGACGTAATTTTTTAATTCAGACTATAAAGTATATATTAGGTAGAATGTTTTGTATTTTTCTGGAAAAAAAAATCATGTTTTGATGAATAGTCAAACCACTTAGAAGTAGTTAAAAAACTGAATTTTTCATTAAAATGAAATTTTGTCACTTATGTTAATAGAATTTATAAAATCTGACATACATGGTTGTTATTAGTAAGTAAAATGTGGTTTAATAAGGAGAAAATAATTTTTAGAAAATAGTAACTTTTGACTATTATTTACCGCAGTCATAGATAAATAAAGAAATTCAGGTAAATAGAATATTATAATAAATCAAAATTACCTTAACACTTGTCTTATTCTTTTTCGATGATTTATGGCCAACCGTGTGCATCTTTTTGTTGATTATGGGACCCCATGGAGCCACTTATGAATGATAATGACATTTTTATTTAATTAATGAAATGTAAAGATAAAAATGACATAAATAAATAACTCTTTGTAAATTAAGTTTTACATGCTCTCATATAAGTTATTTTTTCAACTATATATATTTCCTAGAAATATGAGAATATTTTATACATCTTGGTATTTTTTAATAATTTTTAGACATAGAATAAATAAAATTATTTATGACACAACAATGATGAAGTGTTTACCTCATTAGTGAATCATTTAATTAAAATTAGATTATAAATATTAAAATAACATCAAAAACCAGTCTAATTGATATTGGATGATTTTATTTCTACCATGAGTCATAGTATCATTAACTCTAATTATTTTTGGTCATTTTGAATCTGAATATATGTTTATAATAAAATAATAGTTTAACACATTCCTAAAGAGCCGCTCCTCCCCCATATAAAAACCCCTAACTTATAACCAATTCCTCACACCACTAAATCCTTTTGAATCATCCAAAATCATCCGAATTAAACTCCCTACATCCATATCCTCCTCCTAGAATCATTACCTTATGTAGGAGAAACTTCAACAGACCATTTTGGTTCAATCCAATGTGAGTTACCCATATTAAAGGTAACAATTTCTCTTAAATTGTTTTGTTTTATTTTGTTTTATTTTACTTCGCCGACACCTAATCTCTTTTTATACATTTATTTCACAACAACACCAGTATCCAAAATATAATAGAAATTTTTTATGAGATTTATTTGAACTACACTTACACACACCTCTATCTAATGAGTGAAGAACATATTGTTTCTGATGATGGAAAACTAACACCTCACGAGATAATGATTGTTCGATTATCTCCTACCATGTATCATGGTGGAAATTAATAAGAAACTATATTTATATATGATATATGTTCTGTTTATGTTTCCATTATGCTTTTTTATTTTTCTTCTATAGAATACCATTACGGTTTCCATTATGGATAAACGTGATAATTTCATTTGTGGATGTGGGGACTACCTCCCCCTCAAAGTGATATGACACGTTAATTTCATATGAGGGACATATATAGGATATAGTTATTGAAAGTAGTGTTCATGCATACGTACGAGATTAAAGAGCGATCAAGACATTTTAATTCCATTAAAATGAGAAATAGAAATGAAAGTAGCGTTCATCCATACGTACGACTTACTATCTCCAGGAATGGTGAATTTCAATTATTACCTCCAAATGATTTGTACTGTTATATATATATATATATTTGATATATATGATATATATGATATCTAAATAATGAATATCATTATAGATATAATGGACTATTGGCAACATGGACAACTTGTAAATATAAGGTGTTGATTTTTTACTCAAGTACCAAAAATAGAAAAAACGAACGTTATTAACTTAAATGATTACTTAATGTTTATAACATGGTAATAAGTGATAAAAATGGAATAATAAACATGAAAACATTTCTTAATAATGTAGAAATTTACTTTATTTTATTTTTTCAGGAGATTAATGTGCGATCAAGTCCTGTTGGACATGTGGTAAGGGACTTCGTCTCAACATCCTTTCATTGAGGCATATTTAGTTTTATACATGAATTTATTTTATACGGTGTATAAACCCCTTTGACATTTCATTTTATTCAAAGGCAATCTTTATATACGAAGCATTTTACTAAAAGACTAAAAGTAATGTTATTTTAACATAAGCGGTGACATGATCCTTTCTGCCGTTGTAGGTATTATTTGATCTTTGGCTTCCTTAACAAGCTGTAATGTTTTTAAAATGAAAAAATAAATACCATATACTATTTTTACTTATTTTGGTATAGAAAATTGTTTTGATAATTGATTTAATATTTGAATATCATAAAATTATATATTGTTAGTATAGTGTAGCAATGTTATCTTTGTTTTATATTTATGTTAAGTGTTATGATAATGTTATGGTTCTTGGGAATTGTTTTCATATATAGGTGGTTCCATGATAAAACTATGGAAGGTGAGCCCGAGACAGAGCTCCAATGCATTGAGTAATGTGAAAGAGGTAAACGTGAATGTTTCTCCTAAGAGATTTATATAATATACTGTGATGGGTATTCCAAATTAACTCCCTATGTAGCTGTGATAGCTACAATGTAAGTATGTTATGAATTCCACAAGTTGCCTTTTTGATTTATGATTTCTATGTGTTATTCATTAATATTATTATTTAATGAGGTAAGTAAAAGATTTCATCTTCTGTATGTATTTATGATCTAATGTTTTCTTTGTTTTTTTTATAACCGTAACTGAGCTTTTTTTGCTCATACCAAGTTTTGAAATGTTTTTCACAGGACACAAAGATGAATATGGTCAAGGATGGGATCAAGGAAATGTCATGCTTTCTAGAACATGGAACTAGACATGAATCTTTTTCTGAAGAGTTATTATTTTATGAAAAAAATGCAAAGTGAGTAGAAGTTTCAGCTTTGTATTTTTTTTGAAATTTAACACCTATGTCCTAATTCTCAATAACTATAAACCTGAAATGATCCTCAATGTGAATTATTATTTTATTTCAATACTATGTAATGTTTAATGTCTATTCCGTATAGTTGGTATGAAAGGTCGGTTTGAGTATCTTTAGGTGTTAGTGTATTGTAAAATTAATATCCATAAATTAATTTATGTTAATATTGAAATCATATAGCATTTACAGATTACCATGTTACTTCACCTAAAATATTACGATGTTGAAAATGGTTTTACGCAGAGGAAATATAGAGGCTATGTTGGGATGAAATCAAGAGGTAGACTACCTTCCAAATACACAACCTGGGATGGTTAGAATCAAAACTGAAGAGTTTTTTACAGTGATGGAAAAATTGAATCAGGCTATAAATGGGGGTGGTATCCATGCACGAGATCATCCAGATCAACCATAGAGAAACATGTCAGTAGTGGATCATTTCATGAGGCAACATCCACCATCATTTAGAATATCATCTTACCTAGTGATAGAATAAGGGTGGATTAAATAACTGGAAATTATTTTCAATTTCCTGGGTGGTTCATAACATCAAAACATAGTCTCATTGTTTACCATTTTGAAGGTGAAGGTGATAAGTGGTGGTCGATGGTGACAAATATCAGGGATAGTGAAGATATTGATGCTCTCAATTGGGATGAATTCAAAGGTATGATTCTTGAGAAAATATTTTCCTAAGGTGGTTCGTCTTAGAATGAAAAAACAAATCTTCAGACTGAGGTAGGAGGATGAAATTGTGGCTGCATATGAAGAAAATTTCACTCAACTAGAAAGGCATGTTCCAAATTTCATACGAGATATTGATAGTAAAACCAACCAGTTTTACTCAGGATTAATGCCAATGTATCAACATGATTTAGCTTTTCATGATTTAAAAATTTATGAAAAACTTGTTCGTTGTGTGGATAAGGTGGAAATGGAGTTTGTTGACAATCAGGTGTTCTTTAAAAAACAACATAATAAGAGGTCGAGTTAGCAGGTGAAAGGGAAGAACTCTTCAAAAAAGTCTTATGGTAAGATACTTAAGTTTACACTTTGTGAAAATTGTGATAAATATCACGTTGGGGAATATATTTTGATTTATAATATGTTCTACTGATGGTGTAAAATGGGACATAAGTCTTGTAATTTCACTAAAAATGATTAGGGTAATGGTAAGACAAAATTTGATTTATAATCAGTAAATAAAAATTATGTTCCATGAAATGGGTCATTGTGAAAATGAGTGTCAAACAAAGAACTCACCTGAGAGAAAGAATCCAAATTACAATCATAAAGGGGTGGATAAATCCTTTGCAACTACTTCATTAGATGTTGGGACATCAAATGACATTCTATCAGGTACACTATTTGTTTGTTCAGATTATGCCAATGTGTTGTTTGATTTAGTGTTTACACACTCTTTTATTTCATAGAAGATTTCTAATAAATCTGGAATTCAATCTCATGATACGAATATAGAATTTACAGTAATAAAACATGGAGTAAATATTGAGAAAAAAACAATACATAAGAATATGCAGGTCCTTGTGCTCAGAAAGAATCTACCTGAAAACCTTATTGTTTTGCCTCTAGTAGAACTTGATGTTATTTTGCGTATGTATTGGCTTTATTCTTATCATTATAATATTTACTGTAGATCTAAAGAGGTTTATTTTTAAAATGATTTTCAGTTTGTGTACAAGAATTAACCCTAGATTTTGATAACATATCAGGAACCTGAGAAACTAGTAAAAGATTGAAATGAATATTACCTTGTTCATATTGATGAAAATAAAGGAAGTGTTGAGAATAATTTTGTGCTAGTGGTAAACGAGTACCATCATGTTTTTCCTGATGAGTTTCCTGGTATTATACCAGATCGAGAGGTTAAATTTATTGTTGACTTAGTTCCTGATTCTAAGTCAATTTCAAAACACCCTTATCGAGTGGCTCAAATTAAACTATTAGAGTTAAACAATAAATTTAAGGAGTTAGTAGATAAAGGATTCATTTGACCTAGAACATCACCATGGGTTGATCTTGTCGTTTTTGTTAAAAAGAAAGATGGTTCATTGAGACTTTGTATTAATTATAGAGTATGGAATAACATCATTGTTAAGAATATGTATCTTTTTCCTCATATCGATGATTTGTTTGATCAGCTCAATGGAGCTCAGTATTTTTCAAAGATTTACATGAGGTCAGGGTACCATTAGTTGAAAGTAAAGGAAGAATACATTCTGAAGACTAATTTTCGTACTAGATATGGCCATTATGAATTTGTAGTTATGCCTTTTGGTTTAACCAATACAGCTATTGTATTCATGGATATTATGAATATAATTTTCCATGAGTTCTTGGAAAAGTTTTTGGTTGTGTTCATTGATGATATTTTGGATTATTCCAAAAGTAAAGAGGAACATGAAATTTATTTAAGGGTGGTCTTGAAAATCATAAAAGAAAAGAAACTGTATGGAAAATTCAAAAAGCGTGATTTTTGGTTTCCAAAAATTTCATTCATTTTTCATATTGTTTCAGAAAATGGCATAAAGGTTGATCCTAATAAAACAAAAGCTATTGATGAAAGGCCCAGAACACAAATATAATTGAGATTCATATATTTCTTGGTTTGGTAGGATATTAATGGAGATTTTTTGAGAAATTTTCCCAGTTATCTAGTCCAATTACTTTGGTAACTCAAAAAATTGTTATGTTCATTTGGACAAAAGAATGTGAAGATTGTTTTCAATAATTGAAATGAAGATTGGTGATTGCTCCAGTTTTGGCACTGCTATCTAGAAATGGTTAGTTTTTTATGTATAGTGATGCTTCGATGAAAGGACATGGTTGTGTCCTAATATAGAATGATAAGGTAATTGCTTATGTATCACTTCAGTTGAAACCTCATGAGTTAAATTACCCTACACAAGATTTGGAATTAGCTGCTTCTATTTTGCATACAAAATTGGTGGAATCATTTGTATAGATTAAAATGTGAAATATAAACTAATCACTAATGTTTAAAGTATATATTCACTCAAATATTAATTGAACATGAGATAGAGGATATGGTTGGAATTAATCAAGGATTAGGATTGCAAGATCCATTACCATCTGGTAAAAGAAAATAAAGTGGATGATGCTTTGAGTCTAAAATGTAATTCTTCATTAACCATGTTACGTTTGGAACGAGATCCTTTGGTTTTTGATTAGATAAACTTTTGAATAGAAGTTGTTGGTGCAAGAATTTCTTATGTTTTATATCAGGTTTCAGTGAGATCATCTCGATCAGAAATAATTATGCAAGCATAGAAGGAAGACAATGAGTTACAGAAAAAGGCTATGTTGGTTCAGAAGGGTAAGTTACCTAAATTTAACGTTGATAATGATTGTGTTTTTAGATTTAGAAACAGATTATGTGTGCTTATTGGCTCAATGTTGAAGAATGAGTTGTTATATGAAGTTCATGGTTCCATGATTTTAGTTCATCCTGGAAGTACTACGATGTACAAAGATCTTCAGGAGTATTACTGGTGGGATGGAATGAAAAAATATATTGCTGATTTTAATATGAAGTGTTCGACTTGTTAGCAGGTTAATAATGAGAAACAGTCAACGAAATGGATGTTTCAGCCTTTACCAGTGCCATAGTAGAAATGGGAAAATATATCCATTGAATGAGTTGTGGGATTACCAACATCATCTCTAGGTAATAATGCAATCTGGGTTATAGTTGATCGATTGACTAAATCTTCTCATTTACATCCTATTCAAGATACATTTTATCTAGATCAACTTTCTCTGTTGTGTGTTAAAGAGATAGTAAGGTTGCAAGGAGTTACCCTCTCCGTTGTATCTGATCATGATCCCAGGTTTACTTATAACTTTTTTAATGGCCTTCAAATGTCATTTGGTACTGAATTAAATTTTACTACAACTATTCAAACTCAACCAGATGGGCAGCCAGAACGAACAATTCAGACTGTGGAGGATATGATATGTTCTTGTTCACTGGATTATCAGGGATGTTGATAACAACATCATTCATTGGTTAAATTTTCATATAATAACAGTTTTCAATCTAGTATATAGATGGCTCACTTTGAGGAATTATATTGAAAGCATTGTCAAACTCCAGCTTTTTGGGATGAAGTGGGTGAAAGGAAGTTTATGTAAATAGAATTGGTTGAAGAGATGGTAGAGAAATTTCAGTTGATTCAGACGCACATGAGAACAGCTCAGAGTAGAGAGAAAAGTTATGCAGATAACCAGAGGAATGGTCTTTGTTTTATGTTCGGTTATAATGTATTTTTAATGTTTCTCCATGGAAAAGTGTGATGTGTTTTGGTAAAAAGGGAAAGTTGTGTTTGAGGTTCATTGGACTTTATGAAATTATGGAGAATTTCGGATTATTTGCGTATATAGTGGCTTTACCTCTATGTTTATACTATGTACACAATGTTTTTCATGTTTTGATGTTGAGAAAGTATATTCCTGATCAATCTCATGTTTTGAGCCTAGAGGTAGTTAAGTTGGAAAAGAATCTCTCTTATGAGGAACAACCAGTCCAGATTCCTGACCATAGAGAGAATCTTATGAGGAATAAGGTAAGTCACCATGTAAAGGTTTTGTGGAAACCCCATATTATTGAAGAGAGAACATGGAAATCTAAAGATGCTATGAGGGATAAATACCCCCACTTAATGTGATAAGTAAAATTACGAGGATGCAATTCTTAAAAGGGGGGAAGGATGTAACATCCCGGGTAAATAAAGAATAAGGCATATTTTACATTTATTATAACTTGCTAATTAAATATTAATATTACCTTAAAAGGGTATCTATGTTTGACAGCGTACCCGATACACAACAACTGGTTTTTCTGAAACATTACGTTGCACACTTATAATATAATATTATTAATTTAAATTGATGTTAACTCTTAGATGTTGTATTGGAGGTAATGAAAAAAACTAACTACAATATTATTATACATGTTTTTTAAATGTATTTACATTTATCCAATACAAGTTTCAAATGTGAATGAATTTAACTTTAAGCATAATTTACATAAATGTTCGATTTACCTCCAATTAATGGAAAACCCTCTTTAAATATAGATTTTGTCACCTTAATATATTCTATTTGACAAAATATAATCTTTCTTTGGAATGGGGACATCAAAATTTACTTGGTGTAATTTTATGTAATTTTTCTGATAAAGTTCATTTTTTAATGAATAGTGAAAATATTGTATTTTAATTAAAAATTATGTTTTAATATAATTTATTTATATTTATTTATTATATTTTTAATATTTATAAAGTTTAATTAGAATATATTTTAAACATTCAATCCAATGTTGGTCATCAGAATTAATTTTACTCTGAATTTGGACATAAACAAGTGCCAATATTTTAATTATTATTGTTTCTTAAAAACACACTATTTAATTTAACAACGGGACTTATTTTTAAATTAATTAATGAAACTTATATGTTTATAATTTTTTTAAAATATACATCATTTTTGAATTCATACTATCAAATATAGTTTAGGATGATGTTTCAGTATTTATCAGAAAACATAAACTCGTTATGAATAGTGAAACCACTTTGTAGTAGTTAAAAAACTACCTTTTTCATTTAAATGAAATTTTACCACATCTGTGAATTTATTTTAAAAAAACCTACATACATGGTTGTTATTAATATGTAAAATCGTGTTCAATAAGATGAATATATTTTTTTTGAATAGTAATTTTTGACTTTTATTTACCGCGGTTAAATGTAAATAATATATTTCAAGGTAAGAAGAATATTTTAATAATTTAAAATTACCTTAACACTTGTCCTAACATTATTGGATGAGTAATGGCCCACCATGGACATCATTGGGTTGATTTTGGGACCCCATGGAGCCACTTATGAATGATAATGACATTTTTTATTAATTATTTTAATGTAAAGAAAAAATTGACATAAACAAATATCTCATTGTTAATTAATTTTTTACATGGTGTTATATAATTTATTTTTTCGACTATAAATATTCATTGGAAATATAAAAGGATTTTCTACATCATGGTATTTTTTTTAATTTTTAGACATCGAATAAATTAAATTATTTGGGACACAATATTGATGTAGTGTTTACCTCAATAAAAAATCATTTAATTAAAGAAGATTATAAATATTAAAATAACATTAAAAACCTATCTAGTTCTTATTGGATGATTTTATTTTGACCATGAGTCATATTATCCTTGACTCTAATGATTTTTGGACCTTTTGAAACCGAATATAATTTTATAATAAATTAATATTTTTGCACTTTCTTAAAGTGCCCCTCCTCCCCTTATAAAAATCTCTCACTTCTATTCAATTCCTCACCCCCCTAAAGCCTTTTCACTCATACCAACTATACCAAATTAAGCTCCCTAAATCCCTATACTCCTCTTAGAAGCATTAACTTAGTCATAAGTCACTTAAACTAACAATTTTGGTTCAAATCAAAGTGGGTTACCCAAATTAAAGATAACAATTTCTCTTAAATTCTTTTGTTTTATTTTGTTTTATTTTACTTATCCAAACCCTAAACACTTTTTATTACTCTATTTTATAACAACATCATTATCCTAAATATACTAAGATGTTGTTATGAGAATCATTCGATCTACATTTACAAAATACCACCATCTAATGGGTAAAGAACATATTGTTTTTGTGGATGACAAACTAACACCTAACGAGACGATGATTGTTCGATTATCTCCTACCGCCTATCATGGTTCCCATTAAGATGACACTATATTTATATATGATATATTTTATGTTTATGTTTTCTTTATGTTTATGTATTTTTCTTTTATAGAATACCTTTATGGTTTCCATTATGGATAAACGCGATAACTTAATTTGATGAAGTACGGATTGCCTCCCCCTCAAAGTGATATGACTCGTTAATGCCATATTTGGGAAGTATAAATGATGGAGTTAATGATAATATATATGATATTATACTGTAATTATAATATAACTTTGTTTCATTTTGTTTTAATTATATTAAAATAATAAATAGTAATGAAAGTAGCATTCATGCATATATGCGACTTACCGTCTCCTAGAACGGTGCATTTCATTTCATACCCCCAAATGATATGTACTGTTATAAATATATACATATACTGGATATATATGATATATATGATATATAAATAATTAATATCATTCTGTATACAATGGAATATTGACCACCTGGACAACTTGTAAATATAAGGTGTTCATTTTGGACTCAATTACCAAATATCAACAAAACGAATGTTATTAACTAAAATGATTACATAATGTCTATAACATGGTTATAAGTGATATAAAAGGAATAACAAACATGATAAAACTTCTATGGAATGTATAAATAATCTTTAGTTTATTATTCAAGATATTAATGAGTTATCGAGTCATATCGGACACGAGGTAAGGGACTTCGTCTCAATCTCCTTTTATTGAGGCATATTTATTTTTATACATGACTTTATTTTATATGTTGTATAAATCCCTTGGACTTTTAATTTCATTCAAATGGATTATTTTTATACAAATCATTTTCCTAAATGACAAAAATTAATGTTTTTTAAAGTAATCGGTGACAATAACCATTCTGTTGTTGCGAGTATTATTTGACTGTTTGCTTCCTTAACAAGCCGTAATATTTTTAAAAGGGAAAAAATAAATACAATATACTCTTTTTACATATTTTAGTATTTAAAATTAATTTTAGAAAGTATTTATTACATCATTGTCTTGAAATAATATATTGTTATTACAATGTGGGAATGTTCTCTTTCCTTTATACTTATGTTATGTGTTATGATCATATTATGGTTCTTGGGCATTATTTACCTATACGGGTGGTTACGTGATAAACCTTTGGCGGGTGAGCCCAAGATAGCTCTCCAATGTATTAGGTAACATGACAGAGGAAAATTTGAATGTTTCTCCTATGAGATTTTGGGGATATACTGTTATGGGTATTCCAAAGTAACTCCCTATGTAGTTTTGATAGATACAATGTAAGTATGTTATGGATGAAACAAGTTACCTTCATGATTTATGATTTCTATGTTTTATTCATAAATCTTATGATTTTTGGAGGAAAGTAAAAGAGTTTATGTTCTGTATGTATTTATGAACTAATGTTTTCTTTCTTTGTTTTATAACCCTTACTGAGATTTTTATCCTCATACCTTGTTTTGAAATGTTTTTCACAGGACAAAAAGATGAATAGAGTCAAGGATTGGATCAAGGAAAAGTCAGGCTATCAAAATCATGGAACTAGATATGACTCATTTTTTCAAGAGTTTTTATTTTATGAAAAAAAGGATATTTAGTAGAAGTGTCTACTTTGTAATTTTTTTTAAATGTAATAGTTATGTACTATTTCTCTAAAACCCTAAACCTGAAAGGATACTCAATGTGAATTATTCATTTAATTCAATATAATGTAATGTTTAAGGTCGAGTCAGTATAATAAACATCATTTATAATATAATTGTGAATTATAGTTATATTAATTTATGAATTTTTTATAGAAATTTCATGTTTCTCTAGATTTATATTATATTATTCCACACACTGAGTTCAATAAATATCATTGAAATCATTCACTTTAAAAATTATCCCTCATAATTGGTCAATTAAAATGAAATAAACTTATCTAATGGGAACATGGATGAAAACATATGTTTTTGAAAGGGAAATTTATAATACATGAAATTAAATTTATTGAAAACCCACCTAGTAAAAATATTAATAAAAAAATCTTTGTTTTAGACATAATTTTAAAAATGAATATATATAAAATAATATAAAATATTTTCATGCAAGAACCAATACACGGATGAACAATTTTAATTTTAAAAGTCTATAACTCAAAGTGAGAGATTTAATAAATAAAATTCTTACTACAATGGAAATAATTGAATCAATAGCCAAATTAATAAGGAATCATAATTTGGATATTAAATATAATTAAATATAATTATTATGTTAAAATAAAATCCATGTCTAATGAATAAATTATATAAAGGAATCATAGTGCCTAATATTAAACACATCTCGAAGAATAAAATTTGAGGTTATGAAAAATATTAAGGGTTTATTAACACATTAAAAAAGCAAATGATACAATGTTATTGTAAATAATTGTTAAATAACATCATTAAAATATATCTCATTATATTATATCCCACTTAGAAAATATTTTCACCACAAAAATGAAATTAGGTGAATAATATCAATTTTTTTTTCAGAGAGTGGAATTTGATATGAAAATCCTTATATCGCTTCCTTTATTATTTTATCACACTCTACCCAACTTTAATGAAAAAAAAATTAATATCATATTTAGAAACCAAACACTTAAAAATTAACCATTTATAAAACTTATTTTAATTTTTTATTAGGATTTCATTAATTAGTTATAACATATCATTACCATCGAGTGTTATTACCTATGATTGTTTTTCACTTGTTTAATAATATTGATATCATTGATCAATATTTGATACCATGTTCATAATTAAAGTATCATTTAAAATTATATAATATAAAACTTATCCAGAGTTAATTTATTCTTAATTTATTCAATAATTTTCATTGTTATGTTTTTTGAAAACTGAATCGATAAAGACTACTTTCAGTAATTTTTGTGGTAAAATATGATTTATGAATAATAAATTATATGCCTTATAAATAATTCTAAAAACAATAAAATTATCCTTATTTACTTATTAACATATAATAATATTATTATTTAGTTTATCATCTCCATTGATGATCAGATTTAAATGAATTGGTAATTTAGAAGGATAAATCATCCAAAACGAGAACACAAATTATCTCGATGGGTGAGTATAGTCATGTTTGTGTTTCTTTTAACATAATTTCACTATGAGAGAAGAATAATGATATTATTATTTTTTGTTCTATATATTGTGAACCATATTTAATAATTTTTGGATAATGAATTATACAATAATAAAATTGAAAAAATTATTTTTCATCAATGTTGTAGTCCACAAGCACACAAAATTTAAAACTATTGCTTCTCTAAGTGGATGGAAATGTATAAATACAAGATATATAGTTAATATAATAAAATTATAGTAATGATACTTAAATCATCATATCAATATAAAGATAATATATTTGGTATCATTATATTAAAAATAAAACATAAGAGAGAGATAATACAAACATTGGAAACATGATCTTTCCATGGAAGTCACCTTGAAATTGAAGGGATAAGTCTTTCTATGAGTTATTAGGGAATCATTTTCCTTGATGGGGGTTATATAGAGAGTAAATTGGAAAAGTTTCAATGTTTAATTCATGTATGATCATAAGCGTATGAAAATATACTACAGTATTCCCATTACATTTAATAATATTTATCAGAAAAATAGTTGTACTGATATACCTTGTAATTAATGATAGAAATGGTTTAAAAGAAACAATACAAATTTTTCTCTAAAAAACATGATTAAAATATTTAAACTTGTAGAATCAAGTAAAAAATTGAAATAAAAACTTTTATAATGTATATAAAACATTATAGAACCTTTATTAGAAAATACATATACATTAAACAGGTGTGTTATGGAAGTATGTAAAAATAACTTAAGATAGACAATATAATAACCCTATAATAATGTTGGTAACCCTAGCCAATAAATTCCATAATCATCATTATCAGAAAATCTCTACTTCCATTTTCCATGGAACCATTTATCAAACATATCAAATTATCTTGTGTCTCTCTATCCTTTAGATCCCTCCATCTACCAGACAGGACAAAAAATTAAAAAAAACACCTAAGGATTTTATAATTTTAAACTCACAAAACATTCCTCACTAAAGATATAAATGAATAAATCTCAATAATAATGTTTAACAACACTTTGATCAAAAAAATTAGATTATATATCAAAAGTTTCTTCTCCATTAGGCCACACTCAGTTTATTGACGAGATTTAATAGTATGTTCCACATTTCTTAAGAGTAGTTGCAAAAAAATAAAAAAAATATCCTTCATGTGTTTATAGGTTCGGCATAGAAATATCATTTCTGATGTATGTATTGTAAATATCAAATATAATACTCAATGTTTCTATTAGGTATAATTGAAAATCATTATTTGGTGAATGTTGTAAGTCATTCTCTTTTAGGATTAATATATATTCATCTAGTAGACTTGTATGTCTTCATATTTGAAATTATATTCAGTTTAATTTTTATAAATACATCTAATGGACATCATTTTACTCTTAAATTTGGAATTTATAAACCTTCCATATAATGAACTTGTATATTACCATCTGATGTACATTATAAATTTCTATCCAATATACATTCAAAATGTAAGTATGATAGATTATATATTCTCAATCTGGTAAAACATAAAACATTTCTATATAACATCTTTGTAACATGGTATACATAAAACATAGAAACAAGTAAACCTATATATTATGGATTGTTTTTTTCAAAGGTAATGTTAAAAAGTGTTCTTTGGACTCAACAATCTCCCCCTTTTTGAAATGGAAAATTAACGCACTTGAGGAAAACAATTTAAATAAATGATTTAAAAGACTTACTCCACCCAAAATAAATATATTATTAGAGTTCTTACATTCTCCCTTTTATATATTTATAACTATTCATTTTTTCTTACTTCCTCCCTTTATCTCTTATTGTTATTTTTTAAAGGACATAATGATAAGATAAATTTGGTAGAAATTATTCCCTACAATGTATGAATCTAATTAAAGAAATAGAAATTTTATTCATATGATAAAATATAGCATCCACCCAAAAGAAAATATAAATTATCGATACCCAGAAACCATCCATCTAATGATTTTGAGTTTGATTTTTACAAGGTATTCAATGGATTGAATAAGTTATTATTTTTTGTATGTATTCTTAATGGTCACCTTTTTCTTCCTTTAATAATCATGATTATTTTGTAGTCCAAAATAATGGATTCAATATTTATCATCCATTTTACATAAGATTGTTATATTTTTTCTTCTAAGATCATCTAATTTATGGGTGTTATCATTATCATTCCAATCAGTTCAAAGAATTAATTTTATATTTGATCTTGGAATAGTATATTTTATCATTCATGAAGTTCACATGATACACTTCATCACATATGTGGGTTATTTTGTAGATATTGTTCTTAATTACTACTATAATATTTTATGTTTTTAAAACACAATGTTTTTAGCTTATACAACATGCAACACTAACCCAAAACGAACCATGAATTAATATTTATTAAATATGGATATTATAACCATGTCATTGAATTGGAGAGTATGAATGGTAATAACCAAATTATTAAATATAAATTTATAATAACTAAAAATGTATTGATTAATGATTAGGAAATAAACACTCAATTATTATGTGAAGTCATTATATTCTTCAAAAATGTGTTAAAAATGATTTTTATTTCATTATAAGGGGAAATAATATAATTATTTTTTCCACATTTGGAAATTATATTTGATTATTGAACATTATTTTTATTTAAAAATATTACAATTATCCTAGGGTGAATTATTTATATTTTGTTGAAATGATTGGATTTTTTATATATAGTGACAAATACTATTTTTTATTGAAAATTATATTTTTGTTTCAATAAATTAAAAACAAAAATTTTATTTTACATTGGTTTAACTTAAAATTTATATAAATTATATTATTAATAATTAAATTATGGATTTTAGAATTAATATTATTCATTAATTTGGTATAACTACTTTTTAAAACTTTGAAATCCATCTTTATACAAAACAATTTTTCATAGCATTTTGTGTTTTAATCAAAAATTATTTTCTGTCAATTTTTAAAATTAAACCATAAAAAATTTATTTATTATTATGAATCAGGAGGTAAACATTTGGTAAATATGAACCGTTACTTTTAATCATAGTAAATAATTGTACACGCGGTAAAGGAAAATTAGGTATTTTTGGTTAAAAATAATATAATAAAGACTAAAAATGGACATAAAACATAATTTAATTTTTTTTATGGTTATATCTCATCCATAAAATAAATAAGTTTAATATATGACCTCTTTATAAATTTTACATGATTTGGACCTTTATAATATCTTAGTTAATTAAAATTCAGAAATGCCATTCTCTTTGTTTTATTAACATTAAATTTTTTACATCTGGACAATTAAAAATTATGTTAGGTTATAAATAATAATTTTAAAAATAAATTAATTTTTTATTATAATTGGAATTTATTTCTAATTTTTAGTGATGAGTTAATTACATTAAATTCTTTCTCAATTCCAATACAACATTTATTTATCTAGTAGAAAACAATAAATGATTTTTAAATATCTATAATACAATAATTAGAAATAATTATACAGTTACATGAATTTTTAAGATAAATATAACATTTTATTAAGGTGTTAATGATTCTATTATAATTACAATTTTTTCTGATGTAATTAAAGTCAAATTAAATGAGTAGTGTTAAAAATGATGTTAATGATATTTTATATGAAATAATATTTCCTTATAAATATTTAAAATTAATAAAAATCATAGATTCATAAAAAATAATAATATATGGTTTTAAAAATCAATAATGAACAATTTATGGGTATTTTTCATTTTATAGCAACATTTTTTACACTTAAAGGGTAGAAAACATTAATTATACAGTTATTGCCAAAAGTGTTAAAAGGTGTTAAAACTAAAAGAAAAGGGTGAATGAATAAATATAACAAAAAAACTTATTTTATGTTGGGATTTATAAAAATCATCATATTTTCATATAATTAAATCAATTTAGTTCTATTCTTACGTAAATAATAATTGATATTCATTTAATACATTGTGAAATTCAAAGAATGTTCCACCCGTCACTTATAAAAAGAAACCCCTTCACTCGATTATTTACAACACTGTAATCTATATATATTTTAAAAACACTAAAACATACTCTTATATACATCCTTATATTTGTTCTATAGGTTTTTATCATCTAAAATACCAACTTGGTGTCCCTTAAGAATAGATATCAAGGATGTCTGTTGGAAAATAAGTAATCTTCTTTACCAACTCTTTGATGTTTATTTATTCTTACAAGTTTTCTTAATGTGCTTTACCCATCATAAAATTATAAATATATTATAATCAATATACTGAGGTATTATTATGAGAATGGTACAACCATATTCGTTGCCTTTTCTGTCCTTTAGAAAGTGAAAACATCCCTTTTTTATACATATGGCTTATTGTCCCCACGTAGTAGTGTAAACATCTTTTCATCACCAATTTACTAATATTTTCATAAATATTTAAATAAATAATGTATGTCTAATTATAAAATAATTACTCCTATATAATTATAATGTCATATTTTCATTCTTACCTTTCAATCTGTTGGAAAATTATAAAGGCAGTCTTGTGTATGTGTGGACTACACCTCTATAATGTGATATGAAACACTTTTAGTTTACACTTTACTTTGAAGGTAATAAGTATAAACTTAATGAATATATAATATATATATATATAACGATAATTATTTTATAAATATTAATAATTATTGACCTTTCTTTTGTTCCATCCACTAAATAAAGAAAATAATATTAATGCATACATATGACCTACCATCTCCATTAATGATGTAATAAATTTTTATATGTCTTTATTTTTTGGATGATCATAAATATATATATATATATATTTATTTATTTATATATATATATTTAATATATATTATATTTGAATATATAAGAATAATCCATAGAAAATTTAACCATGAGAAATAAGTTAGGGCCGAGACTACAAATTCACAACATACTTTATAGGCAATGTACGTAACATTGAAAATAATGATACTAATAAAATTTTATCAATAAATGGGTGATAATATTTTTTATATGAGGAATATATGATTTCATATATATGAATATTATTATAGTATGTAATTATAACAAATATGTATTTTTCAAGATATTAGAGAACTTACTGTACGTGTCGTATTTGAGGTAAGTGATTCCACCCCAATGTCCACTCCATTAAGACATATTTCGTATTGTGCACATGTTTAGATTTATGATGTTTATGTACTACCCAGTTTTGGTAATTAAAATGACTATAAATTTATTCATGATGATTAACTATTCAATTCAATTTACTCTTTCAAGAGTTATGTTTAATAGAAAATCAGATCTTATTATCTTTTTTGATAGGGTATATTTTTATACCATATCCATATTTTTTAAAATTGTTTTAGAATAGAACTTTTCTATTAATAAAATGATTTATTATGTAAATTATATGTATTAAATTAGAATTTACATCGTTCAAAAGTTATAATTATACTGATTTCCTAAATTTTTAATTTTTAACTTTTTTATAAAAAATAAAAATAATTTTTTTAATGTATACGACATTAAGAGAATTCCCCCAACTCTAAAAATTTTATACACTATTGATTATTCTACATGATTCTAATATTTTTAAAATGAATACTCATTAATTAAAATTTATTTTAAATATTCATTTTAATTTTTCATCGATTCTTTAAATGAATCAATTTTACAAAAAAATCCACTTATTTGATGGTCATCTATCATTATTTAATTAATGTCATGGGAATAAACTTTTTTTTTGAAACATTATCGTTCTGATGATCATAAAAAATTATATTTACATTATATATACATATTATTTATATCACGGATGTCCATATTTCCAAAAATGTATACCATTTCTATATATGATGAAATAAATTTAAAATTATTTGATTTGAATGGATATTAATGATAGTTTTATTATTTACACAATACAGAAAATTGTTTATATATAATTTTTTTATGTTTATGATTAAAAATATTGGGAATTAATTGGATATGAAATGATGGATGGGGATCATAATTATATACCCCTTCTATAAAGCTAAATTTCTCATGTTGAAAATCAGTTGGAAAAATTAAATGGGGCTTTACTCAAATTTTTTAATCATCATGTCATAAGGACTCGACGGTAAATATATCTTGCTGTCTAATATCACGATGTCTAATAGTAACCATTTTCTTTATTGATAATTAATTAATTACTATACATTATTTTACTATATTTACATTATACATGGATTCATTTAGTACTATAGTTATTTATTAAATAAAATTAATTTTCAGTTATTTACCATTCCATATTCATTATTCCTTATTTTATCTTGTCATCTAAGACTGTATGTAACCCTTACTGAGCATTTGAGCTCACCCTTATTTTTTATTTTCACCAATACATGAAGTATAAATATTTGGATGAGTTTTTAGGATTCAATTCATTTGGTTTTATAATGAATTATATTTTATTTCTAATGTAATAATGGAATCTTGTATATTTACAGTTCTATAATACTATTAAATTGATCAATCCATGGTGGTGTGATCTCTTATATCTATAAAATTTTAATAAAGTAGATACCGACTCTAGTTTACTATAGTTTGGTGGTTATAATTGGCATTATTGAATGTTTACTGTAATCCATTGAAACTATATTTTAAATAAACATAGCTAAATGAGAAATATGATAGCCCCTTATGATTTTTGATAACATTTACCATCAAATGAATTTTTATTTTTTGCCTCAATATTCATTATAAATGTGAGAAAAAAATGTGTTTCATTATATAGTGTTTGTTTATAAGAGAGGAAAGAGAATCAAAAACTGTGATAAATAATGGATTTCCCTCCTGAGCAGGGAAATATAGTTGGTTTTGGAGCTGAACAGATCATAACTATGTTAGGGAAACTGTAACAGACCAAGATTTTATGAAATAGATTCTTTTTAATTTCTTTAATATCTTATGTTGTATGCTACACGAAGATTATCTTGCACTAGATGCAACACCGTATTAGCTTGCAGTATACGCAACACTATATTTGGCTTTTGTTACAAAACATTTTAGGTTTTTTTGATGGAATTAATTTCATTGAATACTGAGTATACATTTTGTTCACTGTATAAAAGAACGTTATTAGTAAAATTTCATAACACAAATAGAATATTTCATTTCAACAAACACTATCTTGGCTTTCATTACATGCATGAGCGACCTTCCTCGATAGCCTGCATTGTACGTTATACCGTGTTTCACAAATCAATGATATATTATTAAAATATTATATAAACTATTACTTATAAAAAGTATTAACCTTTTTTTAATTTTTATATAATATTAATATTCATTTTATGTATTTTCTATTACATTATATATGAACAAATTCAATTTTTCAGATAAAATAAATATTTTTCAAAAAAATGTTGTTTTGTCGCCTTTTGAGGGTGCAAAAAATTTAAATCTTGTATTTAAAAATTTTATATATTTTATTTTAAAAAATAATCATATTATAATCAATAGTGACATAAAAATTTAACGTGTTTTAAATTTCTTATTTTTTCTGACTATATTTATATTTTGATTAATAGTGAAAAATTCGGCACTGTCATTCAAAACTGCATTTTCGTCAAATTAATTTATATAGTTATATTATATTTATAATATGTTTTAAATTGTAATTGTATTTTTTTATAATTTAATCATACTTTTTTCATTGGATGTATGTTATCGATTAAATTGGATATAAATACATGACAATCTTTTGGTATGTTTTTTCTTCATAAAAATCCACTTTTTTGGTTTTCGACAATGAGAATTTATTTTAAATTATTTTCTGAAAATTATAAGATTTTGAATTATGAAAAATGTATTAAATATTTGGAATCAGTGGGTCAAAATTATGGTGATAGGAAAATTTCATTTTTCGATATTATGAATACTAAATATGATATTTTTTATTTACAATAGCTATAGGCTAATCCGGTAAATTAGGGTAACTAACAATTTGATAAAAAATTTACCCTAAACCCATCCAAAATTTTATTGTATTAATTAATTTCGACCAATATTTACTATAGGTTGTTATTTATTCATTTAATGAAATTTTTTCTTTGAAAGTGATTTAATGATAATTAAAACCAAATAATTTGACAACATGTCACTCTCATATATCAGATAGGTATAATAATTTTTATATAGTGATATATATTTTAAATGACATAAAATAAATAATATATATAAATATAATGAAATTATCTACATCGTGTGATTTTATTTGGTATTTTAGGGGATTAACTAATTATCTGTAATGATGACACAATAGTGATATAGAAATTATTTTATTTCTAGAAAATGGAAAAAATGGTTTAGAAAATAATAAAATAAATATCATATGAACTAATATATGCGATCCAAGAATTTTATAGGTCACTATGACATGTGATAAGTCTGTTAGAAAATTATTTTTGAATTTATCTTCTTTATGAAATTTATTTTAAGTAAAATAAATAAATTGCATCAAAATTGACAGTATTTATGTTATATAAAAATAACATATTATTAAATTATTTAAAAATCAAAAAATATTTAAAAACATAAAATATAAACTTATATGGTCGAAAATGTCATATGTATCCAATTACAGACAATTTAAAACACATAATTAAAAATTTATAACCATTTAATATTTAAAATATTTTTACCCCCAATAAAATTTAATTGATTAAATAAGGATAAATAAAAATAAATAGGTTTAGAATAAAATAAAAAGATGTATAAATTTTATTTTTTGATATTATTTCTACCCATACTCATATTTTATTCAAAATAAATAATTTTGGGAGCATTATAAACTGAATATTAATATATAAAAAATTTATATTTAAAGACATTCCTAAAGTTCTTGTATTATCTCTTATAAAAGGCCCCCAAATCTTCTCACTTACTCCGACATATAATTCCCCTTATATCATAAAAAATATTCTCAAATAATCTCCAAAAAACACTCATCTCCTCGTATAGGCCACAATTGGGGCATAAATCCATCATATGGATACCTTTTGTGAAAATCAACAGAATATACTCGAATTAAAGGAATTTGTTTTATCACTTCTTTTAATATTCATTTCTTCTTCAGCTTCTTATTCTTATGTAGTTTCCACACGAAAGTAATTAATAATTTATCTTCTAATTTATATATTGTTATTTAAATTATGTTACAACTATATTGCTTCTTTTATTTATCTAATGATTAATAATATCACCATGTGTGACTACATACAGCTTAACATTTCAATGTTGTGGAGAAATTTTTTATTCAACAATACACAATTTGGATGTGTATAATGATAAGTATAATTGAATTAAATAATTAATATAACAATATAATTATTCTTTATACCTAATATACCATCCAATTCCATACCATTTATCCATTAATTGAATGATTTCATCGCTCATGCGTACGTACGACTACCGTCTTCACGACACGATGATATTTTTTCTCCAAGTTAACCATACAAGAATGACCATAAAGTATATATAATAAATAATAATGAAATATATGAAACAATAATGATACTGGTTTTGTGTGTGTGTGTGTGTGTTTCATTTACTTTAATCCATGCAATTTAATAAGGAAATGGAAACAACGTTCATTCATGTGTACGGCCTACCGTCTGCATGAATGGTTTATTCCATTTCATTTATATATCTATTATATATAATTATATAATTTATATATATGATATATAAATCATTTTTTAAAATATTTATATATTGAAATCATGATCTATTTAATAATATAAAAAATTACAAGTCAAAACCTGTAAGATATTTAAAACAATTATTACCCAAAACGTTGCTTTAACATGGAATTGATAGATGCCCATGTAATATAAAGTCATAAGTGAAGAGTATTTGAATTCATAACTATTTTTTTAATATTAAAAGTTAATAATAAGTTTAAACCCACTATATACAAGTTTTAAACATATACATATGTAATTGGACTTAAGGTATGAGATAATTCTAAAATCCCATTTTTTTAGATTGTTTATACGTATGCATTTAATGAGTTATATTTTTCATCCCCACCCAGTTTACCAAAACATATAATATTTTTAAAAGTTGATTTTATCCCTTATTAAATAATTATTAAACATTATGGAAGGAATATTTTTTTTTCTATAAGAGATACTTTTTGACATTTTACGTAACAGTTTGAGAAGAATGTATTTTTAACTTGTACGATAAGAATGGATTTTTATGTATTCATAATTAATTATTTCCATTATTATTACTCTATATGATTTCTATTTTATTTGCATCTAAATTCATTTATATTAAAATTTCAAGCCATTTTGAGAATATAAAAATGTTTTTGTAGAATAATCAATATATTCATCAGGAATTAAGCTCAACAGTTTTATCAAAATAAATTTACCATATAAGATTACATTGGGTTATTTTTAAATCACTATAATTTCTTAGATTTGGTTATTTTTATGATGGAATTATTTTTATGAAACTCATTTCCATTATATAGAATATTTTATTATTGACTGATGTTTAAGAAACCCATTTTTTGAGTCTTAGGATATTCATTGGGGAATGGATTATATTGTAAGGAACATGTGAGAAAAATTTCATTATGAGATGGGTGGGACCTATATATCTCTCTAATACATTCAATAATGATTTATATCTCATAAAATAGTCATTACTGTAAAGAAAAATAAATTTGGATCAGTAATATAGGGATGGAATGACAAGTAAATTAGATTCAGTAATATATGGATGGAATGGAAGGTAAACCCAGTTCATTAAATAATTTTTCCACTATTATGGAATTGAAAGAATTTCCATGGATACTATGGAAATCATGTTATGTGCTTACTTATTTTCCAAATCCAATGTTTTATTCAAATTCTATTTTATCATGGTTAATATTCCTTTATGATATGTTCCGTACATACTGTGAAGATTTATTTCATTACCCAATATTTTGATATTTAAACATTATGTTCATTATTTACATTCTTATGTTTATATTTTTTTATAGATTCTGAATTTTTACCCTTACTTAGAATTTGTGCTTCCCATTTTTATGTTTTCCTTTTCCCAATATATAAAGAAAGGATTTTCATTGGAAAATAAAAGGGTAAGATCTTTATGGGTTATTTTTAATATCTTTCACCATGTTAGAATATTATGTTCCTGGATTCCATAGTCACTAAAGTAATATTTTCATTGGGCATATATTTGTGTAATGTATTACTTATTCTACAAAGGAAATCTATTTTACTTGTATGTCAAACTAGGGTTTCTAATAATTATTATCCGAGAGTAGTATTAGTCAGACATTGGAAACTAGGGTGCTAAAACATTTGTGAGATCCCTAGAAATGTTTCTAAGGTATGTTTAGGGATGTTATAGATTGAAAGTACTCCCCCTTTGATTATATTTTATTCCTAATATGATTTTATCCACTCGCACAAATCATTTTGGGTTTTAGAAAATTGATAGAAACACAAGGATTCATTTTAATGAAGAATATGATGGAGAATAGAATGATATTCTCCATGAGAAAAAAAAATGAAATTGGTGTTGCAAGGTGAAACATCATTACTATTCCTAATTACCAAACTCGTAATATGATCAATAATTTCAACATTGGTGAGATTCCTAACACAGTTAATAGGAAAAATATGGAGTTCTCGGATGATCATAGTAGAAATAATGTTCAATTATCCTCGTGTAAATCATGTCGGAAGAGGCATCAAGGATAATTTTTCAAAGGGATAAGAAGATGATTTTGGGTGTGTAAAAGAAGTACAAAAACAAAATAACTACAAATGAAATGGTCTAGTTAACATAACATGCAAGGATAATGGTATTTCTAAGACATCAACGATGGTCAAATGTATTAAATATGGAATGTATGGGCATTATGGAAATCAATTCCCTACGTGATATCTCGTGAAGAGAATCAGAATGGTCATATGGATAGTACTTACATTACTAATGATGAATAGACTAAAAAATGATATTAGTGATTGAATATGTGTTAAATAATAAAATAAGGAATCTTGGTCAATAGTTTTATACTTTAGTGTAATAATTGAATGTTTATCAATAATAAGGTTGTATAAGTTTTTTTTGGTAATATGGAATAAACAATCATCTAAAGCTTGTTAGATTATTGTTTTTTCATATGTTTTTGAAAGTATATGTTGAATGGTTCCTGTAACCATGGAATGTTATTCAGATATTTTTGGAAAACACATGATATGTGAATAATGATGGGATAATGAGATAATATGTTTTTTGATAGTACTAATGATTTTAGGATTTAAATATGGGAAATGTGATATCATGTTTTGATTATATATATTTTTTTGGTATTTTTTGTGTGTTAAAAGAGTTAATTTTGACAGAATTCATGTTTTCACTATGATTTTATGAAAATTCATATTATTACAACGTATCAAGATAATACATTATTAAAGAATTCACATGTTTGGAATGTGACACCCAAGATCTACCGTATGAGATATGGGAGATAAATGTTAAGTCAATTAAGATCACCCCTTTATATTGTTATAAAGTTTCAATTTTTAGAGGTTTGTAAGGTTATCCATTTATGGATAGAATAAGTTATATTCAATTTAATTTTTTATAAATTGATATATTATCTCATTGAAGGTGGAATTATGCATGTTTTATTACCTGTGATCTCCATTTTGTTGACATAGATTGAATGACCTTTGATTTTAACACATGATATCATAACACCTCAACAATAAAAAATCAATCATCATTTCATAAAATAATAGATGATGTAGAAATTGTTCAAGGAAATAATTATGGTTAGATTGTACTGTAATAATGTAAGTATTTTTTCTCATACAAACTTCTTCAACATTATTGAAGGAATATTGAAAAAAAAATTATATTTGTACCTTTTTATATGATTAATTAGATGGTACCTTAAATCAATATATATTTATGGCTTTCTCATGGTTAAATTTCTATAAACCCTTTTTCACTATCACTCTCCATCGGAACTTGTTTTTTAGATTTTTCATAGATATACATATTTTGACATCCCTAATATTTTCTCCTATGTGGAAACACAGTGATGATTTACTTTGGGTAACCATTTTGTTTTTAAAATTCCTTTTTATTAAGAAGTTTTTGTATTACTTTTCACTCTATGGGTTTATATGAAATAAACTTTAATGTTGTAATCCTTTTATAAAACCGAAAAATTTGGACGGAGAAATTCATTTTAATGGGGTATAATTTATCACCTCAAGATTTTATGAGATATATTATTTTTAATTTATTGTTTTTTTCTTATTTTTATGCTAAACCAAGATTATTCTATGCTATACTCAACACCATATTATAATTTTGTATATGCAACACTATACTTTGCTTGTATTAGAAAAAACATTCTAGTTCTTTTAATAGAATTAATTTCACGCAAAACTAAAAATATATTTTTTTCAATGTATAAAATAACTATGTTAGGATTATGTAATTTGTAAACCTAATGTAATCATTCATTTCACGGTCCACTAACTTTTCTTGCATTAATCTCAAGAGATACCTTACTCGATAGCTTTTGTTGTACGCAATAAAGAGATTCACAAAATATGATATATTATTAAAATGATATATAAACTAGCTTTTATGAGTATTATTAACCGAATTTTTAATTTTATATAACATTAAAATTCATCTTATGTATTTTCTACAACATGTTATATGAACAAATACAATTATTCAGATAAAAGATGTATTTTAAAAAAATTCCTTTTACCGCCTTTTGATTGCACACCAATTTTAGATATATTTCTTAGAAATTATATATATTCCATATGAAAAAATTTATGTCTTATTCTGAGTACCGACATAATAATTTTACTTGGTTGAAACTATGGTATTTTTCTGATTAAATTCATATTTTGATGAATAGTGAAAAAATAGCATTTTAATTCAAAACTGCCATTTCATCTAATTTATTTATATAGTTAGATTATATTTTAATTTTTTTAACTTTTAATTGGTTTATTTTTGTATAATTTAATCCAATTTTTTTCATTGTTAGTAATTATACATTTAAATTGAACATAAATATAAGACAATCATTTCATATGTTTTTACTTCTTAAGAACCTACTTTTCGGTTTTTAACAACAGAAATTAAATTTAAATTTATTTCTGCCAAATTTGGGTTTTCAATTATGGAAATTGGATTCTAATTTTTTAATATGTGTGTCTAATTTATGTTGATCGGTTACTTTTATTTTTGGGATATATGAATAGTAACTATGGTAATTTTTATTTACCACAATTAATGATAAATCGGGTAAATTAGGGTAACTAATAGTATGATAAAGATAATAAAATTACCATAACAGCTACCAAAATACAATTGGATTAATTAAAGTTGAAACATATCACCTATGTGACGAAATATATTCATTTATTGAATGTTTTTATAAAAAATTGATTTAATTCTAATTAAAACAAAAGAAGGTGGCAACTTGTCACTCTCATATATCATGTAAGTACTATAATTTTAATAATGTGATGAACATGATAAATCTTAGATCATAAATAATATACATAAATCTAATTTAATTATCCACGTCATTTGAATTTATTTATAATTTTTATAGATTTTATAATTATTAGTAATGATGATTTAATAGTGTTGTAGAAATTATATTCTTTATAGAAATATCAAATAAATGGTTTTAAAAATATGAAAATAATTATCATATTAACCAATTAATGTTACCCAAGAATTTTATAGATGATTATTACTTGTTTGTAGTGTATTAAATATTTTTTCTTGAATTTAACTTCTATGTGGATTTTATTTAAATTCAAATAAATGAATACTTCCAAAATTGACAATATTAATATTTTTTAGAAATAACATATTTTAAATAACTTAAAAATAATCAAATTACATTTTTAAAATAATATGGTTCATATTTTTATAATTTATCCAATTATGGACAATTGATAAAAAATTAGTATATATTTATAATTATTTAATATTTAAAATATTATTACAACAAATAAAATTAAATTGACTAAATAAGGATAAATAAAAATGATAAGGTTTTAATTAAAATTAAAACAAATAAAAATGTTATTGGTTGAGAGGATTTCGACTCATACTGATCTTATATTCTAAATAAATGATTTTTGGAGAATTATAAACTTAAAATTAATTTATAACAAAATAATATTTCAAAACATTCATAAAGTGATACTCCTCCCTTTTTCAAAAGGCCACCACCTCTACCCACTTACTCACACCTCGAAAGCCACATGGTTCTTCCAAAATCTGATAAAATTAGATTGCAACATCCCTACCTTCCTCTTTTAGGTCACACAATGAACCAAAATTCATCCAATTGAGACCTTTTGTGAAAATCCATGAAGATACTATAATACAAGTTATTTGTTTTATCACCTATTTCCAAATTCTTCTCTTGTTATACTTCCTCTTCTTGTGTAATTTCCATAATAAAGTAATAAATAATGTATCTTATACATGATGATATTTTATTATATTTATGGCACATCCTTATTACAAATTCTATCTATCCGATGAATGACAATATCAGCTTGTGTGTGTATATACGGCTTACCATCTCTATGTTATATTGTAATTGTTTTTCAAAAATTCTTATTTTGGAATAGTATAATGATTAGTATAGTAAATTTAAATAATGAATATAACATGATAATTATTCATTGTAATGAAAATAACGTCCAATTCCATATAATTTAACCATTAAGTGAATGATATCGTCTCTTGTGCGTACATACGACCTACCATCTCCACGACATGATGATATTTATTTTCCAAATTAACCATAATTGAATGATTATAAAGTATATATAATAAATAATAAGGAAAAATATGAAATTATAATGCTAATATATTTATTTTTATATATATATATATGTCTTTTACATTATTCCATTATATTCAATAAGGAAACAATAACAACATTCATGCGTACATACATCCAACCGTCTCCATTAATGGTGTGTTCCATTTCATTTATATATCTATTATATATATTTAAATAATTAATTTTTAGGATATATAAATATTTTTTACATTATATAAGTAATTAAATCATAATCTATGTAATAATATCCATAATTACAATACAAAACATGTATGATAAATAAAAATATTATTACCCAAAAGTTTTCATTAAGACATAATTGATTTAATAACGGGTAATATAAAGTCATAAGTTAATCATATATGAGTTAAGAAATGTTATTATGGATCTATTCAATGATACTAATATTTTTAAATCCAATACAAAAGAGTTTTGGACACATATAGAATAAATTGGACCTAAGGTAATGCATAATTTCACAATCTTATTATTTTCCAATATTGATTATAGGTAAGAATTTACGGAGGGATATTTAACATCTATATACATTTTTCATAAATATATAATATTATTTCAATCCTTATACTATTTTTAAATTTCCATTTTAACCATTGGTGAATTTTTATTAAACGGTATTGAAGGAATCGTTTTTCATTTTCTAAATGAGTTATTTTTAGACTTTTCTAGAATGAGTACAGGAAGAATGTTTTTTATATTATACAGCATGAAAAGATTTTCATGTCTACGTAATCACTTATTTACAAGAATATTTCTCTATAATATATCAAATTTATTTTAAACTATATTCATTTCTTATAAAAATCTATGACATTTTTAGAAAATAATTTTTTTTTAGAAGAATGTATATTTTCCTCAGGAATTAATCTCATGTGTTTTAACAAAATTATTTTCCTTATAAGATGACATGGGGCTATGTTTATATCCATGTAATTATTTTCATTAGGGTTTTTATATGATCGAATTATTTTTATGAAATCTATTTATGTGATATTGATTATGTTATGATGGAATGATGTCAATGAAACCCATTTTTTTCCATGGGTTATGCTATGGTTAATGGTATATGTTTTGTGAAAAATGTGAGAATGATTTAATTATGAGATGGATGGGACCTATATATTTTTTCAACGAATTGAGTAATTATTAAAATCTTATGAGATATACATGACAAAAATGACAATTAAATCTGATTTAGTAATATATGGTTGGAACAGAATGTAAATCTCGTTCAGTAGTACAAAACATGAATGGAATGTAAACTAGGTCTAGTAAAGGACTTTGTCCAGTATGATTTTCTTGTCTGCAATGCCTTAGACACTATGGAAATAATATAATTTTCTTATTTATTTTCTGAATCTCATGTTTTATCCACTAATATTTATTCTCGGTTAATGTTCCTTTGTGATCTATACCTTGCGTACTGTTAAGACATATTTCATGACCCAATTTTTGGATATTTAAACATTATGTTAATGTTTATAAATTATTATTTTACGTTTTTTCTATGTTCTAAATTTTTTCCTTTATTGAGCATTTGTGCACACCCTTTTTATGTTTTATTTTTCCCAAGAAATAAAGAAAGGTTTTAGGTTGTAAAAAAAGGTGATTATCTTTATAGGATATACAGAATATCTTTCAGAAATTTAGAGGATTATGTTCCATGATTCCAAGGACACTATACTAATAAAGCATTTGGGAATATATTTGTGTAATGTATTATGTATTCCACAAAATAAATGTAATTTCCATATACATCAAGCTTGGGTTGGTATAGAAACTAACCAAGGTTATGTCTGAAAACCATGTATGAATTAAGAAACATAATTTTCATTGAAAAGATACACCAATATTGTATTGTTTTATGGGTTAAAAAACTCTATAATTTTGTAGAATAACCAATATTATTGTTACTGATAATTATATCAGGTCTCTTGAAAATATATTTATCACATTAGGGTGAAATTAAAAGGAAAAGGTTATACTGGAAAGCTATTTTCTTGAAGGCGATGTTGTTCAATGGTGTTAATTGATCCAAAATAATAAGAAGAATGAATAAATATGACATATGGATTGTAGATCTTTAAAAGTAAAATATTTGGTAAATATTTCTGTTGTTAGAAAAGAAATAAAATTAAGAGAATGTACTTCATATTAAATAAATAATAGAAATAAAGTGCTATAGAGTATGGTACTAAATTTACAAGACTAACCTACTATGATACATGCTATATACACAATCCATATAATAATATTTCTCATTTATTTGAAGATATTAATCCAAACCTATCATAGGAATTAGTTTCTCAAACTGTTTCATCATATAACGAAATAGAATCACGTGACATCAAAATGGAGAAGGGATTTTCAAAAACCAATATCATCAAGTGAAATAAAGATAAGTAGAGTATGACCAGGAACCCTAAAAAAGGTATAGCTATATATATGTTAATGAGAACAATGCAATTCCAATAATGTAAATATTGAGGTATGAAATATCCTGGAAACTGGTTGATGAGAATGAGAGTATGTTACATGTGTAGTGGTAAGGGTCATATATCTAGAGAAGAAAGCGGAATTAAAAAAATCAATGATATTTAGTGATTCAACTGTATAAAAATTTGGATTTATTCACACAAATTCCTAATCATCAAGGGAATATATCATAAAAGAGACTGATGGGATAAGGCCATGATTGTGTGATCACTACATCTGAGGTTGATGTTACCAATGATTTGGTGATAGGTAAATTAATAATTACCTAAATTTATTCTAATTATTTATTCAATTATATATCTTCGTACTCTTTTATCAATTCTCAATTTTCCATAAAAATTAGATATTTCCCTATCACCTTAAGAATGCAGTTTTATATAAAAACTCATAGTTGAGGTCTCACTACAACAAGAATGTGTCACTTAGTTCCCATTATGACCATTACATGTTGATTATGTTTTGAATTGATTATTATACATATGTATTATTTTTGTATAATAATTAGTACAGATTAGATCTCAATATATAATGCATTATTTTATTAAAAATTGTATAAAATTATGATTCATGATGAAAATGTGGAATTAATTATCATTAAAGGGGGATAATTAATGAAAAGATTCGTGTCTAGATACACCTCCAGTAGCTATTCAAAATTAAATTATTGACGGAAAATAGGTGAAATAATTTATGCATGAAAAAGGTGATATTATAATAGAGGATATACCGATTGTACTATAATACATTTAAGTATTTACTATGAAATTAATATGACATCAACTAGAATGTGGTGTTGATTTTTCCATTGACTTAATCCTTGAATAATGACCTTTATCAAAGACCCACTATATAAAGGACACTATTGAATTAATGGATTAAAATAATTAACTAAAATAATTGTGTGAAAAAGATGTTATAAACCTTATTTCATCACCTTGGGAGTCCCTATTTTTTCTTTAAGAAGAAATATGGATCTAAGAGGTTATAAAATTACTATAGACAAATAAATACTATTATGATAATGAAAAATATCATTTTCCTTGCATTGATAAATTATTTGATCATCTTCAGGGAGCCCAATATTTTACAATGATTTTACATTGTTATGAGTATCATCAATTCTGAGTAAAGAAGGAATATATTCAAAATATAACTTTCTAAACAATGTATGTACATTACGAGTTTATGATAATGAAATTTTTATTTACTAATGTATAATATATTTTTAGGGATCCCACACAGAGAGTATTCATTGAATATTTTGATAATTTATTTTAGTATTTATAGATGATATACTCACGTACTCTAAAGCTACATGAATCATGTGAATCATTTTAGATCATTCATTATAGAATTATGAAAAATAAACTGTATAGGAAATTTAGACAGTATGAATTCTATATTCAGAAATTATATTTTCTTAAACATATTATCTCCAATGATAAAATCAAATTTAATCCAAAAAATACCAATGTATTCAAATAATGTCACATACTAATGAACATAAAAATGGTATGTAGCTTCATTGGTTTGGTAGTTTACTGTCAGTGATGTATAAAAAATTTCTAGATTCAATAACTTAAAAACCAAGCGTATAAATGAAGGGGTTATGTTGAGATGGACACAAGAATGCAATGAATGTTTTGAAGAATTTACTAATACAGTATTGAATGAACCAATTTTTAATCTACCATCCAGAAATGATATATTTGGTATATATAGTGATTCTCTAAAGAAGTTACTTGGTAGTTTCCTAATAAAGAATGATAATTTTCTTACCTATGAAACAAAAAATGAAATGAAACTAGAATAGAACTATCTAACACATGATTTTGAGTTAGAATCTATACTATTTTCTTTGAATATATATAATCAATATATATATGCTAAAATATTTGATATATATAAAGACCATAAGTGCCAAAAAACATCTTCTCATATAAAGAGGACAATTTGAAGTATAGAAGATATCATGAGCTACTCAAGGATTATGATTTCTAAATACATTACCAATTCAGGAAGGAAAATGAGGGAGAATAACCATTGAGTATGAAAGATCCTGGATTTATCACCAAAATAAGGATTGAGAGAGGTATTATATCCCTGAAATTGGTAAATATTAATCTGAAAATTTTTATGTATGGGGAAAAATAATTCTTTAATTATGAAATTTACATACTATCTTTGTTAGAAATGATTATAGTTCATATCTAATGTTTATAATTTTCAAAAAGTAAATTAGAGATATAAATGATCAAAATTGGGTATACATTTAATATGAAGATTGAGTTTTCAAATTTGTTAATAGGTTAAGTGTTCCATATAGACCTAAGATAAAAATAAAACTATTGGATGATAATCATGGCTCAAATGCCTTTATACACCATACTAAAACTATGATATATAGATATTAGAAGGAACATTTGTGGTGTAATAATACAAAGTTAGATATTTCTTATTATGTGCAAGATGTTTGGTTTGTCAATGGTGATGGATAAAATACATCATTCTAGAAGAGTCATTCAGACTCCACCTTCCTTATGATATTCTTATATCATTGGTTTGTAATTAGGTGGTCATCATGGAAAATGGATAGTGTTTCTTTGTGATTCATTTAGATTTTTCGATATAATGTTTTTTGTGGCCTCTCCATCGTTGGTGGTTCCTTTCTCTTCCTTGATTATATCTTTAGCTCGCGGTTTGGGTGGGTTAGACTCTAGTGAGTATCTTATGTTTGTTTTTGATCTCACGGGATCCATGGAATGATCCTCGTTTCTGGTTCAGAGCAGTTCATATCTATGCATCGGTGAAGTTACCTTGATGAGGTGTCAGACCATCTATTATTGGGTGATGATGGTTCGACATCACAATCCTTAACAAGCCTACCTATTCATGTTTCTATCACAGCTATTTTAAGTAATCATCATGGATGGTGGTGGGGGTTTCTTCCAACTATGGTTTTAGTGACCAGGATTTACTACCCGACCCATTATTTCTGAGTCAAGTGATTCTTATTTAGCAGCTTTATTTTCTGAAGTGATGTCTATGTTTGAGGATGAAATTACCAATATTCATAGTATTTTTTAAAATATGATGTATATGTTGAAGGATAATTTTTATTTAGTGTAGTTTTAGGGATTGATTTAGAAACAGGGACCTCCCTCTCAATCTACAGTGGAGGATCAATGTGCAGGATTCATGGTGAAGGAGGAACTGGCATGTGGGTATTGTATTATAGATGACTTTTTTGAATTTTTAGAATGGATTATGTAGGTGTTAGTTTCGGAATTACAATATATGGTTTACATGACTATGCACCCAATTAACCTATAATTTATTACACCATAAGAGGTACAGAGAAGGGAGTTTTCACCTGAACATTGTTATTTAGAATTGGATGTTTAAGAGGGTATGGTGAGTTCCATCAGTACCAAGCATGTGCATCCTTGCACGGACACATAGAAAAGCGGGGATGATCATGTGAAAGATTATCTTAATTTTTTAGGTTGGGGAGGTGATTTACTTTGTAAACATGAATTGGGTTGTATTTGTCCTTGATCTGTTGTATCAGGTTGCATGGTTGTAGTTTTATGTCATTGATTTCATAATGGGTTCCACCTTAGATTTTAAATAGTGGTTTATACTAATAAAAATTTAATTTTTAGTTAGTTATGTTGTGTGATGCAATATAGTTAATTTTTTATTACCTTATAAAATATATACACTTCCTCTAAATATTATATGATTTACCTCTTTAGAGTCATTCACAACTCTATATTAATGAATTTTTAAGACTCCATGGTGAAGCTGTTTGAATTGTATCTAATCATTATCCGCGATTTACATTGTATTTCTAGAAAATTCTTTTGAAGGATTTGGATACAGAGTTTCATTTATGCACTGCATATCATGCTCAAATAGATGGGTAGTCTTAAAGGAATCCTCATATTTTACAAGTAATTTTCAATTAAATTTAACTTGAATTTCACAGTATGTGGGATCTGTATTTATATTTTGTAATGATTTCCATTAATAATTTCATCTTTTGAATTATTTAAATGGAACCATATGAAGAAATATATGACAGTTTTTTTATATTCCAACTTAATGGAAATAATTTGGTGAAATAAAAAATTTATATGTTGGCCTTTTTGAAGAGACAATGGTAATGTAAAAGGATATATAAACTCATATTAAAGCATCTCAAAGCAGAAAAATGAGTTATGGTGGTAACTGAATGAATGATATGGGATTTTGTGTTGGTCATCATTTTTTCTTCAAAATATCTACTTGAAAAGGAGTTTTATTGTTTCTAAATATGTTAAAACATAGACTTAGGTATATTAGACCTTTTAAAATTCTATAAATAATATGAGCTATATCTTACCGATAAGCAATGCCACTGAGCCTATCTAAATTAAATGATATGTTCTATATCTCTTCATTATAAAAGTATATGTCATACCCAATGATTTTAATAAACTATGAATATATAAATCCAGAACCTATTCTTGCATAATATGAATATACTATCCAAATTCCTCAAATATTAGGTAATGTGATGAGGAATCAAATGACCTGACTTGTAAAGGTACATTGGAGAAATCTTAAAATAGAGGAATAAATATGGGAACCTGAGGATGTTATGAAGATGAACCAACCTCATATTTTTAGAAGGTAATATTAAAAAAATCTCAATGATCAAATTTAAAAATTATGTCTGATTGTAATATCCCATGTTTTTAAGAACACCGTGCTTGATTTCATATACAATATGCAACACCAAGCCTAAATGAACGACAAAATTTTATTAATTAAATATGACCAATATAACATAGATATTAAATTTATGTGTATGAAAAAAAATTAAAAAATATTAAATAAATATTATCTTTATAGTAAATTAAAATTTATTTAATAATTAATTTTAAATAAATACGCAAATATTTTTTAATGTCATTCTATTCTCTCAAAATATATTTTCTACAAAATTGAGTTTTATGGATATCTGTGAGAATAGCCTATAATTACTTTTTTAACTATTTGAAAAATAATTTTATGAAGTTAAATTACTTTTTTAAATCATTATATGAAAATTATCTTATGATCAATTTTTGGATTTTTTTTTGAAAAGTTAGATTTTTCAATGAATTGTGAAAAATATTGTTTTTATTGAAAACTGTATTTTTTATCCAAGAAGATATAAAGATAAATTTAATTTTAATATTTATTCAATAAAATATTTGTTCAATTATAATATTATATATTTAATTATATTCTTTCTAGTATATATTATATTTTATTTTGGTATAAAAAATAATTCTTGAAAATCATTTTTCTAAAAAATTGTTTTTCATTGCATTTTTTATTTTAATATTATATTAATTTATTCCAATTATTGAAATTAAATCTTGAGAAATTGATTCAAATTTTATAATGAATATTTTTACATTTGGTGAATATGTCTCCTTTATTTTTCACATTTTGAATATATCTCATAGTAAATAATTGTCAAGAGAGTAAGGGTAAATTTGTAATTTTGTTTAGAAATAATATAATAAGTACTAAAAAAGGACCCAAAAACTATTATTAATTTTATTTTTTGTGTATATCTCATTTATTAACATAAAAATGTAGGATATATGACCTTATTTCCATTTATCCATGATGTTTTGCATTATATATTTTTATTAAATGAAAAGTAAAAAATGTCATTCTTTTTGATTTATTAACATTAAATTTTTGACATATGGAAAAATATTACTTATGTCCTGTTTTAAATATTAATATCAAATTTCATTTATTTATTTTTGTCTTGATAATTTTTTGATGATTTTTTGTGATGAAATAATTATCTTACTTGCTTTCGTAGCACCGGCACAACATTTTTTTAATTAATAGAAAAACAAAATAAATTATTTTAAAAATACTAAAATTAAAATAAATTGATAGAATAATTACGTTGAAATAATTGTTTATACAAATATAACATGTTATTAAAGTGTAAAAAGATTAAATTATAATTATATCTTTTTATTGATGTATTTAATGTCAAATAAAATGAATAGTATTAACAATGACATTAATGATATTTTATAATAAATAAAACTTTATTAAATGATTTAAAATTTAAAAAAATGTTATTTTAATCCAAATAAATTATATATTGTTTTAAAGATAAATCATGATCTATTCAGGTGTTTCTACCATTTATAGTAAATTTATTAACCATATAAGTGTAGAAAACATTAATAGTATGGTAATTGTCAAAAGGCTTAAAAGGGGGTTAAAACTAAACGATAAGGGTGAATACTTTTTTAAAACTAGACTATATTTTTATTTTATGAGATTATTTTTAACAAAAGTGTATTTATCTTTAATTAATATTAATCTACAAAGATTAATACATAAAAAATAATTTATATTTATTTAATAATTTTAGAAATTCCACGAATGTCTCTCCCATCTCTTATAAAAGGAAACCCATTATATTATTTTTTTTCACGACACTTTTAGCCATATATCTTAACATATCCCTACCAATTTTTATTTACAACATATTTATAAAATATATATAGCATTGGGTGAAAAACACATGGATTTTATGTTATTTCCCTATTAAAATAAATTTAATCTCTCTGATAACTAACCTTGCACAGAACACGAAACTTAAACAAACCCCAAAATATTATTATTTAAAAATTACCTTTATAACCAAGACATTAAATTTTTTGTTGTGGATAGTAATAACTATATTATGAAATATATATTAAGTTAATATTCAATACAAATTTACTTATTTATTCTTAGGAAATAAATAAATAATTTTTATTAATGTTAGTTTATTCTTCAAATATTTTTTTTCTCCAAAAAGTGATTTTTATTTCATTCTATGGAGAAATAAATATAATTTTTCTAAAAATATTTTATAAAATATAGATAAAAATAATAATTTCAGTTTTGAAATCATAATTTTTAAATAATATTATGGTGAACTATAAAAAGTTTTCTAAAAAAAGTTAAATTTTTGATGAATAATATAAATGTTTTTTACGAAATATCATATCTTTTGTGAAATTATCCAATAATTATTATCTAAAAATTTATAAAAATAGTTTAAATACTCATTTATGAGAAAATAATTTATATTTTTTTAAAAAACTAAAGATATAAAAATTATAAATTATATCAGTATAAATATAATAAACATTTTTAGTGTTAATACAGTGCATGTACAACATTGAAAATGTCATATTTGGTTTTTTATAGATACTAATAGATAAGTAAAAAGTATTTTTATAAAATTGTTAATAAATATAATTCATAAATTGTGATTTTTACAGATAGTTTCAAATTTTCACTAGTATAACTTGAATATTATCAAAATTCTTGTGTAACTCATGCGTAAGGTAATAAAAGCCGAGTTAACAAATTAAATATGTTATCTTGACATAAGTATGAGTAAGTATACATAATTAACGAATCAATAGGATTATATTAAGTATAATTTATTTATTTTATGCTTATTAAAATATTTTTATTTTTTATTTTTAATATAATTGACTTTAGTGTTTATGAAACACTATCGCAATGCTTGTGAAAGTATAAATATTCAATAAAATCATTTTCAATAAAATTATAATAACCATTAAATGTCCCAACAATTTGAAAACATATTTTTGGATGATAATGTTTCACCCTAACCACACTTGGTTGAATTTAGGACATTTTGGACCCACATGGTTAAAATTATGTCCCTAATAGTATTTTATTTAAAATAATGGTGTACTGTTCACAATATGGTTTTTAATAAGTTTAACATTTGAAATATTACTTTTCATAGAATTCATGTTCGAATATAAATAGTAATTTTAAATATAATGAATTTATATTCATCATGGAAATTTATTTTTAGTATTTTAAGAATAAATATATACATAGAAGTCTTTTACAATTATAATACATTAATCATTAAATTAATGGAAAAAATCAAATAAATTGTTCCAAAAATATTGAACTAAATATTATATTAAATAATTATGATAATCCATCAATTATATAAAGTAATATTACATGTATAAAATATTAGAAAATATTTATTTCTAATTTTATTCATTATTTATATATTTTTAAAATTAATTGTAATAAATAATGTTAAATTTAATTATAATGATATTTCACAAATATAATATTATCCTAAATCGATAAAATATTATAAAATATTAAATACTACCATTAAAGATACTTTATAGTCATAAATTTAAACCCATATACATTTAGTTTCCTTTTGGATTCATTTTCCTCTAGAATAGACATATTGTATTTTAATATTTTATGGAATTCCAAATGTGTCTATATCCTCAATTATAAAAGTGATCCTCCTCCCTCACAGCATCACAACACATTTAGAGTTCTATCTCGATAAAACAATGTGTGTTTCTCTTTCTAACATCCTTATACAATTTTTGGAGATCCTTGTCTTCTAAAAAGTCCAACCATAGTGTCCCTAAGAGGATATCTAAGTGATTATTGTTTAAGAGAAGGTAATCATCATTACCCAGTCATTCATGTTTATTTATTCTTATACTTCATCATAATATGTTTTTACAAGATTCAATAATCAATAAAGTATCATACATATTATTTAACTCTTTTAGGTTTATGGTACAACTACATTCTACATTTTATTACGCAGGGAAAGCAACCCAATTCCTCGCATGAAACAAGAATATCAGCAAGAAATAAGGTATCGGGTGGAAAAAAAGGGAGCTCTAGCTCCAAACGCAGGTTTAGATGAATTGCTTATTTTGGAATTGTCAGGGTTTAGATAACTCTGATAATTTTATCGTGTTAAAAAGATTTTTCTTGACTCACAAACCATAATTTTTTGCTATTGCTGAGCCTAAAATTAATTTTTCTTTGATATATTTACACTTCTGCTCTTTTTGGTATAGATTCCTTGGTGATTGCAAGGAAGGTACGCCTAATGAAAATCTTTGGGTTTTTTGTCATACTTCTTTTAAATTTGTTAATGTGCTGAGAACTTATGACCAAATGCTTACCTGTGATTTTTCATCTGCTGGTGTTCATACTGTATGCACTTTGATTTATGCTAAAAACAGATATCAAGATCGAAGATCTCTCTGGGATGACCTTCTTTTCCTCTCTAGATCTGTTCAGGACCCCTGGCTGGTGATCGGTGGTTTTAATTCCATCCTTCTCCCAAGTGAAAAGATTGGACCGCATCATTCTACCATATCTATTAAGGAATGTATAACCTCTATTCAGAACTGTGACCTTATTGAAAACAATCTTATGGGTGCTAAATATACTTGGTATAGAAAGTGCCTCAACAGGATGGTGGCTAGAAAACTTGACAGAGCGTTCACTAATATTGCTGCCCTTTATAAATGGGATTCCATCTCTAGTATTACCTTACCTAAGATCAACTCCGATCATCATCCCATTCTTGTCAGTTTCAACTCTAAGGGCTCAAAATCTTACCTTCCTTTTAAATTCAACAATGCTTGGGATGAGGTTCCTGAATGTTCCAATATAATAAAAGATCTCTGGGTTGGCTTGAGGCACCAAAATGATTCTTTTTCTTGCATTGCTAAATTAAAACTTTTGAAACAACAACGTAAGGGTTGATGCTTCTCTAAAACTAAGTATCTTGACATAGACATCTCCTCTTTGGAGAATGACCTCATTCGTACTCAAAGCTCCAACACCTGCTCTGATTTTTCTCTTGATCCCCAAGATGAAATTACTACTTCTTTGAATCTTAACTCTCTTTTGAAGATCAAGGATAACATGCGGAATAAAATCTTTACAACCAAATGGATTTTGGATGGGGATAAGAATACTAAATTTTACAATTCCCTTCAACGAATCAGGAAGACTTGTAGGCCGCTTGCCTTTCTTAGAGTTGATGACACTCTTCTTAACACTGAAGATTCCATTGCTAATCATGTTGTTGATTATTTTCACAATATTTTTAATGGTCCAGAGGTTAGGATGGTCCTTCTTCCTGGAATCATTCCTAATATGGTCACGGATGCCGACAATGATCATCTCTTAAGCCTACCTATGGATCACGAAATCAGGGCCACTGTTTTCAGTCACAACCCTGACAGTGCCCCGGGTCCTGATGGTTTCAACAATGGCTTTTTCCAATGTTACTGGGATATCATCCATGTGGATGTTTGTAACTTGGTTAAGTCCTTCTTCTCCAATGGAATTCTTCCTCATGGGTTAAATGCTCAATTTCTTTCTCTTATCCCTAAAGTGGACAATGCTGCTGAGATTCATCTCTTCCGACCCATTGCTCTCATCAACACCCTTTATAAAATTATCACCAAACTTCTTGTGAATAGACTCTCCTTCATCTCCAATAAAATCATTTCTTGGAACCAATTTGGTTTTAGAAAAGGAAGAACTATTCAAAATTGCATTTTCCTTTCCTCTGAATGTACGAATATTCTTAATAAAGTTTCTAGAGGAGGTAGTCTGTCCATTAAGTTGGACATCAGGAAAGCTTTTGACACTATGGACTGGAACTTCATTTTAATGGTTCTTAAGAATTTTGGGTTTAATGATTCTTTTACTAAAATGATCTGCACCTTACTCAATTTGGCTGCCATTTCCGTGCTGGTCAATGGGTACCCTAAAGGTTTTTTCAAATGCACTAAGGGGGTTAGGAAAGGTGACCCCCTCTCTGCTATCCTTTTTGCTATTGCTGGGGATTATTTAAGCAGTCTCCTCTCAAACCTTGTTAATCAAAACAAAATCAATCCCATTCAGGCCTCTAGAAACTTAAATGTTCCCACCCACCTCTTATATGGTGATGATATAATTTTATTTTTAATGGGTTATAAAACGAACATTAAAAATCTCAAAATTACCCTGGAACACTATGAAGATGTTTCGGGTCAATCGATAAGTTGGAAAAAATCTTTTTTTTTCTTTGGGAAAAATTTTGCCCCAATCATAAAAAGTTACATCATTGATTACCTTGGAATCAAAGAAGGCTCTTTCCCTTTCACTTATTTTGTTGTTCCTATTTTTTGGGGAAGGCCTATTTCCAGTTATTTTCATAACATTGTTGATCATATAATCAATCAACTCTCATCATGGATGGGTAAGTCCCTTTCTATGATTGGAAGAGTGTGTCTTGTTAAGTCTACTATTGTTTCTAAGATTGTTTACTCGATGATGGTTTACACTTGGCCCTCCAGTCTTCTCTAGAAAATCAATACATGCATTAAAAATTTTGTTTGGTCCAGTAGTACGATTGAGAGAAAACTTATCACCATTCCTTGGGCCACTTGCTGTAAACCCCTCGATAAAGGTGGACTTGGCATTAAGAATCTTAAGTTCTTTAATGAATCTCTTCAAGCCAGAATGACTTGGAATTTGATCCATAGTAACTCTGATTCCTTGACCTTCCTTAAGAAAAGATTTGTGAACAAGCTTCGGAATGGTAACCTTGGTTACATTACCTCTTCTATCTGGGCATCCATTAGGAGTTATTTCCTTAAAATCATGAGAAATTCTAGATGGATGGTCAGCGCTGACTCCACATTGAATTTCTGGCTTGACAACTGGACCGGTGTTCCTTTAATCCCCATGCTAACTTCCAAAACTACTCTTGTGAACACCAAATACTCTATAAGTGAGGTTGTTAAATCTCATGACATCATCCTTCCAACCCACATCAGGCAAGTCATTGACAATTATCATTTTTCTGATACTGATGACTTCCTCATTTGGGAACCTGCACCAAATGGTATCCTGGATTCTAAAAACTTCTACAAAAACAATTTTAGTAACTCTGATTCTAGATTTGTTTGGTTGAAAGCCTTTAGAAATCCTTGGATCAATCCCTCGCGACTCTCTCTCATTTGGCGTGATGCACATGATAGGTTACCCACCAATGTGTGTCTTCAATCTTTTGGGATCTATCTTTGTTCTAGATTTCACCTGTGCAACCAACATCATGAAGATTCTAATCATTTGTTCTTGTCTTGTACTAATGCTGCCACTCATTGGAATTACATTTCTAACATTTTTTGTTGTAGATGGTCTCTCCTTGCTTCTATTAGCTCACAACTTTAATACTGTTTGAATTGGGATGCTTCCAAGCAAATCAAGAATCTCTTTCTAGCTGCGGTGGCAGAGCTCCTACATGTGATCTGGTATGATAGAAATAATTTCATTCATAATAACTGTTCTATCAATCTCAATGCAGGTAATGCGCGCATTCTCATTGCCATCAAAGATGCTGCCTCTCTTTAGAAGGATCAATGTGACAACTGTGTTGGTGATTTTTAGATTCTCCACCGACTTCGAATTTTAGGCTCTTATAGGCTACCCCGACGTACCTTTGAGGTCTTCTGGCAAGCCCCGATTCTCAGATGGATCAAAGTCAATGTTGACGGGGTTGGAGTTGGTGGTCTAGAACCAACTACTTTGTACTTTATTCATTAAATAAAAGCCTTATCACATCTTGATTGTTCTTCTGCATGACATTTCATGTGATAATGTCCTAAGGACAGCTGTTGCATTAAAGGGTTGTAGTGGATCCCTTCTATGATGAGAACCCGAAAGTTCCATAACACTGTTCTTGAATGTATGTTCTAGGGCCGGATGATATTATTTGAGGGACACAAATAATACTGGTCATGAGGGGTGAGGACTCATAAAACATTGAGGCACCTTCTCATGGTGTGTGCCCTTGGTAATATCCAGGAGGATATTATGAGAACGAGACCCGCCAGTAGGAAATCCACATTTCATAGTGTCATTAGATGTTCCTATCTATGGACGTGTGTATTGATCCTTAAACTATAAGATTAAAATTAATGGGTATTACAACTCGCGCACTTAGATGTATTGACGAAAACTGTGACGAGACACTGTTCGCAGTGAGGTAGGATACGTTGGGTGCGTCACGAGTAATACCGCATTAATAGATAATGCGAGAAAGGATTTGTCCCTTCCGTTCCATAATGTACGTAGATATCTCAGGCCCTTTAATGGAATTGATATAGCCTAAATAAATCCATGGCTATGGTAAGGTATGGGAAAGTTCAATTCTGGGAATTCAAATAAAGAATAATCAAGCACATGGGTTGATGGCACTAGCATGCAACCCGCTTGATTGGAGATATCGAGACAAAGGGATTACATTACATGGTAAGCGTTCGTAGGAGGTGACATGTCATTGCGGCGTTAACTTCTTTCTTTATGGGTGCCTTGGCGTGTTGCTAGATGCTAACCTTGGACTTTAGGCAGGCTCAGCCTAATGCCACTGAGAAAGAGGCCTAGAGGGTCACACACTAAGTGTGTCAATGTATCTCAGTTAAATATTAATTTAACAAGTTCAATAAATATTATTCTCGACTGTGGTTTAATAATTACTTAAGGATGTATGATCGCATTTATTTTGACACTAGTTATTCGAGAGAATATACTGTGGATAAAATAATATATTTATTAGCGAGGAATGCAGTTACATTTATTTAAGAAATAAATAGTCATTACTCAAGGTCTAATAAATGTGGTGGAGAAAAATGGAAAATAAAAGTACACGCCATGTATATTAAATATACACGCTGTGTAGTTTTATAAAAAACAAGTACACGCCGTGTATTAATTATTACATGCCGTGTAGTTTTTCCAATAGGGATTTTGAGGATTTAATATTGTTTTATTAAATGATATTTATTATAATCAGTGTGGGCGCTTTTCATGGAATTAATAATTCGACATGGGGGTTTTCAAAAAGAGTTAATGAAATTAATAAAATGCGTAATGCATTTATTTATTGTCCTAACTCTATTAACCTCAAACTTGATTATAAATATCCTCGCAACCCCAACATTTTTTTAGTGCCATTGTTGTGAACAACAGATTTGGAAATACTCTCAAGCTAAGAGATAATTCCCTTTCCACCAAGAACGCCCTCAAGTTATGAGAGAAAGATCCTCCACCGGATCAAGGCGGTCGAAGGCGGACATTGCAAGCGAAGGTTCTTCCGCGCTAGCACCCGGAGATCTCTTCGGTGATGTCCGGTGATACGTGACACACGTGTGGATCACCGCTAGAGGAATCCTACACTTGGATTCTACGACGCAACGATGGATCACCGAATCGTGACCGGACACATCAACGAAGAAAGAATTCCAACAAGGTAATTCTTATGCATTAATTAAATTAATTATAATCAATATATCATGATCCTCATCAAGGGTTCTGGGACTCTTCTTTTCTTTTCAATCTTCGTTCTATTCCGAAGATTCGGCGTTTTATATCGTGACGGATCTCAGATTGAACGTTTCTTAACGTTAAGATTAAAGTTGGGAAAACCCACCAATGCGCTTCCACTGCACTCGCAACCTACAAGTGGTATTATAGAGGTCATATCGTTGGTTATAATTATTTAGTTTTTTGTTGGTGATTACGCATTTAATAATTTAGTTATTTCAATTCATGTTTAATCGTTTTGGAAATCTGAATATCGAGATCTGTTCCTCCTCTCTCGGTTCTCTTTCACCTCACAGAAATGGATTGTTCTTTTAATTTTGATTAAAATAAAATAGAGGAACTCATCCGGAGGAGCCAAATGTTTCTGGCCGTATAACACCAGAATACACGGCGTGTATTCGGAAGTACACACCTTGTAGTCTAGGTTCAATGCATTGACTAAACCGCCAAATCAGGCCGTGTATTGGATTCTTTCTAAGAATTTAAGACACCGTGTGTTGACCAGAAACAGGTGGCACACGGTTTTTGGAATACATGTCGTGTGGTCCAATGAACACGGCATGTAGTCCCTTCGGGTTAGGATTGGGTCGTGTACTCCGTACATAGGCTGCCCGGCTGGAAACCGTGTAACGCGGAAACTACACGGTGTGTGTCCCACTGTACACACCGTGTACTCCGAAAATTTCCGAAGTACATTAACACGCCCTATCACCGGGCGTGTACTTCAGATGGACGGTGAAGAAAAAGTACATGACGTGTAGTCGGAACTACACGCCGTGTACTCACCAAAATTACACAGATTTATTAAAATTTATTATTATATTATACAAACCCTTGACACGTGTACCATGGTGCAGGCGTAAAGCTAAGGCACAACACGTCATAGGTGTTTTATATATATGTGTTTAATTTAACATCTACGTAATAAATGGGAATTCACCGGGTTGCCTCCAAGGTACAAGTTGTGTACAAGGATAATTTTAAATGAATTTATTTGTTTAAAATATTGATGGATGAGAATCTCAAAGAAATTAAGAAAAGGGATTTAAGATAAAAGGATTTATTAATTAAAGATAATTAATTGATTCGAGCGCGATTTATCTTAAACAAGAACGATTAAAGAATTAAATGCTCGTTTTATTTATGCGTAAATATCGTTGCATGTATAGATGATCATGAGCTAGACCGAGACGTTTTTATGTGAATGGTTTCTTTTAATTTATTTATTTAAATAAAATTTGTTGGCCTGCGAGCCATCTCCTCATTAATATGTAGGGCCTGCGCGACCAAGGATTATTTTATGTAAAACCCCATTTTTCCCCTTACTTGCGTGTGAGATAAATGCATATGTAATTGATGGAGCTCCCAAGCTAGTGGAGGCGGCTCAAGTCAGGAGCCAAGATGAAACCAATCCATATAGATACAATGGTGGACAGGTTGAAAGCTATAAACACGAACCAGAAAGGTTCATGGTGATTCTCCCCTAGGTCTTGGGTTAGTTTATCAACCGCTAGATAAACTAACCAATAGAAAAGCTCATGATCATACCATTTATTTTATTTCTGTCAGTTGCATGTTTTATTTATTGTGGGTGTGTAGTCACGATCACACAATTAATGAAATAAACGAGCATGCAAGATGGAACTAAAATAAAATTGGCTTATACGTAAATATTATCTTAGACATGGTTAATCACTTAAGTATATCCCACTTAATATTAACAAGCATGTAATCAAAGATAATAAAATGGCAATTTACGTATAAGGATAAAATCCCTCAAAATAAATATTAAGTCGGCATAGCCATCCATAATCTTGGTTAGAATCGAACCATAGTTCAAAGTGATTGACCAACCCTAGTTGGGGTGATTTCAATTATCGGAGAATTCTAATTCAAGGTTTTGGGTTGACTTGACTTGGTTCGAATCAAGGGTTGACTTCCATAGCAGAACTTGGTGTGACCAAGAGGCAAAGGTTGAGGAAATCCAAAAAGGATTTCAGGATTGGGGAGTCCACTCAGCGGATCAAGGAACATCAAGTTAATGCAGTTGGCATTTGGAATGCCTACCTAAAACCCTTCAAGTTGCTTGACCAACCCTAGTTGGGGTAATGCGAAGGGAAATATGGATCCTAGCCACTAGAATATTCACGCAATAGAATATTCCGAAGTCAATGATGAGGGCTATTGGATTTCGATAAAATAGTGGGAGACTAATAAGTATTAATTTATTTATTTGTCTCAATTTTTATAATAAAGTACTAAACCTTTGCTCATCTTAAATTGTAGAAACGAAAATAAAATGACTTCAAACATATCATTGCGCACCATACGCGAAAAAGAAAACCTTCTCACCAGCACCAATTTCCAAGAGTGGCAGAGGCGTTTACGCGTCATCCTTCGCCACGAAAGGAAATTATATGTGCTGGAAGAGCCTATTCCAGTTGCGCCTGGGAAAGAGGCTAGTGATGAGGAATTATCTCTCTACATGAAACACATGGATGATGCCACAGATGTCCAGTGTTTAATGCTATCGGCCTTGTCTAATGAGCTCTTGAAGCAACATGAAAACATGGATGCATATAGCATGATGTCTCACCTTAAAGATATCTACCAAGAGAAGGCGAGACAGGAGAGGTATGAGATCTCCAATGCTTTGTTTACCACGAAGATTGGAGAGTCTGCGCCAGCTGGGCCTCATGTGGTCAAGCTTATTGGATACATTGAACGCTTGGACATCTTAGGGATTAAATTCCCAGATGAGTTGCGTACAGATCTCATCCTATCATCATTTCCCAAGACCTTCTCTAGCTTCATTGTCAACTATAACATGAGTGGAAATTAGAAGAGACTATCGGAGCTTCTGACCCTGATTCACCAGGTAGATAAGGACATGGGGCGTGACAAACCCGCGGTCCTTATGGTGAACAAGAAAAGAAAGGACAAGGAAAAGGGGCCAAAGACTTATAAACGGTCTGAAGCCCCCGAGCACCGTCCCTCCAAGAAGGGGAAGATCCAGAGGTAGGGCAAAGAACGGGATACAGTGTGTTTTGCATGTGTCAAGCAGGGCCACTGGAAGAAGAACTGCACCCAGAAGCGTGTGGACGCTAAAGGTGCGTTCGATATCGAGTGAAATCTTTCTATTTCTACACATTCGGTATTAGATACATCTTGTGGGGCTCACATCTGTATTCAAATGCAGGAACCATGTAGATTTAGAAAGATCTCTAGAGGAGAGGTGGATCTTCGAGCTGCCAATGGTGTAAGGCTGGTTGCATTGGCTATTGGCGACTATCAGCTCTCATTGCCAACTGGCATGATTTTGGTTTTACAAAACTGTTATTTTGTGCCTAGTGTTACCAAGAACATAATTTTTGTATCTTGTTTGGATATGGATGGATTTATTTTCAAGTGTGGAAATAAGGGTTGTCTCTTTTATAAGAACAACGTATGTTATGGTATGGCACATTTGAATAATGGTTTGAATGTATTATATTACGAAAACCATGTGTTGGAAATCAATAACAAAACAAACTCACATGACTCATACATCACCCAGTTATGGCATCACCGCCTTGGTCATGTGAATGAGAAGCGCTTGACAAAGCTCTGCCAAGATGGCTATTTAGACTCTACTGAGCTAAAACCACTTGATAGATGTCACACTTGTTTACAAGGAAAAATGACCAAGCCGCCTTTTGGTGGACAAGGTGAAAGGGCCACAGAGCTTCTAGGATTGGTACACACAGATGTGTGTGGACCATTTCCAGTAGAAGCTAGAGGTGGATATTCTTACATTATTACTTTTACTGATGATTTGAGTAGATATGGCTATGTCTAATTAATGAGGTATAAGTTATAGTCCTTAGCGAAATTTAAGGAATTCAATAATGAAGTAGAGAATCAACTTGGTAAGAAGATAAAGAAGCTTCAATCAGATCGAGGTGGAGAATATCTGAACCAAGAGTTCATCGATCTTCTACGGGAGTCTGGGATTCTATCTCAGCTCACTCCTCCTTATACACCACAGTGGAATGGTGTAAGTGAAAGGAGGAACCGCACCTTGTTGGACATGGTGAGGTCGATGATGAGTCATGCAGATCATCCATTATCCTTTTGGGGATATGCATTACAAACTGTAGCATACACATTAAACCGAGTACCAACTAAGGTGGAAAATGGAATTCCATCCGAGTTATGGAATGGAAGGAAACCCACTTTGTCGCACACACGTGTATGGGGATGCGAGGAATTTGTTAAGGCCTTCTTAGGCAACAAACTAGAACCCCGGGGCACGAAGTGTATCTTTATAGGATATCCCAAGGAAACAAAATGACATGACCTATATAACCCCCAAGACAAGAACGTGACTATCGCCAGACAAGCCATATTTCATGAGAGGGAGCACATCCTCAAGAAGGAAAGTGGGAGCAAGATTGACTTCGACGAAGTTGATGCTGAAGATACACAGGAGTTGGTACAGGAACAAGTTCCATAGGTCCCCGTGGAAGAGGTTCCAGAAACACAAGTACTGCGTAGGAGATCATGAGAGGTAAGGGAACCAGAGAGATTTGGTTTCCTAGTCACCGAGGATGGTGAATCATTATTGTTGGACAATGATGAACCTCTCTCTTACAAGGAAGCAGTAGAAAGCTTAGAAGCTTCAAGATGGCTAGAAGCTATGAATTCGGAGATGGATTCCATGTATCAGAACCAAGTTTGGGTTCTGGTCGATGAGCCAGTTGATGTAAATCCTGTTGGCTGCAAATGGATATTCAAAAGAAAGCTGGACATGGAAGGTCAAGTTAGCACCTATATAGCAAGGCTAGTGGCTAAAGGATTTAGACAACGTCAAGGAATTGACTATGATGAAACCTTCTCGCCAGTTGCCATGTTTAAATCCATAAGAATCATAATTTCCATAGCAGCTTACCATGACTACACGATTTGGAAGATGGATGTCAAAACAACATTCCTTTACGGGTACCTTCAGGAAGATGTCTATATGACACAACCAGAAGAGTTTGTGACACCAGGTGAAGCCAAACGGGTTTGCAAGTTGCAGAAATCCATTTGTGTATTAAAGCAAGCATCCAGGTCATGGAACATTCGATTTGATGAAGCCATAAAGGAATTTGGTTTCATTAAGAACAAATTTGAGCCATCTGTTTATAAGCGGTTTAATGGGAATGTGGTCGTCATCCTAGTGGTATATGTTGATCACATATTGCTTATTGGAAATGACGTACCAGCCTTACAATCAGTTAAGGACTGGTTGAACAAGTGTTTCTCCATGATGGGCCTAGGAGAAGCAGCCTACATTATAGGGATCAAGATCATTCGTGATAGATCCAAGAGGATGCTTGGACTATGTTAGGGTACATACATTGACCAGATACTAAAAAGATTTAGTATGGAAAAATCCAAGAGGGGATTGGTTCCAGTGTCACATGGCTTATATCTTTCTATGAAAATGTTTCCCCAGACACAACAGGAGAAAGATAGGATGAGAAAGATCCCATACGCTTCAGCTATAGGATCCATCATGGATTCCATGTTATGTACCAGGCTTGATGTTGCCTATGCACTGAGCATGGTAGGCAGATATCAAGAAGATCCAGGAGAACAGCATTGGACTGCTGTTAAGACTATCCTTAAGTATCTGAGAAGAACTAAGGATATGTTCCTGGTGTATGGAGGAGACGAGGAGCTTGTCATCAGAGGGTATGATGATGCTTGTTTTCAAACTGATCAGAATGATCTGATGTTGCAATCTGGATATGTTTTCTGTCTCAATGGAGGAGCTGTGAGCTGGAAGAGTTCAAAGAAGCCAGTTGTCTCCGATTCTACAGTGGAGTCTGAGTATATAGCGGCTTCTGATGCAGCCAAAGAAGATGTTTGGATTTGGAACTTTGTCCAGGAGCTTGATGTGGTGCCTAGCAGTAAAGATCCCATTACATTGTATTGTGATAATACTGCAGCGGTGGCTCTTGCAAAAGAACCATGGTCACATCAGCGGACAAAGCACATACTCTGGAAGTATCACCTCTTGAGGGATTTCTATCAAAGGGGTGAAGATGCAGTGAGCAGAGTGTCCACGGAAGAGAACGTGGCGGACCCCATGACTAAAGGCCTATCTCAGCAGAAGTATGAATATCATGTGAGTGCTAGCGGGTTAAAGGTTGTTACCAGTTGGCTCTAGTCCAAGTGGGAGTCTGTTGGAGTTGGTGGTCTAGAACCAACTACTTTGTACTTTATTCATTAAATAAAATCCTTATCACATCTTGATTGTTCTTCTGCGTGACATGTCATGTGATAATGTCCTAAGGACAACTGTTGCATTAAAGGGTCATAGCGGATCCCTGCTATGATGAGAACCCGAAAGTGCCATAACACTGTTCTTGAATATATGTTCTATGGCCGGATGATATTATTTGAGGGAAACAAATAATACAGGTCATTAGGGGTGAGGACTCATAAAATATTGAGGCACCTTCTCATGGTGTGCGCCCTTGGTAATATCCAGGAGGATATTATGAGAATGAGACCCGCCAATAGGAAATCCACATTTCATAGTGTCATTGGATGTTCCTATCTACAGACATGTGTATTGATCCTTAGACAATAAAATTATTATTAATGGGTATTACAACTTGTGCACTTAGATGTATTGACGAAAACTGTGACGACACACTGTTCGCTGCGAGGTATGATACGTTGGGTGTGTCACGAGTAATACCACATTAATAGATAATGCGAGAAAGGATTTGTCCCTTCCGTTCCATAACGGAAGTAGATATCTTAGTCCCTTTGATGGAATTGATATAGCCTAATTAAATCCATGGCCATGGTAAGGTATGGGCAAGTTCAATTCCGGGAAGTCAAAGAAAGAATAATCAAGCACATGGGTTGATGGCACTAGCATGCAACCCGCTTGATTGGAGATATCGAGACAAAGGGATTATATTACACTGTAAGCGTTCGTAGGAGGCGACACGTCATTGCGGCGTTAACTTCATTCTCTATGGGTTCCTTGGCGTGTTTCTAGACGCTAACCTTGGACTTTAAGAAGGCTCAACCTAATGCCACTGAGAAAGAGCCCTAGAGGGTCACACACTAAGTGTGTCCATGTATCTCAGTTAAATATTAATTTAACAAGTTAGATAAATATTATTCTCGACTATGGTTTAATAATTATTTAAGGACGTCTGATCGCATTTATTTTGACACTAGTTATTCGAGAGAATATACTATGGATAAAATAATATATTTATTAGCAAGTAATGCAGTTACATTTATTTAAGAAATAAATAGTCATTACTCAAGGACTAATAAATGTGGTGGAGAGAAATGGAAAATAAAAGTACACGCCGTGTATATTAAATATACACGCTGTGTAGTTTTATGAAAAACAAGTACACGCCGTGTATTAATTATTACACGCCGTGTAGTTTTTCCAATTGGGATTTTGAGGATTTGATATTGTTTTATTAAATGATATTTATTATAATCAGCATTGGCGCATGTCAAGGAATTAATAATTCTACATGGGGGTTTTCAATAAGAGTTAATGAAATAAATAAAACGCGTAACACATTTATTTGTTGTCATAACTCTTTTAACCTAAAACCTGATTATAAATATCCTCTCAACCCCAACATTTTTTAGAGCCATTTTTGTGCACAATGGATTTGGAAATACACTCAAGCCAAGATAGAATTCCCTTTCCACCAAGAACGCCCTCAATTTATGAGAGCAAGATCCTCCATCGGGTCAAGGAGGTCGAAGGCGGACATCGCAAGCGAAGGTTCTTCCGCGCTAGCACCCGGAGATCTCTTCGGTGATGTCTGGAGATACGTGACACACGTGTGGATCACCGCTAGAGGAATCCTACACTTGGCTTCTACGACGCAATGACAGATCACCGAATCGTGACCGGACACATCAACGAAGAAATAATTCCAAAAAGGTAAATCTTATGCATTAATTAAATTAATTATAATCAACATATGATGATCCTCTTCAAGGGTTCCGAGACTCTTCTTTTCTTTTCGTTATTCGTTCTATTCCAAAGATTCGGTGTTTTATATCTTGACAGATCTCAGATTGAATGTTGCTTAACGTTAAAATTAATGTTGGGCAAACCCACCAACGCACTTCCACAGCGCTCGGAACATACAGACGGCGCCTCTAGAGGAAACCCGGGTCCGGCAGGCTACGGTGCCATTTTCAGAGATTTTCTTGGAAAATACCTTCGTTGCTTCTTCGGTGGATGTGACACAGTCTCGGCTTTGGAAGCCGAAATGCTGAGAGTCATTCATGCGGATGACATCGCCAAGAAAAAGGTTTGTTGCAACCTGTGGATTTAATGTGATTCAACCACTGTTGTCCAAGCTATCTGGAAAGGTGTGGTTCACCTTGCATGGCCGCATACCTCTCGTTGGATGAAATGTCTTGACTTGCTGAGGGATCTCAACTACATTTCCACTCATATCTTCCGAGAATCGAACATGGTTGCCAATAGTCTTTCCAATAAAGGAGTCAATCGGGTTTTTACCTGGTTGGATGATTTTCCGGACGAATCGCTCCCTTTCTTCCACAAGGATTGTAATATGATTTCGTCCTTCAGACATTTGTAGCTCCTTTTCTTTAAATCAATAAATTGTGCCTTGGACTTTGACTGAGGCACCACCTCAAAAAAAACATTCTACATTTTATCCATCCAATTAAAACTAAAAGCACGACATCTATGTACGTATAGCTTACTACCTCCAAATCATGTTGTAGTTTTTTTTCATCACCACATGACATGGATGATTATAATTACATAAAAAATGGATTTATATTATATTTATAAAATTATAAAAATTATTAAAATTTATATATCATGAAATCCATTCCCCTTCCACTAATTAAATTAACGATATCATCACTCGTGTGCACGTACGACCTAGAATCTCCACGACATGATGTGATTCATTATCCATGTTAAGCATTCAATAATGGTGATAAACCAATATAAATTGATTAAATATTATATTTATAATATTAATATAAATATAGATAATATTTATATATATCCTATTTAAAATAACTATGACATTCATGATAAAACGTTAAAGGGAAAACAAGGCAATTAACATATGAAACAAGGAAAATAATGAATTATTATTAATCAACGGGTGGTATGATATTATAAAGGATCATAAAAGAATTTATTAATATTAATAATGTACCAATATAAATTAATAACATGTTAAGAACCATTATACTAGATTTTTAAACACGTTTGATGGAATTCGAGCTTGAGGTAAAAGAATTCATATCCAAATTTATACTCTTTATGTGAACCATCTACTCCATTGATTATATAATTGTATTATTATGTGTGAAATTATTTGTTTTGGTAATATATTTTATTTCCACTTTTTATATGGATTTACACATAATACAACTAATCCAATAATTTTATCAACACTCACATCAATGATATGAAATTTGTAAAACAATTCCTTTTAAAAATAATTATTTAAATGTTTCGTTTTCAAAAATTGAACAGAATATTAAAAAAAACAAATGCAATGGGACAATATTATCAAACTTTTAATGAATGCATAATTTTTAAAATCAAACTTTACAAAATAATATTTTCCCTTTTAAAATAATTATTTTATTTTTTTATTGCAAAGCTTTTTTGAATAAGTGTTTTTGAAAGTGAAAAAGGGTATTTTCCTCAAGAATGTTTCAGTGAACTTATTAAAATATATAGGTAAAAATACCATTTTAATAATATTATTCATTGATGGTGATATATAATAATATCATTAAATATATTTTATTAAATGTTTTCTTATTATTTTTACTAGGGATGTATTATTTGGATTCCAATCACCATATTTTATTGGATGGATTATGATTTTGTTTAATAAAAAGAAGTATTTACATTTAGTTTTCTAGTTTAAATATGAATGAAAATATATGTTTATTATGTTTCACCCCATTCATATGAGAAATTCATTGGACTTAGTAAGTGACTGTTGGGAACCACTATATCCCTTTAATGCATTGGTAGGTCTAATGAGACAAACTATATCAGGTTTTTCCTGTAGCCTTATCCATTTATGTAGATTTCAATGATGATTCCTTAATGGTATTTTTTAGACATCTTGTATTGTGAATTAAATAAATATGGTATTAATTGTTGATATTCAATTTGATTATTACATTATTATAATATTTATTGTTAAGTTTTAATCTCATTTATTTATTTCTATTCCATTATCTAATTATTATTTTTTCCTTCCATATTAGGCTAATGTTACTGATTAAATGACATATGTTTTCATTTATTTACCTTTCTATATTGATTATGCCTTATCTACTCATATCTCCACTAAATTATTATCCTTACTGAGCATTCAATATCTCCCCTTTCTAATGTTTCATTTTCCCTAGGATATGTTGAACTGTTTTGTGATTGATATATAGGGATACACTAAGGGGATAATTTTCTTTCTCAAATATATTCTTTATGTATTTTATTATTAAAGAGGTAATAATAATTTAGAGTTTTTATCTAGTTTACTAACAAAACTGAAATATTCTATCCTTTATAATGTGATACCTTGTATCACATGCCAATGTAATAATGTAACCAATGACTCGGGGATACTGGGGTTAGTGACATTACATTTGGTATCAGATTATTTTTTGTAGAAAACTTTTGAACTAGATTTAGGAAAACATAGATTTGAGATCAAAACCCTGTGAAATAATTTGGAAATATAACTGGTTAAATTAATATTATGATATATATTATATTGATACCTAAATTTTCTATTTATGAAAAGTGTATAACTAGTTTAGAGATTATAAATTGTTTTCATAATGTTATTATCCAATATAGTGTATGAAATCAATTAAAAATGGCAAGTAGAAGAATTAATGAAAACTACATGAATGAAAATAATCTAAAGAGAAAGAAAAATTCATTATTTTATAGGTTTAATCCCATCTTTTGAAGGGATCATGTATCCCATACATTCTCATCTTCTAATGAAATATTACCACATGGTAAGAAGACAAAGAAACAATTATCAACATATTATGGATTAAAAGAGATTAAATAGAATAATAGGATAGAGGATAAATAGATGGAAAAATGGAATAAGGGAAGAAAATATTTTTGAATGTGTGATACTTATGGAAGGAAACATAATGGAAAAGAATAAAAAGAAAAAGGATTTTTCTTCAAGTATAGGGAAATGGGACACCATATATGTAATTTCAAGGGAAATAAATAATTTACTACTGTGAAATGTTTCTACTGTAATGAAATGGTGAATTACGAAAATTAATGCCTCATGTTTCAATGGAATATAGCATAGAAGTAGAAAATGAATCAAGGTCAATCTAATGATATTACTATAATCATGGTGGAATGAGTACATTTTTTTGTTTGGATTCTATAAATTTTATGTAATTGTATTTTTTCTAGGATATTCTAGTTTTATGAATGATAAAATACAAAATTATTGTACTAAAATAGCATTTCGTAGAGGATTTTACATAATATCTTTAATGCCACTGATGTCTAAGAAAAGTAATTCTAATGAAAGTTGATCTGATGTAAAACACTTGATTTAGGGAGATAACCATTATATGTTCCTAATGATTTTATAAAAATGAAAAGGTTATTTTTTGGGATGGTATTGATGACCATGAAATTGGTTGGTGATTTGATAGTTTAGGCATTGTTTACTACATGTTTTTATTTATGTAATATAATCGACAACCTAAGATTTCATTTTAGGAAGCATGCATGTTTTCGTTAAGGTGATCAATGTATTATCATTTTAGCTATGTGTAAATAAGATTAACATTATGTAGTTTAATGAATCTAATTGTATGTTGATTTTGAAAATTTAGTGACCTTTCTTCTACTTTTTTTTAATTTGAATTTGTACAGATGTATTTTTGATGATTTTTAATATTAAATACTTAAGGAATGTATTATTTTAAAATTTTTATATTATTTATTGTTGATAACATTTTCTAACCATTTTGGATTCCTTAAATGTTTAATGGTTGAAGGAATGACTTGTGGGTCTTATGATTCATTAATTTTCTTTAGGAACTAACAATTAATCATTAAAACTCATTTTGAGGCATAAGAGATGAAGTAAAAATAGATTGAAGTACACCCAAAGGATGGGATTAAAATTATGATATTGAAATAAATAAATTATGTTTATTACCTTGAGTGTATTATCTAGTTTTTAAAAGAGTAACTCAACTCTAGATAATTTTTTTTGGAACAAATACATTATCTCGTTACTTTTATAACTGATAGAAAAATGGTCTTTTAACTGGTCACAAATTTATGTTTTTGTGATTGTTAAAATTCTAATGATCATTCATTATATCAATATCAATAAAAAAAATGGTAGTTATATTTCTTTTCAATGTCAATAATCCCACTTCCCAATAATGTTCTATCATCATTTATTATAAAATCCAATTACGATGATGGGTCTACTGGAGGTCACCTTGCATAGGTCTGAAACTCAACATCCATGGTTCTTATGTCAACATGATCACTAGGGTCAGTGGTTTGATAAGGGATGGTATAGGTTCCATGCTTATGGTATTCATATCTTTCTTTGTTTCAAGTAATACACATAGTAATGATAATAAATCTACGGTGTTGAGCCTTTCTCTTTGTAGAAGCATCAACCTACCAATCTTGGAAGTTGAATCTAACTCAATCATGGTTGTAAAATTTCAAAAATTTAAAGATAATGTTCCTTGGATCCTTTTTTACTCTATCAGTTATTGTAGAAGATTTAATAATAAAAATTTTAATGTCAGCCACACCTGGTGTGAATGGAACTTTTCAACCCATTTACTTGCTAAACAAGTAAGAACAAGAGAGACCATGACTCTCTACTCTAGTTTGGGGTCTCTACCCAATGTTTTCAAATTTTTTGACAAGAATGATTCATTTGGGATTCACTATTTTTTCCCTCATTGAGTTTTATTGATCTTGTTTCTATTTACTATTTTATTTTTTCTTCGAATATAAATTTACCTTTCAATGAAGAGGATGTTTTGTTAACCTTTTTTCAGATGTGGGGTTTCCATTAAAGAATTTGGAACACCGACTTTTGATTTCAAAGTGAAATATCAAATTCAGAGGACACAATTTTTTGAACATGTAGAGAGTGTAAAACCCAAAAATTTTATAGAATGTCACTTTTTAAGTAAATTTAATCCCTTTAAAACCCAACATTGCATGCAACACCAAACCTAACCAATTCCTAAAATATTATTATTTAAATAGGATAATTTTAACCTAGCCATTAAATTGAAATGTGTGAATATAAATTACAATATTATTAAATATTTATCATGGTAATGTTAAATAAAAATGAATTCATTAATTCTTAGGAAATAAACAATCTATTTTTAGTAATGTAATTTTATTATTGAAATATATGTTTTGTTTAAAAAATAATTTTTATTTCTTTCAAAAAAAATAAATAAAATTATTTTTTAACCATTTTAGAAAAAATGGCAGAATGAATTTTTTTTAACTCGGAATGTTTATATGAGTATATGGTGAAATTTTGATAATTTTTAGAAAACGTTATGTTTTAGATGAATAGTATAAAAATGTATATTTTATGAAATTCAGTATCGTTTATGTTATTGTCCAAACATAAATTTGATATAACAATTTATTAAACAAATTTAAAAACACATTTATGATAACAATAGGTATATATAATTCAAATATAATACTAAACATATAAATTATAAATTACATCATGATAAATTTAAAAATCATTTTCATCCCATGTGCAACATTGAAAATTTGAAATTTGGTGTCTTATATAAAATAATTTATAGGTAAAAATCCTTTTCAGAACTGAATTATTAAATATCATTCATAAATTATTATATTTACAAATATTTTCTAATTTTTTTCTTTTATAACATGAATCTTATACAGATTTTTGTGTAATGCTTATATAAGGCTAGAAAAGTCAAATTAACAAATTTAATAAATTATCTTGACATTAATTTGAGTAAATATACATACCGAATAAAAATAGAAGATTACATTGACCCTAATTGATATATTTTTATTTTATTAATTTTTATTTAATTATTATTTATGATATAATTGAATTTAATGTTTCTGTAATGTTATCATAGTACATGTACAGGCAGGAGTAGAAATCAATAAAATTATATTAATTAAAATTATAAGAAACATTAAATGAACAAAAAAATTAATTAAATATTTTAATATGAGTAATTTTGTACAATAACCACCATTTTTTAGAATTTATTGGATTTTTTACCTACATTTTTTACATTAAGTCCCTTATCATATTTTATTTAAAAGAAAGTCAAAATGATCACACTATGGGTTTTAATTAGTATAATTTTTTCAATATATCATTTTTTAGAATATATGTTCAACCGTAAATAGTAATTTGAAATATAATTAACTTTAACTCATTATGAAAATTTATTTTACAATTTTCTAGAAGAAATAATACAATAAATGCTTCTACAACGATGATGTTGTAATTATTAAATTAAATAAAAAACCAAATAAATGATATTAAAGATATTACAATAATTATAATTTGGGATTATTATGATTATATATGAATTATGTAGAGTAATATTATATTTCTAGTACATTATAAAATATTTTTTTCATATTCAACACATCTTTTTATGTTTTTAAGGTCATAGTAATGAATTGTATTAAATTTGACAATAATGATATTTCATGAATATAATATATTCTTAAATTAATTAAAAATCATAAAAACACTAATCTAAACAATATGGTATAAAATATTGTCCAAAATTTCATCTAATTTATATTTATATGACATTTGGTAGCATTTTATACTATAATATACTTATTATATTTTAATATTTTAAGGAATACCAAATGTGACCATCACCTCAATTATAAAAATGAACATCCTCCCTCATGTCTTCAAAACAACTAGATAATTATATATCAAAAAAACGAACACATTTATCTTCTAAATACCCCTATACATGTTTTTTATGTATTTTTTATTCCAAAAAGTCCAAACCTAGTGTTTCAAGAGGATATCGAAAGGTAGTTTCTTTAGGAGATGATAATCTTCTTTACCCACAATTTCAAGTGTATTTCATCTTACACTTTCTCTTCATCTATTATTTCAACTATAAAGTAATAAATCCAGTATCATAAACATGATTATATGTTATTATGATTATGTGACAACCATATACTACCTTTTATCCACACTAAGAAAAATGAAAGCATCGCACGTGCGTATGTACGACTTACCATCTCTATACCTAGCTGCACTTTTTTTCATCCCCACATTACATAGATGGTTATAAAAATGAAAATAATTGAAATATATTATAATTAATAAATTTTATGGATTTTTTAATTTTAATATATCATTCAATACCTTAACATTATACTCTTTAAAGGAATAATTTTTCCACTCGTGCATATATATGGTCACATGTCTCCACAAAACAATGTGATTCATTTCAAATGATAATGTTTCAAGAATTGTTCTAAAACAATATAATGTGACTAAAAATGATGATAATAAAATTAATTTAATTATTTATTTGAATAGTATATATCTTATGAAAAATAACCAGGACATTCAGGGAAAAACATGCAAGATAAAACAAGGTAATAATCATCCGAAACAAGGAGAATAATGAAATATTAATTATAAACTGGTGGAAAGATATTATAAACAAATAATATAAGATATAAAAAATTGGAATAATGTTCATATATAGATTAATAAAATATTTAAAACTATTATAATTTATTTTTGAACATGATTTGAGGAATTCAAACCATATGAAGATAATTTCGTACACAATTCTGATTCTTTGGGTTAAACTTATACTTTTTTTATTATGGAATGCTATGACTAGATAAGAAAATATTTTGATTATATAATTTTTTAATTCAACCTATTTTGATGTGTATTTATATCTAATACACTTAATATATTCATTTTTTAACACTCTCATTAATGATACGTTACTTGTACGGGATTTTGTTTTAAATATACTCTTTTAAATGCATATTTATCAAAATTTAAAAGGAATATATTTAAACAAAACATAAAAAAATGAAATAATTTTACTAATTTCATGATGCCCTAATTTTTTGAATATTACTTTATAATTTTACAAGGATCTTTCCAATGTATTTTATTTATTCAAAAAATTATCATCTTTTTAAAAATAAGTGATTTCAACCTTAGAAAGGTTATTTCCCTCAAGAATTTTTAAGTGATCATATTAAAGTATCCATAGAAAAATCCCTTGTTGGTTACTATTTTTTTTGAGAATGGCCTCTTATGATTCAATTTACCTTATTTTAGTGAATGGTTTATGATCATTTTGGCTGAGGATGTACTATTTTGATATCATTCTCCATTTTTAGGTATGGTTCGTGTTTAGGATTATTAAGTGGGAAAAGTATTTAAATTTCATATAATAGTTTAAATATTTATTATTATGTTTATTATGTTTCACGCATTTCATATGAGAAATGCATTAGACTTAGTAAGTGATGTCTGTTGCCCACTACAACCACTCGATGCATCAATAGTTATCATGAGACAAACTAGATCAGGTTTTGGACAATGTCTTACCCATTTATGTAGAATTCATGGTTAAGGCCTCGATGGTATGTTTTAGATTTCATGCATTATGCTTTCCATCATTATGATATTTGTTATTGATTTTCCCTGTGATTATTTGACTAGTAGAATATAAATGGATTTGTTTCATTATCATGTGATTACTTTTATGTAATTATTTGAACATTATTTATTCTTCTAAAATTATGCTAAAGTTATTGATTAAATGAAACTTTTATTCGGATATTTTCCTTTCTATATTTTTTATACCTTATTTACTCATAGCTTCTGATGTACTCTTTCCCTTACTAAACATTTGATCTCTCCCCTTTCTTATGTTTTATTTTCCCTAGGATATGAGGAATTGTTTTGTTATTGATATGAAATGATACAGTAAGAAGAAAAATGGTTACATCAAAGAAGTAATTTGTCTATTTTATGTTTTAAAATGTAATGTTAATTTCAAGTATATATATATTTTGCGAAAACTATTAAACTATTTAGTCTGTTGGGATGATATTTCTTGTTTCTTATGCCAATGTAATAATGTAACCACTAATAACGGGATTCTAGGTCTGGGACATTATAGTAAGTATCAGATCATGTTTAGTAGAAACATTAGGATCTATATTTAAGAAAACATAGATTGGAGAACATAACCCTATGTTAGAATTTTTTAATATTTCCAAATAAACTAATCTTGTGATTCAAATATTAGTTATACCATATTTTTATAATTTTGTTAACGATATCACTACATTTGATATTATACATTATGTTTCCTAATGTTATGATATAATCTACTATATTCCAACATTTAAAAATGTCTCCTTGATGAAGGAATGAAAACCAAAATAATGAATGTTATACAAATATTGTGAATAATATATTCCATTATGGGTTGAAGCCAATATTTGTAAGGGAACTTCTCTCAAAAAAATTACATCATATGAGGAAATAATATCATGTGCTAACAAGATAGATAAAGAATTCTCTATGTATTATGGCTTCATTGAGAAATAAGAGAATATGTGGATGGAAGAGAAAAGGTGGATAAATGGGTTGTTCAATCCATCAACCAGGTGAAGAGTAGTGTTTATCTCCTCAATTAATGTCCTGATGCAAGAGGAATGAGAATTACCAATTTAATGTGAATCCAAAAAACCCCTTCATCATGGAATATCTGGGGGCTTCAATCTCCCAAGGTAGAGTTCAAATACATTACTAGAAAACATGCCATTAATAGAAATATAAAAACTATTACTATATTAGCATGGTTCAAAGGCCGTGTCTTTTATCGGTGAAAATAAAAGTGTAGATAAATCATACTTTTATTAGAACTTTTAAATGTTATGATAAAAGTCACAATGTATCAGTTCTCATAAAATCCCTGATAAAGGAACTATTCATCAGCTCATTTATTATCACTGTTAAAGTATATATTTATTAGTGGAATTAGTAGTGCTTATAATGGTAAAAACTATTGTGTGATGATACAACACAAGAATCAGGTGCAGTGTGCTATAAAAACACACTACATCACAATAAAGAACAACATAAATTACCAAAATACATAATATAAATGAAATAAAATTTATAACAAAAATAATTGAAAAAAAACTATTATAGAGCATGTTAGTATATTTTTCTCAAAAATTAATTTATTATTATAATAAAAAGGCACACTTTGAGTCATTTCAGTCACACCATGAGTCGACTTGAGGAGTGACTTACTCATACATGTCACAGATTACTTATAGTTCATTTTCCGAACTTACCAAAACAATACAAATGGGTTTTATAATTTTTTATTATGTTACATTGGAATAAAAAGACACATAGTGAGTCATACCAGTCAGAGTGTGCATCAGATTCAGGAGTGGCTGATTTGTAAACATCCATAATGACTTATGGATCATTTTCCTAAGTTACGTAAACAATATGAATTTGAAACTCGGGGAATTTTTTTCATGAAAATTTATTTCTAGTTCTTATAATATGGGGATAAACCAAAAAAAACATCTCAAACAATACAAAGAACCAAAAACATTAGAACAAAGTGTGATGTCCATATAAATATTCATCTTAAAAAATGAACGATAGAATGAGGGGAACAAATTCATGAACGGATAACCATTTTAAGGTTCAAATTTTGAAAAACAGAATCATTTGAACTAGGAATGGATTATTTCATAAAAAAACATTTAATAAAATATTATCTTACCACAACCACAAATCAAAATAAAATAAACTAGTCATGTATTCATCAAAAAAATGGGATACTATAACTGATCAAATGTGTTGTATGACTATTTCACAATAACATAGCCAAAACACTTCCTCTGCCAACTTATCATAATGGAGATCATCAAATAAGATTACACAATCCTTAATTCATTGATTATATTGCACAAAAAAAAAGATAAGATTTCAAGAGATCCAATGAAAGCACAACAAGAGAAATGAAACCATCTCTTTGATGTGTTCAACCATAAACATCACCATACACAGACCTTATTGAACACAAATGAGCTCTACCATTTCGTTCATATGAACCGTCTTATGTATAAACTATTAGAAAAATGAAAAATTTTAAAATTACCACGTCGTAAAATCCTGCATTGTTGGTAGAGAAAACAACTCAAATTCTTCCAAAGCAAGACACCTAAGATGACCCAAAAAACCACGAACTCCAATGTCTTTACGATTTCCCAAAACTCTGAAGACATGTTAAACATCTTCAAGACACTTCTCTTCCTCTAACAAACCCTGATTTCCATCTAATATGGGATGCAACCGAGGAGAACCAGAAATAGGGCGAGGCCAACTAGAATCTTCAAGGTCTATTCTGGGAGACATATTCTAAATAACACAAAAAATCATAAAATCAATTTCAAAATCAATTCCTCACATAACCACATGTATTAAAACACTAAAAAATGAATAATAAGGGTCACACATACCAATATATAACGAAACACTATAATTTATCAAATTCTCAATCCAAAACATTTTCGGTTAAACCCTTTTTTTCCAATACGAAGACATTTGAATGAAAATAATTTGATTTTAAAAATATTTTTCATTTTAAAAGCTTACTCACATCAACTGAGAACAATATAATAAATAATATCATGCTAAACCAATTAATTGAGGATCTAGTAGTAATGGATTTCCTAACAACATGGTAGTAGGCCATTGTTTACTTACTTTACAAGTTTAGTATTGTTGAAAGATCAAAAACCCACAACACTAATAAAATCTCAAATGTACTACCATGTACATAATACCAGGCCATTAGATTCATGGTATTCTTAATAATGTCCATACATAGACTAATATTTCAGAACGTACTTGGATCTATTTCATTAGGTAATCATTTCCTACCTTACAAGGGTACGAATGTCTCTTATCCACTCTCACCCATCCAATCTTGTGACCCCTCTTTTAATTAACCTTCAATGAAAAATACACCTAAAATGAGACTAAGATACTAACATTAAATAGGATAAAATTGTTAAGTTACACAGGGTATTTAAAACATCAACAACCTCAATTATTTCATACTCAATAATATTCAACCAGGTCATTGAGGGAATATATTCCACCATTGTATTTTAACATCTATGGATAGTTAATAAGGAATTTACTAGAATTTCCTATGATTATAAAAGGTTTGATGTATATCAAGGTTAATTTTTTCTTAATTCTAATCCCCTAGTGAACCAATATCAAGGAAACACAAATAAAAACATGATTATTAACATTAAATCAAAATGGTCATATCTAATGTTTACTACATGACACTGGTTGGCATTGAGTAGTTTCAAAAAAAATTAAATAAAAACACTCGATCTATTATTTTTTGAACAAGAATATGTCTATTCGTAGGAAATTATGCTATATTAATGCATCCTAAAAGATAGTGAAAGATTATTTAATATAATTCCTCATACAGATCCTTCTGGATAAGTTATTGATAACTATTTTAATAAGAGAATTCCATCAATGAATGTTAATTATTCATGGAGCCACTAAATTCAAGAATTAAGTCTCAAAAAGTATCCTTCATTATCATGATAGTCTTATTAAAATGGTCCTTATTTTTTGAAATAAGTTAAGAATAAAATTTCAATCATAACCTCAATGGAAATTAATTTCCCTGTTAGAACCAATAGAAAAACATCATTTCCCTATTAGATAAAACAATATATGGGACACCTAGAATCATAATTATCTATTTGACATACAATTTTTCTATTTCATCATCTAACGAATCCACTCCCAATTATATATTACGTTTTTCATCTTAGTTAGGCGTTCCAATGTAACCCAAGATACATATTTCTATTTAGTTGATCTTGAAAAACTCTTCATGAAATCCATCATGATTTAATCCCATTTATCTAATAGAAAAATTAATTATTGAGAGTATATAATGGTTTTTATAATTTTCCTTCTTCATATTGTAGGCAAAAAATTTAAAGAAGAATACTATGATTAATTTCATCATTACAGGCCATAGAAATTGGTGAATAATATCATGGAATGTCAATATGATCCTTGCATGACCCTAGAAGTGTAGCACCAGAATTGGTAGGAGATGAGATGTTGGGTTCATCATTGGTAATAACATCGCAAAATCAAAAAATGGTACCCACAAGATCAAACAAAGGTAGATGAAAAGTAGAAAATAAAATCACACTAGTAGTGGATAGGAGATGAGATGTAGGATTTATCATAGTTAATAATAACACAAAAATTAAAAAGGAAAAACCCAAAAGATCAAACCATGATAGAGGAAATATAGAAAATAACATACATGGGATTCTAGCCTTTATTCATCCGAGGGAACATAGAGGAGTAGTGTCTGCAATAGTAGAGGATCACGGGCAGCAGAGTAGTTCCACAAGAGGTTGAGAATCGTGATAGATTGAGTACCAAATAGGGTTATTTTTAATAGGCCGAGAAAAATTTTAGTAGAACCTTTATAAATAGTGGATAAATATCAAATTTTTCAGCATTAAATTGAGAAGCACAGATAAAAGGGTGATTTATATGTGCTAAATAATAACTAATAAAAACATGTTTATCAGTGTTGATAAAGATTATTTTTTGCAACACCGTATTAGAACTGATTACGATCGATACTTATCATCGCTAAAAGTTTTGCACAGATCAAGGATTAATTTAAAAGGATTTATTATAATTTCATAATTATTAAATATATATAATTATTTATTTATAATTATATAAATACTCATTTAGAAAAAAATATTTATAAATTTATAAATTTATAAATATAGTTAATATACGTTTATAAGAAAAATTATTTAAAAATATTTATTTTTTAAATATATTGGTAACATTATTTGGGTATTTATAATCTTAAATACATACATTTTAAAAAAGAGTGAAATAAAGTAATTCAAAATGATTACACATTAAAAATATTGAAAAAATAGATATTATTTGTAACATAAATATAATTTTTTATAAATATGGATATATTTATATATATATATATAGAAGTGGAGATAGATACATATTAATAATACTAAAATATAGTAAATAAATATGTGTAAATAAATAATATAAAATTATCAAATTCTTAAATAAAAAAATTTAAAAAAAAATTAAAATGAATGCCTGAAATGTAATTATATTATAAATAAATAAATAAAATTGACCAATTAAAAACATAATATATTAAATATATCATATTATATTGAAATTATAAAATACAATAAAATTATAAGAAATTACATAAATATTAGGCATGTGTGTTTCTAAATGTTGCTTAAATGTATTTGTGTGTGCATTTTTATATAAAACTATAGTAATTACATAAATATATATAGGTATGTGTATGTGAATTCGATGTAACACACGAAGTTTGATATATGTTAAATTGTAAAAGCCAACCACTTTAAAAATGAATAATACATTAATATGTTTTTATGTGATATTTTATTCATTTTTAAATATTTATATTTTATATATATTATTTATTATTATTTAAAATTAATATATATATATATATTATACAAATTAATTTTTATTAATAATTGTTTCATTAATAAATATTTTAATAATTTGGTAATTTATTCATTTTTTAATTTTTTTATTATATATTCAATTATATATCAACATTTAATATATAATATTTTAAATATTTCTAATCTACATATATGTATATAAAATTTATTTATTTATATCAATAATTATTTAATTAAAAAAATGTCAAATATTTTTATTAAATTACTAATTTTAAATTTTTTTGTTTAATTATTTTATTTTATTCATTTTACATATCTATATATTTAATATATAGAATTTTTTAAATTTTCAAACTTATATATATGTATATTCAATTTATTCATTTTTTACAATAATTATTGAATAGATGAAACTGTTAATTTTATATAGTTTTATATGTTTAATTATTTCATTTTATTATGGACCTTCAGCAACACTTTTTTATCGATGATAAAGTGTACTTTTTATCATGACTAACAATAAAGCGCTGATAAAGATAAACATTGTCATCAAATATTTCTAGCACTGATAGATTATGGCGCTATTAAAGGTGTGTTTTGTACTAGTGAGGCATCATTATGATTGTCTTGTTGATTGAATCTCCAAATGCATACACAACTAGAAAAATACCTTCTTTTCTTTTGGTGGACACATCACCATGGTTAACAGCTTCCTCTCCTCCATCACCAAGCATGTATTTTATGCTCTCATTATCCCTAAGGCTTTCCTCTAATTAAATGTAAAAATTCACCCTCAATTAATTTTAGATTTTCATAGATAAGGTAAATTTCATCACGCATCATGTCATAGTATTGCAAGTGATATTGATTGCAGATGCATTGATCTGAGAAGTGTCATAGTAACCATGGGAAGTTTACAAGAAATATCAGCATGAGACTTTAAGGAAGGGATTTCTTTGTAGTAAATTCTTATACACAACATATATGGGAAGGTTTTGGTTGTTTCGGTGGTAACAGTTCCAGAATGTGGAACTCAATTTGATGTAACTTACCTTCCCATCAACATCACACACAGTAGATCGTTGGTTGTGGATATATTAACAATGAGAACACTAACTGGATGGGGAGGATTCTGGAATTTCTGGGATTTTAGTTCTAAATATTTCCTTCACATAGGCCAACATATATTTGAATTTTATCTGTTCCACTCTTAATCATCATGAGTTGGATGTCTACCAAAGCATCGTGACCATTCAGAATAGAAATGGCTGGTTTTTAGCACCTCCACATATGGTATCTTCTCAATGAACTAATATCAATATATTATTCATGGATATCATGATATAAATTTATGGGGAACTTCATTGTTGTGAAAGAATATTCCATCTAAATTACCCTTCCTTCTTTAGAGCATACATAAACCTGCCTTGCCTACTAATGATATAGTGAGATGAAGGTGTATCTCATCGGCCACCCTCTGAAGCAATTTTCATCAATATAATGGGGTGTCCATAAACCATCTTTTCTTCGATGGGGAAAGTGAATCTAATGTGTGGATTAGTCTTGCTGTTTTTTGTTGAATGTCCCAACACTATTTTTCTTGAAGTATTTTTCATCATACTTAGTTTCACAACATAGAGGTAAATACAGAAGAGATTATGTTGTGTGAAATTTTAATGGATGAAGAATGTTGGATAATATGGAATGATTGCAATATGTGACAGCATTGCAAGACATGAAGTTTGAATCTGGTGGTTCTTTCACAAGTTTGATCCATAGCGGTTGAATTGACACTTCTATTTAAGTAATGGTTGAATTCCCCTTCTCCACACTAGCTCAATCATAGTAAGGTATATCAAAACATGAATAATAGATCTCCCCCACATGGAAAATGGGTCCAATGGATCAATTTATTCCGGTCTCAAAATTAATATTGATGGTTCCTATATCAATGGTAAAATTGGGTGGGTGGGGTGGGTTGTCTGCAACTAGGACGGTTCTATCATCTTTTAATTATATTATTATTTTTTAAATTGTGATTCTATACCTGTAGAATATTTGGTCGTTTATAAGGGAATAAAATTGTTTTCTCATGATACCTCACTTGCAGGGGTGGAAATGGATTCATTCCTTCTCCACAGGTCCATCATAGAGGCCATCTATGTCTATTGGGATATCACGTATCTTATACTCAAATGTAGAAATATAATTTCCAGTCATATGAATACTACCCACCCATGGAAAGGGGATAATAAGTTAGCTGACTTCCTAGCCTCTTGAGACACCCATGTCAACACAAGTATTATCTTTAACCACACTGGGACCCTTTTATAATAATTTGGGAATCTTGTGAGAATCAATTCTCTTGGGCTCCATTATTTTTAGACCCCATGACTTTTTCAGGATTTTTCCCCAAATCAATATGTTTTTTTAAAATTTTTATGGAAGGAAATGGTTCATTACGATAATTAATGACCCAATCATATATATAAGAAAACAAAATAGAATCAAAGGCTTAAATTTCAATTTTATGCTATTACAAAAGTTTTAGTGTAATTATTAAAGTACTTATGTATTTGGAATTATGAATTATAATGATATAATATTTTATCATTTATATACTAATTATATGACTCATGAAATACATAATGATTTCACAACAATTCCAATTTACAAAGGATTTGAGAGAATAAGTTGAATGGAACTTATGACCAAGAAAAGCAATTCTATGGAAAGTTTATCTTTTGGAAAACACTTGATTAAGGTATCATAAACATAATTTGTTTTAATGGTGATATAATAATGAAGAATATATTTTATTGTTATAATATTGGTTTCTCAAAAGATTGTTTGTGATTTGATGGGTTATTAATGGATTACTATATGTTTTGATTTAGAGAAAATATTTGACAACCTATGATTTTTTAAGCATGCATGTTTTCATTAAGGTAATCAAGGTATTCATATATTTGTTATGTGATAATAAGAGACACATTATATTGTTTAAGGAATATAAATGTATGTTGATTTTGGAAATTTAATGACATTATATCTAAATTTATTGAATTTGAATTTGGATAGTATTATTTTCGATGAGCTATAGGATTTACTACCTTTGTAATGGATTATATTAAAAAAAAATATATAATTTATTGTCGATAAGATGTTATAACTATTTTGTTTTTAATAGAAATTTAAAAATTGGTCGAATGACATGTTTATATTATTATTCATTTATGTGCTTCAAGCATGAAAACATCATCTTTAATATCCATTTCCTGGTGTAAGAGATGAAGTTAAAATATATTGAATCACAACCAAAGGATGATATGTTTATTTCGACATAGAAATAAATTTTTTATCTATATTTTATTGAGTATATTATATAGATATTAAAATATTCCCACAAGTCAAGGAAAAGGATTTTGGAACAAAAAGTTTATCATTTAATGCTTCTAACTAGGAAATCAATAGTTTTGTAACCAATCATAGATTTATAATTTAGATATAGTTAAATTTATAATGAATGTGTTCTCTATCAGTATACATCAAAACATGATAGTTAAATTTATTTTATTTTCCCATATTTTCACTTCCTAATAATGTTATCCTAATCAGAATGATGGTTTATTATGATCATAACATTTCTCTTTCCATATTTTAAGCGGATGATTTCTTTACCCTTTTTACAATATGGATTTCACAAGTAGAAATTCTTGAATACCAAAAATTGATTTTCAAAGTCCGATTTTTAATTACAGGGATGGAATTGGATGATAGTTGGGAGAATATAACACCCCATTATATTATGGTGTGAATATTTTTAAATAAATTGAATGTCATCGATAGATTACATTTCTAGCAGCACCAAGCCTAAACTAACAGAAAAATATTATTATTTAAATAAGTTCATTATAACCCAAATCTTAAATTTCTGGGTGTGAATAGGAAAAACTAAATTATGAAATATAAATGAAGGAAATATTTAATTAAAATTTCTTTATTAATTATTATTAAATAATAAAAATTTTATAGTAAGGTAATTTTTTTCTCCAAATATAAGTTTTTATAATTTTTTGGAAAAGTTATATTTTTTATGAATAGTATGAAGTTTGTTTTTATAAAATATGGTATCTTCTGTTATATTATACACAAATAACTATGATATAAAAATTTATTAATCTTATGTAAATAATAATTTATTAAAATATATTTGTGATATTATACAAAAGTAATCTAGAACATATAAATTATAAATTATTTCATGATAAATATGAAAATAATTTTCAGTGTCACCACGTTATTGAAAAAAAAATGGAATTATAAGTATGAATTTAGATGTAAAAAGTCTTTTCATAACATTATAATTAAATATCACTGATATATATTTATTTTTATAGATATTTATTATTGTTGAGTTATATAACAAAAATCTTATCCAAATTCTTGTATAATGCTTGCGAAATAATATAAAATTATAATTATTAAATAAAATAAGTTATCTAGACATGGACACGAGTAAGTATATATAATTAATTAATCTATGTGATTATATTCAGCATAAATAAATTATTTTTATAGTAATAATTTATTTTTAATTTTTATTTTTGATATATTTAACATCAATTCTTATATATCAGAGACGTAGAGATTGTGCAAGAAAAAAATAATAATAAGATTTTCATTAAAATTTTATAACCGCCCTTAAATGACCCAAAAACAAGATTAAATCATGTATTATAAATAATTTTATACCCTAACCACCCATGTGTTGAATTTAAGACATTTGGGACCCAATTATATGATATTGACTCCATATAGTTCTAATTTAAATTTATATCAAACTATTCAAACTATGGATTTTAATAAGTATAAAATTTTTAATATATGATTTTCTAAAATATATGTTAATAAATAAATCATATTTTTAAATAAAATAAATTTATCTCCATCATGTAATTTTTTTTATTTTTTTCGGATGAAATAAATACTTCAATGCTTATATAATTATGACGTAGTAATTAATAAATTAATATAAACAAATAAATGGGAACAATAATATTAGATTAATTATAATTTGAGAGAATTAATATGATAAAAATAATTCTCTAGATGATAAGGACATTTCCATGAAATTATGAAATTATTGGTTTGAATTTGACTAATTTTTTCACGTTATTAAATTCAAAATAATTAATAGTATTAAATTTGAAAATAATAATATTTCATGAATATAAAATTTTATTAAATTATTTATAAATAATAAAAATATTAAATAAGATTATATAAGAAAATATATTATAAAATATATCATCCCTTGTATAATTTTAGGAAATTTATAAGCATTTACCTCTAAAATAGACTTATTATATTCTCATATTTTAAGGAATTCTAAAAGTGACCCTCACCTTGATTAGAAAAGGGAACCTCCTCCCTCACTCATTCACAGTACCATTAGCCTTATATATTGTAAAAACACTGAAAAATTAACTTCGCGACATCACTATTAATGTTTTAGAGGACCTCATATTCCAAAAATACGAACACTAATATCCTTAAGAGGGGATATAAAGAATCATCCTTTAAGAGAATGTAATCGTCTTTAACAACTATTAAAATTTTATTTCGTCTTTTACATATAATTATTATGTTGTTTTCATGATAAATAAATATATACAATTTGATAAATAATATGATATTTTATTAGGATTATGGGAAAACCATATGTATCCTTTTATTCATCCTATGAAAAAAGAAAGCCTCGCGCTGCGTACATATAACTTACCATCTCCACATCATGGTGTAATTTGTTTTTTAGTACCAATTTATTCATATTTATATAGTGATGTAAATAATGTATATATTTTATAATGATGAAAATATAACAATTTTTTATGTTAAATATATCATGAACTCTCTTACCATTCCACTCGTTAATGTAATGATATCATTTCTTGGGCGTACACACGAACTACCGTTTTTTGTGTCGACACAATTCATTTTCCATGTTCATCATTAGATAATTTATATAATACGTGAAAAAGTAATTAAATATTAAATTTATAACATTAGTATAGTTATTATGATTATTTATCTATTTTATATTCAAAAGAACCGGGACATTCATGATAAAACATGCAAGAAAAAACACGGCAATTAACATATGAGAAAATGGAAAATAATTGAATACTACTAATGAAATGGTGGTATGATATTGTAAAAGAATCATATAAGATATTATATATATTAATTATTTTCAATTATTAATTAATGATATGTTTAAAGTATTTACAGTTGATTTTTTAAAACATCGGATGGAATTTAAATATGATATAATGGAATTATTATCCCAATATCCATTCCTTAGGTTAAACATCTACTCCCTGGATTTTTTTTTCATGATATGATTATGTGAGAAAATATTATTTATTATAATATATTGTATTTGCAATTTTTTAATATTGATTATATATAATACATATAATTAATTCTTTTTATTAACATGCAGATTCATTATGTGATATTATAAGGGAATTTTCTTTAAAAATAATCATTTAGTTGTTTTTTCAAAATTAAAAGAAGTATTTTTTTAAAAAACTTGTTCGACATGAGTGTATTTTCCCTCATTAGAGAGACATTATTTTTTGAGGCGTCCATTAAAAAATTACAAGGTTATTTTAATTGAAGAAAAATATCTATTTTATAATTTTCCCCCTTTTTAGAATAAGTTATTTCAATGTGAAAGAGGGTATTTTCCTCATTAAATGTTTAGTGATATTATTAATGTATCTATGTCAAAATACTTTGTTTAATGATAATATTCATTGAGTTTGATAGCTTATGATACAATTTACTATATTTTATTGAAATTTTTATTATTAGTTTGACTGAGTATGTACATTAAGAGAATATTCTCCATATTTCTCTCGATGGTTTAATATTTTTTTTATTTAATGCGAAAAATATTTACATCTCATTTGATAGTTAAAATAAAAATGTTTTTAGTTATGTTTCATCCCATTCGTATGAGGAATGAATTTGACTTAGTAAATGATAGGAGAGGGCCTTTATAGCCCATGAATATATCAATAGCCCTCATGAGACAATCAATTCTAGGTTTTGGCTAAGGCCTTACACATTGATGTAGACTTCTTGGCTGAGGGCTTGATGGAATGTTTTATAAATTCTATACTATTCATTACATCAATAAATGATTATTTATTGATATTCTATGTGATTATTGAATTCGTTGAATATCCATGGTTATGTTTCATTCTCATGTGGTTATTTATATGGATCTATATGATCGGTATTAATTCTATCCATGTTATTCAATTGTTATTGATTAAATGAAATATTGTAAACATTATTTAACTTCCCATATTTTTTAATACTTATTTAATGATAGCTTCTTCTATACGCTTACTCATATTGAGCATCAAATATCATCCCTATATAATTTTTTATTTTCCCCATGATACAAGTAATGTTTTTTTATTGATATTAAAAGACACACTATGGGGAAAAAAATTTCTAAAATATATATTTTTATTTTTTTTAAATGAAATTGTAATTTCATCTATATATCCTGTTTACCAAAAATAATAAATTATTCTGTCATTTGGGATGTTATTACTTATATATTATATCAATTTAATAAATTAACAACTGACTCTGTGATATTGGGGATGGGGTATTTACACCGGACCTTCAAAAATAACAACCATGGGTCCCTTAAGTAGAGATCACAATAATGTCTACCGAAGAAGCGGTAATTATCTTTACTGATTAATTCTAGTTTATTTCTTTTTATAAATAATCTTAATGGGTTGTATCCATATTAAAATATTATCTAAAGTATCATTAATATACTTAGATGTTATTATTATTTTGTGGAAACCATATTACATCTATTTTCTATCCTAGAAAAGAAAAAAATCATCACATGTTCATATATATGTCTTACAATCTCTAGATAGTAGTGCAATTATTTTTTCATCACCACATTACTATGATGGTTATAAGAATGGAAATATTTAATATATATTAAATGTATGACATAATTATTCTTAAATAATTAAAATATCATATATTCATTCTTATCTTCCAATCATTTGGAAAACTATAATATCGTTTTAGTGTTTGTGTGGGAAACCACATTTATGAAGCAATGTCAATTGTTTTTCATTTAAACATTACATGTAATATAATATGGTTGTTTATAATGAATGTATATGATATATATGACATTATAATGATTATTTATATGTCAATAGTTAATATTTACATTTATTTTATTCCATTCATTGAAAATTGATAACAACATTTATAAATTCGTAAGACCTACCATCTCCCTGAATGGTGTCATTAATTTTTCTATCACAATGTTTAATAGATAATTTTAAAAATCTAAATAATTAATATATATGATATTTAAGACTTGAATAAAATTTTATAGATGATTAATCCATGATAAATACGCAAGGACTAAGACATTAGAATCACAACATACTTGAAAAACAAATAAGTGAACATCTAAAATAATTATAATAATATAAGATAATTAACAAATAGGGGATAAAATATTATAAATGGATCATATAATATTTTATATACATGAATAATATTTTATTATGTAAGTAAATTAAATTTAAATATTTTATGTAGGATTTTAGATCCCAAATGAGATAAGTCAAAATTATGGTAAGGAAGTTCAGTTAAATTTCTACTCTATTGAGACATATTTTGTATTACAAACCTATTTATTATTTTGAGGTGTATATACCACCAATAAGAGGTAATTATTTAGAATATATTATTATTATTAATTATCCATGATTAGATTCATGTTAATATTTTAATATTATAGTTTAAAATAATATCCAATCTTATTCCTCTTTTTGATCAACTTTTTCTTCCTTCTATATCCATATTTTTCAAATTTATTTTACATAAGTTCATTTTATTACTAAAATATATTATTAAATAAGTTTTAAGTTATCCTATAATTTTTAAATTATTTTCAAGGAATATTTTTAATGATTTACCAAAGGATTATTTTCAAATTACCTTTTAAAAAATCAAAAGGAAATTTTTTTAGCATATACATTTTTAATGGAATTTCCACCGCCATAACCTTCTTATAACATTTAGTTTATTCTATAATTTTTCAATTTTTCGAAAAACCTCTATAATAAAAACTTATTTAAATGATTCATTTCCAATTTTCTCTATTCTTTCAGATAATTAAATTTACTATGAAATCAAATTTTTATGGTGGTCTATCATCTCTTGATTCATCTCTTGGATATTCACTTTATTTGAAAATTTTAATTCTCTTGTGATCATTAGAAATTTACATTTCCCTAAAATATAATTATTTTTTGTATAATGTGTTTGATTATTTTCTAAATTGTATACCATTTTTACATATATTTTTTTAATTTGATGATTATTTTATTGAATAGGGAATTATTGATAATCTTTATTCTTTAAACAATATGTAAATTTGTTGATATGACATTTTATTTATGAATTTATGTTTTTCATTCAACATATGAAGAATGCATAAGAAATGATGCGGTGGGTGGAGGCGAGCATTATATATCCCATCAATGCATCTCCAAGTCTCATGAGACAACTTTGTAGGCCAAATTAAATGGTTCTTTTCCTATAGTTTTATACCACCAAGGAATATGTTCTTGATAGTTTTGATATCATGAGGTTTGAAATCATGTCATTCAATAGTACTAATTTACGTCATTATGAATTCATTTATTTATATCTTTGAGATTGCAGCATTGATATTATCAATGGATTTGTTTTGTACACATGTTATTTATTAAATGCAATGTGTTTTCAATAATTTACTTTATCATATTGATTATCCCTTATTTATTCAGGATATCTTCTATTGTATGTAACCCTTACTGATTTTTTAGATCACACTTATTTTGTTCCATTCCTCGTTATATGATTAAAAAATATTTAAGTGATTTTCAAGGATTCATATCATTTGAATTTTTATTATTTGTCTTTTATTTACAATATAATAAGGAAATCAGGTATGTATCTAGATATCCATGATTAATAATCTGATCAGTACTAGGTGATGTGATACCTGGTATATATACAAATGTAATAAATTGAATAGTGACTATATGTTACTATAGTTTTTTTGTTTCCCTTAAAAAATAAAAAATATTTTAATTTAATGTTTTATAATGAAATTCAATGATACTTATACCATATATTTCACCTTGCTAGTTTTCTTAAAAAATTATATTTCCACCATTCAAATTTATTATCTAAAAGAAGGATTGTAAAGACTAGATTATTTATGAAAATAATTCCCTTCATTTTAATTTCATATGGATATATAAAACACATTCACTATTTTTTATTGGGTTTAAATTATCATTAAGTATCATTACCATTGATAATATAGTCATTTCACAACGATCACACAACTGATATAGATATATGTCTTTAACAACATCATTTCGACATAGAAAAATGAGAGGATGACATCATCCAGTTGACTTGGGCCATACAAAGATCATTTATCAAAGGTTTGAAAGGAGGTAGCATCTCTGGGATTCACTATTTACCAATCCCAATCTTAATTTTAACACGTTAATCATGAACGAAATCACTTATGGGAGAAATTCATGTTAATAGATATTACCACCTATGTGATGTTATCTGAAATTACCTAAGAGTTTGTCACAATCGCACACCTTACCATTAGGTATTATACAGTTGTTATAAGGGCTTATGTATGTATTAGTTACTTTTTTATGACCCATTTTTATAAATAAAAGTCTTATTCCATCAATTACTTTATATGAATAGTATTTCATAAAAAATGATAAATTAGATAAATTGATTTTTTTATAAAAATAGTACTTTTGTGAAATATATACATTAATATATTAAAATAAGGTTTTATTATTAATATAATAAAATAGATTTTATTAATGAATATTATATTAGTTCCTTATCTATAAATGATTATGCAATCATTTTGATAAGACTTATATTTTTTATGATAAAACCAAAATTATATATTTTGAGGAATTAATGAATATTTGAAATAATTAATATTTTAATACAATATTATAATAAAATTACTATTTTAATAATATAATATTATCAAATTTCTATTTTCGATAATAAATTAGTATATATTTTAATGAAGTCAAATTTAATTTTTATTTATGTTTAAAAACTATTTTGGTCAAACCCCGTCTAATTTCAATAAATATCAGTTTCCATTTTAAAAGTTATGATTAACATATTTAAAAAATTATTTAGATAAAATGAATCTTATTTTTGGAATCAGGACATTGAAGATATCTAATTCTGATCTTTTCATAATTTTCTAATATAGTAGAACGTTTGGAAATAAAATAAATACGATAAAAATAAAATATGTGTTTTATGACATCATAGCCCCAAAATTTGTTAATAAATAATATAACGGTTATTAGAATACTAATATATATTTCCCATTAATATAATTTGAGTTTATATTTTTTTAGTTTTTCTATTAGGCCATAGTGAATCCTCCAAAATGTATAATATATTTTAAGAATTTAGAATCATTTCCTTGAGAGTGTGACTCACCTCTACATAATAAAGGGAAAAATTTTAATATATTTGTGTAATTTAATTATATAATAATGGTCTACACTACTCTTTGGAGTAAACTATTGGGAAAACAATTGGAAGGTTTGTGGTTTTGAGTATCTAATTATATAGATTCCAAAACCTAAGTTTGTGAAATATTAAAGTATTCCCCTTTCAATTACAATATAAACCCACAAAATCTCCCACTTCTCTATACATAACATCCATGTAGAACGTCCCTAATCTACCCCCTCTAGAATCCTCTTAAGTTTCCCCAAGCTCTAATTAATCACTTTTTCATTATTTTGAAGTCAGACACTCAAATAAAAGATTTCTTTTTTCTCATTTTTGTCGATGTTTATTTATGTTGTTATACAATTTTTTCAATTAAAAAGTTTTGGGTATAATTTTTTTCTTACCCCATACATTCCTCCTTATTTTTGAATTACTATAGACCCCTTTATCTCTATTAATTCCTTCCATGTACACCTGTTACCATGCTGAAATTCAGTAAGGGATTTCTCTCTTCTAACAACAATTCAAGCATTTCATCTATGTTTTCTATCTAAATTCCATTACATATTTTGGGATACTATGTTACATGTGACCATTACTGACACTTTTATTAATAAAATATGATAAACCAAATTCTCTTTCATTAATCCAATTATTTAAGTACAATGTGATTTCGTTATTCTGTGGGAATTGCCCTTCGATATTCCAAGCCAAAATCATTGTGTCGTGAATACCATTCCAATTACAATATCACAGGTATTAACCATTATTAACATATACTTATTTAATGGTACTTACATGTATGTATTTCACATTCTTTTATCATGTAATATGTATTTATGTTTAATGAATCCATGATATATGACCATTGTCGTACACTTAAGCACGAGACTAAAATGATCAAAAAGTTTGCACCTGATATCGCTCCAATGCATTGGGTAATGTTTAGTATCATGATATTCTAATTGCAATGAGGGTTTACTCATGATAATTCATATGAAATTAGGGATTACTCATACTAATCCATGTTTAATTTGCCTTGGATCTAGCTAATATAAGGTTGTATATTGTTACCACATTTCCATCCAATGATAATCATGCTTTATCATGCCTTTATGTTCATGTTTCTGTTAAGATCATTGATATTCCCATTGCCTAATATCTATTTTTTTATTTATGTTATGCCTTTTTACTCCATTATTGGTCTTTAGAGCTCACCCATTTCTCATGTATGTCCTCAGGTTATCCCATGCAATGCTATGTATGAAAGAATGTTGTGGTCATGTAAAACAAGTTTTCAATAATGAGGTTGTATTTTATATCTTAAGTTGTCATTTAATGTTCCCAAGATCTAAAGACATTATACTCTTGATCATCTGGGTTGTATTACATGAAATTTTTTGTAATAATTCATGTTTATGTGGGTAATAAAAAGAATGGTTTTTATAGTTTATATAAAAGTATAGTTTTAGTTATTTTTCGGATTAGAGTTATAAAACTCTAGTGAAATCCTTAGGGATAAGGCTGAGTATATGAAAATAATCCCGATGTTTTCAATAATATATAGTATGTGGTTTATCAATTAAATACATATCTTTCTTAATATGTACAAGTATAGGTGGCTCAAGAATCATTGTATTTAAGGTTAAAAACTGAAAACACTACTTTGACCTAGACTCCAATTGTAAATGGTGAATAAAAACTATCATTGTTTTACACTTGGTCTGGAAGTACAAGGGGATATGATTTCGTAAATTTATAACAATTTTATGAACCATTATTTAAGAAATAAAAAAATACCCCTAATAATATATATTGGGAAGTAGATCATGGATACCTTAAATTGAATACTATAAATTCATAAGTTATGGAAATAATTTTAATTTATATGTTGTTACCTTTTGTCATTATATTCCCATTTATGTGTTTAATAGTTAAAATGACATACCCCTAACTTTCCTTTTTATTCATTCCAGTGGTCGGAAATATGAGGTATGAGTCTAATAATCGATGTGAAGATCAATGTGATGATTATTCTAATGAGATGCCCAATCTAATGGGAGTATGAAACAAAAACATTTTCATGATACTCTATTAGTAAACTTATTTGTTTGAATAGAAAAATGGGTCAAGACGAATATCCACCCCCTCTCCTGAAAGAATGAACTACCACAATCGATAGATTCTTGAGACAAAGGCCTCATACGTTCAATGGATCATTTTATCCCTCAATCTACAAACAATGGATCAACTCCAATGAGAATATATTCTTCATCCTGCCATGTTTCCAGCAATAGAAGGTTCTTCTGGTTTCTTATCGTATGTAGGATGAAGCTGATCGATTGTGGATATTGATCAAAAATTCAAATCATAAGGAAGATATCAAGGAGTTGGAAAGGAAGGATTCCCAGTAAATGTTTTCCGATAAATAGTTTCCTCACGCACTCCGACATAAGATATAGAGGTACTTCATTGACCTCAAGAAAGAAGACGATGAATCTGTTGGAGTGTATGAGGAAAACCTCTCATGGTTTTTACGATAGGCATCCATCTTTCTCATAAACCCTGAATATAATGTTTACCACTTCTTTAGTGGGCTAAAATAGAGCCTATGGAAATCCTTAGTGATCTGTGACATTGATTGGTTTGAGGAAATTGTTCGATATGAAATCAAAATTGAAATTGAGATTAGTAAATATCAGGGGTATCATGGGAATATAATGTTGAAAGTGGAATTTAATTCTCACGATCAAGAGGATAAATCCAATAGTGCAAAAAAGTTCCATCACCCCACTTTCCAAAGGTGTAGAAAGAATCACACAAGAAATTTCCTGAAAGGGATGATGAAATGCTTTAGGTGTGTAAGAGAAGGGCTATTGTCCATTACATGCCGATAGGGAAACCCTGCTCCTATGAAAAAGGAGATGAATGCTCCATTTGACCATCAAAACATTTTCATTTCTACAACTATAATGAAACAAGGCACATTATGAACCAGTTCTTTAAGCCAAGGGTTTTCAGAGCGAACTAACAACCTCCAAAGTAGCAATGGAGATCTATTTTTTCACTATTGTCGAAGTGAATCCTAACAACTATGTGGTGATAAGTAGGCTAGTTATTAATTAAAAAATAGCTAAGCTAATTTTTTATTCTAGTTTTACACAATATTTTATATCTTGAAAGTCACATAGAACAATCCAAACAACACCAAAAATCATGGATGTATAGATGTCAGTGAGAATGGAAAATGGGGAAATTATTGCATCCCATGAATATTACTCCTCCACTATCTTAATTTTTAGATTGAACTTCACAATAAAATTCTTCATACTTCCCCTAGTATAATTTTATGCAATTCATGGCATGGATTGGATTTTCTTATATAGACCCAAAATAAATTTCCATGAGAGGGAAATCACTACTTATATTTCTGATTGATCCATGATTCTTTAGAAGTGCAAGGAGGTGAATGAATCTTCTTTAGAACCATCATATCACGTGTGGATATTAATGCCCTAAGATCATGCATATCTTGAACGGATGATTGAGTCTAAGGAAGTTACCATCCTTGAATATATGCCTATTGTGAGGTAATTCACTAACATTTTTCATACGGAATTTCATTACATTCCACATAAAAGATATGTTGAATTCTCAATTAATCTTATACCTGGGGCTTTTATAATATCCAAGAATCCATATAGAATTGTTTTTTTTTGATCTTGACGAGCTAAAAACAATAGGAGGTTGTAGATAAAGGGTTTATATGCCCATGTGTTTCACCATGGGATGCACCCGTCCACGTCATCAAGATGAAGGTTGGGTCACTTTGCCTTTGCATTGATTATCATGAGATCAAAAAAATCATGAAAAAGAATAGGTATCCCCTTCCAGGAATTGATTACTTGTTCGGTCAGCTACATTGAGAAAAACACTTCTCCAAGGTGGATATGCATTTGGGATATTACCTAGTATGAGTGAATACAGAGGATATCACCATGAATACTTTTCATAAAAGGTACGGGAACTATGAATTCATTGTAATTCCATTAAAACTCACTAATTCTATAAATGTCTTTATGGAAATGTTTAATATTGTCTTCCAAGATTTCCTCAACATATTTGTGGTTGTATTTATTGATGATATTCTAATATAATTCAAAACCAAGGATGAACACCTAAGAACTATACTAGAGGCCTTGGGAATGGAGAATCTATATGAAAGTATAACAATTGTATGTTCTGGTTGAAGGAAGTCTAATTATTGGGTCATATCATCACAATAAATGGGATATATATGGATCTCTCCAAGACCAATGAAACTGAGGGATGGATACAGCAATCATATTTAAATGATATCTAGGAAAGATAACTCAGAAGGGAGTAGGGGGTTTTTTGAATGATGAATGTGAAGTGTTCTTCATGGAGTTAAAAAGGAGGATTATCACTATGCCCCTGCTCACAATACCCACATGTGGATGAATTTTCATGGTATTCGGTGATTTTTCAATGACGTTAATGGGTTATGTGTTGATGAAAAATGAAAAAATTCATTGATTATGCTTCTAGGAAATTGAATGATCGTGTGAATAACTATCCAACATATGATCTGGAGTTGGATGCAATAATCATCACTTTGAAAATATGGGGACATTACTTCTTTGGGGAGAAGTGTGAGATATATATGGATCACAAAACATTCATGCATATATTCATATAGAATGGCTTGAATATGCACCAATGAAGATGGTTAGATCTAATCAAAGGCTATAACTACTCATTACATTTCCACCCTGTGAAATTGAAAAAGTTTATGAATCCTCTATGTAGAAAGGTCCCAACGATTCTATCAGTGATTAGATTTAAAAATGATATAATATTATTAGATATGATAAATATGGACATGGGATTCATAAATAATAGAACATCATCAATCCTTTCACAAATTATTGCTCATCCCCCTCTTTTGGAATTATTAGAGGATGCCTAAATGGATGACGTGGGAATTCAGATGAAATTTGAAACTATAAAAAAGGGAAATCCATAGATATTAGTGTTAATGTAGAAGGAATTGTGATATTTTGGTCAAGAATATATGTTCCACCAAATCTATATTTAAAGAATGTACTTTTGGATGATTCACATTGTTCTAATTTCTCCATTCACCAAGGTAACATAAAGATGTAGTGAGATATCGGAGAAAATTATTGGTGGGATAGCATGAAGAAGGAGATCGTTGAGTACAGATTAATGTTACAGTTATATCCTAATGTGAAGGCGGAGAGTCATAATTATATGTTGATTATGCAACCATTACCCATACCAATAGGTAAATGAGAGAACATCACCATATAAATTGTCACCGAACATCTGAAAACATCCAATGGAAATAATTCTATTTGGTTTATTGGGGATCACCTTACAAAGATAAAACACATCATTACAATTAGAGAGGATTTCTAATTGGATAATCTAGAGCATATATACCTCAAATAAGTGGCACTATCAATTGTGTCTGATCAAGATCCAAGTATCACATCTATGTTATAGAAGAGTCTCCAATATGCTTTGAATAATGAGCTAAACATCAATATGAATTATCATCATCAAACTAATGTCCAATATGAGAGGACTATCCAAACACTTGAGGACATGTTTAGAGCCTGATCAATGGACTTAAAAGGATTATGGGATCAACATGTTTTTCTAGTTGAGTTCTTTTACAACAACTGCTTCCACTAAAGCATCCAAATAGATTCTCAGGAATCACTTAATGGGAAGAGGTGCAGAACGCCAGCATGTTTGGATGAGGTTGGGTAGTGAAAACATCTTGGTCCTGAATGATCAAAGAAACATTAGAGAATTTTAATACTATCCCATAACACATTAAATCTTCTCCAAGTCGAAAAAAGAGCTATGTTGACAATTGTAGACGAGACCTAGAGTCTGATGTTGGAGTAATTGTATTCCTCCACATGTCACCATGGAAGAGATTTATGAGATTTTGGAAGAAGGGAAAGCTTATTCCAAGGTACATATACTATTTTATGATCCTTGATCGAATCACATCATTGGCCTATTGACTAACCCTCCCACCAAACTTGTCTCAATTAGATATTGTATTCCATGTATGAATTAGTGCATATATAATCAATCGAATGTACTCAATTTAGAGGTGGTACCATTGTAAAATGACCACTTCTATGAATAGAAGAATGTGAAAATCTAATATTATAGGGAAAAATGTTCTATGAAATAAGTTGATTCCATTCATAATGGTGTTGTGGCGAAACCAAAAGTTTGAAGAAGCAACGTGGGAACATGAGGAAGTAATGAGGAAGAGTGACCCTCAACGATTTTAGTGTGTGAAAATAATATTTTGTGGGAAAATTTCTTATGGGGGAATTTTTTAATGACTCAATCATTTAGGATTAAAATTACCTTTCTTTTAATATATTCTGGATATAGAAAACACATAAACAACTATTTATATTAGGTTTAAATGACAGGTAAGTGTCATTAATATTGATAATATATCCATTTAACACTGATCACACAATTAATATAAATATAATGATTTATCTTCAACATATAAAAAGGATATGACTGTGTCATACAGTATACTCGGGTCGTATGAATCTCATTTGTAGGAGCTCTTAAAGGAGATAGAATAATTGGTCTTCACTCTTGTCCAAGACGAAGCCAAGATTAACAAGTTAAACTTGAATGGAATAATATACAGGAGAAGTTCATGTTAATAATGATTACCACCCGAGAGATGTTATATGGGACGGCCCATGAGGCATTCACTATCGCACACCGTATGCTTAGGTAATATATAGGTGTTATAATGAGTTATGCCATAATGTATTAGTAACTTATTGTGTAATCCAATTTCATAAATAAAATTATTATTTAATCAATTCCATCATTGGAATAGTCATTCTTAATAAATGATGATTTTGACAAATCGATTTATCAGGTAAAAATGCTATTTTGAGAAATATATAATTTATTATATTAAATGAATACTTTTATTAATAATATTATAAAAAATTCTTATAAATGATGATTATATCTTTTCTTTATTTATAAATGATTATGTAATCAGTTTGATAAGAGTAATATTTTTATATGATAAAACAGAAAATTTATATTTTATAGACATAACGAATTTTAGAAATAATTAACATTTTAATAATATATTATTATCAATTTACTTTTATTAATAACAAATTAGTATATAATTTTAATGGGGGAAAATGAATTTTTTATTAATGTTTGAAACCTGTTTTTTCCAAATCCCTTAAATTTTCAACAAATATCATTTTTCATTTTAAAAGTAAAAATTCACATATATAGAAAATTATTTAGACAAAATCAATATTATTTTTTTAATCAGAACATTGATATTATCAAATGGTAAATTTTTAATAATTTTCAGAGACAGCAGAATCTTTGGGTAAAAATTAAATACCATTTAAAATTTAAATGTGTTTTATGACATCATAATGAACCCAAAATGATGTAATAAATACTATAATGGGTATTATAATCCCAATATAGGTCTTCCCATTAAAATATTGGGATTTTAGATTTGTTTTACATATTTAATAAATACTTACTGAATCCTCCAAAATGTATAATACATGTTGTGATTTTAAATTCATTTCCTAGAAATTTTGAATCGTCTCCACATAAGAAAGGGAAATATTTTATTGTGTTTAGTCATTTTCATTATAAATAATTTTTTCACGCGTATTTTTCAAAATCTATTGTCAAAAACCATGGTATGGATTGGGGTTTTGAATACGTAATTAAATAGATTCCAAAACCAGAGTTTGTGAAATATTAAATAATTACCCTCTATTTTCCAATAAAAACTCACCCAATATTCAAATTAAGTACAATTAAAACACTTTTATAACATACCTACTCGTTCCTCCCATCTCTATAATCCTTCTAATGTGCCCAAGCTCTTAGGAAGCCCCTCTTCAAGCTTCTTAAGTCACACACTCAAGTAAGGGATTCCATCCTTTCTCATATTTGTCCAAGTTTCTTTATATTGTTATACCCTTTTTATTTCCAATGAAAAATTGTGGGGTATGATTTAAAACATCCCTCATAAATCACTCTATAGGCTTTAATGACGATATACCTCTTTCTATATCCTTAATTCCTTCCTTGTTCACCTGTTACCATGCCAAAATATCATAAGGTATTTGTCTTTTCATATTTCCATTCATACGTTTCATTTATAATAGGCTTAAAAGTTCCATTTCATATGTTTTTATATTATGTTACATGATCCCCTTACCATTTATTTGATTTATAAAATATGAGAGACCCCTTTCTCCCTCATCCACTCAATTTATGAATTTTCATATTATGTTGTTATGTTGCTGAAATCACTCTGCAGTTTTCCACGCCAAAATCATTGTGTCATGAATACAACACCAATTTATCAATCAATGGTATTAAGGATTATGCACATATACATATTTAATGAAACTTAAGTATATTTATTACAAATTTCTTGATCGTAGAATAAATGATTATGTTGAAAGAATCATTTTTATTAGATCTATGTGGAACACTTCAGAGTGAGACAAAAATGATCAAGAAGGGTGTTGTGTGACTACCCTCCAATGAATTGGGTAATGTTTAATATCATGATACTCCATGAGAAATGAGGGTTTAATCAAGAAAATTCATGTGAAATGAGGGTTTAATCATCCTAATCCATGTCCAATGTGCCTTTCCCATGCTAATATTATGTTTTATGTTGTTGCCACATTTCAATGTTATGAGAATCATGCAATATATTCCATTTATGTTAATGTTTATATTATGATCCATAGATATGCCTATTTCCTGACATGTATTATATTATTTATTCTATTCCTTTTTTACTCCATTAATCAGATTTATAAATCATTCTTCTCTTATGTATGTTTTTGGGTGATCCCATGAAGTGTTAAGAACGAAAGAATGTTGCGGTCATGTAAAAGATGTTTTCAATAAAGATGTTGTATTTTGTGTCTTATGTTATCATGTAATATTCATAATACTTAGAGAAATTAGAACTCCCAATATAATTGGTTGTATTAAGTGTATTATTATCTAATAAATCATGTTTATGTGTGGAATAAAGAGCCGGGTTGTTATAAGGACTTTTTTCTAACCATATTCATTGAGAAACCATTACTTGGGTACAAAATATTTTATCCCTTAGTACTCAGCCTTTCTCCTTGAAATAAATTTATTATGTTTTGGTACCGAAACATTATTAAGTCCTAAATTATTAGAAATATAACCTTTTCAATCCAGAACTACCAAATTTATTATGTTGAATATTTACTAATTCTCTAGATAAATATTCTTTATAAAATCTATAGTATTGTACTTCATTAAAATGAAATTTATTTTTTCCATTGTCTACATATTTGACACTTTGTATATAAGGTTTTAATTTTTTAATAAAATAAATAGATTGAAAATTCCATTTCATTGATGTAAAACCAGCCCAAGAGGTATTTCTATGAAGTCTCAATTTTCTGTATAAATTATAAAAAATATATTCTTAAAAGTAAATTTTAATATTGTATTTTTATGGCTATGTATTTCATAATTAGGTTTTAAACTATATTCTTACCATTTTTGGTTGATAATGATTTTAACTTTTTATCCAACTCTAAATTAATATTAGAAAAATTGTAGGTATGTTTATGAATTAAATAATTTTCCCTAGAAATATCTTCTTTAACAAATTTATATTCATAAATGACTTAATTATTCTTATTTTCAATAAAAGTAATATATCTACAAATTTATTCAAAACTAGGTGCACTATCCTCATCATCAGATGTAACAATACTCTCTTATTATGAGGATGTATAAATATATTCATCATCAAATTTTTGATAATTACAATTTAATATATGATCTGTATGGTATTCAACAGATACCTTTAATAAGTATCATTAATTGTTCTTTAGAATTATTTTAAAGAATCCAATATCTTTAAAATAATCAGTATTATCATCAAATAAACTTTCTAATGTAGAATCACTGCCACTAGAATTGTACATATCTGTAGCTTTCAAACTCTTCTCCAATTTATTCTTAAAAATATTCTTGACTTTTTATATTTCTTTTATAACCTTAGTGGGTCTCACATGATTTGAAATAGTTTATTAAAGTCATAATAAATAATCTCATAAATTTATTAATAATCACTTATATATTTCTAATTTTTCATGTACTTTAATTGAGAAATTTTTCCATAAAAAATTACATTCACCCTCTTTGAAAATTGAGTTCGTTCATTCTCACTCTCTTCTGGGGGATGGGAATCATATTCAACCTCATATTTTTTCTTTTATTTGGATGGTTTAGACACTTTATCACAATATCAATATTTCTTAACTATAGATAGAGATGTTGATGAAAAATAAAGCTTATTCTTTTCTTCTCTTTCATGCCATATATTTTCAACCTCCTCTTGTATTGTATGAGTGTTCTAATAAAATCATCCAAGATCCACTTGGTTATATGTTTAGTATCCACTATCACAGTACAATTTGATTCACATTACATTGAAATAATTAATATAATACTTTAAATAAAACTCTCATCAGTATAATCATTTTCAAAACGAGATTATAAATTTTTGACTATAGTAATAAAATGATGATGCATTTTAGTGACAAATTCACCCTTAAGAAATAAAACAACATCTAAACTTCACACGACATACCTATTATGGTTTCTAAACAATTAGTGGATCCAAAATGTTAAATTTCATGATATTACCATATTTGTTTTTCATCTTCTCAATATAATATCTATCTCTAAAAATTTATTATTATAAATCAAAATAAATATTTATGAGCATGATAATTCATTTGATATTTTACATTTTATTCTCTACAGAAATAAATAAATTTCTTATCACAAATCCTCTAAATTCTATTCATTATAAAAAAATTACCAACCCAAATATTAATAATAAATGTCTTCACATGATCTCACCAATATTCAAAGTCAACACCTTGAAATATTGGTGGCCTTCTAGGATTGATGTTTTCGAGACTCCCAATAGAAAAAGTAGGCATTTCAAACCAAGTACAATCTTCTGTAAAAACATGGTTACTGTAAATTGGAATAGAGACCAGCTCTGGTACCGAATAAATCATCAGGATAGTATTGAAATTTATTACAAGAGTAAGGGGTGAATTACAGATTATAAATATTTAACTTACAATTTTTTCCGACACATTTTTAATGTTTTATAGAAAAAACATTATTCTGTCATAATTTGTTATCATAGTTATATATATATATTATATAAATCATTATAAACATATCTATACCATGCACAATGGAAATATGTAATCTTTTTTAAACAGTTACAACCATTTATTATAATATTTTATAAATATCATTTTAAAAACTTAAATAAACATTATATGAAAATATCCACATGATAACATTGAGTTCTAAGGAATTACATAAACATTACTTAAGGTATCCATGAAAATAATCACATCGTATGGTCTATCTTTCTATCCTTATCTTCCATTGATCAAAATGATTAGAAAAAAAATGGTTTCCCATTCAAGAAAAACATTGGTCAAACTGATTAGACAATATTCTATCTTTCTATTCATGAGTTTTATTGATCCAATAATTCTCAAAAATAATTAACATCCGACAAATCTTAAGGAAATTAAAAAGTAATCCACACAAATTATATTTAAGAAAAACTTTATAAAGATAAAAAAGAAGAACTATCAGGAAAAGGGTGTTAAAAACTTTGATAAGAAAATTTAGATATTTTATCAGTATATTTTCCCAATTGAGGCTTTAGTTTGTTTATATATGAGCTCCAATTTTCATATTCTATGTTTTAAAAGAGTAGTTGCAACAACATCAAATGACCTCCATATTCTCTTGGATGGTTCAGTGTAATAACATTATATTTGATGTATGTTTTGTAAAGAATAATTAAAATGATTGAATGTTACTTCTGGTATAACTGAAAATATTTATTCAATGAACCTTTTATGTCATAATCTTGTATCCATATTATATTATAATCCATAGGACTTTTAAGTATCCATCTGGTAGTGTTGGTTGGTAATCCTTTGTAAAACTCTATCCAAAGAAATTAATTATACTCTATATACAAGAATTTTTTAACATTTCATCTTATGAACTTTTTATACATCTTGTAAAATGTAAATAGTATATGTTCATTAGATATACTTGGTAAATATCAGTCTAGAAGTTATAATATAATTTTTCTAGTAAAACTGATAAAATTACTACAAAACTGCATTGTATCATTGGATTCACAAAATTTGGAGACAAGTAAACATATAAAGAGTGGATTTTGTTTTTTAAATATATGATTAGAGAGTTTTTTTTCAACTAAAAAATATGAAGGTCAAGTGTATCTTTTATGGGTGAAAGTATTATGTTTTTATATGTGAATGTAATGAAAATTTTTGAATCACTTTTTCATTCCTCGATAATGTAATTTCCCTTTCAAATCCCCAAGGATCCAAACTAAAATATTTTTTGAGGGAACATGTCTTGACATATCAAAATCCCATCTTTTAATTTCATGGCATTTTTTTGGAATGGTTTAATATCTTTACATTACTTTAAACTTAATTAACCCCTTTTACATTTACAATTATAATAAATTTTTAATCTTAGTATTTAATATTATAGAAAAAATTTAAAACTGACCTTATTTCCATATTTTAATCAAATGATTTAAATTTTTATTATCATTTTATTAAAAAAAATATAGGTATGACAAGTTAATTTTAAAATATAATCACTTAAACATGTAAAAGAATTTTTTTAAAAAAATGTTATTATGATTTTAAAATTGAATATATGATATAATTATCCATGTAAATGATTTTAAATCCATAAATTGATTTATTCTTAATTGAAATAAAATTATGTGTCTTCTAAAATAACCCAAATTCAATCCACACCGTGAAAATAAACTATTTAAAAGTGAATTACAAAACCCATTTTTATCTTAAAGTAATTTTGTACTTTATTTCTAATAATTCTTGGCTTGGGTTTTCTATGTAAAAATATTTTCTAAAAAAGAAAACCATTATTTCATATTCTCATTTTTTTTAAATTAATGGAATTTAGATCTTCAAGATTATTTTAACCTATTGATAAAATCATGATAATTATTACTTTGTAAATCCCATATTTTTCAGCTAAAAATCAAATTTTTTCGAAATTTCACACAAAAAAATAATTTTCAATGTTTTATATACTCAATTTAAAAATCAGTTTTCTTTTACCTATTTAAAATTCTGTTGTTCAAAAATTTATCATTTAATGGGAAATGAAAAAAATAAATAAAACTAATTTAATTGAAAATAACTCATATTAAATATTTAGATTCTAAAGGTAATGATATTTAATTAATTACCATATAAGGTTAGATTATAATGTTTATATAATATAATGTGGAATGTTTAGATACAGATTTGTGCCATTGAAAAATTATCAAACACGTAGAAATATTTAAAGGTAATCATATATTAATATATTTAGGTGTTATATTCGCCTCCCTTAAATAAATTGTAACCTTGAAATTTGACTCATAAGATTAGATTAATTCTTATAGAGAACATAAAATTGACAATACCCTTAAACATGAACATGGGTTTATTTAGGAGGTGTAATAATATTAATCTAAATTAAAATTTATTATAAGTGCTTCATAAAGTGAGTTAACCAATTTATAATTTCACATAGAATTCTAATAATGGAAGATTATCTAGATCCATAAAGAATAAATTCCCACAAACCTTGAAAATAAATTATACTATAGTCATACTACCATGGGATTTGATTTATAACACAATATCTGGTGGTTGTTGAAAACAAACATTACATTATACAACATAAAATATATAGTGAAATATGATTATAAAATTCATTATTTGTAGTTTAATAAGATTTTCCATGTTCGGATGATTGTTGGTGATTATTTCCCTTATTATTCCATCCATTTGGAAATTTATTTTGATCATACAAAAATCTCTTGAGGTTAAGGATGAATATTTTTATAGGTTCTCTCATTCCATTACAATTGTGATTTTGATAACTTTCACTTCCACACTAATAGAATTCACCTATCCCTTTAAGAATATTTCCACTATGATTATTCACAAATTGGTGAAATATAAAAAATTGATTATTATAACCTTTATCAAATTCATCACATGATATTTCATGATATTCCATATTTCCCATACTTGGTGTATTTTTGGATAATTTATATGTTCACATTTTTAATAATATTTCCTGATACTTGTCTTGGAATATTTTCATGATTTATCACTCCCCTATTCTAATGTAATGTCCTTCAATGTAATATCGACAATTCCCCACACCCATGGTACCTTTTTGTTTAAAAAATTATTAAATCCAAGTTACATAACATGAATTTCCATCAATATAAGTGAATTCGCATAAATAACGGCATAAAATTTAATCCTCATGAGCCCTCACTTTATAACTCTATCATGTTAGAATATAGATCATAAAAATAATCTTATATCAAACTCGGTTCAACCTATATCACTCTAATTTTATCATATATAATTCTTGGTTTAACCTAAGTAACATTGAGTTTGTTCTCTTATATTTATTAAACTATTCATTAAAATATATCTTCCAAATTACCAAGATTATTCTTAACATTTTCTAAACCCAACTGTCATTAAAATTTATTATCTCAAAATCCAAATAATCCTTCCTCAATCAACATTAATCATTCCTAAAATCATATACCAATGTATGTATATTCCCTAATAATATACTCTCTATAACACTCCTTTCACAAAACCTTTTTTAATATCCATGACATTATGATACAATGATATGATATTTTCCTCCAAACATTAACACTAAATTTAACCATCAGATGGTATTGTCCAACATCATGGTATTTCCCAACATCATGTTTATCCCAACATCGTGTTTATATTTAATAGAAGAGTTATCCATACGATAATCATGTTTTTTTCAATAGTTGTCTACAAAAACATAAACTTATCAAAAAATAACTTTTCCAGGTTATTAATATAATTTAATATATATTTTTAGAACATTAGTTTAAAACTATTGAAGAAAAATATTTTTAATTTCAAATAATACTCATAAATTTTAGAATATACTATAAAATCCCAGATAAATTAAAGTCACTAATGAGAATAGATCAGGAATTAAAGGTTTAAATTATATTATAACATCACCCTAATAACTATATATAAGGCTAGGATACATAAATTCACTATTATAATTGGAATATATTATAATTTTTTACCAAATACATATTCTCATTTACTCAGTTATAAGACATAGTGATTTCTTGATATATAACTATATGAGATTCATTTTTATTATCCTATTTATACCAAATATAAAACCAGAATAGTTATGATTATATCTGAAATATAAAGTTTAAAACATCATTGTGAATATTTCATCCCTTATGAAATTTTTTTTAACATATCATACTTTGTGATAAACTTAAGACTCGTTTTTTCAATCATTGTTTATCAATGGTTATTTTTCATTTTGGTGTTCTAACATAATTAGTTTGAATCATTCATAAATCATTCATAATGGTTCTTAAAGAGAATATGATTAAAAAAAGAATAATCATATGAAGTGTCTCAACATGTGTTTAGAATAACTATTACTTATTGTACATTATTGTTATGATTGAGTTAATGCCCAACTAAACCTTTTTTTCAGGTGATCACTCTTACGTGTATTCATTAAACAATTACATCCAATTTCATGTATCCATACATGGATTTAATTTACAAGAAAACGAAATAATCAATACTTCTTCCTAACATCACGATGTTATCCTATACTATGAAATATTATAAGGATTTTCACCAAAGTTCTCCTGTCATAATCCCATGTTAATAATTAATTATCTCCATAACAATAAATCATATACAACCCATAATAGTTATTTATTCCTCTGAAATTATAATCAACCATAACTTATCAACCCTTGAATTACCTTAATTAATTATTATAATCACTAATGTTATGTAAACCATTCCTTTAATACCAACTGTGATGCCCCAAACCTGTACTCGTAGGTCTGGGTCAATAAACATGTACATTAAATAATCACATTAATTGCAATTATAAAATATTAGATATAACCACCCTTAAAAACAAAATCATGAAAATTATTATTCCACCTCTTACATTTTGAATTATCTTTTTTTTATTTCAGATAATTATGACATATTATATTTTAATAAATCCCATGTATTTGTCAATTGATGAAATTTTTTCCCTTATATATAAAAAACTACATAATTCATGATAAGTCTCCAAAAAATCCACAAATTCTTCCACACATGGTGTCATTCAAAACATTTAATGTGTACATATTTTCATATCATAGGGAATGTAAGAATAAGAAAGGGGTGTTATCAAATTCTCATTAAGGTAAACATATAACTAAATAAATCATTGCAAAAAAAGGACATATATTTTATGGTAGGAATAGTTAAAAAAACATGAATTCATACGCATCCTAAAACCAAGAACATATATTAACCATGTTAATAAAAAAATCATGGATATTAACAAAACTGATATGAGAGTGATGGAATTCATACTAATGGACATAAAAAACATGTTTTCATGTAACTTTGACATGACACTTTACTTGTCATTGAGACCATGGTCAATATATCTTGATGAATTGGGTAGGAGTATACTGACTGAAAATTAAAATCTTTTTCAAACACTTTTAGGAAAAGTGATATACCACTCAACCCTTAAACTGAATCACTTCACAACTTACTATACTCACAAAACACTTACATGAATTACAACCACTAACCAACTAGACCATACCATAACTACATATCATAATATCTATAATCGTTCCTACATACCACACAAGAGTCCCCTTCTTCCATAGTTGATTCCCATTTAGAAACAAATTTATGCCACCTCAAAGGATAATAACTTTGCTCCCGGATCCTTATATGATCCTTCGGAAGCTGCACTGGGCAAGGTTGTTTGATCAAGCTATCTTTTTTTAAATCAAGGATCACCCCACTATCCCACTTAAAGGAAGATTTGGTACTCACTGCATATGAAATTAAGAGTAGTAATTTTTTCTTCACATTCTTGGTATATCTGACAAGGCTCTTTCACACTCAGTCCTCCTTTCGATCCCATTCTGCACAATTTCAATGTAGGAAATATAGGTCAGACCACTCAAATATTCTTTATCACCCCCAGAGAGGTCTCTACCTTTGTTCTTCAATCCATTATCCTTACCCCCATTAGCATTCCCCCTTCTTCGTTCAGCTTATTACTATCAATCCAGGATAGAAACCTAACTACATTAGTTGGATCTTCCACTGCTATAGGAACTACATCGTGGCCCATCCTTCTAGCCTTCTACACATTAATGAGGTCCCCATCATCCCAACCTCCTACCACAACTTCTTCATACAATACCCCTTCAATCATGAATTCTGAAATACATATAAATTTGTTTCTCAACATTTGATAGGGACTAATCAAAGGGTCTAATCCCCAAGTTCCCCCAACAAAACTCGATTTGGAAACATCTGAATTGGGTCCTCCCCCTATTTTCTATGAATATTTTATCTCCAACCAAGTGCCTCTCCTAATGAATCTATTTATAATCCGATATAGTTTCCTCATGAGAATTGGAAATAGAGGATCCCTCAAAATCCTACCACAACCGACAGAAGACGTCAGCTAACTTCAGATTTACATGATTCAACTTTGAACCTGACGGTTCAGGACTATAGGCTACCTCAATCATCACCTTATAAAAATCCCCTGAATGTTAATTCACCACTAGATTCAACGACAGAGACCCTCATCACTTTCTTTTGATCCTAAATCCTCATGAACTATATCCACTAACACACCATTCTCAAGATCCTAAAACTTTTAAGAATCCCCGATTCTTACAGAAACTTGTCGCCCCCAACAACGTACCAACATCGCATGCGTGGGGATTCCCCTACGGAAAACCTTTAAAGGATGGCCCAAACGATTGCAAGAAAGACCGAAATCCATAAAATTTTCATATATCACCCACTTCTTAAACCTTTATTCTTCATTAATAGTAATCCACACATACTCTAAAGTTGAACAAGAAGCATCCATTTCAACACAAACTCGAGGGTTAACCGGGTGGAACACAGCCTCAGTGCGGCTATCAGAACCAAGATATCATCCTAATAGATTTCCTAACATTCAAAAAATAGAAGGGTTCTGAAAGGGTGAAGGGATATTGGGAAAGCATACCCAAACCATCGTAGAGGGAGAGTCGCGGTTCAAGTGAAAATTGAAGTTCCATGATAAGAGGAAGAAGAAAAATACATTGAAGCTATGAGGTTCACTCCACCATGATTTGGTGAGGTCCACCTCCTATTCAAACTGAATCATGATACGTTGACTGTCGAGCAAGCCAACAATCTCTTTTCTTGATGGTCCCAAGAGCCGAAGACTAATAAGTCAGAATCATCAATTAAAGTCCCCATTTTCTTAAAATTATCATCTAGAGTGTGATTCAAGAGATATTTGGTTTCCAAAAACTCTGAATTCGAGATCTAGAGGTTCGGGAAGCCATCAAGAATGTCTGGAGATTTAGGGCTTAGTGATGCAATCCGGAAAGGGGGAAGAAAATTAGGGTTAGAGAAAGGCTGAAAGAAGCCTACTCCCTCGTGGGAAAACAATTCCCCCTCCCCGGACAAGGGGGGAGGAGCCGACTCCATTACCGCCACCATCGCTGAAGGGAAGAGAGGAGTGCTTGAAGACTCAATCACAAATAAGTAGTGGTATATAAATTACCCAAACCTATCTTTATCTAATGAGGTCAATTAATGCATCAAGGGTCTATAATTATTTCCCCAAACATTGCTGTATTAATTCCAATGCATTCTCACTATGTGTCATCAAGTTATTTCACACCATTCCCTAAGGAACCTCTTACTAAATAAAACATTTTTAACCATATAATGAGAAATACAGAAATAAAATACATAATCAACATTTGTTAGTTTTCAATAATCCCCATGAATGCCAATAATTTTCACCATTTAATAATTGGAATAACATGATCATAACCCATCCATAGAAAGAAGTTATATGGTCAAACATTGTAAAATTCCAATAATCTATTGTATTGTAATAACAGTATATGAAATTCCAATACTTTTCCCCTTGTCAAGAAAATGTATAAAATGATTATAACCCATATTGATGAAAAATGTGTGTTGTTAAACAATACTTATTCAACATGAACATGATTATTTTTATTTTAGTTACATAATATTGAATCCCATTACATCCCCCAAATTCAATAGAATAAAATTTTTTCTAGTTGAATATTATCCAATATTAATTATATAAAATATTGTGTTCATGTTGTATAGAGAAATAAATATACCACTAAGTTAATAAGTAAACAACGTGATCATATTTAATCCATATAAAGAAGGTGAATTGATTCAAAAAAGAACATATCTGTAATTTAACATAGTAGGACATGAAAGATGTTGACATAAATGATAAACATCCTTGAAAAAGAATGCTAGAATAATACCGCCCAATAGGGGATCATGAATTGGATTATTTGGTATCATGAGTCCATTCCACCAATATATACATATATATGTGTGTGTGTGTGTATTTATATTATAGTATAAATATTAAAACATAAACCCTATTTTAGTAAAACATTTTGAAAATGGAAAGGGAAATGTATGTGAAAACATAAAATAACTTTTAGAAAACATTTTTATCATTGGCCAAAAAGAAGAAGATTCAGGTCACCTACAAAAGTATTTTTAAAAATTTGATGTGAAAAATAATTGAAAACCTTTAAATATAAATGAATATATAATAATGGATCCTTAATAATGAAATAAGTTATTATATAGGAGATTTTGATCAAAAAAAATTTATTATGAAAGGGGAATTTTTTATACTTGAAATTACATATATTGAAAACCCACATTGTAAAAAGAGTTTTGAATGTTTATTGTTATTAAAAAATTATTTTTCCAAATAAGAAAATAAAATTGAATAAAATATTACTATGAGAGAATCCAGGAATATAATGAAAAATTCTATATAAAACATTATATCTCAAAGAATGTGATTTAAGTTACCTAAAATCATTACTACTAGGGAATAAACTATATCAATAAACACTTGAATAAGGGGACATGATTTAACTAGTAAGTCCTATGATTTAAAAATGATATTATAGAAAACTATAAATGGTTATTTAATACACAATATAAAGGAAACATGTTGATTAACTTGTAACATGCCTCAAAAATAAAATTGGAGATCATGAAAAATATTATTAATTCAGTAAATATTTAATCAAAATAATCTGAAAGAGAAGGTTTTTTATTGAACATAAAATAAAATGATTAAAATTTCATTCATTATATGATATGAAAATATGTCATTATATTCACCAGATAAATAAAAATTGGTGCATAGTACAAAACATGTCTAAAAGAGAGGAATTTCTGATGAAACCCCTTACATTGTTTCCTTTCTTATTTGATAACACTATAACCTCTGGTATGACAATAATAAATAACATAATATCAAATTTTATAAAATTAGTCATAAATATTGACCTTTTATAAACTTTATTATAATTTTTTATCATTGTTTTAATTAATTATAGAGTATCACAACTATTTGGTGTCAATAACTTTAACTGTTTTGCGCACGTCTAATAATTTTGCTGTTATTAACATTAATTTTATATATAATTAATTATTGATATATAATTTAATATTACATAATATATAAATAATATTTATATAAAATTGTATTCATTCATCCCATATGTGTTTTTGTTACGTTATTTGAAAACTAAGTTGATAACAAATTATTGTAGAAAGTTTTGTGGTCAAAGATGATTTTTTAGTATTTAATTTTATACATTATATAAAATTTTAAAAACCATAAAATGATACTTATTTTCAGAATAAAATATAATAATATCAGTATTTAGTTTCTCATAGTCATCTATGATTTTATTTTAATGCGTCGTTCATGTAGCTGGTTAAACCGTCAAAAACACGAACACACTTTATCCCCATGGGTGAGTGTGGTTAAGTGGATTTTTATTTATAAATAATATTATTTCAATAGAAAAATAATGATTCATATCTTCCTTTATGATGGTGAAAATTAAATTATAATTCTTGGATAATTAATTAACAACTAGAAGAATAATGAATTAATGATTCTTCATTGAGGTGGTAGTCCGTGAACACACTTGATTGATGGTCCTTTGTTTTTCTAAGTGGATAGAAATGAATAAATAATGGTTGTACCATTAATATATAATAATTAAAATATATTAATAATAATAATTAACTCATGAAATAATTTTGGGGAAAAATCTTTAAAAGTGTGAAATTAAGAATAAAACATAAGAGGAAGATAATACTTATGTTGGAGACTTGAAATCTCATAGGAAGTATCCTAGACGTTTAAGGGATTAAGATATTTTTGAGTGATAAAAGGATTTTGTTAATGGTATGGAGTTATAGGTAGATTAAAATAGAATAACATAAACGATTAATTATAAGGTTATGTGTATCTTTGATGGGTATAAGTTGTATGCTTTTATAAGTGGATATAAGGGAACTCTTATAGACAACTTTACATATTTCAATATTATAATGTCACATTAATGATCTAAATGATAAAAACGGAAAATAATGATATTATAATGATTTAATGATATATAAAATCTTAAAAATTTAAATTAACATAATTTTTTTTATGGTTTTTAGAACTTTTAAACTAGGTTAAATGAAATTTTCAATTTTTTTTAAAAAAATTTGTTTAAAAAAATTATGGGGTTTTTTTTAAAAAATGATTCTCAATGGACTTAGGGGCCCTTCATCCATTCATAAAAAATTAAAATATATATTTTAATTATACATTTTTAGTATATTTATAAATATATAGGTTTTTGTATTATGGTGTTTATATATATATATATATTGTGCAAAAATTATTTTGTTTATAATTATGTCATTAATATTTAAACATGAAAAAATTATTTTTTAATGAAATTAATTGTGTGAAATGTATATTAGATTTTACATATAATAGATATTATTTCACTAATTTACAATTTTATTCCTAGATGTATTTTTACTCTCTAGTCTAACTAATCTAATCATTTTGGTTTGAATATATATTGTAAGAAACCTTTTATATATGGTTTTATTCAATATTTAATATAATTAAATACAACTTTTTTTACCATAATTACATAACTATAATATTATTAGTCATTATAAATATATACATTATATATATATCTTGTAATATACATAATTTACTGTTTTCTTTCCATTCTTGAATTCATTTAATTCAATTAAACTCATAAGAACATGGGGATATTTAATAATAAAAAAATGGTTATTTGTGATTCCATAATTGAATAAATTTCATATTACTTTAGCATGTTATTATATTATGCTATGGTAAATCATCTTTTGAAATGATGCGGTATAATGCAATGTGTGGCTTGAAATAAGGACATGTGTGTTGAGTCAAATGTGACTTTTTGACTTTTCTATTACTTATGTTTCAAAAATCACTCTTTATGAAATAAATAATTACAAAATGTTTTATTTACATAGTATTTTAAGAATGTTTTTATCATACTAACATTATTAATTTTATTTTATGAATATAATTTTATATTTAATCATTACGATTTTCATAATGCATACGATAAAAATCATACTCATTTCAATTATAGTAATGACTTGTTCCATGATTACCATAGTGAGAATGCCTATGATTTATATTGTATACATAAAATATAATTCATATCATACCCACTAGATTTGATTTATATCATACACACTATCTATTCATTCATACTAAAATATTTCATAATGATATAAATCATAATAAATATCATAATTTAAATCATCGGACTCTTTTTTTTACCATACCCAAGAAAAATAATAATAATGAATTAAAATATTTTAAAAACTAAATCTTTTATTACATGTTAATCAAAATTAGGTTGGTATTTTTGTTATGTAAGGGTCGTTGAAGTGTTAGGTGTCTAGGTCCCACTTAGTATTCAGGTAAAAATATGACCATTTGAGATCAAGATGACCATTAGGATGAAAGCATATAAATACGAGGTCATTTGAACAAGATTCACATATACAAATAAAAGAATTTGAGACACTATGATAGTCCTCTGCAAAATCTTATGTGTATAAGAACACTGAAGATAACAAGTTGTGAGCTACTTGTTTCATAATCATGTAACTATCAAGAGTTTGTTTTTTTTGTTCATCACAGATTGTTTGTGAATACAATCGAGGTATTTTTGGGATAGTATGACCAATATTTGATGATATTTTTCAGATCATGGGATGACAGGGATGGAATGATAGAGATTTTCTAATCTTTTCCATTTCAAAGGTCTTCAATGGAAATGAAGATAGAGGTGTTGATCACATTATTGATCCAGGGATATTGGGGATATGTAGATAAACCATAGTTGATAATCACATAAAGGGATTACCTTGGTTTGGGAAAAGAAATAATTTCATGAAATTAAAAATCAATGTGCTTTATCTTATTTTATTGGATACCCTTATCTTTGGGATAAAATAATTGTATTCAATTACATATATTTAACTTCTGCTACTATTGTACTAGAAATTGAATCTCTTTTATAATTAAATTTCAATTCTATTTTCAGTTCATTATAATTAATCTAATTATGAATCTTTTTTACTATATTGTGATTATGATTTTTTTATTATGATTAAATCAATTACTCTCATTATTATTTTATTTTTTCCAGAGTAGAATTAATTATTTTGTAACCTATGACCTATAAAAATATTAGAATCAACCTGATTATGTTATCTTTAATATCAGATCGATGGTCCAGTATATTTATCATTATTATTGGATTTTGGAATTCAATTATTTTAAGTTATTTAAAAATAATTTATTTTTGAGGTTAAAAACAAAAGTTTTGAAATATAGAATTCACTCCCCTCTGGTATTTTCCCATTTTTATATAAATTTTAATCCAATAATTTGTATCAGAATCAAGTATCTGTATTATTGATACTCACATCTGGTATCATAGAAAAATTCCAGTTTTATTACTTTTTTTATTTTACTACTTTTTTTATACATGTTGGTTATGAACTTTTTATTTAAATACATACTACACTGATGTGTTCTATGGAAAATATTTTTGTATTTTTGAAAATATGGAAGGATTAAATATTTGATCAAATAAAAATAGTAATCCAAATAGATCACCTATTTTTTATATTGATGATTTTTAATATTGGGGATATAATATTAATAAATTTGTTATAAACAAATGAGTTGAAATTTTTTTCAGGTTAACTGTAGATTAAATGATTCTTGATAAGGAAGTGAAAACTTTTAAAAATCAGGATACGAAAGAGTATAAATTGAATTTTAATCTATGAAATTACTAATTATGTTCTATGAAAATAAGTATATATTATCATATTAAACTTGTGACGCTACAAACAGTATTTGTAAGTAGTTATCAATTATAAATTTTTTATCTACAAAATTTGTTAAAACTAGAAGATCAACGTTTAGAGAATAATATCAAGCTTTAGAATTTCCATATCATGATCTTGTTGAAAAGTAAAAAAAAATTGACAATAATCAATAGTTTACAATCAATTGGAGATAATCTTTTGGATGTCGAAATACTTGTTGAAAAGATTACTATTATTGTTCCCAATGAGTTGGAATCTAAAAAATCAAATATTGAAAAGTTAAGGAAGACCAAAATGCATACCCTTGATGATTTATTTGGAACTCTATTACAATATGATGGAATATTGAAAATATATGCAAATAAAGTGTAAATGAAGAATGGAGGTAGTGATTTCAATACTACTACAATTACTACCAAATATCTAACAGGAGAACATGCTATCAAATCTTCTAGAAAGAAAAATATTATCATTCATTTTGATTGAAATGATTATGATCATTTTGAAAATGAGTTAAATAATCTTTCTCAAATGATGAATAAGATAGTTAAAAAGAAATATTTTCCATATCCTTACAATAAAAGTAACAAGGATTGATATGATAGATAAGAATCTGAAGTTAATTGTTATGATTTCAAGTGAAAAAGACATATTAGTCCTAATTTTCTTATGTTAAAAAGGAATGAATGAAATAAAATAAAATCAAAAATAAACAATAAATTCTATTAAAATAATAATGGGAAGATGTTTTTTAAATACAATGAATAATGGAGTGCTAGTAGAAGAAATTCAACTGATAATTCATCAGAAAGTGAAAAAAATTTACAAAAGAATATTGGTCTCCATTTCATAATACATTTTTAATGACAATGTCTTATGGAAAAGGTACACACTTATGATTTTTTAATAATCATATTTTTAAATTTAAATTTTCCTGATTAAAAAGTTTTTATTTATTCAGATGAATAATCCTTCTTTGTAGAAGATAATATGTTACCTTATTATGATAAAGTATCTATATTATATTAAAAAATTAAAATGAAAATTAAATAGATAGTAAGAAACCTGAAAAATAAAATTCTATAATAAATGTTGTAATAACAAAAATATCAGATCATTCAAAATATCGTGATATTGAATCATTTAATTTTGACACTATTTCAAAAAAAAATATGAAAAGTCTAATTATAAAAAGATAAGCATTCTAAGGATTCTGAAAATCTATTTATGAGAAAAATATTTTTGAAACAAAACTCACTTCTGAAACAGATTCTTCTAAGGATATAAAAATATTTATCAAACTGGTGTAATATATTTTTTCTTTAAATAAAATTTTTTCAATGTTTACCTATGGAAAGTAACATTTTTAATAAATGATTCAAAAAATTCATCCTCATCTAAATATTTATAGAATGGGTTACTCTCACTCAAAACATATTTTTAATAATAGTTACATTCTTCAAAAAAGAGGACCCTTTTGTACTAAATGTCAAAGTGAAGTTCACTTGAATAAAAAAATTCATTAAAAAAATTCAATCCTTTCTGTTCCATATATCAAATTTTTCAAAAAAAATGGATTCCCTAAAATTTTATTCAGTAACATTTCGAAACCCATAAATTTTTGGGTTCAAAAAATATAATTGTTTTATTTTTAGGAAAATAATGTGAGTACCAAAGAAATACTTTATGGTAAATGGATTGTGTTTATTTCTAAAATCTGACTACTAATAATGAATGATTTTATAATATTATCCAAATGAATGGGGGAAGTGTTATTTTCAGAGATAATGCTCAACGAATGATTTTTGGAATAGTTAACATTGTATTTATTAGAAAATCCCTAATTTCATATGTTTTAGTTGTTAAGGGTACTAAAAACAACCATATAAGAATAATTAAATTATCTGATGAAGGTTTCCTTGTTAATTTTTGGAAATATAAATGTGTAGTAAACAATTACAAGGATGTGTTCATTCACTATACCCATCAGCATGAGAATGTATACACACTTCACTTAGAAGACCTTAGAAGGCCAGAATTAGCTCATCTTAGTGAAATGGAAGATTAGTATTGGTTATGTCATAGATATTTTTGGAAATTTTAACCTTATTAAATTATGTAAATTGACTAAGAAAAGACTACATTAGGATATACGACAACATATATTTGATTCTTCTAAAACTCATTGACCCTTGTCAATATGGAAAGAAACGGAATTCAAGATTAAAATATATTAGGTAAGTCCCAAAAAATAATTCTTTGTAGTTATTTCACATGGACTTATTAAGTCTTACACATGAATAACGTATTGGAGGTATGTACTATGTATTTTTTTCAGTTAATGATTATACAACATATTCATTGGTATATTTTCTAGAAAAAAATAAGATGCCAGTTTATTTTAAAAATTTTATATCCAAGGATGAAAATTCGAAAAATCATAATATCATAACTACTAATAGTTCTCATGGTGGAGAATATTTAAATTGTAATTTTGTAACTTTCTATATTAAGAAATGGATTAGTCATAAATTATTATCTCCAAAAACTCCTCAGAAAAATGGTTTTATTGAAAGAAAAAACATATTATTCAAGAAATAATATGAACCATGTTGAGTGAATACTATATCGCTATTCATTTTTGGGATGAAACATTAATTACTACATTCTATACTATAAATTTTGCTTTAATTTGACCACTTCGTAATAAAACACATTAAGAGTAATGAACATGCCAAAAACAAAATTTTTCATACTTCAATGTATTTGGATGAAAAGTAATCACCTTGAATATATAATATAATTTACATAAATTCAACAAAAATCCGATGATGTAATATTATTAGGCTATTCCATAACATCTAAGCAATATATAATTTTTAAAAAAAACTCTTGTACTGCTGAGGAAAGAGTACATTTCAAATTTGTTGAAACCGATCCATTTAATTTTAAACAGTCCCAGTTAACATCTTCTGAAGTGTTCTCCAAAAGAAATTATCAACCTTTGATAGAATATTCTTCTAATAAGGAGAATACTAAATCATATTTTTTGAATTATTCACTCTAGAAGACTTCCTATATTATGTTAATGAACTAGTTTTACATGATTAATTTCAGTTTTTTTATTAAGAATCATCATATCGACCGAATCATTAGTGATGTAAATAATCCTACAAGGACTATATGTTCTTTGTGAAATGAAGTAGAACCTATATCATTTCTTTCTCAATCTGAACTTGAAAGACCTGATGAAGCTTTAGGTGATAAATATTGGATTAACATTTTACAAGATGAACTAAATAAATTTGAAAAGAAAAAAAGTCTGGACCTTGGTTGAAATACCAAAAGAAACCTCTATAATATTAGTAAAATGTGTATTCATAAACAAATGTGATGAAAATGGAGTCATGGTATGAAATAAATAATTATTTTTTCTAAAAAATATAGTCAAAAAGGGGGAATAGATTACGAAGAAACCTATGCTTCAGTAGCTAGACACAAATCTATTAACATTATATTATCCTTTGCATCATTATTTAATTTTCAACTTTTACAAATGTATGTGAAGTGTGGTATCCTTAACGTATATGTTCAATAGTAATTTTTTTTGAACAACCTCCTGGTTTAGAGGATACAAAACATCTTGAATATGTTTTTGAACCTAAAAAAAGATCTATATGGATTAACCAAGCCCCTAAAGACTATTATAATAGATTAATAAGAATTTTGTTACAAAAAATTTATTTAAGTGAACTACTAATCCATATCATTTCATAAATAAATAAATTAATGTTTTTTTATAAAATTTATGTTGATTACATTATATTTGGAGGAACTAATAAATATTTAATATATTCCTTTCCAAACCTTATGCAATTTGAGATTGATATTAGTATCATGGGTGAGTTAGCATTATTTCTTGATTTTCAAATTTCACAAAAACTAGAAGGTACTTATATATGTCAAAAAAATAATATTGAAGAACTTATTAATAATTATGGATATGAAAATAATAAATGTTTTGGTATTCTAATTTGTACCACATATATACATGACCTTGATGAATCTAGGCAACCAATTAATCGAGAAACTTTTAGATGTATGACAGTATGTTTACTATATATAATAGGTAGTCATCCCGACAAAAAAATTTCTATATTATTATGTGAGAGATATCAATAAAATCCAAATGAATCTCATTCAAAATATTTAAAAATAATTTTTCAGTATATAATGTGAACTATGGATTTGTAATTTTTTTATACTTCTACATATGATTTTGAATTATAATTATTTTTAAATTCCGAATTTGGTGGTTTTAGAATGGATCAAAAAAATTACATCCAAAACAATTAATTTCATAGGTGATTCATTATTTTCTTTTTCTTTTCAAAAAAAGAAACTCAATTGAACTCTCCAATACTAAATCCAAATATGTGGAAACTAGATGTTGTTATGCTCAAGTATTGTGGATGTAACACACAATCATGGTTTATGGAATGAGTTTTACCAATACTTAAATACTATATGATAACATTAGTGTAGTATCTTTATGTAAAACCCCTTCACATATCTCTACTAAAAAAAGTATATATTATTCATCACATTATCAATGATAAGACACTTATAAGAGATATCATTTTACAATTTATCGGTAAGTAAAAAAAACTAATAATTTTAGAAAATCATTATCTTCTGATAGATTTGAATACATTAAATAGAATCTATGAATGATCAATATAAATTAATAATTCATATCTCTTTTTTGTCTAAACCACCTTCTTACATTCAGTAACACCTTTTCAAAGGGGGAGTAAATATTTTTGTTCTCATATAAAAGTTATCGTACTCATAATTTTTTTACTCATAAGATTTTTAATAGTCATAATAGTTTTTTTACGTTTCTCATTTTTCATACTCATAAAATTTTTAATACTCCTAAAATTTTTCATACATATAAAATATTTCATACTTAAACAATATTTTATACATATATAATTCATCAAACAAAATAATTTTTCGTGAACATAAATTATTTCATACTCATAAAAATTTTCGTACCTATAAAATTTTTCATACATAAAATATTTTTTGTAAAAAATATTTTTATACTAATATTATTTATACTCATTATATTTTTACATACGGAATTTTTTTTTTAGATTACAAATCAATTGATATTAATAAATTTATCTTGAAACTCATAATGTTTTTATTTTTTACTGTAAACTTTCACAATTAAATCATGTTTTTGAATATTTCATTTTTTTAATCCTTATCATATTCATCTGGAATACGAAAAAAAATTTAAATAAAAAACCTCAAGAGTTCATTTGTTTTTAACTATCATGTCACTTTGAAGAAGCATGAGCATTAGAATCTCAATGGTCATCTTCCATGACCTATATAAAGGGACCCACCCTACACAATCCCATATCATTTTTTCTCATATTTTTACCAAAGCTATGCCTCACTTCAAGTATCCATGTCTATATGTTTTCATTTTAAGAATAATATATCATGCTCACGTCATAATCAATGAAATATTTTCCCAATTCAATGGCTCCGAAATATTTCTCAACCATGCCCATCATTAGGGAAAGGTTAGTAAGAAAATAATTTTATGAGAAATATAAGTTTTATTTGAAATTAATTATCAAATTTCAAGTATGTGAATTTATTTTGTATAAAATCCCATGTCTAATAAAGAACTCATTCATGTTGATGATGTTCAAGAGTATTATAATATTGTTGTAATTAGTGGTGATTTGAAGTTATCATTTTATATGTATGAAAATAATTATAGCCTATCTGTAGATAAAGTAGCTCATCTTTTTGGAATACCCACTAAAGAAGATTCATTTTATCCTTCTCATATGAATAGAAAAGATAAATGGAATTGTAATCAAAAAAGAGATGAGGAATCAATTTTTGATATTCATGAGGAAAAAAGAAAAACCACTCATATTTCTTCAAATAATTGTCTTACTTTCCTTTGGATTCAAGGGTTTGGTATACCTTGAAACGGTGATAGGGAAACCATAAAAGTATCAGATATTTTAATTCTAAATTATTTGGTTAAAATGATGAAGCTGAATTTGATGGGTTGCATTATTCAAACCATAAAAACCAAAAATATAATTCCATCAAATCGTATGTGATTATTTTTCCTTGAATCATTATCTATTTTTTTATAAAATATTATAATTTTGTATTGTTGTAAAAAACTATTCACAAAAGAAAATAAATGTTTCGTATATCGGTTATGATATAATTAAAAGTTTGTAATTTTATTTTGATTCTGAATCAATGAAATGTGTGAAATAAGATGAAGTTGAACCCTCAAAATAAGTCATTGGAGGAAGTCATTATTTTTTAAGGAATAAGTGAAAATTGTCTATGAGAAACAAAATAAATCCAAGTCTATTTCATCTTTATAGTCAAAGAGTCAGATAAATTATACATAATAAATTGATGTTCAATGGACAAGAATCCAAGACAAATGAAAAAAAGAGAACCATGGTTATGTATTATCTCTAACGAATCTCTACTCATAAAAATTTATACTAAAGAATCCTTTGTATAAGAAGAGAAGAAAATGAATTAGAGAAGAATAAATTGTGTGGTATTTTATCTTGAATATTTTTTAAGGGTATTGAAAATTCTTTTGAAGGAATCATCATGAGGGAACCCGTTAAAAAAGAATTAATTTCTCCCACTTTCATTGACAAATAAAAAGAAAAAAAATTATTGTTGATGATTCAGCTATACCAATGGATTATTAAAAAAACTCACAAAAGTAAAATATGATAGTAAAATGAGAGATGTAATTGGGTATTTTTTTTAAATGAAATATATAAATTAATATGAATAAAGGTAGGAAAAATAAAAAGTTAAAATGTAATAAGATGAAAAATATGATGTTTACAATGAAAAAAAGTTTTCCAGAAACAAAAATCTCATTCTAATAGTTTACCAGTGATACCCTCAAAAGAGACATCATGAAAATTAGAATATCTACGAGTTGAGACTTTAATAAAAGATTCTCAGAGAACCCAATCTGTTAAAGTCATCAAAATTTTCGATATTGAGAAAGAGACTAAGGCTAATGAAAATTGTAACTAGGATATAGAAGATGATGATGTTAGAACTAATTATGGGGAAAATATGGATTTTTTGGAAGACAGTAACATTGAAAACACAATATCATTAAAAGGATGTAATTATATTGATCGGTCCCCAAATAGAATTGAAAGGTTCCTTCCATATTTCACAGGAATTGAATGAATGATTTAGTTTGTTACGGAAAACCAAAACAAAATATCAAATTCCATCCGAAGTTATAAAAACCGACTAATCCTAAATGAAGATGATTTCAATGTATTTGAGAAATGTACTCATGAACACCAAAAGGTCTTCAAAAAAGTGTTAATGTTGTCTCATAATGATGATTCAAATATCAAGGAACATTATGACTCCACTAAATATATAAAGAGGATTTAAAATGATATTTAAACATCCTTCAATGTGTTAGTAAGTGAAACATCTTGGAAAGTTAGGCTCTTAAAAAATTAAAGAACCTTAAAAGATACTTAGTGAGTAAAAATTCAGGAATTAAATGGGAAGTTTAATCACATCTCATTTGAAATTAATATTTTGAATAATTAAAAGGATGAAATAATTGATTTGAAGAATAAAATTGTCTAGTTGAATAAAAATATTGAAATACAATAATGTATATGTAAGGACATGGGGGAAAGGATTTCACTACAAGATGAAAGATTTTATCACTAGGAATAGAAAATCAAATCCTAGAGAGATATGCTTTGTACTCTAGAAAAGATGATTCAATATCAAGAAGAGTTGAATCAAAAACAGGATCATTTATTTTTATACTAGGAATGGAAGCTTCAAACTCATTAGAAAATTCATGAAAAGATGAATGATGATATAATAGAGTTCAATAAAATGAAGAAATTTTTTTAGGCCTCATAGAGAAGGAGAAGAAATATTTTTTAACTATTTATGTATTTTCGTAAAAATTAAAATGATTTTTTTTCAAATATATATAGTAAGATTCAATGTTTTCTAGGTCTTTTGGACAATTTTTCTTTCATTTATTCTAGATGATAAAATTCATTATTAATTTGTATATCTTGTTTATCTAACACCTTTTAAAGTATTATAAGACATTCCCTATACCTTTTTGTAAATTAAAATGTGGTATAATGATATATTTAAGGGGGGAATAATATATATAGAAGTTTAATACATAACTCATGGAGGTAATATTTTTCTAAAAGAATAAGAAAATGATCCTTACGTAATTATTTATCCTATGGGGGAGTTAGTTGTATTAAATATAATATTCATAAGTGTTTTAAAAACACAAGGGGAGATAAATATAATTTTTTAATTCTAAATAAAAAATGATTTTTTAAAAAAATTTGACATATGTCATACAAAGTAATTTTATATTTTATGTCTTGGGGTTTTTTATTTTTAAAATGGGGGAGATAGTTGAGTACCAAGTCACTTTTTGTCTTTCCTATTCCTTTTCTTTTGGAATTACAAAACTCTTTCTTAAATACCTAATTACTAACTCTTTGATTTCGAAGTTATATTAATAATATTTGTATCATTCTTGATTTAATTTTTTTGTTTTATGAAAATAAATTCTTATTTATTTATTATGATTTCCATAATGAATACGATAAAAACATACTAATGGAAATTATAGTAATGACTCATTCCATGATTATTATAATGAGACTAGATATCATATATATTATAAAAATATAATAATACACATACCGTACTCACATGTATGATTTATATCATACCTATTGTCCAGTCTTTCGTACAGAAAATTTTCAGAATGATTTAATCCTACTAACTCTCGTAATGGAAATCATCAGACTCATTTTTTTATCTTACCCAGAAAATATAATCGTAATGAAATAAAAAATTTAAATAAAAAGAATGTTGTGTATTATATGAAATATAAATGATTCTATCATTTCAGTAATCAAATGACTATTGAATTTCCAGGTTTCCAATTCCCTTTGTTAATTTAGTAGAAAATCTGATCATTGGAGATCAAGATGACCATTGGGATGAATTTCTATAAATAAAAAGTCACACGAATGACCTTCATATATACACATAAAGGAATTCAAGACACTCTGTTAGAGATATGCTAAATTTTTGACATGTAATAACTCTGAATTTAAAAAGTTGTGAACTACTTGTTTCATATAATTTAAACTCTTAAAGCGTTTTTTTTCTTTGTGCAACACAAATTTAATGTGAATAATATCGAAGCATTTTAGGTAAAGAAAGGTCAAACCATTCTGATATTTTTAGTTTCGAGGGCTAACAAGGATAGTAGAACAACATTATGCTGATCTTTTGTGGATAGAGGGATTCTAAGGCTTGGAAGATAGATGTTCATATCACATTCTTAATTGAGGGCTGCTGGTGATCAGAAGACAGGCCAAAGATGATAATTGTATCGAGGGATTAACCTAGTGTGGGTAAGGCATACATTATTGAAATTATATATCATTTGGATATATCCTAGCTTATTAGATACCCATATCTATGGGATAAAAGTTGTGTATTCATTTAATTTTATTTCATTTCCACTACAATTGTTATAGAAATTGGAAATGTTTTTATTAAATTTTCTATTTTGTATTTAGTTTATTATAATTAATCAGACTGTAAAAAAATTATTTTATTATGATTATAATTTATATAATTATAATTAAATAAATTACATTGGTTTTGATACTATATTATATTTTGTAGAATTTATTATTTGGTTACCTTTAACCTATAAAATATTAGAATCAACCTAATTATAATATCCTTAAATTTTGACCTAAGGCCTAGTCCATTTTTCATTATAAGAGACCTTATGAATTCTTTTAGTTTTAATTCCTTCAAACTAAATTTTTTTAATGTTAAAAATGAGTTTTTTAAAATATACAATACACCCCACTCTTGTCGTATTCATCTCTTAATACATTTCAATCAAACAGTGTGAAATGTGCGTTTTTTATACATCCACCATCTCTATAAGACTATATGTTCTCTTACTGTGAAATATTTTTTAATTTTTTTAATTACTATTATTATTTTAAATTACTCCATTTTTTTATTTTTTAATTAAACAAATTATATTGAACTACAATATACCAATAAATGATGGAGCTCAAGTGGAAACTATTCATTTTAGTGGGATTCAATATTTAGGGTTAGTTTGAATCTATAATGTTCAGAATTTATCAATAATTTACTGGAATGTAATTTTACTAGAAATATATAATACTTTTTTTAACCATTGAAATTTTATTTATAGTATTTTGTTACATTCCTTTCATTTACAAAATCTGTATATAATTTTTTTTATTTTTTTTATTTTCAAGAACTTCGTCAATTTTTAGGGTATGTTTTATGTTTTATTTAGATTTTTTTATAGATTATATTTTATAATATTTTAATGATACCAACATAAAATTTAATAATTTTTCTTATTTCATAACTAATTATCATTAAATGCATATAAAATATAAATGGTAACTAAAATAAAAATGAAAATTAAAAAGTGGCTAATCATTTAAAAATATGGGATGGTAAAAATAAATTCTGTAGTTTAACAGACTGAAAACATATACATGAACGATTTCAATCACTCTCTATAGTGGCGACTTATCCCAAAATCGGGTGTGTGAAGGGGATTCTCGTATCGAGATCAACGACCTCTATGTTGGGTGGATTATGATGATCTGGAGAGGGAAAATCATCGAGTGATTGAAGCTTGACTATCGGATTCTCTACATATGCCTGAACGGGAGGACCCGTGAATAAAATGTCATCTTATGCACCTGATCCTTCTCACAACATGGTATTATAAGGACCTACCATCATCACAAGGGGGAACGATATATCATGTGAAGGATCTAAATCAAAATCTAGAGGCATGAGAAATGACCCTGATAAAATCTTGGATAATTTACTCTGATAGAAAACTATTGATATCCTTCCAATACAGATGGATCTCATTCCTCTTGATGCACACCCTGAATAATCATAGACAAGACTCCTAGAGGGATGGCCTCTGCCAATTGAACTGCTGATGCCTCATGTGTAGCTTGATGTGGTCGTCATCGTCATCGTTATTGTGGCTCCTCTGTATCAGCAACTGCTTAAGGATGTTCTTGATTTGGAACCTGCCATCCCCAGGTAAGTACATCTACTCCATTGGTAGGAAACTACACTCCCTAGGGTAGATGATTGAATATAATTTCTAGAACCACATAATAATTTAGCGTCATCCCCTGAACTGTAGAATAAATCACTATCAGGCTTTCAACCTACCCCATATATAGATTAGACTTGTAGATAATATGATGTAATCTATTAAACTATATATAGATTCCAAATAAATTAGACAATAGTTCAATAAAATGTAAGGAAAATTTATTGACATACAATATCCTGAAGCCCTCTATCTTGTTGATTAAGGTACACTATAGGATTCATTCTAAAACATGGATCATACTCGACCTACTGTAAAAGATGGAATCACATATTATAATAAACCTCAATATCAAGCAATGATCATCTACCATAAAGGTGGAGATATTGGGCATCTCATCAACATCATTCAACATCCTACCTCACCATCAGCTTCATTGGATAAATCTCATATGATTATAAAGGTGTAAATGGAATGCACTGAACATAAAAAAACCAGAACATGACTCTATCATGTTGGTGACACTCAATAATTTAAATGAGAATTAGTGCAACTAAAGCCATAGCATCAGGAAGTTCAGAAATGTAGTATATATGTAACTAGTCCAATAAGTCTTAATATGGAATCCATGAAGTATAAAATGACATCAGAGAACTTTTTGAAATTTTCTTAATAAAAACAAAAAAAATAATTATATAGTTAATTTTTTAGTCATTTAATGATTGTATATACTTACCTCATTGGGTAAGATATTTTCCAACATAATTAGGTATACACCCAAATGGTTTTTCAAATTGTTCATTAACTTGTGTGCTTGAATCCACCTTTAAAATGAAACATGTAATGTGATAAATAATATGATATTAATTTCAATACATCTTACTAGCCAAAGAGACCAATAGTGATGAGTGACCATACCAGCGTCCATGCTATGATCCATCACATCTTTAGGTAGTTTCTGAGAAACAAATATAGGGGAGGGGAGGGGATGTGCTCCCATGCCCACATCTAAAAAAAGATGAAGCATCCCTTGAGACTTGTGTGATATGAGCGGCATGCAATTCATATTGCTCTATATGTTTAAGCCTTTCATGCAGATCCCTAGTTGTAGGTCACGTCATAATAAAAATTCTCATGTATCCCTAGATAAATCAATTGCACATGAATACCTGAGTGATCATCACACATTTCCCCCCTAGAAATTCATTAGTTATAGGCACGATCATGATGCATGATAGTATTCTTATAAATGTTATCGGGTAAATGTGAAAAGTGAATATTAATCTACCTCATAGATGTTGACCTATCATCTGTAGCAACATAATCAGAAAAACATATGATTCTTAAAAAACTATGTACAAGATCAGGACAGTTTCAACTCATGGGTGCAATAACTGTATCCAACTATAAATAAATACTAAGTATCACGTCCACAGCCTCAAGGGTGATGGTCATTTCTCCATTAAGAAGGTGTAATGTGTGTGTCACTGGTCTCCATCTCTTAAGGGGAATGTAAAAAAGGCGATGATCATTGAATGTGAAATCAAATACCACAATGTCATGGAATTCAGCATGTCCTAGATACTGTATAATGACACAAGGAGGCAACATGTGATGATGATGGTGTGCTTGAAGCACCATGATTCATCAAACTACATGACCCTCTTCGTAACATGGGAAACATGCCTATCCAGCATGATGAGTAGTATAGTATAATGAATCATATGTAAAAAATGAAATAATTCTTATGTATAAAATTTATATATAACATTATGGTATTTATAATGTTATGAATGTTATAATGTAAGGCATGACATGTTTATTACCATTCATTTATTAATAATTTTTACCAAAATAAAAATGGAATGTCATCATGTTTTTAAAATCATATTAATAATTTTATTTCAGATATGTTTTTAACATTGAAAGAGTTTTTTGTAAGATATGGTTTTATATATTTATATATATAAACATTATTTTTCTTTATTATCTAAATGTTTTTTTGAAAATTGTAAGATTTTTAATTTATATACAATTTTTCAGATGATGGAATGTTTCATTATTATTTTCTCATATAATTTCATTATTGATTAACCATTGAATGTTTTATTATTCTTTCATGGAACCTTAGAGGTTCTTTTTATATTCCTTTTAATGTGAATATGAAACTTTTATTTTTCTTTGAAAGTAAAATTATTCATAAATGTTAGAAAATTATACAAAAAGAAGGATCTTATATTTACAATATATAATTAAAAATATTATAAGATCATATTAGATAAAATACATCATTATAGTTGAGAGTGTGAAACCGATCTTCTAATATTAGGGGATCATTTCTGGTTATGACCTTCTTGATGACACATGCTACATCTATAACAATTCTATTGTTCTTGAGGTCAGTCCATATCATTCTCCATCATGATAAACATTGTTCTCCCCCATTGACTGAGCATGTTTATCTCAATTATCAATATCGAATGGTCTTCCGATATTGGGAAATATAGAGACATCACAATGTTCTTCCATGGTGAAGCATAATAGTTTGCAATTGTTCCCAACCGAAACATTGGATACAAATATTCTTCAAATGATATGTTCATAGAGGCACATTATATGATGTTGTCAGTGCATTGAAACCATAATTCATGAATGATTCCACATTTTCATTTCCTCAATTATAGTAATACCACCATGTTTTCACCAGTTCTACTTGTGATGGGGTCCAAAGACTATGAAACTTTAAATTGAGAGACTTCTTAGAAGAAAAGGCACACTAATAACAAGAATCTTATTCAATGTTCATTTTAATCTCTAATTCAAATTTCTATTTTTACCTTATCCCCGATTGAATCCCATATATGACTAGTGTTTATCTAACAATGAAGTACTTCACACAATGATAAAATGTATCAACAACTAGGAAAGTTATTTATAACATTTCAATCTCTTTCATATCACATTTGATGTACAACAAAATGCTTATAGTCATGCGTTCATACCACCTTCCCTCCTCATATGCCAATGTCCATTTTTATTTTGGAATTTTCATTATATAATCATAGACATCGTGATTATATTTGCATATTTTTTCAAAACATTGTTCAAACCTTCATTGATCGAGATCATATTCATTATATAATTTATCATAGTTTTAATAAATTGTTTATATCTTTACCATGAAATAATAAATCATAACAAATACATTTCATACCCAGACTCATAAATTCCTTCATCATAGGTTTATTATAGATTGTTTTAAACACGTTTCTAGAAATCTGTCTTATGCAGTACCGATGATGTGAAATTGGTGGTGTCTATGTATCACGGTCTGCATTGATTGCCTCATTGATTACATGATACCAATCAGGTATCAAATAGACACCTGAATGTTGGTGAAATGGTTACTTATAAATTCCCAAAACCAACTCTATTATCTGTAATTTGTATTCTTTACAATGGAATATTCAAGAGAAAGAGGTGAACCGTTTCTATATTGGGCTTCTATAATCAACAATATGCCCCAGTATTTTCTCTATAGAAATGTTCCATCAATCTACATGACCCATTATCTGAATGAAAAATGTTAAAATACATGAAAAAATTCATAGAAAACCTGATCAAATTGAACATGTGATGGATCAAGTATGTTTTATTTAAACACATGTTCATTCTTAAAAATCTGAAAGACATTGTGGTCATTTTGTATTAGTATAGCTAGGAATTTTGGCAATATTCAATACGAGTCATCCAAATCACCATAGATCATCACATTTGCATTATGTTTTTCCATCCATTCCATATTAAATTAAATATTGTAAAAATCATTATATCCTCTCCTACAAAAGGACAATAGGAACATCATGGCGGGTCCTAATCATCTTGATGACAATAGATGACAAATATTTATCATCCAATGAAGATCATGTGTTAGTTTTTCCTGAACAAAACTACGAGATACCTTAATATTTTAAATTATCCAACCTCAAAATGAAATGATTGGAAACTCCATTAAGAATAATATACAATAATCCCCAAATTCCTCACAAAGTATGATGTATTTTTTTCATCATGATTTCTAAACAAAATAAATATAGTTCCTCTGAATATGAAATTATTTTGTTTGTTTTTCAATGCAACATTACATGGAAAATCTCTTCAAACATAAAATATTTTATCCTTATCAATAATCCTATTTACTAAAAATCCAGGAAACTCAATTTCTGGTCTGAAAACATTGCAATCAAATTTAGGAAAACATTCCATTTCTTCTAACTATGATGCGTAGATTGGTGGATGAATTATTGTGGGTTGAGGCTACTTTATAACTACTTAATCTCTAGAAACGTATCCCCAACTTTTTCTGTTCTCTCCTCATTAGCACTATTGTCTCCATCAATTCCCTTATTAACAAATAATTTATCAAAATATGGATTTACATGTATATTTGGGAGGTCATATGGGTTTTCCTATTCAACATCATAGGTAGAGCCTAAATTTATTGGCACAAACTCTCTTCAACCACTCTTATATGTCTACATCATTGTAGAGTTTCATGTACTTGTTGTAAAGTAGAAACCCTACCATATAACTCATTCATGGAACTATCTAAAATCCGGGAAAATGCATTTATTACTAATACAAAATACTTATCACAAATCAATAGACAAGATAGGTGTCATACTGTATCCATGAATTGAAAATAGTTATAGCTAATAGGCTTCATCTCTTGGTCATATAACAAAATTAAACATCCCTGAATTATATCTTGAAGATCAAAAAGGGTTATATAATCAAATGTCCAAATAATTTTTTTGTACTATAAGAATATCCTTTCATGGTTTCAATAACCACCCTGATGTATTAGACAAAAGAAAACATCACTCTCTACATCAAAAAAAATCATCAAGATTTTGATAGTGTAAAAAATATTGATAATGAAGTATGGCCATATAATCTCTATAAAACTGAAATTTGGAAAATTATTTATAACCTAATATATATTACTAATGATTCATTATATAAAATATTATAATAAAATAAATAACCAAATATTTTATAATTTGAGGTAAAATGATGATAAAACATAAAATCAGTTTATTTATCAACGATAAAATAATAATTATGATCATATTAAGTGAAATAAAAAATAACAAAACCCATTAAAAACACATAAATTAATTACAATAGATATTAGATACCTTGAAATGTTTTAATAGATGAGAGTTTGGATGAGATGATCATGACTTCAGAAGTGAATTATAATCCAGCTTATTTTCATGTGGTATCTTGGTAAAATCTTCCAATGCGATGTACTTACCTTTCTAATATTAATAATCTATTTGCCTTTTAATGAAATAAACACCATATATGGATATCTATCATTATAAGGAAAAATATTTTAAAAATCAAAAATATATGTACATAAATTTAGAAGATGTTATTAAGATACCACTTTTTAATAAGTGGGATTTTACATCACATTCTAAGTCAAGATCACCTCATCCAAACTATGATCTATTAAAAAAATTCAAGCTATTTATTATGAGTTCTAAATAATTCATTTTTTATTTAATAGGTTTTTTTCTGGTCCATTTCACTTCATAGGATCATAATTTTAATTTTCCATTGATAAATAAACTAATTTGGTGTTATAACTTCTTTTAAACTTGGTTTTCAAAATATTTTATTAATCGTATTGATTATGAGGGTTAACCATATACTCATTCGGAAATTGAAAGTTTAGAATTACATCTTATATCCAAATATAATATACTAATGTTTCATAGTAATATTTTAAATCCTGCTAAATATATTTTTTTTTTATAAAATATGAACCATCTATATAATATCCCTAGAGATTATTAAACTAGGTGTGCTGCAAGGCCTATTGTTGTGCACTAGTTCTAGATCGATTGTAACTAAATTTGGTGTTATAAATTTTTAACCAAATGTACATTTTTTCTATATCCACATCCTCTTTTTTATCCATATAGGGATTCTATTACTTATATAACCATATAAACAATATGATACAAAAATTTTAGAATATTTTCTCATATCATAAAAGATGACACTAATGTTTTTTAGTAAAATTTTGATCATTCCAAACGTTTTTTTCAATGGTTTATACAGAAATTTTGATTCAATTATTCATCAACATTAACAAAAAAGGCATGCAATAAGGGTTGAATCATCTAAATCATATTATTAATGAATCATGTGTGCATTTAAGCCTCTTTTTCATCAAGTTTTTCATCTTTCATACTATATTTATTATATATAAATTCAATGTTAATCATTGGTAAATTATAACTCAATAATTCTTGGATTATTTTTTAATAATTAGTTAATAATTTTTTAATCATTATTTCATCATTAGTTTCACATTATTTAATGATAATATAACCATTAGTTAACCACTAGTTACTAATTAGTCAATCATTACTTAATCATTAGTTAATAATTCTTTAATAATTCAAGATTTAATCATTAATCATTACTTAATCATTATTTAATAAATATTTAATAAATATTTAATTATTCATTATTCATTACTTTATCATTTGTTAATAATTAGTTAATGATTATTTACTAATTACATAATCATTAGGTAATCATTGATTAATCAAACTTTTATTATTCCTTAATCATTCATTAATTATTAAAGAATCATTACTTAATTAATATTTAATCATTATTTATTCATTAGTTAATAATTATTTATTCACCCTTTAATAATTCCATAACAATTATTTAATCAATAATTAATCATTAGTTAATAATTTATTTTAAAAAAATTAATAATTCTTTATTCATTCATTAATCATTCCTTAATCACAAGCTAAAAATTAATTAACAATTCATTAATTAATCCTTATTCATTTCTTAATAATTAGTTAATCGTTTGTAAATCATTCTTTAGTCATTCCATAATCATTAGTTACTCATTATTTAATCATTCATTTATAATTCCTTAATAATTCCTTAATATTTCCTAAATTATTACTAAATCATTCCTAGACCATTCATTAATCATTCTTTAATCATTAAATTATCATTATATAATCACTACTTTTTCATTAGTTAATCATTAGTAGGTCACTCTGTAATCATTACATAATCATTCCTTAATCATTACATATTCATTTTTCAATCATCAGTGAATCATTACATTTACATTACATAATCATTACTTGATTATTCCTTAGTCACTATTTAATCATTACATAATCATTATTTAAAAATATGTTAAGCATAAGTTAATGAATAGTTAATCATTACTAAATCAATATTTAATCAATAGTTAAACACTCTATAATCATTACTTAATCATTCTTTAATCAAAAATTAATTTATGATTAATCCTTACTGATATTAACTTTTATTTATAAAAATATATAACTAAATAAAATACTTAATAAATAAAAAATTTACAACTATCTAAAAAATTAAAATAAATAAATAAATAACATTAAAATAAATAAATAAAAAATATCTCTAAATGATTCTTTGAAGATAATAGAACTTCTTTTATGCCACCAGATCCACCCCACAAAAAGAATGATTCTTCTAGATAGAGGGGTGTGGAATACAGATATTGAAGATACATTTTTAGTTATTAGTTATGGTAGGGTTCTCTTTTATAGACAATCAAGGGAAAGGTGGCAGGTGGTGACGCCTTTTCCTATACATTAGGTGAAAGGCAGTCGACCCCCGCTCTCATTTTCCCTGTCATCGATCATTGTTGATGATAGAAAAAGTAAGAACACCCCAAAAAACATTAAATAAATAGGTAATGTGACAAGGGTCCTTCTTAATTTTTAATATAATATTTATAAATATGACAGAGATTTTTTTAGAAAAATTATGAAAATAATGAAAAAAATAATCACTTTACCCCTTTTACTTTTACTGCGATAATTAATTATTAATATTAGTAGTTATTATTAAAAAAGACAATTAATAGTGACCTTATTATCTAATTTTAATATTCTAATTGAAATTTCTGAAAACAATGTTATCAAATAACTAAATAAATATGGAATAATAATAAAAATAATCATCATCGTTCTGTGGGTTATAAAGTGACACGTGAGATCAATTACACTTGCATCATCCAACATCAAACTGTCTTCACGCCTTATACCATCATCTAGAACATAAAGGATATACTCTATGTACCATGAAATATGATATAGTTCATTCGGAAACTAGGTGTAGTCTCTACCAATTAGAAAATACTTACAGTTCATATATAAGACAAGAGATTATTCTCGCCACTGCGAAACAAGTCACCACATCTGAAAACCTAGAGTCATACCTACACCTAACTAGCAATCAAATCATCATAAAACTCACATGATTTATTGAACCCTATCCAAAAATAAGTATAATAATTTGTAAACTCATTTAATTTCCCAAATCATGATAGTAAAAATAATTACCTCATCTAGACTATTAGGGGTCTACCACACGATACTAACAAACAGGTATCATCATTAGAAAATTCATGGGCCTTCCACACCCTTCTAGGAAATATATCCAAATTCAAGGAATATATATCTCATATATAAATCAACATACATCATCCACACATAAGATATCCATATTCCTAAACCTATTTGAAATCATATATGCTTTCTTCTCAATCAAACAACCTATACTTGTCTCTCACGGCCTACTAGCACCTCTAAGTGCATCCCATTATCTTTTTAGCCTCACTGGTTGGCCTCCTCAAGGACATCCTCATCATTGAATCATGTCATTCCAACTCCATTATCACTCCCATACAACCAACATAGGAATTATCTTGGGTCCTTTTGAAACATCACAGTCCCTATGTCCATGCTATATTATCCTATTGACACTCATTATTAATGGTGGCACATGAGATAGATGATACCTACACTATTCACAAACCCACCTCAAGGATTAATGTATCACTAGGTAAAAAACCATGTTCCCTTATATCACATTAATACCCATGAATCCAACATTTGAAACTATTTCCCAATCACATCGTCAGACCCAAGAATGTTAGATAAAGGGAATGGAATCCCTCAATATCTTAATAATCATAATAAGATACCACTAGCCTAATTAATAGTATAATACTAGTAAGATATCATAATTACCATCTCTCTTCAAAAGGAATCTATGCCATCACACTCTTTCAATTTATCCGTCACTCCTACATAGGGTATACCCACCTATTCACTCATATTCCCATGGGGTAGAAACACTCTCCCCTCTCCCTAATAATCATTAATGTATACTATAAGTTATATTAAAGTCCATATACAGCCTATATCTAATCCAATCATTCCCTATTATCACTCAACCCTAATTTATTGAAAGGTGTAAATCTATCTTTGTACCTCTTTGTTTAATAATTTCATTTACACACCTCTATGTTCCCTATATCTCATGTAATACAGTTTATGATCAATCCCTCGACATTCGATGACTATTCCATCAAGACAATTCTCAATGGCATATTACGATGCTTGAAAGATTCACTTAATCAAGGACATTAATTTAAAAAAAATCAAAAAAAATTCACTCTATCACATTGGATAGACTACATATCATGTGGTATATAAAAAAAATCCCTAAACCATAGGGTGATATTCTAGGACGACCTAAATGATATAAAGTTATTTTACTTAAAACATCATGAACACTCTCTCTTTAGCTCATCAAAGTTCATCTGGTCATCACCCATCAACATGAGGACTTATCAAAAACCAAAAAATATATAATAAAATTAACTATAAAAATTTATATTTAGTTGGTCAATTAAAATTAAATAGATAAATGTCTTAAAATATCACTAAGAAACATTTGCTTCCCAATACCTTCAGCAACTAGGTAAAGTCCACACCCGACACACTAATAAACCTAAGACAAACAAATCACCAATTTATATTCCGAATAAATGGTCTAATTTCATATAATTTAAGAACCCCCACCCCAAATTTATAATATGAGATAGCATTATTGAAATTACAAGTAATGATGTTATATTATCCTCTAGGATTTCTTCAAGCCACATAGCGTAAAATATACATAATTCTAAAATGATTTCGCTGTGTTATTTGGAAATGATCTCCAAAACCCATAATGAAATTTTAATAGATGTCACTAATATGGAGGAGTAATAATAGATGTAGAAACATAACATTACACCATAAACCATCATCAAAATACATTCAGCATCATCCTTATTAAGGGGGAACAATTTAAAAGAGAGTGGGAGAGGATTTGGTTGTCCCAACCATGTGAAAGTGAGAATGGAGGGAGCATATGGGTTAATTTTTAGATAGGGAAATTGTATTATTATAAATTTTATTGAAATCCTGACACATGTATGATTTACCAACCCATCATCCTACCATGCAGATCATACTATGGTGAAACACAACCCTTTACACAATTTAGTCATATAGATTTTCAATCCAAGAACCATGTGTTAAACTAATCCTATAATAACATTTTTAGGGTCTTCGTGATTTCCTCACAACAAAATAATAATCGTTCACTAACACTTAAGGTAAAAAAACCCACACAGTTTACTCTTATGATTTCCCATTATCATGTGGTAACTATGTGGTTGGATAAATCCATTTAAAAACTAAAGACATCAATATAAAGCCCCGAAACATCACCCAATAACATAAAACACATCATTTTCCTCGATCTTTATCCAAAATATTTTCCTGAGATTCCTTAACTCTCAAAATCCTAATCAAAAAAAAATTCTCAAAAGACCCCTACTCCGAAGCTAAAATTCAAATTCCTTATAAATTTAAAATTCTTACTGAATATGTGGGTCATCACAAACATGAAATCAATCCAAAAAAATGTGGTTCCAACATGAATTAGAGCATATGTTATCTATATAAAAGTAAAATTTTAGCTCAAAATTTGAATCACATACTCAAAATAAATAAAACACAAATGGTTTTTTTATACAATAGGGAAATTATTTGTGATTTATTTGTGATGAGTAAGAATCAAGAACTTTTCAATCTAACCAAACATGTATCTAATATGAATAAAAGTGGTAATTTTCATTTAAAGATGATATTTTCATTCAGAATGTGTGTTATATACTCAAAACTATGAGAACATTATATGGTTGTATTAACACATTATGAAAATGTTCTTTGATTAATTTTTGATGTGTAGGAATTAAACACCCATAATTTTAATATATGGTGTGGATGGTACCACTACTAGTGTGTATATTAATTTAAAATCCATATTTTAATTCAAAACATGTATCACATACTAAAAACGGAGAAAAAAACCATATTGTCTTGATAATTTATGTCAGTGACTCTTGATTTTATTTTGGCATATATAAGTCAACAATATGTCAATGTGACCCATGGTGTGACTTGTATGATTAAAAGTGTTTTTTTCATTAAAAATTGTATTTTAGTTCAAAGCAGACAACACATACTAAAGACCAAGAAAACAAAATCTTATTATCTTAATACTTTTAGATAAGTATTTTTAATTCCTTTGTGAAGTGAATCAATTAACTATATATCAATCTGACATATGGTGTGACTGATATGGATAAAAGTAATTTTTTAATTTTATAATGATATTTTCATTCAAAATGTGTTTCAAAAACTCAAAAGGGAGAAAAAACACTCTCATAGTCTTGATAAGTCCAAAAAAAAATTGATTCATTTTTTATGTGTATGAATAAACCACACATCAATCCAACACAATATGTGACCAATATGAATAAACGTGCATGTTTTCATTGAAAAATTTAAGTTTACCTCACAACGTGTGTCACATACTCAATAATGAGGAAACATTATATTATTGTCTTAATAATTTACGAAACAAAACATGACTAAATTATTATTTATTGTAATCTACTATATATGAATTTGACACATGGTGTGTAACAACCCAAAAATTTATGAATAAAATAATCATTATTTTTAATTAAATACCTTCTTTTATTTTATTATATCCAATTAGATTTAAATTGTTGTTATTTATCATTACCATTGGTAATATAGTTTTTTAAAAGTGATCACATAACTAGTATAAATATAGGGTTTTAATAAATCCTTTTGAAACATACAAAGTAAGTGATGGCCTCGGCCAGTAAGATCATTCCCTATGAAGCCCATTTATCATAGCTTCGATGGGAGTAAAAATTTCTGGGATTTTCTCTATTCCAATCCCAAGTAGATAACCAACAACTTATGTATAAGCGAATCTGTTTACGGGAGATGATCATGCACATCAATATCATGACTAAAACCATGTTCATTGAACATCCCCATGAAAGCCCCATCATCATAAACCTTACACATTGGGTGAATTCTTGTTTAATAAATTTATATATATATCATGACCCCATAAATATTATTATTTGAATTATATTTCAATTTAATAATAAATATACTTTCAATCTACTATTGTAACTTTGAAAATTATTTTTAAATCATAAATAGTATTTTTGGATAGTATTTGATATCATTGAAATAATATATTTTGATAATTTAATTTATTTTTTAATATATATTAATTTCAATAAATTATTATGTTTAATTTACTTTAATCATATATAAATAATCAAATAATTTTACGAAGTCAAAAGTAATTTTTATTAATTTTTGAAAACTATTTTTATCAAAACCCATTAATATTCAATACATGACAATTTTTATTTTAAAAGTGAAATTTAACATATTTTGAAAATGATTTAGGTAAAATTAATATTATTTTTGGAATCAGGATGTCAAAAATATCAAATGGTGAATTTTTCATAATATTATGAGATAATCAAATATTTGGGTAAACATTAAATACCGTATAAATATATGTGTTTCGTGAGATAATAATGTCCATATATTAATTTAAAATAATGAGATAAAAGGGATACTCAACCAAATATGTGTTTTAGAATGAAAATAATATTTTTTTATTTATTTGTTTTATTTTATAGTGTCTTAGTAAATCCTCTAAATCATATAACATATTTTAATATTTTATAATAATTTTCCTAAGAGTGTGAATCGCCTCCACAAAATAAAGGGAAATATTTTAATATCATCATCCATAATCATTGTAAAATATTTTTTTACACCCCCCTTGGCCTGAAACTATGGGAAAATCGTTGGGATGTTTTGTGGTTTTAAATATTGTAGTGTGGAGTTTCCAAAACCAAAATAATAAATAATTCTCCCGTGTTTCTTACATAAACCCACCCAATAACCAACTTCCTATTCACTAAAACACCATTAATCTCATCCACACACTTCTCTCTATTCCCTAGAGTCCCTCTAACGTTCCTCCAATCTCCCAAGAGTCCTCTACGTAGTATTTCTGATCACATACCCAATTAAGGATTCCATCCTTTCTTATTTTTATCCAAGTTTCCTTATATTTTTAGAACCTTTAATTTTCAATTAAAATTGATGGGGAATGTTTTTTAACCTTCCCATACTAGCCTTATTATGATTTAATGAGGAGATAACTATTTATCACCTATTACTTCCTCTCGAGTACACTTGTTACCAAGCCGAAATTCTATAAGGGATTTCTCTCTTCTCATTTCCATTCATGCATTTATTTTATACTATGAATCTAAATTCCATTTCATGTGTTGGGATATTAAGTTTCATGAAACCCTTACTATACATTTAATGTATAAATTATTAGATAATCCTTCCTCTCTCATTAAACCATTTTATAAATTTATATTTAATGACGTTAGGATGTCTAAATTGCACCTCGATTTTACATAACAAAATCATCATGTAGTGAAGAACATACCCATTTATCTATCAAGGGTATTTTCATTTATTCTCATGTACATTGGTTGGTTAATTAACGTTATGTATCTTAAATTTATTTTTCTAGGAGTAAATTATTATGTTTGATGAATCCATGTTTTATGATCAATGTGACACACTTATACTTGAAAATGAAATGATTATAAAAGGTGAAACCTGATCATTCACCAATGCATTGTGTGATGTTTAGTATCATGATACACCATGTGAAATAAGGTTTTAATCATGAAAATTCATATGAAATTTCGGTTTAAACATTCTAATTCATCTACAATTGGGGTTTTTTCATTCTAATTCCATGTACAATGAGCCTTGGCTCAGGATAATATCATGTTTTAAGTTGTTTCTACATCTCCATGTAAAAAATAACAAGATATATCATGCCATTATGTTCATTTTACTTTTTCACTCCATTTATATTCCTATTTACTGACATATATCTTCCTCATGTTATTCCAGGATTCATCCCTTATTGAGATTTATATCTCACCCTTTTCATATATATTTCGCTAGGTTATCCCATGTAATTATTATTATAAACGAAGGTTGTGGTCATGTAAAAGCATTTTTCAGTAAATTAGTTATATTTAAAGTTTTAAGATTTATTTTAATCTATATAATTCTAAAAGACAATTTATTAATTGAAATTTTGGTATGGTATTAAGGGTGATCTCATCAAATAAATCATGTATTAATGTGTAATTAGATCAAGGTTGCTATAATTGTTATCAGATCATGGTATAGTTTTTTTGGGGATTAGGAATTGAAAAAATTAGTGAAATCATTATGGATAAGACTAAGTATAAAAAAAAATAACAAAATATTGGTGATTATAGATTAATTTTACTATTGAAGCCATACATCCCTGTCTAGATGCAAATATTTAGAGGTGGCTCAAGAATAGATTTTTCTAGTGGTAAACCCTGAAAACCCCACAATGAGATAGACTCAAATAGGAACTGGATCACGAAAATAGGCCTTACTTTACCCATATTTTGGCACTTAAAAATAATATGCTTTTTAAAATTCATAAGCTTAGTATTAAACATTATTAAGGAATAAAACAATCCGATAAGATTATATGTTAGGAAATAGATCAAAAATAACTAATATCGAAGACAAAAAAATCATAATTTATGTAGATAAATGTAATTTATATGTTTTCCATTAAATTTCATTTCATCCCCCTTTATTTGTTTACTATTTTTAAATACTTACCACCAATTTTCTTTTTAGTCTAGATAATGTCTGGTAATATGAGGATTCGAGCTAACAATTGATGTGAATATCATTATAAAACATGTTCTATTGAGATTCTCAATCTGATGGAAGAGGGAATCACTAACATATTCCTAATACTCTATTAGTTAAATAAATATTTGAATAGAAACCTCGATCAAGAGGAATTTCCAATCCCCTAAAAATAGTTGTAATCGAGAGTTTCATGAGAAGAAGTCCTCTTATTTTCAAAGGATCATTCAATCCATCAATAATAGAACAATGGTTCAATTGCATTGATAATATCTTATACATACTTTAATGTTAAAAACTAATAAGGGTTTTCTATATTCATATCATGTGGAGGGTTAATTTGATCAATGGTGGACATTGATACAAAATATGAAGACAGAAGAAGAGATTTAGGCAATTGAATAGAAGGATTTCTTAGAAATGTTTTTTGATAAATATTTTCCTCTTAACATCTGACATAAGATGGAAAGGGATTTCCATTCCCTAAAGATAAAAATAAATAATATGTTGGGGCATAAAATTAATAATTCACAATACATGCATGTTATTCCTCTGGTTTTTTTGCCACCCCAGAATGTGAGGTGGACTGCTTCTTTGGTGGGCTAAAGTCTAGCCTACGAAAATCCATGGCAATCTATGACTTTGGATGTTGTGAGTAAATATTAAAATGTTCCCTAAAATTAAAAATAAATTTTCTAAAATAATAGTGGTACAATGGGGATATTAATAAAAACGTTCAATAATTCTTGCCAAATGATGGATAAATCCAATGGTTCTTTGAAATTCCATCACCATTCTTGTCAACATTTCGGAAAAAGGCATTCGTAAAATTGCCAAATGGGGTCAATTAAATGGTATTGGAGTGAATGTGAATGGAAACTATACAATAATTTTCAATAAGAGAAACCCCTTAATGTGGAAGAGTACTGAAATTCTCCAGTTGAACCTTAACATGTGTTTCATTCCTACAACTTCAAGGAACCAAGGCTCATTGCAAACCAGTGACCTAATCCAAGGGTTATTGGAGGAAACCAACAACCTCCAAGGCATCAAGGGATATATTTTTCCACAACAACCACTGAAGTCAATACCTACTATGAAGTGGTGACATGTACACTAGTATTTCATTTAATAAAAGTTAACATACATTTTGATTCTGTTTCTAGGAATTCCTTTATCCCAATAAAGTTAGCTCGAATAATCTAAACACCACCACAAGGAATGGAATTGGAGATGTCGATGGAAATAGGAAATGGGGAAATTATAGAATCACAATTATATATCTCCTACCCTATCTCAATTTGTTGATTAAACTTTCCAAAAAACATTATCATACATCCCCTAGTGGAATTTATTGCAATTTTAGGCATTAATTGGATTTACCTATATAAATCTATCATAAAATTACATGGAAAGGAAATCACTCTACATAGTGATAATTAACCTCCAACTCTATAAAAGTTCAAGGATGAGGATGAATCTTATTTAGGACCATCATCTTAAGCATGGATATTACTTCCATATGAGAATGTGTATCTTCCTTAGATAATTGATTCTAAATAAAGAACCATCCTCCAAGACATTTTTTCGTGAGGAAGGTCACTAATGTGTTTCTTAATGAATTTTCCGGTCTTACCCCTAGTAGAGAGGTTGAGTTTTTTTGTATATATTATACCTTGGGTGTTTCAAATTTCCATCACTACATATAAAATGGATTTTTTGGAACTTTAGGATCTAAGGAAATAACTACAGAAGAATTTGGATAAAGGGTTTATCTTCCCAAGTTCTTCACCTTGGGGTGATCCATTCTTCTTCATCGAGATGAACTATGGGTCAATGTGCCTTTGAATGGATTATCATGATCTCAACAAAATCACGATACAGAACACATATCCCTTTCCATGAATTGTTGAATTTTTTTATTAGCTAGGTGGAGCACAATACTTCTCCATGGTGGATCTAAGGTCAGGATATTACCAACTAATGGTTAAGAAGGAGGATATCTTCAAGACTACTTTTCATTTAAGGTACATGAACTATTATTTCATAGTAATGATTTTCGGAATCACTAATACTCCTATAATCTTTATTGACATGATGAATATAGACTTTAGATATTACATTGAGAAATTAGCGGTAGAATTTATAGAACATAATGTAATATACTCTAAATATAAGGAATATCATGTATAGTATCTAAGAAATGCATTGAAAACCTTGGGAATGTATAATTTCTTTTAAAAGTACATCAGGTGTGAGATTGTATTGAGGTAAGACTCATTCATGAGAAATATCATCATAACGAATGTGATATTTGTTGATCCATCCAAGACAAAATCTATTAAGAGATGGTTAAGGTCATCATCTATGACAGAAATCCATAGATTCCATGGTTTATCTATATATTATCATCAATTTATTAGATATTTCTCACGATTTTCCAACCCTTTTACCAAGACAACTCATAAGGGACTCAAGATTTCATGGAATGATGGATGTAAAGAAAGATTCCTGTATTTGAAGAATATTCTTATCACATCCCATGTGCTCATACTACCCAAAACTAGGGATATTTTCATAATCTTCACTAATTATTCAAATAATGGATTGGGATGTGTGTTGATGAAAAATGACAATGTCATTGACTACACATCAAGTCAGTTGTAAATTCATGAGCAAACCTATACCACACATTATCTAGAGTTGGAAGTTGTGATCATTGCATTGAAAATATTGTGGAATTATCTTTTTTGGGATATGTATAAAATATATACATATCCGAAAAGTCTCAAATATATAGTTAAGCAGAAATAGATGAATATGATCCAAAAAAGATATTTTTATCTCATCAAGGATTAAAACTTCTCAATCAATTATCATCATTTGAAATTAAACAAGGAGGACGGTGATCTAAGTTCAAAGACTATATAATTCTATCATTGATGTGAATTAAAAGGGATCCATCCATCATATATTTGATGATGATAGACCTGGAAATTGTAAATAAAGGAAAATAATCAATCCTTTCACAACTGATTTCCCAACCATCTCTTTTGGAATGGATAAAGTATGCTAAAAAAGATGGTGTAGAAATTTTGAAGAAAGTGGAAACTATCAGGAAAGGGAAATCCTTATAGTTCAACATTAATGAAGAAGGAATGGTGATTTTAGGTCAGGACTATGTGTTCCATCATTTTAAGAGTTAAAGTATGAACTTTTTTATGATGCACATAGTTCAAATTTCAACATTCACCCAGAAACAAAAAAAATTTATCGAGATCTATGATAGTACTATTGGTGGAATAACATGAATAAGGGGATCTCTAAATATATATCAATGAGATTGGTATGTCATCTTGTGAAGGATGAAAGATTTAAGCCTAATGGGATGATGCAACCATTAAATATACCAACATGAAAATGGGAATCCATCACCATGTGATTTATCACCGAACATCCGAAGACCTCAAAAAGAAAAAATGCAATTTGGGTTTTTTGGATCATCCTACAAAGACTACACACATCATTGAAATTTGAGGGAATTTATCACTGGATCAACTGGAATAGATATGCATAAGAAAAGTGGTAAGGTTCCAAGGAGTACCACTATCGATTATGTCTAATCGAGATCTATGATTCACCCCTATGTTCTGGAAGAGTATTCAATATGCTCTGAACAATGAGTTGAACTTTATCACAACTTATCACCCTCAAAGTTATGGCTAATATAAGAAGACTATCTAGATACTTGAGGACATGTTAAGATATTTCTAAATGGACATCAATGGTGTATGGGAATAACATATTCCATTTTTTGAATTCTCATACAAAAATAGTTTCCACTCATGTATCCAAATGGCGCCCTATGATGCCCTTTATGGGAATAGGTGAAGAACATCATCATTTTGGGATGATATTGGGGAAAAACTTCTAGGTCCGGAAATGGTAGAGGAAATGGTAGAGAATGTTTAATCCATTTAGAAACACATCAAAGATACATAAGTCAATAGAAGAGCTATGTGGACAACCATAAACGAGGCATATAGATTGATGTTGGAGACATGTTATTCCTCTTCATATCTCCATGGAATATAATAATGAGAATTTGGAAAAAGGGAAAGCATAGTCCAAGGTACATCGTCCCTTTGGAGATCCTTTATTACATTGATGCAGTGACCTAGCGACTATCACTCCCACCGAACCTATCCAAAATACATGATGTATTCCATGTATAACTCTTTGATAATTACATACCTAACCCATTATATTTACTTAATACAGTTGTGGTATCATTCAATAATGACCTCTCCTACAAGGAAAATCTAGCTAAGATATTAGATCGTAGAGAAATATATCATTGAAATAAAAGGATGCCCCCTTTCACGGTGTTGTGGAAAAACCACATGTTTGAAGAAGAAATAGGAAACAAGATAAAGTGATGTATTAGAGTTACTCACATCTTTTTTAATGTGGTAAAAGGAAATTCCAATGTTAAATTTTTTTAAGGAGGGATTGTTTTAATGACCCAAAAATTTATGAATAAATTTCACTTTATTTTTAATTAAATGTCTTATTTTGTTTTATTATATCTAGTTGGATTAAAATGATCATTATGTATCATTACCATTTATAATAAATTCACTGAAAAATGATCTCATGACTAGTATAAATATAGGGTTTTAATAAATACTTTTCAAAAATAAAAAGAAGGTGATGGCCTCAACTAGCAGGATTGTTACATATAAATCCCATTTATTAGGGATTATGATGGTTATATAATTCCTGTGATTTACTCTAGACCATTCCCATGCCAAGATCCAACAAATTAACCATGGTTGATACTTTTTACAAGATAATTTCATGCTCATTAATATCACAAAAAACCCCATGTTCTTCGAACAACCACGTGAAAGCAAAATTATTTCACACCTTACCCATAGGGTGTATTCTAGTGTACTAAAGTTATATATATAAACACCCTATCATTATGAATATTTACATTTTTTTTAAAGAATAATGAATATACATTCATTCTATTATTTTTAGTTTGTAAATGATTTTTAAATCACAAATATTATTTATGGTTAATATTCATATTCTTTTAAGGAATATACTATGATGAGTTAATGTATCATTGAAACATATAATATATTATAAAAAATGTTATTATGTAATTAATTTTAAAATATATAAATGATCATATAATTTTATGAAGTCCAAAGTATTTTTTATTATGGATTGAAAACAATTTTGGTCAAAACCCATCAATTTTCAATAAATGCCAGTTTTTATTTTCAAAGAGAAAATTAAAATTTTTAGATAATTATTTTTATAAAATGAATATTATTTTGGTAAAAATGATGTCTAAATTATCCAACAATTAAATTTTTATAATTTTCTGAGAGAGTCTAAATTTTGGTAAAAATTAAATACCGTATAAAAATATAATCTGTTTTATGAAATCATAATGACCCGATATTGATCTAAATTTTTTTTATAAAAGTTATATTCGACCAAATATATGTAATAAATTTAATATTATTTTATTTTAGATTTTTTTTCATTTGTATTTTAAAGCATTAGTGAATCCTCCAAGACATATAAAATAATTTCATATTTTAAAAAAAATCATCGAGAGTGTTACTCACCTCCCCATAAGAAAAATATTTTAATATATTTATCCCATGACCCTAAAAACTATTTTTATCACTCCATTTACCTAAAAATAATCAGATCAATCTAAGGTATTGTTTTTGGTTTTGAATATTTTAGTGTGAAGTGTCCAAAACCAAAATAATAAAAAATTCTCCATCCATTCCAATATAAACCCACCCAATCAACCATTCCTCTTCATTCAAACTACCAGAATGGGATCCACTCCATTATATATACTCTATTTAGTCATCCCAAGACACCCCCAAGCTCTTAGTAAGCCCCTCCCAAGCCTTTGGGATCACACATCTAAGTAAGGGATCATTCCATTATCATTTAAATCCAAGTATCCTTATATTGTTACACACTTTTATTTTCAATTAAAAATTATGGGTATGATTTATAACCTCATACATACTATCCATATTAGATTTTAATTACTACATATAACTTTCTCTCTCCTTAATTCTTCCCGTGTACACCTATTACCATGCCAAAATTCCATAAGGGGTTTCTCTCTTCTCATTTCCCTTCAAGAAATTATTTTATAATATACATCTAAATTACATTTAAATGTTTGTATATTATGTTACATGATCCCATTAATATATATTTAAAGTATAAATTTTGATATAACCATTTCCCTCAAATAAACCCATTTTAAAAATTTCTATTTGACATGGTTATGCTGTCGAAATTGGACCACGATTTTCCATGCCAAAATCATCATGTAGTTAATACCAAACACATTTGTCTATCAAGGGTGTCCACCTTTTTTCTCATGTACTTATTGATTTTGGAAATACATTTATGTATTTAAAATTCCATGTTCTTGGAATACATTATGATTTTTAATGAATCCATGTTGTATGATCTTTGTGGCACCCTCACACAAGAAAACAAAGTGATTTGGAAGGGTGCACCCTGATAGTGATCCAATGCATTAGGTAGTATTTAGTATTATGATAATCCATGTGAAATGAGGGTTTACTCATGATAATTCATGAGTAATAAGGTTTTACTCATTAAAATTCATGTGCAATTAGGGTTCACTCATACTAATTCCACATACAATGATCCTTGGATCATGCAAATATCATGTTGTATGTTGTTTCCACAATTCCACATTATGAAAATCATGCTATATCATGTCTTCGTGTTCATGTTTCTTTTTCACTCCATTGATATGACACATGACTAACAAATATTTTCTTCCACTTGTTAATTCATGTTTAATCCCTTACTCCTCTTTATTGATCACCCATTTTTATGAATTTCATCAGGTTATCCCATGTAAGTCTATATACGAAGGAATGTGGTGTTCAGGTAAAAGATGTTTTTAATAAAAAAGGTTGGATTTCATGTTTTATGTTAAATTTTAATGTACCTAATTCATATATACACTACACTTACCTATATTTTGGGGATGTATTATGTGTTATCTCATGTAATAAATCATTTATTAATGTGTAATAAGATCAGGGTTGTTATATGATGTGTCTAATATGACTGAATGTGTGTGTCATAAGTGAAATGTTTGCTAACAATGTGTGTTAGATACTCATAATTGATAAAAAATACATTTATTTCTTTGATACATTACATAAATTATTTTTGATTCATTTTTATGTATAAATAGTAATCACACATCAATATAAAACATGATGTGTTAAAATTGACCAAAAGACCAATTTTCCTATTTAAAATAAATATTTTTGTCTAAAACACATGTCACATTCTCAAAACTAATAAAAATTTATAAGGTTTTAATTATACTTTAGTAAAATAATTTTTTATTCATTTCTGATGGTTACGAACTATCCTTAATTCAATATGACACATGGTAAGGATGGTGTGACAAATAATGTGTGTTTTTCATTTTAAAATGACATTTCATTTCAAAACTCACATCACGTAATGAAAACTAAAAAATCACTCACATTTGATTTATATTATATAAAAATTATTTATGATTCAATTTTTATGAACAGAAATGAATGATGCATCACTCTGACACACAGTGTGGCCAATATGACTGAAACTCTATGTTTTATGTATATAGGTGACATTTTAGATCACAACATACATCACATAGTAAATACAAATAAAAAACCTATATTTTCATTATAATATATGAAAAAATTTATATTATTCATTTTTTGATATATAGTAATCAACCACACATCAACAAAATACACGGTTTGGTAAATATAACATAATATGTGGGTTTTCAATATCAAAGGAACATGTTACCTCCCAACATGAATCACATGGTCAAAACCAAAAAAAAACCTTGAACTATCTTAATACTAAAATAACATGATATATTACTAATTTTTACGTATATAAATTAACTGAAAATCAATCGGACACATGGTGTGGCCATAATAACTAAAACTATATGTTTTTAGATTAAAATTTACATTTTAGTCAAAAATACATGTTTGATACTCAAAACCAATAAAATGGAAGTGTATTCTCTTGATACATTACAAAAATGATACATGTTTCATTTTTTTGTTTTTAAATTAACCCCAAGTCAATCTGACCTATGGTGTGTATGGTATGAATGATTGTTAATGTTTTCTTTTAAATATGGCATTTCAGTTCAAAATGTCCATCACATACTCAAAACAAAAAAAACATGTTATCATGTAACTTTAGATAAAATATCAACAATTAATTTTTGATGTTTTTTAATTTATCACACATCAATCTGACCCATGGTGTGACCAGTATTACTAAATGTTCATGATTTCAATTTAAAGTGGTTTTTTTCAAAACACGGATGACATTCTCAAAACTAAGAAAAAATGATCAGATTTCAATGATAATTTAGAACAATAACTGATTTTTAATTTCACCTAATTATATAATGTGACCACACATCACTTCAATTGTAATTTATAACAGTTTATATGAAAATTTTATTGTAATTTTTTGAATGTGTTTGTATTAATATAACCATTGTTTTTATTATAAGAACATACATATTTTATATAAGGTTGGGTTGTTCATTTGAGAAATCCTTCTATGAGATTTTTGTTTTTGTATTGGTTATAATTTTTTTATTTTTAAATTAATTTTAAATCAATGTAATTATATGGCATTAAAATTTAAAAAATAAATATTTGTAATAGAAAAATGGTGCAATATAAATTTAAAATATTTTTATGATTAATATAATAAATGTACTATAATATAATTTTTTTTATTAGATATCCCAAGGTGTTAAAAATATATATAAAAGCATTTTAAAACCTATGGTATGGGATTTTATCGGTGCTAATGTTAACACTAATAATTTTCACCTTTAACAATGATAATGTTATACCCAATAAAAGGCAATTTTTCAGTTATAATTCTAGTGCTAACAAAGTCACCCTTTATCAGTGCTAAAAGGCATGCAAAAAAAATAAATAATTTATATATTATTTTTATAAATCTAAAAACAAATGCATTTATCATTTTTTTCTCACATTGTGGAAAGATTCATTTTTTGACATTTTTTTTACTTATAAAGGAATCATTCTTTTAAGGGAGCTCATTATATTAGTTATTTTCTAGCATTTATAAAATTTAATCATGTATATAACATATATTATAGACACTAATGCACCGTTTTTAGAATTTATTTGGTTTTATTGAATTCTATTAGCAATATATATACTATGATGATACCTTTTAATTGGTGTCTAGGTTTAAATCCATCATAATTATACATGGTATAGTATCTTACCATGACTATGAAATTTGGAAGACAGTTGTCAAAAAAACATTCCCTAATTATAATCATTAAGAAGATGTCATCATGACACAAAAATAAGTTTTTGTGACTCTAGGTGATACCAAAAGAATTTATATGTAAAAGAAATCCATTTGTGATTCTAAGACAGAATATAGGTCATGGAACATATGATTTGATCAAGCTATTAAAGATTTTGGTTTAATTACAAATGAATATGAGCCATGTATATACAATAGGTTTAGTGGTAATATAGTCGTTATACTAGTATTATATGTTTATAGAATATTAATTATTGGAATTGACATTCCAATCTTACGTTTTTTAAAGAACTATTTGAAAAGGTGTTTCCCAATAAAGTACTAAGGTGAAATATCCTTCATTCTAGGGATCAAGATCAATCATGGAAGATAAAAGAGTCTTCTTAGGTTAAGTCAAAGTACGTAAATTTAATAAAAACTAAAGAGATTTAGTATGTAAAATCCATGAAAATATTAGTTATAGTGTCACATTGTACACATAAATCTATGAAAATGTATCTTCAAACACTATAGAATAACGAGAGAATGAGTATGATCCCATACACTTCAGTGATAGGATCAATCATGTATGTTATGTTATGTACATGACTTGATGTAGAATATTCATTGATCATAGTAGGAATATATCACATATATCAAGATGAACAACATTGGTCAGATGATAAGTCTTTCCCCAAGAATCTTAGAAGAACTAAGGATAATTTATTGGTGTTTGTATGACATGAGAAGCTAGTAATTAAGGGTTATACTGATGTTAGTTATATAACTGATCATGATGATCTTGAATTCATAGTCAGGATATGACTTCTATCTTAACAGATGAGTTTTAAGTTGGAGTAGTTTAAATGATATAGTTGTTTCGAATTATATAATTGATTATATGTATATATTTTTTTAATAAAACCATGGATTTCATTTGGATATGAAATTTTTTCAAGGATCTTATTGTGGTACCTTGAAGTAAATACTCAATCACAATGTATTATGATAATACTGTGGGATCAGGTTATACTAGATAAGCACAAAAGAGGGTGAATTGTGTCTTTTTTAATTTCGTTGAATGATCGTGATCTGTCCATTTATCTTTATATCAATGATTAAGCAGTGTAAAATAAATAGCACAGGACACATGATGTATAGTGGTTTGGGAAACAGAAGGCCCCTAGTCCACTCCACTAATGCTCTACTCCATGATCTTGGTGATTTTCACTATCTGTCCCTCTTATAAACAGACTATTTCCCAACTAAGTATAAGAAGTTGACAACTTTACAATCATAAGTCTAAACAGAGCCTTATGGTTTAAACACATATCTAAATACACAACATATAATGAGAAGTCGAATACTCACAATAAGATAGTATTTTTTTCATTGAAAATACATTCCTAGTTGATCTTCATAATTGCAATAGAATGCAATTGACATTAGATGGATCTTCATCATTAGAAATGAAGATCTTCGGGTAAAATTAGTTTAGAGATGATCCGGTTATAGTAGATCTGGAAAGGTCATTCACAAATTTAATAGTATTTGATGCACAAAATAATATTTGATGTAGATCAATTAATCATCACTCGTTTTTCTTCTTCTTTAGAAAACCGATCTTTTTCGCTCTAGGTAATAGCAGATCTTTAAATATTGATCATCACTTTTTTTTAATAATTCACCTCTTATGTGTAATACAAAAATATATATGTATATATAAAATAAATATGAGTGTTATGCTTTTAAATTTAGATCTACCAGTGTCACTTTTAGAATCGCGATATTCAATGGTTTTAATAGCAGTGTAGTTGTAACTCCCCTGAAAATTGGGCATAAAACGCTCCACTTAAATTCTTCCTTTGAGTCACCAATAAAAGGATTTGAAATAGTTAATGACTCGCTTTAAATTTGGGCTTTTTATCTGGCTTGAAATCATCCTGGTAATCCGCATAAATACAATTGCATTAATGAAGTCATAATTTAATCATCTGACAACAAACATAGGGTTGAAATGCATAGCGTACATTCTCTAAATATAAGGTTCACAAAGTAAGGTTGATCTCAAACGTAAGGTTTATCTCAAATATTTCTCTTAAACTCCCAAAAATACGGTATATAATTCATACTTTTCAATCAAACAAATAGTTATTCATAAAAAGTAAGGTTGATGAACCATACTTTTATCTTTAGCTTTCAAACATATGGTTTTTTATAAATGTAAGGTTGATGAACCATAAATTTAAGAAACAAACTTATCATTCCATACTTACGTAATGATCTTCTTCCATACTTTTCTGATTTCCCAAACATAAGGTTCCTTCCCAATGTTGGGTTTCTTCTAAATGTAAGGTTCCTTCCTCTATACTTTTCTGATAACATATTTTTAATTAGGAATACTTTTTTGATATCTCCTAGAGTAAACACTGCATTCTATCCTTACGCTATGCTTCTCAATGAAAGGAATGAATAGTGTTTCTAGAACACGCTCATGTACTTATCGAATATGTAGAGCCTGAATAGTGTTCCCAGAACAAGATAAAAATGAATTCCGAATACATTAGCAATTAATTCTCGATTTTCAAATACCGAAATATTTCTTCTAGAAATAAGAATATTACGAATATTAAATTCCTAAAATAAACATAAAATAAAATCAGTAGAATAAAAAATAAGGGTATTTGTGAGGATAAAAATCATCATAAAGAGATAGAATATGTTTCTTCAGCATTCTCCCCCTTATTAATAATAAAATTTGGTATTGTTGCTAACAACCAATTACCAACAATCTCCCCCATTTTGATGATCCCAAAACCCATAAAATAACGAATGAAATTTACTAAAAAATTATTTACCTATACTTTTTAATTTTGTAATGATAAATACAATATTTAATTTTGAACATAATTATTTTATTAAAAATTATCATTTTATTATTCAAAGACATAAAAAGTAAAAAAAAATATCCCCCAATAAAAGAGTATGGATATCCATATAACTCCTTAAAATGTAATTTTTTAAAAACATAAAATACAATGTTTTGTTTAACGTAATTTCTACACCTTAAAGGATTATAATAATACTTAACATTTCTCCAGAATTTTTATTAAAAAATATTAAATTAAAATTTTTAATAAATAAAAATATATTAAAATAAAATGTTGTGTTTATTGTAATTTCTCCGCCTTTTTTGATACACAAAATAATGATAGATGAAGGAATATAAAACATTTTAATGTAGCACCGAACTTAAGTAAATGTTATGATAAAGTGTGTATCAGTATGTGAATATGAATTACTTGCATTTCTATCATAGATAGTACAGTAAAACAAATTAAGAAACATGAAAATTTGAAGTAAATAAATTTCATTGATAATACAATTACAAGTATAGTAATGAAAACTAATAGGAATCAAGGTTGGTAAGGGAGTGAGATAGGGTTCATCTCCTCTGAACTATTGCCTTGATCTCTACCAATTGTTCTCTCAATATTCTCATCAATCCATATCCCAACTGGACAATTAGATCTCTTCATTCCTGCGTCAAATGAATATCTTCAATCAGATTAACTCTAAATAACTAATGATTAATTTCTTCCTTCTCCATAAAAAGAGTCATCTTTTCTGTGAACTGATTCATCATAGTTCTAATTCCTGGTTCATTTGAAGTCTATAGATCAACTAGAAACTTATTATTATTTAATAGCACTAACAAAGGATTAATTTTTCACTGTAAGTCTGGATGTCTGTTATTCATATTCTCCATAACCATAGTAATATCCTAAAATATTCTCACTAAATCTGGTGAAGTGCCTAATGTACCGGCCTCACGGGTTCTGAGAGATGAAAATTGTGTCTCTAAAATGGCCAAGGGTAGTGGATCATTGAGGAGTTTTCCCAAAACTCAGTCCTATCATCTATTTTCACCACTTGCGATGGCACCGCATAAGGTTGTACCACATACAATGGTGCTGCCTATAGTGGCACTGCTTTCGGTGGCACCGTGATGGTAGAACCATAACGATCACACCATCACTGTTTCATAATGAAACATTGGCACCTCGAATGATGGCACCGTGAGGGTAGCACCGTGACACTGTCACCGTCAGGGTGCACCATGACCATGGAACCATTACAGTGTCTCAATAAATGGTTTCCCACCCTTGTTCTTTTTATCCAGTTTCTGACTCCTTCTTCTCCTACAATGTTTCTTTTGACATAAAAATGATTTAATTCCCTCTTTTGAATCCTTTTAAGGCCCATAAATGATATCTAAACCCCCCCCATGTTTTGGGTGACCCTTGACTTACCAAAACTTGTGACTTTACCTCAGTGTCACACCCTTTTCCCGTAATTTCCAGTTTCACCCATATTAGTGTTTTCCTCTATTTAAAATAACCTATTATGGCCACCTCTCTAATTTGAATTATTAAATGACAATTTATTACATTGTGTGTAACCACTCAACCACGTGGTGAAACTGCGATCCTCATTTAATGACGTTCAAAATTCAATATCCCATAACTCTTGGATCTCACCTTTTTATTGCACAAGAATTTCTTTTTCTTCTTATTCTTCTTCTTCTTCTGTGTTGGTATCCTTTTCCATCCATGTGCTTTTGGATCCCCCCTTCCCGAGGAAAGTGGTGAACTTGTGCGGGAGATTTTCATCCCACCCATGGAGTCCCCGATGTTCCTCCGCTATAATACGTGCATCCACAATTCATGGCACATGGAGAAAAACATTGGCCATTGATCATCCAAGTAGGGTTATTCCTTTTTCTATCATTACATTGTCTCATGGGGGGTGTTTATTCTTATGTTTCTACAAGTATGGATGAAATAAAACATTAATGAAAATAATAAATGGACAATTATATAATCTTGGGGTGTGTTTAATGATGTTTTTGTACTCTTTTTCAATTTCTTATATGATGGGAATTATATGGATTTATGTCCACAAAAAATTGTGGTCGTTGGTGTTCCTTCTCTGAGCACTAATGAACTGTTTCCTCTGGATAGTTGTGTGATTGAATAGTTGTACGTGTAAATTAGTTAATCACATAATGTTAGTTGATAAAATAAATTTATGGTGAACAAGAATCCATGTGTGATCACCCCGGTTACCTAGATGAAAAAGAAGGAATTAAATGAGCAGTGTGCTAAATTCTAAAAACCCCTCCATTCTCTATTTTGGTGGATGTGTGGTTGTTTTGATGGTTCCTCGTGGGGTGACATGAATGGGGATGGGATCACCTGTTGTGTTTTAGTTGTTGGCTTATGATCTCATGCCCATATGTTGGGGCTTGGTTTGGTTCCAGTACTTTGAGGGATCTCACAGATCCCTTTTGTTGTTGAGGATTTATAGGAGAACCGGGCGTGAATGCTTAAATTTTCACGTTTCTTTTTTCCCTTACATGTATTGTGGATATTCCTGTTAGTTGCTATGTAGTGATGATTTATATAAATTGAATCGCTATAATATGAAAATTGGAATTAGAAAAATGGGGAATCGTTTCCAGGATTCAGTTGTGACTTGGTTACGGGTGTTGTGTGTCTTATGAATGAATAATAATAATGATGTGTTTGCATGAGGTATTTCTGGAACCCCTAGGTTGGGACGATTTCTTATTTACCTATATGTATAATTTAGCTCTTCTGTTTCTTATTCTCTACCCACGCAAGTTGATCACTTTGTGCTGAACACCCCCAATTAATTGGAGAGGGGGTTTTCCCAACACTCCTATGAGTGGCTGTTTATTAGCACCTTTTTCGAACCCTTCCCCAAGTACCCTAAGACTCTTCAGGGAGGATGTGATGGCCTGAGGTCCATTATAACCCATGATTCATTGGGAAGGGTACGTTGTGGTGGTTTTCCCCAGTGTGTGCGGGCAAGTTGTTCCCAAGTGTCTTCGGGATAAGGCCCAGGTGTCTTCGTGTGTGACAATAGTTGTTCTTTATCAGGTGTCCTCGAGCATGGAAATAGTTGTTCTAGCTGAGGTTTCAACAGGCATGGTTATGGGTTGTTGTGACCAATGTGTTTTCGCGTGATATGTAAGGTTGTGGTAGCCCATGTGTGTATGGGTGGGGGATGGTAGTGGTAATGTGGTGAGAGTGACAAGGAAGGTTTGACGTGTATGATGTCTTCAATAACCAGTTGGAAAGTTGTGTGGGGTAACCAAACATCGATGTATTATTACTATAACATTACTTGACTTGTGTTATTTCGAGAGTGTTCCTTGGTATGGTTTGGGTGGATAGTTTTCTTGCTAGGTGCTCTAATTGTCTTCTTTTCTCATGGGGCATTAGAATGCCTCCCCACTTGTGCACAAGAGATTGTGGTTTTCCCTATTGAGTATACCTGTATACTCACCCTATGAATATAAAATTGATTTGAGGATTAAATGAGGACTTCAATGATCATGCAGGACTATACTAGTTCGGATCCTAGGACAATTGTTGTTGCTATTTTCATTTTTTTGTAACTTTTCAAGGGGTTTTTTCTTGTTTTTTTGTAGCAATTTGTTTTGGAAATGCATATGGGAGTGGTTTGCTTTGGATTTACTTTTACCTCTTGTTTTGGTTTTGTTGGGATTTACAATCTTATCTACATATCCTATTAATTAAAAGGGGTAATTCCTTCCAAATTTTGTGTGATTATATAATCGTGGTGCTATTCGCCACTCTGGAAGTCATTGAAGGTGGATCTCGAGGGTAATTATCCCTTCTTCAACATGAAGAAGGCAGGGACTGGATATCTGTTGTCCCTTCCCTCATCTTGATGAATACTGGTCATGACAGAATGGTATCAGAGGCCTATTTGAGAGATAAGATAGAGTCCAGAGTGAGGAAGAGTGAGGATTTCATGGGATGGTAGGGAAACCGTGTTAGGAAATCTTGGTTCATGAAATAGGCCACGGAATATCGGCTATAACATGGGATTTTAGGTCTCCCCATGATCTGATGCAAGGATTATAGACCTACTGAACGACCAAGTGAGGCTACATAGATTTTAGGGTATAGACCCAAGAAAAGGTACATGCACCATAATAACTTATGTTCTTGTGCATATTGGGTATTTTTCGGAATTAAAATAAATAGATTTCTATGAAAATTTTAAAATAATCTTCTGAAATACTCGGGCATAGAAATTATTTCGTTACCCTATAGCTATGGCACTTGGATGACGAACATGAGTAGTGCGGCTGATCGAGACCAGGAGGATGGCTTGGCTGATTGATAGAGGGCTGACCGAGAGGAGGAGGATGATTAGTGGCAGTGGATGCTTTGTGCCTTTCAGCGGTAAAACATCAGGAAGTACGAGGGCATCACCTCAGAAATGGAGACGGAGAGCTGCCTCATGGATATGGTGATAGATTTTGACTTCATCTTGGCTCTGATAGAGTACTGGGATCCACTGGTAGTAAGCTAGATGTGGGGAGCAGTGCGTCAGTGGGGGACTCTCTCTTTTGGGGGGAAGAGGGAGGAAGAGGTTATGTGGTCTAACTTCAAGAAGGAGTTCCGGGAAGAATTACTATATTCCGTGATGAAGGCTAAGAAGAGGCATGAGATTCTCTCCCTCTAGAAGGGGAGCATGTCAGTGAGGCTGTTGGGGATAATGTTCAAGGATATCATTCCTTTTTCTACGTACTTTTCCCAGATGAGGAGTCTCGGGCGAGACTTTTAGAGGAGGCGCTCCGAACATCACTTCAATTCGTCGTTACCCCCTTCACCAAACCGGCATACATGGAGGTCCAGAAGAAGTATGATGTGGTAGAGAGGATGCACACGATGGAAGGTGTGCCACGAGAGGGGATCCAGTTGGGCTCATCAATGGGAAAGACTGTTAACAACAGGCATCCAACGTCATGGCCTTCTAGGTTTTGGAAAGTGGGTAGCAGGGCCGAGCAGTTTTAGTTTCGATCTCCCAGTACTCACTCTTTTCATGTGGGTCAAGGACCGAGTTACATTATCTTTGGCATCCAAGGGCACCATCAGAATTAGTGCCCAGACCGAGTATAGTAGAGTGGCGGGAGGCTAGTAAACCACTCACCTCAGCAGCATCAGTTTCCAGCCAAACCCTTTCAGTAGTAGCAGCTGGAAAAGAGACCACCCGCTCCTTCGATAGAAGATGTTGCGGGATGAGGCTGACATCAGGATGCTCCTCATGGACCTCGACCAGGGCATGGTCAGGAAGGAAGCCTTTATTTGAGGGGAAGTGGAGTTAGTCGTGGGCAGTTACACGCCGTAGAGGCAGCAGGGCCGGATGTAATTCTAGGTATGATCATCTTGTATAATAATCATGTCTATTCCTTGTTCGATACAGGAGATTCACCCTCCATTATTGCACCCAGTCTGGCTCATGCTCTGGTTTTAGATGTTGTGAGACTTCTAGTACCCTTTCTATTTCGTACACCAATTTTAGGTCAGACCGACGTGTTTTATGATTTTTGTGGGTGTAGACTGATGATAGGGCCACATCAATCTAGCATGGATCTTTTACTATTGTAGATACATCCTTATGATGTCATCCTAGGCATCAACCAGATGTTTTATGTAGATGTTGTTATCAACTGTTTCTAAAGAAGAGACATTTTCTCTAATGAGGATGGCTAGCATGTGACTTTCGTTGGTGAGCAGGGTTTCTCGGAAGGCAGTCGGCGAGTGGAGCCCCTTCTTTCCTTGCTTGTTGATATGCCATTACAGTCAGTAGATACAGATATGGTGGAAGTCCTAGGGATCATTAGTGAGTCCATGGACGTCTTCCCTGAAGAAGTGGAGTCTCTACCCCCTTGATTTGATGTTGAATTCGGGATAGACATGTAACCCGGTGCACATCCGATTTCGATGGATCCCTAATTGATGGCGCCATCTAAGCTACAGGGGTTATGAATTCAGATTGATGATGTGATGAAGAAGGTTTTCGTAGGACCATGCGTATCATCATGGGGTGCCCTAGTCGTGTTCATAATGAAGGAACACGATGGTCCCGGTCTGTGCATAGACTTCGAGAGATAGAATCAGGTAATACTCAAGAAATGTTACCCCCTCCCAAGGTTAGTTGACCTTTTTGACTAGTTAATGGGGGATGGATGGTTCTACAAGATCATCGTATGATCATGATATCTCCATTTTAGGGAGAAATATGAAAAAATATTAATTACATCCTTCATTTGCAGATATGGGAACATTGATTTTGTGGTCATACTGGTAAGCATTACGAATGCACCAACTGTGTTTATGGGGCTCATAAACTCCATCATCCAGGAATATCTAGACCTGTTTGTAGTCTTATTTATTGACGACATTCAGATCTACTAAATATCATAGGAGGATCACTTTAATCATCTGATAATGGTTTTAGAGGTCCTACGACACCACCAGATCTACAGAAAATTTTCCAAGTGCAAGTTATAGATGCAAGAAGTGAACTTCCTTGGACACGTGGTGTCCGAGTGGGTAATAGATTGGTACCCATCAAAGATCGATGTGGTAGTTTCATGGGTAACACCCAAGAACTTGGATGAAGTTCATAGTTTCCTAGATCTGGCAGCTTACTATTGAAGGTTCGTTCCCAACTTCTCTCGATTTGAGGCAGGTTTTTCAGCCTTGACCAAGAAATACTAGGCTTTCAAGTGAAGTAGACAGTGTGAGGAAGTCTTCAATTATCTAAAGGGGAAGTTGTTAAGTTCCCCAGTGCTATGGTTTTTAGAAGAAGGAGTGGAGTTTGAGATGTTTTGTGATTCTTATTTAATTGTCCTGGGGTGTGTTCTAATGCAATATCAGGGGTGATCTCCTATTTTTCTAGAAAATTACATCCCCATGAGTGTAACTCTACCACCCATGACTCAGAGCTCATAGCGGTTGTGTTTGAACTAGAGCATTGACAGTATTACCTAATAGGGGAACGTTTTTTGTTCTTCACTGATCACAATTTCTTGAGGTATATCTTCGCCCAGTGGGACCTGAACATGTGGCAGCAGAGGTGAATAAAGTTTCTTCAGGACTACGACTTCAATATTTCCTACACCTTCTAAAAAGGGAAATTTTGGTGGCTTATTCCTCGAGAAGGAAGTCACAGAAGGATGTTGTTCAAGAGTCTTAAAATTCGTGGAAGGCGATGGTGGAGTTGGATTCCCTATAACTGGATGAAAGGGTAGATAATGGTAGGGGTTTTCTGTTTTAGATGAAAGTGACGTCCTCTCTGTTGCAGCAGGTGTAGGAGTCTCAATGGGGAGACATAGAGGGTGAAGTGATGTGCGGTTGTTCTTGCTAGGGAAAAGCCCCGGAAGGATGGTCAGAAGATAGGTAGAATTGGATGATATTTCTTGGGAATTTGTTATTCCCAGTGGAAATGTGCAGGAGAGTTCATGTTGAATTCCACAAATAAGCTCTAGTGGTGCATCCAATAGTTTCCAAGATGTATCAGGGCTTGATGGGTCAGGTTTGGTGGCTGGGGGTGAAACTGGCACTGGTGGAGTTTGTGGTGTGGTTCCGGGTGTGTTGGCCAGTGAAGGATGAACACCCCATTATAGGAGGTCTATTGCATCCATTAGAAGTCCCCGAGTGAATGTGGGATAACATCTCAATGGATTTTTTTTCAACGTACTACACATTGTTCAATGGTGTTGTGATTCCATCTGGGTAGTGGTGGACCAATTGATGTTATTGGCTCACTTCCTAGCAATCATGGAGTTGAGTGTAGTGGATACCCTAGCACAGTGGTACATGTATTGGGTGGTGAGGTTTCATGTAGTTCTGAGGTCCATAATCACTGATCGGGATACCTAGTTTACCTCACGTGTCTGGAAAGGATTTTCACATGCTTTTAGCACCCGACTATGCCTCATCACTTCTAACCACCCCCTGATGGAAGGGAAGACAGAGCGCACCATCCAGACCAAAAAGGATATGCTATGGGCTTGTGTTTTGGACTTTGGGGGTTTTGGGTAGTACACTTGCTTCTGGTAGAGTTTACCTACAACAATAGCTATCACTCTACCATTGGAATGGCTCTGTTCGGAGCTTTGTATGGGAGGATGTGTCTCTCACCCATATGCTGGACAAAGGTCGCAGAAGCAGGTGTTCATGGCCTAGAGGTAGTGAAGTGCACAATGGAGAAGGATTATCTCTTATGGGAGAGGATGAAGGTGGATCCGGACTGACATGAGTCATTTGCTGATAGTGGGAGGAGACCCTTGGATTTTGAGGTCGGGGACCATGGGTTCTGGAAGGTCTCCCCTCGGCGTGGACAATGGAGGTTCGACAGGGGGGTAATCTTTCTCCCAGGTTCGCCGAACCCTTCTAAGTGTTGAGGCTGGTTGACGAAGTGTCTTATCTGCTTGCGCAACCACCTCCTCTACTGAGAGTGCATGATGTCTTCCATGTGTCTCTACTCCATTAGTATCTACGTGTTTATTCACACGTCCTCGACTAAGGAAAGCTGGATATCGAGGATGATGTGATGTTCATAGAACGACCAGTGATGATTGAGGATCGAGAGGTTAAGGTGCTTCATGGATTAACCATTCCTTTGGTTGTGTGTTATGAAGGCATGGCAGCCTTGAGGAGAGTCATGGGAACCTGAGTCATAGATATGCCCCCAGTACCTATAACTTTTTTGAGTTTTGTTTTGTTTTGTTATATACTTATTGTGATGTAGTATATAACCTTGTTATCTATGAGATGAGATTCTCATCTTATTCTATTAATGTTCATGAGAAGTCCTGAATATGGTGTGGGGGAGGCCAGATCCATAATCAAGATGTATTAAAGTGGATGTGGTTAAAATGGTGCGGGTGAGTCACTGCTATCCAAAGTTGATAATATCATGAAATGGAGGAAGGAACTCCCAAATTCATAATACTGGATGGTATGACCAGTGAATGTTTGTGTGGTTACTTGAGCAAGAGGTGTTCCCATATGTTGATGAGGTTTACTCCTTAGAGGTATCATTTGAGTTGGTTGTTCAAACACCACTCTTTTTCTGGGGGTTTGTTTTTAATTCTCAAGGGAGAGAATGCTTTGAGAGTTATCTGATATAACATCCCAAGCAGTGGATCATTGCGGAGTTTTCCAAAAACAAGGTTTCGTCAAATGGTTCCACCGCTTACGGTGGCACCGTGACAGGGGCACCATAACGGTCACACTTTCATTGTTTCACATCGAAATGGTGGCACTGCTTGCAGTGGCACTATGAGGGTGGCACCATGAGGGTGGCACCATGACGGTGGCACTATGAGTGTGCACCATGAGGGTGGAAATGTGACAGTGGATCTGTAACGGTCACACCATAATAGTAGCACACTGAAACAGTGGCACCACTCAAGATGGCACCGTGATTGTGGAACCATTACGGTGTCTCACCAAATGGTGTCTCATCCTTGTTCTTTTTTTCCAATTTCTGACTTCTTCCACTCCTACAACATATCGTTAGATGTAAAAATGATTTAATAACCCCCTTTTGAAGCCTTTTAAGATTCATAAATGATATCTAAAAATCCCCCAAGTTTCGGGAGAACCTTGACATACCAAAACGTGTGGCTTTTCCTCGGTGACACACCCTTTTTACTGTAATTATAGTTTCTCCCATGTTGGTGTTTTCCTCTGTTTAAAAGAAACACTTTATGGCGACCTCTCCAATGGGAATTATTAAATAAAATTTTTTTCTATCATGTATAACCACCCAACCGAGTGGTGAATCCATTACCCACCTTTAAAGATGTTCAAATTTCAATATATTGTAACTATTGGATCTCGCATTTTTATTCCATGGCTACTTCCTCTTCTTCATCTTCTTATTGGCTGGTCTTTTTTCCTTTCATGTGCGTTGCGAGTCCCCCTTTTGGAGGCATGTGTTGTGCTTGTGCTTGAGCTTTTCTTCCCACCCTTGGGGTCCCTGAATTTCCTCCCCGGACGGTTGTGCATCCCAAATTCTTGGCGTGTGGAAAAAACACTTATTTTTTATCATCCAAGTAGGGTTTTTTCCTTCGTCTCTCATTACTGTGTATCATGTGGGGCGGGTATTCTAATGTTTCAATAGGGATGGATGAAATCAAGCCTTAATGAAGATAATAAATGGAATTTTAAAGAATAATAGATTGTTTTTAGTTATGTTAATGTAATATTTTTCAATTTCGTATATGATGTAAATAATATGGTTTTATGTCCACTAAAAAATTGTGGCTTTTGTTGGTCCTCTTTGTGAAATAATAAAACTTGTCCTCTGGATAGTTCTGTGATTGAATTGTTGTACATGGAAATTAGTTAATCATGTATAGTTGGTTGACAAAATGAATGTCCAGTGAACATGAATCCCTGTGTGATCACCCCAGTTAACAATACGATGAATAAGGAATTAAATGAGATGGGTGTTAAAATCTGGAAACCCCACCTTCCACTGTTTTGGTGGATGTGTGGTTGTTCTGTTGGTTCCTCATCGGGTGACATGAATGGGGATGGGATCCCCTTTGTGGTTTAGTTGTTGGATTATGATCTCATGCCCTTATGTTGGGGCTTGGTTTGGTTCCAGTAATTCGAGGGACATCACAGATCCCTTTTCTGGTTGTCTCTTTACAAGAGAATGTGTGTGAATGCTTAAATGGTCACTTTGCTGTTTTTCCTTCCTTGGATTGTTTATATTACTTTTAGTTTCCTGCTAGTGAATATTTATCTAAATGGAATCATTTTAATGTGAAATCAATAATTGGAAAATGGGAAATCATTTCCAGGAATGAGTCGTGTCTTGGTTACGGGAGTTGTGCTTCTTCTGAATGAATAGTAACTATGGTGTTTGTGTATGAGCTGGTTCTAGAACCCCTAGGTAGGAATGAGTGCTTTTTTAAATATGTGTATAATTTATCTCTTATGTTTCTCATTCACACCCCACCCATGTTGTGAACTTCATGCTGAACATCCCCATCTTATGGGGGAGGGTGTTTTTTCCAAAACCCCTATGAGAGGCCTGTTATTAGCTCCATTTCTTCTCACTTCCCCAAGTATCCCAAGACTCATCGGGAATACTATGATGGCCTAAGATAAATTATTGACCATGATTCGTCATGCGATTTACGTTATGGTGGTGGTCCTAGGTTTTTGCAGGAAGGTGGTTCCCAAGTGTCTTTAGGAAGAGGCCAAGGTGTCTTTGGGCATGGCGGTAGTTGTTCTGGCCCATGTGTCTTTGGGGGTTTCAATAGTTTTTCTAGCCCAGGTGTCTTTGGTTAAGGTTATGGGAGGTTGTGGCCCAGGTATTTGTGGGGTAGATGTGAGGTTGTGGTAGCCCATGTGTGTGCGGGCGGGGGGTGGCAGTGGGACTGCGGTGAGAATGGAGGGGAAGGTCTAATGTGAAGGATGTCTTCAATAACCATTGAGAAAGTGGTGTGTGGTACCCAATCATCGATGTATTATTACTATTACATTACATGACTACTGTTGTTTGGGGAGTGTAACTTGGTGAGGTTTGGTTGGATAGTTTCTTTTCTAGGTTCTCTGGTTATCTCCATTTCTCAGGGGGCATTATAATGCCTCCCAACTTGTGCATGAGAGATTTTGGTTTCCCCAACTGAGTATACCTGTATACTCCACCTACATATATAAATTTTTTTCAGGTTTCCAAGAGGACATTGAGGATTGTGTGGGACTGTACTAATTCGTTCCTTGGCACTGTTGTTGTTTCTGATATTCTTTTCTTTGGTACATTTATTTTGGGGTTTTCTTGTACTTTTGTAGCATTTAATATTATACATGCCTATGGGAATGGTTGGCTTTAGGATTTACTTTTACCTCCAGTTTTGGTGTTGTTGGAAGTTATTATCTTTTCTCCCGATCCTATTAAATAAAAAGGGTAATTCCTTCCATCTTATGTGTGATTCTATACCCTCGGTTCTGGTTGCCAATTAGGGACCTATTGAAGGAGGGACTCGGGGGGGGGGGGGGTCATTATATCTTCTTCCACTTCAAGAATGAAGGGTCCAGAAATCTGATGTCTATAATGACCCATACTTTACATACATTGTTAATACTTCGAAATTGAAGCACACTTATTACAACATATGACAAAACCACAAAGGACCGTATAGGTATAGTGTCTTTAGAAACCGGGAAACATAAACAACTGGTTCATAAATCTTCTACAGTGTCTCCCATTTATTTCATCATATCTAGGGTCCCTTTTAGAATATTCTACTTAATATCCATCTTCCTGACCTGGGGAAAAGAAAACATAAAAGGGTGAGCTCCAATGCTCAGCAAGGGAAAATAAAGGAAATAAAAATCATATCATATCTTTATGAAAATCAAAACCTGCAAAAGAGATCATAATATCTTAACATGGAATAAATCATAGAAGTGAAAATGAGATCCCCATAATCATAACATAAAAATTGAAACTTTGTGGCATGCACACATAATCATGGAAAATCATTTCTTGTTAGTCATGACTCATTGCCAAGACTATCTTAGTGGACAAAGTCCCTTTCTGAACCGAGTTCACTCCTCGTTTCAGTCCTGTATCACTGAACCGAAATAACCATCCGTTCCAGCCATGTCTATCTCATGAGATATAAAATCTTTACCCAATGCATTGGAGGGAGATATAGGTCCCACCCATCTTATAATGAATCCTTTCTTATGTGTTCCACATAATCATAAATCATACATCATCGCATAACCCATGTAATAAAAATGGGATTCTTAAACAACATGACATCATAAAACAATTCATATAAGATAAAGGAATTCATAAAAATGTTTCCATCACAACATAATCAAATCCATGTAATAATAGGGATAAAAACAGAACCCTTTATTATCTTAGATGGAAAATAATTTTGATAAAACACTTGAACTCCATTCTTGAGGAAAATATCATTTCTTCTTCAAAAACATTTTTCCTTTCATAACATGTCATACAACTTTAAAATAAAAGAAGTTGATTAAAATAAACTTGAAAACTTTTAAAGGAAGTTTCTTTTAAATAATGTTTTAAAAATCCATTCATGCCGTATAAGTTAAAAAAAACATTCTTCGTACTTTTGTCGGAAAAGTCAAAAAGTACCTCGTACGAAAAACGACAAAAGATTCCTTTCATACATATTTCTAAAAACTCAACGAAGGGTAAAAATAGATTTAAACAATTGTAGGTGGATGGAAATATTACATATTGATGAAACATGGATGTGGATGATAAAATACACCCCAGTAAATACTTACGAATAAACAATCTCGGATAAAAATGAGATTGTGATATTTCCCTTACCTTAGGTCCGATTTGCTTTGTACGTGTCCGAAGCTCCTGTATAATGGTTTAAATAATGTTATTGACTTATTCCAGAATAATACATATTGATATGATATCATATATGGTCATATTATTAGCTTCTTGTTAGTAATATTTCATTGTTACTTGTTACTCGGGTCTTTATAACTTTTTGTTCTTATGCGTGTTTTGTCGAATAAATTCTTATTCTTATCTTTAGGTTATAGATAATTCATTTCCAGAATGGTATTAGTGTAGTATATACCATATTCATTCATTCAATTCATTTATATAATCATTATGAAATGAAGATCATGTAGAACGAGTCGCATCACATCGTGGAGACGGTATTCCGTACGTACGCACGAGTGATGATATCGTTCCTATGATCGTGGAACTGTATTGGAGTATATATATATTATTTCAGTAACAATATTACTTTATAATAATCATAAATAGTTACTCATTACACCATTATACCCATCCTTGTAAAGTGATGGTGGAAAATAGATTACACCATGGCGTGGAGACGGTATTCCGTATGTACGCACGCGCGGTGATTTCATTTTTCCGTAGGATGGATAGAAGGTGAATTAGGGTTGTTTCATATTTGTAATAACATATCAGTATGTAAGTAATACTGATGTTATTACTTTATCATGAAACAACTAAAGAAGAAGAAGTTGAAGAAGAAAGAAACTGAAAAGATCGGTAATGGATATTACCTCTTCTTTGGAACGCCTCTTTGAATCCTCCACTTAAGGAACTAAGATTGGTCTTTGGAGAAGACCAGGACCTCTAGGATTATTCTAGGGAAGTGGAGAGGAGAAAATGTTAGGGTTTGGACGAGCTTGAGTGCTCAAATTGGTGTGAGGAGGAGGGGGAGGAGGTGCCCTTTTATAAGGGAGGAGAGGGGCACCTTAGGAATATCTCAAAATATTATTTTATATTAAAGTCAAAATCGGTTTATAATGGTTCCAAAGGGTCTTATTTCGAAGCTAAAGTGGTTATGGGTCGAAATCCTATCAACCAATAGGATTTAGACAAGTTTATGGTATTATTTTAACCTTATCAATTAGATTTAACTCTAAGTTAATTAATTTAACTTCTACCGTGTCTTTTTGTTTTCTTTCACTATATGGTTAATACACTTACTATAACATGCAAAACGAACCCCAAATTGTTTATTATTAATATATATATCCTTTTCTAAGTCATTTGGCCGAACCTTAGATTTTTTAGGAATAAAATAACAATTAATAATATAATATTTTATTTAAAAACTATTTTGTGTCAATTTTGACACTATTTGATATATGATTTTTGTGAAAGTCATAACAGAATTATATGTTAGAACCAAGTTGTTTAAATCAACATTAATATATCATAGTAACCTAGAAAATTAGTGGAATTCATAAAAAGCCTTAAATTACATTTATTTTGGTATTTATATTATCAATTTTGTCAATATTTCATTAATAAGATAATTACTGCATCATCTTTGTGTCATAAATAAATTAAATTATATGATGTCTAAAAATTACAAATAAAATATCATCATGTAGGAAATATTTTTAGCTTTCTAATGAATATTTACAATTGAATTTATCTTATGTATAACCCTATATTAAAAATGATTTACTTATTAAACTTTGATTTTAACTATTTTAACCCTTCTTTAAATAAATTAATAATAAATGTCATAATCTAATCCAAGTGGGCCTAAATGGTCATATTTTATTCCTAAGTTTGTTTTTGGTCGAATTACACTTGTCCAATAGAATTAGGACATGTGTTAGGGTAATATTAATATCATATTTACCCTTAGTTACCCTATTTACTATTAACCGCGGTAAAAAAAAGTAAAAAGTTACTATTCACCAAAAAATTATTTTTATCTCATTGAACCACATTTTACTTACTGATATCAACCGTGTCTGTCAGATTTTCGAAATTCCACTCACAGAAGCGGTAAAATTAAGTTTTATGCAAAATTCAGTTTTTAACCTACCACTTAGTGGTTTCACTATTCATCAAAAATTGAAAGTTTTCAGAAAAATACCAAAATTTCACCCTAGGCTAATTTCGATATTCTGAGTCCAAAAATGAAGTCCATTTTGAAAAATAAAATTTATAAAATTTCAAAAAGTGGTTATTACTATTCATAACGGCTAGTTTTAATAGCATATTGTTGTTTAGTGAAACTCGGTATTGCGTACGACGCAAGCTATCGAGGAAGGTCACGATTGCGTGTAAAGCAAGCCAAGCAAGTGTTGTGTAGAAAAAGATCCCTTTGATGATTTATATAACATAAAAGTCTCGGGTGTTACAATGTCCCTTTCCTCATCATATTGAAGGCGGGTCGTGAGAGTCTCCTTGAAGGATTTAAACTCCATCAAATAAAAATTAATAATCATTTCTCATTTCAACTTTTCAAATTCATTGAGCATATCTCTATTAAAATTTTCAACTTCCTATTTGGAAACAGTACTAGTTTTCAGTCTTTGAAATTTTAAATGATCCTCTTATAATTCTCTCCTTAGAGCATCATTCTCAGATTCAGCTATTTTCAACATCCTATATAGTTCCTCCATATCTGCATTTACTAAATCAGAGGCACCTTATGCTTGATTCTCAGTTTGATATTGATTCAACAACACTATTGGAAATGATTCAGCATGTGATTTTTCATTTACCCCACCTTGTACAGGTTTCTCAACATATTTTTACTCCGATCCTTTCTTAGACTCATCCACAGAAAAATACTAATTCAATACCTCAGTATGAATCTCAGAAGCTTCCTCTTCCTGGTTTCTAGATGGTGGAGGTTTCCCCTAATGAGAATAATCTGCATTTTCTTTCTACAATACTAGATTCTCCAAATAATTTGACCTTGTTCAACTTCTACTGGTTCAATATGAGTTCATCCCACTTCTTCATCTTCACCAGTCACTGTATCAGCTTCTTTTCCTATTATTGGTTTGGCTTCAGCCTCCACTGCTATCACTATTATATTTTCTGTTTGAGCCTCTTTTTTTGTCACTTTTGATGCCAATATTGTTTTCTCCACTAGAGAAGTAAACTTATCCTGAGCAATTTATTCTTGTAGGATCTCTTCAACTGCTTCTTCTCTCACAAATATAGATCTTAAAAGATCGATAGCTATTGAAACATTAGACGTTACAACATGCTCTTCAATAAGATTAGGATCTCTTTTCCTTTTAATTGAAGTCCTTCCAAATTTCATTCATCAGGTGCGTCCATAGTCTCAAATCTAATTTTTTTTAATACAACACAAACTCTTGATTCTGCTTGTCATTCCTTTGATTTTTCTGGTGGTACATGACCAAGTTTTTCATCCTCTTCAGTCCCTATAGGCTACATATTTCCATTGATTGTGATCTATAAATATCCAACATTTATATATGTACAATACTAGAAGATATTACTATGGTGGCATCTCACCCGAGCTTTCAACAATCTTACCATATCTGTCTTAAAAATAATTTTTGAGATGGGCCTTCCAAATGGTTAAAAATTCATTATTGCCTCAGGTTCGCAATAGTAACTGAGATACCTCATCATGTATCTCATAATATTCAATAGGATATCACTTATTAACAAAAACATTAACTACATATCTGGATAATGAATCTTTTCCATTTCAGACATCCTACGTGCAATACTAGTTTGTACAAACATCATCAATATCTTTAAGTCTAGTTCCAATTCCTTTACGAGCATCTTCCTAATAATAGGTGATCCTAATAGAAACGACATAATAGCATTATATTTATTCACAGTATCGCCAATATTTTTTAATTAAAAATGATAAAATCCATCATGAGGGAGTTAAGAATTCAAGAAATTTCTAGAGATGTGATTTAAAAATATCATTCCTCAATCTTAGAAACAATCAAATCCTCATAAGTTCCTAGACTAAACTATACAAACATAATGAAATGAAAACGTTCTACCACATATAGAATCTTTTTATAATATTCCGTAAATGTAGGTTGTATGTTCTGAAAATATAGGTATTTCCATAGTGTCAGGTTTATCCGATAGATCCATTCTAGATCAATGACTTTTCCTTGAAAAATATTTCTCCCGATCGAGGACTACCTCTTCACAGTGATGGTCTTTAACTCATCGGTTCACTTGGTATTGGCCCTTTCTATTTTAAAACTCATAATTTCTGAAAATGACAATGGTTTCAAAGGTTTAGGTGCAGAAGAGAAGAGCGGTAAAATTTTACGAGGTTCCGATGGGTTATATGAAATTGAACATGTTTGGAATTCGAAACAGTTTCGGACATCCTTGATTCTCGTGTCATTGCACACAATGTAATTATTAAATTATTTAAACCTATAAAAAATAAACAAAAAACAAAAACAAAGTTTAAATAAGTACAAATGAATTTTTATTTTATTCTAAAAACAAATCATTAATGGGAAAATACACTTCATTTAAATATAAATAAACCTAACCCCCACCCCCACCCCCCAATAAAATCAATCCTTGCAGTGGGAAGTGGTTTAGTAAAAATATCAACTAATTGAATTTCATTACATACAAATTCTAAGAATATATCCTTTTTGAGAACATGATCTCTTCGAAAAAGAAGTCGGATATCAATATTCATAGTCCTAGATTGATTATTATGATTTATTGAAATATTTATAGAACTTGTATTATCACATTATATAGGACTATTATTAAAATTTATTCTGAAATCCATAAGTGTGTTCATCCACAAAACATGTGCACAAAAACTTCCAACAGATGCATATTCTTCCTCAGCTATTAACAGGACAACTAAGTGTTACTTCTTACTTGACCATGATACTAAGTATTTTCCGAAAATGTGAAAAGTTCCTGAGGTGCTTTTTCTATCTAATCTACAACTCCCAAAGACTGCATCTGAATATGAAATTAAATTATAATTAGACGTTTGAGGATAGAGAATATATTGAAAGACAGTTCCTTTTAAATAAATAAAAATTATTTGAAAAGTTGTTAAATGGGATTCTTTAGGATTTGATTGATATCTTGCACAAAGACATACTGAATACATTATATCTAGCATGCTAGCAATAAGATATAAAAAACATCCAGTCATACCTCTATACAACTTTTTGTCCACTGATTTCCTTGTTTGATCCAAAACAAGTTTTATATTTGTACACATAGGAGTCGTATATGTATTTTTGTTTTCATGTCCAAATTTATTTAGTAAATAAGTAATATATTTGCTGTGATTCAAAAAATTTCCAAATTTTTTTGGATTAATTTTAAGTCCTAAAAAGAAATTAAATTCTCCCATTATAATCATTTCAGATTTTTTTTGCATTAAATTTGAAAATAAATGATAAAGTGTTTCATTTGTTGATCCAAAAACAACATCTTCAACATAAATTTGATCTAATAAAATATTAGAGTTTACAGTTTAAAAAAAAATTAGATCTGCCATTCCAACAGTAAAAATATTTTTCAATAGAAAAGAACATAATATTTCATACCAAGCTCTAGGTTCTTGATAAAATCATAAATAGATTTTGTATGTTTAAAAACAGAATCTATATTTTGTGAATTTCAAAACTAGTAGGTTTCTCAACATAAAAATCCACCAATAAATAACCATTTAAAATGGCAGACTTAACATCCATCTGAATAATTTAATGTTCAAATGAGATGCATAGACTAAAAGGATTTTAATGGATTCTAATCTAGCTACAGGTGAAAATATATCATCATAATCTATACCTTCTTCTGTATTATATCATTTATCTACTAGTCTTGAATTATTCCTATTTACCATTCCTTGTTCTTCTTGTTTATATCTAAAGTCCCATTTCGTTCCTATAACTTCATAGTTCTGAGGTCTTTCAACTAAGATCCAAACTTCATTTGTTTTGAACTACGTTAGTTTTTCAAGCATTGTTATCATCCAAAATTCATCAACTAAGGATTCTTCTATAGTCTTTAGTTTTTTTGGGATAGAAAGGTAGAAAAATCAACAATATTTACTATGTTCCATCTAGTTTTTATTAATGTGTTTTAGTCTCCTATTACAGTTTCTAAAGGGTGATTCATTAGAGTTCCTGATTGTCTAGAAATTATGAAAATATGTTCATCAGTATCATGTTCTTCTGAACTGTACGGAATTTCTTTTATATCTTTTTCATAATCGTCATTCAGGTTCTTAAGCCTCATGTTATCATTAGAATCAGATTCATCAGTTTTTCATTTTCTGTTCACAAATGGATCAGATTCATCAAATTTCACATGAACTAATTATTTAACAATATTTGACATTTTAATAATAACTCTTTAAGATTTGGATGTAGCAGAATATCCTAATAAAATTCCTTCATTGGACTTTGGATCAAAATTACCAAGATTATACTTGGTTTTTAAGGTGTAAACCTTGCATCCAAAAACATGAAAGTAATTTACATTTTGTTTTATATTATTCCATAGTTTATAGGGTGTCTTTTTGAAAATTGGTCTAATTAATACTCTATTCACTATATAGAAGGCCGCACTTACAGATTCTACCCAAAATTATGTAGGATTATTATATTCATTTAGCATAGTCCTAGCCATTTCATTAATAGTCTTATTTCTCCATTCAGTAATTCCAATTTTTTAGGTGTTCTTGGTGAAAAGAATGTTTGTTAAATACCCATATTTTAGAAAAACGAATTAAATTCCATATTCTCAAATTCAACACCCTGATCACTTATTAAAAAATTTATTTTGAAAACATTTTCATTTTTAACAGCTATGAAAAAACGTTCAAATATTGTGAAAGATTCATTTATATGTTTTAGAAAGAAAATATAAGTAAATCTAGAATATTCATTAACTAAAACATATACATATAATTTACCTACCAATCATGATTCTATTGAAGGTCAAAAACATCCATATGGATATTTTATAGACGATTAGATGTGGATATTTTGTTAAGACCTTTGAAAGATGATTTGTGCTACTTGCCAAGTTGGCATGCATCACAAAATCTATCACATTCAAACATTTTAATAGGAAAATCAGAAACTAATTGTTTCTTAGATAACTTATGTAAAGCATATACATTTAATTGTCCTAGTCTACTATACATGACCCATGATTCATTTATCACATCAGTTAAGCAGTTAAATTGTATTTCATACAAGGTATTTAAATCCAGGGTATATACATTATCAGTTCTTGGTTCTCTAAATTTAAGAAATTTATCTCTAAATACAGAACAAAAGTTTTTTGAAAAAAAAACAATATAACCAACATCACAAAGTTGAGAGATACTTATCTGGTTGTGTTTCAATCCTAGTTCATAGAGTACTTTGTTGATGGAGACAATTTTCAGATTTCGAACTGTTGTAATGCCAGAAATCTTACCTTTGGAATTGTCACCAAACGTGACTAGTCCACCATCCTTCTGTGTTAGAGTTATGAAATTCGATGAATTTCCACTAATATTCCTAGAGCATCCACTCTGCATATACTATATGGAAGTTCATCTTTTATCATCTGCTTCTTGTAAAGGCATTTAAATAGATTGTTTAGTACCCCTATTATATTGGGTCCAGTTGTGTTTGCCAACAAAGATTTGGGAATCCAGAACTGATTTTTTTTCTAAAATCAACAGAATCATATAAATTGTTTGAGAAAAAGGATTTCTTTATTCCATTTATCTAGGTTTTCCTTGTGTAAAAAGTCATTGATAGATTTCCTTTTTCACCACAATAGTTACAGAATACTTTTCTAGCACATGGCACAAAGTAATTATTGTACAGTATTGGATTTTCACCTTTACAACCAATTAAATCTCTTCCAATTTAAATCACATACTTTATAATAATTTCATTTAGTGTATTTTCTCCTTTTATAAAAACAAGAGATGCAATTGTAAATGATTCTACTTCAATTTTTAGTGTTTTTATTTTCAAGTAATGATCTATATTGTTGTTATTTATTGAGTTATATTTTTCTAGTAATTCTTGATGTTGTTTTAGAGGAGTATCTCTCTCTCCAAAAATCACATTATGAATATTCATTAATGATTTATGTTTCTTAAATATGGAATCATATTTTTATTCAATCATTTTGTAGTAGGCTCCATGTTTTTCAGTTTTAATAGCTTGATTCATTATTAGAGTTTCACGAATAATAGGATTGTACCTCATCAGATTCTTCCATAAAGAACATATTAGCTTTCAAATTTGATTACTCCTTTTCTGAATTTGACATTGATGAGTTGTTCGAGTCATCAGATACACTCCATGTGGCCTTTATTGCTTTCTTTTCTTTTTTCTCATAATCATTTCTCTTAAAGAATTTCTTCTTCTTGTCATCCTTTAATTGTGGACAGTCGGGTCTGATATGACTAAGTTTCTTACACTCATATTATCTGACATCATTTTCTTCCTATTTGAAAGAAATTATGAATCCATTCTTCTTTCTATAAATCTTTCTTAATTTTATGGCTATCTGAGTTAGCTCCTGGTATACATTTGTTGAATCCGACCTTTCTGATTTCACCCTTGCTTATTTTTTCTTCAGATTTCTGCTTTTACATTGTGATGTCACTTTTACGGCAGTTTTATCTCTCTTGATAAATGACATATGCTCATTTTCCACATCTTTTATTTCAACTTCATACATAATGAGAGTTACAATTAACTCACTCATTGTTAAATAATTGATAAGTGTTGATTGTATGATAGCAGTAGAAATTCCATTCCCATGAGTTGGCATTTCTATTAGTACTTTCAAGGACGGATCAGTTTGTTTGATTGGATCTCCCAAAGCAGTGATATTGTTGAAAATATATGTTAACCTTCAATTCATTTGGGTGATTATTTATCTTTCAAACATCAGGAATGTATCAAATTTTAGTTTGGAAATAGAGTACCTAATATGTTTAACATTGTCAATTCCTTCAAATGTAACTGTAATTATTCACCACATTTTATAAGCCGTCGAGAATTGAGATACTCTGTTAAAATTATATGGTCCTAGAACAATTATGATTTCATTCATATCCTTTGAATTCATATCATACTCAATTTCTACTACTGCACTCCATGTTTGAGGAATCTCTGGTATTTCATAAGGATTCTGTATCTTTGAAAGGACTCTGTATCCGAGGATTATCAAATAGATTATAATTCAGGATTTCTAGCAACCATAATTCTTACCATTGAATTATAGATCATTGGCAATATTTATCCCCTCTTTTGTATCAGCCATTGTACTCTGTAAAATCAAAAGCCTGTAATATTTTTATAGGTTTGACAAAATATCCTACACTAGTATTAATTGTTGGATCATGTTATACTAGATACGCACAAGATATGGTGAATTGGGTCATTTACAATTTCACTGAATCATTGTGATTTGTCCATTTTTCTTTATATCAAAGATAAAGTAGAAGAAAAAAATAGCACATGAAACATGATGTATACTGGTTCGGTAAAAAGAAGGCCCCTAGTCCCCTCCACCAACGCTATACTCAACCACCATGGTTATTTTTCAATATCAGGTCCTCTTATCAACAGATCATTCCACAACTGAGTACAGGTATTTGACAACATTACAATATTAAGGCAAAATAGAGCCTTCTAGTTGGAACATATATGTGAATACAAAACATAGAATTAGAAGTTGGTTACTCAATATAAGTGAGTATTTGTTCATTGAAAATACTTTCCCAGTTTTTCTTCACAATTGCAAAAAAAATGAAATTTATAATAGATAGATCATCATACTCAAAAATGTTGATCTTCAAGAAAAATTAATTCCAGAACAATCTAGTTGTAGTAGATCTTTAATGACCATTCGTGACATTAAAATTATTTTATTAACAAAAATATATTCGATGTAGATCATTAAATATTAATTTGTGATTCATCTTCTTCAGAAAACAGAGCTTTATCACTCTTCGTAACAATAGATCGATAAATCTTGATCATATCTCTTTTCAATAATTCTCTTCTATATAATTAATACCAAAAAATATAGGTACATATAAAATAAATACGAGTGTTCTCCTTTTAAATTTTGATACCCAAAATTTCCCTTTAAAATCACGATTTTCAAATGTTTGAATTGCAGAGCAGTCTTTACTGACTTGAAAAATCATTATAAAAATATCATCTTGAATTAATCCTTTGAATTAAAAATAAATGGATTTGAATGAGTAAAATACTCGCTTTAAATTCTTGGTTTTAATCATTATTTAAATCATCCAGATAATCTACATGAATACAATTTCATTAAGAAACTCTTAATTTAAACATCCAACAACAAACGCAGTGTTGATTTACATAGCGTAAATTCTATGAAAATAACATTCACAATATAAGGTTGATCACAAATGTAAGTATGATCTCAAAAGATTATCTTCAACTCTCAAACATACTGTATATAATCCATATTTTATAATCAAATTCATAGTGATTCATATATGTAATGTTGATGAACCATACTTTTATCTTTAACATTCAAACGTATGGTTGTTTTTACATGTACGATTGATGAACCATACTTTTAAGAAACAAAATTATCCTTCCATACTTACATAATGATCTTCTTCTATACTCAGTTGATTTCCCAAACATAAGGTTCCTTCATCCATAGTTTTTGGATAACATATGGTAGTTTTTCAACACATTTCTGATATCTCATAGAGTAAACACCTCATTTTGTCCTTATTCTATGCTTCTCAAAGTATGCTATGAAAAATGTTTCATGAACGTTGTCAAGTAATTCGCGAATATTGAAAGCGAGAATAGTGTTTCCAAAACACTCTAAAAATGAATTCTGAATACTTTTGCAATTAATTCTCATAGTTGAAATGCTTAAATATTTCTTCCAAAAATAAAAATATAATGAATATTAAATTTATGAAATACAATTAAAATAAAATCAATTGAATAACGAATAAAAGTATTTGTTAGGATCAAACTCATCATAAATTGAAAGAATATTTTTCTTCAACAATCTCCCCGTTATTAATAATAAAATTATGTATTATTGAGAACAGCACATACTCATCAAATACCGTAGTGGTGGATCTTATAAAGATCGAAGTTCTTAGTAATGGATAAAGAATAAACTCTATAAGTATCGCCTATTAAGGGATTTTTATCAAAGGGGTAATGATTTAGTAAGAAGATTTCTAACATAAGAAAATGTGGCAGACCCATTAACTAAAGGCATATCTTAGTAGAAGAATGATTATCACGCGATATCTAGAATAAATAAGGATGATAGATGTTTTTTCTAGTGAATGTGGTAGTTTGTTGTTGTTGATTCCCTAGAACCAACTTCTTAGTTCATTATTCTAACATGTAATCATTGTTTTGAATAATAATATACTCTTAGTTACATTATTATTTTTATTCTACATAACAAAGTATTTGACACTAAAAGGTCACAACAGTTCCACACTATAATGAGAACAAAAAAGGTCCATGAAAATATTTTTAATTATTAGTCCTATAGATGAATTAAATCATTGGAGGAACAAAAATGATACAAGATGTTAAGGGTAGAGTATCCTAATACTTTGAGGCATCTTCTCATGGTGTAAGCACTTGGTAATATATTGTGTATAATATTATAAGAACGAGGCCCACCAGTAGGGAATCAAAATTTGTAATTGACCTTGCGAGTTCCTATTTGTGGATATTTGAATTGATCCTTAGACTTTATGATTATTATTAATCAATTTTATAATTTTTTATTTGATGTATTGATGAAAACCATGACTTCATATGTTCATGATGACATTGGATACATTGGGTGTGTCACAAGTAATATTTCATTAATGAATAATGTGAGAATAGATTTGTCCCTTAGGGTATTTAACAGTAGTTAATATCTCAGACCCATTGAAAAAAAAGGATATATCATAAAAAAAACATGGCCATGGTGTTATATAGGAATGTTCAATTTCTAGAAATTCAAAAAATGATACATTGAGAACATAGGTTGATGGCACTAGCATGCAACCTGTTTGATTAGAGATATCGTGATAATGGGATTATATTACATAGTAAGAATCAATTTGATGTAATATTTCATTACGACATTAACTTCATTCTCTATGAGTTCCTGGAAATTATTCAAGATTCTAACATTGTACATCAGCATGCTTCACCAAATTCCATTGAGAAATAGGCCTAGAGGGACACACACAAAGTGTATATAAAATCTCAGTTAAATAATATATTTTTTCCTTATTTATGAAGTCAAATAAATATTATTCATGCACATGGTTTATTAATTATTATTATTTTCTCAATCAAATATATTTCATCACCAATTATTCCAGTGAAATTTTTTTGAGTGAAATATTTTATAGATAATAATATTATATTTATTGAATATAATATTTATTTATTTATTAGAGAATAATAAATTAATATTTATTTATTAAAAATATTTCATTACATAATGCCAAAAAATTGTGGGGAAATTGAGGACAATGTTTATAGGTTTTATGAAAAATTAATATATATATATATATATCTAATATTATTTGATTAAATAATATTTAATTAAATAACCAATATAAGCACATATACAAAAATAATATTATAATTATTACTATAGACATGGGGTTCAATTGAAATTAAATAAAATATATTGTGAACTTGTGATATTATTATTTTCTAACACTATTTGTATATATACCCATTTATTTTATTTTCCCAATGGAGACAATTCATTTTTTTGAATGATAAAGTCCATAGAATCCTATCAAAGCCCAAGAAAAATCTCTTCTCTAAGAACACTATCAATAATGAAAAGAGATCTTATTTCATCTTCCACTATCAAGACAAGAGAAATCAAACAGAAACATTTTGAATTAATTCTCAAGGAGATCAAAGTCTAATGACACAAGTGAGATTTTATTATGTGGTAGAACCTATAGATTCTTAAAGAGACATTACGAAATATGTAGAACAGATATGGATCCCAAAAGGAGGGAATCTAATATTTATTCCTATAATTCAAGGATTGTATGGTGTAGATTATTTTTCAGATCCATTAATAGAGAAATAATTTCTCACAAAGTAATTCTTTATTTCCCCAAATTAACTATAAATAATATATAATGATATGGAACTTTGTATTCAATGTTGTATCCATTTTTTATATTATTTGATTCAACTCAATTGATCATGGCATTTATCATCATGTAAATATTGGATTAATCCTTGATCATGATAAAAATAAATGTTGGGAATGACCCATCAAATGCTTCGGCTACACCCAGAACCTCCAAGAAAAACATATCATGATTTTAATATTAAATTTATTTGTATTATTTTATAATTGATTAAATTTATATATCAGGTCATTAATGGAAAATTTTTATTATTAAATGAAATTTTTATAATCTCAATAAAACCTTGTAAAGAACTGTGTAAATTGTTTCACAATTCTATAATTTTTATGATATATAATTCATAAATGTTGTTAAGTAACATTAATATTTTGAAATATCATTTACACAATATTATCCATCTCAACTAAATGCATATATTTATATTATTAAATTATTGTAATTTCATATTTTTCCCACTTCGAAACTGTAGGAAATAGTTGTCTGGAATAATGTTCCATGTTATATATACTATGTGATATTTTTTTCAAATTCAACCTCATATTTTTATTAATCTATTAAATTATGTTAAAACATGTGATATATTTTTAGAGTTTGTAGTATGAATTGAAATTTCATTTGATGGTGAATGTTTTTTTTATTATATGGGATTTAACGGGTTCTTGAATTATAATCTATGAATTTATTATTAATGATTTTCATAATATTTTTTTCCTCCTTTTTGTACAATTTAGACTATTTAAACTATTGAATGTCTTGTGTTACTTATTACCTTGGAATATGAAAATTTATTTGGCATCCCTAAAATATTTTGTTAATTAGTTCATAGTCATATAAATTTAATCATATTGTATATTAATGGATATAAGCTAAATATAATGTGCCTCCACTATACATAATATTTTCCACAAAACATTCTCAAAATAAATATTTCACTAACAATCATTTAATAAATTATATACCCTTTTTGGCATAGTATTTGTGTAAATGATGTAGAAGAAATTTTTATTGGATTCAGGTGTGAAAAACAAGGTTAAATTAAACAATCTATTTATAATTTTTTCCCTTATTATCTTTATATTATAATTTATATAACTTTTCTTATCTACTTTATTTTTTTATATAGAAAATTTTAATCCATACCACTAACTACTATCTGAATTTTATTTCCATTTAAATATTATATTTAAACATTAGATTATTTTTATTAAAAAACCAGGTTGTAAAATAAATAATTAATTATGTAAGATTCCCTACACTAGAACTTCACGATCCTGTGGTAAACATATTTACTTTTTAATACTTCATAATAGTTACAAAAAACTCACAAGATAAAATTTTAGTGTGTTTCTGAATTAGTAACATTTACATATTTAGATCTCAATGCATAATACATTTTTACAAAAAAATTTCTACATATGTTACTTTCCTATAAGGATCCATTTTATTCATCATACTAGAAAAAAGGGGAAACTAAGAAAGGGTGTGATATAATATGACCTGTAGGTGATATGAAAATAAAATGGTTCCTAAATGAATATCATGGGTAAAATTGGAGGCATAAGATATGAACATGAACATAAAGAAACCATACATATCATGTTAATTGGAGAATGTGGAATAACATGATCATAAGGACATGAGGCATAACATGATCATATGTACATATGGGATAACATGGAAATTGGATAAAACACTAAGTTGAGTAATTCTTAAACATATCTTTATAACTCATCACAACGTATTTTGAAACATATTACCAAGACCTTTGATCAAGTTATCCTAAAACATTACCAAGGAATGATTCTAAGGTATCATCTACAAGTCATATTTGGAGATTAATTTTTAACCTAATTCCTTGAAGCACTATCCAGGTGAACCCTTCATATTTCCTAATTTATATGTTTCACACAAGTAAAACATACATAAACCATGAATAACAATAACATGAACTCCTGAAAAATAAATGGGTATCTAATGAAAGTGAGTGTCTCTCTTTGTAAATACCACTTAATCAAGATCATAATTTATGTGGTATTAACACCCTATAGAATAAATAGTATATTGTTTAGTCATTAACCACACCACTCAATAGATGGATGGGTATCTAGGTTAACAACCTTCACTAAGATGAATCATATAAGGGTACCCCAAAGGGAATGACATCGGAATAAAATTTATGCATAGTTTATGAAAAGGAATGAAAAATGTAGTGATGCATCATTCTCTATTGAGATCATATTTTAAACAGTCTATGTTTACATAGGAACATGTACATGGATGATACTGTTAAAATCTAGGAGAAATATGGATTATGATAGGGAAAACGTTTCTTTTTTACAAAATGATAATGAAAGAACCCACTATATTTGATTAATGTGGATATCTTTGTGAATTATCCAACAGTCAACCTAAGAAATTATAGGATATTCAGAATGAATTGTGTAGTACTCAAATTTAAGGAATGATAACAAGAGGTGTTTTAGGGTACTTTCATTTAATAGAGATGAAAATAAAATTTTAATCTAAATACTTTTATTCTGACGCTTTATTATGTCACATATGGTTCAATTGAATTATTCAATGAAAATCTTCTTGGAGTATCAAACCTTGTGTACAACAAGTCCTCTTTATCATGCATAAGGTGATGATTTAGTTAATACCAAATCTGCACCGTTTATGTTTATTAATATTGGGTAGATCTATTCTTGATCCCCATCTACATGTACTATACATATAGGGATATCATTTCTAGGAAAACCACACACACATGTCTTTATCAAATTTAGTATATTGTTATGGATATGGGAAATATGAGGCATTATAACTGCTTATAAAGTCACTATAATGAAAATTAATTATGATATATCATTGATACAATAATAACGAAGTTATTAAAATGATTTATAATAACATTTCATAATTAAATAAAAAGGAATTTAAAATGGATCACAAAGCTAATGGCGAATATGGGGCGAAGAACCCATATTTTGGTAGAGAAACAATATAGAAAAAGGCTATAGTAATAGGTATTATATCGACTGTAATAAAAAATATATTGAATGATATATTATAACATGAAATAAAATTAATGTCATTATATGGAAATTTAAATTAAAAATACATTATAACCAAATTATTGTAATTGAAAATGATAGATGAGTTTCGAAGGATCTCTTACTTTTCTTGTGTTTCTTATCTTAGAGGTTACCCATTGAACAAAAAAACCCTTAAATATTGAAGAGGGAGAAATGAAAGATTTATATTGAGATATATATGATGATTTAACATATAATTTTTTTTGATAATGAGAATTGGGGTGGGAACTTTTAATTGTGAAGGGTGGTTTTAAGGGATTAAATAATGATTATTTTGTTGTTATAGACAACCAATTTTGTGTGGAATTAATTTCAAAGAATTAGGATGAAAATTTATTATGAAAAAAATTGATTAATATTATTTAGAATAATAACCACCTATTTAAGGGTGTGGTGTTTAGGTATTATATTAATTTACCCTTTAATGTCAACCATGCACATTATTTTACCCTTATGTTTGTAACTATTTTTTAATATGATAACATTTAGTTCCCTAAAATAAAAATTCAATTATTAAATAATTCTGAAATTATAATGAAAAATACAAATTCACTTTATTGAATTTCAAAAGGTTATAAATATTAATTCTAATATGTATAACAGATAACATATAAAAGTTGTTTTCAGAGAAGATAAAAATGTGGTTCCAAAATGATAGGAATGTGTTTCTAAATGTAATGCATTAGGAAATATGTAATATGGTATTTTAAAAACAAGACCTTATTTATTAAAAATTAATAGTTTTCTAAATATAAATATAAAAATTAATAGAAATTTATTAATTTAAATTATCATTTGAAGATTGTTTCTTAAGATTATTTTATGAAATTAATTTTTATTAAAAAATAATAAATTTATCATAAAACATAAAATTATTAGGATTTTAAATATATTTATAGTTTTAATAAAATAAAATTTTAGTTATATTGTAAAATTATTCCCAGTAGTTCTTTTATTTATTATACATAACTAACAATAATAATGATTAACAGTTTTAATGATCAATTTTCATAATTACCATCAACCCTTTTTGTTGGATATCATAGTGGTGAATGCCTATATTTCCCTATAAATAAGTCAACATTATCACATAATCACTCACTTCAACACTTAGAAATTTTCTTACAAATCGTTTTTTTATTTTCAATCATTTTTGTAACATTTCAAAATATTTCTACAGTAATTATGGTTTGAATGATCTTTTTGGGGGAATTTAAACCAATGGAGTAACATTTAGAGATTTTTTATTCATCAGTGTTTATATCCCTTTACTATTCCATGGTATAGCATTCAATAATATAAAATTATTTTTAAGGATGTATAATAGAATTTTTGTTGAAATAGTGGGTATTATACTATCAATAATCATTTAGTGAATGTAATTTTCACAATAAATGAAATAAATAAATTTTTAAATATTTATTTTGAAATGTGATATTTAAACCTTCAAAATGAAGATTTTAATGTAACAAAAAATAAAAATGGAATAATATAATATAAAATTAGAAATTAAATTAACTATAACATAAGTTTAAAATTCATAATAATTGATTAACTACATTTAAACATTTACATTAACATTTTTCACACATAAATTTTCAAATGATAGTTCCTCTCATGGTCTTATGATATAATTTTATAATAATGAAAACCTGCACAGACATTTTTAAACATTAAATTATAATGAATTAATTACTAATATTGTGTAAAAGTAAAACTTTTAATAAATGGAATGTTGTTATCAAATAAAACAATATATTTAAACAGAATAATGACTATAATAAAGTTGATATATGTATGTATATATATAATGGAATGAATATGGAATTGGGGAAGCATGTAGGATGGAGGAAGTCGGTACACCTTTTTCACCCTTCGGTAATGGTTTCTAGTCTCATGTCCTTGATGGACATGTTAGATTGTCTCTCGGCCTATGAGCTGCCCATTTTCTAAAACTATTTCAAAAAATAAATTTCCATTTTACATGAAATATATATATATATATATATATATATATATGAAAAACATTGGTGATAAATTTTTTTATAAATATTTTTTATTTATTAATAACTACATTTATCATCTATAAATATATTTATAAAAGAATAATTATACAAACATTAATTGGAAATCAAAGATGTTGCATTCTAACGCCTTAAATAAATGATGTCCTCATAATTTAACTCAATAATAAAAAAATAATAAACATATGTTTCCTCTTATTTTATATATATTGAAAAGACACATTATATGTAAAGACCCGCAAATTTCAAGGAAATTTTTTTCTTAATTTTCTTTGGAATTTTACAAGAGCGCAGCTTCAGACGGCACCTGATTCCGAGGCCCGGTGTGCCCGGAATCAATTTCCGAAGTTTGGCTCGGGTACGTTCAGTGAACGGACGAGCGGGTTTTTCTATCTTTTGAACCGGTGCCCGGAATCAAATTCTGAGGGCACCGATGAAATCGCAGCGCCGGTATTTGCTTAGAAACGCCTCTTCCGGAGTTGCGTTTGCTCAGACGTGGTTTTTAAATTTTGCGGCTTTAAGTCAGAAATAAAATAAAGTTTGTGCGACAACTTTATTTTATTTCACTTAAGCTGTTGGAAGCCACTTGAAGTCACTTAAAGACGACTTGAACTGAGTTGAACTGGATAGGATGCTATCCAGAAATATCCTACCCCTTGGTAGGATATTTGTGCGGTGGGGCCCGCACGAGCCCCGCCGTTTCTTTCGCTAAGTAACACACCCGCGAAAACCCGTCAAAGTAACTGAAAAGTCAACCGACGCGTTTTCTTTAATTCTTAACAGACCATTTAATTGGGCGGTTTATTTCGTGAATTAAATGGACTGTTTCTTCGTGAATTAATTGGGTCGTTACTTATGCGTTTTACGTTTGTTGGCAAAATAATAAAATAGACAAACTTGTCTATTTTGGAGGATTGTTATCGTTGTGCAATTCCTCTGAGCCTCCACCCTCTCCGCGAAGAACGCGAAGAACGCGAAGAACGCGAAGAACGCGAAGAACGCCGGAACCGGAATCCGACGACGCACGATCCGCGACGTCAACAGCTTTTCCGCGACCTTCTTCTTCTTCTTCTTCGGTGCCTCATCTTCCGCGGCGAACCTGCGATCGGCGGTTAAAGGTGAGAATCGAAACTTCTAAATTCTCCCCTCTTAATTTCAATAACAACGGATTTAATTAATTAAATCCGTTTGTTCTTGATCCGGAGATTGGCGACGCGACGCCGGATACCGCGACGACGCGACGATCTCCTTCTTCCGCGACGAGCAATCCCGCGACGATCCCCCGTTCGGCAACAACAGCTGCGAGGTAGGGATTTATTTTGGAAAAGTTACCCCTTTTAAATTTTCTCGTGAACGTTCTTGAAAATTTAAAAAGCCGGTTCAAACGAACAATTTTAACTTTAAATAAAATTGTTGGATCATGTGTTGATCATCGTTTTCTTTTCTCCCGTTGATTATGGCTAACGCGGAGGGTGCGGGTCTAACGAACAAGACCCGGCAACCCTCCGCCGATCTCTTTTGTTGTGCGGATATGGCGGACGACGACAAACCGCGCGGCAGGGGCGATCCGTTGTTTCCGCAGTGAAGGTCGGCATCCGGGAGGGGCATCGGCGCAGACGGGAGGCAAATCGGGCCACCGGAGCATCTCCGGCGGCCCGCGGAAGGAGGCGGCGGCGCGGGTCGCCGGCGCGGGTCGCCGGCGCGGGTCGCCGGCGCGGTGGCGCCGGCGACCGGGGGCGGCGGCGCCCGGCGCGCCGCCGGAGGAATCCGCCGCGGCTCGGCCGCGGCGGCGGCGAACCAGCGGACCCGCGGTCCGCGGGTCCGGTCCACCCGGTCGGGACGCGGCAATGCGCCGCGTCCGCTGACCACCCGCGCGGCCCGCGTGCGGGCCGCGGCTCCCTCGACCGCGGGCTGCGCCCGCGGCCTTCCACCCGCGCGGCTGGCCAAACCGCGCCGGCCGAGCCGGCCGGTCCGGTCGGCCGGGTCGGGCCGACCCGGTTCGGCCGACCCCAGGGGGGGTTCGGGCCGGGTCGCCCCGGGCCCAGAACCCCCGTTTCGGGCCCTCTTCGGTCTTTTGCCCATATCTTAGGCCTGGAACCTCCGATTGACGAACCGTCAGCGGCTACGCGATCCTTGGATAGAGACGGTCGTTTCGGTATATTATACTCAAGGTTTCGGAAGACTTTGGGTTCGGCCGGGTTGGTTCGTACACGAAACCAACCGGGCCCTCGGAGCGGAAACGCTCATAACTTGAGCTACGGACGTCCGATCGACGTACCGTCAGCTGTGGTAGTTTCCTCTAAGTGAGATGGAACTTTTGGCATACTCCGCCCGAGGATCGGATACAGGCGGAGTACGGTCGGGTTGGTTTTGCCCTAAAAACCAACCGGGCCCCTGGGACGAAAATGCCAATAACTCTCAGACCGGGCGTCCGATTGACGCGCCGTCTGTTGCGTTGAGATCCTGTTGTCGTTACGGAACTTTTGGATACATCAACTTCGGACTACGTGTCAGTTGATGTATCAGCCTCTCGGCTCGTGGAGCGGACCCTCCTAAACGAGCTCGCTTTGTGCGGGAACCCTAGCGCTGGCTGTGACTTCGACGGCAGAGCAGAGATCCTCCGTGGACTGCGACGACGACAGAGCAGAGATCCTCCGTGGACTGCGACGACGGCAGAGCAGAGATCCTTCGTGGACTGCGGCGACGACTGTGCAGAGATCCTCAGTGGACTGCGTCGACTACTGCACTCAGCGATCCTACGTGGATCAGTGCTACAGGTTCTGTGTGAGCCCGATCCTACGTGGGTCCTTACTACCGGTTCTGTGTGAGCCACTGCCTACAGGTTCTGTGTGAGCCCGATCCTGTGTGGGTCTTCTGCGGGGGTTAGTACCTATCGATCCTTCGTGGGTCCGACGACTTAGACGGATCAGTGATCGTCTTGACGTCATCTGAAAAAGTATACCTGGTTGAGCTGAATCGTATGTTACTCTCCTTTGTGGATTGTGTTGAACTATCCTATGTGGATTTTCCTGTTTACTCTCCTTGTGGATTTGAGTCTTGCTTTCCTTTGTGGATTGAGTTGTTCTTGAGCTCGTGAGCAGAGCTAGAATTGGGGACTTAGGTATATGTATGGGCATATACCTAAGTCGAGTCAGATGTTACTTCGTGATTGCATCTTTCTTTTGTGCTATATCCTTTGTGGATTTCGGGAGACCTTCGGGGGTCTCGGGGTCCTTACTGAGTAGCTTGTACTCACCCCTGCACGGGCTATGCACGCACCTTGTTGTGTTGGTTGCAGACGACGGACAGCGCTGATCACGGTTGGGGCGTGGAGCAGGACGGTACCTGGAGGTGGACCACTGGGCGGGACGTGCTCGGAGCGGACGTGGGACCCGAGGAGCCTGGAGGCTATCTGTACCCACCCTTCAGGTGGGATTGCCAGTGGACGACACGAGGCCGCCGTCTTTTCTTCAGTTGCTGTACTTTACTTTTCAGTTGTACTTTACAGTTGAGCTTGTATTTCCGGCCCCTTTACTTTTCTGCACTTTAATTTCCGCTTGCTGACTCTGTGTGGTTGTTACTTATAAAGGCAATGCCTTCCCTGTTTACTGGGATTTTACGCCTTGGTGCTAGTCGCCAGCCCCTGGCCTATGGAAGGCGGGCTTGGGGTAGTCACGGCACGGGCCCCGAGGACGGGTCGTGACAAATTGGTATCAGAGGTGGTCGGTTCTACCGCAGACTCTGATCGTCTTTTCTTTCTATATGAAGCAATAGTGTTTAGTGTATTGAGTGTGGTTATCAGTTCAGGGAGCACAGTGTTGGTGCGGCAGCCGACGTATCCGTACACCAGGACCCTGACTCCTGATTTCCGACTTAATGCATGAAAACATTGATTGCGTGTGTGTTTCAAGTTTTCTTTGTGATTACTTGTGTCAGCTCACCGGGTATACTGATCTGCTTCATGAAAGTCTCAAGTTTTCCTTGTGATTACTTGTACCAGCTCACCAGGTATACTGTTCTGACTGTGGTGCTCTTGTTCTCCTTTTCAGGATGGCCCCGCGACGACTGCCAGCTAGGGTTCCGAGTGTAGGGCGCGACGGCAGCCCACCGAGCGACGAGGCTTCGGTACAGGGCCCTTTGCCAGTAGTGGCACCGGCGGTAGCTTTACCCGTCGAGCCACCGATGCTACCAGTACCAGACACTGACGATGCACGTCGCCTCAGGGCACTCCACGAGTTTCAGAGCCAGCGACCGCCCAGGTTTCGCGGTGAGGCGGACCCCCAGGCCGCCGAGGACTGGCTAGAGGCGGTGGTACGGATCTTCAGACTAGTGAGGACACCAGCGGATCTCATGGTGATTCTCGCAGCGAGCCTCCTGCAGGCGGCGGCAGGACGATGGTGGAGCCTGATGCTCCAGGTTCACGATGAGGCATCCCTGCTCTGGACGGACTTCGAGAGCCTCTTCCGCTCTGAGTTCGTCCCGGCCACCCTCCGAGCGGTGCGCATCCAGGAGCTTCTCCAGCTGCGCCAGGCCAGCATGACGGTCGCTCAGTACGCGGCGAGGTTCACGGACCTATCTCGCTACTCGACCGACATGGTACGGGACCCCTTCTTCCGGGCCCGGACCTTCGAGCAGGGCTTGCGACAGGAGATTCGGGCGTCGCTGATCTCCCTCAGCATTCCGACCCAGGCGGGAGTGCTGGAGCGAGCCCTCCTGATCGAGAGCTTCCTGGCAGAGCCTTCTTCAGCGGCGAGACCTAGCGCAGGGCGGCAGATAGCTGAGTCTTCGGCAGCAGGTAGCCGACGGATGACTCACGGGTCCAGGCAGACCAGACCCCCACGCAGACGGCCTCAGGACACCGGCTCAGCAGTACGAGGCACACAGCGGAGTGCCAGCCTTCCGAGAGGCAGGCTCTGCTACTCCTGCGGCGGGCAGGGTCACATGGCTCGCGACTGCCCGACTCGCCGATCAGAGGAGCAGCAGACGGTGGAGGGGCCACCCAGGCAGAGGCAGAGGGTCGACCGTGGCGGTCCGCAGGGAGGAGGCGGACGAGGCAGAGGAGCTGGCCGAGCAGCGGGTGGTGGGTGACGCTTCCAGGCTCTACCCCCACCACCACCAGGAGGGCCACCTCGACCACAGGGAGCCGGCGGGCAGGGACAGGCCCAGCTCCAGGCAGTGGAGGCCTACGACCCCGACATGCCAGAGATGATTCGAGGTACGATCTGTGTCTATTCCACCCTTGCTGCAGTACTTATAGACATAGGAGCGAGTCACTCTTTCATAGCCTCTGCCCTTGTTCGGAGCTCGGAGATTCCGACTGAGCCGTTGGCTCGATCCTTACGGCTAGAGACTCCTACGGGAGCAGACTCGACGATTACGCACTGGTGCCGGCAGTGTGAGCTTACTCTAGGAGGCGAGAGATTCGGCTGGGATCTCCTTGTAGCGGCGTCGAGGCCTTACGACGTCATCTTGGGCATGGATTGGCTATCCACGGTTCATGCCCAGATCGACTGTTTTTGGCGCAAGGTGCGATGTGTTCGCACCGACGGGAGCAGGTTTACCTTCACCGGCGAGAAGGGAACCTTTGCAGCACAGGATGGACTTCCGCGGAGGAGAGTGCAGCCCATCTCTCATCAGTTGGCTAGCCTCATCCTAGGAGCAGTGGACGTGCGGAGTCCGGCTTTTCCTGCAGTGGTGGACCAGTACGTGGACGTCTTTCCCGACGACGTTCCAGGGCTACCTCCTCGTAGAGAGGTAGACTTTTACATCGACTTGTACCCCGGGACAGCCCCAATATCTACTCCAGCATACCGGATGGCCCCCGCCGAGCTTCGAGAGCTGCGGGTACAGTTGGAGGACTTGCAGAGCAAGGGGTTTATCCGACCCAGTGTTTCACCCTGGGCTTCCCCGATTTTGTTCGCCAAGAAGGCGGACGGGAGCTTGCGACTGTGTGTCGACTATCGTCGCCTGAACCAGGTGACAGTGAGGAACAAGTATCCGCTGCCACGGATTGATGACCTCTTCGATCAGCTCAAGGGAGCGCGGTGGTTCTCGAAGATAGACCTCCGGTCAGGCTATCATCAGCTCAGAGTTCGAGACGAGGACGTACAGAAGACGGCCTTCAGGTGTCGGTATGGCCATTATGAGTTCTTGGTTATGTCGTTCGGCGTAACCAATGCTCCAGCAGTGTTCATGAGCCTCATGAACAGGAACTTCCAGCCATACCTCGACCGATTTGTCGTTGTCTTCATTGACGACATTTTGGTATACTCGACGACTGAGGAGGAGCATGCCTACCACCTGCGAGTTGTGCTAGACACACTCCGAGAGCACCAGCTTTATGGCAAGCTCTCAAAATGCCAGTTCTGGTTACGTGAGGTCCATTTCTTGGGGCACGTCATCTCTGAGGCGGGAGTTGCAGTGGATCCCGCGAAGATCGAGGCAGTGCTAGCTTGGGAGCCACCCAGGAGTGTGACAGAGGTGCGGAGCTTCTTGGGCCTAGCCGGATACTATCGGAGATTCATGCCAGACTTCTCCAGAGTTGCGGCACCACTCTCAGTGTTGATGAAGAAGGGGAAACCCTTCGTGTGGTCAGACAGATGTCAGCAGAGCTTCCAGGAGCTGAGACAGAGATTGACCAGCGCACCTATCTTGAGGTTGCCTGAGGAGGGAGTTGGATACGTAGTTTACTGCGACGCATCAGGGACTGGACTCGGGTGCGTCCTAATGCAGGAGCGGGCCGTGATCGCCTACGGATCACGTCAGTTGAGGCCGCATGAGCAGAACTACGCCACTCATGACCTGGAGTTAGCAGCAGTGGTCTTCGCTCTGAAGACTTGGCGGCACTATCTGATGGGCGAGCGTTTCACAGTCTTTTCTGACCACCAGAGTCTCAGGTATATCTTCTCTCAGAAGGACCTGAACCTGAGACAGCGGAGATGGCTTGAGTTCCTCCAGGACTATGACTTTGAGATAGTCTATACTCCTGGGAAGGGGAACGTGGTAGCCGATGCCCTCAGCAGGAGGACGGGCATTCAGCTGCTTGAGGAGGCGACGGAGCAGCTAGCCTCCTTGCGGATATCCTTCGTGGATAGAGACGGAGCAGCCTTTCTTCAGTCTCTCACAGTCTCTCCTCCACTTCTACAGCGGGTCAGAGAGGCTCAGCGTGGGGACGCTGACTGTGAGACCCGGCGTGCACTGATATCCTCAAGTCAGGCGCCTGATGGTTTCTCCCTTGGAGCAGAGCACGACATCCTTTTCAGAGGGCGTACCTTCGTACCAGTTGCTTTACGAGAGGAGATGCTGAGAGAGTTTCACACTTCTCCCTTGGCGGTACATCCCGGAGTGGCGAAAATGTACCAGGATCTCAGACGACAGCACTGGTGGCCGGGCATGAAGAAAGCTGTGGCAGAGTTCGTTTCACGATGCCTCACCTGCCAGCAGGTGAAGGCAGAGCATCAGGTACCAGCAGGTTTGGTACAGCCCTTGAAGGTCCCGGAGTGGAAGTGGGATAACATATCTATGGACTTCGTGACTGGACTTCCACGTACTTGCAGAGGTCACGACTCCATTTGGGTGATTGTCGACCGACTCACCAAGTCGGCACACTTCTTACCCATCAGAGAGCAGGGCTCAGTGGAGAGCTTGGGACGTCTTTACGTCCAGGAGATCGTACGGCTTCACGGTGTGCCATCATCTATCGTCTCCGATCGAGATTCTTGTTTCACTTCCCGGCTCTGGAAGGGGTTGCAGGAGGCGTTCGGGACGTGGCTCCATCTGAGCACAGCCTTCCACCCTCAGACGGATGGTCAGACGGAGAGGACCATACAGACACTCGAGGACATGCTCCGTGCATGTGTTCTCGACTTTGGTCGCAGCTGGGAGGACCACCTACCCTTGGTGGAGTTCGCGTACAACAACAGCTACCACTCCACCATCGGGATGGCACCATACGAGGCGTTGTACGGCAGACCCTGCAGATCACCGTTGTGCTGGACAAACCCTGGGGAGTCAGCACTCGTGGGACCAGAGATGGTCCGAGCCACGACAGAGAAGGTCCAGATCATCCAGGAGAGGATGAGGACAGCTCAGAGCCGGCAGAAGTCATATGCTGACAGGAGGCGGAGGCCACTGGAGTTCGAGGATGGCGACCACGTCTTTTTGCGTGTCTCACCTCGACGTGGTTTTCGGAGATTTGGCCGAGGCGGCAAGTTGTCTCCACGCTTCATCGGGCCTTTCCAGGTCCTCAGCAGGATAGGAGAGGTGGCTTATCGCCTGGATCTACCCCCTCAGTTGCACCGGGTGCACGACGTCTTCCACGTGTCTCAGCTGAGGAGATACGTGCACGACCCGACGCACATCATCGACTTTGGGGAGCTGGACGTGGACGATGGGGCGACTTTTGCGGAGGTCCCAGTGGAGATCGAGGATCGACAGGAGCGGGTCCTACGTGGGCGGTCGATTCCTCTTGTGCGCGTCAGATGGCAGCACGGGAACCTCCAGGAGAGCACTTGGGAGCGGGAGGCTCAGATGCGTGCTCAGTACCCCCATTTGTTCCCCTAGTTTTTGATGTATCTTTACGGGGACGTAAAGCCCTGAGGTGGGAGTAATGTAAAGACCCGCAAATTTCAAGGAAATTTTTTTCTTAATTTTCTTTGGAATTTTACAAGAGCGCAGCTTCAGACGGCACCTGATTCCGAGGCCCGGTGTGCCCGGAATCAATTTCCGAAGTTTGGCTCAGGTACATTCAGTGAACGGACGAGCGGGTTTTTCTATCTTTTGAACCGGTGCCCGGAATCAAATTCTGAGGGCACCGATGAAATCGCAGCGCCGGTATTTGCTTAGAAACGCCTCTTCCGGAGTTGCGTTTGCTCAGACGTGGTTTTTAAATTTTGCGGCTTTAAGTCAGAAATAAAATAAAGTTTGTGCGACAACTTTATTTTATTTCACTTAAGCTGTTGGAAGCCACTTGAAGTCACTTAAAGACGACTTGAACTGAGTTGAACTGGATAGGATGCTATCCAGAAATATCCTACCCCTTGGTAGGATATTTGTGCGGTGGGGCCCGCACGAGCCCCGCCGTTTCTTTCGCTAAGTAACGCACCCGCGAAAACCCGTCAAAGTAACTGAAAAGTCAACCGACGCGTTTTCTTTAATTCTTAACAGACCATTTAATTGGGCGGTTTATTTCGTGAATTAAATGGACTGTTTCTTCGTGAATTAATTGGGTCGTTACTTATGCGTTTTACGTTTGTTGGCAAAATAATAAAATAGACAAACTTGTCTATTTTGGAGGATTGCTATCGTTGTGCAATTCCTCTGAGCCTCCACCCTCTCCGCGAAGAACGCGAAGAACGCGAAGAACGCGAAGAACGTGAAGAACGCCGGAACCGGAATCCGACGACGCACGATCCGCGACGTCAACAGCTTTTCCGCGACCTTCTTCTTCTTCTTCTTCGGTGCCTCATCTTCCGCGGCGAACCTGCGATCGGCGGTTAAAGGTGAGAATCGAAACTTCTAAATTCTCCCCTCTTAATTTCAATAACAACGGATTTAATTAATTAAATCCGTTTGTTCTTGATCCGGAGATTGGCGACGCGACGCCGGATACCGCGACGACGCGACGATCTCCTTCTTCCGCGACGAGCAATCCCGCGACGATCCCCCGTTCGGCAACAACAGTTGCGAGGTAGGGATTTATTTTGGAAAAGTTACCCCTTTTAAATTTTCTCGTGAACGTTCTTGAAAATTTAAAAAGCCGGTTCAAACGAACAATTTTATCTTTAAATAAAATTGTTGGATCATGTGTTGATCATCGTTTTCTTTTCTCCCGTTGATTATGGCTAACGCGGAGGGTGCGGGTCTAACGAACAAGACCCGACAACCCTCCGCCGATCTCTTTTGTTGTGCGGATATGGCGGACGACGACAAACCGCGCGGCAGGGGCGATCCGTTGTTTCCGCAGTGAAGGTCGGCATCCGGGAGGGGCATCGGCGCAGACGGGAGGCAAATCGGGCCACCGGAGCATCTCCGGCGGCCCGCGGAAGGAGGCGGCGGCGCGGGTCGCCGGCGCGGCGGCGGCGGCGACCGGGGGCGGCGGCGCCCGGCGCGCCGCCGGAGGAATCCGCCGCGGCTCGGCCGTGGCGGCGGCGAACCAGCGGACCCGCGGTATGCGGGTCCGGTCCACCCGGTCGGGACGCGGCAATGCGCCGCGTCCGCTGACCACCCGTGCGGCCCGCGTGCGGGCCGCGGCTCCCTCGACCGCGGGCTGCGCCCGCGGCCTTCCACCCGCGCGGCTGGCCAAACCGCGCCGGCCGAGCCGGCCGGTCCGGTCGGCCGGGCCGCGCCCAGGCCGGACTGGACCCGGCCTAGCCGGGCCGGGCCGGGTCGGGCCGACCCGGTTCGGCCGACCCCAGGGGGGGTTCGGGCCGGGTCGCCCCGGGCCCAGAACCCCCGTTTCGGGCCCTCTTCGGTCTTTTGCCCATATCTTGGGCCTGGGACCTCCGATTGACGAACCGTCAGCGGCTACGCGATCCTTGGATCGAGACGGTCGTTTCGGTATATTATACTCAAGGTTTCGGAAGACTTTGCGTTCGTCCGGGTTGGTTCGTACACGAAACCAACCGGGCCCTCGGAGCGGAAACGCTCATAACTTGAGCTACGGACGTCTGATCGACGTACCGTCAGCTGTGGTAGTTTCCTCTAAGTGAGATGGAACTTTTGGCATACTCCGCCCGAGGATCGGATACAGGCGGAGTACGGTCGGGTTGGTTTTGCCCTAAAAACCAACCGGGCCCCTGGGACGAAAATGCCAATAACTCTCAGACCGGGCGTCCGATTGACGCGCCGTCTGTTGCGTTGAGATCCTGTTGTCGTTACGGAACTTTTGGATACATCAACTTCGGACTACGTGTCAGTTGATGTATCAGCCTCTCGGCTCGTGGAGCGGACCCTCCTAAACGAGCTCGCTTTGTGCGGGAACCCTAGCGCTGGCTGTGACTTCGACGGCAGAGCAGAGATCCTCCGTGGACTGCGACGACGACAGAGCAGAGATCCTCCGTGGACTGCGACGACGGCAGAGCAGAGATCCTTCGTGGACTGCGGCGACGACTGTGCAGAGATCCTCAGTGGACTGCGTCGACTACTGCACTCAGCGATCCTACGTGGATCAGTGCTACAGGTTCTGTGTGAGCCCGATCCTACGTGGGTCCTTACTACCGGTTCTGTGTGAGCCACTGCCTACAGGTTCTGTGTGAGCCCGATCCTGTGTGGGTCTTCTGCGGGGGTTAGTACCTATCGATCCTTCGTGGGTCCGACGACTTAGACGGATCAGTGATCGTCTTGACGTCATCTGAAAAAGTATACCTGGTTGAGCTGAATCGTATGTTACTCTGCTTTGTGGATTGTGTTGAACTATCCTATGTGGATTTTACTGTTTACTCTCCTTGTGGATTTGAGTCTTGCTTTCCTTTGTGGATTGAGTTGTTCTTGAGCTCGTGAGCAGAGCTAGAATTGGGGACTTAGGTATATGTATGGGCATATACCTAAGTCGAGTCAGATGTTACTTCGTGATTGCATCTTTCTTTTGTGCTATATCCTTTGTGGATTTCGGGAGACCTTCGGGGGTCTCGGGGTCCTTACTGAGTAGCTTGTACTCACCCCTGCACGGGCTATGCCCGCACCTTGTTGTGTTGGTTGCAGACGACGGACAGCGCTGATCACGGTTGGGGCGTGGAGCAGGACGGTACCTGGAGGTGGACCACTGGGCGGGACGTGCTCGGAGCGGACGTGGGACCCGAGGAGCCTGGAGGCTATCTGTACCCACCCTTCAGGTGGGATTGCCAGTGGACGACACGAGGCCGCCGTCTTTTCTTCAGTTGCTGTACTTTACTTTTCAGTTGTACTTTACAGTTGGGCTTGTATTTCCGGCCCCTTTACTTTTCTGCACTTTACTTTCCGCTTGCTGACTCTGTGTGGTTGTTACTTATAAAGGCAATGCCTTCCCTGTTTACTGGGATTTTACGCCTTGGTGCTAGTCGCCAGCCCCTGGCCTATGGAAGGCGGGCTTGGGGTAGTCACGGCACGGGCCCCAAGGACGGGTCGTGACATTATAAATACCCTATATATGTTAATCTTATAGTTCCACAAAATTTATAGATAAGATAATTATCCGGTTAAAATGGATATCCACCAAAGTCTCTACACCCAAATAGTATAAATCATAATTCAAAAAAATCACCAAACTTTTTTTTGATACAAATTGAGATGCCACATACCCTAACTTCATGATTTTTTTTCTAACCAAATACTTTTAAACACATCATATAAATTTCCATAAACTCCAAATATTTATGTTTTGGTGTATTTAAAGATTGGGTACATAAATATTGTAAACTCCTGATACAGATTACCATTCGTCAATAAAATATTTCTCAAAACATCTTACTTTCTTATAGGGATTACATTGATTAAAAATTCAACATAAAAGAGTAAAATATAAGAAATAGAGAGCTATAAATCCCAGTAAGGGATAATTAAAGAAAACAGAGCATAAATGAACATCATGGGTAAAACATTACTTATAATATAAGAACATGCACAAAAGAAAATGATTATTATCATGATTATAAGTGCATGATAGATAACATTATCATAATTCTATGAAGATTAACATAATCATAAGTACATGATGCATGATATGGAAATGTCGATATATAGAAATCATGATATATTATTAAACATAATACCATATCCCATAACTAAGGTGTCATAAAATATATACCAAATATTTTGACACATATTTCAAAAAAATATTACTATGGAATGACACCAAGGTATCATTAACATTTCATTCCTACTGATTAATTCTCTACATAATCCATTCGAGCATTAATTAGGAGTAGAGTTCATATGCCTTAATTTATGTATTCTAAATAAGGTAAACATGTATAAATTCATCAAAAATCATATCATAAACTCATGGAAAATAATTGGGTATCCAATGAAATTATCTCACTACATAAATACCAATCAAGGTGATAAATAATGTGGGTGTATTGGTGAGAACCCTTTAATAAGAATAGGAATAAAATGTTAATCAAAAGGAAAAGTTATTATAAAAAAGATATTCAAAATAAATTATAAGAAAGACAAAGATAGTGCTGGATCATTCTCCATAGAGATCATATTTCCATAATACCAAATATACATAGAAACGTGGACATTGAGGTAAAAGGTAAAATCATTGATAAATATAGAGTGTTATAGAGAAATATTCATTGGTTTCAAAATGAGCAATAAATAACCCCATTCATTATATTAATGTGGCTATCATGGTGAATATCAAAAACCAACTTTACAACTATAGTGTTTTCACCATGAAAAGTGTAGTACTACAATTGAATTAATGATAATTAGAAGTAGTGAAGGGTACATTAATGGAATGGTAAAATTAATTTAATTTAAATCTCAATATAAATATTATGATCGTTTGTTATGGCTCACAATATGTTATTGAATTGTCAAAAGAAAATCCTCATGGAGTGCAAATCTAGGTGCTTTGGAAAACCTTTTTATTGTGCACTAGGTGATGATTGAGTAAATACCAAATTTCCCATTTTGAGGGTTCTAAAACCTCTGTACATATATTTTATATGCACATACCCTAGTATTATCAAAATTGAAATTTCATTTCTACGAAAACCACACAGACTTATCTTTACCAATTTATGATTATTATATGGATATGGGAAATTGAGGATTGTAATAACTTATGAATGTATAATAATGAGAGATAATGGTGATATATCATTGAAAAAATATTAATTAAATTATAACATTGATGAATAATAGAATTTCATATTGAAATAAAACAGAATTTGAAAAGGCTCACAATGGAAATGGGTAAGGTGGGGTGATGAATTCTTATTTAAGAAGTGTAATGACTAGGAAAAATAAAATAATGATAGGGATTATATTAATTATCATATACTGAATGGTTGATGATAATATGGAATAAAAATAAATAATTTATATTATAAAATACTTTAAAAATACATTATAAAAAAATTATTTTACTTGAATGGGGAAGATTGGGTTTGAGGAAATCATTACTTATCATGGTCTTTTTATCATATATTTGACCATTTGAACCAAAAAAACTCATAAACAGTGAATATGGAGAAATTAAATAGACAAACTAAGAGAGATGGTATGATAGGGATCTAAATTTATTTGAGGGAGAATGGGAAGAGGGGTGAGTTTTTAACTTGAGGACGATGGTTTTAAGGGTTTAAATAACAAAATTTTGCTTTTATGGGCTACTACATTTGGGTGGCATTAATTTAAATGAATTTAGGTGATAAATAACGTTGAAAAAAGTATTTTATGACTTCTAAACCCCTTACCACCAATTTATGTTTCATTTTATAGGCATTTTATTCTTTTACCCTGAAAGATTATTTTACCTTCATTGAGGTTACACTTTTTTATACCACGATAACTTTTTTCCAAAAATAAAATTTCTATTATTTTATAGTTTAGAAAATATAATTACTAATATGCAATAAAATTTAATTAATTCAATTTCTATAATTGATATAAATAATTCTAATATATTAATCATATAGCACATGAAAACAACTGTTTTAAAATATAAAATCATGGTTCCAGTATTCTATGAATTTGTTTATTAATGTAAAAAATGATTCATTATGATATTCCCGAAATACATTTTTTATCAAAAATAAGGATTAATAAATTTTAATTAATGATAAAATCATGATTATATCATCAGAGTTATGGTATTATGTGAAATGATATTTTTTACTTTTTACCAAAATAATCTACCATCCTTGAAAATCACCATAAATTAATTATAAAATAATATAAATATGATGATTAATGAATTATATAAATTCTATCAAAATAATTCTATAAATTGACCATTTTAACTTTTGAATAAAAATACATTTTTATTGAAAATTAATAGTTTTTATCACATTCCTCTATAGAAATTTCTTAGGTCTTCATCAATTTTATTATCTTTTAACGAGTGTTGTGATATTATTTAATGAAAATAATCTTTATTTAAAACATACATGTTAATAAAAAATCATATTTTAAAATATATATATATATATATATATATATTGTTTTTAGAAAAAAAAAATTAGTTATATCATAATAAAATACCCATATTTCACTTTATTAGGTCAACCTAACCAAAAATAATTATGAAAAAATATGTTATTGACTAGTGGTCGTTATTCCCATCTTCAATATTGGTGAATTGTTATAATGGTGAAAAGGAAAATTTCCCTTTAAACTAACAGTCACTATCACATCATCACCCACTACTAATCTTACAAATGTTCATACAAACGCATTGATAAATTATATCATTTTCATAACACTCCTCTTTCTTTTTATATCATTATGGAATGAATGTTCATCTTGGGGGAATTCCTGTGTATGATGTACATTTTACTGATTCTAATATTAATTGGTGTTTAAATTATTTTACTCTTTCTAATTGTAGTTGTTTATATTAACATGTTTTATGTAATGAAATTTAATATTATTTTTATTACAATGGTTGGAATCTTATTGGCTATTATTTTTAATTAAATGTATTTTTTTAAATTAATGAAATAAATAATTGTTGAATTTTTATTATGAAACATGGAACATAAATTTTTTAAAGGGAAATATTAAATTAGTTTAAAAATACATAGAATAATATAAAAAAATTATAAATTAAATTTACTATAATTTAAATCAGTAATAAAATATTATTTATTATTTAAATATAAATATCTATTTTACCACTTGTTGCATATAAAATTCCATATGATAGATCATCAAATGGTTTTATTTTATATTTTTATGATAATTATAACATGAATCATACATTCTCAACCATTAAATTACAATGACAAAGTTACTAAGATGATGTGAAAATAAAACAATTAATAAAATTAATGATTAATTAAATAAAAAATAATATTTAAAAATAATAGTTAATATAATTATAATATATATATATATATAATTTTTTTGGATAAGGATGTTGGGAAACACATAGTCAGGTGGCATTATGTTCACCCTTATCACTCCTTTGTCATGGGTTTGAACCCAGAGGCCTTACTAGATGCAACTAGTTACTACTCGACCTATAAGCCACCCATTCTCTAAAACCACTATAATAAATAAATTTCCATTATATTTGAAAATTTTGTAAAAAAATATTTCATAAATGGTTATATAAATATTTGGTTTTTAAAATTAATGAAATTTATTATATATTTAGGCCTATATTTCTTAAATAATGTGTATAAAAGCATTCATTAGAAATTAGGGATGTTATATTATCAATACCCTCAATCAAACACAAAAGTTATATATATATTTATAATAATTTTTAAACAATAATTTCTCTTTTAAATACAATTATAACATGATTTTCATCATTTTGGATTCCATTCCAATCTACATTGATGATAATATATTCAGGAACGATCTCTTGATCTAATTCGTTCCTATAAATATTTCCTAAGATTCCTTTAATTTATTTGCCAAGATATTCATAAACATTTAAACCCTTATTCTTCAGAAAATTCCCTATACAAGTACTCTTATCCAGATCTTGGTAGTTGTTTTTAATATATGATTCTATTTGCATTATTATATTGACACAACATTGTTTGAATAATATTTTCTTGTTTAGAATATTCTTTCCTCCTCACCTTTCTTAAAAAAATTATGGTTCATTATAATATATTATTTCCTAGGATCTATAATTTAACTATAAATTATATAAATGAGTAATATGTACTTTTTTGATGGAATAATTCAATAAATTTGTCATCATGGACTTTAATAATCTTTTAAAATATTGATATGATTTTTGTATTAATTAAAATTTACATCCAATTAATATATGATATTTTATTAGTAAAATTTTTATATATTTTTACTAAATATATTTTACTAAAAACTAAATTAATATATAATTAAAATAATCATAAAATACATACACTGCCATAAAAACTTGTTTATTTTGCATTATAATTTATTAGAACTAAAAATTCACAAAAGAGGGCAATTTATCAGTTCCAACTAAAATATTTGATAAATTTCAAATTTATCATTTTTAAAAATAAAAAATAGTAGGCTACCATTTGGAAATTAATTTTTTAGCAGTGATAAAGGTATCCTTTTATTTTTGATTTTCTTATCACTGAAAAAGGTGTTCCTTTTATTAATATTAAAGCTCTTTTTAGTGATGATCAAAGTTATAGTTCATAAAAATGATTTATATAATATTAAATATCATATTAGATTATATAAATATAACTATATTGATATAGATATAATATTTTTCATAAAATATGATTTATATAATAACAATTATAAATTTACCCTTAATGAGTAATAAATTTAGTAAAAATGATAAAATAATAAACTATTAATATTAATGAAAATATTACAAATTAGTATTGATTAATTGAAATTTAATTATAATTTATTAATATAAAAATTAATAAATTAATTAATATCTTCAGATAAGTTGAAAATATGACTCGCACTTCAAACGACCTTATATTTTGATCTAGGTGTCCATTTGAGCTTCATCAGCTATGAAATAGAATATTCCAAAGGGATATAAGATATATAATATTAGTTTTACCATATAATACATTATTTATAGGATAAAAGGATTCAAAGTCCTCTGAAACTGAATGTTTTATTCAGATGACCTAATTTTTTAACATTCTATAAAATTTTATTCTCATCTAAGTGGGTCTTATTTTCTGTTTCCATTAGAGACTAAATCAGTTACCATATAATACATTTAAAAGAATATTATGGTATTAAACATTCATTTTCTACCTTATTATAGTGTTAATTTTAATAAAATGTATAAATTTATATATATATATATACATATTTTCATCAATTTTCATATAAAATATTAATATATAAATAAATATTTGATCATATTTACATATAAATCATATGTTTAAATTTATAAACCTTAGAAAATAAAAATTATTAACCATTCTATTTGAAATAAAAAAATATCCATTTAATAAACCTTCTAAAAATATATAAATATAAATATATATATATATATTAAAATGTAAATATAATGGTCATATTTATATATATCTATGTGAGTGTGTATTAATAAATAGATATATATATATATGAATTAAAATAAGTATATAGTTTTAATATATATGTGTCAATATATGACAAGAAAACTCAATTGGGCAAGTGATAATATTGTTTCCTTAGAATGTGATGGGTTGGGGTTCAAATCTCACATACATTAAATTAATTCAAACATTAATGAATTGGTTCACATGTGTGTTAGGCCTGATGGGGACTTTTGGTACAAGCATGGTTCTTAAGGTCTTGTGTGTGGCGTCCTCATGGGGGTGGGGTTGTATGCGTACTTGTCATAATTGATTTTTTCCTATATTGTATTTTAAAATATACTGAACATTAATTAGTGTTGAAAAATCACTAATAAAAACCTCTTTTATCAGCATTAAAAAAACACTAATAAAAAATCCCTAATAAAGGGACATTATCAGTACTAAGAAAGAATTGATAAATGACAGCTTCAACAACTCTTTTTTAGTGATGATTAAAGATGATTTTATTAGTAAAATTTTAACTTTAATAAAATAGAATGACTTTTAAATGAGTGTACATAATCAATGATTTTTTATCATTGATAAAAGAAAATACTTATGATGATGAAATTCTTATAAGTAGTACTGACATTTAATTCTATTCGTTTTTTAAAATAATTATTGTTAGTTTTCTAGAAATATTTTTCTTTATATTTAATTTCATTTTTCATTTAGGATATAATTTGTATGAGCATTTTAATCACAATAACCTTCAATTTTATAGTATAATTTTCATTTTTCTACTTATTCACTCATTGATTAATTTTATAGAATCCATTTTCAAATAGTATCAATTATCATTTGAATATTAATTCTAATATTACTAGTTTTTGTATTAAATAAATCAATTTAATTTTCAGAATAATTACCACCTAAAAGCGTCTTTTTCAGATTACCTATTATTATGTTGATAATGTGTTGGATTGTACACTCTTTAGGTTGTTGATTAAGTCCCTTATTTATTTACAATTCATTAGGGAGAATATAAATTGGCATTTAAATCTATACGGTGGTTTTTTATTTTTGTGTGATCTATTTTTTGATCATTCTATTCAGTTAGTATTTTCATTTCAAAATGGAGTATATGTTATTTAGTTTTTTAATAGTTCTATTAAATCCTAGGTGAACGTGTGTACATGGTCTTATTTGTTTTTTAAAAACATAAAATCAGTTTTAGTTGTTCATTATTTCTAAAAAATTTATTATTCAATAAAACAATGTGAAGTACTTTAAAATACTAGAAGAAGCTAGTAATTTATAGTAAAATTACAACATAATTTATATGTATTTATTTTTATTATTTTATAAAATTATTTAATTAAATTTCATTTTTAAAATATAGTATGTATATATATATATATATTATATGGAATGATACATTGTAAATTTGTGGTGAAAATATTCATAGATGTACCCTCCACTCCAAATCATTTTTTTCATTTTCTAAAATAAACCACTTTTTCAATGAGTGGGAACTATAAAAACACTGAATTCTAGATTGAAGCACATCCCTTCTAAAATACCATTACACCTCTTACACAATTATGAAAATCCAAATATTCATAGATGTAGTGGATTGTGGAAAAAAATAAAAAGATATGAATTTAAATGTAACTATATACTTACAAGAATAATTTTCCTTATTGAAGGAGTGGAAGGTATCATGAAACTCGATTATTCATATTTTACTTATACTATCAGCAGGGAATTATATAAATAATCTATAGATATTATACTAATATAAATTATTGAAGAAAGTGGTATCAATTATGTAACATAGTTCTATTGTGTGTAATGTTATGAAAAAATCTTATATTTGTAACAATCTAACAAAATTCAATTAATTTTATCTTAAGAAATTATATAAATTATATAAATTGACTATTAATTACTGAATAAAAATCTAACACAATTATTATTGGATGTTTTTAGTGAAAATAATTTAATTATAAATGGATCTTTTATTAATATTAATCATAATTGAATGTAAATAAAAACTCAGATTTTCATGATGGATAATTCAGGATAATAATATTTTTATTACAAATTAAATACTAATAAAATATAAAAAACAAAATTATGTAGATAAATAATATAGAAAAAACAAAAAAATAATCAATAATAAAGTAGATTCAAAATATGATTACATATATATGAGAATACATATAACGAAATATATATTCAAAATATATCTATTTTTTTATCTGAATATATATCACAATATATGTATTTTGAATATATATTTTTTGAATATATATAAGAATATAGAAAAATTATATATCAGAATATGTATATATATACTAGGTGGATATCATTCGCCCCCGTGGAACACAATGCAAGGAGGAAAATTACATTAAATTGCAAGCAAAGGGACATAACCCTATGACCTAACCCTCACCCCGCAAACCCCTACCACCTACCACCAATGGTGGCGCATCATAATATATATATATATATATCATTCTGTGAGTATGTGTCATAATACATATAAAAATTTATTTTGAATACACATCAAAATTTATATTTAGACTATATATATCAGAATATATTTCTTAATATATATCAAAATTTAGATTTTCTAAATATATATCACAATACAAATATTCATATTATTAATCAGAATATATATATCAAAAATATATATCATAATATATATATATATATGTATATATATATATTCAGAATATGTATTAGAATATCTACAGAATATATTTAGAATATATATGTGTGTGAGAGAGAGAGAGGGAGAGTAAATATATATTCAGAATATATATATATATATTCTATATATATATTAATATACAACATGTCTATGCATATTAAAATATATATATAAATATATATTATGTTTGTATGGAACATATATATATATATAATCAATACATGAAATTCTAAAATAAATTTTAGTTAACGATATAAATTTCCCAATTTTTATAGATCCATGAAAATTTAGAATTAAACAAAATATATAGTAACTGTAAATAATATTTATCAATAGTGTGGTATGTGAATTGAAATTTCATACTACAGGGATTGGTGAGGACAATTAATTAAGTCTGAATAAAAGAGAATGAAACATGAAATTTAATGTTGATGGAAGAATTGAGAGGAGAAAGAACCTATCCAAAGGTAAGAAGGGAGATTTTTTTATCATACACATATGATGAAAGAAACATTCCAATATAGATCCCAGGGAAGACATAATTTGATGGTCCAAAAAATTAAATGAGATTCCAAAATCATACTATATGGATAATGAATCATGATTGAAAATTGATTTTTAAGGATGAATTAAAGAGGTAAAACTTATTCCATGGAGAGAAGCGAGATTATTAAAATATACCCATCTATAGAGGACACATTCTATAGTAGTCCCATGAAGAAACCTAATGTGTAGTCTATTACCTATAAAGAGGATATCATTGTAGCATGGGAAGTGGAAATTCCATGATGGTGGCATTATTGGAGGTCGATGTAGTTGACTCTCACATTGGTGGTGACTGTGTGGAAGATTGAGCAGCTATAAATGTATATCAGTAGATAAATGGAGGGATGAGGTGAAAATATGGGGTATTCCAATAGAATGATTATAACAGGTGAGGAATTTGGGGATCAAAAGAAAGGATTCCAAGGAAAAGCTATATGTGAATAGTTAGCACATTTTTATTTATAATGACATTTAAATACTTAATAAATAAATAAAAGTAAATGGATGAATATATTTATGCCCAAGTTTAGTGGTGGTTATAAGTATAAACTTCATCATATATTTCATAAAAATTTATACCAATTTTATTCCACAACCATCAGTGATCATATAATGAACTTTATGTCTAGTGTAATGGAATTTGTGAATGTTAAATAATTACATATAATATGATGGAAACTAAATTTTAGTTTAAACTATAGTTTTATTTAATTTAAATAAACATGAGAATATAAGTTGTACCTTAGATTATTTGATGATGTAAATATATTAGAGGTACGACACTAAATTTTTTATTTAATTCCTTTAATCTTTTTATTACTTGAGTCGCATGATTTATAAAACACATTGTAGTCACTCAAAAAATTAAGAATAGTTGCAATTTTTTAACACCTTATTAACAAAAATAAGTGATATAGAATTTATATGTGTTAATAATTCATAATTTTATTGTTGGATATTGTTCAATTTAATTTTTTTTCAATGTTATACATTGTACATACTATTAAAAAACTAAAGAATTCTAAACATTGATAAAAAATGATAACATAAGCCTATTTTTTATAGCACCAAAATAATTTTATATTTAATTATTTAGAATAAAAAAGTTATTATTATAATGTGAAGAATTTATGTGGGTTTGAAAAAAACTAAAAAAATTATTCAAAATAAACAACAATTATAATTTATGTATGGAACACTTTGAAAAAATGATAACAATTGTTTTTTACATTGATTATAATTTTACAAAAAACCAAAAAAAAAACCATAGTGTTTTTAATATAAATCGTAAACTATTTGTAATTCAAATGATAATTAAATCCCCTTAATTATGTTTAATAAAACCAATATATCAATAAGTAGTGTTGAAATAATAATAGATAAATGGATTTCAAGGATAATAAATGGACCTCTATATAGATTATTAATAAAAAATACTTATAGTAGTTACTACTTCAAATAAAAAATTTGGAAGATTATATAGGGAAGTGATATCACAAAAAAAGAGAAACAATTGAATAATGTTAATTTTTATGTCAGAATTCAAAAATTCATGAATGAAGTAGTTTCCTAAAAACTAATATTGATATCAAGTAAACCTATGATGTGTTATTTGTTAGTAGTTTCCTTTAAATAGTAATATTTTCTTATATATATCTAATTGAAAAAAAATCGTAAAAATAGTTAAATTATAGGAAAAAGGAAAATGAAAGAATAAAATATTTCTTATCAAAGGCTTTTTAACATTTTCGTGCTGTATATTGAACTAAATTTAAATTATCTGGTAAACAAATTGAGAGAACATGATATTATAAATAACTAATTAAATAATGTATCATAAATGTATAAAATTATAGATTGTAATTATATATATATATATATTAATAGAATTATAAATATATAATAAGAATATTTATATATATATAATATATATTTTTTATTATGATATATATATATATATTTATACTACGTGATATTTGGACTTGTTTTTATGCATAGGGAAAATATATATGAATAATAAACATTTTCAAATTTAAAATAGAAATGATGAAATAATAAATTATAAGGGTCATTTAGAATCAATGTAGATGAAAACTATAATTGTATTTAAATTCTATCATATTGAATAACTCTAATGTGTATTTATTCAGTCTTATTAGGAAAAAGTAAAAAATTATTGATGAAAGATTAGAGAGGTTACTTGTGAAATTAAAGTATCCATGGGAATCTTTGGTGTTTATGTCAGCCCATCCATGACCAATGAAGAGGAAAATAGATGTAAGGTCTATGAATTATACTGGAATTGAGTATCATCACACCCACTTCTAGAAACATAAGGGGAAAATTAGGTTAATGTCAATAATACAAAGTTGAGGGTGAATTGTGGAGGGGTTAAAGGATTTGAAATTTATAAAAGGTGGTATAGTGGGATCCATAGGGGGAGGCTGAATTAAATGAATATGTGGATATATTGGGGTTTGGGGGAATTTAAAATAGGCACGACGAGACCAAAAAATAAAAAACGTGTCACTATATATATTATATACTATAACTAATATATATCTAATATATTTTAAACATAGGTTATCACTGTCATGACCAGTCCCCCATGGCCCATGTCGTGACTAACCCAAGCCCACCACCTGAAGGCCAGGGGATATGGACTAATGCCAAAGTCATCAACTTGCATGTGGGAGGCATTTTCCTAAGTACCTATACACACACGCACACCCAACCACATCCCAACACAGTCAAAAGAGAAAACAATTACCACTAAAACAAAGATAAGTGCAAATTAAACTGATAGTAAGAGGGTGGAAGAAAAACCCAACAAATAACACAAAACAGAAAATACAAAAAGAAATTTCTGATGGCCATATGAAGTAAACCCTATTAGATTTTGAGAGTAGTGAAGCTACAAGAAGCTAAAGTAGTACATAAATTCCTCCCTGTCCTACTGGGCCATGCTTGGTCCTAGTCCACCAAGTCCACTGTTGTAGCATCTGTCAGTCTTGTCTTCCCGAGCACCCATGTCGAAACATAAGTCTTCTACAGTAGACCCAACACTTGTGGGAGAATCCACTCTAGGTGTTAGTAACATAGTACTCAGTAGGGACCCCAAAATAAAAATGGAAGAACCCACAACAATTCCTCAATGTAAGGGGCAACACACAAGACCACTCACAAAGGGTATATTCTACGGTAGTAACAGTAGAATCGTCAGTCACAAATATCAAACTCCTCGACCGTTGGAGAACCCCTCCTCTATCGAGTATAGTGGAACTGTAAGATCACACCGAGACACTTCCCACTAAACATTAACTGATGTTGTACTCATCCATGTTGAGTACCGTGGGTTTGTTGGGTCACACATAGTCGTTCCCTACCGTGGGTCTGCTGGGTCACACAGAGCTGCTTCCCACCTTTTCCAAACTGAGGTACTCCTCTAGTTGAGTACTGGAGGTCCTTCGGGTCACACAGAGCTTCTCCCTACCGTGGGTCTGCTGGGTCACACTGAGCTACTTCCCACTAGACTATTGTTGAGCATTCATTAGGTCTCATCCAGCCACAGGGTTCCGTATGTAGCACTCTTAGAAGAAAAACCTCTCAAGTCATTCATCTAATCTAAATATCCATGAATGTCACAAAAAATCCTTCCAATGTCACTGCCTCCTCGAGAGGGTCCCGGAGCCGCAAATGTCCCATCAATCAGATGCACGGTTTTTAGGATACATGTGTTTTAGTAACTAGGGGACCAGTTGTGACGGGGCCCATGGGTTACACCATCCCTGGTTCATTTTTATGGACCCGAACTGACCTGGTGTGTGTGGGGGTTGGTCTCATCCAGCTCGGCTAGTGGTCGAGGCCTAATAGGCCTCATTTGACATGGCATAGTTGGCATATGATCCTGCCCACCGTGTTACCTGGACATCCGGTCTAGTATGGCCCAACCCAAAATGGAAAAGAACCCACCCACCAACAAGGGTATCGTCCCCATGGCATGGCCGGTGTGAGCCCCTGGGACGCGGAATCCAAATGTGTCCCCTATGGTCCAAACACAGCCCATAAGGGAGGGTTGAACCTCCTGCATGGCGCCGCATGTGAATCTTTCCATGGTCAATGGGTTGTGGAACCTCCGGCCTACCGGGTGTCCTGAACGTGGGAAACCCCTCAATGAGGAACCCACCTAGCGTCGTGTCCCCCCACATGCCTCCATGACTGAAGTTTCGTGACATAATGTTCAATGTGGCCCACCAGTCCGGGTCACCGCCTCTACGCAACCAGTGAGGTCGTCCCTCGCTGCTACTGCTTCTGATGCCGACACAACAGAAATATCTTTTGAAATCCACTAGATGCACTCTGATGGACCATTCCTTGTGCTGCATTCACCGAAAATCTAATGATGAGGATTTCATTCCAACGAATCCTTTGAAACGGTCTTACCTTCTCTTTCAAAATGTATCCATCATGAACACAGATGAGGAGGTACTCAAGCATTTTTTGTGTAGGTCCAGGCGATCCACGTTAGACGTTTTAACAAAGGGTAGTCTAGAAGAATTTTTTTTTCAATCATTAATGCCAAGTTATAATCCCTAATAATCACCCCAATTGAAATGTCACCCTCCCATTATAACACATGATCCATGGATCTACCTGTTTGTGGGTTGATCAGAGTTCGACATTTTTTAGAAAAGAAATGTGCAAGAAATTTTAAAATTAAAAATGCATACCTCTTTGAAGTTCGTTGATGCAGGTTCTTCCTAGAAGGGTTAAGATGTTGGTGTCACTTATCGTCTCTGATATTCAAAAGGCGTGATGAAAGAGATGGTGTTCTGCATGCACTATTCATTCTTCGTGGGGTTGGAAGTCTGTCAAAGGTTCTCCATATAATCATCCAAATTTTTAATCCATATTTACACAACATGATGAACTATAAATAGGATCACATCACATTATTCCCATTATGATGCAACATTGCGTCATTACACAGTTTTATTTAAGAAAAATCTTCATTATTACGTGTCATTAAAGCATTGTTAGGCTGCGAGTTTAATGAGCCATTAATGAGACATATTTATGTGCATCGTCGTTGCCCCGTAGCATTGTCGTCTACCATGTTTGAATAAAAATAAAATATTTATTTTATATTATTTTCCTGAAAAATCCCAAAAAATATATTTTCTGCTAGGCCCATGGTGGACAATGTTAAGTCATTTCTAGGAGAATCATGGTGTTCTAAATTCAATGGTGCCCGTAAATTTTTGATCCAAGAAACATTTCAAAAGATAGAAAAACATGCATGCACGTTTACTGAACGTACATTAAAAAAAGTTCCAATAATTATTAACAATCATCCTCAACCCACACCAGTCACTGTTATGATCCACCTAAGGGAAAAGCACACCCATGAATCTAATGGTACTCTTAAATTTTTAATCTGAGTTACCATTCGTATTTTAATGTTTTTAACAATAAAATAATTGTTACTTAATTATTTTATTTACATCCAAAAAATAAATTTCACTGTTGACCTACATCGTCCAATGTTAGGGGCTACATAAGGAAAGAATATCCTCACAAGTTCTGCAGTGGTATCATATTTTTAATGTGAGTTTCCTTTCATTATTTATAATCATTTGAAAAATAAAATAATTTCATTTAAATATTTTATTTACAGTTATACCATTATTGGGTTTTCTCACTAGAGTCTTGTGCCGACTAATCATAAGTTGTTTCTAGGGTAAAACTGCCATTCTAAATACAATGGTGCCCTCATATTTCTAATTCGAGCACCCATTTAAGATTTATTTTACATTATAAGGAAAACTACTCATCTAAGCTATTTATAGCTTAACATATTGCAATGGATCATTCCTGTCACTCCGGGCCTCAGAATTACGGGCCGTAAAATTTCAGGGTCTTGAAATAATTCAAAATAATAAAAATTATACAGAAATTCTACTACATTATATTCTACCCACATTAGGGATTTACATACCTGAAATCTAAAACAACAGAAACACAATAAACTGAGGGTACTGAGCATGAATCTGAGCCTACCACTCTGGTGCTCTCTCTTGGAGATTTCTATTCTTCCATCGAACGCGCACTAGAGGAATCAATCGTCCATGAAGGACCCACTCCTGTCGAACTTCTCTCTCCATTGGTAACATCGCAAACATTACCCCAATGACTATTCCCAGCTCACCACAATCGATGACGTGTGGTGGATCATGCACCTACCTCCTTAGGTATGACATTTGAAAAACATTGTGCACCCGGTGCATATGTGGGTGAAGAGCTAGGTTGTATAAAACCTCACCAACTCCACTCAGAAACTGAAATGGAATAATGAACCTTGGTGATAGCTTGTCTCTCCCACCAAATCTCCACAATCCCCATCTTAGTGAGCCATGAAGGAAAGAATGTTCTCACTCATTGAACTCAAAGGGTATCTGTCTCCTTTAGGGATAAAACATATGTATGCTTTGTGTAATGCTCATCTTATCCTAGATGATCCAAACCATCTCAGTGGTAGAATGTACATGGACTCAAACAGTGCCATGCTGATGGTGGGGTGGAAACAATTTTTGTACGAAAACTCCACCAGTGGTAGGTGGTCCTACCATCTGTTACCAAAATCCAAGACACAAGCATGAGGCATGTCCTCCAATGTCTATATTTTCTGCTTCACCTAACCATCTGTCCGGGGGTAAATGTTGTGCTCTAATTTGCTAGAATGTAAAGCTGAACTTTCACTTTTTAAGACGTGAGGCATAGTGAAACGAACTCTACCACCTCTTTCTACATCCCTGGAAACCAGTACTGACGTCAGAGGTCATGGTTCATCTTCGCCACACCAATATGTTTCAACAAAGGTGATGTACATGATTCCTTAAACACCTCATATCATAATTTCACTAGTATCAAGGTTAATCCTATGAGAAGGGATGACATACTCCACACCTATCGAAAATCAATTCGGATCCTTCCCTGAGGATATCTGAGCATGTCGGGCATCACTGTCAAGGTCCCCAAGCTATGCCTCCCGAACTCGCTAAAGGAGTGGGGGAGTGATAGTCTTATACTAGAGGTAAGTTGTTCCATCACTACCCAATAAGTATATTAGCATAACAGCTAGCTGCTCCATTGCCTCACTCAGTAGCCCAAAACCAGACCTCTTGTTGAGCGCATCTTCTACCACGTACCCCTTCCCAAGAGTATGGATGTTCTCATAGTCATATTCCAAGAGTAACTCCAACCATCGCCACTGTCTGTACAATTGAAAATCATACAGGCGCATTTCTATTAACACGAAAGGTTACCCCCATTAACTAATTGATGTTCCCATCTACCCTTTTGTAGTGTGTAATAATTCTCCACGACCACTTGGTTAAAGTGCCGGTAATCCACACATAACCTCAAACATTGGGTCTTATTAATCCCTTCCACTGCAGGTCCACCAACTATAATCTCTCCTCTTGAAGCTATGTGAGAAAGATCCAATATGCAGGTACAGATATCAATGCCATCCCTTGGTACATTTTAGTTTAGAAGTCCCTCTCCCTATAAAGAGGTAATCCTAGAAACATCTTTTGAAATGATGTTCCCCCACTCTTCCACTTCTGTTGGAAACTAAAAACTCAAAACACCTACTTACATGAGGGTTAGGATGGCTGATCAAGAGTTAATGGATACCCCCCCCCCCCCCCCCCCGCCCATGCATGATTTTATCCGATGCAACCTTGGTTTCCCTTTACACCGGCAAAGGAAAACCCCTATCAAATGATATCGATATACAACATCCCTTTTCCGAAAACAGTCAATCTGAGCATGAAATATGGATGACTAGTCCATACCTAAACTAATGTCATAAGTCCTTGAAGCTTACACAAAGAGGATCTAACCAATACTCTCTCCTCATGGGTTAGATCACACCATCATCAAAAGTGTTATTATCAAATCTCCTCAAATAGATATCTCCAGACGTAAAGGTAAAGTCAACAGTTTAACAAGAAACTCTAGGTCTTGAACAAGATTCGTTAAAAGAAGGAATGATTTGAACCTATGTCTATTAACAAATAGGCTATTAGTAGACACAGATCATACCATGAATCATTTCTGGGGCCCTTGGGTCACAATCGTTGACCACATGCAGTTACCCCCTTCCCCTATCATCCAGCTCCCAGAGCCTGGTGGGGACCACATTGGGGTGATGGTTGAAACATGTCGAAATGTATACCACCTATTTTTTCACCCATAGCTCTTGTTCCACATATCTTTCCCTTATGATTCTTATTTACCAATCTCTTCTTATTCTTGAAACATTTTACACGTCCAAGTCTCTGAGACTGGCGTCAGATTTCTACTTTCCCCCTATTGACATTCATTTGTTGTATCTAATATGCCAAAGAACATTCAACCAAAAAAAGTTCTCTCTAACTCTATAAAGAAAGTTGAAATGCATAGAGGGATAGTGTTCGCTCAAATATCCCTAAAAAAATATCACGCAGAAGTCAAAGCCCTAAAGCACTGGTCGTATCGTATTCATAGAGTACCTGGAATGGTAGGTATACCTCGAAGAATACTCAGCTACCGACATGCATCCTGATAAATAAATATAAGCTCTTGGAAACATATACCCCTTGGATTTTTATGGAATGAGACCAATTCTATGCGAAAGGTTCTCAAGATATGTCCATGATAAAGTCACCTCATCATAAGGACAGGGTAATCTAAACCCTTTCATCGCCCTACTAAGGCACATAGAAGGCTTTATATGAGGTCTTCCATCTGATTTTATGGTGCCTTTCAAGATGGAAACTCGGTCACCACCTCAAGACAGTCCTTAGCCTCATGTGAGCTGGTCTCGCCTCAGAACCTGAGCTGTATCTACCACGAAAACTCATGTATGGTACTGAGCCTACATGTGTCCTTTACTGGTACTGCCGGTAGTAACTATTGGCCAACAGGAAGTTGTATCGCAGAGACACCACCCAAAGGTTCCATCTTAGGAAATATTCCTTGTACTGTATCCTCATTACTCTATGTCCCACCTTCATGGTCACAAATTGGAATCATGGATAGCTATCTGAGTGGAGGAATCTTGAAAGAGAATCATGATGAACCATGGTCAATAATTTATACCTAGTGAGATGACTCAAAAAGTTAAATAGAAAAACATTATCAAAACACATGAAACTAGTGTTTGTTTGTACCAAGCTATGAAATAGAACTCAGGGTCCCAGTGTATGGATATGTCAGCCGCCTCACCAACACTGGACTCCCTAGACTGAAATCCAAAATCAAGAAACATAACACTATTTCCCCCATTGAAAATACGGAAACATAGACCTTTTGGTAGAATTGGATGTCCTCTGATTCCACTTTTTCATGACTTGTCCCCCGGGGATCATTTCGTGACTACCCCAAGCCCGTCTCCCGAAGGCCATGGGCTGGAGACTAGTGGTGAAGGCATCAACTTGTAAGTGGGAGGCATTTTACGAATTACATGTATTCACACGCACACCCAATCACATCCCAAGACACTAAAAAGGGAAAACAAATAACAATTAAACAAAGGTGAGTACAAATTCCACTTGAATTAATGGTCCATAATACCAACCCAACAAAGAACTAAAAAAACTATTACAAAAAGGAAACTCTAATGGACAGCTGTAGTAAACCCCACCAGATCATTAGAGTAGTGAAGCTACCATAAGATGATGTATTATGTCCTATCTGCCCAGTTCTACTGGGCCTTGCCAAGTCCTAGGACACCAAGTCCATCGTCGTAGCGTCTGTCAGTCTCATCTCCCTGAGCACCACTATCGAAATGTACGATTTCTGCACCAGACACAACATGTGTTGATAAATCCCGTGGAGGGGTGATTAATACATTACTCATTAGGGACCCCAAAACAAAAATAGAGGAACAAGATTTAATTCCTCAAAGTAAGGAAAAAAAAGATAGCTCAAACCAGGTATATTATTAGGTAGTAACGGTATCACCGTTAGTCACAAACGTCGAACTCCTCAGCCGCTAGAGAACTCCTCCTCTATCGAGTATAGTGGGCCTACTGAGTCACATAGAACTACTTCCCACTAACCATGAACTCTTTTTGTATGCATTTCTAATGTGTAGCATGGGAATGTTGGGTCACACAAAGCCGCTCCCCACCATGGGCCTTTTGGGTCCCACAGATTCAATTCCCACCTTGTCCGAATAGAGGGACTTCTACATTCGAGTATTGTGGTTCTTTCAGGCCACAAAGAGTCGCTCCCCACTATGGGTATGCTAGGTCACATAGAGTCGCTTCCCAATAGGCCATTGTCGATCAATGTTCAGGTCTCAGCTAACCACATGGTTTAGTACGTAGCGTTCTTGGGGGAAATGTTCCTCAATCCATTATTTGTATCTGAATGTCGATGAAATTTAACAAAATGAATCCAAAAATATATGAATCCTCGATAGGGTCCCAATACAAAAAAAATACCTTAAATCACACACGCAGTTTTCAAGATACATGTGTTTTAGTAACGAAGGGGCGGTTGCGATAGGGCCCTGTCCAAACCGGTCGGACCGACCTGAACAACCCATCCTAGGGTTCCACCTACCCCTATTTATTCTGACATACATAACATTACCTATTGTGGGTCGAGGTCAGTCTTGTCCGACATTGATAGTGGGCCATGCCCATATAGGCCTCTTTGAGCCCAGCCAGTTTGGAAGAGCTTCCAGCCCACCGGGTCGCCCGGCGACCCTATCTAGTCTGGCCCAGCCCGAAAGGGAATGGGTCCAATCCACTGGCATGGGTTGGGCCCTTCAGGAAGTGCGACTGGCCTAGACCATGTGGGGCTCATCCCGACAGCAAGGAAGCAGGCCATGCACCGCGGCCGGTGTGATCCCCTGGGATGCGGCATCCAGATGCGTTCCCTCTGGTCTGAACGCAGCCTGCAAGGGTAGGCCGCTTAACTTGTATGGCACCCTTCGTGCGCTCTATCCGACTCCTTCCACGGACGACGGGCTGTAGCACCTTCGGCCTGTCGGGTGGCCTGGACGCGGGCCACCCCTCCAAGCATCACCAACCAGGCGCAATGTTCTCCAGTGCACAGCTACGGATGGCGAGCTTCAACCTCCCAGTCAATGTAGCTCATCGGTGCAGGCCATTGCCTGCACACACCCGACAGGGCCGGGAGCCACTACTGCTTCTGCCGGTGGCGGCGCGCCAGCAGAATCTTCAGTGATCCACCAAACGCACTTCGGTGGTCTTTTCATTTCACCTCTTGCTCCAACAGTCTTCGGGTGAGGATATATTTACAGAAAAGCCTTCAAACCAGCCTTTCCATCGCTTTGAGAATGTTATCACCATGAACACCAACCGTAGGTGCTCCAGCTTTGTTCGTGTCGGCTCGATCTCTTTCGGTGATCTTTTCACTGCCGCATGTTCTTCATTAAGGGTATAATATTTCGATGTCACTTCTTGGATTCAATCATCAAAAGGCTTGACGAAAGAGATGATGTTCTACCGGAGTTCATTGTTTTTCGTTGGGGTGTAAGTCTGTTGGAGGATCTCCAGAGAATCCACATATTTTTAATTCATATTTACCTAGCGTATCGAAATATAAATAAGAGCATGTCACAAAATTCCCATTATGATGCGTTGTCGCATTGTTACACTGTTTTATTTAAGAAAAAATGTCGATATTATGTTTTCTTAAAGATTCATTATGCTAGAAGTTTAAGGATTCATTAATGAGCTTCATTGATGTGAATCGTCGTTGCCCTATCTTCACCCCGCAACGTAATCGTCTTCCAAGTGAGAAATAAAATAAAATAATTATTTTAAATTATTTTATTATTATTCTCGAAAGATCATGAAAAATAAATTTTATACTACACCCTTTCCGGTCGATGTTATTTCATTTCAAGGAAAATCCTAACATTTTGAATTCAACAGTCCCCTCAGATTTTTGATTCGTGAAATAGTTAAAAATATAGATAATCCCACTTGCATGTTTACTAAACGTCCCTTAAAAAAGTTCAAAAAATTATTATCAGTCACCCTCGACCCACACTGGTTGAGGATAGCCTCCACCTAAGAGAAACACATCTCCAACGAATCCAATAGAACTCCTGGATTATCAATCCGAGTAACCTTTTAAAAGTTAACGTATTTAACAATAAAAAAATTTGTTACTTAATTATTTTATTTACAGACAGAAACTAAATTCCACTATTGGACCGTGTTGGCGAATGTTAGGGTCTACCTAAGAGAAAAATACACTCACAAGTTCAGCGGTGGTCTTAGATTTTTAATCTGAACTAGTGTTCATGAGTTATAAGAATTTGAAAATTGAAATATTTTTATTTAATTATTTTATTTAAAGAAATCCCATTTTCTGGTTTTCTGAATACAAGCATGCGCTGACTAAACTTATGTCACACCTACAATAAAACTGTTATCCTAAACGCAACAGTGCCCTCAATGTTCTGATCTGGGAACCTATTTAATAGTTATTCCACTTTTTCTGTAAATCCACTCATTCCCTCTATTTAAAGATTAACATTTTTCAATGAATCATTTCTGGCAGTTCAGGCGTCGGAATTATGTGTTGTCAAATTTCTAGGACTCGAAATACTTCCAAATAATATATATATATATATGTAAATTCTTGGAAATTAAAATCCCATGGACAATTTATATCCCCTCATGCATTTTTTCTCCCTATTTTTAAAACTTTTGGCCACTCCTCACATTATTAATTTTCCTAAAACGTCTCCTTCCTCCTATATATTGGATTACATTTCCCTTATTATTTACCATCATCACTCTCCTCCCTGATCAATGTTCTCCTCCCACCTCTTCTTCCACCATGATATAAACATATGTTTCCCTCAAATCACCATATGATTTCATCATTGACCACATTTATTTTCCTATAGCATCTCTATTTCCCTACACCCTCTTTATTCCATCCTAAAGATCATCAATCATCAATGAAACCCTTCAAACTGCATTTAATACATTTTCTTATTCTTCCACCTTCATTTATGAAATGTTGATGTTTTTTCTTTTATCAATATACTCCCATTTTTTTCAAGAACTATTTCGAATATACATGATTTTTAGTATTCTGATCTTTATTTCACCGTCATAGCTAGCTACATGGGAACTTTAATGGATCTGTTTTCTCCTCTTACCTTAAACATTTATCATTGGAAATGTTTTATTTGATTTTATATCCTTAGTATTCTCCTCTTATTTCAATCATGTAAGGAATGTTTGTATTGACTTTTATCTTATTGTATCTTTTATTTTTTTATTAGGGTTTTCCTATTGTGAACATCTTTTCAGATAGGGATTATTTTTTTATCATCGAATTTTCATCAACTTTTAGTGCACAATTCATCTAATTTTTTCCCAATCCCTTACAAAAGTACCCTTATATTCTAAATAAATCAATTATAGAAGTATTTGAGGTTACTAGAAGTAGTAATGGAATTTATCCAAACATAATATCTATTACACTACTAAAATATGTTTGACATTTCCTATACTTCTTTTATTTCAACTACTATCATAAGTTATATTTTATTGATAAATAATATACCTAATATTTTTTAACACTAAATGTATCATTTTACTTTATTTTCATTAAAAATTTATATTATTCTGTAATTACATTTCATTTCTGAACTATTAGTTATTTATCTAGAATATTTCTATAATATTTTTCACGATTATTTAACATTTCATTTCCATTTATATAATTAATTTTAGTCATTTCATATACATCAACTATATATATATATTTTTCATGATACCCTTTACTATTCAATAGAAAGATGTCAAATATATTTTCCAATTACAAACAATGCTTCAAGGAAGCATTATTACAATGGGGAATAACAATGTCACTTTGAAATTCTACCTCATTTATTATTTTTGTAAATAATTATTCCATTATTTACATTAATTGGTATTAATTTATTTACATCAATTTACACATAATCTCAAAACTATTCCTTTTTATAGAATATTTATTCTCAGTGTTTCTATGTTATTTAATTTTTTTCTCGATTTATTTCATTCAATTTAGATACTTCATGGATTCCCACTATATATATATATATATATATATATAATTTTAGTCCTTATCATTACATAGAAATATTTAACCAATACTATTAAATTACAAACAATGTTATAATGATGCATGATTACTAAGGAGAATAAATATTTCACCCCAAAATAATATTTCATATATAGGTTTGTAAATAATTATTTACTAAAATATGTGACATTCGTGTAAATTTATATTTATATTTTAATTTTAATATTTATACACATTAATATCGATTATTATTTTTTATGTATTTGAATTTATTCCACTATAAAAAAATAGTGTTCCAAATAAAATTTAGTGGATACAATCTCATATACATATATGTTCATGGATAGTACAATTCAGTTTCCATAATCAATTTTTTTATACAAAATTATTAATTATTTATATATCTTTTGACATTTTTTTAATTTAAATTATAAATTTTTTTCCATGTTTTTTATATTAATCATATTTTTGAATGGAATCCTCTATAAATAAAAACATAATGAAAATTATTATTCAATATAAAATGTATTATTATCTATATTATATTATATAGGTTTTATACTTTTCTTCCAATAATTTATTATTATTTTAAGGAAAGTGTCACTTGATCCATTCTATATCACGATCCTTGATGTATGTTACTGTAAATATATATTGTTTTGATAATGGGATTATGATCACATGAGAGTGATTTTTATCTCAATAACCTATCCATACCATTACTGTAACATTTTAGTTGGATTCCGTTTAGTTTTAAAAGTTTGTTATTTCTATAATTTAATCTTGATGAATTGTTTTACAAATATTTCTGGTGGCTAATAGAATCTATAATTGTGGACCCTAATTTTTTTGGATAGATTAACTATAGGGTACTCATTTTTTAAAATTTGATTCACATTACTCTTTAGTGATGACACATCTCTTTCTTTGTTATTTTATTACAAATTTTTAATGTGAAATTTTTTCTTGTGGCTCTATAGTGATTCTTATTTACAGTCAAAAGGCCCAGAAGCAGGTCAGACCCGCTCCTAGAAAATTTTAGTAAAAAATAACGAACACAATCAGAGCATCAAAATGGAGGTTTACAGAGCCTATTGAAAGACATACCACATGAATCAGCCTCAACAAAAGGAACAAAATAATAAAGAGCCATAAAAGACCACTTAGAGGTTGAATCCATAATAGCCTTCTATGAAAATGCATCAGCAACCTGATTGGCCTCCCTATAAGCATGTGCCACCTCAAAAATTATGCCATCAAGGAGAGGAAGACAATCAATCCAATAGGGAAGCATCACCCATAGATTATTCCTCGACCACCTCCGAAGGATATCAACAGCCACCATAGAGTCTGATTCTATCCAGAGAAATCGCAATCCAAAATGAACTACATAGTTGATCACTTTAATAATAGCACATAGCTCAGCCTCAATTGCAAAGCCCTGACCAATATAATGATAAAATAAGCCCTTAACGAATCCCTGATAGGTACGGAAGACACCACCGCAGCCCAAAGGCCGAGGAGCGCCTGAAGCTACCCCATCAACATTAACCTTTAACTAAGAGGGAATAGGAGGAATCCATCTAATTGACTTCAGCACCAATGGTTTTCTAACCCTGCGAGCAATGCTAAATTACCTAAAAATAATAATATCATTCAGCCCATTATGCATAAAACCATCATGGACTCTTGAGGCTATGCAAACAGCCCTATGAATCACCCTCATGCTGGAGAAAATGGTTGGCATTATATTCTCAAAAACATAATCATTTCTATCCTTCCAAATGAAACCAAAAGTTGTTGAAACATCCACCATAAGGATAACCCGAACCTTCTCATTGCAGCATGTATTGACTGTTGAATAAAGAATTCCATCAAACGATGCATTATCCAAATAGAAACCTGTCATATCCTGGATTTACTTCCATAACATGCATATCAAAGGACGAGACAAAAAAAGATGATCAATTGATTCCTCCGCGGAAAATCACCTATAGAAGATTGAGGCAAGGTGAATCCTAGCCCTTTGAAGAGAGCAGTGAACCTGTATCCTTCTCTTCCATATCCTCCAGAGAAGCATGTACAGTGATGGTGGGATGAAAAATGTTCGGAAAGCAGACAGTCACATTGGGGCTGCATTATGCTCGACGCACACATGCTGATACATTGCCCAGGTAGTGATAACACCATTAGAGTTTGGTTTCCAGACAAGGGTATATTTTTCAATGTAAATTTATCTGTAAGTGTCATATTTGATCTGAGTAGGAATGAAATCATAAGAACCTACACCACCATTCTGTAAATCATCAACCGAACAACACAACACATTAGATAGAATATCAACATCCTCTTGGATTGGCCTGGCCAGGAAATTAGTGCTCCAAGCATTCAGAGTGGACTCCCTACAAACAAACCACATCGAATAAGACATAATCCCATTAATGGAACACTTTATGGAAGGCCAAATGGAATAAGACAGATAGTGAGAGTAACCATCCCAGAGCCTTGATGTAATCCGAGCTGAGATAAATTCCATCGAAGAGTCATGAGAAGTAACAAGATTCCCGGTAAACATGATGAGCAGTGCCTCATTAAACATGCCGAGATATTTGATTCCAAGGCCCCCCATCTCTACTGACTTAATGCACTCTTTCCATGCCACCACAATCAATTTCATTTCATAAATGGAACCAGTCCATATGAAATTTCTGATAATCCTTTGTAGCACTTTTATCAGATTCATTGGCCCCCTATAAATAGAAAACACATTAACAATCATGGAGGTAATCACTGAGTTGAAAAGATAGACCCTCCCAGATTGAGACATAGCTTTCCCTTTCCAAGTTTTCATCTAATAAAAAATTCGCAAGACAATAGATTCAAGATGACACCTCTTGAAACGACACCAAAAAAGAGGTACTCCAAGATAAGTGAAAGGTAGTGATCCCTTTTTAACCCCAAGGGATCTTGTGATTTTATTCTGCTTTCTGATGGTGACTCCCTCCCCAAAGACCACAAAAGTCTTCAAAAAGCTAATTGTATTCCCAACCACATCCTCATAGTTCTTGAAAATGATTTTAATCGAAGATACAGTCCTTTTGTTGGCATTACCAAATAACATGATGTCATCAACATAGAAAATATGTGTAGTGGCATAATGATCTCTACCAGCATTAAACCGATTATTAAAACCAGATTGAACTAGGATATGAAGTAATATACTCAAATTATCCTCAGCAAGAGCAAACAGAAGACCAGAAAGGGGGTCCCCCTGCCGAAAGCCCGCAAAACACTGAAAGAAACCCCTGGGCGAGCCATTGACCATAATAGATAACTTGTCACTCTTAATAATATTTTGGATCATAGTGACGAACCTTGAGGAAAATCCATGCATTCCAAGAATATAGAGAATAAAACACCATTTCAATTTGTCAAAAGCCTTCGAGATATCAATTTTCTTCGCAAAGCTACCTTGTTTGACCTTCCTTCTCATAACATTAATATATTCAGAGGCATTCAAGAAACATGTTTGAATACTTCTTCCAGGAACAAAACCAAATTAATTAAAGGTAATGGGACCCTTAACCACCTTACCCAACCTTATGGGAATTATCTTGCTGATGATCTTAGGAATAGTATTGCCAATAGCAACTGGTCTGAAATCCTTAATATCAAGTGCACCCTCCTTCTTGGGGATAAGATAAATGAAATTGGTGTTCACACCATAATTCATAGAAGTAGTAAAAAATAACACTCTAACTGCATTAATAACATGATCATGAAAAATCTCACAGTTGAACATGAATAACTTATTAGTGAAGCTATCCGGCCCTGCAACACTGTCAATATTCATAGTGAAAAGAGCTTATCGGACCTCCTTTCCCCCAGGATCCTCCACAAGTTTGTCGTTTGTCATATCATCAATACATGAGGTGATGTTTTTCACAATAATATTGGATTTATCAGCCCCATTTTCAGAATATATATCTAAGAAGTAGCTCACAACTGAATTTGAAATATCTTTCTCAGTAGTGAAAATCCATCCATTAATGATTAAAGAAGAAATCCCCCTTCTTAATATTCATTCCTTATAGAGACGATGAAAGAAACTAGGGTTCCTATCCCCTTCCTTCAACCACTAAATATTGTAGACAGATCTGGCCAGATTTTCATTAGAGCTGAGCAGTTCATCCAGCTTTGATAAAGCATGAATCTCATCATATGAAGGCATGGAATTCAATTAATTAAAATTTTGACATCTAGAAAGATGACATTAAGAATCATTAATATCCTCATCAAGATTAGAAAAGGAAATCTTGCTCCACTCCCTCAGCCTCATCTTAGTGGTTTTCATTTTTGATGATAGAATATGAGAAGAAGAGCCCATAAAGCTAGAGCTCCAAACATCAAGAAAATCGCTCAGCACCCGTTAGTCACAAACTAGGAATTATGAAATTTAAAAGGAATGGGAGCCATATGAAGACCATCAATGGATAAATAAACCACCAAAGGATTATGATCAGAGTGGGTTTTAGGAAGCAGAAGGCCATAGGCACTGATAAGATCATTTCCTTCATCAATCTGAACAAGGAACCTATCCAATTTACTGGCCTTCCACCCATTAAGAGTTTATCTTTCCCAGGTAAAATCTGCACCAACCATCGACACTTCAATATGATTTTATGTATCAATACATTGATAAAAATACTTGGCCGCAACCCGATTAAAATGAGATCCAGTTTTCTCATCAGGCCGCAACACCGTGTTGAAATCACCAATGATAGTCCAATTATTTGAAATTTGAGAGGAGATAGATTCAATATCTCTCCATAATTATCTCCTCTTCAGATAATAATTATCAGCATAAACACAGGACACCAAGAAGGTAATCCCATTCCACTCAATAGATGCAGAAGCAATTTGGTTCCCTTGAGAGCAGGAGAGCATCTTAATCAAGTCATGTCTAAGTAACGAAATACTGTCAACATTATCCTCATTGACATTATAATTGTTGTAACCCCTTTGTATATAAGGTTGTATTTGTTTTCAATAGTTTTCAATGAAGATAAAAATGAAGGATATCAAGAAGTACTCCAATAAAATAGAGGAATGGAAATTCAGACGATTGTTGTACTAATCATAAGTCCAAAAGAACATGTGTAAAATGTGACACATTGTTTACAACAATGAAGAATGTGAGGTATAATTCATATGAAGATGATTCATAAAGAATGGGGTTTTGATGAAGACCATGCAATACCTCATGATAGCATGAGAACCATGCAATAGACTTCTTGAAGAATTGACTCATATGCTTTGCATGAGGTAGATAATGACAGATGAAGAAGAAGACAATGTGCAAGGGATTGGACTTCTGAGATGGCCATACAGAGATTGAAATTATGAGATGGCCATGCACATCACATTGTATCATAAGATGATGGTTATAAATATGTTCCTTCGAAGAATACATATCACGATAGTGGAGTTTGTGATGACAGCAGAAGATTTGCTGAAGGATTCAAATCACCGAGAAGAAGTGTTTTTGAAGTGATTGTTCTTGTTGACAAAGAAAACAAACGACATACAAATTTGTTGAAAAAAGGGATTTCATGATGGCATGTCAAGTTAAAGAGTTTTGGTCAATGATCTATGTTTGATTCAAGAATATCGATAGTGGAATGGATGATATGGAGGTGGTACAAAAAGAGCAGATACAAGGCGGAATTGTTTTCCAGTGTTCTCCAAAGTTTAGGGCCTCAAAATCAACAAATGAAGAAGCATGATTTTGGAAAAGGGACTTCTGCTCCATACACTTGAAGGTGAGGAAACAAGCGCGCCATATTCTTTTGAGGATCAGAACATCAAAATATGGCAAAGGGATAAGGGTCACGCAAGTTATGGTTAGGTCGTGCAAGTGGACTTGCGCACCGTGAAAGAACATGTGCGTCGGAACCTATGAGGATTGGAACTTGAGAGCCTATTGTTTTCCATAAAAATAAGTTCAAAATATGGCTAAGGAAATAAGGTCGCGCATGTATTTGTTGGGTCACGCAAGTCAGTTGCATGACAGAGTCTAGGGGAGATGAGCTGCGTGCCGAGACTTGCGCGCCAAGGAGTGAATTGTGCACCGCCATGCATGGGGTCTAGTTTTCCTATAAATACAGGTCAACCCCTCCTCATTTCTCACGGAGTTCATCACTTAGAAAAATCAGAGCTCCCATCGCGTAGGAGTGGATGTCGCGCAAGTACTGTGTGGTCGCACAGGTGGACTTGCGCAACGTTATCTGAAGCTGCCCACCGGTTGTTGGCTGTGTGCCCAAGGCGGTTTGGGAGAGAAAGGAAGTATGTCGCGAAGGTTAGAAGTTGAGGAAGGCAGTGTTGTGTAGGTGTTTTGGTGATACATGCGCGCCAGTTTGGACCTGTGCGCTGGATACTTGTGCGCTGTAGTGTGATTTGCACGCCGTATTGGGACTTGCACGCCAGGCTTGGTGAAGCGCGCCAGGTATTGCTGAAGCCCAGTGGTCTGTTTGGAGCTGCACGAAAGTCGGGAGAATACCCGATACATTCGGTGCAAAGTGATATTGAAGAAGAAATATAAATGATACATGCATGATCTCATGCATACATGGTGAACTGATTCTGGCGATGACAAGTAAGCTGACCATCATTTATTGAGCAATCACATAAGTGATTGTGATTCAGGAAAACGAAGACAAGGGGATCTAGTGCATTAAGTCATTGCACTAAAGAAGAAGGATTGAACTAAAAATAGCATCAACTCTGAACCCTGATGCAAGCAAATTCTCATGATGAATATGAGACAAATAACTTCAATGCACATATATTGAAGATACCTTCACATCTATAAACTGAGTGGGACTTCACCAACGACAGTGAGCCAGGGGGAGTCAACGAGAGTGACCCGAGGGACGTAGTGAGCTATCCCTAAACTTTTGTGAAGGCAATGAGCCTGAGACAAAGTGATTGTACCCAAACATTTGTAATATATAGATAGTAAAGCATAGTGGATTTTGGTATGATCGACAACCTGTCGGCATATGCTCCTTGGAAGTATCCCTTAGTGGTGAACCAAGTAAAAATAGTTGTGTCATATCTCTGCATGTGAATGTTTCATTACTAACCATATCCATCATACAGGTTTAACGGGTTCCTACCAACGTGGGAACAAGATCCAAAACATTAAGAAGAAAACGTTGACACCCTGATTCACCCCTCCCCTCTCATGGTGTCCTGGGGTCCTACAATAATTAACAAAGGAGTGATCAAGAGATTTCCATTTGAAAGTTTCCCAGATGGAAAACCTCATCCTTGGCTCAGAAATACCAATAATCATCAGCTTGATGGTCATAATAATATATCTAAGGGCCTTGAACATGGGAGCATTTCCAAGCTCTTGAAAATTCCAAAAAAGGATCTTCATTGATGAATGGATTTCATGGCCCTTGTTTGAGCCCCTCAATCCCGTAGAAATTGCACTAACTTGGCCTACTTCTCAGTCTTCTTCTCCTTTTCCTTACATAACTCTGATGAAAAAAATACCAGGACCATCTAAAAAGCCAAAACCAGGGGCTGAATCCTTGGATAATTGAGCATGATCTTCACCTTCAGAATCCTCTTTTTCATCGGACCAAAAGACACCACCCAAAGGGGAAAACCTTTTTAGTGAACCGACTGGTTCCTTGCTGATCTGCACCACTTGATTCCTCGCAGCCGTAGACAGAGGAACCTTATAGAATGATCCAGCAACACCAGTAAATTTTGACACAACCTGTACCTGCTCCTCTATAGGGGACTCATATTGGACAACCCCAGATTTCTTCCCAGGAGCACCACCAGCCTTCAAAGAGCTGCTCATATCTGTTCCCAACTCTGATCCAGATGTAACTGTACCCATAACTGAATTCTGGACTGAATGCTCATCAGGAGGAAAAATCTTCACCTGTAAGGAGGCCTTCCCAGGCTCAGGACCAGTGACAATGAATTGACAAGGCTCAGCATCAGTGACCTGTTGTAAACCAGATTCCACTATACCCAACCCTACAGCCTGAACATCATTCTCCTTCGAAGGATGCACCTGCAAGGAAATATCCTATCCAGTAGGATCATCCAAAGGAATTACCACCTGCACCTGCACTACATCCAAATAAACATCCACCTGCACCTGTACTACTGGTCGATTGGTAGACACCCTATCCAGTGCATTATTATAGGAAGGATTATGTGCCTACACATCCAGTTAAGTCCCTCCAGAAACCAAGGGTAACTGTGAAGAGTAAGTTGGATCCTGAGAAGGAAGATTGTATAAATAGGTGTCCATCCTCTTCTTATTATCATCATCAATACATATCTCCTAAATAGCTCTTGAAATGGGAGGACCACAAGCATCCTTCCCCTTGCCCCTCCTACAAAGTGCATCGGAGTGCCCCTTCATCTTGCACAAGCCACAAATTTTTCTCCTATTGCAATCAAAGTCTATATGGCCAAAAAAATGTCAAGAGAGACAGAATTTTGGCCTCCTTTCATATTGGATATCCAACTTGAATCTGTCATCCCTAGTTGTTAGAACAACCTCCTCCACAAGCATTTATTCCATATCCACTTACACAAGAACCCTCACAAAATGACCGAAAGTGGGGTTCTAAGAATGTTTATCCATTAGAATAAGAATTCCAATAGATGAAGCAATATCCCAAATGATTCTAGGATTCCAGGGAATCCAATTAATCTTACGAATTTTAATCCATACCTGTGCATGGGTGTCTTTGACAATCTCAAGGTTGAAGCTTCTGTCCCATTCCTAAATTCAAAGAACCCCAGGCTTAAGAGAGACAGAGCCGAAGCTCCATGCTCGTTTCTTTGAATCTTCAGATGAAAAGAGAGCATGTAAATACACTCTTCCCATGGAAGTCATCTTCCAGTCTTGAAATCCCCAAATATGAGAGAGTCGATGATGAAGATCATTGAACTTCCAGATAGTTTCACCCTTCTGAAGAAGGACCCTAGAAATAATCAAGAATTGACAAATGGAAAATCTTTCCTCAACAGCAATTTGATCAGCAGCAACATGAGATATCTGTCCCTTTTTAATAATCCTCCCAGGTGGAGGACAATCAAACTCTGTGAATTTACTCACATCTTTGATTATATTTATTCCCTTTTCATTGAGTTTATTTTTCTTCACATCCTACTAAAGTTATTACCAACATAACTTCATAATTTTTTCAACTATTATTAAACCATGTCTTCATTTTTTGAGGCATTTTACATTAAGTATTTTCATATTTGTATTAAACTATTTACCATTAAATTTAAAAATATTACAAAAAAATACATCACATTATCTGGTCATACATTATTCAATACAAATATCAATTTCTTATAAATTCATCCTTATATAAAGAATATTACTTTAGCTAGAGAAAAATACAAACTCGTCACATCCATAAGTTTTTGAATATGAAGGTTTGTATTCTGATAATTTTTTAATGTTCATTTGATTTTAAAACATTATTTTACGTGTAAATATAAACTGTGATTTTCATTTTTCAATCTATGGATTACCATGACAATTTGGTTTTACCTCTTTCAAGGATTTTAGCAGCCTACCTATTTCATTTTATGTATTAAAAAGTATATATTAACTTCATGTCTTAATGATAAAATAAATGAATTTTCATATTATTAAAAAATATTATATTGGTAACTCTCATACAAGAATATTAATGATGGAATGTTAATAATATATTACTAATAATAGTAATATTTATTTGTATTTCTTCTTAATTAATTTCTAATTTTTTATTTACTACATCACTTGAATATGGTGAAAATTCAAAGTACAATACTCAAACAACATACATGACCAATAAGTTTTCTCTAAGAAGAATACCAAGTATACTTTACTATATTTTATTTTTATGAATTTAAACAACTAATCTCCTAATTAGTGATATATTTCTATAGATATGTCTTTTTATTATCTTCTAAATGAACTTATAGATTCCCAAATTTTTTGATAGTGGGGAAAAATTTCACATAAATGAAATGAAAATGTTTTATAAGATTGAAGATAATATTTATAATTTAACATTAAATATTTTAATTTATATTCTTCGATTGGTTTATTTACATTCATTTTTTTCAAGATAAAGATCTTTTTTTCTATTGTTAATGAGCAATGATGTTGGTCATATATTTAGATTATGTAAGATATGAAAATAAAATAAGACTTAAATCATCCAATCCTTCATAGGTAAATGAGGACCTCTATTAAAGGTCCTTTAAGGCAATTGACAGATCGAGGTATTCAATTTTACCTTCCATAACACTATTTTATTTTTAAATAAATACCTCTATTCTCAAATATCTGGTACTGATATCATTCAATGAATCTTTTTTAATTATTTATAAACTACAACTAGTATAAAATCCTCATATTTAACTACTAAATATTGGAATTATTTAGTTGACACTGTAATTATTGAATTTATATTCCCATTAATTCTGTCTAATCGAAAAATTATTAGAGGATTCCATTATTATGGTTGAGGTAATGGATTTCCTAGGAGATAATATTGAAGCCGGATTGTGAGAGAAAATATAACCAATGAGATATCTTTCAACTCTGATAAATTTTTTAAACAACATGTATCTTCTTGATATCTACTTATCTAATTTTGATAATAGTATTATTGGTGGTTAGGTATTCATTTTCTACGCACTATTGTGTTCTCATTCGTCGAAGTAAAATTATACACACCTTGTTTAATTCATTGGTTATGATGATGTTACTATTTCAAATTTAATATTTCTTTTTATTCTATCTATATTTATCCTACTTGAGCATCATTTTATGTTTACAGTTTTAAAATTTTAAACTGAATAAAATAAATATAGAAGAATAACATGATATTATTCCAACTCAATATGCATTATCATGTTGTTTCATAATTTCCTTTTTCAGGAAGCTCCATTCATCATTAAATGAACTCAACATATTGTATTAAAGATTTGGTCTAGTGACATGTACTTAATTTTATCTATATTTTATGTGAATTTTATGGAATAATAATATAGTGGATTCCTCTATGTCAAATTCTAAGAGAAACTATTATATTTAATAGTAATTCACCTTTTTCTTATTAAGGAAATATACCATAAAATTTAGTGCAATATTTATTTATTTCACAATATAATACACTTATATTACAATGTAAGCAACTATTACATAGTAATACAATATATTCCATTTTTTTATGTAGATTATATATTCCAAACTATAATTTATAAAACATCTATTTGATTATTACACTATGATATTACATAGTATTTAAAAAATTTATGATGTTTAGAATGTAAACATAATTTAAAATATAAAATATCGTTTTCTTTGAATATAATTATAGCATAAATAACAATTTCATATATTATTATGTTGTTTATTACTTTTTCAAAACATTTTGATGGTGAAGAAACCTATGGAATTGGAAACAACACAACAGGTTTGGATTTCAGTGTCTTAGAAACCTAGGATATTAAACATGCATTTTTATCTGATTTAATTATGAAGAATTGAATTGTAAAAAAATTATAAATTTTTTTAATCAAATATTATTTCATTCATCTATATTTAATATTTTACACCAATTCATAAGAATGTATTCCATTATTTTATACAACTTATTTTTTATTTAAATATGTTCAATGTTAATATGGATTAATAAGTTTTAGAAATAGGATTTCTTTATGAATATATAATCATTTATTAGTATTTTTGTGTGAATGCAATGTAAAAGTACTAATTATTAATATGGTTAATATTTTACAATTTTATCTTAAAACATTATACATATATATATATATAATAAATTGACATAACACTATATATATTATTAGTTTTTTAAAATGTAGTTTACATGTACATTTTAATATTTTTATTTAAATAATTTAAACATAAATTTAAATTAAGGAAATAAAGATAATTATATATTTTCATATAGATGTATATATGTATTTTTAGAGGCCATATGATGTATTTCCATATCATCATATTCTGAATTTATAATTTAATATGCTCAAAATCAGTTGTAAAACTATCGGCTACAATCATGACATGGGACTCCCCATTTTATTCACATATTTTAATGGGTGAGGATTTATATTTCATTGTAATATTTAATTTTCATAAAATAAAACTGTTGAATCAACCAGAATGAACTCCTTACCATAACAATTTTTATTTCCTATAATTTCAATAATATAAATTCTAAATTAATTTATAAAAATGAGTTGCATGTAAATTCATGGATGAATAGGATTTCATTTATAAGGTGTTTTGGCGTGCACAAACACAAAAATCCCCATGTAATGTCGAAGATCCGAATGAGTTTAATTTTGGTTCAGAAAACATCAATATATAAAATCTAAACATGTCGTTAATATCCTGGTTCTAAAACAAATAAAATTGATAAAATTGAAACATATTCATATTAAATTCTAATAAATAGAAACTATCAAATGATATAAGGACGAAGTGAATATATCACAATATAGTGTCTTGAAAAAAACATATCTTGAAATATTCACACAAATAAAAATATATATCTTTTACAAGAAGATTCATCTAAAAATAGTCAAAAATCCTGATAAAATCTAAACATATTAACAAATATATATATATATTTAAAAAACTGAAATTAGGTTCATATATAAAAAAATACAACTAGAAAGATAGTGAATAAAGAATATAAGAAACATCAATGTATACAAAAAATGAAAAAATCCCAAACAACTATTATATTAAAAAACTAATTCAAAATAGAATTTAATTAAATCAATAAGTTCCATTCAATACTCAAAATAATAAGTTCAGTTATTACAATATCATCATGGGATTCAAATTTTTATGAACCATAGAGTAATATAAAAAGTATTACATGAATAATGAGAAAAAACACCTAAAAACTTGTAAAAGAAAATACTGATTGATGTTCCATATGTCCATAGATTTACAGGTTTATTGATACAACTTAATTCTAGTGCAATAAATATTTTCATCCTTCAGGTACATGAATGTGAACCGGTTCCTATCCATAGTGGAACCTCTCATATAGTGACATTTGAATTTCAATAGATTACTGATGTTCTGACCCCAACCCCAGAATATGATTATTACTCTAATGAATCATTTGATAAAAAATAGGGAAGCCCTCATTATAGACCTTATCCCTCTAGTATCCCTGGCCCCAAAAATAAATCAACAAAATTGGGAGTTCACACCAATTCCACGGAATCATCTCCATTAGTAAAGAGACATAAACCCCAAGACATTCTTCTCTAGTTGTAATAATGGTATCCAAGGTATCAAAGAATAATCGATACACCTATTAATCGTATTTCTTGACGAAAAAAATGGTGAGGTAGTATGAGTTCCTCAATGTGGAAAAGTGTATGGTGAGGAGGGGGTTGGTGATAACCACACAAAAACAATATTAGGGGAAGTATTTCTATTAGATCAAATCTATTCTTCATCTCAAGAAAAAACCATGACATAAAGAGTTAATGGAGAGATAAAAACACCATCATAAATGGATATTAAAAAATGCAATTCAATTATCAAAAAATGTTTGAATTTAAAAATTATCCACCTTGAAAATTAAATTGAATAGAAAAAAATTAGTATGTTATGCCCAAAACCATATGATTATTAATAAATTCTAAAAACCATTAATACAATTATGACATCATAATTAGAAAGCACCTAAAAGGAATGATACCAAACCATCCCCCATCGTGCATCACTATAAAACAATTCTCTTGAAGTTAATGTCATTTTGAACAGTTTTTAGATATGATTATAATTCAAACATCACTAAAAATAAAAATGAACAAATACCTATACTTACTTGAGTGAACCTCTGATTTTATTACATAAATTAACTATGAAACTAGCTAAAAAATACCAAAACACAAGAACCAAATACAATGATACCCATCCTCAAAATCATTGTAGAGAATTGCATCCTATAAAAATTCATAAAAAATATAAATGAACAATAATATATTGTAATCCAATAGAAATAGAGAAAATATCAAAATTATACATAATAAAAAAATTAGTATTCAATAAAATCTAATAATGACTCATAATATTCTACAACTAAAGATAAGACATTTCTAAGAACCATGCAATACGTGAAACCATATTTCTAACTGGTACAACTGGAAACCTGGAAAGACTGATTCCTAAATTACATCTCATAACCATGAGACGAAAAAACTAGAAATCCAGGGAAGCCCGCTACCAACCTATGTAAAACCACTCAAATACATCTATCCACTAATATAAATCACCGACGTACCATGTACCCATACAAAGTCATTAAAGGGATACCAAAGGAAACACCATGAAGCTTTCTGATTAACCAAGTATCTATCCATGAACCTGCTTCTCTAACCCTTGCCTACTACCTCACTATTCATAAACCTAGTTATCAACTAGAATAAAATAATTCCAAATATATAATGTAATTTCAACCAATTTTGAATAGAAAAATCTTCCCTTGAATGAACACCAGATAAACTACACATCTTAAACCATGCCAACATGTGAGTTCCTCAACAAACAGGTACTAATGAAAATCATATGCAACCCCAATGTTCCTAAGGATAATATTTAAACTGTGAGACAAACCAAATATCGAAGGATGTCTTTCTAAAATTTAATAAATCTTATCAAGGTCTAACTACCTAACAATACCTATGGAACATCATGAAATATCTAGAGAGTTCCCGGAATATCCCTCAAGAATATAGATCATGAAGTAAGTTATTAACAAGACATTATCACTCCAAACAGGACCCACGACTAATGACCACTCTTAAAATATGAATTCATAGATAGTCATCCCAAACTAGTAAACCAAACAGAGGAACAAACTTATTATAAATTATAGATCATCTCTAAATGAAAAAAGGCAAAAAAATATGAGATAAAATAACTAAATGGATATTTACCCACACTTCATTCTTAATCAGTACTCCAACCTTGGACAACCTAACACTCACCCTTCTCACCCATGAACAAGATACAAAACCAAAAAACACATTCCCAAGGTCTCTATGGGTTCATCCAAGTATATAAATAGGATAAACTAGTAAGTAAACATTTAATCAATCACAGGCTGTAAAACTACAACCATATAATTTAAAATAAAAAATATACCAAATCATTAAATCATGTTACAACATTAAAACCACTGAAAATTTATTTTAAAATGATAAAATTATTCTGAACTTTTTTGACACAAGATTATTACAAATATGGAAATGATACCAGCACTGGTAATGTGATCATCCCCAGGCAATAGGAAAGGATCCAATTAGGTTTAATTATGGTTTAGAAAAACTAAAAATATGAAATCTAAAATTTCTAGTAATATTCAGTTTCTAAAATAAAACTGATAAACATGTAACATATTTGGATTCATCCACAATAACCTAGAACAATCAAATGATACAGGTAAGCTGCGAACATATCAAAATCCAGTCGCTAATAGGATAATAAAAACAACTTTTTTATATTCCCATAAATAAAAAAATATATTTTACATGTAGATTAATATAAAAAATACAATAAATAATCATTAAAAATAAAAACAAATTAACATATATTTCATATTTGGTTTCTTAGAACCAACTTATAAGTACTTTATGGTTTCTTGTATACATGTATTTGAATATTTATAAAATATCTTATCATATCATAATTGTTCTTCTATGTGACATAATAGGTTATAATTTCTTAAGTGTACTTACCAACCTAAAAAATTTTAATAGTTCCCCATTATGATGAGAAGAAAAAGTTGTTAAGAAAATATTCTTTATTATATGTTTTATATCCTGATGATGAAATTTTAAGTGACATAAATGGTACAATATATCATGTACGGACACTCATATAACCCCGAGACACATTCTTATGGTGTACCCATGGTAAAATTTAGTGTAGAAGATTTTGAGAACATGGAATGCAATGAGGAAATATACATTTATATGTGTCATTGGATATTACTATATCCATACATTAGTAATGGTCATTATAATTTATGATTACTCTTAATTCATGTCATCAGTATTTTACAAGAAGTATCGATGAATACTATGATCACTTATACTCGTTGCAAGGTAGAATATGTTAGGTGTGTCACAAGTGATTTTGAATTAATCAATAATGTGACTAATTATTTATCCGATTTTTTCTTTATTGGTAGTTGAAATATTTGGATATTTCATGGAAATATAATTCCCTAATTCAATACATTATCATATAGATAGTTCCAGTAAGTTCATTTTTGGAATGTCAAAGGAAGAGATGTTGAACATATAGGATGATTTATTTTGCATGAAACCTACATCATTAGATATATATAGATAAAGGGATTGTATTTAATATTTTATGTCTGTAGGATTATATATTTAATTTAAGCATTAACATATTTTTCTAGGGGATCCTTGACATGTTGCTCGATAATAACCTTGGAATTTATGTAGTGTGTCCTAATTCCCTTGAGAAAGGGGCCTAGTGGGTCATTCACTAAGTGTATTCAGAGCCTCAATCACATTCTATATGAATTTAACATGTTAGATAAATATTATTATCAAACATGTTTTAATATTTATTCATGTTTGATCGATCATAAATTTTCAATCCCCAATTGATTCAATAAATATATATGCGATATTATTTTTTAAAAAATACTTGTTCAAGAGGTAATTATTTATTTAATTACACAAATATAATGAAATTATTTATTCTAATTTATTCAAAACATAAAAAAATAATTTTTTTTTGGTTACATCAATACATAATAAATATTTATTCAATAGTTTTATTGAATATAATATTTATATAATTATTAGTGAATAATACATTGGTATATATTTAGTTAAATAAATTTTAATTACTCATGGCCTCATAAATATGGAGGAAGTTTGAGAGAAAGAGATTTATGGTTTGGTATGAAATTTATTATTGAACATTATTTGATTGAATACTATTTTATTTATTAAAAAAATTATATTTAATTTATCTATGAGTTTAGAAAATTTCAAGTAACAATTAATAATATTATTACTATTTATACAAGGGGTTAACTAGAACTTATGAAAATAATAAGAGCCCATGTGAAATTATTTATTTTCTAATCATGACACAAAAAACTAAATTATGATATTTTTGGATGTGTGATTCTATTCCATAATTTTACAGAATGAAATCAAGATAGAACCTATCAATACCCAGAGAAATACATCCCAAGAATTCTCTAAATATATAAAAGAATTACTCCACTCAAACTTGAATAAATCGGTTCTCTATTTAAAAATTTTATTGTGATTAACATCAATCATCACATGTGAATAATTCTTCTAATCAATAACCTGGTGAATTCTACAATGAGGATCAGAGGTTTGTCGGGCATGTGTGGAGAACTACTAGAGAAAATCAACATATAATTCCTATAATAAAATAATGGTAAAATAATAGTGGTATATCATTTCAACAAGGAATAATGAATTAAATATATTTTAAATCACAATTAAATAATATAATTACAGAATACGTGTGAAATATATTTTATTTAGGGTTTTCAGGGACACATTTCTATCAATTTTTAGGAAAAATATGATGTAGTTGATGGAAAATATTTAATGGAACGGGACAGAAAAACATTCTCTACACCCCTAAAACATCAATATATAGATTTTCAGAACTAAATTCATGTTCTTTCATACCAAGAATCAAACCAGAAAGAGAAATAATTTATAATAACACCAACATTAATGAAAATACTGTAATAAAATATCCCAAAAACTATTATATGAATAATGTAAAATCAAATTAGATTTTATTTAGAGAAAAAATAAGTATTGGACACTAAATATCCTATGTTCAATGATTAAACTATCATCTTAGTCTTCCACTATGCAAGAATCATGGAGTAAAATAAATAGTATGATAAAAAGAATGTGGGAAAATACAAAACAACATTTCAAAGAATGAGACTAAGGAAAATTAAAAACCAGATGAGACCCCTCTCACTAAGGGTCATCATCACCTTGATAAAATATTTAGGCTGAGGTGAGTCCCTTCCCCCACATCCCCCTTTATGATTGATGTTGCACAAGGCCATCACATTCTAGGTTCAGCGTCCGTGTCCATGCCTTGTGTGATCCAGATTCACATCATTCAAGTTCATGAATGATAACCAGTTCTAATCCATAGTTAAACCTCAAATACAGCAACATGGGAAAGCAAAAATATTTTTGAATATCCTACTCTATCCATGGAATTTGATACCCACTCACAGGAATCCTTCGACGATGAATAATAAATCCTTTATTGGGTTCCCCCTCCCTATAATATGCCTTGTGAATGAAATAAATCCTTAAAACATAGATCTCACAATTAATCCCATGCATCACTTCTATTATTGATGGGTGATAAGGACCCATAGGGTCTTATTTGGTTGTAATAACAGTGGCCCATGTTTCCATGTGAAATAGATACAATTTTCAATTGAATATTCTGAAATAAAAAATGGTGTGGTGGTCAGCATACCATTTGGTGGAAATGTGACATGTGAGGAGGGTCTTAGTGATAATCTTACAACAACTATGGTATATGGGGCTCGTTGTTTTATCAAAGATAATCCATGAATCACCAAAAATCCATTTTTTCTATGTTTTTTTTAAAAAGAATTATTAATCAAAGGTCAATTTTTTTTTGAAAATTGTATTTGAAATAAAGATGGGCCCCAACCACCTTTTGGTTTAGTGGAAATGTGGAAGAGGCCCTACTACCTTTGAGAAAAAATAAAATAAAATATATTATAATTATACATGTTTTTATATTTATAATCATATAGGTTTGTATATTATGATACATATATTGTGTTTATTTTATTTTTTTAGAATTTTGTCATTAATATTTGAAAGTGAAAATATTATATTTTTTGAAATAAATTTTTGGACATGTAAATTATATTTTATTATTATATATTTTATTTTTTATTCGAAATTATGTTTTATTTTCAATTATGCTCTTAGATGCATAGTTACATGCTAATCTAACTAGTCTAATCGTTTTTGTTCCAATGTATCTTGTGAGAAACCACTTATATAGTGTTTTATTCTACAATTTGTTTACTTAAATACTGCTATATATCATTATTACATAAAAATAGTATTATTATTCATTATGATTATATACATTATTAATATATATATTATAAATATATATAAATATTGTTTTTTATATATTAATTATACTATTTTCATTCAGTCCTTCAATTCGTTTCATTCAAAAAAACACATAAGAGTGTGGGAATATTTAGGAATAAAAAAATAACTATTCATTATTCCCCAATTAAATCAATTTCATATCACAATATCATATTATTATGTTATGTTCTGGTAAAACATAATTTCAAATAAAGAGGTTGAATGCAATGTATAAGTTCAATGGAGGACATGTGAACTGTGGTTTTTTTATACATCCACCATTTCTATAGAACTGGAAGTGCTCTTAATGCGACATCTTTTTTTATTGTTTTCAAAAATATTATTATATTATATTACTCCCTTTTTTGGATTTTGTAAGTGAGTTTATTTTATATAAATATAATACACTAGTAAATAGTGAATCTCGATGATAAAGTATTTATTTTAGTAGGGTTCAATATATAAGGTTAGTTGGAATCTATAATGTTCTAACTTCATCAATATAATTTTAAAAATTAATTTTACTTGAACAATATATTTTTTTATAAACTATTACTATTGTATTTAAAATATTTTTATAAATTCCTTTTATTTTAAATAATTTATTATATTTATGAAATTCCTTCATATTTCAAAATTATTTTATATTCTTAGGCTATGTTTTAATTTTATTTATATTGATTTTATATTTTATATTTTATAATCTTTTATTGTTATCTACTTTAAATTTAATATGTTTTACAATGCATCATGTATGAGAATTTTAAATCATATAACAAATAAAATATAATTATAATATAAATGAATATTTAAACAATGTATAAACATGAAAAATGGTTGGTAAAAAAATTGAATTTAATCATATTTATATAAATAAAAAATATACATGAATAATTACAGTCACTCTCAATAGTGAGGTCTCGTACCGCAATCTGGTTTGTGAAGGGTACCCCTATATCAATATTGATGAACTCTGTGCTGGGGTGGAGTATGATGACCTAGATAGGGATGATCTTAAATCACTAGAACGTCAACTGTCAGATGCTATACAAGTTTCTCAATGGGAGGAGGTGTCAAATAGATCTAATCCAATGTACCTAATACTTCTCCCACTATGGTAGTAGAAGGACCTTCCCATATCATAGGGGTGACTATACTAGTAGTCACGGAGATAGAACAAATGTTGGAGACTTAGAAAATGAATCCTAAGAGAAGCACAATAGTTTGGTACGTGGATAAAACTATGTATATCCTACTAAAACAAATTGATCACATGCCCTCTAATGAGCATCCACAATAGGATGAGGTTGGACTTCTAGAGGAATGACCTCTTCATATGGAACAAGTAAGGCCTCGCATGCTACATGACATGGTATATGTCATCATCATCATGGCTCTTTAGGATATGTAGATATTGGAGGGGGTTCTTAAGCAAGAACCTCCACTCCCTGGGTAGGAATGTCATCTCCCTAGGGTGGACAATCAAAGATTCTATCATAAACTACATGATAAGTTGGCATCTTACCCTATGCTACAACATAAATTGTTGGGAGGATTTAAACCTACTCCTCCTCTTGATCGAATATGTGTATAATCTGTTGTAATCGAGTATTATATAATGAGATTCAAAATGAATATGAAACTAGTATAATAAAAATCTAATAAAAATTTATTGAATTACGATTTCTTAAATATCTTTATCATGTCGAGTAAGATACAGTATAGATTTCATTATTTAATACGGATCATACTCATCATGATTTGAAAGATGGAATCACATCATACATACCCCTTTTATATAAAGTGATACTCGTCTAACCTAGAGGTCATGATACTGGGAATTTCATCGAAACTAGTCGATATCCTACCTAACAATCATCTTCATAGAATGGAGTTTATATGAATATCTCGATGGAAATGGAATGAAATGAACACAATAATATAATAGTGATTGAGAGTCACTAAAACCCTATAATCATGATATACAGTAGTGTAATATGCAGGAAAATGGTCTAATGAACCCTAGTCTGAAATCCATGAAATCATAAATTACTTGTGATATTTATCAAAAATTATTTTTCTAAAAAATTAAAAAAAAAATTATTATGAAATTGGTTAGTCAATTAAAGAATATTTATACTCACTTTGTTGGGTTTGAGGCTATCTAACATGACATGGTATGCCCCCAAATGGCGTGTTAGAGTGATTATGACGCAGTGTTCCTGACTCCACCTAAAAAATATAACATCAAATGACATAAATAATATGAAATTAAATTAATTAACTCATACTAGTAGTAGAAACCAATAGATATGACTGATCATACCAGCATCCACACAAATCATCATGAATAAAATCTATAGGCATATACTGACCAGCAACAATATATGAGAGGGAGGGGATTCACTCACATTCCCATATATGAAGAATAATGATTCATCCTCCAATATCTATTTGATCTGATAATCATTCCAGAAAAAATACTCTGTAAGTGTAATCCAAGCACATAAATACCTAGTTATATATCTCAGACAGATAAAAAACCTTCAGTAGACCTAGATACATCATTTGAACATGTATACCTATGTGGTCAATGAGAAGTCTTACTCTAACAATCTATATGATATAGGCACTATCATGACACATGATGGTTTATCATCGATGTCATTAAGATAATATTAAATGTGCATCTCAATCCACCTCATAGATATTGACCCACAATCTATTGAAGCGTCATCAAGAAAAATGTAAGTCCCTAAAAATCTCTGTAAAAGAATAGGAAATTCTACATAGGTGGGTCCAATAACTATATTCCCCTGGATACAAAGACCAAGTAGTACTGCCACATCCTCAAGTTTGATTGTCATATCTCCCCCAAGAAATGGGAATGTGTGTATCTCTAGTCTCCATTCACTACTTTAAAACTAACATATACCAACAGTTTGGAACCGTTGGTATAGGCCTCCAAACCGTTGGTATAGCCTATACCAATGGTTTGGAGACCCATTTCCATGTAAGCCATTGGGATAGGTCTATACCAATGGTTTTGGGAAAACCATTACTATAATTAATATTAAAATATATACCAATGGTTATGGAACCGTTGGTATATGTATTTAAAAAAACATGCACTGGGATTTGATCCCAGGACCCCTAGTTTATCATTGAATGACTTAACCACTAACCTAACATGACTTTGGTGAACATAATTACATAAATATATATATGTATTGTCATAATTATATTAAATTTTGATTTATATAATGTTCTCGGTAAGAAGATATGATAAAAATTCTCAGGACCTATACCAATGGTTGTCAAAACCATTGGTATAGTTCTTGATTCTGGAATTTATTCTGGGTTGGAGGTTAATTTCTAGGGGACCTTTCCCAAAGGTTTTGGAAAACCATTGGGATAGTTATACCCTTTCCCAACGTTTTGGACAAACTGTTGGGAAAGGTGTCCACAAAGTGGACTTTTCCCAACGGTTTTGACTGTTGGGAAAGGGTATACCTATCCCAACGGTTTGGCCAAACCGTTGGGAAAGGTGGCCACAAAGTGGACATATCCAAACGGTATGGCCAAACCGTTGGGAAATCCATACCCTTTCCCAACGTTTTGCCAAAAACGTTGGGAAAAGTGGCCACAAAGTGGGATTTACCAAAGGTTTGGCCAAACCGTTGGGAAAAAGGACGAATACCAACGGTTTTTACAAACCGTTGGTATAGAAGCTTTGGGAAAAGTCAGATTTCCAGTAGTGGTTTCTCAAGGAGAGAAGAAAGCAGGTGATGATTGGTGAATGTAAAATCGGATAACAGAGTTACCTAAAAGCTAGAACTGTATTGGTATATTATAATTCTGATTGGAGGCATCATGTGATGATGATTGTTCACATGACAAACCCTAGTCCATCGAATCGGATGACCCTCTGTCATGGTTCCGGAAATAAGCATGTCATACTCTATGAGTAGTATAGTTTCATCTATCTTTATGTAAAAAAATTAATTACATCTTAAGTGTAAAATGTAAATATATTGTTGTGATCCTCATAATGTAATTACTGGTATAATTTAGGACATGAAATGTTTATCCCATTGTCTTATGAAGTTATTTTTACAAAAATAAAAGGGTTTGTCTTAATGTTTATCAAAGAATATTTCTATTGAGTTATTAGATATGTTTTTTTATAATAAAGGGTGTCTTGTTAGATATAGTTTTCTATATTTTTATATTTAAAAATTTAGTCTTCATTATTGGAAAATTTATTTGAAACTAGTGTGATTTATAATTTAAGATTGATTTTTCACATGATGTTAGGTTTCATGATAATTTTGTCACATGATTTACATATGGTTTAGAGTTATAATGGTTGATTGTGCCTTCATGTAAACTCACATGTACATGTCGAATTCTTTTTTATGTGAATATTAGAGGCCTGTTGTGATTGATAGTAATGAAATTCAGAAATGTAAAAAACCACTAAAAAATGTAAGATCTTATATTAACACCATATAATTAGCAATTTGAGAAGATCTCATTAGAGACAATAAATCATTTTGGATGATAGTTTGAACTCGATCATACAATTTTAAGGCATCGTTTCCAGTTATGACATTTTTAATGACATATAGTGCATCTCAAAACATTCTCTGGTTATTAAGGCCAGTCTATCTCATTACGCATACTAATGGACTTTGGTTTCCCTCATTGTATCAACCTTTTGATGCAAGGTATCAATATCAGATGGTCATAGGGCATTGGTAAATAATGGAACACCCCAATAGGTTTTAATGGTGTAGCGTAACAGTTCAAAATAGTATTTATACTATACATTGGATAAAAATATTCTTACCATGATATATTTATGGAGGCACATGCTTTGATGGTGAGTGTACATGGAAACTGTAATTCATATAAGTTCCTATATTTATATTTCTTTTCTTATAGTAATACAACTATTTTTTTCACCAGTAATACTAATGATGGGGTCTGAACTATCATAAACCTAAAATAGAGTCTTGTTGGAGGAAATAGAACACTTGATATCTAGAAGATTCTTTAATGATATTTTCAATTTCAATTTTAAATTTTCTTTTGCATTATATCACCAACTGAATCTCAACTGAGGCTAGTTTTTTCTACTAAAAAAGTAATTCACGAAATTATAAAATATCTCCCAAACTAGGGTAGTTATAGGTAAGATGTGAAGTCCATTTAAGACACCATTATTTCACTCCATGATGTTTTTTGTCATCTATATATACATCTTCCCAAATCACATACCAATGTCTATTTTTATTTTTGAATCTTCATCATATAATCATTCACTTCTTGATTATCATTACAGATTTTTTTCAAAACATTATTCAGAAAAATACTGATCCATATCCTATGATACATAGAAGTGATCATATTTTACATAAATTTATTTTATAGTTACATTGAAATGGTAAAAAATAATAAATACCATACATACCAAGAATGGTTATTTCCTTAATCATAGGTTTATTTTGGTTTTTTTGTACATTTTTATAAATGTGTCTGGTGAAGTACCGATGATGAGAATTTGGGGGTACACATGTATCAGGATGAACATTGATTGTATGATGTCAATCAGATATCAAATAGACACCTATAAAGTGGGGGAAATGGTTGGTGACACATGCTAAAAACCATTTACATCATTCATATCTTTCCTTCTCTACAGTATAAAATGAAAGAAGAATAGGTGAACGGTTTCCATCTTGGGATGCCACAATCAACAATACACCCATGTATTTTCCATACTGAAATATTCCACATATTTTTTTAAATATTTTTCTGAGAAAATGTGTAAATATTGGGGAGGAATAACCAGAACAACTGATGAAATTTAAAATGATATGGATCAATTTGGTTACCTTGAGACACATGTTTGTTCATATGAAGCTGGAGGACATGTTTGGTCATTCTGTCTCTCTATGGAGAGAGATTATACAAACACTTGACATGATTCATCATAATAACAATAGAACTACAAAATTGCGTTATGTATCATAGTCAATACCTTATTATATTAAATTTTATAACCAAATATATTTTTTTATCATCTCTTGAATGAGGGACACATGAACATATTGTACGTTCCTAATCATCTTGATGACAATATATGATAAAAATTCAGTATGAAATGAGGTATGATCTTGTGTCATGTTTGGCTTGACACACGAATGAGCTTCCTCAACAAACAAAATTCTCAACCTTCAAATGTGATGTCTAGAATCTCCCTGAAGAAGAATCTACAATCATCCACATATATATCACACAATATGATTTATTTTTAAAATCTTGATTCCTAAAATAAATATTTACAATGCCTGTAAATATGAAATCATTTTAGAAATTTTTTTCATGGAATATTTAAATGGGAAATCCCTTCATACATATAATTTTTTCTTCATCTCACTAAACATATCTACTACAACTCTAGGAAGCTCAGTTGCAGGTGTGATAACATTGAATTCCAATTCTAGAAAATGTAACATTTCTTCTAACCAAGATACGAAAAGTGGTGCCTGATTTATTGTAGTTAAAGGCTATTGTACGACTACTATATATATAGAAAATTCATCCCCAACTTTTGATTCTCCCTCCTCATCGGCAAAATTGTTTCCATCTATTCCATGATTAAAAAATCTCCATTAGATGTAGGATATTCATATATATCCAAGAGATCATCTAGTTTTCCACTTCTACATCATTGGAATAAACCTAAATTTCTTGGGCGGACCTTCTTCAACCACTATTGAATGACTACATCTCCACAAAATTGGATGTTGTTGTTCTACATTAGAATCCTCAACATATTACTCCATCATGGGCAATCTTACATATGTATATATAAGGTAATTTCTTATAACTACTTCTAATCATCAACCATTGGATATGTTAAATTCCATAATTTAGCTAGTAATTAAAAATTTCTATAATAATAGACATGATCTCTTGATCAGGTACAATATTTAAACAACTAAAAATTATTTCGTGAATTTTACTTTTGGTTACACAACCATATATCCTAACCATTATTGTTGGTTGTGTACAATAAGACGCTACTTGTTCAGATTGAATAACCTCAATGTAATAGTAGATAAAGGAAAACATTAATCTCTACATCAAAATACCTTTTAATAATGATTATGATTGTGTATATAATATTAATAATGACAGTTGACTAGATAATCATTATGATACTGAAATTCTAGAATTTCATTGTATATCCTTAAATATGATACTAATTTTTCATTATATATATGTTTATAAGAAAATAAGTCAAGGAATGTTTTTGAACCTGTGGTAAAAAAAGATAAAAGATAAAATTATTTTATTTATCCATGATAAAATGAAAATTATGTGATTATAAAGTGAAATGCACAAGAAAAAAACGTTAAATAACACCTGAATTCTATATAAAAAAATAAATGCCCTTTATTTTTTTAACAGAACAGAGTTTGGATGATATGAGTTAGACATTGGAAGTGACATAAAATCCATATTATTTTCAAGTTGTAGCTTAATAACATCTTTCAAAGAGATGTAATTAAATTTCAAAATCTTCAAAATCTTTCATCCTTCTTATGAAATGTTCACAAAATGGGGATGACTTTAATTAGAAGGAAGAATTATTTGGAAAATTAAGAAGATAATTACATCTCTTAAGATGATATTATGAAGCTACCATGAAAAATAAGCAGGATTTTACTACAATTCATATGTGAGACTCATATCATCCAAACACTTTTATGTTGAAAAATGACATAGTATTTATTTTATATTGTAAAGAATTCATGTGTTATATATTGTGTTTGTTATTTACATTTGACTTTATATGATCATAATTTTCATTTTATTATTGATAATTAAAATAATTTAATGTTTTCTTTTCTTTTCAACTCAGTTTATGAAACATGTTGTGAATAATATTGACAATGAGGATGTATCGTATAGTCTTTCTGATACAGAAATTTTAGAACGTCTTCTTATATCCTAAAATTGGATACTAATGTTTCGTATTACAATTTTTAATCTCCTTAAAGGTATTAAAGTAATTGATAATAAATAATTACTACTCTAAAGAATATACACCATGAGTTTCAAACCAGGTGTGTAGAAAGGCTTATTATCAAACACCAATTTCCGATCGAGTCTGGCTCATTGTGGTGTTTTATAGATTTACCTCTATGTACAATAGTGTCATAGCCATATTGACGTGTAGTGTCCTGATAGGGATTTTATTTCTTGGATTACCACATAATCATTATATAAACAAAATTTTAGAATGTTGTCATATAACCTAAAATATGACACTATTATTTTTTATTAAAAAATTTAACTTTATTAAAGTTTTTTTTAATTCTTTAGAAATGTAATTCCATTAATCTACATCATATCTATCAACATTAACAAAACGATCATGCAATATGGGATAAATCATCTATATAATTGGACTAAAAATTCAAGTGTGTAGTAAAGCCTCCTTTCAATCCTATTTTTCATATTTCAACCTATGTTTATTCTATGTTAATACAATGTTAATCATTGGTTAATCATAAGAAAACGATTGTTTTATAATTTTTTAATAATTTTTTAATCATAAATTAATCATTATTTAATAATTCTTCAATAATTACATATTCATTATTATTCATTAATCATAAATTATTTGATACTAAATCATCAGTTAATAACTAATTAATCATTATATAATCATTAAGTTACCATTAAGTAGTCACTAGTTAGTAATTATTTAATCATTCATTAATCATTCATTAATCATTACTTAATAATTCTTTAGTAATTCCTTAATTTGTCTTTAATCATTCCTTAATCATTATTTAGTCATTACTTAATTATTACCTTATAATATATTGATCATTAGTTAATAAATTTTAAGTCATTACATAATCATTACATATTTATTAGTTAATAATTAATTAATCATTTTTTAATTATTCTGTAATTATTATCTAATTATTACTTAACCATTCTTAAATAAATCATTAATCATTGTTTAATCATCACATGATCATTCATTAATAATTTCTTAATCATTACATAATCATTAGTAAATAATTAATTAAACTTTACTCAATCATTAGATAATAATTATTTAATATTTATTTAATATTTCTTTAATCATTCATTAGTCATTATTTAATCATTATTTAATCATACATTAATCAATATTTAGCCATTATTTAATTATTAATTAACTATTGATTAAACATTAATTAATCATGTTATAACCATTCGTAAATAATTAATTAATTATTACTTAATAATTACATAATCATTGATTAATCATTAGTTAATCATTAATTAATCATTATTTAAAAATTTCATAATCATTCCATAATCATTCGTGTATCATTTATTAATCATTCTTTAATCATTACTTAATCATTGACTAATCATTAACAAATTATTATTTAATTATTATTTAATAATTAATTGTTAATTCATTAATCATTCTTTAATCAATCCTTAATAATTCTTTAAACTTTACTTAATAATTCATTAATAATTACTTAATAATTATTCAATAATTAATTAATCATCAATTAATCATCAGTTAATCATTATTTAACCATTCTATAATAATTACTTAATCATTATTTAAGAATTCACTAATCATTCATTAATCATTCTTTAATATTTCGTTAATCATTAATTAATCTATATTTAATCATTAGATAATAATTAATTAATCATTACTCAATCATTAGTTAATTTTTAATGAAAAATATTTTAATCATACATTAATCATTAGATAATCATAATTTAATCATCACTAAATCATTAGTTAATCTTTACATAATCATTACTTAATCATCTTTTAATCATTAGTTAATCATTCATTAGTCATTATTTATTAATTACCTATAAATTAGATAAAAATTATTTAATCCTTAATTAATAATGCCTTAAAAATAAGCTAATCATATGATATTCATTAGTTAATGATTATTAGTTAATCATTATATGTAATAAATCTTAAATGTTATGTTATTCATTAATTTACATATACTTAATAATTATTATTAATAACTATAATTTCTAAACTATATATGACTAACTAAAAAACTATATACATAACATGTTAATAAAAAACTAAAATCAAATCAATTAAACATATAAATAACATTAAATTATATAAAACAAAATACCTCTAAATTATGCTTTGTAAAAAATCAACACTTATTTTAGGCCAGTAGAATAACCACACACAATAAAGGCTTATTTTAAAAATAGTGGTTGTGAGTTTTAGAGGTGAGAGTCCATTTTTAAGTGAGGAGAATGGGGATTCACTTTTATAGGGACTTAAGGGTCACCTTTAATTTTATTATAGGTGAAAGGTGGCAGTCACCCATCCAAAATTTCTAATTCATCGATCCAGGTCTATGACTGGAAATGGTTTCACACTCTTTGTCGCATTTCAAGAAATTCTGAAGGTGAAAGGGCCTTTGCTGCTTTTATGATACAATAGTCTATTTTTCTCATCTAGATGTATTTAATATTTATTTCTAAAACATTAAAAAAACTCCCAAAAAATAGGGCAAACAAAGATAGTAAATAGACATAGAACAAAACACCAAAATACACATATTGAAAAAATGGAATTTAATTACAAAAAAATCCAAACAAATAAGTAAAATTTATAGAATTGATTAAAATTATTTAAGGAATTTAATTATGAAATTTTCAACTATATTTATTTATATTTTAATTAATCATGCTTCACAGGGATTCATGGACCCCCCCCCCCCACTATTTAATCACACCCCTCCGCTATGTAACACATTTTTATGTTTGCTAAATACATTTATTTAAGGTTTTTTTAGGCATGATAACATATATTAAATGCTTTATGTTCCTTTTTTAGCATTTGATTTATTTTATCTAATTTTATTTTTATTTTAATACATTGAATATGAATGATTTTATTGGAATTTATAAATAATATAATGTGAGTTTTTAATACCAAACAAATAATAGAAGATCATTTGGATTTAAAAAACCAAAAAATATTGTAATTAAAAGACCAAAACTTATTGGAATATAGAATGAAATTCATAGTAAACATTAATTTGAAGAACATTCTATTCTTCAAAAACATATTCAACATATACGATCATTAAATAAAAATATTAAAATGTCTAAATAAATTTATAAAAACATTAATAAATAATTTTTATAATGATCATAAATCCAAAAATAACAAAAAATAGAAAATTTCAAATTAACATAAATAAATAACCACCTAATAATTAATTTAACTAAAAATATGAATATATATTTGATTTGTATCATAATTTCCTAGGAATAATTATCAGAACAAAATATGATTTAGTCAATTCATATATAAAAAATTCATTCAAAAGAAATAATACTTTAAAATATGTAATATTTTCTACAAAAATTCCAGCATAATATAACATCAAATTATATAAAATAAATTATTTAACTATTTAATAGACATTTTATTTGTAATAAAATTATAATTATTATTAAATGATTGATTTATATGAACCCTCAGTACCTATAAAATGATAAAGGTTTTGGGAAAATATAGGCTCCTGCATTATGCACCCACTGAACCCAGACCCTTTCTCAACCTCCACCCCTGATGTTTTACTTTAGAACAACTCTTTTTTCTAATTCCATCAACCCATAAAAAATTGACACAATAAAAAAAACTCTACAAAATGACAGAAAAGATTGATTAGTACAATAAATGAGAAATTCAGGTCCAAAAATTTGTCAAATAATCAATAAAGGATAATATTAAAATCCCCCACCAATATGAAACAAGAGGTGACATAATCTAAATCAACTGATTCAATATGAGACTTATATTTTCGGAAAAAATGAATTTGAAGGATAATACATAACATTTATATATTCTCATGTATTTTTTGGGTGAAAATTTTATTTTTTAAGTCAACTTGGAATGTAGAACCGTCAAATATAAATTCCGCGTTGCATTGAAGAGATGTGTTATGTAGTTACATCTATTTAATCATATAAGTGTTATTTCCTATATATTTTAATATTATTTTAAGGAAAAAACCTATTTTTATGTTCACATATTAAAATTTATATAATTTAATTATACTATATGAAACCTCTACTCTTATTCAATCTATACCACACATCTTCTATTTTTACATTTTGCATCCTGTTAGTGAGAGGGGACAAGTCACTATGGAATTAATTAACCCATTAATTTACTTAATATTATGATATTGTGGGTTTCTAACATTTTTTTACTAAAAATATATAAATTTAAAGGTAATATGTTTTGTGTAAGATTTTTTTATGGAAAAGAGTAATTGTGCACCGACAACACGTGAGGGGAACACACTTGATAGTACAGATTCACATGATTGAAGCACCATTAGCTCAACATTGTGATCTTTATAAGAGTAAATGTTTGAATGGATCATGCTTGTCTAATAGGGGAAACACAGTTGGCATATGGTTAGATAAACTATGCACCAAAACTGCCCACTATATCCATGTTTTTATTTTCACTTTTCTTATTTTCATATTTCTCTCTCATGTTTCCTCACACTCTAACATGTTTTACCTTTCCTGGATGAACCCTCATCACACACCCCTTTCTCCATATGCAACTCCTCTACTCTATTATGTAGCCGCCAACATTATGATCATGCCTATCAGTGGCCTCACTCGCTCGACAACCCCGGTTGTACCCATCTAGGCATGGCACCCAGGCCAAATTCCCCTCCTCAGATATGGACACCTCCCTCATATCTCCCTCATAAAAATATTTTTTGAAAACAATTTCTTAATTATTATTGGTCAACATTCAAACATATGGCCTTTTCATCCCCACCCCCTTCCTTCTTATTCAATAAAATTTCCCTTTTTCTTATCATGAGATAATATTTGGTTAATGCTTAAGGGTTTTAATGATGGATTATTTTTTATTTTCTTCTGGATTATAGCGTTTACATGGGACTATTCATCCCTGAATGGGTGTCCTCCATCAAAGGAAGCATGGTTCACCTAACCAGGGCCTGATTAATTCTTTTTCATATAGGTGACTCTACGAAACCCTTGTATTATATTTCATAATCAATTTTATTTTATATAAATGTATTTTTGTAAATTTAAATTCCTTTTTATGGATTTGTATTATTGAAATAATTTTTTATTAGGTCTTTTGCACGTGGCATGGGCTTTACCATCATTCCATGTGTTTGTGTAAAAGATCTTATGGATCATTAAAAATATTTCAAAACAATTAAAAGGATTTGACAAGGATTTGAATGGGTTTGGAAAACATTATTGGTTCTGTTTGGATTTTAAATGGTATTAAATACATTCCAAATACCTTGGTCACATGCCAATTGTTTTATTAAATTCACATTTGGCTTTCCTAATGTGATTTTAATATTTTAAAAGATACATTTTAAGATGATTTTCTTTTTCAATGGTTTGTAATGTATTTTAATGGAATATTTTTTAAAAAAAAATGTATGTACCCTATTTTAATGTAATTATGAAACTGTTGGGATTAGGGTGTTTTAAAATTCCATTAAAAAAGTAATAAACAGATTTACAAGTATAATTTCATTATGTTATGGAAGATAATTTTTCAATTGGTATTTGAAATGGGTTTTCAAAAGAATTTGAGAATTGGGTGTGTGGATTATCATCATGAGGAGTGTTTTTTAATGGCCTATTTGGAACCTTAATTGATTTTATAAATGGTAGAAATTATCTGGATCCTTCTGTGTTTATATTTTCTTGTAATGTCTTGTGACCCCAAGGGGTGCATTGTATTTACATTCATATTATAATTCGTATGCTTAAATTTTTTTATGGGTTGTTTCTTTTGAGGGTAAAGGAGGTGAGGCATGTGTAATTTTTAAATGTTTGATATTTAATGTTCTGGATTCTTAATTACTCATATCCTTTCATTTATTTGGTCATGGGAAGCTGGGTAGCTTAGTGTGATTCTATAATTCTGATTCACTAGGTAGTTGCACTCTATTAGTGTGTCCCTATTGTTAGTTGTAGGACTCAATGTGGTGTTCTATTTCTATGAGAATGGGTACAGACTTCTCGACTAGTTATGATATGATGTAATGTAATCCAACTGGGTGGTCTATGTTGAGTGAAGTCTAGGACTATCTCACTATAGGACCCTGGTTATGGCCCATGAAATTTCTTCCATTGGTTGGTGTATTCATTTATGTGATTTTACTTGGTGATTTGATTATATTCACCTAGTTTAATTGATTTTTTAGACTATATGTTATTTTTATTTACTCCACCTTATTGTGTGACATGAAATATTGGTTCCTAGCTGGGTGCTTTCCTCCATCATTGTTTGAATTACCATTCAAATGTTTGAAAATGTTTTTTAAAGGTTTATACTAATGGGAAAATAAAATGTGATTTTAAAGGGTTTTCAAATTGTTTTAGAAATAGGTTTGAAAAGTGTTTTCAAGTTAGAAAAGTAAATATGGTTTGGGTATATAAATAATTGTTTTAAATAAAAAGAAAATTGGATATTTTTCCTCGGTTTAATGGTTTCAATTATAATGTTTTAATATACTTGTTTTTAATTTCCTAAAATGGTTGTTTTTTAAAATGTACATGTGGTTTTGTTTTCAAACCCATTTTAAAAAAATTATTTTATGAGTTCTGTTAAAAAAACACATTCTATATAATTTATCACATCAGTAAATGCAGGTATCTCATCAACACCCCCATCAGACTACTCCACTAATGTATTAAGGGTAATGATGTGGGAGGTTTTATCACAACAAAATCTTATGTTGACACTCATTTTGTTTCATACTATAACTTGGGATCACTTCCACTAGATTGTTTCTGTTTCATTATTGGTGATTCTACCAACCTTTCTTATTTTAGACCCCTTTTCATTTCCTTAATTAATGTTTTTATAGACACTTTCCTGGATTTTTATACTTTTAATCTTTCTATTATTAAACTAACTAATTTTTTTGTTATAGTGTCTTACTGAGTAGTTATGTGCTCATCCATATTTTATCTTAGTTTAAGGTTATAGTTTCTCATTCAAAACACTCATTAAGCATTGATTCATTTGAAGTTAATCATTATTTTATTTCATTTGGTAATATTTTCCTATTCCTTGATTTGAGAAGAAATTTATTTTATTTACCTAGAATTCCCCAAATGTTTCCCTCTATTTTTTAATATTGTACATTTTGTATGTTTTTCTTTCTATGGATAGAGCGTAACAATAGATAATGGTGGGTTATGAAGAGCTTTTTGGTAGGCTAATTTCCATATAGTATATGGTGGCCAGAGTGGTTATGGTGGCTCTTGGTGCTCGTGGTTGTTTACTAATTTTTAAGATTGAAAAATACTATTCCTAATTGTATTCATGTGATGCACAGGGACTAGTTCCCTTCTAGTGGGGATTGGAAACTCCCTTCATGTGATTTGTGGGAAAGGTCAGCCTTATATCACATGGATAAACCATGAAGCATAATTACAAATGGTATAATAGATTTTTTTTATTCATTTCCATTATATCCAACTAGCATGTACCTGAGTGGTAGAGGCATTTTCATGGCATCCATGAGACCCGAGATCAAATCCATGTGGGGGTAAATTTTTGGGGTGTACCATAGAAGGTAATGTTGTAGTTTTATATATTTATCTGATTTGGGCCTTAAGGCCTCTGCTTTGGTCCGACATGTGTTATGGCCTTTGGGCCACCAATGGCCTTCAGGCCATAGATCTCTCAGGCTATAGAAAAGACCTACGAATCATGGAATTCCATAGTGGAGCAGACCCAAACTAAAATTTTGAGCAAAAATATCAACCAACAATGCAGATCTTTCTAGATTGGAAGAATGAGGGGGTATGGAAACTTCCATCAGGACAAGGCACCATACAACTCTATATGGGGAAATTCTAGATAATCAGTCATGTGAGGTTGGGAGCTAGGCCCCTTTGAGATACAGATGCTGGGGTGGGTCTGTTTCAATTATGTTATGTCTTTGACCATTACGATCATGTATTGGGTCGTGCATGGGCCTTATTGCTTCGGCCTACGGGTCATCTAAGGGTTCCCCTTAAACACTTAAAATTGGTATTATCCAATAAATAAATAAAAATAAGGCCTTTTCCATTATATCATAACAATATGGAATTCTCCATTTTATATTTCGTGTCATAGTAAGATTGATTCCAAAAAAAATTAGGACATAGCAATTAAGTGAAGGGGGTCTACGAAGCTCTTTCCCTCCCTAAGCCTTTAGATTCCATGGGAAATGGGATTGAATTTAGAATTTAGATTTAATTGTATTTATAATTGATATTGTATTGATCCTCATTGGATTAGTGTGATCTTCTTTAGTATTCAAGTTAGAGTTTTGGATAAAAATGGATGATGGATCAGTGCTGTGAGGTTGGTTATCATGGCCCAATAAACCAGGGTAGTGACAAAATTCTTCATCTTGAAATGTATTAGGAACTATTTTGTGGATGTCATATAGTTCATGAAACTATAATGTTTATTCAAACATAGTTCATCATTCCATTTGTTTTTTTTATACCACTCTTGGGGGATCCCCGTGGTTGGGGAAGAGTCAATATAGGTCTTATGATAAGATGATAATATGAATTTTTAGTTCTGATGTGACTCCATTTTGGATGTGATCTATATGTAAAATTAGGTTTTATGAAAAAGGATGATTTTATGTAAAAAAAGTTTATTTTAAAGGATTCCTTCAGTATTGGATATAAAATGGATTTTAAATTTCACCAAAATAATTCTGTTTTGGGATTTAATCCATCAGTCTACTTTTTAAAATTAAATTGGTTTTCAAGATAAATTTGTGTGTTTTTTTAAATCAGTTCACTGTGTTTTTCTAAAAACATCAAGATTTTAAAAACTAACTTGTTTAATAGATAAGTAATTTCAAAACTGGGGGTCTGATTTTGAAAAATGATTGTTTTCATTTAGTGAACATGAGATGATAACAGTTTTTTGAAATGATTTAGTGACTGGTCATTGAGAAGCTCAAGAAGATTACAAATATCGGTTGAAATCATTCTCTAACTTTCTAATTGAATTGGGTTCATTTAAAAGTGAATTTGTTTATTGAAAAATGGATCCCATTACTTTGGAAATGTGTTGGATTTAAAATAAATTTATTTTTAGAATATAATTTTCCAACTATTTTTGTTTTTTTTTTCATTATTTCACTTTAGGTTGAATTAGGGAACATGTTCAGGTTGAGTTCATGTCCCATTTTATATAAATTTTTCATCTCGGTAGTGTCTCAAAAATTATTGAGCATTTTGGTTTTATGGGAATTTCCGCCTTGTTTTACAACTATTTATTAGGATCCAAAGTGATTGAAAAAAATCTCACTTACCCCTCCATTTTTGGGATGTGTCTATGTTTTTTAGTAATCACATTTTCTTGGGAAACCCAGCAATGTGAGATTTTACGTGTCAGTTGGGTGACTCCATGAGGATCGATCGGGTTGATATTTTTGGGTTAATTTTTTATCTTGGGATGATGGTTTTTCTTGAGGTTTTAGGCTTAGTGGGTTTATATCCTTTTATTTTTGAGGCATTTTATTCCTAGGTTTCTATTTTTTAGAAATTTGGGATTGTGGATCAGTTTTGTTCTTATGGTATTTGGTTTAAGCGGTGATCGTTTGAGTTTTTTCATGCATTTTTGTTCTTTGCACCATGTGGGTGGATTATTTTTGGTTATTTTTTTTCCTTTTTAAGGGGTAATTCATGGGATAATATTCATTATTATGATGTGTGATAACCATGGGTGGGTGATTTGGATGGCTGGGAATGGTGTGGAACCAATTAGGTTTATGCACTGGAAAGTGTTAGATCTATTTTGTTTAGGTTTACGATAAGAGGATATCCCTAGTATGGGATAGTAGTTTTCCTTGATTTCTCTCATTCAGTGATATAAGGTCATATCCTATGTTGTTTGTTTTTTTGAGGGCATGTGATAAGTCTCATAATTCAATGGGTTTTTCTTGGACCATGATTCCATTTTTGAGACGAGCTCATTATGGATGTCTATGGTTTGTGGAATTACATTATCTCATTTGATTTTTAGATAACATTCATTATCTTTCTAATGCTCCTATTATAATAGTATTCAATTTTTTACTCAATTTTGAGATTATTTATAATGGTCTGGAGACCTCCGTTTGGTCCCCTCTATTTAGGGGTTCATGATGGATACTTATGGATGTTACTTTTTTAACGATGTTATCTCTATTTTATAATTATTGTGATTCCTTGGAAGTTAGATTTTGTTGAGTGTCAGTTTTATAGGTTTGATGTTGTTGACGCATTTACCATGACTATAGACTTTCTTGGAGTAGAATGTGGCATGTTGGAGAGTTTTTGACCCCAATTGTGTCACTATGGAATTAAATAATTAATTATATTATTAAATTTCAATATAGTGTTGGAAATCAACATTTTTTTGGCTAAAACTCAAAAAAATTAATGTAATAGGTGTATTACATGGTTTGTTCATGATTAGGTGTAACCGTGTTTGTTGAGCATGAGGGTTGTATAGTTGATAATGAAAATTTGAATGGTTGAAGCATAGTTAACTTACCCGGGTGACCCACCATGGCATAACTTTATGATTATATCATGATTTCCCAGTAAGGGTAGCATAGTTAGTGCATAATTTTGTAAACTGTGTGCCCAATCCATGATTTTAAAATTATTATCTTTATTTTAATTTTCATTTTTTTGTTTTTATTATTTACCTTCCTCATTTACTCCCCCTCTCTCTCGTATAACCTACCATTTACAAACCCTCAATGTGTGTCCCCTCCATCTCAAATGAATCGCCTCCTCTCTTATGTGACCACCTTCATCACTTTCCCCATGTTGATTTCATACCTTGCGTGACACCCCAATTTGAACCCCTCCACGCATGGTACCATGGACAAAGCCCCATCCTTGTGCGAAACCTTCTTCCTTTCATAACTTCTATCTTGATGCATTTTCACCTTGATTTCTTGGTGATTAAGATTCAACCCTCATAGGCATTGTCTTCTCACACCCTACACCCTTATTATTTTAATTTTCTATTTCTCTGTCCTAATTTTGGTTTTCTCCCAACCCTATGGATTTTGATATGTTTAGTTTTTTTTATATTCTTGATTATACGGTTTTGTGGTTCTATTCATCCCTGATTTTTTGTTCCCCATCTATATTGACATGTTATGGCTCACCACACCTAGATTTTGGATTTTTTAAGTAGTTTTCTCAATAAAAAAATTTAGGAACATGTTATAGACTACATACTTGATTTTAAATGTTTTTTATCAATTTAAAAGCCTATTATATACCATTGTATAACTGAAATTATTTCTTGATTGGTCATTTGACCTTGAAATGGGCCTTTGATACATGAACAATACTTTTAGAAATGCTATTGTCGTTCTATAAAAATATTACACGTATTTTAGAATGTGTTCCCGTTTATTTTAAGGAATATGGAAAACCTTATTGGTTTTTTTCCTTTCAAAAATGGTTAATGACTTGGAATGGATCATGGTTTCATTGTAAAAGATATATTAAATTCCAACTTGTATTTTCAAATAAAAACATATTATATTTAAAATATATATTTAAAGATGGTTTTATTTAAAAAATGGTGTTATTTTTATAATGTCCTATTTTATAAATAGAAGGGAGTGGACCCTCTTTTGAAATGATCATGATACCATGGGTCTTGAGTTGTATGAAATGTACTTTAAAATTGAAATGAGTGGACTTCCCAATGGTCATTCTTCATGTAAATAATAATTGGATTCAATGCGGTAGTTGAAATATGTTTTCAAATGACATTAATAATTGGGTACGTTGATCGACATCCTGAGTGGTGTGTTAAATGTTTGTGTGGAACTCTAAATGATTAAATAAATTCGTGATACCCTCTTGATCCTTTGGTGTGTATCTTGGCTTGTTATGTATTTTGAACCCATGGGTTGATTTTTATTTACATGCCCTTTTTAATTATTATGCCTGGATTTTTTTGAGGTTTTTTCATTTGTTGGTGTGGGAGGTGAGGAATGTGTTATTTTCAAATGATTTATATTAATTTTATGTGATTATTTATTTTTCATTTACATGCTATTCTTTGAGGCTGAGAGTAGGTTAATTAGGTGGTCGAGATATGATTCAATAAAGGGATGGAAATTTTTTCCATGTGGACTGATTTTTTTTATTTCTTCACTTTTGGACCTAGGGTAGTTCCAAATACATTTATTTCTATGTTTGGAGAATTCATTTATGATATTTCTATTCCGGTTTTGATAGTATTCCCACTAAGTGATTGATTATTTAGAAAACATGTTTCATTAATTTATTCCTCATTGTTCTATGACTTGACATAGTGGTTTCTGACAATATAAATTCCCCCGTTGTAAACATTATCATTTATATATTTTAAAATAATTTGTTAAATATTTTAATGAAAGGAAAAAGAAATTGTGATTTTAATGTTTTTTCAAAATATTTTACTAATGGTTTTGTAATGTTTTCTCAAGTGAGAAATGTGAAATTTGATAGTGAAATTAATTAAGGGTTTTAAAAAAAGTGTATTTTGTCATGTTTCTCTCAATATAAAGGTTTAATTTAAAAATGTAAAATATTCGTTTTCAGTAAAATTGTATTTTTTGAAAATGTTCAGGTGGTTCGGTTTTTCAAACCATGTGAAAATATGACTATTTTATTACATGTATTTACCCTATCTTTTTATGAACTATTTTACTATGTTTTTTCCATATATTTAGTGGGTTTTGGTGGCATAATAGGTTTTTATACGATCATTCCTATTTTATCATAGTCGTACGATCTTGGTTCTCCTTCAAACTTATATTTGTAAATTGATTCATCTAAGGTTAATTTTTTCATCACAGTAGGATAATTGTGCATATTACCTAGTTTTATTAAGAATTTCCTTTATTTTCCTTTAATTACCAACAAGTTATCCTGTATTAGATTATTTTGGACATTTAGGTTTTTAATACAATCTATGGATGAAGGGTAACTACAGCTATTGGTGGGTGATGAAAATCCATTTAGTGGGAATATTTTCCTTATAGAAGAGGTAGAATAAGGTGGCTATGGTTGTTTTTTTGTTTCTATTTACAACTTTCATTTTTTGTTACTAGGAAGTTTGTATTTATATTTTGGTGTGGATATCCAATATATGTATGGGTCATGTGGGTTTTTTATTTTTTTCTTGTTGTATTTTCTACTCTGATTATTGGTAAAAACAATTCCCAAGTGTGTTCATGTGATTCCCAAGAACTATTTGATGGTTCTTAGGGATCATGAATACTTTTCAATCCATTCGCGGGTTGGTTCGAGCATATGTTGGATGGACAGACTTGGTTTGTTCATTATATAGCTAACTTAAATTCTACTCTACATGATGTTCACTAATGTGCTACAAGGAAAACACTTTTAATTTCCAAAAATTACTCCTAATAGTCTTGAATGATAATCTACAAGACCATAACATATATTATACATAGGATACTAAATTGAATTATTTTACTCTATTGTGATTCTTTTGGTGACTCTACCCGCATAAAGACACTTATATTCAATATTGGATATATTATATAACTTTTCCATGAAGATTATATTAAGGGGGAACTTTATCAAAAATGGTGGAAGTTGTATTTATAATATAAAAATTTTTTATGTTATTCACTTGAAAAAATGTATTCAATTGTTATTTTTTCATTAGCGTCAACTATAAACCCATTTAAATAAATTAATGTTTTTTTTGGAAAACGAACATTAAAATATATATTTTTGAAAAAAAATTCCAACCCACAGCCCCATTACCCCACCTACATCAATTACACTATGTACCCTAGCAACTAAACTACTTCCACTCCTCCTACACATATACAATTAACAAACATTAATTACACTTGATGAAACATTAAATCATGTTCTATATATCTCCCTCTTCATCAATTTCATCATGTTTTATCCAGTGGATTCTAATGCTACTCTACACAGCCCTCACCCATGTTCTATGTATCAAACTCTGGTGATTTCAACATGTTGTTCCAAATAAAATTAAATGTGACTCTATATGACCATAAATTCAATTCTATACACGCATAAATTCATACTCATATTTATTATGTGCAATCCATTATCAGTGATCCACAAATAATATTAATAAAGTGGGAGAAATATATCAGCACTACCTCAAAGATCTTATACAGGTTACCTTTATTGGTCCTAAAAAAGATCTCATAAAGGGTACCTTTTTTGAGTTCTTTTTTTGACGTTGATAAAGGTATCCCTTTATCAGTTTTTTTCATAACAGTGAGAAAATTTCCCACTTCAATGACCCCATGAAAAATTACAGATAAAGGGAACTGTGAATAATTTAATTTATATATAAATATTTATATATGTTTAAATATTATTTATATTAAAATTATTATATATATCTAAACATAATATATAAATATCATTTATATTACTATAATATAATAAAAAATTATCAATCTTATTTTCATATTATATTATATAAAAATATAAATTCTATATTAATCAATAAAAATGATTAATAATGTATTTATATATATTAATTTCAAAATGTATATATAAAAATAATATTTTATTATTTTATATATATATATATATATGAATTTATACATATTTAAATATAATTCATATTTAAATTCATATATTTAAATTCCTATTAAATAATTTAAAATATATATACAAATATAATTATGTGTGTTTGTGAGAATATGTATGTATGTGGATGTATATATATGTACATTTGTATGAATGTGTTTGTATGTGTTTGTATTGTTGTATGTGTTTGGGTTGCACTACTTAAGCCATCGTTTGTTTTTCCTTGAGTATGAACTATGGTCAGTTACCTTCCTCTATATTTTGGTTCCTCTCTGGTGGTGATGGTTTGAGTGGACTCTTCAATAGATGTCTCATATAGTGATGATTATGCTCTAGATTTCTAGTTTGGGTTTATCCATTTCAATGATCTTTCTATTTTCTGGTTGTATGGGTCCCCATAGGTTGTGATGGTTCTCTTGTGAAGGCATGGACCCCTATCGAGCCTCATCTACTCAACTATGCTTTGGCATCCAGTTTCATTGTTCCCTTCCCCATCGGTCGGGTGCAGTGGTCTCAATGTAAATTTTGGGATGTGTAGTTCAGGTGGCCTTTGGCTTCCAAGAGAATTATCAGAAGTTGTATTCTTCCCCTTTTGGGCCCTAATAGTGATTCTTCTTGCTGTTTTTTCATGATGGTTCATTGTTTGTCGAAGGTTTGTTTACTTTTATTCATCATTGATGTTTTTAGGTTGAATTTCATTGGGGGAGTTCATTTTTGGATTTCAATAGTGTCGTCCGGATCTTTCTAGTGATTGCAGTTGTTTCGCTATGTGGAAGACCATTATACAATGAGTTGACAGTGATGGGTTATTCAATGATGATTATGTTTTACTGTCAAGAAGCATGGATAAAGGTATCTTGGTCAAATCTAATGGGCAGGGGCATTTTGGTGGTACAATGATCGATGTGAAATTTCAAATTTTGAATCTTGTATTTTTGTTGTTTATGGTTTTCAATTCTGGTTTTGATTTTCGTAATGTTGAGAAATGTCAAGTTGAATTATTTTTTTTGTTTTCGAAATGTATGGTTACCACTAATTCTTAATGTTGATCTTGAAAATAGAAAAATATAGATTTTAAGAATAAGGGTATGTGTATATGTAAGTGTATATGTACGTTTATATATATTGAAGTATGTGCATATTTGGGTGTATGTATGTGCATGTATATGTGTATGTATATGTATGTGTGAGTATGTGTATATATGAATATGTGTATATGCATGTATGTGTCTGTTTATGTAGTATGTGTATGTTTATGCATTATTTATATGTATTCATATGCACATGTATGTATATGTATGTGTATGTGTATACATGTGTGTACGTGTATGTATGTGTACATGCATGAATGTTTCTACATGTATGTATATGTGTATGTGTATGTGTATGTGTATGTGTATTTTATTGTGTATTTGTATGTGTATGTGAATGTGTATGTATATGTGTATGTGTATGTGTATGTGTATGTGTATGTGTTTGTGTATGTGTTTGTGTAGGTGTAGGTGTATCTATATGTGTATGTGTATGTGTAAGTGTATGTGTATGTGTATGTGTATGTGTGTGTTTATGTGTATGTGTCTGTGTCTGTGTAAGTGTATGTGTGTGTGTTTGTGGGTATGTGTATGTGTATGTGTATGTGTCTGTGTATGTGTCTGTGTATGTGCATGTGTATGTGTATGTGTATGTGTATGTGTATGTGTATGTGTATGTGTATGTGTATGTGTATGTGTATGTGTCTGTGTATGTGTCTGTGTATGTCCGTGTGTATGTGTTTGTTTATGTGTATGTGTATGTGTATGTTTAAGTGTATGAGTAAGTGTATCTGAATGAGTATGTTTATGTGTATGTGTATGTGTATGTGTATGTGTATGTGTATGTGTATGTGTATGTGTATGTGTATGTGTATGTGTATGTGTATGTGTATGTGTATGTGTATGTGTATGTGTATGTGTATGTGTATGTGTATGTCTATGTGTATGTGTATGTGTATGTGTATGTCTATGTGTATGTGTATGTGTATGTGTATGTGTATGTGTATGTGTATGTGTATGTGTATGTGTATGTGTATGTGTTTGTGTTTGTGTTTGCCTGTATGTGTATGTGTATGTGTTTGTGTATGTGTATGTGTATGTGTTTGAGTTTGTGTCTGTATATGTTTATGTGTATGTGTATGGGTATATGTATGTGTATGTGTATGTGTATGCATATGTGTATGTGTATGCATATGTGTATGTGTATTTGTATGTGTATGTGTATGTGTATGTGTATGTGTATGTGTATGTGTATGTGTATGTGTATGTGTATGTGTATGTGTATGAGTATGTGTATGTGTATGTGTATATGTATGTGTATGTGTATGTGTATGCGTATGTGTATGTGTATGTGTATGTGTATGTGTATGTGTATGAGTGTGTGTTTTTGTATGTGTGTGAATGTGTATGTTTAAGTGTATATTTATGTGTACGTGTGTGTATGTAATGTGTCTTCCTATTTATTCATTTAATATTATTTAATCACTTTTAATATTTCCCAATTTTAAATGTTTCCATTATTTTATTAATTTTTTATATTTTTTCATTTAAAATTTTTATACTAAATTCAATTTTGATAGCTATTTATACACTTTTAAATATTAATATTCAATACTTTTAATATGTAAGTAATATATAAAATTAATATTTATTCATTTTTATTTAAATAATTATGTAATTACTATTTATTGATTAATAATGAGTCCTCCATTATAAATTTCTTCTTTTCTAATTTATTTTTTAATATTTATTTATTTTTAATATTTCATTGATTTATATTATTAAAATTATTAAATAATTTGTAAACTTTTTACAATGTATTCATTTATAATTATTTAGTTTTATTCATTTTTAACATTTATTCATTTAACATTATCTATTCATTTTTTAATACGTATTCACTTATAATATCTTTTTTATTTATTTATTTTTAATATTTATTCATTTAGTATTTCGATAGTTTATTCATTTTTAATTTTAATTTATACATTTTTATTTATTAATATCGAATATTTATGTTGTGTTTTAAATTAATATAATTAATATTTATTCATTTTCTCTTCTTTGTTTTTTATTTTAATCATTGTACAATAATTATATACTCATTTTTAATTAAGAATTTATTTTAAATATATTTTATTTTAATGCAGTTTTTAGTATTTATTTATTTTATTTTAATATCTATTCATTTATATTATTTCTATAATATATATAATATATATAAATTATTGTTTTTAAATATTTTTACGTCTTACATAATTAATATTATTTATTCATTTATCATAATTTCAATATATTTATCATAATATTATCACATTCATTTTCAAATATTCTTCTGCTTTATTTTTTAATTATTGTTTGTCTTTCAAATATATTTTTAATTAATTTATTTTTAATATTTATTATTTTTTATATTGAAGTAATTTTTAATAATCATTTTTATATTATTACTACTTTATTGCAATTTTTAATTAATTTTTTTAATTTTGATTTTTACAGATGAATTTATTTTTGATATATGAAGCGCTAATAAAAGAAACATTTATCATCACTTGTAAAAAATGCTGACAAAGTAAAATTTTATCAAGCCTTTTTATTATCACTAATAAACCCATTGTCCCATTTTAAAAGAACCCTAAATGAGATCGCCCAGGTTGAAATGTTCATGATTTCACGTAAGCCAATTTCTGTAGTTATCTCATTCGAATCTTTAGAATAAATTGAACATTAAGTTGAATATGTGGCACCCCTTGCTCATTTTTAATCAATCACTGATCCTTTTTCTATGATTTTTTGGTCCTCCTGTTGGGTTCTTGTCTTCACATGATGTTTTGGTGATATTTTTGTTTTCTCATTCTTCTCATTTCTTCTTCTATTTTAATCATTATGTATAACATTGATTGGTTGATTTATTGTTTCTCTTCTTTAGATCAATATTTGGATGATTTTTTAATGAGTTTTTGTTCTTCCTATTATCGAAATTTTTGGTTTTCCATTACATTTAATTATTTTTATAATAATCAAAGAATTATTTTCCTTCCATCAATTTTTGAAAACTCTCATTAGAATTTTCCACTATTATCAAATGACTTAATGAGAGAAAAAAACCTGAATATTATAGTGTATATTTTTTGGATATTGATTTTTTTATTATATTTCGGGGATGTTTGATATAGGATGTGTTTCATGCATTTTGGTAGACTTTCACTGTTTCAGAAGAAAAATTGCAACAGTTAAAGTGAAAGATCATTTTCATGTGGGAAGTAGAGTATGGGTTATTTTTAACTATAGGCATCGAACATCTCTATTTTCCTTGGGGATTGATTTTGGATTATAAAATTAATACTAAGTTCCTACCATAAGGAAATTTAATTTAGTTTATTTTTTGGAATAAATTTTTTTTTAGGGATTAATAAAAAAAGATTCAATTTATATAAATGAAATGTTTGATATCTGCATTTGTGATTTCAATGTTTAATATATCCTAGACATTAAAATATTTCTATAATTTTTGTTCAAAAATATTCAAATTAAAAAATTAAATTTCACTTTTATCATTGCATCTTATAATAATAAAATGAAAAATGTCCAATAACCCCATAAATATATATTTTCTTAATTATTTGATTATGAATCATTTGTATATTCGAATATTTTAAATTGGTAAAAAATGAATAAAATTTATTTTAGAAAAGTAAAATGGATATAATGAGTTATTATCCCTCAATCATACATGTGTTTGTGTATCAATAATTACATTTGAACGTGGTGGTTTTTTGTACTTATTTACCTTCATGGATTATTTTATTATATAAAAATAAATATTTCTAATGAAAGAAAATGTGGAATCATTTAATTTTCAAAAAGATCTAATAACTAGGTAAAAATATAATCTTGGAAATGTTATTAATTTTTTAAACCAAATTGAGAGAGTTAAAACCTACGTAAAGAGTTTTAATACTATTTTATTAGTTATGGTATTGTGTCATAACACACTCATTTTAAAATACAATAATATAATGGTGTATTAAAATAAAAAACATCGTTAAATATGGTTCATCCATTGAAAATTTAGTAATAATATTCTAATATTAATTTTGGATTATTCTATAGAAACAATAAATTTCATAATTAACCAATTTTTTTCATGACAACTCTAAATAAACCATATGAGATGTATTATTGAAAGCATACAAATGTTTTTTAAGTATTTTTTATTCAACATGACCTCCAATGACTTATTATGGCCATGATGAAATTTGATGAAGTGAACTGATTGCAGATGGAGATCTATAATTTTAAAAGATAAAATTATTATCTCCCTCGATGAATCCATTAAAAAAGAATAATTTATAGTATCAGAATACTTGTAATAAAAAACAAGTGTTACGATATATTAAATTCATATAATTTATGGTCTTTATATGTTATAACATGTTGTGGACAAAAAAATATATCCAATTAGATGAAAATATGTTTTTCTATATAAACAATATCCTTTCAAGATTATAATAACATACCTTCCATTTAATTATTTATTTATGATAAATATGAATATTACTTATTCAAATAGTATGGATAAAAATTTAAAATAAATGTAGTCATATTGTATGCCAAAAGTGTATGAGGATGGGGTTATCATGATTTCAAAAGATCATGCATATGACCCTTCTCAATTCCTTTGTCCATGATTTTTTTGTTTTTATTAATGTCTAGTTATTTCAGAGGAGTTTGAAGAACCCTTCACCTGTTATTGAATATATTAGAGTTATAAATGTTGCACTACAAATCTGGAATAACAGAATATAACTACTAACTGGGATAACAATGTGTTTTATAGATCATCAGATATAATTACAACTGAAAATGATGATTAATACCACATTGATGATATGATTGTCGATGTAAATGATAATAAAGGATTTATTGTGGAAATTAAAATTATAGTGGAAGATGAACATCATGATTTTGTAATGCAGCCTCAAATGTTAAAGATTTATATAAATACTCCATTGTATGATAGTTTTACTAGATATGCAATATTTTTCTGCATACTAAATCTATATAATGTAAAATCTTGTAACAGATGTGTTGGCTCAATAAAATCCATCCATTGTTTTAATGCTAAAAAATCAGGTTTTATTTATTCATATTTAGTTCTTTTCCTTAACCATACATAATTCTTATAAGTTTCATTTTACCCTTACATAAGTTTGGATATACCCTTACGTAATCTTTTTTAATCTTTTTCCCACCCTAATTCAAGATGTATGTACCTTCATAGAAGTTTTTAGATACCATTAAACAAGTTTTATAATTTTACACACAATTACATAATTTTAGTTCTCAATTACATATGAGTATTCTTACCCTTACTAAACATATATTAATATTTCATTTCCGTTATACATGAATATTATTAACCTTTGGAAAGCATTATAAATTCTACTTTACCTTTATATATGAGTCTTCTTACACTTACACAGTATATATAAATTTTGATTTACCGTTATAAAACTCATAGATAACCCTTATATAGAATATGAAACATTTTACTTTTAATCATATGGAAGTTTCATTGGAAATGGATCTTAATCAAAGTTTATTAATGTCTAATATGTATTCACTAATACTAATATGAAACCACCAGTTATAACATGTTACTACTAGTAGATAATTACTACATCCAGAAGAGTTATGATATGGCTAGAGTATTTTTTCTACCTTTAAAACATGTTTTCTAGAACTAGTGTAGTTTTTCTACCTCCAGATCAAGTATGTTATCACTATTTCAACATTTCGATAGTAAGTTAAAAGTGTGCTACCACCAATAAAGTGTTTTACATCCAGTACAAATTTTTCAGTACTTGACCAATTTTCTACCATTAGTTAAAATCTATTACAATAATAAAAATTTTACTAATGCTAGAACAGGTATTCTTCCATTTGATGAAATATTTTATCATTATTTTAGATCTGTAACCATACTATAGATCTTCTACATCTATAATTGATCTTGCTACCACCATAAAATGTTGTTACCTAAAGAATAAAATTTGAATTAATTATTCAAATGTATTATTTATGGTTTTAATTCTCTCTAGTGAGGCATGGATTTTAGAAATATCATTCATAAAATGGATACTCAATGCATTTAATACAAAGTCTTACTTTCGAATGTTTTTTAAGTACAAGGAATTTCCACATGTAATTATTATCTTGAAATTGATAATTTATCATTCTAAAAAGCTGTAAAAAACCCCTAAAGCCCAAGAATTGTTGAATTTAAATTCTCTGGCTGACTGGTTGTGCTTCAGTACTTAATAATGTGGTCTTGGATTTTACAGTACATAAAACTACACTATAGTGTACAAAAAAAATATAATCTTACTATGAAATTTTTGATGCCATATTTAAGATAGATTTAAATACATTGTAAAAGAATAACAAGATCTTCCCATATTATCTTTTTATTAATCATATAAATTAGAAATACAGAAACACTTCTACAATATTAATTTCTTATTCTCTATTTTATCTTACTTTTGATCTTCTCTTTCTTTACTCTGCATATTTAATAATGATCGATCATGTACTATACTAAAGAGTACTAGAAACTCTCTATTATTATTTTTTCTCTTTTTCTCCCAAAAATAAGTATGTAATAGGATATGTGTGCCCTAGACTTCCTTGAGTACAATTTTCTATAAAAATCACGATCCAGGTTAAAGATCAGGTATATTATTTAATAAACTTATTGGTAATGGGTGGCTGTCAAGTGGATAAAATTGTGTCTCAGGTTGAGACTGAACCTATTATTTTATTCCACTTTGTGTTTATTTGTTTTTATTATTATTGTTTTATGAAAAAAAATATTTATCAAAAGACTTTAGCAAAATAATACATTATTATTAATCTTTAATCAGTGTTCTATATACTATGTTTAGTGTGACTAAATTTATTTCAAAAGATAATGTGATTTTGAAATTGATTTAACTAGGTTGTGATCAATCCATTGAGAAATATTTCCAAAATATATAATTATATATTTTTACTATTTTGGTTAATTGGTATATTTTATAAATTATGTAAATTTATTTTAACTTTCTCTAACATGGATATTTGGTTTAATGATACAATAAATACTATGCTTAAACTTGGATGAAAGATAGATGGTAAATATCAAGTTCAAGGATCTTGAGATATCTTCTAGATCATTGGAGTGTTACTATAGTCTCTTTTCATGAATCATATAACATTATAATCTACCCTTCAATAAGATAATTGGAAATATGATATAGATAAAATAATATCAATAAGTAAACAATGAAGATGATGAACCAAAAATCGAAATCAGTTGCATTTAAAGCATTACAATCAAATGTTATGGATGGTTTTAAACAAGAAATTGAATTTGAAAGTGGAACTAATATAGAAAATGATGAGGATAAGGCACATCAAGTGTATAGATTTATGATATTATATATGAATAAGTAAGTATTTAAGAAATAATATTAAAATGTAAATTATGAAAAAATATGGAATTGGATGAAATATGGTAAAAACAATAATGACTCCTCAAATGAAATTTCATGTTATGTATATAATAAGAAATGACATGTAATACATGAATGTATAATGAGCATGTATAATAATAATTATGATGATAAATATTAAAGAACAAATAATGAAATTAGGGTCACTTAGAGGGTATCTAAGGATATCTCTAGTGACAAAGATTCTATGAGAGAAGATATGAATGAAAATATTAAATTAGGTTTTTGGTTATATCTTCTTAAGGTACCATCTACTTATTCAACTCATATCTTTTATGTCACTAAAATCACAAATGATGAGATAGATGAATATTGTTTCATTATGTAAGATTCTATGAATGAGTTAAAACATAAATATAAAAATCCAAAAAGGATTTATTCTTTATGTTGTGTGGAAAAATATGATCTCAGGATAGAAAATGAAAATAATTCCAATCAGTTAAATGAAAATAATGATAAAATTTGATAAATTAACAACATAAAAAATGATTTTGAATAATTTTATGATTATAAAATAACATTTAATTTAATTATATATTAATAAAAAAATAAAAAATTCAAATATGTAGTTGGGTATAGATATGGATAGTGAGGGATACATTATAAAAATTATTTTATTCCAATTTCAAAAAATATGGTTTCAGTTTCAAGGGAGGATACAAGATTTTTAAATAGTTCAATATATTTTATACCTAAAAAGCTTTTATGCCTTCTTCTATTATTAAATTTTTAATATAGACATTTAAATAAATGTATATTCCAAAGGATTTATTTTATAACTTCTCTGGACCCAAGAAAATCACATCACCAAAGCCATTTCTTGAATGATGGTACTTAGGGAAAATGCATTAAATTATACATTAAAAAATATATATTATCATTAGAGTGGATAGTATTCACATATTAATGGGTTATTTTCATTATTAAATAATGTTTTAATCATTGATGGTTTACAAGTCACATTAGGTGACAATATAGAAGGAAATATTATTGGGATTAGAAAAATCGGTAACTCTGAATTAGTCCCTATATCTAATGATTTATTATTTTATGTTTTAAAAAATAAAATGATTAGTATTTTTCAGTTTTGGGATGATGGTTTTGGATTTAAAGTGTTCTTTAGTATTTAATTATTTAAGAAATTACAATTTTTATGTCATTAATTTATATTCATTATTACTCAAAAATAATTTATATTTGAGTTTTTTTTAATTGAGAATATGTGTTAAGCCATATGAGACTATGTAACTATGATATATATTCACTTAATATTTTAAATAATAATCTTTTAGTCACATATATACCTAATCTATATTTCTCTAAAGAAAATGTGTTCAATAGATTTCAAATGAGAAAAAAATAAAATATCGTTCACACCAATGAAATAGGTCTCTTCCAACCAACCACTATAATTATTTCACATGGATTTTTAGGCCTTATATATTTACAATTTTGGAAGATAAATAATTTTCATATCTTAATTTTTATGATTATTCCTATATACATTGGTGATTTTCCATGCATATAAAATTGATGCTTCTGCCCATTTTTCAAAATATACAATTTTAGTAGATATTCTTAGTGGACTCACCATCAAAACCTTATGAAGTGATAATAGATGGTATTTTTATAATCAAGATATTATATCTATCTACTCACAATATGGATATACTCGTAATTTTTATACACTTTAAACACCTCAAAAAATGGGGTCGTTGAATGAAAAAAATGACACTTTAAAAAATTGACTTAACTGTTCTTAGTAAATAAGAATTTTTTGCCTATTTTTTGGGTTCAGGTTTTTAACACACCTTTTTATGTAATTTTTAGTGTTTTTATTAGGAAAAAATTGAACAATAATCCATATTAATTAAGGAATTTTACAAACCTAAAGTTAATTACTTTTTCATTTTTGAATGAAAAAATATATGTTCCAAGTACAAAGAAACAATTGGAAAAATTAGAACATAAAATTATTGAATGATTTCTAATAAATTTTTCAACAACTAGTAATGTTAATGGTGTCTTTAACAAAAAATATGATGTTTTAGAAGAAATATTTCATGTAACTTTAGATGATATGGATCCACATGAATTCAGACATACTATAGAAAATAGTGAGGATGATATGTTAAATTAGAATACCAATAATACCTCTAAAATATCTGATAATTATACCAATTTACCTGATAAATATTACATCGATACCATCAATTACTTTATAACATATAAGAATACTTTGAAGAGATAATTACTTCAATACCCAGAACCATTGAAACCCTAAAAAATCACCCCATAGATGTTGTTTTTGGAGACCTGGATAAAGGTACTCAAACACGATACTCAATAAGAAACTAGGTTAAACATCAAGCTATTTTTACTCAAATAAATCCTATGAACATCAATGATGAAATAAATTATATATATTAGGTGATGTCTAAGAAAGATGAAATAAATCATTTTGAAAAAAAATAAATTCTTTAAATTAGTAGGTTGACCTGAAGAATACATAACTATTGAAACCAAGTGGTAATATTGAATTAGTGTTTACGATTTTGGATAAATTGTTAAAAAAATCTATATTGGTTGCATAAGTATTTAGTCAAGAAGAAGGTATTGAATATGAAAAAATTGTTTCTCTAGAAGCTATAATTGAATCCAATAGAATATTTTGTTCCTATGTCAAAAATTAGAGTTTCAAATTATATCAAATAGATGTGAAGAGTACATTTCTAAATAGTTATATTAATGAGGAAATATTTCTTGAAAAACCTATTGGATTTTAAGATCCTTATTTTAAAAAAATTCAGATTAACTAAAGAAAATTATGGTTTAGAACATGCCATTAGATATTGGTATGATATGATCAAAAAAAATTTATTTCAAATGGGTTTTCAAAATAGATAACTTGTCTGTCATTATTTAAAAATATCATTTCAAAGAAATCATTATTAGTTAAAATATATGATGATGATATAATTTTTGCATCATCCAATGCATCATTTTGTTCCAAATTTTTTAAAAAAATTAAAATAAATATGATTTTAATTTAGTGAGGGAGTTAAAATTATTTCTCGGTTATCAAATTTTTTTAAAAATGGATGGAATTGTTTTAATTTATCAAAAATACAAAAGGGGTTACTTAAAACATTTTAAAATGGATTTCACCAATGATAGTGACACTCCACTGAGTAAAATATTTAATTTAGATCTAGAATAAATTGGAAGGTAAATTGACCCAACAACTTAGGGAGGTATGATTGATATTTCTATTATACATATCTGTTATTCCATCCGATTTTATGTTTAGTCTGTATATTTTCACCAGTATTCAAGGAAATCCAAAAGAATCACATTCAAATACTGTCAATGGAATTTTCTGATACTGCAAAAGTAAATCTATTTTTGGACAATTATAATCTTGAGGAAATTAACTTGGCATTTAAATTTATTCATTTTCAAATTTTGTTTGTTGTAAGTTTTATAGGGAAAGTCACTCTAGAATATATCACTTTCTGGGAAATTCTCTACTATCTTAATGTAGAACAAAAAAAAATTCTACTGTGTTATCTATTACTAAAGCTAAATACATAGTTACATGTAGTTGTTCTGTATATATTCTATGGATGAAAGACACATTGATATACTATGGATATTATTTTAGACATTTTCCTACAAACTATGGTAATAAAAGTGCTATTGACATTTCTAAGAATCATCTATCTTAATCTAGAACAAAAAACATCGATATAATACAACACTACATGAGAGATCATTTTCAAAAAGGTCATATACATCTTGAATTCATTGGTACTGAACATCAATTTGATGACATATTTACAAATGACTATAATATTGAGAGAATAATATATATCAAACATGAACATAGAATGATATATTTCCCCTACTATTTGATTTCCTAAATTCTTTTTTATAAAAAAATTACATTAAAAAAATCTTATTTTGGTGGGTACTATTATTTCCATGATATTGATGTCCCATAATTATTGGCCTCTAACCATTTTCTGGGTACCATTGTCTTTATACCATTATCATTTCATCGTTAGGAACTACCACCCAATTTATTCCATTCTAAGTGTTTTAATTTCAAATTTTATTATTCTAAACTCTTAAATTTAATATTTCATTAAAATAAAAATATTTTTTATGATATAATCTTCATCAAGACAACATACGTTAAGTTTTATAAGAATTGTGTCTCTAATCTAGAAGAAGAAGTAGAATGGATTTTCACGTTCCTTAATAATTATCACATAATGTGGGATTAATATTACTCAGAAATGTTTCTCAATATATTTTCATTGGTGTGATAACATTCCTCTAGGAGTAGTCCATGAATTATAAAAATCAATGATAAAAATGTGTTGATTCCTAAAAATTTATTGTTGAGGGTCTTTTGGGGTTTTTTGGAATTTCAAAACCCCTTGATAGGTTGTATACGACATTTATAATGTTGAATTCATCTTTGTATGCTTAGATTATATAGATAATGGATCCCAAAAAGACATATGGATCAAAAATTATGGGCGACGGAAGTTGATGTCACACATAGATTCTCCAATCCCACATAGGACCAGTTTGTGTGATTCACTTATGCGGCAAGACACCCCATGCAATTCACCCCTACCTGAAGCAGCCTATCACATCTTACCATCATGAAATACTAGCATGAACCACCAGTTAAAGTGACTTGTTCCAACAACCCTCTTTGCCCAGGGTCATTTCTTTTCCTATAAATAGGACCCTTGGGCTCCCCATATCACTTTACTGGAAGTCAAAGAGACGGCATGAAGCTCTTCTCATGCATGTCTCTCACCAAGGTCCTCCAAACCCTTAGGCAGTTCCCTAATACAAAAAAGGAAGAGGGTATTATAAAAAATAAAGGGATTATTTTCCCTCAAGGTCTATAATATTGGGATCCTTGAGATGATCCACACCTAGTAAAACCCACAATGGATAAGGGCACATCTGTGGAAAAACAATGAGCGCTAGTCTTCCAAGGACACATAAATATAGCCTTGGATCTTTTTGTAAGTCCTCTAAAAAGAATTTTAACCATATTGTTCATCACCCAAGTTGCATCTCCAGATCATCCAATTCCACCATGTGTGAGGCATCTCCATCTATCTAATGTCCACCATATGTGAATCACCTCCAAATCCCCCAAGACATACCTGGAGGAAGAAAATTCATTTTTACTAGGTCGTACAATGAAAATACAATTTAGGAAACTCGAACCTTAGTGTGTAAAAGAACTATTATCTCATTTAGGTATTACATGGGAAAATAAACTTCAACTCTCCTAGGAATTACCTAAGAAAATAACCTTCAGGTCACTTAGGCCTTACCAGGATAAATAACCTTCAGTATGCCCAGACCATACCTTAGTGAAGAACCATCAGTTCTCTAAGGCCATATCATGGAAAAGACCCTTCAGTTCTTCCATGCCTTGAATGGGTGAAAACCCTTTTGAACACCTATTCCATACATGGGTGGATCATATTTATGATGATCAGTACTTCCCTCTGTGAAGCACATTCATCTCACCCATTCATTACCTAGGGGAAGCACCTTCAAATCTCCCAAGCCTTTCCTGTAAAAAAACCTTCTGCTCTCTCAGCCCTTACCTGGATGAAGCACATTCATCTCGAATAGGTCCACCCTACACAAATCACTTTTGTCACATATAGGTCTACCATGTGTGAAACACTTTCAGTTCACCATGGTCTACCCTTAGCAATCCACCTTCAGTTTGGCCAGGCCTCACTTGTGTGAGCCGACTTGTGATCCATCTGTCATGTAACCAATGATCAGGCACACATTTATTGGGACTCCCACTAGTATTATAAAAAAGGTAATCCCTCATGGATTAATCCATTATATTTTCATGTAGGGAATTCCCCCACCTCCACATCCTCTCACTCATCCACCAGTAGATGAAGGACATTTTTTTGGTTTTGTGTTCTTCTCGTTCCACATGTCTCTCACACTAATCATGAATCACATTGGAGTATAGGTTATTGATGATAATTTCATCGACATGATAAAATATGCATAACCCGGGCCTCTTAATTGGTTTAATACCCAATTCTAATAATCCAACTTCGACATATTTTGTGTACATTGGTTGGGGGTAGAAATATTTACATCTTCTTAGGTGTATTACCTAACAATACCTTTAATCACCATGAGTATAGATCCTCCATGTGGTTTATAAATATGAGAATACTCTTAGTTATAAGACCCAAAAAAAACCTCCATGTAACAATGAGTATAGATACTTCTCATGCTTCTCGAAACTTGGGAATCCTCCTTGGTGTAGGACCAAAAAAAATTGTTGAAGTCACCATTAGTCGGGATCCTCCTAACTGTATTAGAAACATGGATATCCTATAAGGAGTATGACCGAAAAAACCTCCAAATCACCAATATTCGAGATCCAAATCATGGGTAATGAAACATGGGAATCCTCATTGGTACAAACCACAACCATACATTAAAATATATATGATTTGAGATTCTCCTTAGGGTTCCATAAACATGGGAATTCTCTTTGGTGTGAGCCCCAAAGAATCCATAATCTTTATGAGTTGATATTTTCTTCATTTTTCCAGAAATATAGTCTTCCTTCTAGGATTAAGCCCAAAAAGATACCCATATCTAACCCACCAACTATTTATGATACCTTAGGGTAGTTTCGAAATAAACCCCACCATATTTCATGTTTTCTCCCCTTTCACAACAAAAGAATCTTATCCATATAGCCTCAATATAAAATTCCTTATTTCAAATGAAATGGTATTTTCTCATGAAATGTGGCTAGTATTTGGATCAATCATATTTCCAACCCTGAGAAATAATCATGAGGATATTAGAGATGTGAAATAATCATCCCATTAGTATAGTGAATGTGCCTCCACTGAGGGACACCGATTGTGATGTAACTCCCAATAATTCAAGAGAACTATATGGGAACTGATTCATATTCATTTAAGGATAAATATGATTCGACATTAATTTCTAAACACAACGTCATTTCCCCTTCACCCATTCCATTAAACTATGCAGGTTTTGATTCCTGATTTCATAGGATATATAGGACACCTCTTCAATGTTTAATCTCATGTCCAAAAAACCCAACTTCCACCCTAGATGGAAATAAACATCTGACATCCCACATAGTTATCTTTAAACCAAAGCATCATGAATTAATAGGATAAATATTAGGAACATCTAATAACTACTAGAAATTAAATCATTTTCGATGGGATCCCATCGCTAAATGTTATTTGCGATGGGGTCCCACTCCATATAACCCATTATAGAAAATAGCATAAAAAATATGGGTTTTTGTGACGTTCCATTAGAAAAAAACCCTATTTGTAATGGGAGCTCTTACTGTCAAAAATAGTTTAGGTGGATTTTAAAAAAAAACGTTGGATGGGCCCATCAAAAATAAGAATTTCTGAGGGGACTCTCGCAAAATACTTAAAAAATAATATTAATATTAATAAAAATTAATAAAATTAGAATTATTATTATAATAAAATAATAAAAACCAATAAAAATAAAAAAATTATAATTAAAATTATAAAATATTTAAATAATAAAAACAAAATATATGAAACAATATAAAATAATAATAATAATAATATAAATAAATAGATAATAACAAGATTTAAATAATAAATAAATGATTAAATGATAAAAATAATGAATAAATAATAAAATATAAAATTAATAATAATAAAATAAAAAAAGACATAATTCACAACAATATAAAAACTAAATATGTAGGAATGTAAATTTATGGATTAACAAAACTTCTAAAAATTGTTTTATATTCCAATTTATATCATAAAAAATATAAATCACAGAGTGGGAGGGTCATTTGGAGGAGCTAGTGGATTGAATTTCATCTCTAAACCATGAGTAAAATATTGCATGTACTCCATCGTTTGTCGGCGTTACTTCTACTACCATGGACCCATATCCTTATATTGCTACCAGTTGATCTCTTCCTTCTCCCTATCCAAATACTATATGAAAAGAGCTATGAAAAAAGATTACAAATAATCAAACAATTACAATACAATTAAATTAATTAAAACTAATGAAAACCAACTATAATACACAATTTAATATAACTTTTCTTGTGTGGATCAAAGTTAAGACATGGGAATCACTTAGGGATAGGGTTCGGAAACAGCAATCATGCCAGACTATGACCCCTCCGAGTCATCATTGAACCGAAAACAGTCTAAGGGTCCCATGATGTAGTATCATTCTTGTCATTAGGTAGATTATCCTTATCCAACACATGAAACAAATTAATGTCCATCTGAAACAGAAAATTATTTTTAGGAAATAGTTAAAAACAACTATTTTATATAGATATATATTATATATGATTATAACGAGCATTTAACTGTGTCAATATTCATCTCCTCCTCTTCATCCTACTACTTCTATCATCGATGTGTCACATCCATCCTACCATGGTTTTGGTGAACAAATGAAAAAATAGTACATTGCTAGCACAAATTGGTCATTTATATTCACCCAATTATTTAAAATTCAATTAAATAACAAAAACATTTAAATAATATTTTTTCTGATAATCAATTGATGAAACCAAATTTTGCTAACCATGTCGAAATATTTTATTTCACTAATTTATTTCAACAATTACCGATTATTATCGTATCTCCTCTTGTTGCTATTGCTACTTCCATCAACATGTCACATCATGTTTGTCTGGGTTCTCATGGCCTAATGAGAATTTTTGACATGATTAGCATTGATTGGTCATTTGTATTCACCAAAGGATTAAAAATTATATAATTCACCAAATGGAATAAATAATAGATTTTATAATCACAACATGATGAATTTAATCTATTCCAACCATGCCCAAATTTATAATTACACCAATATATGTCAGTAATGTCATGTCATAGAGATATATTCTTATACTTCTACTACTTCGAATAATAAGTCACATAATATATGTCAATGTCCTGATGACCTAATGATTAATTTGGAGATGGTTGGAATATGTTAGTCAATATTAATTTTTATCATCCATGTATGTAAAATTTTTCGGTTGGCGTAAATTAGTTGATATTAATTATTACTATTCATTTCTAATTATTACTATTTATTACAATTTATTACTCCTAAATTTTTAATGATTAAATAGATATAAGAAAAATATGATCCACAAAATAGAAGAAAATTGAAAAATTAGAATTGGCTTGTAAATATTACAAATTTTATATATCAACCATTTTTTCATACTAATTTCTGCAAATATTAATAGATTTTTTTGTAAATTAATTAACATTATTATAAATTGCTATAAAGTAATAAAATATATTATAAATTACTAAAAAGCTTTACATCCTAGAATTTATAATCTTCTGGTCGTGATAAATGACTATGTTAGGTCAACGATGTACGTGTAAATTTTATATTTCTCATGGACTAAAAATCGACGACCTATTTCATTTTCACTTTTTTAGTAATTTATAATAATTTCTATTATTTATTAGTAAATTTTAGTAAATTTTTAAAATTACAACTAATTTATACTAATTTCGATTAATTTATATTAATTACATTGATAATTACAAATTACCACTAATTATTACTGGATACCACTTATCAATACTAATTTTTTTTATAATAATTCATAATATTTAATACTAGTGATTACAATTTAAAACGTTTTAATACAAATTATTACTAATTATTACTAATTATTAATAATTTTTATTAGTTTATAACACTTTTTACAAATTATAACTGATTACTGCTAATTATTACTAATTTTTACTAATTATAACCAACTAATTCTATTTACCACTTATTTTTACTATTTTTTTAGTTTATAACAATATTTATCTAATATTTGAAAATTATTAAACATTATATTGTATTATCGCAATGTTTTACAAATTACCACTAATTAACATTTATTTTTTATTTTTTTACTAATTACCTTTACCTTTTAAAATTTTATTGTAATTTTTACTAATTACAACTAATTTTTACTAATTACTACTATTCATTTCTAATTACTATGATTTATTACTAATTAATATTAATTAACACTTATTAATACTAATTTTTATTCATTTAAAACAATTTTGACTACTTATTACAAATTTATGGTAATTATATTGAGTTATCGTTATGTTTTCCTAATTACTGATAATTATTCATAATTTTCGGTAATTAATACTAATTGCCACTAATTAATACTAATTAGCTCTAATTAATGCTAATTACCTATTTTTTTCTTCTAATTTCAGTAAAATTTTACAAATTATGGTAAATTTTTAAAAATTATTAAAAAATTGTTTCTAATTAATGCAAGTTATTGCTACTTATTTTTAATTATAAATATCTATTTCTAATTATTGATAATTGATGATATTTATTTCTATTTATTACTATTTATTACTAATTATTGCTATTTATTAATAATTATCACTAATTAATACTAATAACCAAGATTTTTTAACAATAATCATCATGTTTTTACTAGTTATCCTTAATATTCCCTAATTATTGCTAATTATTTCTAATTATCTCTAATTATTTCTAATTATTTCTAATAATAGTTATTATTACTAGTTATTGTTATTTATTTCTATTTGTTTCTAATTACTGCTATTTGTTTCCATTTTTTTACTAATTATCACTAATTATAACTAATTACTTATAATTTATACTAATTACTGGTAATTTTAACTAATTAGTACTATTTACAGCTTATTATTACTAATTTTTATTATTTTATAATATTATTTTACTAATTAACCCAAATTATTAATGATTATATTGATGTATTGCTAATATTTACTAATTACATCTAATTAATTTTAATTAACTCTAATTAATACTAATTTCCATTGATTATTACTAATTATCGCTAATTACTACTACATACCTCTGATTATTACTAATTACCCCAAATTATTTCTAATTACCGCTAACTATTACTAATTACTACTAATTAGCACTTATTATCAGTTATTTTTATTTATTTAAAACAAATTTTTCCTAATTACTTATAATTTTCAATAAATATATTGATTTATCGCCAATAGTTACTAATTACCACTAATTAATAATAATTTTAGATAATTAATACTAATTACTTGTAATTAATACTAATTACCCCTAATTATTACTAATTACCACTATTTATTACTAATTACCACTGTTGTTTACAAATTACTTTTATTTTTTATAATTACCATTAATTTTTACTAATTATTGTCAATTATTTCTAATTATTGTTAATTATTTCTATTTATAGCTTTTTATGGCTATTTATTACTAATTATTCCTAGTTATTATTAATTAATACAATGTATTGCAATTTATTGTTATTTATTTCTATTTATGACTATTTATTTTAATTTATTTCGATTTATTTATATTTATTACTATTTCTTATTATTTATTACTAGTTATTACTATTTAATATTATTTATTCCTATTTATTAATAATTATTACTAATTATTACTATTTATTACTAATTATTACTAATTATTATTATTTATTACTATATATAACTATTTATTGATATTTATTACTAGTTATTACTAGTTATTACTAATTATTACGAATTAATAGAAATTATTACTTTTTATTACTAATTATTAATAATTACCACTGTTTATTCACAATTATTACTATATAAACAATTTTTTAGTATTTTTTACTTTTTTTATTCATTAGCATTAATGGCGGCTAATTATCACTAATTATTACAATTTATTACTTTTTATTACTTCTTTACAATTTATTACTAATTAATATTGATTAATACTGAATAATACTAAATAATAATAAGTTATACTAACTTATACTAATTAATGCTAATTTATACTAATTTAGTACTAATTAATACTAGTAACTACTCATTAATTCCAATTACATGTAATTATTATCAATTAATGACAATTGAAAAAAAAATACAAATTAATATTGTTCATTTTTAAATAAAAACAATAAATCATAATGAAACAACATATTTGTACAAATAAATAATTCAAAATAAAACAATATAATTCTAATTTAATTTCATTACTCCTTATTAATGATAATTATTACAAATATAAATTAAATTAAATTAACTAAAAAATAAATGTAACATATAAATACCTTATAACTGATTCTTTTTTTGGATGTAATTCCTTAAAATTGGTTCGCTATAAAATTTAAATGTTTGTTAAAACTGAAGAGAGAAATATGAGAGTAGAGACGGAGATTGGACTAGAGAAATTGTGAAGTGGGAAAAAATTGGATGAGGATATATATATTTAGATAATTTGTGACGGAGGTTTTTGCGATGAGATTCTCATCGCAAATGCTGACACCTATTAATTTGGGGTGGTGGTTATAAATGTATTTATGATTGGTTATGTTGTAAATACTTTTCTGCCGACTAATTCTTTCCAATGGGCCTTTGCAAATATTATTTTTTCGACAAGACCCATTGAAATAGTTCATCAGTAATTAATAGAGGAGGTGATAAAAGATATCATTTATGAAGAATAGATGAAAATAATATCTTACAAACAAATTATCCCAGATGGGGATCCTCTACCGTCGCAAATAATAGAAACCCAGGAATAGTATTTGCGACATTCTGTCACAAATAAAATTTTTAATGCACTATTTATGACAGATCAAAATTATCGTCGCAAATACTGTAAGTCGATGAACTATTTGCGATGATCCCTAGCCCTGTTGCAATTAACCATTCACAATAAGTCATTTTTTAGTGAATATATATAAAGGTTTACATCGAACTCCTAGTATCTAACAAGTCATTTTTATAGGGGTAACAATTCCCACATAAGAATTTGGGGAGAATTCATGAATACATCTTAAAATAATAACAATTTTCCAGAGAACAAAATTATTGCCCTCAAAAGGGTGTTCTGAGTAAAAAATAAAATCCTCTCATTCAATGTGTTTTCGAATAGGTCATTAGAAAATTCTGGGTGATCACCTACCTTTGAAAATCAGGTGTCCATGTTGAATCAGAATGAGTGGGGGATAAAAATCATTGGAAAAATAATGGTCAACCACATGTGAATCCTTTAATAGTGTCAAGCCTCTCACATGTGAAAAAGGACAAAATTATATCCTTTAGCTATGAAGGAGATCAATTGACCATGAACATATATATATGATGCTACATTGATGAGTGTATTGTTTTTTTTCACTATGGAAGTTCCAGATTTCCTACAATCCAGAATGGGAACTAGCTTACAAAATGAGAGAATGGTAATCGACCCAAAATATAAGACAAGGGGTGCTGACGCACAAAAATGAGTGAAAGATCGTCGTCCCACCAAACAATCCAATAATGGATGTCCCGTAAAATGAGTGAATGAGCACCATCCTTCCAATTGGTTTATTCAACTAAATAGAAACATGGGTTCAACTATGACTCCATCAAAAATGTATCACCGAAATATTAAAACTTTCCACATTGCCCTGATGAGAATTCCCATTTTTGAGGGTCATTATAAATTTTATAATCTTTTAATCACCTGTAGGTTTTCTCTCCTTCTACTGTTGGAATTACTAAAGAAGGGTTTAATGATATCCTACTTACCTCAACAGAATGAATTATTGACCCTGTTTATACTTCAATGATCAAGGTTGATGACGAATATTCCCAATTCCTATAACAGTTCCAATCTCAATGGTACATGTTGAATCTCCCCTCATCATCCACCCATCCTACCATTGGAAAATATTTGTATAAAAATATACCACATATATGTTTCTTGAGGATGATAGTCCCATATTTTTCAAAGAACAGATCCCTCAGTTAATGTATGTAAATGAAGATATCTGTGAAGTAATTATAAAGATGATTCATGGATCTAATAATGAGGATATTATACTGACATTGTCTTACAGTGGTCCTCTATATAGAGTAGTGCCTCATCCCAGCCCATGGGGTGTTAGCTAAGTGGTACCCGCTGGTTGTACCCCTCACTCTCTGGGGGAACTGGCCCAGGCTCGACTTCCACCGGACTCGGACACTATGAATATTTTGCCCAGGGTGATTTAAATCCATTTTCCTTGTCGGGGAACGTGAATTGTACTTTAGACATGGTGGGGCCCCCCAGGGGGAGTCGACCGTTACCCTATACATGTTTTCACATGATCCTCAGTCTAGTTGATGTGTTATCATTAAGTTCATCCATGACACCCTGCCCAAAACTCGGTAAATGCATATTTCCAGGTACTGTAGTAGCACTGTAGTAGGTACTGTTGTAGGCACTGTATCTGACTGTAGCTGACTGTACACTATGTGGGCACTGTGGCAGAACTATCCATAGTACAGGTACTGTAACAGAACTATACACTATGTGGATACTGTAGTAGGAGATGTAGTTGTTAGTGTATCATGTAGTATTCGGTACTGTAGCAATTAGAACTATTCACCTTGGGCCACCGGTTTGGGCTTAGATTCCTTATGGCCTTCGAGCCACCCAGGCCTTCGGGTCTGTAGGGATTTCATGCCGCCTTTAAGGCCCTCGGGCCACTTGATATTTCCCCAGACAGACACTACAAAAAAAGAGAATCTCTAGAAGAGGATTTAGAGTAGTTCCACTCACCAGAGTAGATCCAAATATGTTTTTCAGAATGAGAGGGTAGGGATATACCATCTGAACCATCATATTCTTGCATGGTATGCCAAGAAAAATGGCCATGCGAAGGTAGAGAGCTACTATCCTGATGAAGATGTCGGGGAAGGGATGTTCCTTTTAGATTGTCTGGTGGAATTCCATAAGACCTTCGGGTCATGTAATCTCCTAAACCTGTAGGCCAGGTAATCTCTAAGCCTACAGGCCTTGTAACGGTTCCTCCTCATCCCTTGAAAGGGGGGTTGTCAAAAACCAATAAAAATGATGGCCTTAGGGAATTTTGGGTTAGTACCTCATCCCACAAGCCTGGGTGTATTTTCAAAAATTTTTCCCCCTCATCAGGTGTATTTCAATCCATATTACACCACACCCTATCCCACATAGACAAGGAAAATCTTATATTTTAATGTCACCTAACCCACTTACATGGGGGAATTTCCATATTTTCCACCTTGTGATCAGGTGCATTCTCAAAATTATTCGAACTCAAAAATTGCCACAAATATTCTAGGAGATTCAATGTTCCCCAATATATGGGATAATACATTGATATCGGGTGCCTCCAATGCTTCAAATTCTCCTATTGAATTTATCAAGATCGGCGAACTACCTCCAAAACCATAAATGCAACAACATTCCCATACCAAAAGAGGCATTTTTGATGGAATGTTGAATAAATGTTGTTTTTTATCCTTTAAGGAAATACACCAGAAATTATATTCCTTCCAATTAGAGAATGTCCCCATGTAATATTAAATATTCCATGGAAAATGATTTAATTAAGATTCAATGAGTGAAGAATCCATAAGATTCATATTTTAATGAACATCCAAAATCATTCCCCTACCATCGATTGTTAGTACATACAATGGAGGTTATTTGTATTTGTGGATTGGCTTCAGATGAAAATTGATGAGGGGATATTGGAGTCATAGGTACATGAATCTCATCATCATCCATGTAAAAATACTAATAAAAACACGTGAAATACATTAGAGTAAATAGGCCATCCATCCCTCTAAGATAAGTGAATTAATGTTTATTACATTAGGATTGAGGAAATGGATGTCTAATTTCTATTCTCATTAGATAAAAACCTTCTTCAGATTCTGAGGATCAATTAATCCATAGGAGAGGTCAATAAATATCATCCCGATTAGTTTTGCTACCAAATATTTTTGGGACATAAAATTGAAGAATGATTTGTCTTTAAAATAGTCTCTAGAGGCAAGTAGAAAAAGGACTATTAGAGTCTGAGAATCATGATATTCATTACAAATTAAAGCGAGTTATTCTCACTCTAATAGTAGTTCAACATGCCTAATGAGTTACAACCAATAGTCCATGTTGTAAGACCTTAGAATACAAGTTACCACTCGTTCTAGTTATAAGACCTTAATCTAAATGACACCATGGTCCTTTCAACATTAATATAAACTGTTTAAAGGTCCTTAGTGAATGACCCTATAAAGAATGACCAAGTATTCTAATTTTCATGATGTTAAAATTCATGATGCCATATGTCCTCTCTAGGGATGATTTCACTCTTTTGGTGTTAGTCTCTCACTATGACAAATTATTGAACTAAATGTGGCTTCATTCCCAATATCCTTGGATATGTAGTGGTGCCTAGACCTCCTATAAACAATTCAAAAAAAAATATACTCATAACATTTGGCCTCTTGAACCAAAAATAAAAACAATTTAGTACTTTTTCTACAACTATAAATTGCATAAAGGTCTTTATCGTGAGATAGTAAAAGGCATTACCAAATTCCCTTTCTGCATGACATAAAACTACTTGGTTCACATCCTCATCGCATGATGTAAAACAATATAATACCATAGGGCCTCGCTAGAGAAAATGCCTCCATTATTTTGTTGGTTATATATCTCTCTATATTTTAGAACTGAATGAGGCTTTATTTATATTTATACAGGATACATAGGGATGTCGAGGATTCTTATCTTAAGACCATCCCCAAATTCAACTCTTTACAATATCTTTTTCACCAACCTCTATCCCATGATTCATATAATCACACTATGTTTGTCACTTGTTGGCTGGAAAACTATCCTTCCACAATTTATTGGTCAATTATTTGATTCCTTAAACTATATAAACCACTGGTCTTAGTCATAAGACCATAAAAGGCACAACCCATACATCCTAGTTATAAGATTTCAAACTGTATCATTACTTCCTCACCACATGTCGTAAAACTACATAGTTGATATCCTTTTTGGAAAACGTAAAACTATATAAACCTTTTGGTCCTCACCAAAGAGGTCCACAATTTTTTTGTTGGTCTCCAACCACATCACCAACCAATATATCATTATAACTACTTTTGGATTGATTCTCATTTCAAATATATCTGTCGTGATGCATAAAAATATGCCCTCGAAGAATTAAGGAAACTTAACCCTTTTCCTACATAATATAAACACACACATATATATATGTGTGTGTACACATATAAAAGATCCATATAGGGGACTCTAACATGGGTCATTTCATTGGTTTCCCCAACATAACTAAAATTCCATCTCCCCCCACATGAGTCAGTTCTATGTATGAAGTTGTGTTCATAACTACATATGGATTTATTATTGATTTAATGAGATACATATAAATATTATTAGATCCTTTTTATTAGACACATCCCCAAATCCACCCCTTTAAAAGATCATTTTAACTATCCATTTCCCCTTAGGAATCACTTAACGTTTGTTTTGTTGCATGTTGGATAGAGAAGACATCATTGCACCACACATTGCTTAAGGCTTTGTCAGTATAAACAATATAAACTCCATGGTCCTTATCACATGATCATAAAAGTAATAACCAACCAATCCCAATCATAAGATGATAAACTATAAGACAACATCCTTATCAAATGTTGTCAAACTATATGGTGTACATCCCCAATGCATGATATAAAACTATGTGATACCTTAGGCCCTCACAATATAGGATTCCACCAATATGGTTTCAGTCATCTACCACTCTATATTCCATAACTAAATGTGTCTTGATTACTATGTATATAGGTTATGTAGTGATTCTCATAGTCATCAATCTATGTCTAGTAAAATATGTCAATCATGGATGTGATTATCTTCCATTTTGTTAGTTTTTTGGTAATCACATCCATGGAATGAAATAATTATCACTATTCCTTATTTACCACACCAATAACGTCTCATGATGGCTTAAGAATCTTGTACTGGGTATTCTTGAATCATATATTTATATAGTTTGGACTTCACAACCTTAAAATGGTAAAAAATAATTTGAAGATGCTTGCGTGGTGCAATATTTTCTACCCTAATTTTTCATCAAGGTTTCATAAAATCGCCTTATATTCAAGATTTTAAACAACATGAAAACCATATAATTATTACTATATTTATTCTCTCTTTTATGAGTTATTTAGTAATGCCTCTATTCTCCGATCGTGACCCAACTGCCGAAAAAATTCCCTCAATCTTTTGTGTGTGATCCATATCTACATGAAAAATATAGTATGGGTTTTATTTCCATATATAAAACCATGATAAATAAAATTTCCATCTCCCAACATAATAACATAAACAATTTGTGGAATTTATTTAAAAACTACATACGGATTGGTTCCCATTAATTGGGATATGTAGTGATGCCTAGTCCTTTGGTCACTTTCACAGCCACATGTTATTTCATATAGGTGAGACTGTATTCACTACCATTATCCCCTAAGGACTTTATTCAAATAAGGTTCATTATTACTAACTGGAGAAGCCACCTCACCCTCACCAACGGTCCTATTCGTAAGACCCTAAACTGAAAGACATAAAGGCTCTAGTCGTATAAACCAAAACTACATTGCACCATATTCTGAGCTACATGTATTTAAATATCCAAGAATAATTTCCCTAGAACAAGATATTAAACTGTTTGATTAATATTCTTCACTATAATACGTTAAACTATTTATACAAAATCCTTTCCAAATATAAGAAACTGCACTGTCCACACCCATATTGGATGACTCAAAAATGTGTGATACTTTAACCCTCACCTAAGGGGACCTACCATTGTATATGGTATATAAACACACCAATATCTTTACTATGTATAGTGTTAATCTATATTTCATGGGATATGTAGTGATTCCGCAACCCAATGTCTTGGGAAAAATGAAAAAAAATCTCTTACACACATTTGAAATTTTCTTTACTTGAATTTAGACCTCAAGGGCCCCATTAATGTCAGGTTTTAAATAATTGGCCAACTAAGACATATTTACCTCAATATTGGTCAATGATATATGATAATAAACTATAGAGACCATTTAACATCATCAAATGACGTTAAAATGCATGAAATTTGGTCCTATACACATGACCATCCAACTGTGTAGTGTATGGTCCATCTCACATGACCATAAAATACTTGAGTAGGTCACCCACAAATGATCATAATCTATAACCATGATTCCCCCATACATATTGAGTTCTATATCTAGTCTTTATTAGGTTTAAATAAACCTTTCCTTCAGTCATGTTTCATCACTCCTAACCAAGTAGCATGTTTAGAACATGATGGTATAACTATGGAATTTTACAAAACCATTTCAACAACCCTTAATCCACCCAAACTAATTGGTACTTATTAATTGATGAATCAATAAGATCCTTGAGTTGATTAATCCTATTTTTTCTCTCACACATGGAAATTTTGGTTACATTGTTTGTTTGACCAAAAGGGAACCCTCTAGATAATGATAGTAAATAACATTATTTTACATTGTTATTTTTATGTAAACTTGAGTGGATATTTTTGTATTAAAGGAAAATTCCCCTTGAACCCCAAGCACTTTTCCAATATTTCTTTTGTTAATGGTCATCCTACTCCAATTAATCTCTATCAACTGTATATGGGTTTATCTTTCCTCCATTAATAAGGGTTATTATATTCCCTATAGTCTCTAGTCATGAATCTTATATTTGAGGGAATGATATAATTTATCCAGTTTCATATATTGAAGGAGATAAATATTTATTAATTGTTTTCTGTCATCATATTTTGCAACTGTTATTACAATATTGGGTATAGTCATGAACTACTCCCCCATAGATGGGGTTTCTTATTCTAGAATTGGATCCACATGGGTTTCAACAATCACATAGGGGTTGGTTTTCATTTCCCATAAATATAATCAAATTTTAGTTCAGATTGTATGACCATTAATCCCCACACCATATCTACATATTCATACAACCATAACAATCCTACATGTAAGAACATAATATGAACAATAATTGGTCAAAAATGTGAAAATAAACTAATGAAATCATATATCCCCACAACATTATGTTAAAATACATGTCCTATATCCTTATCATAATGATGTTAAACTATGTGACACTCAACCAAGATGAACGACATTAAACAATGGATCATGGTCCTCATCACTAGATCATAAATTGTAGAACACATGTTCCTTATTGCATGTCATTAAACCATATGACACGTGGTCTATTCTATGTGTCCCATTACATACATGAGATATATATACATGTTAAAGTAACTAATATATGATTCTTATATTTTAATTAACAGTATGGATGGATAATCTATTTGTATGGAAATATAGTCATTTTATCTAGGGTACCTGTTTTTGTAGACTAACATTATTCAAATCACATAATATGACAGAATATGAAAATTACCCCCCCCCCCCAATATTAGATATCAATCTATATAGGGGTTCCACCTTTCTCTTGGATTAAATGGTTATGTATATATATACTAAATATAATTCCATTGTCCATCCAATGTATAACCTTTATTGCCCCACTTCCTTGTATACAAGTTAGATATTTGTAAGGAAACATTCAACAAGAAGTATTTTTGACATGATTCCTATACTATAGGATGTTATGGGATGTCTTAATTGTATATTTTTAATACCACCCTTTAATTTTCATTGATTTAATCCATAACCATCCTTTAAATCCAATTAAAATGTAAATTCCTCCACATCTTTCCTATCATGCACTCTCACGTGGTTGGAAGTATTTCAAATGTTTACATTGGTTGCCTAAGACATGCATGACTTTTGTGATCTTAGAGGACCCGGATGGATAATTTTACTAGTGAAATTAAGTTATATTATTATTCAATGATAGGTTATATAGTCATTAGGTCATGACCATAAAATGTGAGGTAGAGTTCCATCCCTCCTAAATAAAAACTCCTTAGGGTGGTCCATTTATTTGGGAATATTTATTCCTTAAATGAGAGCTTAATCCATGTATAATGATTTGGAGTCCAAACCCTCTATTACTTATCGTGCTAATTCCCTACTTTTTGTGTATGAGTTTGATCTACACAAGATATTTTAATGAATGTTCTCTTACTTATGTGCACATAAAGGGATTAAAATTCCCCTTTCCATGCATATGTGACAAGTCTGTGTAGGAGAAATTTTTATTCCAATAACCACATGTGAATTGATTTTCAATTTGGAAATATATTTATATATTTATATATTTCATATCCTGATCCTAGATTCCATGATTTTTTCTAAGCACTATGACTATAAAGTATTTGTTTCACCCCATGGGATAATATATTTTAATATTGGACACACTATTCATGTCTGGTTCTTCCATTCCCTTGCTATGTTTGATTTCCCACCCTTTGGGTATAATATATAAAACATTAAACCTTAGTAACATTTGATCAATGTTGTATAAACTTAAACTTCATCCCTTTATAGTCTTAGTTTCTGGACCTTAAACAGAGAATTAATGGAATATGAGGTTGTGTACCTTTTCTTCTAGATTGTTTTTCAACATATGATGATTAAAAATTTAGGTTGTTTAAACCCTTCATTAAAATAACCATTATCCATGAACCCACTTCATATCTGTAATTTCTAAACTAACCATTTCCTTGAGTCCTCCTATTGTTATCACTCAACCTTGAGTATATTAATAATCTTGGTTCTCTATTTCATGATTATTATTTACATGGATTGATATATTAGAAGGGACCTAACTAGGATTTGATGGTGAATAGAATAATTTTCCACTAATCCTATGAAATAACCCCATCTGGACATTTTGGACCTAGTGGAAAAGTCTACCAGAACCCAATGCATCATCCATTAACTGATTTCAACATTATTTTTCTACCATCACTAATGGTAATTATTATCCCACTTTTCTCAAGTTATAATTGATTCAAATTCCCATTGGTAATGATTTACATTTTTCATAGCCCAATTATTCAAGAAGATTAATGTAACCTCATTGTTACAAATTCATGCATCATTCCACCTTTAAAATAATAATTATATCTCTATGTTCTTATTCCCCATCCTATTTGAGTGTGTATATCCTTTAAATACATTTAAGCCTTAATTTAATATTCCCCTTTTAGAAACTCACACCCATACAGGGTCCATCTTCATGAACATAAACTAAACACCTCAGTCCGAGCACTATGAAATGAAAATAAGGGTAATTAACCACTAAATCAGTAATACTGACATTAACCTCTCCATTCTCGTCGAGTTTCTATTGGATCATGTAGTATGAAACATCTCACCCACCATTCTCATTTCAAGTTGTGTGACCTTAAACATTATTAACATTTGGTGAAATATGTATGAGATTATATTTTTTCCCCATACTGGTTTGGCTTGAAAGACCTTAAACAACTAATGTAAATAGATATAGTACACAACAAGTTGAAAATCAATATATGGAATCCTTTGAAAAATTATGAACTCATTTCACTAGGCATGAACTCCACACAACCTTCAAAAAACATGACCATCTATGAAAAAAATGAAATGGCATTAAATTTACAAGGTTGAAATCCCACAATTGCAAGCTAGAGTAAGACAAAAAGTCTCCTTACTCTAGGCCACCCCAATACTGTATATTAAAAAATTTAGGGTGAACAAAGGTGATATAAATCTCATAGGAACCATAATTCAGACCTAAGAAAAATCGGGTTGCGCTTAATAGGTCCATTGACCAAGGAAAAAATTACATAAAATCATATTCCCAATGAAAAAAATGAGGGTACCTAGACCCCACATGACATTAAAATATATGACCCATGGTTTATCATACATTACCTTAAACCAAATGGAGCGGCATACCCTATGTGGCCAGAAAGTTTGGCATTAAAGTCAGATATATGAAACATCCCCAAAGAAACATAGGTCCCTACACTTGAATCCATAGTAAATGGATGATGTAACAACTACAATGAATTATCTAGATCTATATAATAACATTCATCTTATAGTTATTCATCAAAAAACCTATGTTCAAAATTTCACCTTTCTACATATGAGCATTATCTATATAAGAGTCCCATTAAACAAAACAAAATTTTGTCAGATTCGTAATCTTATATGATATATAGTAACATCCGGATTTTCTGTCATGGATCCGGATACAAATGAAAATTCATTCCAACAACCATTCAATCCTAGAATTTGGACCTTTTCGGATTTAGGTTAATCATTACCTGAATAGAGATTACGCATCTCAGTAGCTCAAATTCCTTGTTTAAATTATTCCTCTTGGTCACACAAACACCAAGAGTCGATATTCCCCTCTTGGTCCTTTTGGAAATAGTCCTCTAATTGGAGAGATATCTCAAAATCCCACAATATGATTTATTATTGTTTCAAAGTGAATGAAATTTAACTTAGAATATATTTCATTTCATTTTGAATGAATCAAATTCTTAGGGAGTTTGTTTTTCGGCATTAAAAAATTCATTCCACCCATGTTTTCGTATAGTTGATGATACTATCCTCACTTAGACAATAGATGTTGAGTTAGAGTTGTAGTTTTTATCTAATCCAGAAAAAGGTAATTGTATTTTTATAGTTTATAATAATTCTCACTCATAATGGGATGGAGAATACTCACAAACTTTTCCCAATCTAGTGGTGTGGGGGTTAGAACATCCCTCTAGGAGTAGGCTATGGATGTCTAAATTCAATGATAAAAATGTATTGATTCCATAAAATATATTTTTGATGGTCATTTAGGCATGTTTATCATAAAAAAACTCTTATATGGTGTATACCCTATTTCAAAGTGTGTTATTTTATTCTCAAGATATGATTTCACTACTCGCTGAGGCCAAACAGACTTATGGATCAAATGTTATGGGTTTTGGAAGATGGTCTTGCACAAATTCACTAATCATGTATGGGTATAGTCTGTGTGGTTCCCTTGCACGTCCAGACATCCCGCACATGTCTCCCCTATAAAGTGAATACAAAGATTTCTAACAACAATAAAATACTTGTGCTAACCACTAACATGAATAACTTATTCAAAAATCTCACTTCACCCAGGGTCCAGTGTCTTCCTATAAATAACACTCTATTGCTCCTTGGATGACATGACTTGAACATGAAGATACCACTTGAATATCCCCTCGCCCATGTCTCTTTACCAAGCCCCCCAAACCCTTAGGTAGTTCCCTAATCCAATAAAAGAAGAGTAAATTGGGAACATAAAATTGATTAAGGTCAGTAAAGGTCTATAATACCATGGAGCTTGAGAGTAACCACCCATAGTCAAAACCACTTAAGAGAATGTCTTTTTGGGGATCAAACGAGAGTGAAATTCATCGAATGACACCATAGGAGACCCTTATACCTTAGAGAAGGACCTCAACAAATTTTTATTTCCTAGTATATTCCCCACCAAAGACGAATACATAGCTCACCCAGGTCCACCCTGAGAAGAAATCTCCATTACCCCAGGTCCACCATGCACGAACCACCTCTAGCTCACCCAAACGATACCTTGGTGAAGAACCTTCAGCTTTTCAATGCCTGAATTCGGCGAAGAACCTTTAGTTTTCCTAGGAAATACATGGGTGAAGCATCTTCTTATCACCTTGGATGTACCTTGGTAAACCACCATTATGTCACCCAGCCATTACATGGTAGAAGCACCTGCATCATGCCTAGACCTAACTAGGCAAAGCACCTTCAACTCAACTATGTTATACCGGGGTGAAGAACCTTCATCTCTCACAGGCCTTAATTGGGTAAATCAGCTTCATCACACCCAAGACTTCCTTGGGTGAAGTATCTTCAATTCTCTAACACATTACTCGGGTGAAGCACCTTTCCATTTACCAGTCCTTACCTAGGAGAAGCACCGACATCATGGTTGAGACTAACCAAGGCAACGATCCTTTAGCTCTCATATGTCTTACCTAGGTGTGGCAACTGCATGTCATAGAAACCTTACCAATGAGAAGAACCTTCCGCTCACACAGTCCTTCCCAGGGTCAAGCACCTTCAGCTCTCCCTAGCCTAAAATGGGCAATGCACCTTCTACCCAAACAGGACTTACATGGGTGAAGAACCTTCATCTCTCCCAGGTCCACCCTATCTGATCCAACTTCATCTTGCCTATGTCTACCCTGAATGGGACTCCTTTAGCTCTATTAGGGCCACCCAACATTATCCACATTTAGTTCACCAAGGCTACACCAAAAAAATCCACGTTATGATCCCTCTCTCATGTCACCCATGATAGGGAACAACATTCTCAGTGACTCCCAATATAGGGATACATAGGGAATCCCACCTATAGTATCCCCTTTTTCCTTATTGTGGGGTGTTTCCCCTACTTCCATATCCCTGCCCTCATCCACAAATAGACAAATGGGATTGTGTGGGTTTTAAATACTCTCATTCCTCCTGTTTCTCACTCTGAGAATAAATCACATCATTTTACAGGTTATTATGATCATGTCATCAACACAATCAAACACTCATCACATGCACCTCCTAACTGGTGTATTCCCCAAAATTAACAATCCCCTTTCCTAATTTATTTGTATATGAGGGGGGAACAAAGAACCTTGGGCACCCTCCTAGGTGTAATACACATAAAAACATTTTAATACCTTGAGATGAGATCCCCCTCATGGTTCCATATAAATGGTTATCCTATTAACCATAACCCCCCACAAACCTCCTAATAACCATTAGTTAAGATCTTATTCTTGGGTCCAGAAAAATGTACATCCACCTAGGTTTAAGCCCCAACCATTCCTCCAAATAAACATCATTTGAAATCCATCTCATGATTTTAAAAACATTTTCATCCTTATAGGTTAAAGCCCCAACCAAACCTCTAAGTCACCATGAGTTGAGATCCTCCACAGGGTTCAAAAAACATGAGAATCCTTCTAGATGTTTGACCCTACTAACCCTTTAAATATACATGAGTTTATATACTCATCATAGTTACAAAAATAGGATCATCCTCCTAGATTCAAGACCCAACAAAACCCAAATTTCCATGAGGAGATATTATCCTCATTATTCCATAAATATGGGATTCTTCCAAGGTTTATGACGCAAAACATACCATTACCTAACCCACCAACTCATTCAGGTACCATAGAGAATTCCATGCATAAGAATCTACTTATTTCCAATTTTCTTACCTTCCATGACACATAAATCTTCTTCAGGTATCCTTAGTGTATAATTTCTTTTTTCAAATCTAGCAGTATTCTCTTGTATAATCTGATTGATCTTAATCTCTATCTTATTTTACACACTGATCAAGACTCACATGAGATTGGAGATATGAAAAGACAACCCCATTGGAATGATGAAAGTGCCTCCATTGTGGGCCTCATATTGAGGTGTAACTCCCAATAATTCCATCAACTTACGTGGTCTCAAAAACCTATTAATAAAAGGATATATAGGATGCCTCATTAAGGTCTAAACAAAATTTTATTTCCCCTTCACCCATTCCATCGAACTATGTGGGTTTTTATTCCTACTTTCACAAGATACGTAGGATACCTCTTAGTGGTTTAATCAAAACTCCAAAAAACAAACTACCATCCTAGATGGATGTATACTCTATAGATCCTATATAGTCGGCTTTAATCCAAAGAATCATGATTTAATAATAGAAAAATGGATAACATCTGATATATATATATATATATATATATGTTTACATAAAACACATCGTCACAATAAGATCATTAGAATAAGGGTAACCATCCAAACACTAGGATTTGGGAAGGATTCATGATTATTTTATAAATCTATTAGATAATTCCAAAGAATGAAATAAGCCTCCTAAAAAGGGTGTGGTGAGACCGAAATCCCATCCTACCAACTAACATGTTATCTATGATTTCACCATAAAATTCATGGGGACCACTTTCCTTTAGATATAATGTTCACGTTTACTCAAAATCATAATGGTCATGAAATCTGTCAAAAAACACTCTAAATGATAAAATAGCCTATTTAGATTTGGGATTAAATACTATTTTTTGTTCTCCTCTTATAGCCGCTTCAAACCTCTCCCCTATAATCTCAAACTTGGGACCATTGGCCTTCTAACATCAATAATCAAATTAGTGAAAGAATGGTGAGCATGTAATGTCATTCTAGTTTATTAGATGAATCAAAATTAATAAAGAAATCAATAGGTGAATCAATTCACCCTATTGAGTCCTTAAATCCACTTATTTAATTAAGAGTAGTAGTCACTAAAAAGGAAATTGATAGTGCTTTATTAACTTCTAATGAGTCCATATTTTGGATTTTTATCCAATTACAATGATTTAATGAGTGGTTTTCCATAAATTACCACCAAATCTACACAATATTGGGTCATTATTTAAATATTTTTTAGTGTTTGTAATTTGATGATATGAAATATTTCATAATAATATTTGTATATGGAAATGGTCTATAATTTTCTTAAAATGAGTGGGCTATGTTATTAAATGTTTATCCTGAAAGAATATATTAGGATTATAATGGTTCATATAACATTAATAGTGAGAAAATTATTTTTTAATATTTCCTTCAATAGAATGGAATGAATTATATTGAAAGAAGGATAGGTTTTGTGAAATTAGATGGTGAGTGTTGAATTCCATTTTTGTGTATACAACAAATAATGTTCCCCAAGAAGAAGGATTTCAATACTATAAGGTGTCAAGATATCTTTTTCATATATGTGATGAGAAGAGGAGATAAGATAAACCTATACAGATATATTATAGTTCATATGGTGGAATTTTTCAAGACAACATCAAGGTAAAATTTACTTATCTAGCCTATGTTGATTTCAACCTAGTTAGAAGAAAACGTACTTATTGATAAAGTAGATAAAAAGGAGACTCATTGTGTTGGTTTCAATATTTTTTGAAACAATAAAATTTAAAATAATTAAGGTTAATCAGAAACCTTGGTAAAATATATGGTTAATACAAAATGAGAGAAATTATGATAAGGTCAACCATTTGGAGAACCCTTGTAGTCCATGGGATTTTGTGGATCTTGGACTTGAACCAGATTAAGTGATATTTTATTTTCTGAATGACGAAGTGGATTAGGTGAGTACTAAACATAGAGAGGATGTTGTGGATAAATAAGAAAATAGAATATATATTTTATTTGAGTCTGGGATTGGTCTTTATTCATTTAGGATTACAAATATTTTATATGGACCTTCTATTTCAACTATTTCGTTACCTAATAAAGAACTCCCTTTCATGGTGATGATATTTTAGATAATAAATTTTTATATGATTCTTGGCATGTGGATAAAGATTCAAATATTCCAAAGGTTGTAATTTTTCAATCCGATGACTCTCCTTATGATGTTATGGAGAAGAACGAATGAAGAAACAAATCCGTTCACAATTTCTTATGAGTCACCTAGAACTATAAATTGAGACTGTGATAGTATCTCCTAGAGTTTTTTTTAGTGATTTAAGGTTCTATAAGAACAATATAATTAGATGTATTTGTTTCAGATGATGACGATTCAATTTCCGATGGAGAGAAGTTCCTATGGTCAATCTTCCATATCCTAGCCTATTTGGATTCAAATATTGATGATCATGATGGAGGCATTCCTCCAGAGTATGGTGTACCTGAAATTAATATTACTGAGAGGAATCCTAAGGATTATTTAATTGAATGGAATGATAATGTTGTTATTTTATATATTTTATCTTATAAGGTACTTAATATAGATGAATATGTAGAAGACACACCTCCAATTTCGGATGAAGAAACATATTCCGAGGATGTTTCACCTAGACATGAGAGGTTTTCACCAACTCCTCTTACTCCTACTCATACCAGTTATCTGATTGGATATTATATAGATTACATTGAGAATGATCTTATGTATGACCATTGTAGTATACTCAGATATTCTACATTATAAGCTGAAAATATCAAGAAATATGATATGTCCTTGATAGAATACTAATATTTTTTTCATCTCCAACAAAATGTGTTTCTAAGGACTAATGATTTGGAAATTACGAATATAAAATTTGTTTCGTAGATTGGTCTTATTCACTCTACATTGTAAGAAATGAGCGTAGACCTAACACAGTGAGATTTGGGATTTCTTGAAAGGCCAAAATCTCTTTCTACAGTCAGAGCCTCTTCTTCCAGATCTCCTCCCTCTTCATTGCCCAGTGTCGATGCTGATCATATGAGAAACCTTGTGAGATAAGGGATAAAGCTTATTTTGATTAATTCTTCTACCTTTCCAAGATATAAGTTTAGATAAATAAATCACTATGAGAAAAACTGTGTTTTGTGATGGGGTATTTGCAAGGGGAATTAATCTCATCGCAAATGGTCCATCACAGGGGTTATTCGCGATGGAGGGTTCATCCCATCCCAAATTAAAAGTTATTTGCGATGGAATTTGGGGTCCCATCGCAAAAGGTAATGTGCGCTTTGGCACGCATCACGGGCCAAATCACGGGAAGGTTATTTGCGATGGGGGGTCCCCCGTCGCAAATAGTGCGTTGGTCGGATGGTATTTGTGACAGGTCCCATCGCAAATACTGGTGGCGGTAAATGAGTTTTTACGACGGGATGATGTCCCATCGCAAAAGGTGTGTCAGCAAGTAACTTTTTGTGACGGGTCCCATCGCAAATATCCTTTTAACCGCAGCCCGTAATTAATGTGGTCGAAGGTATTTGCGATGGATCACGTTGAAAATACTCCTATCGCATCTAATCTAACCTATATATACCCCCTCTATTTTGCATTCACTTCCTCTCATTTGTCACTTCCTCTCTCTCACTAAACTCAAATTTTAGTGTGAAAATTTCTCTCAGTTAAATTTTTTTTACAGAGAACTTGTGAAGGCGTTTTTTTCAATAGGAGATCAAGTTTAAAGGTATTTATATTTTATTTAATTTTGTATTTATTTAATTTTTTCTGTTAAATTTAATTATTCTTCATTTGTTTTAATTAGATTAAATATAAATTGTTTTTTATCTGTATTTTAGTAATAAATAGTAATATTTAGTAATATTTAGTTGTAATTGACAGTAATTAGTACTAATTAGTATTAATTGATGGTAATTAGTACTAATTTGTAGTAATTGGTTTTAATTAGTAATAAATAGTAATAAATAGTACTAAATAGTAGTACTTAGTAATAAATTGAAATAAATAGTAGTAAATAGTAGTAATTAGTAATAAATTGTAATAATTAGGAATAAATAAGAATAAATAGGAATAATTTGTAATAAATATGAATAGTTTATAATAAATAAGAATAATTAGTAATAAGTATGAATAATTAGAAATAAATAAGAATAATTAGTAATCAAGAAGAATAAGTAGTAATAAATAAGAATAATTAGTAATAAATAAGAATAATTTGTAATAAATAGCAATAAATAAGAATAAAAAGGAATAAATATGAATTATTAGTTATTAATATGAATAATTAAGAACAATTAGTAGTAAATAGGAATAAATATGAATAATTTGTAATAAATAGAAATAAATAGTAATAATTAGTAATAAATAGTAATAAATATGAATAATTAGGAATAATTAGTAATATTTAGTAATAATTTGGAATAATTTTGAATAATTTGGAATAAATAGTAATAAATAAAAATAAATAGGAATAAATAGAAATAAATAAGAAAAAATAGCAATAATTATCAATAATTAGCAATAATTAGTAATAATTAGTAATAATTAGTAATAATTTGTAATAATTAGTAATAAATAGTGATAAATAGTAATAAATAGTAATAAATAGAAATAAATAGTAATAAATAGAAATAAATACGAATAAATAAAAATAAATAAGAATAACCATAAATAAACAAGAATACCTGTGAATAATTAGGAATAATTAGGAATAATTAGTAATATTTAGTAACAATCAGGAATAATTATGAATAATTAGAAATAATTAAGAATAATTAGGAATAATTAAGAATAATTTGGAATAATTTGGAATAATTAAGAATAATTAGAAATATTTTGGAATATTTACGAATAATTAGGAATAATTATGATTAATTTGGAACAATTAGGAATAATTAGGAATAATTATGAATAATTAAGAATAAATATGGATAAATAATAATAAATTGATATAAATAAGAATAAATATCTATAAATAGCCATAAATATCCATAAATAGCCATAAATAGCCATAAATAGCCATAAATAGCCATAAATTGCCATAAATTGCCATAAATACCCATAAATACACATAAATTGGAATAAATAGTAATAACTGGTAATAATTAGTAATAACTAAGAGTACTAGTAATAACTAGTAATAACTAGTAATAACTAGTAATAACTAGTAATATCTAGTAACAACTAGTAATAACTAGGAATAACTCTTAATAACTGGTAATAAATAGTAATAAATAGCAATAAATAAGAAAAAAATAGGAAAAAATATGAAAAAATAGTAAAAAATAGAAAAAAAAAATGGTAAAAAATAATAAAAGTAATAACTTGTAATAAGTTGGCACAATTTCCAGTTGATTGACACCACACCTTTTGCTCGATGACTCTTCTCCTTTCAAAATTCAGCGACTAAAAACATTATGAAAAGTATGGTTATACGTATACATGAGTTTGAATATGCCTTCATAGGACCACATTGTTTCTAATGTGTTTAGGTGATGACAGTTGCAAGAAGGTGATTCATCGAGGAAAAAGGCACTCTTTTGTCTGACCGCTCATTTACGTGCATGTTTCTCACATAGAAATCACAATGAAGAATCTTCTCGGAGGTATGCTTTTACATTCTCTTATGAATGAGAATGTATATTTATATCAATGAGAATATTCTTCAATTATTATTTGATTGAGATAAATTTGCAGGTAAATGAGATGTCGGATAAAAAAGAAGTCATCAATCCACTAAAAATTGTTTCTCCAAAAATTTTTATTTGTGATGGGACCTTTTGCGATAGGATCCTGTCACAAATAATCTTATTATAAATTTTTATTAAAACTATTTTTGATATGCCCATCACACAAAGTATTTGCGAGGGGCCCATTGTAAAATGTTTATTTATATATAATGTATATAATCGAAGTCTTTGTTGCGTCAAGGTAGTTTCCCATCTTAATTAGTATTTGGAATGGGACATCACAAAAGGTTTATATATATATATATATAATGTCAAAAAGAGAAGAATATGGAGTAATGCGGAGGTGATACGATTGAAATCCCTAATGTGGGAAAGGTGAAGATCTTAAGAAGGCAGCCTGATTGGGGTTTAGCGGTGGATAATGCAATTGGGTTTAGGGATCTATTTTCTCTATGTGCCAAGAAAAATTCGGGTGCTACTAGAAAAGTTTATGGTGGTAAGAAGAGCTTTGCGGAGGCTGTCAAGAACACAAGACCTGCATTTTTTCTTGATTGTGATGTTGCGTCTTCAGGAAGGATCATAAGGAAAGGGCGCACTGCACAGGTTTCTGCGAATCAAAATGCGATCGAGGAGAGGAAGAAACATTGAATATTCTCAATAATTTCATGATTGGTGGTTCCTAATGGGGAGAAGACATGGAAATTTAGTGACCTCACCACAAGGATTGTGGAAATTTGGGGGTTTGCAGATTGGAAAATGACTGCAATGGTCCGTGGGTTTTATCATATCATATTCTCGTCAGATGAAATCAAGAGTCGAGCATGGAGCATTGGCTCGGTCCCTTTGCAGCCTGGTTTTCTTCACATTCATGAATGGGATCAGAATTTTGATCCCAATGCTATCAGAAATACCTTTTCACAGGTCTGGATTTGGGTATGTAATATGAACTGGAATTATTGGAATCTGTAAATTCTTTGGGATATTGCTTCATATGTTAGAAATCAGATTAGGCTTGATCGGTAAACAGATAATCCCTCTTTTGGCCATTATGCACAAATTCTTGTTGAAGTTGATATTGTAGCAACTTTGATTGAAGAGGTAGTGTTAACTACTCAGGATGATTTCATTACATTAAGAATTCAGTATGAACGGAAACCTATGTTCGGCATCCACTATCAATTTTTTGGGCATATGATCTCGGAATATAATAGGAATAAAACATGCAATTTCTATAACATTTGAGGAAATGATGAGGCATGTTGTCGACAAAGAAAGGGAAAAGGCAAGGAAACCACCACTTATAGTCTCAAGGATTATAGGGTGAAACTCCCTACTGGGCATGATACGGTCGCAGGATCTGATGAGGCAGTTACATCACCAGTTGATCATGTGGGAAAAGCTTTGTATCATAGCCAGATGGCAACACTGCCTTCTGTTACTGCGCTAGAGGTTATAGTGTTGGAGCAGGCTTTGGTCTCTTCTTCCCCTCCACAAGACACTGAGAATGCCTCTGCCTCTGTCATCACCCCTCATGATCTTCCTATTATGATTAGTGAGACGGAGGGGGATGTTCTTCCTGATAAAGATTTTGCTACGGATGATACCACACCCTTTGATCCTCCTACACTTGTTCTTACTTCTAGTAACACGGAGAAGGCTATGCTTACTGATAAATATGGTGTTACGGAAGATAGCACCCCCCTCTTATCCCTCTGGGGATTTTTTGCAGGTCCACACAACAAAGATGACCAAAAGTATTTTTACTTCTAGTCTGTTTTCTGCTCCTATTGATTTATGTAATAGATTCCCTCCTTTTGATACTGAGGAGTGCGTTAATAATGATAAAGATCCTGATTCGTTTGATAAGGAACCATGTTCTCCTATAGATGCTAAGAGTACTATCCATGATAAGGACTTGACTAAAATATAAGACGGTCCTAGCACTAGGCTCCGATCACAAAAATGAAGATAAGCTTCTGGAATTTTTTAAGGGATCGGGAATGCACCCATGGTCAGATCTCTTAGGGATTTTATCATAACCAATATAACTCTGATAATTGGAATTTCTGAACAAAGAATGATATTTTAAAAATAGAGCTCCTTCAAGTGGGATTCTATGGGGTATTCCTTTGTTGCAAAAAATCATTTTCAGTTTAACACTGAATCCCTCTGGGTCTTAAAGCAAGATAGTGTGAATGTTAGCTCGGTTTTAGTTGACTCGCAGTAGGTTAATGTTGCTTGTTGTATTGGTAATGACTCTCTTTTTGTGACTTTCATTTACACATCCAACTTGTACAAAAGGCGAAGGGAGCTATGGAGGAATATTTTCAATATCTCTGAAAATGTGGCCACCAATTGGGACATCCTTGGTGATTTCAACATTGTCCTAAGGCCTGAAGAGAAAACAGGTGATCATTTCTGTCGTATTGTAGCCTCTGATCTTCTATGATTTATTCATAGGTGTGGACTCACTAAGGTGTCCATCTGTCGAGCTGATTTCACCTGGAGCAGAAAGACTATTCATGGGAAGAAGGCAAGTAAATTGCACAGATGTTTTGTACATGTGGATGGGAGGAATAGGATGATGGATAATTCTAGGAGAACCCTGCCGAGGATGAACTCTGATCATAATCCCATTCTCATGGATATTTTCTTCAACAAATCAAGGTCATCCCCTCTTCCTTTTATGTTTAAAAATTCTTGGGTGGTGATACCGGGATGCAGAGAATTTTTTCTTAATGCATGGGCTGTTGTCTTCTCGAGCAACCCTTCTCATGTCCTTTGTTGTAAGTTAAAGGCTATTAAGGAAAGGTTAAATCAATTTAGTAAGGAATCTTTTTCATCGCTAGATAATGATATTAGAGAGGCTGAAAATGCTATTTTACTTTTCCAAAAAAATAACCTGTACTAGGATATGCCCCCTCGGGAAGAAATTCATGCTGCTGAAAATCTGGACAGGCTTTTGGTCCTCAAAGGAACCCCAGTTCAGAATTAATTCAACCTTCGATGGTTGAAGGAAGGGGACAAGAATTAAAAGATGTTTCATTGCATGAATATGGAAAAACGTGCCAGGAAAGGATTGAATGCAGTTACCATTGATGGAATCTTGTTTTGTTCTGAGAATGAGATATCAGATGCTCTGACACTCTATTTTGAGAAGTTATATTCAGATACTGGAAATGACAACTCTGATAATATTATCAGCTACTTTGAGCCTTCTATTGAAGAAGTGAAAAACAAGAAACTTTTTGATATACCTAGTGTAAGAGAAATACATGATGCATTATTTTCTATGAACATTGACAGTGTGGCAGGCCCTTATGGATTTACCAATAAATTCTTCATGTGTTATTGGTATATCATTAATGTGGATGTTGTAAATGGTGTGAGGGAATTTTTTATGTCAGCATATTTTCACTTTAGAATGAATTCTAACTTTGTGGATTTAATTCCAAATAAGGAAAATGCTATTGAAATAAAGTATTTTAGACATGTTTCTATTGGCAATACAATGACAAAATTAATTAATAAGATCATGGATAAATGGCTTGGAGAGATTTCAAAGGACCTCACCTCGTGTAATCAGTTTGGCTTTATTCCAGGGACAAATATACAAAGCTGCATTTTCACCGCCTTTGAATGTGTGAATATTATGAAGAGAAAGGTGAACGATGGAAATATGGCAGTGAATATTTACATATCTAAGGCCTTTGATACCATTTGATGGATTTTTCTATTTACTATTCTCAAAATGCATGGTTTTTCCAAGAAATTTATTGTATTGATTGGTTCTATTCTGGAGAGTGGTAGGATCTCAACTATGGTTAATGTGTCACCTAGGGGTTTCTTCCAATGCTCCAGAAAAGTAAGACCGGGTGACCCACTTTCTAGACTACTGTTTTCCATTGCTGAGGACTATTTAAGTTGGTGCCTCAATAATTTGGCTAATTTTGGATGGTATCAGAGGATGCGAGTGGGAAGAGAGTTATGTGCCTCGTCCCACTTATTCTATGCTGATAACATCTTGCTATTTGAGAGAGTAGATAAAGGTACCATATCTTGTATTAAGGTAATATTTTCACACTAGGAAGAGGTTGCGGGTCAGGTCATTAGTTAGGACAAATCATCTGTCATCTTTGGAGGAGGACTTTCAACATCAAGGCAGATCGGAATTTCTTGTAAGCTTGGGGTGAAAAGAGGATCTTTTCCTTTTAATTACCTTGGGGTGCCACTTTTCTGGGTCAGGGTAAAGAGAGGTTACTTTGATAGTATTTCATTGAGGATTATTAGTCAGCTTGCAAGATGGAAGGGGAAGAGTCTATCCCAAGCTGGGAGAGTTTGTTTGGTCAATTTAGTGATAACATCAATATTTTTATACTCATTCTCTTTATATAGATGGCCTATGGATCTTATCAAGGATCTAAATGGTAAAATCAAAAATTTCATATCGACTGGGTAAATTCATGAAAGGAAACTTGTTACTGTCTCCTGGAAGGACTCCATCAGACCTATAAGTATGGGTGGTTTAGGAATTAATGATACCAGATTCTTCAATGATACATTGATTACAACATTCATTTGGAAGCTCCTTTCAACAACTGATATCTCTCTGGATTTACTTGCCAGTAGGTTTGTGGAGAAGCGGCATGCAGGATATCCCACTTATTTATGTTCAACTGTATGGCCTATACTTAAAAAGTCTTATACTGTTCCAATGGCTTGTTCTAAAAGGATGGTTTGCAAACAGTCAAATCTGAACTGCTGGACTACACCCTGTCTTTCTTGACCCATTGCTGATGAAGTCCTTATTCCATCCTCAGTAAAAAACACAACCATTTCTGTCTTTAATGAGAATCTGTTTCTCACTGAAATGCTACCCAGCAGTGTTCAGAATGAAGTCTCAAGGTACTGTTTCCATGAATGTGATACTTTGGTTTGGATACCCAACCTTCATGGTCGGTTCACCATAAGGGAGCTCTATAGAATCCTTTGTGGTGCCTCTTTGAACCCTCCTCGATGGGTCGTGGTGTTTTACATGGACTTTATTCCTCCCACACAAATTATCTAGATCAGGAAAATCTGGAAGCAAAGTCTTCCATTGCAGGCCCATTTGCAGTGAACTCGGATTACTCTAGCCTCATCCAGCCTATTCTGTTTAGAGGCGGATGAGTCTATGGCACCCGTCTTTGTCTCCTGTAAAATTTCATGCTGGTTTTGGACATATATAGAGTAGTTTTTATGCTTCTCCCTCAACTGCAATTCGTTTGAGAGTTTGTTGCAGTCCATTTGTAGGACTTAGTGCAGCAAGCATGTCTTTTCCTTGATGCTTGCTGCTGATGCCGGTATCATTTCTTTCATATGTAAAGTGATAAATGAGCTTATATTCAATAATTTTTATCCATCATTTCATTCTGGAGTTTTATTCTTGCACCGCGCAATTTCGAATGTTTCTAAAGTGCAGACTAGTTCTATGAAAAATGATGTTTTTGATATGATTCTATTGATATCACTTAGTGTTAATGGATGGATGAAAAATTCAAGGATGATGAAGTATGTAAGATGGATACCATCCATCCCACGCTGGCTGAAGGGTAACATTGATGGAGAATCTTCTAGAGCACCGAGACCATCTGGATGTGGTGGATTTTTTCGTACATGACATGGATTTTTGAAAGGATGCTTCTTTCATTAAATTGTAAATTGTTATGCCATTGAAGCATAGCTGTGGGAAGTGATAAAAGCAGTCAGGTATGATGTGCGATATGATTGGAAGGAGTTATGGATTGAGTCAGATTCGTCGGTTTCATTCCAGATAATCAAATATCGATCACAAAATATTCCATGGAGGATGTTATCGGACTGGGGAGACCGTATTCGGCTTATGGAATGGTTATATTTGTAAGTCACTCATGTCTATCGGGAGGCTAACCCAGATTTGGTCTTTTTTTCTTCCTGAGTATTGTAATTGCATGGCCCAAGGTGATTGTGATGGGGGTTGTTTGCTCGCCATTATAAAGCTCCTCTATGATCTTCTTTTGTGTAACATACTTTTTTATTATAATTTTATGGGAGCAGGAGCACCTGTTTCCTGACATTATGGGTATATATATAATGTATATAACAGGAGGGGTAATTGCAATGGGAACCATTACCGTTAAAAATACTTTTTTTGCAGTCGGACCATCACAGAAAATAATATTTGGGATGCCATTTTCAGTAATGACATATTTGCGACCGGATCCCGTCGCAAATAGCCCATCACAAATACCTCTAATTCCAGTAGTGAATTAAAATGGTGATAATATCTATATAATATTTTTGGAGGGTTTTAATGAATCTTAAGTGATAAGGCCAATATAAAAAATGTTATTATGTATAATCTATCTAATATTGTTTCTAAGAATAACCTTAATTCTCAATTAATAATTTTTTATAACAATTAACTGATACCTCATGTAACTATTACATTCTAGGAACATGTGACTCAGTTCAAGTAGTTAGGACATTTCTTAAATGTTTTTATGGAATAAAATATTTATTTCATTAGAAAGATAAATCCTTGAGGACAAATCATTTCTGAGTTTGTAGAGCTGATGGAGCCCTTATTGTACACATCCCACACAATTGTCCTTGAATATCCATTCATTTCTATGAGAAGTATAGTTTCCACACCTATTTCATCACCTATTCAGTCTAATTAGGTTATAATTAGTCCTTTTTCACTTCTTATTATCGATGTTATGATACTTTCAGAGTTGTTTTGTCTTATATTGTATTCATACCCCCTAAACCTCCTTCTTCCCCTGTACCTGAGCCTACTTTTGACGGAAAAGGAAAACAACCATTTGATCAAAAATGAATTCATGATAATAATTAATCTTAATATGACTAGTATTTGATAGTTTATTTTCTCTTGTTTTTCCTTTTAATCATATAATTTATTTGTATTTTATTTTAAAGAAAAAACAATCCTCTTTGTTCATTAATTTCTATTTACTCTGATTAATTTTTTTATTATATCCACCATTTGGATAATCCAAAATGGAGAGAAACTAATGTGTGTGGAGAAATAATGTGGAATGGGTAGGAATTATTGAGAATATAATTTTTTTTAAATCCACTATATTTTAATATAAGTTTTAACAATGATTTCTGATCATCAAAAAGTGGGAGATTGTTAGATCTATCCAAGAAATTCCATCTATTAATATTCATGAATCTTGATTTCTTTATTTAGATATAATGTTTCTATTTCCCCTAATGTAAGTCGTATATGCATTCTCTTACCTTTATATAAGTTTTGAAGTAATGTTATGTAAGATTTGTATCCTTCGTTCTACCCTTATTAAAACTTTATGTATTGTTACACAAGTTTGTATTTAACCTTACCTAAAACATATAATTTATTTCTTACCTTTAAATAATTTTATTTTACCTTTATTTGTGAGACTTTTTGTATTACACAACATATATAAATATTTCAATACCCTTTTGTAATAGTTATCTTACCCTTAAGAATTTTTTATAAATTTGATTTTAACTTTGTGAAAGTTTCTTATTACACTTATGAGACATATATAAATTTATGTTTTACCCATTTAAAATTTTTTCCAACCCTTACACATCATATGAAATATTTTGGTTTTAATCCTTCAGAAATTTTATTTCTAACGACACTTACTCAATATATCAATATGTCTAAGCTGCTACCAGTAGGTTAAATATGATACTATTAGTTATATAATTCTATAATTAGTTGACATTTACTACCACCAGAAGATTTGTTCTACCAGTAGAGTATTTTTATACCAATTGTACATGTATTCTATCACCAATAAACAGTTCTAACACTAGATAAAGTATGTTACCGACAGTTCACCATTGCCATAAGTTTTTAAAAATTTACATTCATTGTTAAAGTGTACTAAAACTAGTATAAATTTGTAAATATTATACAAGTTTTCCATAAAAAGATGAAATCTGATACCACTATTAGGATCTTGATGTTTCTTGATGATCTCTCTTACCATTACATTAAATATTCATCCACTAGTTTAGAGTTTCTATCTCAAGATATACTTACTACTACCAGTAGTGATCACGCAACCACCAAGAGAACCAGCTGCCGATAGTTGAAGTCTGCTTCTAGAGAATTCTAGAATAAAAATACAATAATTTATTCAAATGCGTATTTCATGGTATTTAATTCATGTCAGAGAAACATGGATTTATGAATGATTATTCTTAAAATAAATACTCAAAGAAATGAAGAAAAAGTCATGATTTTTATATTTTCTTCTTAGTATGTGGAATAATCTATTTTTTATTGTTATCCCGAAATGGATAAGTGGTTATTCTGAAAATTTATAAAATTAGAGCTACCATTCATTCATAGGGGTAGGTGAATTTTAATTTTTCAATGACTATCTATTTTTTTTACTAAAAAGAATTGAGGACTATCTATTATTGAAAATGACATAATATTTTTCACACAAAAATATAAACATTATAAACAAAATTTGAAGAGACAACAATGAAATATTTAAATATAATCCAAAAGATTAAGAAGATCATTCTATGTTGTCTCTTGATTGATCAGAGAAATAAGAACTAGATTACCACTTATGCAATCATTATTTCTTCATCAATTTATAGATTAATTTTGAGATGTACTAAATTTACTATATATATTTAATATCACAAGATTATAAATTGTATCGTAGAGTAATAGATACTCTCACTTATTATTTTTACACATGTATTTCAATGAAAAACTATGGAAGACAATGTGTGTAGAATGAACTACCATTTATGTGTTTTTAGGTAAAAAACCTAATCACAGTTGTGGAACAAATTTATTGCCCAACAATCTTCTTGGTAGTGGGTGAATGTCAAATGAAGAGGATTTTCTATCAACTTGAGACTAAACCTCATGTTTATATTTTTCTCTTTATTTCTTTGTTTTGTTTAACGGGTTTTCAAGAAATAAAGTTATTTCAGTTTTCAAAACTCTTTATCAATACCATAATTTATTACATAGAAATAATCAATGGTTTATATACAATGTTAAATTTGATTATATATATTTTAAATTTAATGTGATTTTGAATAAATTTTAACGGATTTGTGATCAAAAAATTACAAAATATTTCAAAATCATAAAATTATAAATTTCTATAATTTTAGTTAACCGTTTTGTTTTCTATATTTGGAAAAAAAATAATTTAAAAATAATTTTGAATAGATATTAAATTGGAAACTCATTTCGCACCCTTATATAGATGTTCTTTGGGACTGAAATGATTTAGTGACAGTAGCTTTACTGAACTAATTTATCTTTGGAATGATATGCTACTAGAAGATAATGAGCCTCCTTACATGAAATATAATGGGAAAAAATACACATTCAATGGTTATGATCATTAAAATAATATATGTATTTATAAATGATTGTAATTTATTTTGAATGGAACTTTAATATATTAATGAATTATCAATCTGTTGTGTGTCTCAATACAACAAAGATAAATTAATTCATTCAAATATTTTAGTGTAATTTATAATAATTACAAGGTTTTTGGTCCTATATAGAAGTGAGGAGGCTATAAGGAAATTGATGTGGCATAAAGATACAAGAAATAAATATGGTAAACTTCATCACCAATTAGACTCTTCTTAATAGATGAAAATTGATCATGAGTATCTTGAATTTGGAAATGTGATGAGAAACCCACATCTTGTGCTTTCTATTAATGGAGTGAATCCTTTTGGTGTTTAATGTAAAAAATCATAGTACATGGCCGGTTATGTGGGTAAATTATATCTTTCCACCATGGTTATCTATTTAGAGAAAAAAAAATATGTTTTATACTAATATTAGGACCGAAATAATCCGGTGATGATATTGATATTAATTAGGCTCTATTGATCAAAGATCAAATATTAACTTTTGATCTATTTATTACCCTATATGATTCTTATAGAAATTATGATTTCTAATTAAGATACATATTGTATGTTATTCTAAATGAATTTTTTTCTAGTTGAAATCTGTCATTATATAGCATTAAAGTATTTCAAGGGTGTCTCTCATTTGAACAAGGAATATTGTCCACAAGGTTGAAACATTTCTTGGAGACTTTATTTATACGAAAGCAGAAATTTATACCCTTATATAATAAATATTGATATAATGAAACATCATTTTATTATTGAATAATTTATTTCACCATATCCAGTAATAGGTGATCAATTATTCATGAGAGTAAAGGATATGGTAACTGAATTTGTTAAACCTTATTCGAAAATCCTTATGAAACCCATTAGGAAAGAGAAATATACTATTTAAGTTACTAATCTTTAATTTTCTATATGTCATAAAATTTTCTAGATGTGATGCATATAAATAATTGATAGTGTTATTGGCACGTTACTAAATCTACTCGCCAAAAGAAATTGTGGCATTAAGGGTAGGTTGATAATGATTAACATGACTATATGGGAAGAGTCTCCATAAGTGAAGGTTGTATTGTGTACTTTTCTTCCTTTAACTACTTACACTCTTTATAGGGAAAGTAATATATTAGTTTTCTAACATCCAAAATTATGTAATGTTTCTAGACGAGTGTTTCTGAAATATCCAGAATATCATATTAATGACTGATTTAATGTTAAAGGACTGAAATTTCATGAATGTCATGTTTTTATGAAAGATCTTACACCTATATATTTACATTTACATTTGCCTAAAAATATCCATTATACATTGACAAATATATTTTTTTCAAACTGATATATATTAAAGTGAGAATACTAATAAAATTGTTAAATATGGAAAAGGAAATTAATGTCATATTATGTGAATTAGATATGTTCTTATCATCGTCATAAGTTGATATGTTTGTTAACTTGATGGTTTTATATGTTATAGAGATCTGGATATGTGGTCATATACATTATATATGGAAGTACACCATTGAATGATATATGATGATTTTGAAATTGTATGTCAATTATAAAACTCTGCCATAACATTGCAATATAGATCTATATACCATTGAAGAAGCTGTTGAATTCTGTAATCCCTTTCTATCCAATGTTTTGATCTTTGGTCTACCAAAATCTCATCATATTAAGCAAAAAGTGGGAGAATGAACTTTTAGAGTAGATATTATCATAATTACTATTACAAAGTCGAAACTGTCTCACATTTATATTTTACCTAATAGTTGGGTGGTTATGCCATATATTGAAACCCATTATGTAATTATTAGGCATTTGAATCCATAAAAGGATGAATTCTAGATATCAAATACATAATATCTATAGTTTATAGGATTGTTTTGAGACCATATTTTTAATCAGTCATCTATCGATCCAAATTAAATTTTAGAATGAATTTTTCAATTATCCGTATGACCAATTGTTATGTATTATCTTATAATGGTTATGTAATTAATGGTAATATGTTTTACGTAACGTAACAGGAAAAAACTTTTACTATGAAATATAATTCAGTTACTCTTATTGAAGAAGAGTTGCATGTAGCTGGTACCATGAAAATGAGTCTGATTTATGTGAATATTTAATAATTTGGCTATAATAAACGAGTGCTAATGTACATAGTCATTACATAATTTATTCAGAATACTTAAAACATTACAAAAACAAACATCCATATACCATATTAGTTTAGTTCATTGGAGTCATTGCAATAACTTATCAGAGCACATCATGGGGACTACACCTATTGGGTGGGACAAACCACCATCCCCAATCATAGTCCTTTTCTTATAAGGGAAATGGATTCCTCAACTTCACATAGTGTATTGGGTTTCTCCATCTTCTTATAGTGTACTAGGATTCTCCATCTTCTATATTCATGATGACTACACCTAATGGTCTGGACACTCCAACATCCCCAGCCTTAGTCCTTTCCTTATAAGGGACCAAGTTTCCCCATCGTCCCATAGTGGATCAAGCCCGTCGACCAGATTCCCATCATCAACTCATGATATATAAATATTCAATCAATAAATTTGTGGGTGATATAGGTCTCACCCATCTCAAAATAAAATCATTAACACATGTTCTACAAGATAATAAAACATTCATCAGATCTTGGCTCACAAAAAGAGATGTGTTTCATGAACATTATATCCTAACCCATGAAAAGAAATGTGCATCCTAAACATGTAATCATATCTTAACCAAAAAAAATATAGGCTTCATAATCATTTCATCAAAGATTAATACAAGAAAATATGTTGTTTTTATAATCATAAAACATATTGAAGAGGAACGTGTTTCATAAACATATAACTCATGAAAGAGAAAAGGATTTTATAAACATCCATCCATAAATACAAAAACCATTCCCAGAAATAATATGAACGGAACCATGGGATAATTTCACTATAAATGTTTTATTAACACCAATAAATTTCATATTAAGTGAGAAATAATTTACAAAGATTTTTTTAAAACAATTTATGAGGATATTATCCTTTCTTCTTTGAAAATTTATTTTCATAATATAAAACTTATTTAAAAAAATTTTCATAAAGATAATCATTATAAAATTATAAAAAAAAACTTTTGAAAAAACTTGAAATCCTTTTTTATTGAATAAATATAAATAAATATTGAAAATTTATTGAAAAACATTTTCCATCAAAATCGGTAAATGAAGATTGAAAATGTTTTGAAAACCATATCTTTTAAAATAATTTGAAAACATAAAAAAACATTGAAAACGTTTTAAAAAAAATCTTTAAAAGTAACATTGAAACTTTATAATGAAATAATGAAATCATTTTTAAAACCATTTATTTGAAAATGAAATTGAAAACTTAAAAAGGAATTTATCATAAACAAGTAGAGTAAAATATAATTTATTATGGCTTTTGAATGATGGATCATATTATTTCATCAATGGAAGCATAATCATAAATGATATTGATAAATAATGAGATTGTTTTTATAAACTCTTTCTACATGGTAACATTGACTCATAATCCCCATGTAATAATGTGATGTAATGTGAAGCTTAATATATCAAAAAAAGATGTAGGTTCATGAGATAAAATTAAAAATGGAATAATGTACATCTAAAAAATTAACATGGTCTATAACAAAACATGTGTCTCAAGAAAGGAAAATTGAGACAAAACTATCTTACTGAAATGGTATCTTTTGAACAGTAAGAGAACATGAAATACATATTATCAATGAGATATATACATAACCATTAGTATAAATATAAAAATCATATTATAAATTAATATGGATTATATTCAACCCACCAAATAAATTTAGTGCTAAATATGGAATGTATCTCATAGAAATAAAAAGTGAGATGAAATTCCCTTACCTTATATCCCGACTCTCTTCATACTTGAGAAAAAAAGACTATATAATAAATATAACTTTATTATAAATATTCTGAAGAACCATATTCATATATATAATACAATAAATGGTTTTATTATGACTTTATACTACCCACTTATTAAAAATACCATGTTATGGTTTTGATTTGGGTAATATCTGCTTTGTTTCTTGCATGAGCCTTAATTTGTTATATTTGTGGTCCTCAGACTCATATCAGGACTTCAATAATGTAAAAAATGAAATAAATATATTTTATATTCATTATATATGTATTTATAATAATCAATTGAATATAATAATATAAAATTAAATACACCGTTCATTGAGATGGTAGGTCGTACGTATGCTTGAACATTATTTATGTTATTGTTCTCACATTGAATGAAAGAATGTAAATGTAATATATTTATATATATATAATATAATTATAGTTGACTTATTATTTCATATATCATATAATATCACTAAATGAATCCTTAATTCATTCAATGTTGTGTGTGAAGGAATCAAATCACTTTGAGAAGGCAGTAGTCCACACTTCCCCAAAACTAAATTATCATGTTTACCCAAAATGTAAAGAATGAAGGTATGTTCTATATAATAATTAAATAAGAATAAATAATATATATAATATAAAAATATAAAAATATAGTTTCCTTCATAATACCAATCCATTATCAGTGGTAAAGTAAAAAAACAAACAACACTGTTTTGTGAAGCTATTGTTCACCATAAATAAGAATAGTAAGTTTGTTAACCATTAGATAGAAGTGTTTATAAGTAGGTCAAAACCATATCATAAAAATATCACAGTGCATTTAGGATACTTATTCTATTATTTATGAATTTAATATTAATAATTGATATATTTTAGAACAAAAATAATGGAAAGGATATTTAGGAAGGATGTTACCTGTTCTTTGGGTAACTCCATTTGGTTTTCATCAAAGATATTTCATGGTTGGATTTGTAAAAAAATGTAGTATTAAAGGATTAAGTGAGGGATTTTGTTATTTAAATTGGTAGGTATTGTCTAAAATTAAGTTCTTTCTGGGTTGTGAAAAATGGGGAGAGGCGTTGGCCTTTTCTAAGGAGAGGGGGGACACACATGGACTTTTTGAAACCAAGTTAGTTGTACACACGTTTTTACCAAAATAAATAAATAAAAAACCATCAAAAATCCAAAATGGAATTCTTATCATCCAAATATATTCATAAAATGTGTGTTAAAAATTGGTTAGGTCATTTTTCCCTTAATTTTATTGTTTACCCTCATGTTATGATTAATTTTACCATAATGAATGTAATTAATTTTAATCACATTAAGTAATATTTTTGGTCAAAAATTAATTTGATATTTTTAGAATAAAATAATGATCATAACCATGTAATTTTGTTTGGGAAATTCCATTTACAGAATTTGATAAATTATGTTTAATTCTAATCCCGTAGAAGAAAAGTGGATTTTTAAAGTGAGAATATTCCTAAGTTCAATATGTTTTTATATCAACAATCAATATACAATTGATTCCAATAATATTAATTGTATAAATAAATTTATAATTTATCTATTTTTAATTCAAACCAAACATGAAATACAATTTTACTATATAAATAAATTAGATGAAAAATTGTTTTTGAATTGATTTTCAATGTTTATTTACTATTCATCCAAAAATGATTTTTCTCAAAAAAATCCCTAAAATTTTCCCCAAGATAATTTTAACATTATGAATTAAAAAATGAAGATTATTTTATCAAATTAAATTCCTACACTTTTCTAATATTAATTTTATTATAATATTACATAACAACACAAATAATTTTTATTGGGGAATATATATTTTTAAACATATAAATACCTTGCCAATATTGCATGTTTTATTATCCATATATTTTATTTATATAAAAAATTATAAGTAATAACTTAAATTAGTTATTTTTTTCAAAATACCATGTTTTGTTGTTAGGTAAAAACTATATAATTATAACAATAAAATGATTTTTCATAGAAACACAGTGTTTCATGTAATGCAACTCATGTCGGTGTTTCATATAGTGAATGATTATATTGGTGTAGTGTAAAATAAAAATGTGACTTTGTGTAGTGTAAAACTCATGAAATAAAATAAAATAAAATTATTGGAAAAAGGTTCACAAAAACTCAGGTTGATACATTCTAACACCTTTACAATGAGTCTCAAACTCGAAATTTACCTGGGTTATTAAAGGAATAATACATGAAAGTTCTTTTCATAGAAGCCCACATAATAAAAATGAATACAAAAACTTATTTTAATAAGGTAAATGTAGAAACATAATGAATACCCAAAGAAACACATAACTATGTTTCTATATTGGATAATATAGATTGGAGGTGAAAGAAAGGACATTGAAGAAAATCATGAATAACAATAGATATTAATAAATATCATTGATCCCATGAAATTTAGTTATCCATAGAAAGCTAATAATAAAAAAACATAAAGTGAAAAAGCATTATAGAGGTCGTTGATATCAAAAAAACTGATGATAATAGAAGGATTTTTATTTCCATACCCATTTGTCCTAAAGTTGAATAATTTTTATCAAGAAGATTTACTTACATGATTTAATTCACATTAATAAGTAAAATTTCACCATTTTTTCATCTCTTAACTAATTTCCACTACACCTCTTTCTTTAAAAAAGTTGGTGAACATTTATTTCATGAAGCACTAACATTCCATAGGATACCTGATAAGTATTCTCATCTTTCATTAGTCACCATTGAAATAATGTGGTTTAAAATAGGTTTTCCAATATTAATAAATACACATGTGTTGTGATAATACTTTATTATTAAAAAAATGAGCTAAAATTTAACTTAAAAGTTCTATAAATGATTAACCTTATAACCCATTAAAAGGATGAAAATAAAAAACATTAGAATGAAAGTCACTAAATCATCATAACATTGATCCCCAATATATCATAATATATCTCGTGGTTGTAAAATTTTATAAATTTGAATACCCTTGTCATATATATTCTATTAAAACAATTTAATACCAAGAATTACCTTCAATGCTTTTAGGAAACATGCACACTTCATAATACCAAAGATTTTAGGATATATTAATTAAATATGAGACGTTGGAATCTTCATCCATGATAACAGAAAAAGATTTTTCAAAAAAACCCATTATTAGTTAAATGGTTATTAATAATATACAATTAACATTATACAGATCTGGATTCACATTATATAAGATAAACAAAATTTTTTCCTTATCTTATAATCATTTAGGGTTAACATACTTTATAAAAAATATCCCCTTTCTATGATATCACATTTCTACTTCATCAAAAACATTAAATGTATCCTGTAAAAATTTTATTGAAATTCTTTTACTGAAAATAGTATTATATTTCATGATTTATATAAAATAATCTTGGAATTCCAAAAAAAATACTTTATTCATCCCAATTCCTTCTCATATAATAAATTGAACTTTTTTGTATTATTTGTTAATAACCCTTTCCTAAAATATGAAATACCAATCATGTCTCAACATTTATCAAATGTAATTTAATCATGATCCTCAAAAAAACTATTTGAACTTCATATTCCATTCATATGCCATTTTTGGTTTCTTCATCAACTTAAGAAAACCATTACTGGTGAATCCTTTCTGATTCTATTCATGAGCCTTCCACATTGGAAACCATTTTTTACAATAACCAATTAATAGAAAATTAAATCATTTAACGTTTGATGATGTCGTAGGGTGTCCAATAGTATAATCTATTGTATTAACTGAGCTATTCATTTTCCCTTTGCAGTTACTTGCCTTGTGTCATCCTTTTCCACAGTCAAAACATATTAATGTTCCATTAATACATTAACTTGGGTTATTCTTCCCACATTCTCAATATGTGGGAAACGTAATCTACTTTCTTATGTGGTCTCCATTTCCCAAACTCTTAGTGGACTCTTTCTATCTCTTCCTTGATGAGTCTAATAGTTTGTTAATGTATATAGTGTTAATCATGTTATATAAAAACTAATAATGAATGGCCACAAAATATTTCACCCCATTGACCATCCCATTTGACTTCTGATCAAAAAATTCTCTATACCATTCAACATTAAACTAGTTCTTTATGGTTTTTGCGTATGACTAAAACTAGAAATAATTGAGTAAAAAAAGTTATCATATAAAGGAATGACGTAATCAAGAAAAACCACTTATCATATGTCTGAATTATGACAAATTCATTAATTTATGAAACCTTAGTTTTATCTTAGTTTTTTAATATCCAAGTTATTTTAAAATATTTCATGATGTTTCTTGAAGTGTTTGTGAATTCCCAAATCATATACCCTAGGAGTATGAAACTAGGTGCATAGTAAGGCACGTTGTCATGTACTGGGTTATAGTTGAGTCTGTCTCGATGCACTTTTTTTAGAGTTGTTACTATTAGGTACAACAGGGTAATAACCATTTCCACATAGAGTATCAGGAAATTGATGTATTTATATGAAACCACTTTATCTATCCTTTTCCACAATTCTTAGATATTTTCCTTTACTTTTCCTCATCCTTAACCGTATCCTTAGAGACATCCCTAGATATATCCATAGAAATATTCCTAGGTATATCACTAATTTTTTCACATCCTAGTTTCCAAAGGATATGTAAACCGTTCCTATGATAATTACAATAACAACTCGGCCTAACCATACAAATAAATTACATCATTTATGTGGAATACGTAAAACATTACCCAAACAGACACCCAATAACCATATTAATTTATTGCCTTTTAAAACATGGAAATGTAAACATTGGTACATGAGTGAACTAAATTATCTCCCATTATGTTCTTCTACTACTAGAACCCCTCCTAGACATAACATTCATGAAATATATCTTCATAAAATGAGTAGGAAACTATAAAAGCGGTGATATCTGTTTCTCAGTAAGGATAAAAAAAGGATATATGTAAGACTAATAATGATAATAGGGGGATGAGAATATTATCATAACAATAGAACATTGTACCTTAGATATAAAAGATCGTAAACATGCATCACATATTAATGATTAGTAGCTTATAAGAAATTAATCATGATGTAAAAAAGATCATAATCCATGAATGTGTGACCTAGGAATAAGCCTTGGAACTTTGGCATAGACATAATTATTTACTATCATTCTCAATAAGTCAATACACATTTCTAAAACTTATAAGGGTGCTTCATGGGGACTACACCTACTAGGATGGACACACCACCATCCCCAATCACAATCTGTACTATCTAAGGGAACAGGTTTCTTCGTATTCCTAGAGTATATTAATCCCTTAAAATGAATCCATATGATTATCTATTGAGATATAAATAATTAATCAATGCATTAGAGGGAGATATAGGTTCCACACATCTCATAATAAAATAATTTGTACATTTTCCACAAAATAATAAAAATTTGATCATATCATGACCCATAAAAATTGATGTGTTTCATAAACATTCTATCATACCCCGTCAAATGAAATGTTTGTCATAAGCATGTAATAATATCATCACCTGTGGAAAAAATATTTATTTTTTGAATAATTTCATAAAAACATAACCCATGAAAATAATTAGGTTTCATAAAATAAATCCCATGGAAGAGGTACAGGTTTCATAAACATATAACTTGTGAAAGAGAAACAGGTTTCAGAAACATCATGCCATCAGTACATAAAATATTCAGAGAAAGGCTATGAATGGAACCTTTAGATTATTTCCTACGAAACACATGATTAACCTCGACATATGTCATATTTGTTGATAAATAATTTGGAACGATATTTAAAAAAAATCATAATGAATGTATCATTTATTCTTTGAAAAATTCATTTTATAAAATAAAACATTTTGAAAACCTTTTTATATAAAATAAACATGAAAAACATTAAAAGAATATTAGTTATATATTTGAAAAAACAATTCCTTGAATACTTTTAATGAATGCTCAGTAAAATTTTGAAAAACAATTTCCTTGAAAAATTATTCAAGAATCATGAAAATGTTTTGAAAACCAATTCATTGAAAATATTTTTCAAAACATATAATGAAATATTAAAAAACCATTTAACTGAATATAGATTTTAAAAGTTGTAAATATTTCCTGAAAAACTTTAATACCATTTAATTGAATATAACTTTGAAAAATAAAAAATGAATCATGAAATATTTTTGAATTTTTTTTTTGAAAACACGGTTTTGAAGGAATGTAGGTTTCTGACTGAAGAGAGAGATAATGTTGGATCTTATTAAAAACAATGTTTGAATTATCTTAATTACTAATGTGTGTTAAAATGGTAATAATATATAAATATATCAGTACTAACTATAGGATAAGAAAATGAATTAGTGTTATTAAATGATGTATCATAACATTTCATTAATGGAAGCATAATCATAAACAATTTCAATAATAGATGGGATGGTTTCAATTAACTATTACCACTGGGTAACTATGATTCATAAACCCCATATAGGATAATTAAATTATGTAAATCACAATATATCATGAAATTTATCAGATTCATGATATAACATGTGAAATGGAATTATATAAAACTCATTAAAAAATATGTTGTATAAAAAAACATGTGTCTCAAAGAAGGAAAATTGAGACAAAACTATCTTACTGATATGGTAACTTTGGAACTGTAAAATCCCATGAAATAGAGATAATAAATTTTTTATTTAAATACCCATAAATTTAAGTATAATAACCATATATTCCATTAATTTTAATTATATACAACACATAATAGAAATTATGTGGGGAATATGGCATGTATCTCATGAAAATATAAAGTGAGCTGAAATCCCCTTACCTTATGTCTTGAATATATTCATCGTTGTAAATAAAATCATGTCTAATAAGTATAAATTTTTTATAAATCTTTTAATAACCCAAATTATTATATATAATATAATATATGGGCTAATTAGGACATTATATTACCAACTTTTTAAAAACTCCATGTTAAGGTTTTGTTTGGGGTAATATCTACATTATTAAACACCTGAGTCTTAATATGTTATATTTTTTGTCCTCTTACTTATATCATGATTTATATAATATAATAAATTACATAAATACCATGTGTATTCATTATATATGTATTTATAATAATGAATATAATAAATAAATATTTAATGGAATATATGGTTCGTGTAGATGGTAAGTCGTACATATGCATGAATTTTATTTTCATTTTTCTATCTTATTGGAAGAAATACTGTAAATTTAAAACATTTATATATATAATCATTAAAATAATGTTATTATTTCATATAAATCAAAATATTTCACCAAACCCAGCCTTTAAATTTTCTATGTAGTGTATGAACGAATCACATCGCTTATAGGAGGTGGAAGTCCACACATCCCGAAATGAAATTATCATAATTACAAAAAATGTAAATCTTAAAGTTATTTATTATATAATAATTAAATAATAACAATTACATCATATATACAAATATATATCATAAAAATAGACTTTACATCATAATCCCCAACCAAGTGAGGTGGTAATGGGAAAAAGAACAACATCGTTTTGTGAGGCGGTTATACGCCATAAACAAGAACAACTAGTCTATTACCCATTAGATTGAAGTTAGTGTAAGTGTAGGTCAAATACACATCAAAAAACATCTTAGTTTATTTATTATACTATAGATAATACTTTTACATTTAATATTAATAATTCATGTAGCGGAGAATGAAAATAAAGGAAATGAGATTGATGAAGGATGTTACCTCTTCTTTCGGTAACTCCTTTTTGTTTTCAGTAAAAAGATTCCATGGTTGGAATTCTACCGAAAGGTAGGATTCAAGGATGAAATTTGGGATTTTGGGAAGTGAATTGGGTAGGGATTTTATGAACTTAAGTGGTTTGATAGGTGTAGGTATGGGGGATAGGTGGTGGCCTTCTATATGGTAGGGGGATACAAATTGAATTTTTTAAAATATGGTATTTGTACTAACATTTTAAACTTCAAATAAAATAAAAAACAAACCAAAATCAATAATGGAAGGATTATGGATTATATATGTCCCGAAAATTGGTTTTGGGCAAGTGTATTGGTCATTTTGGCCCTTAGGATTAAGGTTTAGTCCCTAATTATACTTAGTTTAACCATGATCGGTTTCACTAATCATTTTGGTAAAAAATAAGTTTATCTTATTATTATAAAATAATATACATATAAAAAAATTTATCCCCATTTTTATAAACTTTATTAAAAGAAGTGGAAAATTTATGTTTAATGTTAATCCCACAGACGTGGCAAGAAAGTGAGTTTTTAAAGTGAGAATGTTCAAAAGTTCATTACAATTTCATATCAAAACTCAATATAAAATTATTCTAGTGACCTAAATTGGATTAATAAATGCATAATTGATATATTTTTTATTTAAAAACAACTTAAAATATAAATTTTCTATACCAATAAATTAGACGAAAAAAATATTTTGTAATTAAAATTCTATGTTTTTTACTATTAATCTACACAAAATATTCCCATAAAAATCCCTAAAATTCACCTAATATAATTTGAAATTTTGTAATTAAAAATTTAATATTATTTTTAAAAATTCAATTGATAAAATTTTGTAAAATTATATTTATTATTGTTCAGATAAGGGCATAATGCAGTTTATTTGAGAAAATTGTATTTTCAAATAAATGATGTTTTAAAAATATTACATGTTTTATTATCAATATGTTTTATTTATTTAAAACCAACATAAATAATTTTTAAAAATTATTTATTTCAATTTATATTACTATGTTTAATGGATGGGTTACAAATATATAATTATAAAAATTAAATGATGTTTCTTAGAAAATCAGTCTTGTGTGTAACGCAAGCCAAGTCAGTGTTGCATATAGTACAAGATTATCATGGAGTAGCTTATAATGAATATTTTACATATTGTATCATTAAATTCACTAAATAAAAGAATATTAATTTATTATAAAAACATGTTTACAAAAACATCAGGTATTACATTGGAATCATCATAAAAATATGAGATTTTGGTTATACAACATTATATGTGTTGGTTAATTCATGCTAGTGGGTTGATAACAATAGTATAGTTAACCTAAATGAATTAGGATTCCTCAATGTGAATTTTAGTAAGGAATGGTAAAAGGATAAATAGATCATAATTTCATTATAGGTAGTACATGTATTTTATATCCCCAATCCTGCAAGTAGACTGTGATCAATTTTTATGTTATCAACTAAAACCATTGCATGATCAGATGTTATTTCCACTGAGTATGACTTTTTTTATTAATAAATTATAATCATTTTTTGATATTCACAATATTGAAATGGTATTGTACATCATAGGATACCATACTGAGTGGAGTTGGATACTTGATAAAGTAGTTACATCACTTTATATTTTAATTAAAAAACGTTAGTTAAATAATCAGGTTAGAGTTTTTAAATATACATTACCCTACCTCATAGTGTAATGTGATCACTATAGAATTTAGGTAATATAAATTAAATATTCAACAACATATATAGATAATGGATTCTCAACATGATGATTCTCCGAATCGTTAGGTGCAATGACCTATACTATTATGAATAAAATTCGAATTTCGATTTAATTAAATGTCTTATGTATATAGAAAACACATCCAATCCTTCTGTTTAATTATATCCAACTTGGTTTAAATGACTATTATGTATCATTATCATTTATAATACAGTCGTTGAACAGTGATAATGTGATAAGTAAAAATTACGGGTTTTAAAAAATCTGTTTGAGATAAACAAAACAAGTGATGAGCTCTTCCAGTATGACCATTCCCTATGAATCCCATTTTTCGAAGCTTCTGAGAGTGATATGACTTATGGTATTTGCGCTGCACCAAGCCCATGACGATATCTAACAACATAAGTTTGAGCGAAATCATTTACAGGATACGTTCAAGCTTATTGAGATCATGACCCAAACCATGTTCATCGAACGGCCCCATGAAAGCCCCACCATCGCGTAACTTACACATAGAGAGTATGCTAGTGTAATGAATGGATGTGTATCTAGACCCTGTCATTATGAATATGTCAATTTTTTTTTATAAAATAATGAATATACTTTCATTCTATTAGTATTACTCTGTAAATGATTTTTAAAGCATAAATTGTATTTTTAGTTAATATTCAATTTGAATCAAGGAATCTATTTTGATGAATTAATGTATATTTTAAAATAAATAAACTTTTTATAAAATATTATTTTCAAATTACTTAAAAAATATAAATGAACATATAATATTTATGAATTAAATTTAGTTTTTATTAAGGATTAAAAACTATTTTTTCAAAACCCGTCAATTTTCAAAAAATATCGGTTTTTATTTTAATTGTGAAAATTCACATATTAAAAACATTATTTAGATAGAATTTATATTATTTTTTCGAATCAGGAAAACTAAATTATCCAATGGTGATTTTTTTTAATTTTCTTAGACATCATAATTTTTGGATAAAAATTAAATATATTATAAATATATAATATGTTTTATTGCATCATAAAAACACAATATTTATATAATAAATTACTATAAAAGAAATATTAGACCTAATATTTTTTTTATCCCTAAATTCATGCGATTTTAGTTTTTTTATTTATGTAATAAAATATTTGTAAATCCTATAGGACTTGTTTAAAATTTAATGATTTTTAATTAATTTCCTTGAGAGTGAGACTCACATCCACATAATAGAGGATAATATTTTAATTTATTCAGCCCTTGAGAAAATAAAATAGTGTTTTAAACTCCCCTTGTCTATAAACTATGGGTAAAACCCACGGTATGGTTTTTGTTTTTTAATATTTTAGTGTGTAGTGTCCAAAACCAAAATAATACAGAAATCCCCCATCTTTCCTATATATAACCACCCAAGAGCCGAATACTCTTCACTAAAACTCCATGAATCTCATATACACTATTATCTTTACTCCCTAGAGTCCTCCCAAGGTACCCCCAATCCTTCTTGAATCTTCTCCCAATACTTTGGGATCACACATCCATGTAAGGGTTCCTTCCTTTTTCAATTTTTCTCAAGTTTTCTTATATTGTAACACCATTTTATTTTCAATAAAAAATGATGTGGTATGTTTTAAGACCTCCCCAATGAAACCCTTATAATTTCTGAATAATGAGAGTACCCATTCTCTTTCATTAATCCCTCCCATTTACAGTTCTTACCATGCCAAATGTTCGTATATGTTAATCCATTGCTTCTATTTCTTCATCTTTCTTTATTATGTTACGCCATCTATTTCCAAAATACTTATGTTGGTATATGTATTTATATGAAAATATTACTATAAATTTGATCGATCTATGATGATTGTATACTTTCACTCTCATCAACCCATTTTATTGAATTTTTTATCACTCTGTTAGTCTGACAAAATTACATTGTATATTTCCATTCCCAAAAAATTGTGTAGTGAATACCATACCCATTCCCTATCAAGGTTATTCACTTTTATGATCATATACATTTATATTGATTACTTACTTATATTTATTCAGCATTACATTATCAATGAATAAAAGATGATGTTAAATGAATCCATGTCATATTATCTAAGTGGAACACTTAATCATGAGATTGAAATGATTATGAAGGGTGTGGGTTGATATCGCTCCAACGCAATGTGTAATGATTAGTACCATGATATGTCAGGTTGGGACATGGGTTGACCTAAATTTTTAATGTGACATTGTTCCAAGATTAAGATTTTGTGGGGTATCATTGACTTATGATTATGATTTAGGGCTGTAACTTGTTATCACATTTCAATGTTATGATTATCATGATATATCATGCCCCTATGTTCGTGTTTATTTTTCACACCATTGATATTCTTATTCAGTAAAATGTATTATCTTCCTCATGTTATTCTATTTTTTCACCCTTACTTGGATTTATAGTTCAGTCCTCTCTTAATTATGTCCTCTGGTTATTCCATGAAGTCTTAAGTATGAAAGAGTATTATGAACATGCTAAGGAGTTTTTCCATAAATATGTTGTATTTACTATTTTAAGTTGATTTGTAAGGTAACAAATTCTAAAAGACACTACACTTATTGATATTTTGGGGTTGTATTAATTGTGATATAATGTAATAAATCATGTATTTATGGAGAATAAATATTAGTTTTGTTATAGTTGGTATCAGAGCAAGGTATAATTACATCTGGGATTAGGATTAGAAAACTCTAGAGAAAGACTTATGGATAAGATAAACTATAAGAAAAAAATCCCAATATTTTGGTGAGTATAGAGTATGTTGTTTATCAAGAAAATAAATCCTTTTATAGATATTAACAAGTGGATGTGGCTCTAGAAAAGATGTATCTAGGGGTGAAACTCGAAAATGCCGCTTTGACCTAGACTTGAACATTAACTGGTGCATGAAAATGGGTCATTCTACACTCTTGGATTGACACTCCTAGTATATATGATTTGGTAAATTTTTTATCAATGTCTGAACCATTATTAAGGGAACAGAAAAGCCCATAATAATATACATTATGAAATAGATTCTGGATAGCATATATTGAAGCCTAGAAATGTATATGTTAAAGAAATAAATGTAATTTATAAATTATCCCTTTAATGTCATTGGATTCCCCTTTATGTGTTTAATAGTTTAAAATACTTACCCATAATTTTCCATTTATTCTAACCAATGGCTAGTAATTGGAGGAATCATTTTAACAACCGATTTGAAGATCAAAATGATTGATACCCTAATGAGATGACCAATTCGATGGGAGTAGTAATAAAAAACATTTTCACAATACCCTATTGGTTATCTCAATTATTGAATAGAAACATGTGTCAAGAGGTACTACTAACCACCCCCCCCCCCACCAAAAAAGAACATGTCACAACAGAGAGATTCATGAGACAAATGCCTCTTACTTTCAATGGACCATCTAATCCATAAATTGCTGGATAATGGATTAAATCCATTGATTATACATTCTATATCCCTCAATGCTCCGAACAATGGAATTTTCTAATACATTATTATTGTTTGGAGGTTGAAGTTGATCAATGGTGGACATTGATCAAAAATAAAATACATGAGGAAGATATTGAGGCAGGTAATAAAAGTATTTTTGGAAAAGAATTTTTGATAAATATTTTCCTCGCACCCTATGACTTAAGATGAAAAGGTAATTCCTTTTCCTCCTGAAAAATATAAATATTCCATTATATAATACAAGTAAAACTCATAAGGGTTGAATTATATACCTCTATCATTGTTGTTTCCCCTTGAATGCAAGTTTGACTGCTTCTTAGAGGGGATAAAACATGGCCTACGAATAGCCCTGGCGATGCGTGACATTGATAGCTGCAAATAAATTCTATGATGATACTCGAATTCTAAATGGAGATATGTGAATATCAGGGGTATCATGGGGATAATAAAAAGAAGTTAGATTCAAATTTTATCAGTCCAATATAGATATCTAATGGTTCCAATATATTTCAATACCTCAGTTTCCAATGGCGTGGAAAGAAGCACCATAGAAATTTTCTGAAGGGGATAAGGAAATGCTTTAGGTGCGGGAATGAAGAGAACCTAGACAGTGACTGCCAATAAGAAAACCTCTCTACTGAAACTGAGGAAAGGAACACTTTTTTCGAACCTCAACACATTTTTCATTAATACCACTGTAAGTATCCAAGGAACTTTGTGAACTAGTTCTATAAGACATGCTTTATTGGAAGAATCCAATAAAATCCAAGGCAGCAAGAACAATCTTTTTCCATCACTACCATTAATGTGAAACATGGTAGAAAATTGGTGATAAGTATGCTTGTTATTCATTCATGTATAGATAAAATATTATAATTATTTTGGTTCAACGCATTTTTTTATACACAATATGTATGGTAGAACAATACAAACACCACCGTGATGCATGGAGGTAGAGATGTTAGTTAAAATGGAAAATTGGGAAATTATTTAATCCTATGTATATAACTCCTCAACTATCATTATTTGTATATTTAACATCCCAAAAAACCTCATCAAGCTACCTATGGTGTAATTCGACTCAATTCTTAGCTTGGATTGAACTTCCCTATATAGAGCCAACATAAATTTTTGCAAGATGGAAATCACTCTATATATGGTTAATTGTCCTCTGATTCTATATAAGTGCAAAGAGGAGGATAAATCTTCTTTAGCACCGACATCCCAATAATGTACATTACAACCCTATGAGCACACATACAGTTATTTAATGATTGATAATAATGAATGAACCATCCTTGAAGACATGATTATTGTAATGGAATTCACTGATGTGTTCCTGAGGATTTTAATGGTCTTACTCCTAGAAGAGATGTTGAATTCTTGATTGATCATATACTAGGGGAGTTACCAATATACAAGAATCCATATAGAATGGATGTTGTGGAGCTTTGGGATTTAAAGAAACAGTTACAGGTGAATCTGGACAAAGGATTTATATTCCCAAGTGCTTCACCAGGGACTTCACCAATCCTCTTTGTCAAGATGATGGATGGGTCAATCCACCATTTCCTTGATTATCATGAGCACAAAAAATCACAATAAATAACAAGTTTCCTTTTCCACAAATTTTGGAATTTTTTATCAACTACATAGAGAACTATACTTCTCCATGGTGGGTCAACTAATACAAAAAAGGCTTTTAAAATCACTAGAGATCTCTTTTAAAAGTGCTAGAAAAGCATTGTTAATCATGGTAAAGATAAAGGGGTGTCCCTTTCAACAGAACTAAAAAAGAACTAATAATGGGGGCCCTTTATCCACTCTTAAAAATATATATTAAGGACCCCCCCCCCTTTTCTGTGCTTTTTTAGCGTAGGTTATGGTCTACATTTAATAGTGCTATTTTGATGGGTGATAAAGTCCCATTTTATCAATACTCATTTAGCGCTGATAAAATGGGCCTTTAGCAGCACTCAAAATAGCATTTCTTAATGGACTAGTTTCTTATAATGTGATGTTTATATAATAACACACCTAGAATCTGGACACCAACACAAAACAACACATGTACACGATCAAAGTACAAAAGATAGAAACAACTCACACAAGAGTTTTGAAACAAATGCCATATAAATTTTCTTGATATCATTAATACAAAAAACACACTTCTATATACATTTAAGTAATGTTTTATATGGTTACAATTGAAATTATTCCACAAACAGTTAAAAAATTAAAGTTTCATCCATTAGAATATGTGATCCCCTCTCAAAAATTGGCGTCCATGGTATTAGTTTTCGAGAAAATCATCTACACTAAAAAAACTTCACCTATATAAGAAAAGAAATATTATGTTAGTAATAAAATAATGAATTAAATTAAACATGAATATAAAAAAATAAAAAAATAAAATGAAAATTTTTAATAAAAAATACAAATTTGGAGTTGTACCGGTCACACCGTACAACTTATTTAGGTGGGTTTGATTCCTACACATCAAAATGATTCATAGATCATTTTTTTTAAATATTAACACAATTCGAATGGGTTTTCTTAGTATTGATTAGGTAACATGTTTTTATTGAAATTAATATCAAGTTTAAATGATACATTTGGTTTTTATGAGTCACATAGGTCATCAGATTGAGGAATGATTGATTCCTACACATCACAAATGACTAATGGATCATTTTCCTAAGGTATCAAAATAATCCGAATGTGTTTTCTCAGTTTTTAGTATGTCACTTGTGGTTTTTTTTTTCAAAAATTAAATTCAATTTTAAATAAAAAGTGACACTTGGAGTCATAACAGTTTAATTGAGCATTGAATTGTGGTGCAATGGATTCATACATTTTGCAAATAACTTATGGATCATTATCCTAATATATCAAAACAATCTGAATGTGTTTTCTTAGATTGTAGTATGTGAGTTGTGTTTTTTTTCTAAAATGTCATTTCAAATTGGAAACAGGCATTTGATTCATATGGGTCATATCGTGCATTTTTTTTGATAAGAGACTTCTTTATACATGCCACAAATAACTTATGAATCTTTATACTAAATTATGAATAAAAATGGAGTGGGTTTTCTTGGTTTTCAATGAGTGCCGCGTTTTGAGCTAAAATATCAATTTTAAACTAATAACCTACACTTTAATCCATACGGGTCACACCATATGAAGGATTGAGGTGAAGATGATTCCAACATGCCACAAATGACTAATGGATTGTTTTTATAAAGTATCAAAACAATCTGAATTCGTTTTCTTTGTTTTCAGTATGTCACTTTTGTTTTTTCTAAAATTAATCTCAACTTTAAATAAAAAATAGACACATTGAGTCATACCAGTCACATTGTGCATTGAATTGATGTGAGAAAAAATTATACATATCAGTAATGATGTATAGACCATTTTTCTAAAGTATCATAATAATCTGAATGGGTTTTCTTAGTTTTTATTATTTCAGTTTTGTTTTTTTCACTAAAATTCCATTTCAAACTAGAAACACGCATTTTAGGTCGTGCCAGTGGTATCATGCATTGGTTGGATGTGAGTCTGGTTAATAAAAATCACAATGAAATTATCAATCATTATCCAAAATTATAAATATATTAGGAGTGGGATTTCATGGTTTTCATTGAGTGACATGTTTTGAGCAAAAATTTCACTTTTAAAGATATAATAGAATCTTTTGGCCAAACCTGGCACACTGTGTGTCAGATTGAAGTGTTTTTGATTCATACACATCAAAAATTACCCATGGATTGTTTTCAAAAAGTATAAAAATAATCTTAATATGTTCTCCTGGTTTTCAGAAAGTCACTTTAGTTTTTTTTCTAAAATTAATGTCAAATTTAAATAAAAAGAGACAGTTTTAGTCATTGAAGTCGCATTGTGAACTTAATTGAGGTGAGGATTATTCCTACATGTCACAAATAACATATTTATAGTTTATCTAAAGTATTAAATAAATATAAATGTGTTTTCTCCATTATTATTATATCAGTTGTGTTTTTAACTAAAATTACATTTCAAACTAAAAACGTGCATTTTGAGTAATACTGGTCGCATCATGTGTTGGTTTGATATGATACTACATCATACAATTCACAAAGATATTATGAATAGTTATTATAATGTATGATAAAAATTTGATTAGGATTTCCTAGTTTTCAATGTGTGACATTTTTTGAGAAAAAATGCCAATTTTAAACTGATTACATACACTTTTATCCATACCGGTCACACCATGTGTCAAATTAAGGATGGGTTTATTCGTTCATGTCCAAAATGACTCATGGATCGTTTTTTAAAAGTATCAAAACAATCTTAATGAGTTTGATTGGTTTTTAGTATGATGTTTCTATTTATTCTAAAATTAATGCTAATTTTAAATAAAAGGATACACTTTGAGTCATCACAGTCACATTGTGAATTGAATTGAAGTGAAGTCTATTCCTACAATACAAAAATGACTTATTGATCATTTCTATAAAGTATCAAATCCATAGGAATTTGTTTTCTTAGTTTTTGGTATGTCACTTTTTCTTTTTACTAAATTTTTTGTCAATTTTAAATAAAAGTAGACACTTTGAGTCATACCTGTCACATCGTGTGTCTTATATAGTTGGGGTTGATTCCTACACATTTCAAATGACTTATGGATAATCTCCCTAAAGTATCAAAACAACCAAATGTGTTTTATTGATTTTGAATAGGTCATTCCCTCTATTACAAACTATAACGACCTAAGATTTTCATACAATTATATCACATATGAGTAGATTATTATTACTTACAAAAAATATATAAATTAAACATAAATATGAAACAATGAATTAATAATATGGAAAATGATTTTACTATGCAAACATTAAGATTAAATATATGGTTGAGCAGACATAATTTCATTTCTCTTCCTACAAAGGCATGGCACATGGATAGAAATCTTCTGAAATAAATGAACCCTAAAAGGAATAATGAAAATAAAATGAACATTTCATTATATAAATTTTCAATAAAATATAGATATTATATCGAAACATTACCTTTAAATCATTAAAAGGGTTTCTTTTGTCAGGATGTAAGCTAATAACAAAACTATTGATTCTTTTACACTTCACCAATATTGTTTTACTACCGCTTAGAATAGAATATAATCTGAACTTCTTATCTAGGGGCCCCTTGATGCTATCATCCGACACCATATCTATGATATCATCAATAAACGTTCACTTTACCTTGTCTTCGTGCACCCATTTACCTAGTAAATCGGTGGAGGAAGAGAAGGAAAAGTGATTGATAAATGATGATATCATAGAGATGGTGTGGGATGAAAGCATCATCAGGATGCAATTTCAGAAGTACAGATTAGATGTTATGCAAAGCGGTAGATAACCAACAATAGTAAATAATCCTTAGTTTTTTCATTACATTTGTGAGTGATGCACAACCAATATTCTTTCAATACACTAAATAATTATAAACAGCACCATAAATGACCAAATACAAATTATAAATGATACATTCAATAATAGATTATGTCTACTGCTTTGGGAAATAAGAAAACATAAAGAACTAATTCGTAAGAGTCTCTTATTAATTTATTCATTACCATAAAGGCATATCATTTATAAAACCACTCTTTTATAAACTATGGATATGAAAAATATGAAAGGGTGATTATATATGCTTAATAAGTGTTAAAAAATGATATATCAATGATTATATAATGATAGCATAAGTAGTAGCATTTCACCTGTATCCTATTTGAGTACATTCATCAATCAAGTAAGTTTCCCATTTGTTTCTAAAAACATCTATATCATATTGTGAATATGAGTTTTTTCGAATGTCATGGTAGTACTGAAAAAATATAAATACACAAAATATTAATAAATATTTTAAATAAACAAGTTATTATTTTCAGAAATACCTCTTCAGGGATGCTAGTTTTTTATGGAATACAATCTCATTCATAAATTTAAAAACATAATAACCATAGTCCTTTCAATTTTTTTGTTTTGGACACTGCATAAACATCGATTAAAATAAGTAATTATTTTTATATGTGTTTGGATAGTGAAATATTATTATATATACAATGATACATGCCCAATTTTTGACTTGTGGCCATTCTTGTCCATAGTCCCTTGATTCATTCCACGAAGTAGGCGATATAGATGCACCACCCTATCATAACAGAATCCCCATTAAAAGATAATATTAATTATATAACTAGTTTTTTTAGTTCTAAAATTTTGGATCTAGTGTATTAAAAATTGGAAAACTCCATCATGTGTGGTTGGTTTGTCGGATATCCATGCATTGCATCTGGAAAATAAATCCTTGGTTTATCCAAATTGACCTCAATGAGAATACAATGCTTCCTAAAAACAAGAAAAAGGAATAATTAATTAAATAAATGAAAATATAGTTGATATGATTAAATTTTAGTGTTTTACCCCTGCATCATTCGTATTAAAAAGAGTCTGTCATCTGTAAATTTTTTTAAAACAATTTTAGATGGGACAACATTATATAACCCTCATTATCGGAATTTATTTCTTCTTTTAAAGAGGTGATGTTTGGACTAAAGATTTCATATTTTTGTTCATGGGGAAATCACTTTAATTTTTTTCATATATATTCCTATTGAAAGTATGAAATGTATTTAATTATAATTATTATATTAGATTAGATTTTGTAAAATAATATAATGAAAACATACCTCATGTATACATTTACGACTGAGGCACCTAGCCATTCATACTTGAGGATTTCATCTACATTGTATTTTGGCTGATCGTTGATATAGTTTTGAGTCAGTATTTTGATTCACCCACTACCCAAATTCATTAAATAATAACATTAATCAGTTCTGACCTTTTTTCATTAAATGATAAATGTTCAGCTTGAAAAATAAATTGGAAATGAATACCTCCTAGTCAATGTGATTTTTTTCAAAGAATTAACATTAATGTAATGATTTCTCCAAAAGATACTTCGACCATATTAATGTCATCGTCATCATTTGGAATAGGTATCTCGGCACTCGGCTCATGCGATATGTTAATTGGAACAATAAATGAAATGTTGGAAGTGTTATGTTTTGAAGCATGTCATTATTTATATTGAACATCATAGCCCTCGCTTCAATGTGATAGATGGGATTTGATAGATATAAATCACATTCTTTTTCACCATGTAGAATATCAGTACAGGAAATTTATCAGTGTCTATGTGAATCACATTTCATAGAAACAATTATAAGAACATTTATTACCTCAGATATGTTAGGTTTTTTGGGGAAATGCCTAGCTTCAAAACTAGTGGGGGATGGGGCAGGATCTTCAAACAAGGGTTGTTCATAAGTTGTCTCTTCCCTTTGCCTCCTCCCATCAAACATGATATAAGTTCTATCTTGTATTGTAATTATTATTGAAACATATCTAATGTTTCTCTCATATTTTTCATTTCCTCGGTTTGATCCTCGACTTGTTTTTCTTTCTAAAAATATGTCCGGGTGTCACCCCAAAATTTCCACCACTGAGGCGACCATACTGTCCTGTCTACTTCAAGCCCGCTAAAATTATGTATGCATCTGGTGTCGGTGTTTTTGATTCATATGACTATCTCAGATAGAAAATATAGGGAAATAATTAATCATTTTATGTAATAACAATTTAAACAACAACAAATTTATATTATTTCATAAATACAAATGATGCACACACTTTTTGTGTGTTTTCATCTTTTAGTATCCCTTGATTATTTACACGATCCTACTTCCATAGCACAAGTTGTGGGATGGAGTGGATTTCAATTTCGATTCATCAATATGAATATAACAAGAGGAACATGGTTATGGTGCAATTTTATTCCACATATAATTATTATGGTATATTTAAAATACATACCAATTTTTTCCAAAGTCAAGCATACCCCATCATTGATTTACTGTAGGGGTACACTGGTTTTTCTACTTTCTCCTTATTTTCATCACTCAGTTGTTGTTTCATAAATAAATAACTAGGAATCAAAGTGATGAATACATGAAACATCAAACAATGTATTACCAGAAACAATGTACCTAAAAATTATGCTCTTCACAATGTCAGCTAAATGCATCCCACGCTCCTTGGGATATCATGTTTTCATATATAGGATGTGGGTATGGCTTGATTTTCCCATTTTCATCCTTAAGAATATTTTTCATTAAATTTTTATGGCATACTCTATGAATCCTTTCTGTGACTCTTAATACATATTCCTTTTGTAATGAATCTACTATAAATGCACTCTACAATGGATGATGAAGACTAACTCAATGTTTTAGTATTTTATTTTATTTTAATAAATTAATGAATTGATATCATAATGATACTGTGATTTCTTACCATGTTAGTGTCTTATGCCCTTTGAAAACATGGTGCCACAAATATACACCAATTGGCACACGTTGTCGAGTGACGATTCCAATGTAGCTGCTAAACATGGCTTTGTTGGGGTTAACATGATAGCCTCTCTTATTCTATCCCACCTCAAATTTTATACATTTTATTCCTTAATGATTTTTGATAAATCTATCAAACTATGTTTCTCTTGGTTTTTTGTGCTGTAAGTGTTTCATTGTGTACAATTTTTTTAGTTTCGCCATCATCATTATGTTCCTCAAGAGCGTAAGCATCGACACTGGGTCTAGCAGAAACTGGTTGAGAAACCTTTTATACCTCAGCACTGGGACCTGCAGAAATAGGTTGAGAAACATATTGTTCCACTGCATTGGGACTAGCAGTAGCAGGTTGAGAGACCTATTGTGCCTCGGGATTGGGCACATCAGCAAGTGTAGAAGTCATTATCTACAAAAGTGGTTTAACATTTAATTTAGATTACATAAAACCAGTTTTGAACAGATAATAACACAAGGTAAAAATGTATATTAAAGTAAAAAATATAACCTGATAATTAAAATCTATTTATTTATCTTCAATGAGGTTTGACCCCTCTGTCGACTATGTAAATCCCTTAATTGTGGTCTCATCTGACAAAAAGAATTTCATATACATTGGTACTGGTACGAAATGATAGTGAAGTCCCAATGGAAGGGTTATCCTTCATTGAATTTTAATCAAACCATTCATCTATTTTGGTCGATAATAGAACAATTGAAAAATTGTTGTTTCTGGATCTAAAACATAAAATACATGTACTGCCTATGATGCCATAATAAATGGTTCACCTTACTCCCCTTCATTACTGAAATCAGCATTGACAAATCCCAATTTTTCTATATTAACATCACTCATGTTATCAACCCACTTTCATTGAAAAATAATCACTTGGAAGTCTCTATAATCCAACTCCCATATTTATTTGACGATTCCAATGTATGAAATATTCACATAAATTGGATTTCTGTACTTACCACTAGAAACATGAATCGCTTCAACCAGAAGTGTAACCCCACTCTTCTATATGGTAATATCTTCCTCATGTTCATCAGTGTAGAATGTATAACCATTAACTACATAAGAATTATCAGATAATACATACACACATAGACCTCCGGCTAGCCATCGAAGTGGTTCTGAAATTGAGTCTAGACATTCATCTAACTTCATAAAAATATATTCTGAAAACAATCTTATACACTATTATTTATTTGTATCTGATATCCATTTTTCATCCCTAGATGGATTCAAATGCCTAATAATTTCTTTTTGGCTTTGAACATATGGGTCATCATCGAAACTGTTATGCCAAACATAAAGGCGTGCCTGATCCCAATCTGTATTATAGATTTTGACATCTTCTCTTTTAGAAATTCCTTCACCCTCATGATTCCCAGTGTGATGAGAATTCAATTTACCAATGATTTCCACACCAGAAAGATATTTGGTAGATAATTCAATGGATTCCTCAATAATATATCGCTTTGCAATGCAACCCTCTGGAAAAAAATTGTATTTTGACATACCCTTTCAAAAAATTCATATACCATTCAATGGGGTATGCCCATCTATATTGTATAGGACCACATAGTCAAATATCTCTGACCAAGTGAACCATCAAATGAACCATGATATCAAAGAATGTTGGCGAGATGAATATTTCCAATTCACATAATATGATGGAAATTTCTATTTCCTTATTTGTCATTTTCTCCAGGTCTATAACTTTCATGCATATTGATTTGAAGAAAAAATAGATCTTCATTAATCTATGGTGTACATTATTTTTCCAAATTCAATGTAAAGATATTGGAATTAGATCTTGCATTAAAAAATAGAAGTCATGTGATTTCATAACCTTTAACATTTAATTTCTCACAGACATGATGTTCTTGATATTTTTTAAATACACCTCTGGAACATTCATGTCATTAAAGAAGTTTAAAAACTGATATCTCTCCTACCTAGAAATATTTTAAGAACGAACAGGAAGAAAGGATTTTTTTCACCCTTCACTAGTGCCAAGTCTTCTTGTATTCCCTTCTTAACCTTGTCCAACCTAGCCTTAATTCAATCATTTTCTTTGTTGGTTTCATTTAGCAATGTGCAGATTACACTATCACATTAATTTTTTAACATGCATAACATCACGGGAATGTCAGATATATAGACAATTCTATTATGATAATTCAAAAAAATGATCTCTTTTTTCTACAAGTTTTCATAAGGTTTTTAGAAAATGGTTTACCAAAAGTATTATCTACTTATTTTACTTTATAAAATAATTGATCAACTATTAGTGGAGATAGTGTTTTACATTCTTTTGAATATCCGTCAAATGATGTCATACATGATCGGTACTTTGGTTGTCGGGGTAGAAATATGCAATGTACTAGAAACACAGTTTTCTATGATTTCTTCAACCTAATTGACTGTGTACCTTGTTCGCAAATGGGACACCCTTGAGTTCATATAATGCTATATCCTGAAAATTTTGCATAAGCAAGAAATTAATTTATCACCCCACGCAACATGGGTCTCAATGTTAAATCTTCATTTCTGTAAGCATAATACAACATAAAACCTAAATCCATTGATAATAAAAAATCATCGATCAATGGATCCAAATAAATATCACTATCATTACCCGATTGTTTTGGTCCTGATATAAGCATAGATAACATGATGTACTTTTGTTTCATGCATAACCATGCTGGTAAGTTATAATTTACCAACATAAATCGTCATGTACTATGACTACTTCTTTGAAAACCAAAAGGATTCACTCCATCCTTAGATAATGCAATACAAAGGTTTCTCGGATCATTTCCAAATTCAGGATACTCATGGTCAATTATTTTCCACTTAGGAGAGTCTGTTAGGTGACATAGTTTCCCAAATTCAATTCTTGTATCAACATTCCATTTTAATTTCCATGCAGTCTCCTCACTTCCATATAGGTCCCTAAACATTTGAATGATTGGAAGGTAGCATAAAACATTAGCAGGACTGGATTCATCTTTCTTGTATCATGAAGAACCATACCTTGGGAATTATTTAATTGATTATTTGTCCTGGTGGAACAATATAGTCATTTGGGTAGGTGTGTATTCTTTCCGAGACTATACCCATCGAGTGTATTATTCATTTGGCATCATATGTTCGGATCGTGAGCTCATTATCTCCTAGGAGCATGTTATTCCTGATAGAATGTAGTTCCATAAAACTGGTATCACTCCACGCATTTCCTAGTTTCAAATTATACAGCTTCAGTATGGTTAACAATGCTGTATATTTAGTGAAACCGGTATTCAATAACATCTTTTCACAACTCTTTAATTTCTCAATGAATTTTGGGAAATAAAAAAGTTTATCTTGAACTGTTCTTTTCATTTCCTCAGTAAAATTTTTACGATCACTAACATCTATAATCACATCCTACATATGGTCGTATTCATTGTCATGCTAGTAATCATATCAGATTATCAATAAAAAGAAATGTTATCTTCTCAACTACCTACATTCGTTTATTCAATGTGTTTATTCCAAATTGTTTAACATTGATATATTCTGTGAATGATCATGTGTTCTTCCTACACCTATCGACAAATTTTTTTGAATAACAATAGCATAAACACAATCAAAGGATTTTAGAAAGGTCATATGCATGATATTTTTCAAAAATGATAAACTATTTCTCGCCATCATCATAATCTTTTGTCAATAGATTGAAATTAATATATTCTTTATTCATATTCATCATATTTGATAAATTAATATAAATATTTAACAGAATAATTACACAAAAGATGTTCAACTTGGGTAATAATCCAACTATAATCAATGAAACCAGCTATGGTAAACAATATACTTACCTCTCAAGGAATTACTCACGACCAAAGTAGATCACACCCACCTTCCCAACCATTTGATCGATGGAACTGGCTATGAGAAGCCCTTTAATTATAATGTTTTAATATCCCACATGTGATATATATGCATTTTTGTAATCCAGTGTTTCAGTGATTCTCTAGAAACATAATTTCCCTAGTCAAGAACTATGGTACTAAACATATAGAAGGTTTGATTTTCTATAGAGTTGTTGTGGGTGGATGGATTTTTTACATGTGTCATTAAGGTTATTTGACTTGGGTGTCAATAAAGTGTCTCAAATAGTCCTCTAGTGAAGTAGTTTTCTTTGATTCAGTGGAATTGCGCCAGTAAAAAAGTGAGGGCTCTATTGAAAAAGGTAAGGTTTGGATTGATATTAAATGGTTTTGGAACTACAACATGGAAAATAAATGGCACACCAATCATGCCAAAAAACCACAACACCATACAAACACTCAAATGATCTCACAATCACAACAACATAAAATCCAAATATACATAATTTCAGATTTTACGAAGAATCCCTTATTCAATTCTGAGTGTTAATTCCAGGGTTATCATATATATTTTATCATCCTGTGCCATTCATTCATTAGACATGTATACATAAATTTCCAATTTTAGTATTCAAAATCTCAATGAGAACCAACCATCATGCAATTAATTTAGTGTGCAAACAAAGACCACCAACTACCATGATTTTTAGTAGGGAATTTAGCCCATACAATTCACAACATAACCATAAATATCAAATAGTAATAACATGTAAAAAGGGGAATCAAATCAGTTAGAGGAGAAAACTCATTGTGAAGGTGTCATTCAGCCCACAGCGAAGGAGTGGTGCATGACAGAGGTGATTTCCAAGTAAAAATAAAACACAAAATAAAAACACATAAGTTATACCTATCCAAAATAGGTCCACTGAGATTTAGTAATGGGACCTATATAGTTAAATAGTTTTCTTATTTAATAGTGGGATTTTATTTTCCATCTATGATATTTTCTTCTTTTTTATTTATTATTGATGTATCTATTATTTTTCTAGATGTTAAACTTGTGAATGATACATTTCTTGTTTTCAGGAGAAAGATCATTTTTAATTTACTCTAATTTATGGGTAAAATATTCCACATTAGTTGTATATTTTTCCTAGGGGATCATTGTTATCCCATAGGGATCATGAACACCTCTTGGATTAGTGGAATGTTAGGTCTGTTGTTGGTTATGATACCATCCTGGCTTGTATCATTACATTTCCAATTTTAACTGACCCATGTCCATTTAAATATAGGATGGGTTTAGACAATAATATATTACCAACTCCACTAGAGTTCCTATGGGGGTGTGTCCTGATAGTATCATATCTGATAAATATTTTATATATTGAATATTAGAGTAGTCACTACTATGGATTTCCTTATTTGTATGGAAATAATGTTTATTGAACATAATGTGTGAAGTAGACATCATAAACTAGGAGATGTTTAAATATTAGATGACGATTTCATAATCTATGGAAACATATATAGGAAAAGTCATACAAACCTCATAAAATATTAATAGGGTTGGTTTCATCCATATATAGTTACATGTGATATGGAATGTGTAAATGATAAGCATGGGGGGCTGAATGATGTGGAGATATTGATGGAAATGATGATGTGGCAGTGTGATTAAATATTCATTGTATGTTTTTCATTATAATTAGGTTGGTTTAAGTTACTTTATTTAGGTCGGTTGTGTTAATCAATCATGAGGATTAGTAATAAGAGGTGCATCAAGAATCTAAGGATCTACATCATAGACTAAGACTAGAGGATGGGAATGTAAAACACACAAAGCATATGAAGGTGAGAAATAAGCCCTTGAGTTTCAAACACACACACACCCAAACATTTCACAATTTAAAAAAGACCCCTTAACCTTTCCAAACACACACCAAATCATTTCCATAAAAAATACATCAATACTCTAAAATGATGACACCTTTATAAAACAAACCAAACAATTTTCTAGAAATTGTTCAAACAAACCGTACAATTTATAATAATTTTTATAAACAACTCAACAAGTTTAGAAAAACATTTATAAAAAGCTAACGAGTTTATGAAAAATTGTTTTTATAGACCAAAAAAACTATATATAATTTTATAAGAAACCCAAGTCAATGTGAAAGTTACATTGAAGTACAATGGCCTTCATGAGAGAATACATTAAAACCATTAATTCCATTGTTCCCACTAAATATAGAACCATCTAACACCTATATTTTGCAGTACATCGCACAATTAATATTTCTCATACTCTATTCCCTCAAACTACAATTCAATCACAAAACACATGCCTCAGATAAGTTCTCCAAGTCATCTGATCCCTTATATGATAATAATCCTACATCCGGAGATTGAAACTGTACACACTTCCCATAACCCTGAACCCCCAATGGGAAACTCCCATTCCCTTTAAAAAAATCATATACTTCCATAAAATCATCTTCTAAATAATCTACCACACACCTTCTGATCCTTTGTCCACATTGATCCATCACATAAGAAAGATTCTGAAAACAATGACACCAACTCCCACTAAATTGTATTAGGAAACATTACTAAATAACAAAGATACCTTACCCTTATATGTGTCTTGATATATGATAATTTATAAAATTAAATTGTTCTAAATAATTGGGGTAAGGATAAACTCAATATTATTTTCCCAATGACTTCCAAATTAAATCCACTTTGAAAAAAATGTTAGAATGTTTTATGTAAAACCATTTGAAATATTTGAAACTGGTTATCCCAAAATCATTAATAATATCTAATGAAAACCTTTGTATTTACAAATCCAATTAATACCATTTTTTGGAAGAGACACATTTCTGTCTCTACCCACTCATGTGAGATCCCTTATTGATTGGCCAAGTCATTACAAGGGGAAAAATATCCAGGTTCCCCAATGGCATACTCCCCTTATATATTACAAGTCCAACCCATGAACTCACACCAACCATATTTATTAAATACCATTCCAAATAAATAAATAAAAATCCATGTTTAAATCATTTTTTCAAATACATTACATGTGACAAAAGAAAAGCATAATTTTAAAACAATAACTCAAAAATTATATAATAAATGGGTTTTCCAAAAGCCAGCCATTTTTTTTAAAACTTTATAAAAAGGGATTTAATTCTAGAATCATACATGTATTTTCAAAAAAATAATTGAAAATATTTAATCAAAAAATAATTGTTATGTGAATAGATAATTGGAGATTAGAGAAAAGAAACATACCTTACAATGGTTTATAGAAATGAAGAATGACATAAGAAAACTTCAATATCTGATCACAAACCATGTTAACCTAACTAGATCTAACAAAATTATGTCAAGATCAACAAAACATAACAAATAACTATCCCAAATAGACTAGGTCTATGATTCTAAGAGATGGAAGACCATGGATCTATAAAAAACAAAGAATAATGAGAACTTACTAATGAATATGGGCGGAGGGGGCTGAAGAGGAGGCAGCGGCAGAGGCGGTAGACGAGGAGGAGGAGGTGGAAGCTTCAATGACAGTGGAGGAGGATGAGTCAGAATCTATAGAGGATGAGGTGGCAACAGCGGAGGGGGAGGAGGGGTTACAACGAAGGAGGGATCATTGGTGCAGGGGTACGCTTTGGCAATGGCTTGAAAAGGTACGAGGGGCAGGATCATGTTACAATTCTTTTAAAAACTGACTGGAACCTTTATCAGTGCTTTTTTAGTGCTGATAAAGTCTTCTTTTAGTAGCGCTGAAATTATAGAGCTGATAAAGACTTATTTTATCAGCATTGTCTTAGTGCTGATAAAGTCCATCTTTTTCAGTGCTAAAAAGCACTGATAAATGTAAAATTTTAATAATTCATTTCTATTATTATATATTTTTTAAAAATGATATATAAGGTAAGAATATTTTTATTTCATAGTTATTATAACTATAAATAAATATTTATTTATTTATACTTATAAAATTATATTATAAGTAATAATAAAAATATTAGAATTATAATTATTATATTTATAATCATATAAATATATAAAATATTTATATTAAATATATATAATAAAAATATTATGGATATATATAACTATATTTCTTCTGATTTTTACTTATATAAATTAAATATACATTTAATTATAAATATAATTATAAATAAATATTTATTTATCGATTTAAAAAAATAGAAAATTATAGAAAATTTATATATCTAAATTTTATAATATTTATAATATATATAATGAATATATTTATTAAAATATTAAAATTAATTAAATATATCTATATTTATTTATAACTATTTGTAAATTTTTATTTATTTATCCATATTTGTATAAATACATATTTATTTAATTATATATACCATATTATATATGAAATAATAAATATATTTTTTATAAATTAATAATTATTTAAATGAATATAAATTTATTTGTATTTATTTATAAATATTTTAATATATTTATAAATATGTCTATTTAATTATTTATTTATAACTTTATAAGTCGTATAATATTATTTATTATAATTTTATAATTATTTACATATATGTATATATTTATATAATATAGTTATAATTATAACTAAAAATAGTATATATTTATAAATATTTGTATGTAATTGTCAATATATTTATTTATTTATTTATTTATTTTTATAATTATAATAATATATGTTTAATTTTATAATCATTTATATATATATAGTTATAATAATAATGGAGAATGTATTTGAAATGTTTTTATATATATAATTAAAAATATAAGAAAATATATATATTATATAAATATATTTAATTTAATTTCATAAGTACATTTTTAGAAAATATATAGTTCATATGGGTAACATTATGAATTAATCAATATACCACATCAATGGAAAACGTGATGTAATGTTGAAATGAACATACATGCATGATATATAACATATATGCATGATAAATATATTCATTGACCTAATTCATTGGAAAACAAACATATATTTAATAATTTTAATTATAAATATATATTAAAAAATATAATATATTTATAAATTAAATAAATTTAATAAATATATTAAATTTAAGAAATATAATAAATATATAGAATTATCCAACAAATCTAATAAACCTAATATATACATCTAATAAATATAATAAATATAAATCTAATAAATCTAATAAAAATAATAAATATATTTATTATTTAATGTAAATTACTAAAATCTTATAATTATTTAATTATATATATATATAATTATAATCATAGAGGTAATTTTTTAAATGAGAACGTTGTATGTATAATTTTTATTTATTAAAAAAATTATATAAATTATAAAAATTTGTTTTTTGTTTAATGTATGTAAATAATCATTATTTTTGAATATAAATATAATAATTTTATATAAATTAATAGTTTTTTTTATTGAAAAATTCTATCAGTACAAATAATAACGGTGACAAATGTACCTTTTATCGGTGCAGATAATGGTTACATTTATTTGTGCTTTTAGATAGCACTGATAAAGGCCAACCCATTTTATCAGGGCTTTTTACTTAGAACTAAAAAAATATAGCACTTCCCTTTCCCTGTTTTTTGGTAGAGTTCTAGGGTTGGGATATTACCTTGTAAGGGTAAAGAAGAAGGATATCCCCCGAACTGCTTTTTGTATGTTGTACAAGCAATATGAGTTCACAATGATTCCATTTAGACTCACCAATGTTCCAGAAATATTCATGGACTTGTTAAATATAGTCTTTAGATATTACCTCAAGAAATATGTGGTAGTCTTTATGTAATATATTCTAATATACTCCAAAACCAAGGAGGATCCTTGGGAGCATCTAATCGTTGTGCTAAAAACCATTCTACATGAGATGCTCTTTGAAAAATATAGAAAGTGTAAGTTCTAGTTGAAGGAAGCCTCGTTCTTGGGCCATATCATGACAAGCAATCAGATATCTATGGATCCTTCAAAGACAAAGGAAATTGTGGGATGTATGAGGCCAACATTTTTTATAGATATTTGTAGCCTCCTTGGGTCAGCTGGATATTATTGACGATTTCTGAGGCATTTCTCATGATGTTCAAACCCTCTTACTATGCTAACTAGTTAGGGATTCAAGATTTATTGGGCTGATGAATCTGAAGAAAGATTCATAGAGTTAAAGAAGATGTTTATCACTGCCCATGTGCTCACACTACCCAAAAGTGGGGAGATTTTCTTAATTTCTAGAGATTGTTTAAAGAAGGGTATAGATGTGAGTTGATGAAAAATAAAAAATTCATTGCCTATACCTCTAGGAAGTTGAAAATTAATGAGAAAACATTCCCATACATTATCTAGAGATTAAATATGTGATCTTTATTTTGAAAATCAGGCGACAATATCTCTTTGTGAAGAAGTGTGAAATATATACAGATCACAAAATTCTCAAATATATATTCACACATAAAGAGATAAATATGGACCAATGAATATTGTCAGAGATCATCAAGGATTACGATTGCTCCATCCATTACCACCCTGGAAATGCGAACAAGGTGGAAAATAATATAAGTGGAGAGGACCCAAAAATTGTATCATTGATGAGAATTTAAAAGGATCCAATATAGTTATATATGATGAAGAAGAATATGGGAATCATAATTAAGGGAATATCATCTATCCTTTTACAAATTATTACTCAAACATCTCTTCTAGAGAGGTTAAAGAATACTAAAAAAATGATATGGGAATACATAATAATGTGAAAAATTTCAAAAGAACGTAAAATATCGAAGTAAAATGTTAATGAAGACGTAATTGTGAGATTTTGGTCCAGAATATGTATTCCATCAAATAATGAGTTAAGGAAACAACTTTTGAATGATGCACGTAGTTTGAATTTCTCAATTCATCCAGGAAACACATAGATGTATGAGGATCTCCAATAGAACTATTTGTGGGAAAATATAAAGAAAGAGATTTCTAAATATACATCAATGTTCCTAGTATTTTAGTAAGTGAAGGGTGAGAGGGAGACATTTAAGGGTATGAGGAAACCCTTACCCATTACAACATGGAAATGGTAAGACATTAATGTGAACTTCGTCAATTGACTTCCAATACAACCAAGTGAAAAATTTCTATCCGGGTCATTATGGATTGACTTATAAATACTCAACAATTCATTGTTATTTGAGAATATTTCCCACTAGCTCTAATTGCATAGATATATATCATATAATTGGTTAGGTTGTGTGGTCTAACATTATCGATTGTATCTGATCAAGATCCAATATTTAACTCCATGTTTGGGAAAATTCTTTAATGCGCCATAAACAGTGAGGTGAACATCAGTATGTCTTATCATCCTCAAAATGATGGAAAATATGAGAAAACTATCTAAACTCCTGAGGACATGTTGATAGATCTCTCAATGGACATCAAAGTTGGATGAGATCAACACATTATTTTGGTTTTGTTCTCTTACAACAAAATCTTCCACTCAACATTCCAAATGGTGCCCTATAAATCCCATTGTGTGAAGAGGTGTAGAACACTGACATGCTGGGATGAAGTTGGGAAATGTAAACTTCTAGGTTTTGAAATGAATGAAAAAATGGTGAATAAGGTTAACACCATCCAACATCACATCAAATATTTTCATAGTAAACAAATGAGCTATGTTTACAACTATCAACATGACCAAGAGTATGATGTTAGATATATGTATTTTCTCCACATATCTCTATAACATTGAGTGATGAGATTTGTGAAGAATTGAAATCTCAGTCCAAGGTATATCACCCCTTTTGAGATCCTTGATCACATCGGAGTAGTGGCCTATCAAATAGAACTCCTACAAAATCTATTTCAATTACATGATATATTCCATGTATCACTCTTAATGAAGTACATAACTGACCCATCACATGTACTCAATCCATAGGGGGAACTATTACATAATGACCTTTCCTATGAGGAGAAGTCGGTGGTGATCTTATATCTTAGAGAAACATTTCTATGAAATAAGATTATTCCCATTGACAAGGTGTTGAGGAAAACCCACATGTTTGAAGAAGAAACATGGGAACCATAAAAAGTAATGAAGCAGAATTACCCTCATCATTTTTAGTGTGGGAAAGTAAATATCAATGGAGATGACTCTTAAGGGGAAAGGTTCTAATGAACCAAATTGTTATGAATACAATTCCAATTTTGATTTTATTAAATGTCTTATGGATATAGAAAACATAAGAAATAATTTTGTTTTATTATATACAATTGTCCTTAAATGAAAATTAATTATCATTACCATTCATAATATAGTCATGGAATTGTGGTCACATGACTAGTATAGATATAAGGGTTTTAACTAATCTCTTTGACCCAAAAAAATAATGTGATGACCTCGACCAGTCAGATCATTACCTTTGAAGCCCATTTATCAGAACATATGAGGGAGATATCATTACTACGATTTTCTCTAGACCAATCCCAATATGATATCCAAAAACATAAGAATGAGGGAAACCGGTTACGAGGGAATTTAAAACTCAATGAGATCACGACCCGATCCTTGTTCACCGAATGACACCATAAAAGCCCAACCATCGTGCACCTTACACTTAGCGAGTATGGTGGTGTAATAAGGGGATATGCATCATGACCCTAGCATTATGAATATCTATATATTATATATACTAATGAATATAGATTCATTTTATTATTATTACATTGTAAAATATTTTTAATGAACAAATAATATTTTTCATTTATATCTGAATTCAATTAAGGAATATATTTTTATTAATTAATTTATATTTTTGAAATAAATAATATTTTAATAAAATATTATTTTTGAATTAATTTTATTAAATATAATTGACCATATAATTTTTATGATGTCAAATGCAGTTTTTATTAATGCTTGAAAACTATTTTTTCAAAACCCCTCAATTTTTAATAAATGTCAATTTTTATTTAAAAGTGAAAAATCACATATTTGGAAATTATTTATATAAAATGAATTTTATTTTTGGAATCATGACAATAAAAATTTTCATTTTTCATAATAATCTGAGAGAAAAAAAATTGTCTATAAATTAAATACAGTATAAATATATAATTTGTTTTATGACATCACAATGACCTAATATTGATGTAATAAAATAATATAAATGGGATATTAAACCTCATGTATGCATTACCTTCAAAAATAATGTGACTTTATATTTTTTTTCTTTATTTTATAATAATTTAGTGAATCCTCCAAGACATATTAATTATATTGTGATTTTAAAACAACTTCATTGAGAGTGTGACTCACCTCCACATCAGAAAGGCTAATATTTAAATATCTTCGGCCATTTCCCTAATAAAATATTTTTTTACACTCCCCATGGATATAAATCATAGACAAAAACCATTGGATGGTTTTTGGTTCAGAATATATTGGTGTGGAGTGTCAAAAACAATAATAATAAAGAAATCCCTCTTCTTTCCTATATAAACACACCCAAGCACCCATTCCTCTTCACTCAAACTCTATCAAGCTTATCCAAAATCTTATATATACACCCTAGATTCCTCACAAGGCACTCCAAGCTCCTAATAATTCTCTCCCATTCCTTTTGGATCACACATCTAAGAAAGGTTTCCTTCCTTTCGCAATTTGTGAGCAAGTTTCCTTACATTTTTACACACTTTTATTTTCAATTAAATATGATAGGGTATGTTTTTGAACCTCTCCCATACCCACCTTATGATGTTTGAATAATGATATAACCATTTATTTGTCACTAATACATCCCATGTACATATGTTACCATGCCAAAAAAATTATGAATTAATATATTTCATCTCTTTATTCATGTTTCTTTTTTATATTACGCCTTGTATTTCCAAATTCATTATTTTGGAACATGTATTTCTATGAAAATATTACTGTACATTAACATTATATATTATGATAGACCCATTTCACTCTCATCAACCCTTTTTATGAATTTTTATGTCATATCATTAGGATGTTGAAAGTTTACAACATATTTCCATTCCAAAACAATTGTACAATGAATAACATACACATTCCCTATCAAGGGTGTTCACATATATGCACATATACCTTTATGTTGAGGTCTTAAATTTATTTATTCCACATTAACTTATCATGTAATTAATTATAATGTTAAATGAATCCATTTTATTTGATATATGTGGAACACATAAGTATGAGATTAAAATGATTAAGAAGAGTTTTCCCTGATAGTTATCCAATGCATTTGATAATTTTTAGCATCATGGTACATCATGTTGGGAAATCACATTACCTATTTCATTTATGTGAAATTGTTCCACCATTAAGTCATTATGGTTTAGCTTTGAATTATGTTTTTTAATGGTGTGGTAAGATGATTCCTCAGTTCCATTTTAATATTATCAGGTTACATCATGCCTCCAAATTCATGATTAGTTTGTACTCATTTGATAAACCTATTTACTAACATGGATATTCTTCCTAAAGTTACTCCATGTTTAAACCACTACTGGGCTTTATAGATCACCCATTTCATATGTATTTATTTAGGTTATCCCATGCTGTTTTAAGTACGAAAGAGTATTTTGAATATGTTAGGGTGGTTTTCAATAAAGATGATATATTTCCTATTTAAAGTGATATTCAATGTACCTAATTCCAAAAGAAACAATAATTATAAATATTTTACAATTTTATTAAGTGTGATCTCATGTAATAAACATGTATTAATGTTTACTACATATTAGGGTTGTTATATTAGTAATCGTTGGTTTCACAACATGTTGATGATCCCAATCTAGAGGAACAACATGTTTCTCCACATGTCGATGCTACCTATCTCGAGGAACAACATATTGATGATATTGAAACTGAGGAAATGGTAAAAGGTTAAAAAAAATTGTATGATAAAAAAAGATCATTTTATTTTCATTTCCTTATCAAAATATATTTTGGTAAGAAAAAATGCATCATATTTGAGGATAGATGAAATTCACAATACTATCTTATTAACCCCAATAAAACCATTTTCAAATGTTACATTGGGTTAAACACTCAAAATAATGTGAATATTTTTTTAAATAAGTATTATAATGTTCTTACTAAAATAAATGAACTAATTTGGGAACAAATTTGGGTAGCATTAAGATATGATTTCTTAGTTTTACTGACAAATAATATAAAGAAATGTTCATTTACTCTTAAATATCCCTTATAGAATGTATTTATATTAGATTTGGATCGAATGAAATTTGTATTAATGGTACATAAAAAGGGTCGCATATCCTTTTAGAGAATTATTAGGAGTCATAATCACAGAGATACTGAATGGAATGTAATATGACACCCACCATAGATAAATAAACACATGATAAAATAAGAACTATCAAATGTGTTTATTAGTTAATATGGGGAGAAATAATTTTAGGTATAATGTTATTAGTAATACATTAATTGGAAATAAATGTTTTAATAACTTATATTAATAATTTTTAATTTATCAAACAAAAATTGTGAGCAGCAAAACAATTGTGCATAAAAACTGGAATGCCCCTACTATAAGGTAAGTATAGGGTGTACATCACTTGAACAAAAATGGAATGTATTTTAAATATTAAATAATAATTTTATTTATAATGAAAAAACAACATAATTTGTTTCCTTTATTTATATGTATATTGATAAATGAAAATGAAAATCCACTCACATCTCATATCTTGTTCTATGGAAGTAGACTCATGTAAAAAATATAGAACACTAATAGATGAAAACGCACAAAGCGTTTTGGAATCATGTGTAAATATAAAAGATTTTTTATACTTTAAATTAGCATTACATAATAATAAATTTTTATTTTCATTGATTGTGTAATATTTTTAAACACAATAATCATCATCTACTATACCAGATGAATATCTACTTTTAGTAGCCCTGAATAATCCAAATCTATATAGCCACATTAGAGGTGCAAGTTTCAGACTGTCACCATGAATATATTATTAGAAAATAAGTTAACAAGATTATAAAGATATAAAAATGTATAAAATTCATTAAATTATAAATTTTCTTGAATAAAATATTAATTTAAATAATGATTTTTCAGAGAATTTATGTGAAATAATAAAAGAGAACAAACAACAACAACAAAATCATGATATGAAGATCTATCCCCTAGCATTTAGGTGAGACATTCCCCAAAATGGTCCTACTAACCAATGGAAATCATTTTTAAAAAAACTATTTATATGAAATTCAAATCAAGAATATATGGATATCATTACTTAACTAATATTATATACGGTAAAATTGATTTTAATTTTAATCTTTTAGCACTCATCCCTTAACATGTTATAAGGGGTACAATGTAAAATATCCAAGTTAATTTTATAGAATGTAAAAAACTTCCCAAAGTTCATGTATGAGTGGGGATTCACAAAGGTCTCAAGAAAAGTGCCATGATACATGTTCTCTCTATTTATTTGGATATTCACATGATTTAACATTCTATTGGAACTTTTATAGAAAGGTATTTTGGTATTGTAAAAATAATTGTTGACAATGAGGTATGATCTATCTAATTTTATTATTTATGAACATTATTTTCAAATTGCTGAACAATTCATGAACTAAGGAATTTTTTTATAAATGGAGAAAAAAAGGTGAAATGGAACGTCAAATAAAAATAATCTTAGGGATCAGAAAATCAATTGAATAGTTATTTAGAGATTACCTTTACCCCACAAGTTCAACTGCCACATTTACTAAAATTAATCAATAATAATTATGCAACATTCAAATATGGTAATACTGGAAACATTAATTTTGGATGAAAATGTATAGATAAACCATTATAGTCTTTATTGGTCCTGAGAATATAGATTAAATACCCAGGCATGGATGTCTAGAGTCCCGATTGTAAATGTATACATGAGGTGTATTTTCATAATAACTTTTTTCAATAGCTGACATACTATGTTAATTATAGTTAAATACTATTAATATATTTTTAAGGTGTTTATATCTTTAATAATTGAATTTAAAACCACATGAAAAATTGGATTCATTAATTCTCACATCACTTCCACGCATGAAAGGTCATTAGATAAAAATTAATATTTAAAAATATTAGAATAACTACATATAATTTTGGAAAATAATCTTATAGAATAAATAATATTATGAATACCCATGATGAATAAGTAAAACTATACAATCTAATCATATCATATATATGTTTATTTCAATCATTAAATTTTCATTTTTTGGTGGATAATTGGTTTCCCATTACAATTAATTTGGATAATCTAAAGATTTATTTTTTATTCATCGTATGGATTACAGAAAAATAAACCATAAAATTATTTTTTTATAAATTAATAATTATCTAAATTCGACATTTTACAAATAATATTCTATTTATACATTTTATATTTTTTAGTGAATATTTTTTTATGATAGGATGGTGTTAAAATATCGACAATATATTAGTTTGAGGATTGTCCATAGGTGAAATAAGCCTTTTGAATTATAAAATTGGCTAAGTATTATGGTATATATAATAATATTTCATTATCAAAAAATATATTTAAACCAATTACCTATTATTTCTAAATGTTTCTTTTGTGTCCAAAATAATCTAACGGTAAATATTGTGGTTGTTGCTTTTCCAATTTTATGAATGATATCTTATTTCATAAACAACCTAGCATATCAAAAGTGTGTTTTTTCAAGGATAATGACAGTTTCATTTCAAATATTTATTAGTCATTTGTTTATTTTTATTTTTCCAGCTCTAACATTAATTTTTATAGTCCACATATTCAATAGAGGAAATATTTTTTTAAAGAAGTCGCCAAAATACATTGTGTCAAAATGCATAATGAAATCATGAAGATGTGACTTCCTACTACTATTTTATGTAATTTTCCCATTATTATTTATAATTAATTTTTATTTAATCATTTTTTCTTTTATAACTATTATTAATTTAGTAAATTTTCATAAACGTTGTGTAAGGTATTACTGAAAGTGCATGGTTCATTTAAAATTGAAATTTCAGTTCAAAACACACTTCAAGCACTCAAAAGTAAGAAAACATAGTATGACTGTTTTGATACATTAGGAAAACAGACTTAGTCATTTTTCATGTGTGAGAATTAGTTGTACATCAATCAAACACATAGTTTAACTAATATGATGCAAAGTGTGTTTTTTCAGTTTAAAAATGGAATTTGAATTAAGAACTTATTTTACTCACTGAAAATCATGAAAACATACTCGGAATTTCATTAGTGAAAGACAAATCATAATTTAATTTATTGAAAACTCATATTTTCTTGATACATTATAAAAATGATCCATAATTAATTTTTTATTTTTTATGATTCAATCTCACGTTAACCTGACACAGGGTATGGCCGGTAATAATCAAAGTGTGTTTTTAATTTAATATTTAAATTTTAGTTCAGAAGACATGTTACATATTCAAAAACAAAGAAAATTAATTTATATTGTTTTGATACATTATTGAAATGATTCATAAGTTATTTAATATATATATAGGAATTAACTCCACCAAAAACTGATTCACGGAGTGACTGGTGGGACTCAAAATATGTGTTCTAGTATAAAAATACCATTTTAGTTAAAAATTTGTGTCACTTAATAAAAAATTTAAAATCCCACTTGTATATTGTTTATACATTAGGTGCATTATCCATAATAAATTTTTGACACATAGGAATTGGCCACAAATCAATCTGATACACGGTGTGACTGGTATGTATCAAAGGACCTATTTTTAGTTTTAAATGACATTTTGGTTAATAACTTGTGTCCCTCACTAAAATCTGAGAAAACATTATTGGATTATTTTAATAATTTAATAAAATGTTTGATAAGTAATTTTTTACACATAGGAATCAATCTCACATCAATCCAATATATTGTGTTTCAAATATAATAAAAAGTTCATGTTTTCAATTCTAAAATTGAAATTTTAGGGAAAAACATGTTCCACTAAATAAAAAACATGGAAACACACACTAATTATATTGATAATTTAGTAAAATGTTACATAGGTCATTTTTCACATGTATAAATAAACCACCTGTTAATTTAATACTTGGTGTCACTGGTAAGACGCAAAGTGTGTGTTTTTATTTTAAATTTACATTTTAGTTCAAAAGACATGTTACATCCTAAAAACCAAGTAAAAAAATCTTCATTGCAATTATAATTTAGGATAAGGAAATATATGAAATATTTGAATATGAGAATCATATGAACCTCAATCAGATACAAGGTGTGATTAATATGACTTGAAATGTATTTTTTTCATTTTAATGATTACATTTTATTTAAAAACATATATCACTCGCAGAAAAAAATAAAAACATTCACTTCTATGGTCTTGATACTATAGTATAATGATCCATAAGTCTTATTTAATTTTTAGGAAGTAGTCACACATTAATATACCAAATGTTGTGACCAGAATAACTCAAAGTTTGTGTTTTCAATTTAAGATTACATTTTTAAGAACATGTTTTACCCACTAAAAACCAAGCTTACAAATGTGAATTTTCATGAAAATTTTGGAAAAAATTTTGTAAATAATATTTTGATGTGTACGAATCAATATCACATCAATATTATACACGGTGTGGTCAATATGACTCAAAGTTCATGTTTTATGTTAAAAATGACATTTTAGTTAAAAACAAACATAAATCACTAAATAATGGGAAACAAAATACAAATTTTCATGATAATTTATGAAAACTATACATAAGTCATTTTTGATGTATAAGAATCAACTACACATCATTCTGAAAAACTGTGTGGGAGGTATGACTCAAAGTGTACGTTTTTATTTAAAATTGGAATTTTTATTCAAAGGAGGTTTGACATACTCATATACTAATCAAACACATTATGGTTTATTTAACACATCAATAAAATTGAACATAAGTCATTTTCTACATATTGGAATTATCTACACCACAATTTGATACATGATGTTATCAGTATGACTCAAAATGTGTGTTCTTGATTTAAAATTGATTGTTTAGTTAAAACGGTGTGGCACTAACTAAAAAATTAAAAAAAACATACTCCTATTTTATATATAATTTAATGTCATGATCCACATTAAATTTTTATGTTTATGAATCAATCACACGTGAATTCATTACATGGTGGGACCAGTATGACTCAATGTGTGTGTTTTCAATTTAAAATGATCTTTTAGTTAAAAGTGAGTGTTGCTTATTGAAAAAAAACAATCTTCGATTCTATTGAAACTTTTTTTAAAACTATCAACAAGTCATTTTTGAAGCATTAGAATAATATTTCTATCAATATGACACATGGTGTGATTGGTATGCCTCAAAAATTGTGTTTTCAATTTTAAATTGAAATTTTCGTAAAAATGTATTTTACTCAAAAAAACAAAGAAAACACACTTAGATTATATTGATACTTTGGTAAAACAATACAGAAGTAATTTTTTATGAGTATGAATCAATCCTACATCAATCAAGAATCATGGTAAGGTCAGTATGACTCAATTTTCATATTATTTATTATTGAAATTTTAGTTCAAAAGATGTGTGACATACTCAAAAACTATGAAAAACATTAATATTTTTTAAAACTTGATTATAATGATCCATAAGTCATTTTTTATATGTAAGAATCAATTGAACCTTAATTAGATACATGGTGTGACCGGTGGGACTCAAAATGTGTCTCTTCATTTTAAAAGGTGATATTATAGAAAAAAAAATCACTCACTGGAAAATATGAAATTAGACTCATATGGTTGTGATAAATTTTGAAAATGATCCATATGTGATTTGTGACATATAGAAATCAGTCCCATATAAATCTGATACATGGTGTGACTCGTATGACTCAAAGTGTGTCTTTGTATTATAAAATGACATTTCTATAAAAATCATAACTTATTTAATATAAACCAAGAAAACATAATTCAATTATCATGAGAATTTTTGAAACTATACATAAATCATTTGAGGCATGTAGGAATCATCCTCACATTAATATGACACATAGTGTGATCGATATGGCTCAAAGTGTGTGTTCTTAGTATAAAAATTACATTTTAGTAAAAAAACATGTGTCACTATCTAAAAAACTTTGAAAACCAACTCGGATTGTCTTGATAATTTAGGGAAATGATACATAACACATTTTTGACAATTAGGAATTATCTACATGTAAATTTCACACATAGTGTGTTCAGTATGACACAAAGTATATGTAGTTGGGGTTTGGATTAGTGGTAAGCACCCCGTAATACTACATGAAAAATGGGGGTTCAAAACCCATTGGGCGTAGGTCACTGTAGCAGTACTGGAGCAGTACTATAGCAGCGGCGGTACTGTTGATCGGCTGGTACTCTAGTAGCGGCAGGGCACTGTAGAGGCGGCGATATTGTGCGGGTACTGTAGCAGCTGGGTTACAATTCACATAATGGGATTTGGGAAAAATATTTGGGCCTACGTGTTATGTATTGGGCTACAAGCCCACTAGGCCTTCGGGCTATGTAATGGGTCTCCCTCTACCCAGTTAAAATAGGAATTTGCTTTGCATTCTTAATAAAAACGAGGCTTCTGCCCCAACCTTTTTAAAAAAAAGTATGACTCAAAGTTTGTGTTTTTATTTAAAATTTACATTTTATTTGAAATGAGATGTGATATATTCAAAATCAAATAAAAATTTTCATATTGTTATGATACTTAATACAATGAACTATAATTCATTTTTATCTTTTCAGAATCATCCACACCTCAATTTAAAACAATGTGAGACTGTTATGACTCGAAATTTGTGTTCTTAGCTTAAAAGTGACATTTTTGTTAAAAATATGTGTCACTCGGTAAAAAATAAGAAAAATGACTCATATAGCCTTGATACTTTAGGATAATTATCCATAAATTATTTGTGATGTGTAGGAATAAATAAATTGTAAATTTATAAAAAAATGTGATCAATAAAACTCAAAGTACATAGTTTTAATTAAAAATGATTTTTTAGTTACAAATGTGTGTCACTCATTAAAAAAATGCTCAATTTTCTTGATATTTTATTACAATTATCGATAAATTATTTTTGAATTTTATGCATCAGACGCACTTCAATATGATACACAGTGTGTCAAATATGACCCAAAGAATGTTTTTTATTTAAAATTGGAATTTTAGTTGAAAACAAACATCAAATACTCAAAAACAATAAAATGAAATTTTATTTTCATTATATTTTTGTAAAATGATCCAAAAATCATTAATGATATGTAGAAATAAACAACATGTTATTTATATACATGATGTCCCTAGTATGACTTTATATTTATGTATTCATTCTAAAAGTGAGATTTTATTAATTAATTGTATCGTATTTAGGTTAATTTTTTTCTTTATAGTATTACTAAGATAAAATTTGTTTATTCATATAGGTAAGTAATTTATTTCATGATATGGTTGTTTTTTCAGCAACTGGTGGTATGATCAGTCTCTTTTGAAAGGGGGATAGGGTATGACGACAATAGAACATTAATGTCTTTGAATTTGTTGAAGTGTTCGCTAAATCATATGTACTAATGTAATTATAAATGCCCATTTTTGAATTGTTTTAATAATTATTTAGTTTTTTGTTGTTCTTTTGTGATGAAAATTTAATTAAAATTAAATTCTATATTTATTTTTGTAGTGTGTTGTAATTTTAGCAGCACACTATTGAAGCTTGTATTTTATCATTTCTAGAAATAGAACTAACAAAGTTCCATTTATTATTGATACAAAATATTCAACAATAGTGCCCCTTTATCATAAAAATGTGACAGTAAGTGGACCCATTTATCAGTGCTAAAAAATATGTAATAAAGGACCCTTTTTTGGTTCTTTTTTATCAGGGCTATTTTTATCATTGATAGAAGCTAATTGATTTTAAAGGCACTCACAACATCTGTTTTTTTATCACTAATTATTAAAATTTATAGAACTTATAAAACCCATATATGTCAGAGTGAGGATACTAAATTGAATTGTTTTAATCTCTAGTGAAATTTTTAGATACTCAACTATCTTTGAGCCACTATAAATCATTATTTAATATCTTTTAATCCTTATCCATGAAATCAAATATTTTTTTCGTCTTCCATATTTCTAAAAAAACAAAAACACAATCTCTGACTTTTGTGCTTGATAAGAATTTGTGTCATTTATTAAGTGGCTTCATTATACATCACAAAATTTATGAGCATTGCACATTATGGTAGATAATGTCTCATTAATGGGGATAACATCATTGAAAAAGGAAAAAATCATATTTATAATATTGATAATGATTTATGTTATTCAATACAAAAAATTATATTCAAGGGTTATTTCATCCATTTGTAATGGTTATAACTATTGAGTCGATAAGGATTCCTTAATACTTTTCCAAACCATCATGTTTTGGGGTAGATAGTTGAGTCAATATGAATTCCTTATGACTTTTCCATTCCTTCATGTTTTGAAAATCACAAACACCTATCTTAATAGAAATTTAATTTTCCCTCTGATTTTATTTAATAAGAAAAATTTTCCTTTCCCAAGGAAAATTTATCCTTACCATGTATTAATTGTTCGTTTTTTAGTTTCTCTAAAATCTAACTCTTTTTATTCCTATGTGTAAAATTTGGTTTCACATCGGAATCCTTGGAATTCTATAAATATTTATATATAGAGTGTTTTATTTTCCAGATCCGAATTCAGAATACGAATTCTCTGAAATTTAGACGTCGAAATCTCTAAAAATTCAGACTCTGTATTTTCTAAAATTCAGGATCTGAATTCTCTGAAATTTAGACTCCGAGATCTCTGAAATTTAGACTCTGAATTCAATGAAATTCAGAATCTGAATTCTCTGAAATTCAGGTACAAAATTATTTATAATTTAGGTTCCGAATCCCTTAGAATTAGGGTTCTGAATTCCTTAGAATTCTGTATCCAAATTCCATATATTTTAGACTCTAAAATTCCTTAGAATTCAGGAACTCAATTTCTAAGAATTCAGGTTCTAAATTCCTTAGAATTCAGGTTCTTCATTTCTTATAATTTAGACTCCGAATTCCTTAGAATTCAGACATTGAATTCCTTATAATTCATGTTCAAAATTCTTTAGAATTTAGAATTTGAATTACTTAGAATTCAGGCTCGGAATTCCTTAGAATTCGATTTTCAAATTCCATAGAATTCAGAACCTTAAATCTATATAATTATGATTATGAATTCCTTGAAACATAGAATCTGAATATTAATGAAATATAAAATTTGAATGTTCTTAGACTCCGAACATTATTTTCCTTAGACTCCAAAAAATTAGATTTATTTTGAGCAACTGTATTTTACTTACTCTTGTTATAGTTATGAAACAATGCATTGCATTCTGTTTCAAACTAACCGTTGTTTGAGTGACACGTATACAGGTCCCACTAAGATTAAATTAAAAATGTGTCCATTGGAAGAGGGAGCTGGCCATTTGAGATGTACCTATAAATAGGATCTCAACGAGCTCAAAAACTGAGACACTTTTCTATGACACTGGAGATTACATGTTGCTAAATTGATTTCTTGAGAGATATACTCTCATGCCATGTCTGTAATAAAACTCTTGTTCATATTTATTTGTGTGACTCCAAATGTTTTCGAGTACATTTGAGTGCTTCCGGGGATAGGAAGACAGAGGTGTCGACTACCTTGAAGTTCAAGGGCTTCTAGTGATAGGAAGACAAAGGATCCGACTACCTTGAATTTCGAGGGCCTATGGGGATAACGAGAAAAATTCTGATACTCTTATCAAAAGATTACCCTTGTTTGGGTAAGAAATAATTTAATGAATGTATAAATCAAGGGACCTTTATCCAGGATTTTTGGATACCCTACTATTTGGGTTAACAGATTTAATACATGTTACTTGTATTGTTTCAAGTTTGTTTTCCGCTGCATGTTGATTGTTAAGGAAAGTATAACTATATTTTACATTTTTATTATTGTACTCTAATTAAAAAGATTCTATATTCCTTAAGGTAGAATCATTGTTTTTGTAAATTTTTGTTATGTTTCATTTCCGAAACCAGATTTCCGGAATCTAGTAAGTTTGTATAACTAGTTTCACTTCTAGAACAACATTTCTAGAATCTAGCATGTTTGTATAACCTTGAGATTTTTTAAATATACCTTGTTTAACATGGTTAAACAATAGAATGGTTTATATCAAATTTAAAAGTTCCAAAGGAATTTTTAAATGATACAATTCAGCCCCTTCCCCCCCTCTTATATATTGAGCATCTAAATTCATTATTTTTTTTGCTACAATTGGTATCAAAGGGTGAGTCTCTGAAATACATATATTCACATATAAGTTTTCTTTCTCATTTTTTTCATTGTTCTATATTTTCCTTGCTTAGGATATTTTTATCCTTGTTTAAAAACATTTATTGCTAAAAATATTGTGTGGAATGATATTTTTCTAAGAGATGGCTGGAATGAATGTTGGTTAAATTGATAATCATAATCCTACTAGACCACCCAATTTTGTTGGGAATGATTATGAATATTGGAGAGACTGTATGAAAACGTTTGTTATTAACACTAGAGTTGATGACTTTTTTATGCTTAATAGATATTACAAGATTCATGATAAGGAAGTCAGAACTTTTACTAATAAAGAAAAGTTAGACTATCAACTAAACTATAAGGTATGCCATACATTGTTGTGTTCCATGACTAGGAATATATAAATCAATATTTCTTATTGGGATGATGTAAATTATATTTGGGAGAAGCATGATGTAAATCATTTTGGAACTTCCAAAGTTATTGAAACTAGAAGAGCTATTCTTAGGGCTAAGTATCATGGTTTTTTTCTTTCCTTATAGAGGACCCATATGTAAGGTACTGAAATGATTAATGGCCATTTTCAATAGTTTATAATCTATGGGTGAGAAAGAATTATATGATGAAACTCATGTGGACAAAATTATAGATATCATGGCCAATGAGTGGTAATTTAAGAGGACAACCATAGATGAAAATACAAAAGTTACTCAGATTACTCTTGATGAGATTTTTTGATCTCTTCTTCAACATGAAAACAGAATGAAAAGAGATGTTGATCTAAATAGAAAGAAGAATGGAAATGGTAGCGTTGATTTAACAACTACCTCTAGTCATATTAAATCCAAGACTCTGGAAAGAGTTACTAGATCTGAGTCTAATAAGGTTACTGTTTTATCTGAATCAAGTGAAAGTAAAAATTCTGAGAATGAACTAGATAATCTTCATCGAAGGATGAAAAATATAGTTGTAAATAAATACTTTTAGTATAGATACAAGAAGAAGGAAATAAAGGATAATAAATACTCTGACGTCACATGATATGAATGCAAAATACCAGGGCATATAATTCCAGATTGTCCTATTCGTAAAAGAAAAGATATAAATAAAAAGCATTCTAAGTGGAATAAAAAAAATACTACAAGGATAAGGCTAATAATTTTTTGAAAGATAATGACACCAAGAGTGCCAATGGAAGATACTCTTCTGATGTATCCTCAGAGAACAAATCTTCTGGTCAGAATAATCATGGTTTACATACCAAATTACCCATTGAAATCATTGTTTAATGGAAAAGGTACACAATTATGAATCAATAACCAATGAATCCTTGAAATTTAATTATAGTGATAGTAAATATTATGAATCATTAAATGAATAATCTTTTTTCCGATGAAAATAATACATTACCTACTTATGAATAATTTTTTAGGTTCCTATACTCCTTGAGAATGAAAAGACAAAAGTCAAGATAAAGCGTGATAAGTAGAATTCTAGGATTTCTATTCTTACTAAGAAAATATTATATCATCCTAAAGATCATAATAAGAAAAACAATGATTTTGAAAATATTTCAAAAACCCTTGAAGAAGTTAATTTTGGGAAGGATAAACTTTCTAACGATATACAAAAATTAATTTCTATGAAATATGTTTTCGAGCCTATCTCCAGTGTTAAATCTAATATTTTATATGATAAGAACTTTGTTATTGGACTGAGGTTAGAAATACTTTCCTTAAAGAAGTGTTTGTAAAACATTAATTTAGGTAAGGAAAATTTTGATAAATTGTATTCCCAAATTCAACCTCAAAAGAATAATTGTGGTTTTGGTTATACTAGTTCATAAACGATTTTTAGTAACAATTATATTGATCCTCAAAGTGTTGCATTCTGCACTTAGTGTCGGGGTGGTGGGAATTGGGGAAAAAAATTCCTTCAACAAAACTCAGTCCTTAGGGTTTCATAATGCTTATTTTTTTTAAGAAAATTTGGATTCCTAAAAATTATCTTTCTAAAATTTCCAAACCCAATAATGGTTGGGTTATGAAAGTCTAACTCTCTTGCTTTCAAGAAAAGAAATATAGTACCAACAGCAATACTTGGTACATGGATAGTGGATGTTCCCAGCACATAATTGGTCACAAAAAAATCTTTTAAAATATTATCAATAACAAGGGAGGAAAAGTAACTCTTAGATAAAATGATCAGGGAGAAATTATTGGTAGAGGTAATATTGTTCTTCATGGAAAAGCATTTATTTCAAATGTTTTATTTGTTAAGGTTCTTAATCCCAACAACCTTAGCATAATTCAATTATGTGATGAATGTTACCTTGTGAATTCTAGAAATGAAAAGTGTTTAGTACACTATTCCAAGGAAGAATGTATTATTTCTACCCATAGGTAAGAGAATGTTTACACACTAAACATAGAATACCATAGGAGAAAAGATCTACCTTGTCTTAGTGCAATGGAAGATCATTCTTGGTTATGGAATATAAGGTTAGTAAATTGAAACATTAGGAACCTATGCAATATCTCAATGAAAAGATTAGTTAAGGATCTACTAATTCATGGATTTGATTCCTCAAAAGTTTGTGATCCTTGTAAATATGGAATGAAACATAAATCATGTTTTAAATTTGTCAGTGAAGTCTCAAAAACTGATGCATTGTAGTTAGTCCACATGGATCTTTTTGTCCCAACACAAACTGGAAGCATTGGGGGAAAATATTATGTATTTTTTCTATATGATGATTATGCTGGATTTACATGGGTCTATTTTTTTGCAAATAAATCTAATGATTTTACTTATTTCAAATGTTATAGAGCCCAAGTTAAAAATTATAAAAACCTTACATTGAAAACTATTCATAGAGATCATGGAGAAGAATTTCAAAAATCTGATTTTGAAACATTTTTTATTATAAAATACATTACTCATAACTTATCGGTACCAAGAACTAGTTAAAAAAATGGTGTTGTTGAAAGAAGAAATAGAATTATTAAAGACATAACAGGAACCATGTTGAGTGAATATTCTATAGCCAAACATTTTTTGAGATTATGTTGTAAGTAATTATAGTTATAATGTTAGTCGTTTTTTGATTAAAACATTTCTTAATAAAACTTTTTATGAGTTATGGATTAGTAGAAGACCTATACATTCCTACATCACGTTTTTAGGTTACAAGGTATTCATTCTGAATTCTAAAGATAATTGAAAAAAATTGCACAAAAATCTGATGATGGAATTTTCTTAGGCTACTCCTCAACCTCTAAGGATTATAGAGTTTTCTATAAATATATTTTCATTGTTGAAGAAACATTACATGTTAAATTTGATGAAACCAATCCATTTGTTTTTAAACATCCTTATACCACATCTACCGATGTTTTTTCAAAAATTGCTTACCAACCCCTAATAGAAGATTCTTCTGATAAGGAAAATTTTCAATAAAATGTTTTTGAAGCTTTTACCCCATAATACATTCTACCATACGTTGACTAATAGGTTTTACAAAACCCAAATTAGTTGTTTCTGAAGAATCATCCTAGTGATAGTATAATTACTGATGTAAATCAACATGTATGGACTGTATGTTATTTATGAAATGAGGTAGAACATCTACCATTCCTTTACAAATTAGAACTAAAAAGCATTGATGAAGCTTTATGTGATGATGATTGGATAAAACCTATGCAAGATGTGCTAAATGAATTTGAAGGAAATCATGTTTGGACCTTGGTTGAAAGACCTAAGGAAACTTCTGTTATTGGAGTAAAATGTTTATTTATAAATAATTGTGATGAAAACGGAATCATAGTAAGCAATAATGCTATATTAGTTTCTATAGGGTATAATAAACAAGAAGGAATAATCAATGGAAAAACCTTTGATCTTGTAACTAGACTTGAATCTCTTCATATTCTACTTTCCTTTGCAGCATTCTTCATCTTAAAAATTTTCAAATGGATGTTAAATGTGATTTCCTTAATGGTTATCTTCAATAGGTATTTTTTGTGAAAAGCCTTTTAGTTTTGAAGATACAAAACCTTATGAAAATGTTTTCAAACCTACCAAATATTTCTATGGACTTAATCGTGCCCCTCGAGCCAGGTATGATAGACTTATAGGGTTTTTTCATTAAAATAATTATGTTAATGGAAATGTTGATCCAACCTTTTTTATAAATAAAGATAAGAAAAATGTTTTTGTTGATTAAATTTATGTTGATAACAGTATATTTGTTTCAACTCAACAATCCTTAACTAATTCTTTTTCAGATATAATTAAATCTTAGATTGAAATGATTATGATGGGTGAGTTAACATTTTTCCTAGTTTTTAAAATTTCTCAAAAACCAGAAAGAATCTATATATCTCAACATAAGTATACTAAATATTTTCTTAAAAAGTTTGGATACAAAAACACTAAGAGTGTAAGTACTCCAATTAGTACCTCAAATCCAATTGATATTGATGATACAGGGAAACTAGTAGATCAAACATCCTTTAGAGGTATGATAGGAATTCTATATTACTTGAAATCGATTCGAATAAACTTAATGTTTTTAGTATTCTTATGTTAATGATATCAATACAATCCTATGTAATCTCATTTAAAGGCACTAATGATTATTTTTCCCTACTTAAAGGGAACAATGGATTTAGGACTCTTTTATATATCTCGATATGATTTTGTTTTAAATCATTTTTTGGACATTGAATTTGGTGGGTGTCAAATGGATAGGAAATGTACATCTAGAACTTGTAATTTCTTGGGAGATTAATTAGTTTCATGGTCATGATGAAAGCAACACTCAGTTGCAATTTACACTACTAAAGCTGAATATGCAGCAGCTAGAATTTTTTGTGCTCAAGTGTTGTGGATTCAACACACACTCATAGAATATGGTATGAGTTTTACCAAAATAAAAATATTTTGTGATAATACTTGTGAAATTTCCTTATGAAAAAATCATGCACATCACTATCGTGCAAAACACACTGATATTAGGCATCACTTTCTTAGAGATCACACACAAAAAGGAGATATCATTCTACAATTTATCATAGCGCAAAATATACTTACTGATATTTTTATAAAATAATTACCATCTTATAGATTTGAATACATTAAAAATATGTAAGGAATGATAACCATAAGGTAATATTCCATATTAAAATCTAGTTGAAACCCATCTCTTTATAGTAAGAAACATTGTTTCGTAGGGGGAGTACATTTGCTTTCTATCTAATGTCAAAATTTTTATAGTCAAAATTTTTGTAGTTAAAATTTTCATGGTTATGATTTTCATAGTTAAAATTTTTGTAGTGAAAATATTCATAGTTAAAATTTTCATAGTCAATATTTTTGTAGTTAATATTTTTCTGTAATCATAATTTCAGAATCTAATGTTTTCCAAGAAAACTTTTCCTCATTACGAATAATATTCCATGTAATATGAAAGGTCTATTTCCATTCCTAAGTCTTAGTAACAATTTTTTTGTTTCCTACTTGTATTTTCATTTCCTAAAATTTTTTCAGATCCAATTTTCCTTAAATCCGAATGTTTTCTTTTAAATATATCAAATGATAAAATTATATCAAAATCCTTCTTCAACTATCATCTCAATTGTTAGATCTTCTAGGAAAAATTTTAAACCATTGGATAAATTGGGGAAGATGAATCCTCGCTTCAATTTCTATTATAAAGGACCCCCAATAGTTGTGCCTCACTGAAACTCAAGCCATCGTGTGCGGAAACACTACCCTTATTTCATAATCATGTTCTAGATATTCAAGGTTTCTTTAGTTCTAAATGTCTATTAAAGATTTATCTCAAAAATAAATGTCTTCTGTAAAGGAAATATATGAATGGAAGATTTATAGATTAAGGTTGGTTCATCTGAATTTCTTTGATAATTATGATTCTGTTATCTTTAATAATATTAAGTTGAATGGGTGGTAGAGTTTTTGCATATCGAAACTGAAAGAACAGGATTCAGTGTATCCAGAGTTTCTAGTTGAATTCTACGAGACAGTAAGCTTTTTCAATGAAAGAGGAAGAGATAAATTTTCCTTTAAGGGTTATATGAAGACATATTCTCTTTCTTATAGTAAGACAGCCAGTCTGATTAGTATTCCTTATGAAGGAAAATCTGAGTTTTATACTCACAAACTACCCAATGTATTAGGTTCTTTTAATAAGGAAAAATCTCTATATTGCCTCGGTCTTCAAAGGGTGAAGACTCCAAAGATATTACATCTATCGAAAAACCTTCATATTTTGGAATTGTGGGTTCAAGGTTTTTTCATACCGAGAAAAGTCGATAAGGATACTCTAAAGAAGAGTGTTTTGTATATATTGGATATCTTGGTGAACCTCATAATGATTAACATGGTCATGTATATCATGGTTACGATTGAAAATATCTAGAATGGGAACTTGAAGTCCTAGATTATCATGTATCAAGAAATTCCTTTAATATATCGTTGTTCATTGTCATCAGTTCATCATGATTTTATGTAGTTCCAAGACGAGGAACTCCAAGGTGATGCAAATAAGTAGTGATACACTTAGGAGGTTGAATATTTGATTTAATAGTCAATCGAAATAATTATATGATCTATCAAAAAAGGATGTTGAAAACATAACATAAAAATTGGAAGCATATGAGACATCTAAGAATTGTGGAAGGAATTGGAATTCCAAGGAGCCAGAAGAGTAAGAAAACACTCCAGTGACTAAGGAAACTCAATCTGAACCTCTAAATCCAAAGAAAAAAAATCATATTCTGATGAATTAGTGGATAAAATGAGATAAGACAAGAATAAAAATAAATAAGAGGACCATATGTTTGGCATGGATCCTGTTTAGGAAAATGATTTGATAGAAAAGGCTACAGAAGATCTTGAGAAGAAACAGAAAGAGAAGAAGTAGAATAATAAGATGTCGGAAGGGAAACTAGTCCAATCCCTTCTCAGAAAAACTGGGAAAGCTTCTGAACAAGATCAGGTTCCAGAATCATTTCATTACGAATCACTTCTTGAGACTCTGAGAAAAAAGTTTATAATTAAAAATACGCATCAAGAAGAAGTATTTGAAGAAGAAGTTGTAGTTGAAGAAGAAGACATAGAAGGAGGAGAAGAAGAAGAATGCAGAAAAGACAATGAAGATGTGCTAATGAAGGTAGAGGAATATCATGAAAAAGAAAGCCTCTCTGAGAAATTATCATGATAAACCTCTCAAGATGAATCTTTCAAGCATGATACTCCTAAGAGGGATGAAGTGTAACACCCCAGGTAAATAAAGAGTATGAAATTATCTTATTTATCCATATTTTTGAATAAAATGTTAATATGACTTTAAAGTGGACGCTATTCTCGATGGCGTACCCAACACGAAACAACGAGTTTCTTGGGAATCTTACGTTGCACTCTAATAATAAAATAATATTATTTTAAATGGTAGTTAACATGTTGTCGTTGTATTGGCGGGAATGGATAGAAATAACTAAAATATGATTATATATGTTTTTAAATGTTTTTACATTTATCCAATAAAAGATAACGGCATAAAATACGGAAATAATTCAATTTTAGGCGTATATGCCCTAGTTTTCACTAAAGGTTCACTTATCGCCTTTTGATGGAGAACCGTCATTAAATATAGTTTTTTTCACTCTTATACATCCTTTTGGACCAAATAAAACTCTTCTTAAGAATAGGGACATCAAAATTTACTTTGTGTAAATTTTTGGTATCTTTCTGATAAAGTTCATTTTTTAATGAATAGTGTAAAATGTTGTATTTTCATTCAAAAAATATTTTTAATATAATTTATTTATATGATTAGATTATCTTTTGAATTTGTTTTAATGTGAAATTATAATATATTTTTACCATTATATCCAATAGTGGTCGTTGGAATTAATTTCACTTTGAAATCAGACTTAAACAAGGGTCAGTCTTTTGATACTTATTGTTTCATAAAAACACGCTATTTGCTCTGACAACGGGAATTAATTATTAAATTATTTAATGTGACTTATATGTTTTGAATTTTTTAAAATAGACTTCATTTTTGTATTCGGAATATCAAATATAGCTTAGGGTGAATTTTTGGGATTTTTTCTGAAAACTTCAATTTTTGATGAATAGTGAAACCACTAAGTGGTACTTATAAAAACTGATTTTTTCCTTTTAAATGAAAATTTTCCATCTTTGTGTTTTGAATTTAAAAAATCCGACATACATGGTTTTCATTAAGAAGTAAAATGTGGTTCAATGGGATACAAATAATTTTTTGGTAAATAGTAACTTAATAAGTTTTTAATCACGATTAGAGGTAATTAGTGTAGTTTAAGGTAAAAATAATGTTTTTATAATATGAAATGAACTTGAAACATGTCCTAACCTCATTGGATGTGTCATGGCCGACCAAGACAACCCATGGGTAAACTTGGGGACCCCATGAATCCACTTTGGTTGGAAAATGACATTAATATCTTTTTATTTAAAGTTAAAGTGAAAATGAGACAAAACATGAAATGTTCTACTAAAAAAAATTTTACATGGGGTTATACAAATAATATTTTTGACTATAAATATTAATTGGAAAGCTAAAAAGATTTCCTACATCATAGTATTTTTTTATAATTTTTAGACAATAAAAAATTAAATTATTTATGACATCATGATGATGTAGTGATGACCCCATTATTTAACGATTTAAATAAAATGTAAAGAAATGTAATATCTAAGACCTACACATGTCCAAAACCTATTGGATGAGTGGATTTCTAACCCTTGTCACCTTATCCTCGAAACACATCAATGTGGGACCTCTTAAATCCGAATACCATTTTAAAATAAAGTGACTTTTCTTCACCTTCCAAGAGTGCCCCTCCTCTCCTCTTATAAAAGGCCCCCACCTCTACCTCCTTACCCACACTCCCAAAGCCTTTTGCTCGGCCAACCTCTGCCCATTTTGTCTCTCAACTTCCCTCTCTTATGCCTTAAATCCTCACTTTGGGCAGAAGTCTTACCAAGGAAGCCTTTGAGCTCAAACCAAAGAGAGTTATCCGATTTCAAGATATTGTCTTCACTTGAGTCCTTTTGTTTTATTTTGCTTCTCCAACCCCCTAAATTCTTTTTATTCATTTATTTTGTAACAAATACATTATCATAAATATACTAGTATTTAGTTCTAAGAAGTATTCGAGCTACACTTTCACACACCTACATCTAATGGTTAAAGAACATACTGTTTCTGTGGATGGCGAATTTCGGCCTCCCGAAACGATGATTGTTCAACATTCTTTTAACACCTTCAAAGGTGGCCATTAATATGAAACTGTATTTATATATGATATATAATATGTTTATGTTTTCCTTAAGCTTATGTATTTTTCATTTTGGGCATAACTTTATGGTTTCCATTATGGGTAAACACGATATCTTCATTTAAGGAAGTGCAGACTACCACCCCCTCAAAGTGATTTGATTCGTTAATACCCTATGTGGTACGTATAAAGGATATATTTAATGATATTATATATGATACCATACTAGAATTAAAATACTATTATGTATCATTATGTTTTAATTCCATTAAATATGAAATAGAAATGGAAGTAGCGTTCATGCGTACGTACAACTTACCGTCTCAATGAACGGTACGTTTCATTTCTTATCTCAAAATGTTATGTAATATTATAATTACATATATATAGTGGATATATATGTAATATATTACATCAAAATTATGGATATCATTCTGGAATTATAAAATATATATCTCTCTCTCATTTTGTTTTAATTCCATTAATATGACAAAAAATGAATATAGCGTTCATGCGTACGTACGGCCTACCGTCTCCATGAACGGTGCTTTTCGTTTTTTATCACCAAATAATTTGGAATAGTATGAAATGAATATTTACTGGATATATATGATATTTTAATCATTAATACTATTCTGGAAATTATTTACCTATAACTACATGGGCAATCTTTTTTCAAACAAGTTCATTTTTGACTCATGTACCAAACATCAGCAAAAACGTCTGATATGAACTAACATTATTAAACAATTATTATAACATTATAATATGTGATATGAACTGAATAATAATCTCTAATGTAGGTAATTAGGTAATTATTAATTGACCAAATTTGATTATTCAAGAATATAATGAAACGAACAAGACAAGTTGGACTTGAGGTAAGGGATCCTACTCCTCTCATTATTTTTAAGTACACTCTTTTATGTCATTCCTTCTAAGCTCATATTTCTTGTTATTGGGGTGTTATTTTATATTACTCTTACTGTAATTTTTATGTTCATATGTTGAGAGACCCTATTCTCTCTCATCAATCCATTTTGAAAGTTTTGAGTGGCACCGCTAGGCTATCGAATTTTCGTAAGAGATCTAACCTCTCTCTTTCTTTTTAAGTACTCTCCTTTATGTCACTTCTTTTAAGCTTCTATTTGTTATGATGGGGGATGTTCTTTTATATTCCTCTTTCTGTACATTTCATTTTAATGTTATTAGATACCCTATTTGATCTCATCAATCCATTTTTGGAAGTTTTAAGTGGCACCGATAGGCTGCCGAGTTTTCGTAAGGGATTTTTCATCTCACTTTTATTCCCGTGATATTTACGTTACATTTTCCACAATTTCCTTTGAGTGTTGTATGTACTGACCATTATTTTAATCATTTTTTAATATTCTTTCATTTATGAGTATTTACATCAATGTTGTATTTTCCTTCTTTCACGGGGCATATGTTTCCAATGATACCCATGTCGGTAAGGGAACCTTTCACCCTCCTCTTTTTAAAAGACTTATTTTGTTATGTATTTTAATTCACATAATATTATTTTGGGATATGTTCTTCTATATCCTTATTAATTTAAATTTTATTTCCATGTGATTAGATACCCTTTTTATCTCTCATCAAATCTTTTTCTGAATTTTGACGTGACGCTGTTAGGCTGTCTAATTATTGCAAGGGAACTTCTTAACCCAATTTCGATTGTTTGGGATAAGCTTGTACTCCTTGAATATGTCGTTCTATGAATATCTGTGAATAACCTTTGATTGTTTTACACTTAATATCCACTTATATTTTTTGTTTTAGTTTTTCACACATAATTATGTAATTGATTTATCCTTAATCCAAGGATACCATCTTTGTATGGGACTTCGTCTCAATCTCCTTTCATTGAGGCATATTTTTTTTATACACAACCTTCTTTTATACGGTGTATAAACCCCTTTGACTTTTAAGTTTATCCAAAAGGAATCTTTTTTATACGTAGCATTTTACTAAAGGACAAAAGGGAATGTTTTTGTTGTACGTATGCGGCGACAACGACTTCTCTGCCGTTGTGACCGTTATTTGAGTTTCGGCATCCTCTACAAGCCATATATTTTTTTAAAGAAAAATAAATACCATGTTTTTCTTTTCTTTTATTTTGGTACTGAAAATGGTTTTCATAATGTTTTTATATCAATGTGTTGTATTGATATCTTGTGATTGAAAGGTGGAGATGTTATGTTTCCTTTATGCATGTTTTATGTGATACGATTATGTTGAGGTTCTTGGGAATTATTATGAAGACGGGTGGTTCCTTGATAAACTAAGGGCGGGTGAGCCCGATATAGCTCTCCAATGCATTGGGTAACGCGAAGGAGTGAAACTTTAAGGTTTCTCCGAAGATATTTAGGGAATATACTGTGATGGGTATTCCAAACATAACCAAGAGGGTTACTCCATATGTAAGAATGTTATGAATGCCTCAAGTTACCTTTATGTATTATGATTTCTATGATTTATTCATGGTTTGATGAGGTATGTTAAAGTGCCTATGTTTTATGGGTAAAGTATGATTTCATTCTTATGTATATATGAACTCATGTTTCCTTTCCATATTTTTATAACCCTTACTGAGCTTTTTATGCTCATCCCAAGTTTTTGAAATGTTTTTCACAGGTCAAGGGAAAGGTACATGATGTGATGATAGTGTCAAGGATGTGTCAAGAAATAATACATGCTTTATTTTCAATATGTTTCCGTTTATGGGAAGAATGAATATTGTCTTTTATGTAACCACTTTGTTTAAATGTGGAATGTAATGCAAGTTTCATGATCTAATTCTCTAAAACTCTAAACCTGAAAAGATCATCAATGTGTAATCTTGTAATAACTCAAGATTAAGTAAGGTTTAAGGTTGGGGCCTTATAGTTGGTATCAGAGGTCGGTTTAGATAACATTAGAGGTTAGGGTATTCTTTAAGTATAAGTGGCATTACCATAATGGTTAGGATTTCAGAAAGAGTCCTAGTTTTAGATAAAGTGAATGAGTAAGTATATCTTTGTGTTTATCTTCCTCATTAGTACATGATGGTATTTTTTTGATATACTCACACTGACCTTTTTGGTTTTAGTAAATGGCTGGATCTAGCAGGCACCTAAGTAAAAATGGATGTGAAAGAAACTATGACAGTTTTTTGAGCAAGCAACTGAATCATATGGGAGCTGCAATGAGAACTCTTGTGATTGTCCTAAACCAACTACTTGGAGTCATGATTGACCACCTAAACCTTGGTTATTTCTCTACAGAATCATATATGCGAGAAACAATTCCCTATGGAAGTACAGGTAATAATCATAAAGGTAAGTGTGTTCAAAAACTTAGGTGTCAAAGATGTGGAAAGAAACACCTAGGAAAATGTTTCAAAGGGACAAAAATGTTCCATATATGTGGAAATGAAGGTCATAAAGAAAGAACCTTCCATGGAAAAAGGAAGCATCCAGTTGACTCAAGGAACGGGAAAAAAGTTCTTTCTAAGGGATCAATTGAATGTTTTAAATGTGGTGTGCATGGTCATTATGCAAACACATGTACTATGAAGAAGTTTCATGAATGGGATCACCAAGAGCGTACAAATTTTCATTTACCAATACCTAATGCCATTTCGATTGAAGATGAAGAAACTAACAATGACCAATCAAAGGTGTGTATTATTTCAGGACTATTGTTTTCCTATTTTGGATCTTAGGATATGATTCATGATTTTGATTATAGGAAAGACTTATTTCGGAATATGTTGGAAAGTAATGGTTAATGGATCATGAAGAATGTTGAATGAGTAAGATGTCAACATATAAGGGCTTCAAGAGTTATGGTGAAATTCTTAAGAGTATTAAGTCTCTTTGATGATGGGGTTATATAAGAAGACTTTTTATTTTATGTGTAACCCTAATGTTTAATATAGGAAAATTTTATTCAAAGAATAGTTATATTTTCTTTTGTGGACATAGTTATAAAGAACCATTTGGGTTTATATGATCCTTACTTTTGAGGTAATTATGGGTTACTATATGTTATGATTGAAGTGAAAGGCATGAGATAAAATTAAGGTTAAATTATGTTATGGTTATTTTTGATGATTTTATCCCTTTTTGGGGAATGATTTGAGAATTATATAGTTTTGGAAAAAGGACAACACGCAGACCGTGTGACTACCCATCGCGTCGGACAAAGCTGCGGGAATCGAACCCACAACCAAAGTGTGACTGGTATTTATCTCCTACCACTGGACTACGTGAAGTCCCTAGTTAGTTTGACTGATTCTTTTTCTTTATATGATTTTATGAATTAAGAGTAAGTTTATTTTGGGTAATTTATGAAAATGAGTAACCTATCATGGGGGATATGTGATTAGGTCAATTACTTTTCAATACGAGACTTTAGGAGCAACTGATGTTGTTTGGAGATAAATGTTACGATTTAACTTGGAATAGTATGTGACTAAATCCTTCAAATATTTGGGTTTCAATCTTAGATTGGTTTACTTTGAAAAATTTTATGGACAAATTGTTTATCGGATGGTCCTTGTTGAACTTTGGGTTTTGTTGGACAAATTTTGGAGATTAAGCATAGATTTTCTTTTTAAAGGGTTATCCTTTTCTGGATTATCTGACCTTGTTCTAACCTTTTGGTTTTGGTTTTGGTTAAATCCTAAAGAAATAGTAAGTATATAGTTTTCTTCGGTGGATTAGGTGATTCTCTAGAAGTTGATTATAGTACCATTAATGCAAACATGTCTCCCTAAATACTCGTCTTTTGGAAAAAAATATGAGTTTGATTAAGGAATCTAGTAAAAGTTGAAAGTCAATAAGATAAGTGATTATGTTTCCTTATGAATAAATTCCTCAATGAAAATTAACTTAAAACAAAAATGTTGTCTATTAACTTTTCCTACTGGGGGATCGAATACCGTTTAACCGATCACAAGTTTGTGATTTTCTTATGGTTAACTTTCTCCTAGACATGTTTACTATCACTCTCCCTCAAGAACATGACCCTTTGCTTTTTCTTCCATGTCCATGTTTTTCTACATATGGGTTAACTCGGGTGACCTCTTTACTTATCTTCCTTTATTTTAAAGTGATTGTTTTACCGACTCTTGTTCCGATGTGGGACTTTCAAGGAAGTTTCCAAGCTCAATTTTAAAAAATTGCGAGGACGCAATTCTTAAAATGGGGGAAGGATGTAACACCCCAGGTAAATAAAGAATATAAAATTTTCATATTTATCCATATTTTTGAATAAAATATTAATATGACTTTAAAGGGGATTCTATCCTCGATGGTATACCCAACACGCAACAACGAGTTTCTTGGGAATCTTACGTTGCACTCTAATAATAAAATAATATTATTTTAAATGGTAGTTAACATGTAGACGTTTTATTGGCGGGAATGGAGAGAAATAAATAAAATATGATTATATATGTTTTTAAATGTTTTTACATTTATCCACTAAAAGATAAAGGCATAAAATACGGAAATAATTCAATTTTAGGCGTATATGCCCTAGTTTTCACTAAAGGTTCACTTATCGCCTTTTGATGGAGAACCGTCATTAAATATAGTTTTGTTCACTCTTATACATCCTTTTGGACCAAATAAAACTCTTCTAAAGAATAGGTACATAAAAATTTACTTTGTGTAAATTTTTGGTATCTTTCTGATAAAGTTCATTTTTTAATGAATAGTATAAAATGTTGTTTTTTAATTCAAGATCTATTTTTAATCTAATTTATTTATATGATTAGATTATCTTTTTAATTTGTTTTAAAGGGAAATTAGAATATATTTTTACCATTAAATCCAATAGTGGTCGTTGGAATTAATTTTACCTTGAAATCAGACTTAAAATAGTGTCAATCTTTTGATACTTATTGTTTCATAAAAACACGCTATTTGCTCTGACAGCGGTAATTAATTATAAAATTATTTAACGTGACTTATATGTTTTGAATTTTGTAAAATAGAATTCATTTTTGAATTCGGAATATCAAATATATCTTAGGGTGAATTTTTGGGATTTTTCTGAAAAACTTCAATTTTTGATGAATAGTGAAACCACTAAATGGTACTTATAAAAACTGATTTTTTCCTTTTAAATGAAATTTTTCCATCTTTGTATTTTGAATTTCAAAAATCCGACATACATGGTTTTCATTAAGAAGTAAAATGTGGTTCAATGGGATAAAAATATTTTTTTGGTGAATAGTAACTTATTAGGTTTTTAATCGCGATTAGAGGTAATTAGTGTAGTTTAAGGTAAAAATATTGTTTTAATAATATGAAATGAACCTGAAACATGTCCTAACATCATTTTATGTGTCATGTCCGACCAATAAAACCCATGGGTAAACTTGGGGACCCCATGAATCCACTTTGGTTGGAAAATGACATTAATATCTTTTTATTTAAAGTTAAAGTAAAAATGAGACAAAACATGAAATGTTCTACTAAAACAATTTTTACATGGGGTTATACAAATAATATTTTTGACTATAAATATTCATTGTAAATATAAAAATATTTCCTGCATCATAGTATTTTTTTATAATTTTTAGAAATTAAATAAATTAAATTATTTATGACATCATGATGATGCAGTGATGACCTCATTATTTAAGGATTTAAATAAAATAGAAAGATAAGGTAATATCTAAGACCTACACATGTCCAAAACCTATTGGATGAGTGGATTTAGAACCCTTATCACCATAACCTCGAAAAAATCAATGTGGGACCTCTTAAATCCGAATACCATTTTAAAATAAAGTGACTTTTATTTACCTTCCAAGAATGCCCCTCCTCTCCTCTTATAAAAGGCCCCCACCTCTACCTCCTTACCCAAACTACCAAAGACTTTGGCTCGGCCAAACTCTGCCCATTTTGTCTCTCGAATTCCCTCTCTTACTCCTTGAAGCCTCACTTTGGGCAGAAGTCTTCCCAAGGAAGCTTTTGAGCTCAAACCAAAGGGAGTTACCCGATTTTAAGGTAATGTCTTCACTTGAGTCCTTTTGTATTATTTTGCTTCTCCAACCCCCTAAACTCTTTTTATTCATTTATTTTGTAAACACTACAGTATAATAAATATAATAGGATGTTGTTATAAGAAGTATTAGAGCTACACATTCACAAACCTACATCTAATGGTTAAAGAACAAACTGTTTCCGTGGATGGCGAATTTCAGCCTCCTAAAACGATGATTGTTCAACATTATTTTAACACCTTAAAAGGTGGCCATTAAGATAAAACTATATTTATATATGATATATAATATGTTTATGTTTTCATTAGGCTTATTTATTTTTCATTTTTGGCATACCTTTATGGTTTCCATTATGGGTAAACACAATATCTTTATTTAAGGAAGTGCGGACTACCACCCCCTCAAAGTGATTTGATTTGTTAATACCATATGTGGTACGTATAAAGGATATATTTAATTACATTATACATGATACCATACTGGAATTAAAATACTATTATGTATCATTATGTTTTAATTCCATTAAATATGAAATATAAATGGAAGTAGCGTTCATGCGTACGTACGGCTTACCGTCTCCATGAACGGTACATTTCATTTCTTATCTCAAAATGTTATGTAATATTATAAGTACATATATATAATGGATATATATGTAATATATTACATCAAAATTATGGATATCATTCTGGAATTATAACATATATATATCTCTCTGATATTGTTTTAATTTCATTAATATGACAAAAAATGAATGTAGCGTTCATGCGTACGTATGACCTACCGTCTCCATGAATGGTGCTTTTCGTTTTTTATCTCCAAATGATATGGAATAGAATGAAATTTATATTTAATGGATATATATAATATTTTAATCATTAATACTATTCTGGAAATTATTTACTTATAACTACATGGGCAATCTTTTTTCAAACAAGTTCATTTTTGACTCATGTACCAAACATCGGCAAAAATGTCTGATATGAACTAACATTATTAAACAATTATTATAACATTACAATATGTGATATGAACTGAATAATAATCTCTAAAGGAGGTACTTAAGAAATTATTAATTTACCAAAGTTTACTATTTAGGAATATAAAGAAACGAACAAGACAAGTTGGACTAGATGTAAGTGATCCTACTCCTCTCTTTATTTTTAAGTACTCTCTTTTATGTCATTCCTTCTAAGCTCATATTTCTTGTTATTGGGATGTTCTTTTATATTAATCTTACTGTAATTTATATGATCATATTATGAGAGACCCTATTCTCTCTCATCAATCCATTTTGTATGTTTTGAGTGGCGTAATTAGGCTTCCGAATTTTCGTAAGAGATCTAACCTCTCTCTTACTTTTTAAGTACTCTCCTTTATGTCACTCCTTTTAAGCTCATATTTGTTATGATGGGGGATGTTCTTTTATATTCCTCTTGCTTTAAATTTTCTTTTAATGTGATGAGATACCCTATTTGATCTCATCAATCCATTTTTGGATGTTTTAAGTGGCACTGTTAGGCTGCCGAGTTTTCGTATGGGATTTTTCATCTCACTTTTATTCCCATGAGATTTGTGCTACATTTGCCATAATTTCCTTTGATTGGTGTATGTACTGACCATTATTTTACTCATTGTGTAATATTCATTCATTTATGAGTATTTACATCAATGTTGAATTGTCCTTCTTTCACGGGGCGTATGTTTTGAAAGATACCCATGTCGGTAAGGGAACCTTTCACCCTCCTCTTTTTAAAAGACTTATTTTGTTATGTCTTTTAATTCACATAATATTATTTTGGGATATGTTATTCTATATCCTTATTAATGTAAATTTTATGTCCAAGTGATGAGATACACTTTTTATCACTCATCAAATCTTTTTCTGAATTTTGAAGTGACGCCTTTAGGCTGTCTAATTATTGCAAGGGAACTTCTTAACCCAATTTCGATTCTTTGGGATAAGCTTGTACTCCTTGAATATGTCGTTCTATGAATATGTGTGAATAACCTCCGATTGTTTTACACTTAATATCCACTTATATTTGGTGTATTAGTTTGTCACACATAATTATGTAATTGATTTATCCTTAATCCAAGGATACCATCTTTGTATGGGACTTCGTCTCTATCTCCTATCATTGAGGCATATTTTGTTTTATACACACCCTTATTTTTTACGGTGTATAAACCCCTTTGACTTTTACGTTTATCCAAAAGTAATCATTTTTATACGTAGCGTTTTACTAAACTACAAAAGGGAATGTTTTTGTCGTACGTATGCGGAAACAATGACTTCTTTGCCGCCATGACCGTTATTTGAGTTTCATCTTCCTCTACAAGCCATACCTTTTTTTAAAAGAAAAATAAATACCATGTTTTTCTTTTCTTTTATTTTGGTATTGAAAATGGTTTTCATAAGGATTTTATATCAATGTGTTGTATTGATATCTTTTGATTGAAAGGTGAAAATGTTATGTTTCCTTTATGCATGTTTTATGTGATACGATTATGTTGAGGTTCTTGGGAATTATTATGAAGACAGGTGGTTCCGTGATAAACTATGGGTGGGTGAGCCCGATATAGCTCTCCAATGCATTGGGTAATGCGAAGGAGTGAAACGTTAAGGTTTCTCCAAATATATTTAGGGAATATACTGTGATGGGTATTCCAAACGTAACCAAGACGGTTACTCCCTACATAAGAATGTTATGAATGCCTCAAGTTACCTTTATGTATTATGATTTCTATGATTTATTCATGGTTTGATGAGGTATGTTAAAGTGCCTATGTTTTATGGGTAAACTATAATTTTATTCTTATGTATATATGAACTCATGTTTCCTTTCCATATTTTTATAACCCTTACTGAGCTTTTTATGCTCATCCCTAGTTTTTGAAATGTTTTTCACAGGTCAATGGAAAGGTACATGATGTGATGATAGTGTCAAGGATGTGTCAAGAAAGAATACATGTTTTATTTTAAATATGTTTCCGTCGATGGGAAGAATGAATATAGTCCTTTATATAACCACTTTGTTTAAATGTGGAATGTAATGCATGTTTCATGATCTAATTCTCTAAAACTCTAAACCTGAAAAGATACTCAATGTGTAATCTTATAATAACTCAATATTAAGTAAGGCTTAAGGCTGTGGCCTTATATGAAGAGAAGGATGAAGATGAAATAAATAATATATCTAAGGAAGAAAGCATCAATAAATATTTCATTTTCTTAGACGATGTTGAGGAAGGAGCCAAAATGGAAGAAGTTGATGAAGACAAAACTGATCAGCTATCAGATATTGAACATGAATATCCTGAGCAAGAAGAATCCATTATGAAATATGATAAAAGAATATAGGTGGTTGTGGATACACCTAGTAAAGTAGTTGTAATGAAAAAATAATTTGGTGTTTTATCGAAGTGGAAGGCAGTTGAATTAGAAAAGGAATCCTCACCAACGAAAGTCATGGATTCTGAATCGTGCTCTCTTGGACATGACTTTGTAGTTTAGTCTTTGAAGAAGCTGGTTGGGAATATTTCTATATTACCCAGTAGAGACTCGAGATACCAGATGAATATTTATTTAGATACTTCCTTTACCCCACATGACAATAAAATTTCTACAGTTCTTATATTATTTTTTGTAAGGATGTTTGTGATTTCCAAAAAGGAGGAGAGTTTTTAGTCAATGAGGTTTCCTTATGAATTTTCCTTTCCTTCATGTTTAGGGGAGATTGTTGAGTCAATAATATTTTCTTATGAATTTTCAATTCCTTCATATTATGAAAATCACAAACACATTATCTTATGGGAAATTTTATTTTCCCTAGTATTTTCCTTAAGAAGGAAGATTTTCCTTCCCCATGGAGAATTCGTCCTTACCATGTTTTCATTGTTCATATTTTAGTTCCTCTAAAACATAACTCTTTTTCTTCTTAAGTGTAAAATTTGGTTTCACATCTAATACCTCAGAATTCTATAAATATTTAAATATAGAGTATTCTATTTTCAGGATCCAAATTCAGAATCAGAATTATCTTAAATTCAGCCTCTATATTCTCTGAAATTAAGACTCTAAATTCTCTAAAATTCAGAATCGGAATTATATGAAATTCAAACTCCAAATTCACTGAAATTCAGACTCTGAATTATATAGAATTAAGACTCCAAATTCTCTGATATTCGGGTTCATAATTCCTTAGATTTCAGGTTCCAAATTTCTTAGAATTTTGGTTTCTAATACCTTAGAATTTAGGTTCTGAATTTCATATAATTGAGACTCCAGATTACATAGAATATAGACTCTGAATTCCAAGAAATTCAGGTTCTATGTTATTTATTATTAGGAATCTGAGTTCCTTAGAATTCAAACTCAAAATTCCGTATAATTATGGTTTCTAATTACATAGAATTCAGACTCATAAAACTATATAATTCTGATTCCAAATTCTTAGAAAAATAGAATCTGAATATTCAGTAAATATAGAATATGAATGTTCCTAGACTCTGAACATTATTTTCCTTAGACTCTGGGAAATTATATTTGGTTGAGCAGTAATATTTTACTTACTCATGTTATAGTTATGAAATGATGTCATGTATTCTGTTTCTAGTTATTCATTGTTTTAGTGACACATATACATGTTCCTATGAGATTCAAGGAAAAATATAATCGTTGGAGGAGGGAGCCGACCGTTGGAGATGTACCTATAAATAAGAGTTCATTTGAACGAGCTCAAATACTGAGACACAGTTCTATGACTCTAGAGACTGCATGTTGCTGAAGCGATTTCTAGAGATTCATACTCTAATGGATTGTGCATACTGAAAATTTTGTTCAAATTGTATTGTGCAACTTCTAATTTTTCTGTGTACATTCGAGAGCTTCTGGGGATATAAAGACAGAGGTTCCGACTACCTTAAAGTTTGAGGGCTTCCAGGGATAGGAATGTAGAGGTGCTGACTACCTTGAAGTTTGAGGGCTTGCGGGGATAGAAAGATATATTTTGATACTCTAATCGAGGGCTTACCCTGGTGTGGGTAAGATATACATTCTTGAAAGTATAGATCAGGGGACCTTTATCCATGGTTGTTGGATAACCTACTATTTGGGTTGAATTATTTACAACATGTTACTCGTATTTTTTTATGTTTTTTTTATGTTGCATTTTTATATTTAAGGAAATTATAACAATCTTGTACTTTATTATTCTTTTACTCTGATTAGAGAGACTCTATACTCATTAAGGTAGTATATTTTTTTTGTAAAATTCTATTAAGTTTTATTCCTAAAACCACATTTCCATAATCTAGTAATTTTGTAGAAATAGTATCACTTCTAGAACCACATTTCCGGAATCTAACAAGTTTTTAGAACCTGGAAGATTTGTGAATTTAAATTGTTTAACTTTGTTAAACAATAGAAAGGTTAATATCACCTTAAAAGGTTCTAAATAAATTTTTAGAGGATACAATTAACCCCCCTTACTCATGTATATTGAGAATCTAGATCATTATTTACAATCCTACAATTGGTATGAAAGGGTGAGTCTCTGAAATATTTATATTCACATATAAGTTTTCTTTCTCTGGTTTTCATTGTTCTATATTTTCCTTTCTTAGTATATTTTTATCCTTGTTTACAAACTTTTATTACTAACAAGTTTGTGAGGAAAGATATTTTTCATTGAGATGATAGGACTGAATGTTAGTTCAATTGATAATCATAATCCCACTAGACCACCTATTTTTTATTGGAATGATAATGAATATTGGATAAATCATATGAAGAATTATTTCATTGACACTGTCGTTGAAAACGTTGTCATGCTTACTGAAGATTATAATATTCTTGATAAAAAATACATAACTTTTATTAATAATGAAAAGTCAAAATATCAACTATACTATACAATATACAATACTTTGTTGTGATCCATGACTAGGAAAATCTGTAGATAGATTTATTATTGTAAAGATGTAAATTGTTTTAGGAATAATCATGAAGTAACTCATTTTGTAACTTCCAATGTTATTGAAACTAGAAGAGCTACTCTCAGAGCTGAGTATCATGGTTTTTTCTTTCCTTATGGAGAACCCATATGTACGGTACAACAAATATTAATGACCATTGTCAACTGTTAACAATCTATGGGCGAGAAATGATTAGATGATGAATCTCTTGTAGAAAAATTATATATATCATGCCCAGTGAGTGGGAATCTTAGAGGACAGCCATAGATGAAAATAGAAAAGTTACTCAGATTACTCTTGATGAACATTTGGGAAATCTTCTTCAACATGAAACCAGAATGAAAAGAGATTTTGATCTAAATAATATGAATAATGGGAATGTAAGTGTTTATTTTAAAACATAATCTTATCATATGAAATCCAAGACTCCTGAATGTGTAACTATATCTATGTCTAAGAAGGTTATTGTTTTATATGAATCAATTGAAAGTGAAAATTCTGAGAAAGAACTAGCTAATATTGCTCGATGGATGAACAAAATAGTTTGAAGGAAACACATTCTGTATAGATACAAGAAGAAGGAAATAAATGATAAGAAATACTCTGAAATCACTTGTTATAAATGCAAAAGAGAAGGGTAGATAAGAAAAGATTGTCTTATTCTTAAGAGAAAAGATAGAAAGGAAAAGCATTCTGAGAGGAATGAAAAAACTACAAGGTTAAGGAATGGAATGTTTTGTAATCTAATAAAACCTAGAGTGCCAGTGGTGGAGACTCTTCTTATATATCATCTGTGTAAGAATATTCTGGTTATAAGAATCTTGGTTTACTTGCCAAGTTACCTATTTAAAATTATTTTTTAATGTCCATGGTACACAATGGTGAATCGATAACCAATGTATCCTTGAATTATTATTATTTTGATAGTAAATACTATAAATATTTGGATGAATAATCTTCTTCTGATGAAGATTATACTTTACCTGACTATGAAGATGTTTCTAGGTTTTCTAAGATCCTTGAGAATGAAAATTATAATGTCAAGAAAAATCCTGATAAGTAAAATTCAATAATTACTATTCTTACAAAGGAAATATCATATCTTTCTAAACATCTTGATAATAAAAATCATATTTTTTAAAATGTTTCAAAAACCCTTGAGGATTTTAATTCTGAGAAGAATAAACTTTCTAAGGATCTAGAAAAGGTAATTTTTAAGAAAATTTTTTAGAGCCTAATTATAGAGATAAAACTAATGTTTTTTAGGATAAGAACTTAGTAATTAGACTAAATATAGAAATATTTTCCTTCAGGAAATTTTTGTCAAATTTTACCCTTGGAAAAGAAAATTTTTGATATGATATGTCCCCAAATTTGACCTCTAAGGAACAATTCTGGATTTGGTTATACTAGTTCAAAACCATTTTTTAGTAACAATTAGTTTGTTCCTAAAAGTGCTCCATTATGCTCTAACTGTCAGTGTGGTGGGAATTTTGAAAAAAATTGTTCCTTAATCCAAATATAGTCTTTAGGTTTTCATAAATATTATTTTTCTATGAAATTGTGGATTCCTGAAATTTTACATTCTCATGTTTCGGGATCCTATAATGTTTGGGTACTGAAAGTCTAACATTCTTATTTTCAGGAAAGTAAAGATAGTACCAATAACAATACATGGTACATGGATAGTGGATGTTCCCGGCATATGACTGGTAATAAAAAATTCTTTGAAAATATTATCAAGAGGAATGGAGGAAAAGTAACATTCTAAGATAATGATCATGGAGAAATTATTGGTATAGGTTACATTGTTCTTCTTGAAAAAACATAGATTTCAAAAAAATTATTTGGTAAGGGTCTTATGTACCACTTCATTAGCATAATTCAATTTTGAAATGAAGGTTACGTTGTGAATTTTTGGAACGACAAGTGTTTATTAAAAAATTCAAAGGATGAATTTTTTTCTTTCTGCCAAGAGGCAAGAGAATGTTTACACACTAAATTTTGAATACCTTAGATGCAAAGATATACCTTGAATTAGTGCAATGGAAGATCATTCTTGGTTATGGAATAGAATAATAGGACACTTTAACATTAGAAACCAATGAAAACTATCTATGAAAAGATTAGTTAATGATATACAAATGCTTGGATTTAATTATTCAATTTTTTTTATCTTATTCAATATTAAAAGAAACATAAATATTTTTTTAAATTAGTCACTGAAGTCCCAACTACTGATTCATTATAGTTTTGTGAACATGGATCTATTTCTACCAACACAAAATGGAAGCATTGTATTCAAATACTATTTATTTGTTTATGTTGATGATTACACTAGATTTATATTTTTCTATTTTCTAGCAATGAAATCTGAATCTTCTTCTCATTAAAAAGATTTTAGACCCTGGTTTAAAATGAGAAAAATCTTCCCTTGAAAACTTTTCATAGTGATCATAGAGGGAAATATCAAAATTATAATTTTAAAATATTTTGTAGTAGAAAAGGAATTAATCTCAACTTCTTAGCACCATTAACTCTTCAACAAAATCGGGTTGTTGATAGAAGAAATAGAAATCTTCAAGAGATAACAAGAACCATGGTGACTGAATATTCGGTAGCCAAACATATTTGGGCTGAAGATGTAAGTACTTATTTTTATACTATAAATCATGTTTTGATTATACCATTTCTTAATAAAACTCATTATGAGTTATGGAATGTTGAAAACCTATATTTTCCTACTTCATGGTTTTTGGTTGCAATGTATCCATTCTGAATACTAAAGATAATCATTGGGGAGTTTTTATCATGAATATTTTCATGTACAAGAAAATGAAAAATCTCATTCAGAAAACTCATAAAACGATCCTTAGAGATTTCAAAGCCTAAGGGGGAGTTAGTCGTATTCAAATTGATTCATATGTAAAGGGAGATAAATTTTTATTTACATGAATATAAAATTTCTAAATTCCTTATATTATTTTTCGTAAGGATGTTTGTGCTTTCCAAAAAAGGGGGAGACTATTGAGTCAACAAGGTTTCCTTATAACTTTTCTATTCCTTCAGGTTTGGTGGAGATTTTTGAGTCAATAAGTTTTCCTTATAACTTTTCCATTCCTTCATGTTTTGAAAATCACAAACACCCTATCTTAAGGATGATTTAATTTTCACTAAGATTTTCTTTAATTACGAAAATTTTCATTCCCCAAGGAAAATTTATCCTTACCATGTTTTCATTGTTAATATTTTAGTTGCTCTAAAATGTAACTCTTTTTATTCATAAGTGTAAAATTTAGTTTCACATTTGAATCCTTATAATTCTAAAAATATTAAGATATATAGTACTCTATTATCAGGATACGAATTCAGAATCAAAATTCGTTGAAATCCAGACTCCGAATTCTCTAAACTTCAGACTCTGAATTCTTTGAAATTTAGAAACTGAATTCTCTGAAATTAATACTTTGAATTCTCTGAAATTCATACTCTAAAATCTGAAAAATTTAGACTCTGAATTCTCTGAAATTCAGAATCCAAATTCTATGAAATTTAGGATCTGAATTCTATGAAATTTAGTATCCTAATTCCATAGAATTCATGTTCCGAATTCCTTAGAATTCAGGTTCCCAATTATGTAGAATTCTGGTTTGTAATTCCTAAGAATTCAGACTATGAATTCTTTAAAATTCAGGTTCTTAATTTCTTATAATTCAGATTCTGAATTACTAAGAGTTCAGGTTCCGAATTACATAGAATTCAGTCTCTGAATTCCATAGAATTCTGACTACGAATTCCTTAGATTTTAGACTCCGAATTCTATATAATTTTGGTTTTGAATTTCTTAGAATTCAGACTCCTAAATCTATAGAATACTGATTCGGAATTCCTTGGAAAACAGAATCTGAATATTCATGAAATATAGAATCTAAATGTTTTTAGACTCTGAACTTTATTTTCCATAGACTCCGGAAAATTATATTTGGTTGAGAAACCATATTTTAATTAATAATGTTATAGTTATGAAACGATGTCGTGTTTTCTCTATCTAACAAACCATTGTTTGAGTGACACGTATATAGTTCCCTCAATGATTCAAGGAAAATATGATCGTTCCAGGATGGAGCCGACCGTTGGAGATATACCTAATAATAGGATCTCATTTGAATGAGCTCAAAAACTGAGACACTATTTTAGGACTCTATAGATTACATGCTGCTGAAGTGATTTCTAAAGAAAGATTCCCTCATGCCTTGTGCATACTGGACATATTGTTTAGATTTCATGGTGTGACTCTGAATGTTTCTGAGTACATTCAAGGGATTTCGTGGTGATGAAGACAGAGATGCTGACTACCTTGAAGTTCAAGGGCTTCTGGGAATAGGATGATAGAGGTGCTGACTACCTTGATGTTCAAGGGATTGTGGGGAAATCAAGATATATTCTAATACACTTATCGAGGGCTTACCCTGGTGTGGGTAAGATAGACTTTCTTGAAATTATAAATCAGGGTACCTTTATCCAAGGTTGTTGGATACCCTTCTATTTGGGTTAAAAGATTTACAACTTGTTACTTGTATTTTTTCAGGTTTGTTTTCCATTGCATTTTGATTGTTCAGGAAAGTATAATTATCTTATGCATTCTTATTCTTGTACTCTGATTAGCAATATTTTATAATCATTAAGGAAGAATCAATTTTTTTGTAAAATTTTGTTATGTTTCATTTCTGGAACCACATTTCCAAAATCTAGTAAGTTTGTTGAACTAGTTTCATATATGGAACCACATTTCCAGAATCTAGCAAGTTTCTAGAACTAAGAGGTTCTGTTAATTTATGTTTTTTTACTTTTATAAACAATAGAATGACTTATATCATCTTTAAAATTTCCAAAGGAATTTTTAAATGATATTATTCACCCCCTCTAGTATATTGAGCATCTAAATCATTATTTTAGATCCTACAATATCCCCTTTTAAATTAATTCGGTGTGGTTATGTAAAAAATGTAAGAAAATATTTTTTATATATATATTAAAAAAATACTTGCTCACAACCCCCTTCTCCATTAAATTGACAAACTTTCACATACCCACTAAAATTTCACAACTCCTTCATACTTCATTTTTTTCTATAAGCAGTCCTTATAATCCTAATTAAATAAATTAGTGGAACTTAGGGAAAACCATTTCTAAAATATAGAGTATTTTCAAAAAAATATTTCTTTTATCATACCCCGCAACCCATTTCACGTTAAATATGCACCCCATACCAATTAACTTTCACCACTCACACAATTATTATTTTTTCCGTTAGAGATGGTTATAACCCATTTTAAATTAATTAGTGGTGGTTATGAATGATCACTGTGAAAAATTATGGTTTTTAAAAAAACAATACATGCTCATGTCCCCAATACCCCTAGCCATTGAAATAACACCACACCCCAACCCCCACTATGTGCCTGAATAACATACCACATGGGTTAACCTTTCCATTAGTGGTAGTTTAAATATTTTTAAAATTATTTGTGTCTGTAATAGAAAATCAATACTAACATAAATAAAATAATATCCATGTTCACACCCCCACCCATAACCTACTCACTAAACTACCAACAGTCCCTCTACACGGGGGACCCCACTTCCTACCTCAAGCACTTACACACCCTTCACTAGTAGGATCACCCCATTTTCTCATTTAATATAATATTATAACCCCGTTTAAAACAATTAGGGGAATTTAAGAAAACCCACAACAAATATATAAATATATATATTTAAAAAAATACATGCTCATGACACCACTTCCCCCTTTACTTTCCATATGTAGCCATGCCCACTATACTATTCCCACTCCCCAAGGGTTATTTTTATCCATTAACGGCATTTCTAAGCCCCATTAAATTTATTAGTAGTGGTTATAGAAAATATCGTGTAAACTATAATATTTTAAAAAAACCACTCCAAACCCCCACCCCAACCCCTATCCCATGGAATTGTTTCCACTCCCTGGTACACATGAACCCCACTACCACAACACCCCTTACCCGGAGGCCCCCAATGCCTACATCAAGCACCAATGTTCCACTCGCCTATAGCCACACCACGTTTTTTCTTATCAGCAGTGATATTACAATCCTATAGAATGAGATTCTAGAACACAATATATATTTTTCCATTATCGGCAATTATAACCACCATTAAATTATTTTTCAATAGTTATAGAAAACTAATGTTAAAAAATATATTTATTTAAGAAAATCCTTCTCACCCTTCCCCTTATCCCCGTCGCATTGTTCTATGGTCAATCCCCCAATATGAGGCCCTCACTGCCTTCCCCAAGAACCTCCTCCTTGAAGTTATTTTTTCCAATAACAGCATTTATAATCCCACTGAAATTAATTGTAGATGCTTATGGAAAACTGAAGCAATAATATATATTTGTTTAAAAAAATCTATGTCGATGGTCCCCCCAACCCTTCCCACTAAACTGCCAGTACTGCACCTATACAAGACCCCTTCGGCATGCTTCGAGAACATACACACAACTCACTTACATTGTGGATTCTGATAGAAGATCTAACCCAGGGCTCCCATTTATAAGATAGATTACCCAGGATATCATTCTTTATTTTCAATGTGGGATTTTGGTTCCCCATTTCCTAAGCAGAATATTATGAATTTCCGAAGTGGGATTCTGTTTCAAGTCTGAGACTTTGAAAGACTATAAAATATAAACTATAAGAAAAATATAAATGAAACATCAAACAAGGATTAAAAATGAAAAAAATAGTTGAAAACCAAAAAACATTTCATAAAATTGATGATTAAAAATAATCTATACGCTTTCAAAACCACCTATATAAAATTTAAAAAATTTCCAATTACGTAACTTTGAAAGCCTATAAAATATAAACTATAAGAAAAATATAAATGAAACATAATGCATAGATTAAAAATATAAAAAATACATGAAAATAAACAAGAAATTCGTAAATAATTTTCATTAAAACTAATTTATAAGCTTTCAAAAACAACTAATTGAAACGTAAAAATGATTCACGCACGTGACTTTGAAAGCCTATAAAATATAAAATATGTAACCTATATAGTTTATTATTAAAATATTTATTAAACATATAATAAATAATTGAAAATAAAAACAATTTCATAAAATATATTGATGAGAAATAACTTATATGATTTCAAAGGTACCTACTTGAAAATTAATAATGTACAAGTTCGTGGTATTGAAAGACTATAAAATATAAATTATAAGACCGATATAATTTAAAGTTAAGATATAGATTAAACATATAAGAATTTTTTTAATTATTTGATTCAAAATAATTAAATAGTTAATTAGTATTTAATATTAATTAATTATATAATATTTAACTAATTAATTAGTAATATAATTATTAGTTATATCATTGTTAATTAGTAAATTAGTAGTATAATCCTAAATTATATTTATTTATTATAATTAATAATTTGTAATTATTAATAATTTTTATATAATAATAAATTAAATAATCAGTAATATAATTTTTAATTATATAATAGTTAATTAGTTGATTTGTAATATAATTACAAATTATAATTAATTTTTATAATTATTTATTCTTAATTATTCATTGTAATTATAAATTATTAATTACATAATTAGTAAAATAATTACTAATTATATAACTATTAATTCTATAATAATTAATTAGTTAATTATTAATAATTAATTATTAATTATTTAATTAGTAATATAATTAGATAACTAGAAATATAATTATTAATTATTTAAAAATTAATTAGTTACATAGTAATATAATTATTAATTACATAATAATTAATTTGTTTATTAGTAATATAATTTTAAATTAAACAATTTCGTAATTAGTTAATTTTTAATTATTAATCATTATTTATATAAAAACTATTTAGTTAATTAATAATATAATTATTAAATGTATAATAGTTAATTAAATAATTTTTTGAGAATGATATAGTTGAGAACCATTTTATAATGAGTTAACTAGTAATATACCTATAAAATATAATTACTCTTTATAATTATTAATTAGTGTTTATTAAAAAATTAATATAATAATTAATTAGTTAATTTTTAATATAAATATTAATTATATAATTGTTATTTATAAAATTGGTAATATAAGTATTCATTATAAATATTAATTACAAATTATAAAAAATTATTGTATAATATTTACTTAGTTAATTATTAGTATAATCATTCTTTATTATTATTCGTTATAATTATTCATTATAATTATTAATTAGTAATTAGTAAATTACTAATATAATTGTTAGTAATATAACAATTAATTATATAATAATTAGATTGTTGACTAGTAATTATTATTAATTAATTGTATAATAATTAATTTGTTAATTACTAATATAATTAGATATTAAATAAATAATATTTATATTACTTATTACCTAATTATAAAACTATTTATCTAATTTTTAATTATATAATTAATTATTTATAATTATTAATTATGTAACTTATTTTTATACAAGTAATAGTTATCTAATTAATAATTGTATCACTAATTAACTAATTAATAATTAATAATTAATAATTAATAATTAACAAATAACTAATGGACTATTATGTAATTAATAATTAACTAATCGATTGTTATATAATTAATTATTAATAATATTAATTAAACAATTAAATAATTTATTATATGTTTAATCAATATTTTAAATTTAAATTATATCGGTCTTACAGTTTATATTTTATAGTCTTTCAAAGCAATATTCTTGAATAATTTTTATGTTTCAAGTAGGTGGTTTTGAATTCTTATAAATTATTTTTCATTAACATTAATTACAAAATTATTTTAATCTTAAACTATTTGTTTTATGTTAAATCCATTTACTATGATTCATTTCTGTTGGTCTCATAGTTTATATTTTATAGGCTTATCTGTGTCATGTACTTGAAACATTTTTAAGATTCAAGTATATGCCTTTGAATCCTTATAAATTATTTTCCATCAGCATTATTTATTTATTTATTTTTTAAACAATTTTTATATGTTTAATCCATGTGTTATGTTTCATTTATAATGGTAATATAGTTTATATTTTATATTCTTTCAATGTCACATTCTTGAAATAGAATCTCACATTAGAAATGCAGAATGTTCTGCTTAGTAAAGGGAGAACCAAAATCTCACATTGGAAATGCAGAATGATTTCCTTGGTAATCCCTCTTATAAAAGGGATCCATTGGTGAGAGAATCTGTAATAATCAAGATTACTGTAATGAAAGTACATCTGGATTTTAAATAGCTGATAATTTTTTTTAAAAATATTGTTTTTTGTTTTTGTTTTTGTTTTTGTATATATATATATATATAAACAAAACAAAATAAAAATAAAAATATATTTTTTCCAAAAGATAATTTATTTTAGTGGAAAGGCGACATCCGCGATGCTGCCTTTGAGGCATTGTTTTAAAAAAAATTAAACCCAATCATTTTTTAAAAATATTTTTTAAAAATACATAATAAAAACTCGATTGAAAACCACAATATTGGTATAAGGAGAATTACGATAACCTTTATTTTTTGAAGATCAAAAAATTTATTAAAGAACAGCCTTAGTATTATCTTTATTTATATAAATATGAATCACATATTACATATTTGAATATTATTAATGATATTATATATTATACATATTATATATTATACATATTATATATTATATATATTATATATATTATATATTATGTATATTTTATTATATATATTTTTATATGTATATTACATTATATATGTAATAATTTATTTTATAATAAATAGTATTTAAATGTTAATAATAAAAATAATAAATAATTTTTGTTAATATAAACATACAAATATAATAAAGAATATTATTGTAAAAAAATAAATATATTTAAATATATTTTTAAAATAAATTATATATATTCATGTATCTATAAGTATATATCTAATTAGAAACATGTATATATATATAAAATGAAATCTATAATATATATATATATATATTATAATTATATAATATGAAATTTTATATACCAACTGATTTTATATAATATTAATAGGCGTAAATATTTATTTGAATTTTATTTATATATAATTATATATATATTTTACTTATATATTTAATATATTAATTTAAATTCATTTATTTATATGATAAAAGGATAAATACGTCTATGTAAGGGATATTTTTAATAATAATATTATTAAAAATAAATACATATATTAAATTTATATATAAAAAATATATTCCATATTTATGCATTTAAATGCATATTATAATTTATATTTATAATCGGGTATATTTTAGTATTGGGTTATCCACAATTTTTTATAAATATTAATTAAGATATGGTTTTTTGATAACCACTAATAATCTTTATGGAAAATGAATGTAGATGGGGTTCTGCATAACCCCTTTAAAATAATGGCCACTAATGTGTTATATTTTTTTTGGTGACTGAAAACAAATCTAAATGATTATATCATGGTTCCCATCACATGGATATGAAATTAACTTCATGGGCATGATTTTATTTTTTGGATATTGTTTTTCAGATGAATATATTTTACTATTCATGATTAGATGATGAAATTTAAGTCACAAGAATTTGGTTATGTTATATTTGTTGATAATTTTTTTTGGTATCAACAGAATGTAGCACATTCAAACATGAATGACTGCTTTTAATAGTTGAAGCTAACACATAATTTCATACCAAGATAATGTATATATATGTGAACATTTGGAAGATATACATGTATGATGATTTGAATGTTAATATTGCACCATTAATTTCATTCAAAGAAGGTGGTATATTTAGGTGAATAATGGAATGATATAAATAGGAGAGGCTTTGGAAAAAAACAAAAATAAGTTTTCCATGGGATAACACATGATAAATAAAACATAATAGGGGCCTATGTATATTATAGTTAGAAGTCATCTTAACATAGTGAATTTTAAGGATGTCTATTATATTAAAAGAGTATAAATATCAGACACAACGTGATTTTAATAAAATTACCAAACAAAACATACCATAGGTGCTACATAACTAAAAAAATAAATATATTTCATGATGAGAAACGATTTGGGAGATTCAAACAAAAAGTTCAAAATTAATACACAAATGTCATTCAATTATCATGTAGTACATTTTTAGAGGAATAATCTAATTACATAAGGATATGTTTTTGATTTTTCACTATATTGTGAGACTACGTGACACTATGCTATAAATATTGAAAAAAAGCTATTTATGCATTAAATATATGGAAATTGATTAAAATCAGGTCATGTTAGAAGAAGTAAAAGGGGAAATTTTGGGGATGTAAATCAAGTCATAAAAAGTATGCATCATTGGGAGAATATAGAAAATGGGGAGATTGAGAAGTGATAAGCTATATATGTAAATAGGCGTGAAAAAACATCGAAGAAAAAACAACTTCTCAATTTTATCAGAATGTTTGAATGTTAGCATTTGTGTAAGCCACAATATTATTTTGCACTTAGTTATGGGATATACTATGCACTGAATATTATTAACAAAATATTTACTTATACATGTTTGAAAGTATTATTCCTAAAATATTTTGAGATTTTTAATAAGATTATTTTAGAAGAATGCAAGTAGGGTTGGAAGTGGAACTGGTCATGGGATGGGGACATTCCAAATTATAGAGACTATGCTTAGTGTAGAATGTGTAATACCACATACCTGTACACCAAGATGTAAGGATAAAAAATTTATTATTTACAATTATGTATTTGATACCAAAACATAAGACTCGATTTTAAACATCCATAATCACAAAATCAAAATAAATATTTAGTCACTTAAGTACTCAAATCCTTTTAGGTTTTGAGTTTTAGAGAATTAGGAAAAACCCTTATCACAACTAAACCCATTTATTTCCATCCAAATGATATTTATTCCTATTATACATATATTTTCCGATTCTATGATAATTATTCCTCATATACCATAAAATTGTAAATATATGAAATCATATAGAGGTAGCTTAACAAAAATCATTGTCCATAAACTAGGTAAATGAAAACATAAGAAATAATGAGCTCAAAAGATCAATAATGGTAAATATAGGCATTGATAATTGAATAGAATTAGTGAGATTAATATGAGTATAATGGTATGAGAATAAATTATATTTTCATGAATATTACATATGTGAATTCAAAACCATCAAAACTAGGATCATAAATCATGAGTCATGTCATAAATCATTAATATAATAAAATATTCATATGATTCAACTATCATGAGCTAGGGTAAATCAATAATGTTTAATGGAACCATAAAAACTCAAAACAAGCATAGAGAAACTATATTGGTATCCGAGGACCTCATACTTAAATCATGAAATCAATCAAATAGGATCCTTACAATATTATCTTAGGGGTAACTTTCATCTAGTTTACTTATTTTTATCTTAGGATTTTTTAATATTCATAAAAGGTTATCGTCTCTTAGCATTAACTTCCATCAGTAAACTCTATCACAGTACCCAATGTAATAGAGGGCCACAACGGGCTCAACCATTATTGAGAGAAATATCAGGGTTACTCATCATAATCAACAATTTCCCCGAATTATAACATTAATAAATAACAAAAATCATTCATTACATCATAAAACTAATAAAACAACCATCATCCCCTTCATAACATTATTAACTCAGGGAAAATAAATGAGTTTAGAAAATATATCATTAAAAATCAGAATTAACCATAAATAGGTGGTATCATTATAAAATGTCCCTAGTAGAGCATAATAATCGTTAAATGATGTTGACATATCATTAATACACTTTTATAAAATGATTTCGAATATTCTTTTTCCATCATTAAGTAATATCCTTTTATTGGTTACCATTTCAAATCTAAAATTCTTATAAAAATGGGAAAATTATTTCATTCAAAAAAACACTCAAACATTTAAATGAATTGTTATAATTAAGTATGATCATGATTTTTTCAAAATCCATTCACACTATAAATTTTAAGTGAACATTCTTTTCACTATTTTGTAAAGAGATTTAAAAGTGACCCGAGCGGAAAATGTTAAGAAATTTCATTTGGATTTTTTCTTAAAAAAATTAAAAAATAGTTTAAAATTAGTTTAATCAATCAATTGAGTATAATTAATAACACTCTTTACATTTTGATGAATTTAGATTTGGAGGAAAAACAGTTTTTTTAAATACATCAAAATCCTTAAAAAACATTATTAATGTAAACCCTTTAAGATTGTTCAAAACCAGAAACCATTTGAATGGAAGAACATGATAATAAACTTGAAATTAAATGAGTATAAATATATTTATGATACTATATATAAAATAAGTAGTATATAAACCACAAAATTGATTATACTTTCATCAATTGAATCATGTCTCAAAGAATGTAGTTTGGGATGGGAAACCCTTAAATATTTAGGGATGCTTGAGTCCAAAAGATATTTAATGGGGAAATTTAATATGATTATTTAAAACCCATAATTTCCATTAAATAATATGTTAAAACACATTCATTTGGATCTAAGTGAACCATATATAATAAAACATGATATAAAACAAGAAATAAGCCATAAGGAATTGAATATTGAGACCATGAATCCATACAAAGATTGTGACTTTTGAAATAGAAATTAGTCAATGAAAATATGATGAAAAATAAAATTAATTCCATATGAAAAATTTAAAAACTAACATAAATAATCAAAGGTCATGAAACACATAATCTTTTCATTACACTATCAATGAATTAGTGATATAACCCGATGAAAAGAAATTGAGTTCAAAATCCCATTACCTTGAGTCCAAACATTCCTTGTACCTACAAAACATTCCAAAATAATAAATCATATTAATTATACAATTTATTAAAATATATTTAATGTCTATTCCTTTATTATTATCGTTTATTACCATGTTTCATTCATTTACTAAATCTTTATTGATAACATTGGTTGTTTTGGGGTCATTCATTTCCTAATATCCAATAATATTAGTCATATTCATTATAATTTAAATTATTAGTTAATTTATTCATAATATCTAGAATATGAATGGTATATTGTCTATATCATTCCATAATTAAGGACGTTCAATAGATGATCTAATTGTTACCATCCTAAAACCCATCCTTACTAATCATGTTTTCAACGGTTAGAGAAAACCATGTTTGTTTACATTAAAATTAACTATTATAATGGATAATTTATCAATTTAGAATAACAACATTAAAATTATTTTATTATTAATTTTATATTAAACAAAAAATTAAAATTTTATGATCTCCCATGAGAGATTGAAATTCATGAAAACCTTATTGTTTATGTAGGTTATATAAAACCACCCTGATGAAAAATGTTTTTCAAAATTATTTAAAATAAAGGTAAATATAGTAAATATTTTTTTTTATAAAATACATTTGATAATACATAAAACACCAATTTTGGATAAATTTTGAGTTATTACTTACATTATTTATGAAGTAAGAGTATAATTTGAAAAGAGGAGATAATATTAAAAAATATTTCTTTTACACAACAACAAATTCTGAAGAAGAGTTAATTGAGATGTTAAAAAATGATCCATGTAATTTTTCTAACCTGTTTTATTCATAATTAACCAAACCGAATTTTCTATATGGCTTTAAGTGCACCTCCCCACATACCAGAGGTTACAGAGTTACAGTGGGAGTTTATGATGGTACGATGGTGAGACTATACCATCATTAATTAGTATATAAAATAATGAAAAAATATAGATATAAATAATTGAAATTAGTGAATATCTAAATAGTGGAAGTACATAATCCATATAAAGAACACTAACTTGAATAATACCCAATATCATAAAAAGTATGATTTCATGTTGGTATGCGATACAAAATGGGGAATACAAGGGGAAACATTATAGTAAGTATTAAAAATATGATATAAAAAAACCAAAAAAATTATAATAGATATATATAATAAAATCACAAGAATATGCTCAGTCATCTACTCCCATACATAACCATAGTTTATAAAATATTCCACCCATGGATGTATGTTTCCCTTTATCCCTACATACATCCATGAAGTCTGTTCATGTACCAATTAGCTACTCGAACAAGTTGTGGGATAAATTCAGTATTACACCACCAATGGTGTCTAATAATATCTAATATTTGAATATATGATGATCAGTTTTCATTCATAATGAATAAAGAATGTAAATAAATCATGTAAAACCAGTGTCATCATGGGATCTTCATAGGACAACCATATAAAACTACATGTTTCTAATTAATCTAGGTGGTATCTAAACACTAATTTCATTACAATAATACGGGGTGAATTATGACCCTTAATTACGCATTGTTAATATTGAGCATCATGTCCATTGATACTGAATAATCAATTGGGAACGTCATGTCCATTAGTTAGGAAAATCCACTATAGAACATTAGCATTGTTGTAAACACATAATCTGATATTAGCTTATGATTCAGGATAAAATATGAGAAAATTAAGTAATATATAATTAATTAGAAAAAAGGAATATTATCTCATAGATATTTAGCGTCACATATATTGAAGAAAATGATGAAATGATTAAATAGGGAATAAGATCTTGCTGATGGCTATCCAATGTGATGAATGATGAGTGATGTAGATGTCGTATAAGGTAGATAGATACAATCTTATTAGAGAAACATGGGAATGATTAAATGGGTGGGTTTATATTCATTGATAGAAAATGAAATGATGGATTTAAATTTAAGGAAGGCATTTGAAAAATTGGATTTTTCAACTATTTTTAATGGGGCATGTGTTTTGGCCGAAAAAAATTTCAAACCATGTTGCAACCTTGAAACACCAATTTCAATATGGAACACCCCATCCCTTTGATAGAGATACTATACTCTAACTATAAAATTTAAATTTATGATAAATCTTAACTATTTCTATAACATTTCACTCATCCATAATGGCTTGAGAAGAGACAGAGGTGTTACAAGCCTAGGTGACATTTACAACACACCAAAGCCTATAAATATATGTGAAGGGATTCATAAATTCATAGGGGGTGATTTTCACATCAAGATAAAACAACCATGTAACACCAATCCAAAAACATCGATGTCAAACAATATGATGCATCAACAGAACCCATGTAATCTTAAAACAGACCAAACAACAAACAATAATAGATTGAAAATGGAAACATGATAATAACTAAAAAGACCAAGGGTTAAATAATACCAATAACAATAACCTACCCCATCCATCAATCTCTACGCTCAAAATCCACCTACCATGTTAAAGGTATCATGATTCATCACAAGAGACATATTATACCCTTCACTTTCCTACGTCCTGATAGATGACATGTGAAAATGAAAAAAAGTGCCCAAAAAGGGTGTGAGTATAAACTTAGTAGGATTTCCACAAATAATTCCCAAAACATTACACTAGGATAAGAACTGGTCAACATATTTATATCAAAAAATTTAAAATATTTTACTAAAATTTATATCATGAACCTCAGGATGTTCCTGGGGAAACAATAAACAAAGACTTTAAAGCAATACACATTAATTTGATATACCCATTCCATGTTTCCACACACACACAAATGAATTCCAAACGGTATTTTTCTACTCATAAGCAGTCTCTCATCCATTCACCAATTCATCACAACGTTTCCAATATCCTTATGAACCAATGGAACATGCCCCATATCCTAGGTTATGTCATTATACCCAAATGATACACACACCTTATTCAGGATCACTTCATAAAAAATGAAATCACACCAACCATATAATCCAAATACCATGAAAAACCATTTCAAAAAAAACCAATCCTTTCTTCAAAACATTTTATCAAAAAACATTCAAGCATCAAGACCATCCCATAATTTTAAAACCATCATTTAAAAATTTCAGACAATGATTATTTTTTAAAACCACCCAATTTCCCAAAAAATTCAATAGCTATAAACAAATAATATTTCAACCATGAATCACCCAAATATTTTATCACAATTTCAAGAAAATATTTTATTAAAAAAATCCTTCATGTAATATAATGGTGGAGATGAGAGAGCAGCCACCAACCTCTCAACCAATGATGAACATAAGGATCTACACGTAGATATTCTAGATCTAGACATGGTTCATATTTTATTAAATAGGTTCAATTATATCTCTTCAATACTAACCTGATAGAATATATATATTACTATAACAGACTAGAACTATGGTTCTAAAAAAGTAGTGAAGAGTATATCTAAGAAGAAAAAAAGAACAATGACTTACCAAAAAATCATAATCTTTAATGAAATTTGATTACACAAGATGTGTCTTCGTATAAAGAGGAGTATCCTATGGGGGCTTGGGAATAAAAAGAATTCAAAATCCTAGGATATTTTTTGGATAATGTGGGTTCTGGGCCTTAAACACATAAAAAAAGGGCAACATACCAAAAATTAGGGGTGGTACATTCTCCCCACCATTGATCTTTTCATCCCAAAAATATCGAAAATAAGTTGTTCTTTAGAATAGATTGGGACACTATTCAAACATTTTCTTCTCATTATCCCATGTCTCTTTCAAAATTTGATAGTGTTACAAAAAAACTGCACTAAAATGATGATTTTTCCAAGAATTATATTCTCTTACCTATCAATAATCTTCTTTAGCATATTTATCAACATACCATCCAGTTCAATATCAACATGGTCCCATAGAATCACATTGTTAGGATCTGTATGGTACTTATTCAATTGAGATACATGAAACCTGCAATACATTGAACTAAATTTTAGTTGTAAGTACAACCAATATGATACATCACCAATGCCATCATGTATCTCAAAATGGTCAATGTATCATGGGGAAAAATTAAAATTCTCACCAAAATGATGATTCCTAATCATTGGAGATATCCTCAGGAAAAATGTTCAACTACCTCCAATAATAATGTTCATTAATGCTGATCAATATAAATTTTATTTTTCTCTAAGCTAGAAAAAATAGTTTTAGAATCAACTAATTCGTCACTATTATTTCTTACACAATTCAATGCCTGATAATTTAAGTCTCTCGTTTTTCTACCAAACAATGAGGAGAATGACATGTACGACCATAGAATGCTTCTAAATTAGCAATATGTATTGAGTATTGATAACTTTTATTGTAATTAATGTCCACCAATAGTTTGTTCTCCTCACATGATCCATCAATATCCATTTCACAGGCCCAAAAAATGTTTACAAAAAAATTTGACCACCCTTTTATATTACTCGTCCATTTTAGGATGATAATCGGTACTCATATTCGACTAGGTTCAAAGGGATTTTTATGAGGAATTAAAAAATTGACATGATGTCCTAGGGTCTCGGTCAAATGCAATAAATACTAGAATTCCATGAATCTTTACTATTTCCAGAATATAGAGTTCTGAAATGTATTCCATAGTAATGGATTCATTAATAGGGATGAGGTGTAATAACTTTATGAGTTCATCCACAATCACCCATATAGAATATTGTTTAATAATTGTTTATGGTAAACCTATCATAAAATCCATGGCTATCTTATCCCATTTTTACAAGGGTATAGGTAAATATTTCACCATACGAACTGGCTTTTTGTTCTCTGCTATGGCCTGATGATAGGCGAGGTATCACAAAACATGTTATTCCACATTTCTTATCATGAATTTCTTCCAAAACAATTCCCCTAATGATTTATGAATATTTTTTTTCTCGTATGAACAACAAATTTTTAATGGTGGTAGCCATGAAGAAGTTATTCCTAATATATTTCAGAAACTAATATCTAATATCTAAACTGAAGCATAGGTTTCTAAACTATCTTCCATCCCTAAATGTTAACCCCAGTACTGATTTACGAACACATGGAAATACATTCCGGATTAATTATATGTGACTCTTTCACAAGCTCAACCAAATAAGTAAAAAAACATGAAAAAAAGTTACAAAATTACCTTTATCAACACATTCTAGATGCATTTTTCCTATGATTTATTTTAGGTTCCACTGATCTTAAGATTGTTTAGAAAGTTACATATTTGGATTCCAACATAATGAATCATCCATGAAGATAACTCGACTTTGAGTATATTTCAATTAGAAGTAATCATTTAAGATATTCCATCTATCTTCATTTCCTTATATTCAATTCACTTTGTGATAAAATATTTTTCAAACTCATGTGATCTTTAAACACCATAAATTTCCCCCTAAAAGGATAATGACACAGTGTCATAAAATCACGAAATATAAAAACTAACTCTAAATCATGCATCAACCAGTTTTTTTATGTACCCAATAATTTCATGGGCCTTTAGTTATGAAATGATCTCCATGTATGAGACGACATCCCAACTAAGATCCTAATGTATCATAAAAATTGAAATAGCCCAATATAAACATGAGAAACATTCAGATAGGTGATAAGGTAATCCAAAAAATTATTACTTGAAAATAATGATGACATTCATAATTCAATTTGAATGAAATTCCGTTCATTATTAAAATAGTCATTGGTGAGTTAAGAAGGGAAAAATCTTGAACAAACCATCGATAGTGTACTGCTAATTGATGTAAACAATGTATCTCAAAGATATTATTCTGGGGTTTCAAAGAGAGAGAAACTTTTATCTTGTAGGGATATACAACAACCCCTATTTCATAAATTATATATCCAATTAAAGGTATATCTTATATAAAAAATCACACATAGATAACTAATCATAATGGTGATTCACTTTCAAGATACCAAACATTGTACCCATGTATTTCTCATGATTCACGTTTTTTCTAGAATACTTGCAAATATTATCAAATAAAACCACTACAAATGATCCAGTTACCTTTAAAAGATTCAATTAATCAATTCCATAAATATAGAAGGTGTATTCATAAGAAATATATACATTAAAACAAATTCATAATTTTAATATCTACTTCTAAAATATGTCTTCAGAATATCTTCCTTTCAAGATCACAATTTTTGATATCTAAAACTTAAACCAATTTCTAATAATCACTGGCCTTTGTTTAATTGATCAATAAATAATATATTCATGGAAGATAATACTGATTCATTATCATAACTTTGTTAAGTTTACAATAATTCCCAAAAATCCTAATAGTTTCATCTACCTTCTTCACAAAAATAACTAGTACCACCCATGGAGATGTTCTCGATCAATTTAACCATTTACATTCCAACACTTCAAAATGAACATTCAATTCCATCAATATTTTGGGTGTCATCCTATAATAAGTAATTGAAATATAAAGGGTTATTGTTAAGAGATCAATCATAAACAATTATTCTATTTTTGGGTGTAAAGCCCATGAAATATTTACGAAAATATCAAGACATTGGTCAATTATAGTTGGAAAATAAATATTTATGAGATGGTTAGAACCATTGATGCAAAAAAATCTTATATATATGAATTTAAATTCCAATATACTCTAAATAGATTCTTGATTCCATTAATAGACGTTAATATAACCATTCATATTTAATATTTGATATGGCCCTTAAATGATTTCAATTAATCAATACGAGTATGTTGTTCTAGAAATTCTAAATGTGTGAGGATATAATTATTTTTTGAACAATTATTCAAAATAATCCCACATGATTCCTTGGTCATGATTAGTATATATAGATAAATCCCACCATTATCATTCTAGATCCTCTAGAATATATGTTTCTATCTTTTCATATAACTCTATTGGTTTTCCAATGAAATAATTGACTTGATTCATCTTATTAAACTACAATTTTTCTTCTTCTAGTTATAAATCCTCCAAAGGTGTTAGGATTTTTTCTTCCGAACTAAAATTAATGGTGAACTTTTCATAACCCGTAATTTAAATTAACCTTATCTTGGGACTGAAAATCCGAACAATTATTTGGAGAAAAATTTGGTTCTCATGCGTTTTAGGTACAACCAAATTTTCAATAGCCACTTCTAGTTGATTTCTATTTTGGCGACCAAATTACATTCACTATAAGTTTGATCCAATTTATAAATCAAGGTAAAAAAACTAATACCATTTGTAACATACCACCCCTCCTCATTGGGATGAGAAGAGGATAAGGTTTTATTGTCCATTGGTGACATCCCAAAGATGCCTAGGGCTTGAAATGAATTCCATGGGGTTATGAAAAACATTGGCCAATGATTTTATCATAAAGTTAAAAAACCAAGTTAACACTAATATATTAACAACCATGATAAAATTTATAATTCAAGAAAAAAACCCAAGTGTTATTAATAAAAACCGAACAACCAAAAATATCATAGTGACAATGGAAACATGAAAACAAATTATATGTCAAAAGGGAAAACAAGACCCAAGCCAAATAAAGTCCTAACCAATTCATCTATAACTACAAATCCACTTACAATTCCACAAGTATCATGATGCACCACTAGATAAGAATGATATGTTTCCCTTTCCTGTCACTTAATGTGTGACCTATGAAAACTCAAAGAAGATCCCAACCAGGGGATGAGTATAAAATTAGAAGGAGTTCACCAAATACCTCCCAACACATTCCACTAGAACAAGATAAAGATAAAATATTTGATACAAAATAATTTAAAACAATTAAAAATATTTTATTTCAAAACCAAAAACATGTTCTCTGGAATAAATAAAAAAATACAATAAAACATTTCTCATTTATTTTGCATACGCATTCCATGTTTCCACACAAACACACCTACCTGTCAAGTGATAGTAACATAATCATGAGTAGTATCTCATCCAGACACCAATCATCACTAGGTGTCCAATCTCTTTGTTCCTTAATTTAACATTCCCTATATGTTGGGTCACATTATTTTACACAAATGGTACACAACCCTTTTTAGGGTCACGTAAAATAATGAACTCACACCAACCATATAAGAAAAATAAAATGAAATCTTTCATCAAATTATTTTGTCAAAAACAAATTCATGACTCAAGACAATCCCATAATAGTAAAACCATAATTTTGAAACTATAAACAACTATTTTTTATGAAAACCATCTAGTTTTTGAAAAAAAAGTCATGACCAAACAATATTTTTTACAATAATCACAAAAATATTTCACCTAATTCTCATGAAAAAAATTTAATTAAGAATAATCCCTCAACGTCTAGAAAATTTGGAGAAAAGAGAGAAGCCATCTAACTCACAATAGATGATAAAAATGAATATTGACAATTAAATAATCATGATATTGACTCATATCTTTGTTCCATAAATATATTCAATTAGATATCATCATTATTACCATAATTGACCATAGATATATCCATAATGGATATATATATGTTTTATAGGGAGAGTAAAAGATAAAATCTAATAATAATGGAGAATATTGATAACATATTTATGAATCTAGATCCCCAATGTGTTTTGATTCAATAAAAGTTCTCTCCATATTGAAATCAATTGAAAAAGGGAACATAGAAGTATATTTAATTTTGAGATCATAGGATATTAGGTATCTACGAGGGTTGAAGACCTAAATTGAGATTAGGGCCATAGTATTCATGACATCAACTTCAGGTCACATGGTTTGGAAACCTGTGTGCCAACTATATAGTAATACTATGTTAAAACTATTGCTCACATGGTTGCATCACGTGATTAGAAAAACCATGAACCAACCTTTTATTTCCATCTGTTTCGCTTTTCATGGTTTCTAATGGTCACTCACACAATTTAGACAAACTATATTCCAATCATGTGCTGGCCTAGGGAATTACAAAACATGTTTCATAGGTTCTTGGAGGTGGTACATGTTTTTTGTTACTTTTACACCTCTAGAAACACCTCCAAAATATAATAAAACCTTATTGAACATCCCTAAACATAACTCAAGAATTTAATAGTCATAAAACACCCAAAAAATGTAAATTGACTGAAACTGGGTGGGCCACAATTTTTCATAGTCATTCGGCCACCCTTTCAAAGTTTGTCAAGTAGTTCTCTTTGTTTATAGGTATATATCATTCAGTTACATGGTTACTACTAACCATGCGCAAACCATGCACCATTTCCTATTTGTCAAAAAATCAAAGCTCTAGTCACTAAAAAATCATAAGATATACCTAAATGCAGCCTTTAACTCTTATAAACTTTCATATAGATAAAAATAAACATTTAATCCAAAATTTAAAGTAAACAAATATTCATGAAAAACTAGGATATTACAACCTCTCCTCATTAAAGAATTTTTTCCCGAGTTTCCCTTATGTGGGTAATGAAGATTTATTAGAGAACAGTTTGGTCATTGAACTTTTATATTATCATCTCTCTCTCTTGGACGTCATATTGTACAAGGCCATGCTGCTATAAGACAGAAACAAGAGGAACATACCTACCCTAAAGATCCCTCACACTATGGTCTATGAAACAAATCAGAAACTCCACTTAATAAGAATTGACCTCTGAGTGAATTTACTCAGGATAAAATGAATGAGATGGTTTTGAATGATAATGGAGAATAAGAGATACATTAATGAAATCATGCATTCTCATGTATCTTTGGGGAAGTAGTAATTGATAATCAACTGGGATGACCCTCTCCAATATCATGAAAGGTATGAAAATTTAAAGATATAGATTTTTATACCTTTCAATCCATATTTTACCCAATCTATGAGTGAATAGAAAGAATACTATATGTCCAACGTTTTACATAAGAGGTTAATGGTGATGACCTTTGTAAGACATTTGGGTATATTGATTTATAATCATACACTTCTTTTTAAGTTATACCTAACTTTTTTTGTCCCATTCATGAGATGATGTCCCAATAGTTTTGCCTCACATACCTCTAATTTGCACATGGCTGAATGGAATGACCAACCGTATAAGGCCTCATAAGGATCTATCTGGATAGTTTCTTGGAAGAAATTATTATAAGTGAACTCATAGTGAGGTAAATGTTTTTTGTTCTCAAGGGCCTCCAAAATCATGTATGGAAGCTTGAATAATGTCTTCTATCATCCTCATAGTACACTATGACTACCGTTTGGATTGATGGTGATTTTATGTACATAGAATAACCTATGAACCAAGTACCTTACGTAACCCATGTTATAACTATTAAATGAATCACATGTCCTTATTTGGTAAGATAGTATGTGGAACATCTATGAAGGAGTATGTTCTCTAGAAAATTTATTATATAGATACCCAAGCCTTTTATACATAGATATTACTTATTTTTAAATGACTATTCAATACATTACACAAACACACAGCTAAGTCCCATAGTAGTTTAGTGTATTTGGAAATTGGGAACACAAAACATTATTTACTATATAAAATACATCATATCCCTTTATGTTTGTCATAACTAGTACCCTTATTTTAAATATCATATGTAATATATTTCTTCATAACCTTGGGAATGGAAAAATAAGGAATGGTGGGAATATATGTTTAGTAATGTTAAACAATAGAGATACCTAAGTACAACTTGAACAAAAGGGTATGAGAACATAAGGATAAAATTTTAAAACCATACTCTGTATAAAAACGATTGTAATATGGATTCATGGAATAAATTTTAGAAACATATAATACATGAATCATAAGAGAATAAAAGAACATGAGACATGAGAGCATAACAATACCATAATTAATAGATTTATGGAATAAAAATAAAGAGATAAAATCATTTCCATATTAGTCTAGGAACATTTACAAGTCTATTCCAGTGGAATGGATTAACTCCCCAATCCACCATCATGGTCAAGGATTACTCTAAAGACCACCATCCCAGAAAAATTCCCATAGTGAACTGGGTTCACTCCAAATTCTATTTTGTTCAATCCGATGAGATATTATTATTTACCCAATTAATTAGTTATTGATATGGGTCCCACCCATCACATAAAAAAAACCATGCATATGTTTGTTGCATGATCATTAAACATTCATCATCACATAACCCCTGAAATGAAATGGGTTCATAAACATTTCATCATATCATAACATGTGGAAAATATATATTTTTCATAATCATTTAATCATTTCATCATTTAATCATTGCATATACTATGAAAATATGTGGGTTTCATAAGTGTTATATAACACCATAACCCATAAAAGAGAAATGGGTTTCATAAACATCATTTCATAATAATAATAAAACATTATGAAAAAGACTAATAATCGTATCCTTGGATAATATCCATGGTAAATCATAAGTTACCTCAAAAGATGTCACCTTGGATGGTGAATTATTTTTAAATAAAATTCACAAGTAATGTTTATTGGGGAAAATAATTTATCTTTTAAAATAACTTATTAAAAACAACTTTATAAAATATTTTTTGTATCCTTTTTTTTGAAAATAAGATTGAAAATTTATAATAAATGTTTAAAAAATAACATAAAATATTTAATGATGAAATTAACATTTACTCATTGGAAAACACTTTGTAAAACATAAATAATTTTGAAAATAATTTTATTTAAAAAAATATCCAAATATTATAAAGGAATCATTAAAAATAGTTTAAAACATTTTTTTGTAAAATATCCTTTCTACTTTGAAAAAACAATTTTTAAAACATAAAATATTTTGAAAATGATTTTAAATTGGAAAATATTTCTTAAAATCTAAATAACGTTTCCTGAATAGTTAGGGAACAATTTTCTTTAAAATTTTATTTGGAATCTTATATGGTAATAATTAAATCATTGAGCATTTATCACAATGGAAAATATTGTTTTCATCGTTCATTTTAAAAAACATATATTTTTCACATTTTTGGTAAAATAAGAAATGGAAATATTTTGAAAAAAGCATAAATATTTTTTTCAAAAGTTTTTGTAATAATTATTTAATGGGTAATAATATAATTAATAAATAATTTTAAAAAATGTTAAAAATAGTTTTTGAAAAAAAAAGGTTTTTCAAAAATGGGTTTTCGACCGAAACAAAATTCATAAAAACATTCTTTTTCAACACTTAATTACATAAAGAGATGGAAATTAATGGAAACCATATATTGTCAAGAAATAACTAGTAGATGATAAAATCAATGTGTATATTGAGAGATATATCATAAGAATTTATCATTACAAACATAATCATAAACAATCCTAATAAACGATGATATTGTAATATAAAATCATTAACAATTTGATAACATAGAATTGTAAGCCCTAATAAGAAATAAAACCAAATTAGACTTCAAATATAGTGAGGAAAAATAAATTAACTATATTAAATTTTAAATGGGTTTTATATACACCTCATAAAAAAATATAGGTTCATAACAAAACATATGCCTCAAAAAATGAAAATCAACGAAAAAATCTCTTAAAATTAGTATTAAATTCCATTGTAAATGTTAAAACCACATGTATAGTAAATATATGGTCATTATGTATATATATTAATAAACTGTATTTATTTATTTATATATATGGTTTTCTTATGACTTTTTATTACAAGTTTATTAATAATTCCATGTTAAAGTCACGTTTTGGGCAATAACTCCTTTGTTTTTCATGTATGTTTTGATTTTATATTTTTGGAACTATTATATTGATCATGGTTCCACCGTATATATAATTATAAAAAGGATATAAATATAAATATAAATATATATATATATATTATGTATTTATAGTAATCCATAAAAGTTAAATCTAGAAAAGAAAATACATTATTCCTGGAGATGGCATGTCGTATGTAAGTATGAACATTATTAACATTTAAATGAAATAAATAAATAAATAAATGTAAATAGTATATTACCCTAACATAAATTTTGTTATGTCATATATATATTTATCACTTATTTTCATTAAACCCATCCTTATTACCTTCCATATAATGAGTGAATGAATCACATCTCTTCGCAAGGAGGTAGTCCACCGTACACTCGACCGACATTATCATATTTCCCATAAAATGGAATGTATGAAGCTATGCATGATATAATAATTCCATAGGAATAATAATATAATAAATATCATATGTAAACATTCATTCTATCATTAAAACCCTAAGTGAGAGGTATTAATGGAAAAAATAATTACATCAGTATTTGAGGCGGTAGTCCTCCAAACACATGAACGATGATTTTGTAACCTATTAAATATATGTGGAGATTTTCTTTACATAATTTAATTAAAATAAAATAATATTATTATATTAATTATAATGAGGTTATTATATAATCCGGTTATAAAAATAATTTAATGAGGTTGAAGATGAAATAAATCAATAATTATTATTGAAGAACATTACATCTTCTTTGAGAATCCTCCCCACGTTTACACCTGAAGAATTTGTACCCTGGATTTATATAAAAAATATGGCATCTATTATTACATGATGTAATTTTATAAGTTATTTGTTCAGGTCATGGATGAACCAAAATGTTTTAAAGCTGTGAATAAGAGAGGTGATGAGTTTTCCTTTTATAAGTTAGGTGAGTAGCATACATGTAAGTTTTTGAAATGGAAATGTGTACCCATGTTTTTATCCTAATAAAATCCTCCAAAATAGATTACAATCGAAAAATTATAAATTTAAGGTCTTAATATGTCCAAAATATCAGTTTTCGAAACGTTTTGGGTGATTTATAATCTTTATCCTTTTAGTTAAACCCCCAGGTAAACCAATTTTTACCTTAACTACGGTAATTAATTTTTACTAATTTCACTATTAATTTTCATAATAAATTTGGTGGAACATTTTTAAAATTAATATTAAAATTATTATTAATATTGAAACCATTGTTTTTAATTCAATTCATTGTACTATAAAATTTTATTTTCAAATTAATCCTGAAGACAAGATAAAAAACATGTTTTCAAAAATAAAAGATTCAAAAGATTATAAGTATTTCATATCAATATCAATATGTAATTCATTAAAATGACCTAAATTGGATTAATAGTTATATAATTGAACTAATTTTTTAAAAAACCATATAAATATATAATATATATTTATGAATTGTTTAAATGAAAAAATGAATTTTTCAATTAAAATCCACTATTTTTTAGTATTCATCATAAAAATAATATTTTTAAAAAATTCAAAAAAATCACCATAATATAATTTTGAAAATATGATTTAAAAATTAATTTTATTTTTTAAAATAAATTTTATTTAAATAAAAAAAAAATTAAAATAAAACCCACAAGTGCACCGAAAAAGTGGGTTTCGAAGAAATGTATTTTTCATGAACTAGATGATTCAATATTAACTCTATGTATAATAACAATAATTATATTAATTTCTATTTAAATATTTTGAAGTATTTTTTACAAATTTAATATACAAAATTTCTCATTCTGTATTATTTTTAGTAATTATAATAGAGAAACATTATGGACTTTAAAAAGAGTATTCCTGAAACTTATTTTTTTAAACCCAAAAATAAATTTATACTAAAATTAAATATACAATTGATAATAACGTAATTGAGTTGGTTAAATAAAAAACTACTTTTTTTCCTTTAAAAAAATTGGTTATTTAACTTTCATAATTTATTTAAATGAAATGATAGTTTCATACAATTTTGTATTCTTACACTATTTACTGAACAATTAATATTTTGAAAAAAATCCAAAAATGCCACCATAATTTATTTAAAAATTATGATTTAAAAATGATATTAACTTTATCAAATAAATATTCTAAATTAAATATAATATTATCTCATAGAAAATTATAAAATTAATTTTTAAATAAAACATATTTTTTGTTAATATATTCACTATTAAAAATTGATTTATTATTTACTAAGAATTTATCAATTTATATTGAGTAAGAAATTTATTTGTATATTTCATAAGGTATTTAACATTATTTATACTTTCTTATTTAATTTCAAGGTTATAAATATGATATTTAAAATAATATTATTTCATGGTTTAATAAAAATTAGTGTCGCGTGTCATGAACGCTAACAAATAAACTTTTGGTTTCATGAAACACAATCTAAACTAGGTGTGGTGTATAATGAATGATATTTAAAAATTAAAAATAATTAGATGAAATGTATTTTAAAAAGTATTGGTATGTTACATTCTACCCCACTTAAAATAATTTTCAGCCTCGAAATTTTTCCCAATCATCAAAGGTTTAACATTGTAAAATTCCGTCATTGAAACCCACAATATAAAAATAAATATTAAAATTTACTTTAAAATGGAAAGTTAAAAAAATGTAACCTAAAATAACTCATAACTCAGTTTCCACATAGGAAAATGTAGGTGGGATGTGATGAATTGGTAATGGAAGAAAATAATAAATAATTATAGAGAGTGACAGTGATCATTGATCATAAAAAAGTGGGTGATCTAAAAAGGTTAATGACCACAAAACCATAAACCATAGAGGTTTGAAAACGTTAATTGATATCATCAACAATGATGATAATAACACTACATTTTATATTCATATCCTTTTCATAAAGTTGATGAATTTTCATGAGAAGATATACATACCATATTTAATTCCATTTCATAATCACAGTCTCACCATTTGGTTGTGCCTTGATCTATTTCCACTTATTCTCTTACTCAATGTAATAATGGATGATTTTTTTATTGATACACTAATATTCATAAGATCCATTAATAAAATGATAATTCATTCTGTTTATCTTCATTTATGATCACAATAAAATGGTTAGCATAGGTTATCCAATATACACAAATATTCATATGGTGAAGTAATAAATTAGTCACTAAAACCTCATTAAAAGTTTAAATTAAACCATTCCATAAATGTTCGTCCTTATAAGCCATCCAAAATTCAAAATTTGTAAAGAAGGACACTACTTGTTTTAAAAATGAATTATCATTAATTCATATATATCAAAAACTGGCTCTTTATTTTCGCATACCAAACAGGTGAATACCTTCATCATGTATTCTCTTGAAAAAAGTAATAACATGATCTACCATAAAAATATATTGGAATCATGAATTCTTATTTATTTATTACATAAAAAACACTTTATTGGACATATTCCTTAAATCCAAAATTTTGTAAACTCAATCAAAGATAGTATAAAAAATGTTTTCAGAAATAATTTATCATTTCCAAGGTAATACATACTATCTAATATACATTGTCCATATAAATCATCTCTTTATCCATTTATCCTTATTTAAATATCTGGAACATATTAAGGGTTATTTTTCCCATAATCATGTTATTTCAATGAATATCAACATTCCATTAAATCACTATTCTAGGACATCAGCATCTTTTTATATATTCTTTCAAATTATTAATGAAAATATTATTCTGATCAATCCTTATATATTGAATAATTCTTAAATCCCAATACATAATAACATAAGTTATCCACATTCCATCTAAAACCATTCATTAGTACAAAAATAGATTTTTACATCACTTTTTGTATAATTTTAACATTTTTTCTTGAGGCAAAATATTTGAAGGAGACATTGTAAATATATTTTTAAACATTGGTTATTAAAACCATCCTTAATTGTTTTTATGATTTTTGACATCGATTTTTTAAAAACTAACATGAAATTACATCTTAACATTGTTTTCTAGAAAGTGACGTTAAAAGACCTATTTTCCACATAGGTTTTCTAAAAAATGACATGAAATATCCTCTTTCACATCTTTTATTTAAAAACTGATGTAAAAAATATTTTTCTTCAAAAAGTAATATTAGAGTTATTACGACACTACCCAAAGTTAATTTGGATAGTCAACCAGAACAAATATTTTTCGACATGATAATAAAATATTATTCACCTATTGATTTGAAATAAATAATGATAATTCTATGATATAATGATAAAAATAAAAAACATATTTATTAAAATTTTTATTACTCCGTATATGTAAAAACATAAGATTGATAAACAAAAATATATCAAAGAAACCATATGAAATATATGAAAAAACAGAAATTGTTGACATAATATTCAAGGATGTTGAAATCTTACTAGATATAATTTCATTCTAAAAAAAGAACTCATTAGGAAACTATAGCTTCACATTAGATATAATTTTAGAATATGAATGATTATTTTTTGTTTTAATATTATTTGAGAAATGATTCTTCATTATAATATAAAATGTTCACTAACCATATATCAATAAAAAAATCCTAAAAAATTAAATCACGAAAAAAAATTACAAATTCCATGATGATATCCATAAAATAATAATCCTTGGATTGGTGATGGCGATAAAACATGTCGAGTCATTGGAATTATGATGAATTAAATACTTTTTCCAAAAACTAAAATATATGGACCCTGAAAACATATAAATTTAATGGTAAAAGAAAACATGGTATTATAAATTTTAGGCTGTTATTTAAAATTCTGATGTCGCTCAGTACAAAAATTGGAATTATGAGTTGATGGGATATTAAATTTTAACATTAACATAAATGTTATGAAAAAAATTAAGAAAATATAGTTTTTATTGTTGGTTATATTAAAACGACATTGAAATTTTCATTTTTTACATAGATTTTATCTTAACTGACATGAAAAAACTAGCTTTTAACGTCGTTTTTTTCAGTAGAAATGTTAAAAGTAATGTTTCATGTTTGTCAGTTAAAAAAATAAAATTAACATTTTTTTTAATTTTATTTAATTTTTTATGATTGAATTTTATTATCCTTAGAGTTAAAATAGATTTACGGATCAAAAGTAATGGACATCGGATGTTAGACTTCTCTAAGACTTGGTTTAGAGATTTTCAACTTCTGATGTCCATAACTTTTGTCCGTATGTCCTTTTTAGATCCACAAAAATGTTTAAAGTCATATATGAGGAATTATAACATTGGATTTTGAAGAACTGATGCTAAAAGTCACTTTTTACCAAGATTTTTTAAACAATATATGTTAGTAATTCCCAAAATGTTGTAGTGAATTTTTCATGCTTCTATTTTATTGGTCCAAGAGCTCAAATGTAGTAGCAGATCAAAAGTTATTCCCTTCAAAATATGGACTTTTCTAAGTCTTTGCTTAGCAATTTTCATCATTCGACATCCACATCTTTTGATCTGCAAGTCCATTTTGTCACTAAGACTAGTCAAAATAACTAATTATAAATTAAATAAAAACATTTTATCATTATTAACATTTTTACTAAAAAATGATGTGAAAAGTACCTTTTAATGTCAGTTCCTAAAAAAAATTACATTCAAAGCCACCAACAATATTTTAACATCAGGTTTCCAAAAACTAATTTTAAATGTATGATTTTAACATCAGTTACTCAATAAAAATGTAAACAATCATTCCTTGAGTAATTTAACCATTTATTTTTATGTAATTTCTATTCAAAGAGGGATTTTAACATCTTTTACTAAATAATATATGTTAAAATCAATCAAGGAGGACTTTTAACATTGGTTTGGAAGAACTGACATTAAAATAGTGACCCTAAAAAACATTTTTCTACCATTTGTTTACTAGGCTTCTTCATACTATTTTTTAATACCCCCTTACATTCAAATGTCATTCATAGTCTCTTCATCTCCAATAAAAGGACCATTAATTGTAAATCCTTGTTGATTCTGTTCACGAGCTTTCCCATTTGGACTTTGATTAATATAATGGTCATACTTTCTATATTTGAATCATTCAACCATCAATTGTGTCTCAGGGAGACCATTATTATCATACATTTTATTAACCAAATATTTCATATTTCCATTATAATTAATTTATTTTTTTTCTTATTCTCCACACCCAAAACATCTCCTTATCCCTCTAAAAAATTACCTTGGGTTCTTTATGCCACATTCTAAACATATATTATATTGATTCTTCTTTCCCCTAAGGAATTTATTACCTAAAATCTCATCAAAATCAATAATTATCTTATTTAGGGATTCTAAGTGTTTGTTATAGTGCATGTTTGTAATAATATATTGTGATAAACGATTAGCTATAATCACAATATCCTTTATTCCATTCATTATCTCATTTAGCTGGTCATCAGAAAATTGTTTGTCACATTTAATGTACATGTTGTTATTTCTAGTTACCACCACCATCTAAAACAAAAATCATAGTTTAAGAAAAACTATTCATATTGGCAGGTCGTATAGTATAAAAAATAATACATAGGATGTATAAATAAAGACACTTTATTTTAAATATATGGAACTTTATGATTAACCAAGGTCATACATGATCCTCTTCTATTAAGATCCTTCATGATGGTTCATAATGAGTTAATGAATTTCCAATGAATATCCCAAGGTAGTATCGAACTATTTCTGCAACAAGGCCCATTTGCATGCACCCGATGATGATCGAGTCCCACTCAATGAACCCTTTTTGAGTTATTTTCCCTAGGTACTTATGTACCATATCCAAATATACTTATAGTATACATAAAGTGATTTAATTTCTTAAAAACCACATTATATATCCTTTTAATAAATCTAGGACATTTTCTATACATTGACTTGTCCTTATAATTATCCTTAGATATACCCCTATAAAAATCCTTAGAAATAACTCTATGGATCACACTAATGTTTTATTATCTTAATTTCCAAAGGTTATCAAAAAAAATTCCTATGATACCTACTATTGTGAATTGTGATTTTCATATATATATATATATATATTACATATTTTTACAAGAATATTCAATACATTGCCCAAACACATTCCTGAGGAATATAATAGTTTAGTGTATCTTGAAACCTAGAGACAGAAACAAATAGTTCATATGTAAACTATATCATCACCCACTACATTCTTTGTAACTACCACCCTTCTTAGAAATATCATAAATAATAAATTTCTTCATAATCTAGGGAAAGTAATGTAACAGCCCGAGATTTTATGAAAAATATTCTTTTTTTTATTTCACTAATGTCTTGTGGTGTACTCTACACCAAAAGGAGCTTGCACAACACGCATCCTTGACTTGCCTTACATTACACGCAATCGCAACCTTCCTCGATAGCGTGTGGTACGTAATCCTGAGTTTCACGAAACAATGATATTCTATTAAAATATTATTAAAACTAGCTGTTATGAATAGTAATAACCACTTTTTAAATTTTAGAAATTTTAACTCTCAAAATGGACTTCATTTTTGGATTCGGAGTATCGAATTTAGCCTAAGGTGAAATTTTGGTACTTTTCGGATAACTTTCATATTCTGATTATAATTAAAAACAAATTTTTTAATCGAAATAATTAATAGTGATAAATCATTAATTTGAGTGGTTTTAAAGTATATTTAGAATATATTTTTACAATTTAATACAATGTTGGTCATTGGATGTAACTTCACATTTAAACTAGACATAAACAAGTGTCAATCTTTTGATAGATTTTGTTTCTTAAAAACACGCTATTTGTTTTAACATCGGGATTTAATTATAAAATTAATTAATGCAACTTATATGTTGGGTATTTTGTAAAATATAAATCATTTTTGAATTCGGAATATCAATTATATCTTAGGGTGAAATTTTGGCATTTTTCTGAAAAACATCAATTTTTGATGAATAGTGAAACCACTAAGTGGTAGGTTAAAAACTGAATTTTGCATAAAACTTAATTTTACCGCTTATGTGAATGGAATTTCGAAAATCCGAGAGACACTGTTAATATCAAGGACTAAAATGTGGTTCAATGAGATGAAAATAATTTTTGGTGAATAGTAACTTTTTACTTTTTTTTACCGCGGTTAATAGTAAATAGGGTAACTAAGGGTAAATATGATATTAATATTACCCTAACACATGTCCTAATTCTATTGGACAAGTGTAATTCGACCAAAAACAAACTTAGGAATAAAATATGACCATTTAGGCCCACTTGGATTAGATTAGGACATTTATTATTAATTTATTTAAAGAAGGGTTAAAATAGTTAAAATCAAAGTTTAATAAGTAAATAATTTTTAATATGGGGTTATACATAAGCTAAATTCGATTGTAAATATTCATTAGAAAGATAAAAAGATTTCCAACATGATGGTATTTTATTTGTAATTTTTAGACATCAAATAATGTAATTTATTTATGACACAATGATGATGCAGTAATTATCTTATTAATGAAATATTGACATAATTGATGTTATAAACACCGAAATAAATGTAATTTGAGGTTTTTTATGAATTCCACTAATTTTCTAGGTTACTATGATATATTAATGTTTCTTTAATCAACTTGGTTCGAACATATAATTCTGTTATGACTTTCAAAAAAATCATATATCAAATAGTGTCAAAATTGACACAAAATAGTTTTTACATCAAATATTATATTATTAATTGTTATTTTATTCCAAAAAATATAAGGTTCGGCAAAATGACTTAGATAAGGATATATATATTAATAATAAACAATTTGGGGTTCTTTTGGCATGTTATAGTAAGTTTATTAACCATATAGTGAAAGAAAACAAAAAGACACGGTAAAAGTTAAATTATTTAACTTAGAGTTAAATCTAATTGATAAGGTTGAAAATAATATCCAAACATGTCTAAATTTGATTGGTTGATGATATTACAACCCTATCTCATCTAATATTCGAATATGAGTCATTTTTGGAGGTTTTTAAGTGGGGTTAGATTTATTATAAATTAATATTTTTAAGAATTCCTAAGGTGCCCCTCTCCTCCCTTATAAAAGGACACCTCCTCCCCCTCCTCCTCACACCAATTTGAGCACTCAAGCTCGGCCAACCCCTGCCAAAATCCCTTCTACACTTCCCTAGCAACATCCTAGAGGTTCTGGTCTTCCTCAAAGACCAATTCTAGTGCCCTAAGAGGAGGTCTCAAAGAGGCACTTCAAAGAAGAGGTAATTACCGTTACCAATTCTTTCATCTTTATTTCTTCTTCCACTTCTTCTTCTTAGGTTGTTTCATTATGAAGTAATAAAATCAGTATCACTCATATACTGATATGTTATTATAAGTATGAAACAACCCTATTTCACCATCTATCCATCCTACGGAAAAAGAAATCACCGCGCGTGCGTACGTACGGAATACCGTCTCCACGCCGTGGTGTAATCTATTTTCCACCACCACCTTACATGGATGGGTATAATGGTGTAAAGAATAACTATACATAGTTATTACAACATCATATTGATTCTGATATATTGTATAATGCACCCCAATTCAATTCAATATTTATAGAAATGATATCATCGCTCGTGCGTACGTACGGAATACCGTCTCCACGACGCGATGAGATTCATTCTCCATGTTAACCATTTAAGAATGATTATAATGTATATATAAGAAATAATAATGAAATATATGACATTATAAAGCTAATGGATTTATATATATATATACATATGTATGTCATCTACTTACTTCCATTTCAAGACAATAAGGAAAGGAAAACAGCGTTCATTCGTACGTACGGACTACCGTCTCCATGAACGGTGTTTTTCATTTTATTTATCTACCTATTATATATATATATATACTGAATATATATGATATATAAATCATATTTTATATTCTGGAAGTAAGTAAATCATGATATAAGTAATAATGATGTCCAGAACAACAAGTCAAAACACCTACGATAAATGAAACGATTTTACCCAAAACGCTTCTTTAACATGGAATTTACAAAAGAACGGGTAATATAATGTAATAAGTGAACCATATATGATATCATAACAATGAATATGATTCTGTAATAATTCAATAACATGATTTAAATCATTATACAGGAGGTTCGGACACTTACAAAGCAAGTCGGACCTAAGGTAAGGGAAATATCACAATCTCATTTTTATCCGAGATTGTTTATTCGTAAGTATTTACTGGGGTGTATTTTATCATCCACATCCATGTTTCATCAAAATGTAATTTTATTTCCATCCACCTACAATTGTTTAAATCCATTTTTACCCTTCGTTGAGTTTTAGTAATATGTATGAAAGGAATCTTTTGTCGTACGAGGTACTTTTTGACTTTTCCGACAAAAGTACGAAGAATGTTTTTTTTAACTTATACGGCATGAATGGATTTTTAAAACATTATTTCCAAGAAGCTTCCTTTACATGTTTTCAAGTTTATTTTTAATCAACTTCTTTAGTTTAAAATTGTATGACATGTTAAGAAAGGAAAATTGTTTTTGAAGTACAAAGGATATTTTCTCAAGAATGAAGTTCAAGTATTTTATCAAAATTATTTTCCATCTAAGATAATAAAAGGGTTCTGTTTTTATCCCGATTATTACATGGATTTGATTATGTTGTGATGGAAACATTTTTATGAATTCCTTTATCTTATATGAATTTTTTTATGTTGTCATGTTGTTTAAGAATCCCATTTTTATTACATGGGTTTTGCGATGAAGTATGATTTATGATTATGTGGCACACATAAGAAAGGATTCATTATAAGATGGGTGGGACCTATATCTCCCTCCAATGCATTGGGTAAAGATTTTATATCTCATGAGATAGACATGGCTGGAACGGAAGGTTATTTCGGTTCAGTGATACAGGACTGAAACGAGGAGTGAACTCGGTTCAGAAAGGGACTTTGTCCACTAAGATAGTCTTGGCAATGAGTCATGACTAACAAGAAATGATTTTCCATGATTATGTGTGCATGCCACAAAGTTTCAAGTTTCATGTTATGATTATGGTGATCTCATTTTCACTTCTATGATTTATCCCATGTTATGATATTATGATCTCTTTGCAGGTTAAGATTTCCAAAAGCTATGTTCTTATGTATATGATGTGATTGATATTTCTTTTGTTTACCCTTACTAAGCATTTGAGCTCACCCTTTTATGTTTTCTTTTCCCCAGGATATAAAGAAAGGTTTTTAGGTAAAAAAAAGGGAAGATCTTTATGGGAGATATTGAAGATCTTTCACCACGATGAGAAGATTATGTTCCGAGTTTCCAAAGACACTAAACTATTACGATCCTTGTGTGTGTGTTTTTGTTATGTACTAAGTATTCCGCAAAAGTAATGTAATGTCCATGTACGATAAGCTTCGGGTCTCTACAGTTGGTATCAGAGGCAAAGGAGGTAGGAATGTATCCGATCCTTGGGAACTCTCACATGTGAGCGTTGGACGAAGCATGGCTCTCCGCCCAAGGGCTTCATGAGGAAATGGCTGCCACTGGGGATGGTGGTGTGTCCCGCCCAGGGTGTGTAGCCGCCCATGGAGTGCCCTGATAGGTATCAATTGTAGTCCACTGGAAGTAATTCTAGACCGCTACAGTTGGTATCAGAGGAAAGGTTTAGTCAACCTTTGGAAACTAGGATGCGAAAATGTTAGTGAGATCCCTAGAGATATTTCTATGGTATGTCTAGGGATGTCTCTAAGGTTAAGTATACGTATAGGTTATAGTCCTAGAATTGCACTAACGATCTTAGAATTTAACCTAAGATGTTAGATATTGAGGGTACTACCCCTTTATTATGTTGTTTTCCCTAGCATTATTTTTGCCTCTCACACTATTCTTTTGGGGTTTTAGACGATGGCTGGAACCCGAAGGAACCGTGTTGATCAATGCAACGGACAATGCAATGATTGTCCCCCTGAGCAACCAAACGATATGGGATCTGGAATGCAAAATCTTGTAGCCATGCTCACACAACTTTCTCAAGCTATGAATCATGCAGGACTTCCAAACGAGCAAAGGAAGGAGCAACATTCCGTTGAATCCTTCATGAGGCAGCGTCCGCCTTCTTTCAGTGGGTCTACTGATCCATTAGTTGCTGAACAATGGATTAGTACTGCTGAAAAGATATTTTCAGTTCTTCAATGTTCTGAACATGATAAAGTCATCTTAGCAGTATATCGTTTGGAAGGTGAAGCTGATCAATGGTGGAATCTTATCAAGAATACGAGGCCAAGAGATGAAATTGAGTCCATGGAATGGGACGAGTTCAAGAACTTGTTTTTCAGTAAGTACTTCCCTCGTATTCTTCGAACGAAGATGGAAAAGGAGTTTCTTGAGCTGAAACAGAAGGATGATGAATCTGTTGGTATATACGAAGCGAATTTTACAAGACTTGCAAGGTATGCATCTGGCATTATCATCCAACCTGAAAGTAAAGTTGATCGATTTTTCAGTGGCTTAAAACCAAGTCTTCAAAGGGCATTAGCTATAAGAGACTTCAGTAGCTATGAAGAAATTGTGCGTTGTGCTATCAAGGTAGAAATGGAAGTTGGTGTTACATATCCATCTCATGGTTTTGACAAGAAACGAAAGATTGAGTTCAAGGAGAAATCTCAGAATAATGGTGAAAAGAAGATGAATGTTTCCTTATGCACAAAGTGTGGAAAGAAGCATGGTGGAGATTGTCTTAAAGGGACTAGAAAATGTTTTAAGTGTGGAAAAGAAGGTCATCGAGCAGCTGAGTGTCGAAGTAAGAGAAAAAGGGTTTCTAATGATGTGAATAAAGCAAACACTGCAGAGAACACACCACCAACACTTCAATGCTTCAAGTGCAAGGAAATGGGGCATTATGCTAATAATTGCCCTAATCCAGGGGTTAGTGATGATCAACATGAGCAACCACTGAAGGCAAAGGACAAAGGGAAATCACATGCGATCACTATTGGAAATGTTGAATATGATAACGATGTGGTGGAATGATTAAGTGTTTATGTAATGGGATTCCAAAATAATGTTGTATCATGGAGTATTGGAATATTTATGTATTGGTTTAATGTGGTATTCAAAGTGATTGAGATATTTTTGGAAATAAGATGATATGCGCATAATGAAGGGAAAATAAGAAAATGAAATGTTTAACAGTATTCATGAGCTCATGATTGATATAAGGACTAAGTGATATCATGGTTTGAGTATATAGAATTTTGAGGATTTTGGTATGTGGAAAGTGTTAACTTTAAACTGCATTCATGTTTTCACTAAGGTATTCAAGAGAATACATGATTAAGGACATTGAATGTTTAGAATGTGACCAACAAGACATATCTTATGGGGATCGACGATGCTGTTAAATCTCTGGTAATCGTTTTCACTATGTTATGAGAGTGGACTACAGTATTATGTATAAGCCTAAAGATTAGACTAGATTATGTTGGACATAAGTTAGTATTGTTTAAGGATAGAAATTTTTTTTCGATATTATTGATGGGATGTTATAGTAATATAGTTTTGGAAAAAGGACAACCTGCAGGACGGGCGACAGCCCATCGCTTCGGACAAGGCTGTAGGAATCGAACCCACAACCGAAGTGCGACTGGCCTTTATCGCCTACCACTGACCTATAGGAAGTCCCTGTTTAGTAGAAACTAGTCTTATTATATTAAGCAGTATGATATATGAAGTATAAGCCCATTTTAGGAACCATATATGATTAATCTCACTATAGATCGACTTATGTATATAATTTTTGCTAACCTTTTGTTTGAGACAGATGGAATGACCCGTCATTCTATCACATTATCTGCTAACACTTCACGAATAACAAATTCAACTTCATTTATTTAAGAGATGAAGTGGAAATTGTTCAAGGCCCGAACAACAGTGAGATTGTACCAAAATAAAGTAAGTATTTATTCTAATTCAAATTTTCAACTTTAGGGAAATGATCTTGAAAACCAAAAATGTTGTCCTAGTGATCTTATACCTGAGGAATCAGATGATACCTTATATCATCACAAATTTATGGATTTGTGATTTTTGGCTTTTCCATAGCCATGTTCTCTACCACTCTCCATCAGAACATGATGGTTAGATTTCTCTTCCATATCCATATTTTCACCTATGTGGAAACCCAGTGATTAGTTTATTTGGGTAATCGTTACATTTCATACTTTAGTTTTTAAAGCCAAGTTTTGGTATTCCCTTTTACGATGTGGGTTTCTATTAAAGAAACTTTCGAATAGTAAACCATTTATAACCCCGACGAATTTCGAGGGCGAAATTCATTTTAAGGGGGGTAGAATGTAACAGCCCGAGATTTTATGAAAAATATTCTTTTTTTTATTTCACTAATGTCTTGTGTTGTACGCTACACCAAAAGGAGCTTGCACAACACGCATCCTTGACTTGCCTTACATTACACGCAATCGCAACCTTCCTCGATAGCGTGTGGTACGTAATCCTGAGTTTCACGAAACAATGATATGCTATTAAAATATTAGTAAAACTAGCCGTTATGAATAGTAATAACCACTTTTTAAATTTTAGAAATTTTAACTCTCAAAATGGACTTCATTTTTGGATTCGGAGTATCGAATTTAGCCTAAGGTGAAATTTTGGTACTTTTCGGATAACTTTCATATTCTGATTATAATTAAAAACAACTTTTTTAATCGAAATAATAAATAGTGATAAATCATTAATTTGAGTGGTTTTACAGTATATTTAGAATATATTTTTACAATTTAATACAATGTTGGTCATTGGATGTAACTTCACATTTAAACTAGACATAAACAAGTGTCAATCTTTTGATAGATTTTGTTTCTTAAAAACACGCTATTTGTTTTAACAGCGGGATTTAATTATAAAATTAATTAATGCAACTTATATGTTGGGAATTTTGTAAAATAGAAATCATTTTTGAATTTGGAATATCAATTATAGCTTAGGGTGAAATTTTGGCATTTTTCTGAAAAACTTCAATTTTTGATGAATAGTGAAACCACTAAGTGGTAGGTTAAAAACTGAATTTTGCATAAAACATAATTTTACCGCTTCTGTGAATGGAATTTCGAAAATCCGAGAGACACGGTTAATATCAAGGACTAAAATGTGGTTCAATGAGATGAAAATAATTTTTGGTGAATAGTAACTTTTTACTTTTTTTAACCGCGGTTAATAGTAAATAGGGTAACTAAGGGTAAATATGATATTAATATTACCCTAACACATGTACTAATTCTATTGGACAAGTGTAATTCGACCAAAAACAAACTTAGGAATAAACTATGACCATTTAGGCCCACTTGGATTAGATTAGGACATTTATTATTAATTTATTTAAAGAAGGGTTAAAATAGTTAAAATCAAAGTTTAATAAGTAAATAATTTTTAATATGGGGTTATACATAAGATAAATTAGATTGTAAATATTCATTAGAAATCTAAAAAGATTTCCTATATGATGGTATTTTATTTGTAATTTTTAGACATCAAATAATGTAATTTATTTATGACACAACGATGATGCAGTAATTATCTTATTAATGAAATATTGACATAATTGATGTTATAAACACCAAAATAAATGTAATTTGAGGTTTTTTATGAATTCCACTAATTTTCTAGGTTACTATGATATATTAATGTTGATTTAAACAACTTGTTTCGAACATATAATTCTGTTATGACTTTCAAAAAAATCATATATCAAATAGTGTCAAAATTGACACAAAATAGTTTTTAAATCAAATATTATATTATTAATTGTAATTTTATTCCTAAAAATATAAGGTTCGGCCGAATTACTTAGATAAGGATATATATATTAATAATAAACAATTTGGGGTTCTTTTGGCATGTTATAGTAAGTTTATTAACCATATAGTGAAAGAAAACAAAAAGACACGGTAAAAGTTAAATTATTTAACTTAGAGTTAAATCTAATTGATAAGGTTTAAAATAATATCCAAACATGTCTAAATTTGATTGGTTGATGGGATTACAACCATATCTCATCTAATATTCGAATATGAGTCATTTTTGGAGGTTTTTAAGTGGGGTTAGATTTATTATAAATTAATATTTTTAAGAATTCTTAAGGTGCCCCTCTCCTCCCTTATAAAAGGACACCTCCTCCCCCTCCTCCTCACACCAATTTGAGCACTGAAGCTCGGCCAGCCCCTGCCAAAATCCCTTCTACACTTCCCTAGAAACATCCTAGAGGTTCTGGTCTTCCTCAAAGACCAATTCTAGTGCCCCAAGAGGAGGTCTCAAAGAGGCACTTCAAAGAAGAGGTAATTACCGTTACCAATTCTTTCATCTTTATTTCTTCTTCCACTTCTTCTTCTTAGGTTGTTTAATTATGAAGTAATAAAATCAGTATCACTCATATACTGATATGTTATTATAAGTATGAAACAACCCTATTTCACCATCTATCCATCCTACGGAAAAAGAAATCACCGCGCGTGCGTACGTACGGAATACCGTCTCCACGCCGTGGTGTAATCTATTTTCCACCACCACCTTACATGGATGGGTATAATGGTGTAAAGAATAACTATACATAGTTATTACAACATCATATTGATTCTGATATATTGTATAATGCACTCCAATTCAATTCAATATTTATAGAAATGATATCATCGCTCGTGCGTACGTACGGAATACCGTCTCCACGACGCGATGAGATTCATTCTCCATGTTAACCATTTAAGAATGATTATAATGTATATATAAGAAATAATAATGAAATATATGACATTATAAAGCTACTGTATTTATATATATATATACATATGTATGTCATCTACTTACTTCCATTTCAAGACAATAAGGAAAGGAAAACAGCGTTCATGCGTACGTACGGACTACCGTCTCCATGAACGGTGTTTTTCATTTTATTTATCTACCTATTATATATATATATATACTGAATATATATGATATATAAATCATATTTTATATTCTGGAAGTAAGTAAATCATGATATAAGTAATAATGATGTCGAGAACAACAAGTCAAAACACCTACGATAAATGAAACGATTTTACCCAAAACGCTTCTTTAACATGGAATTTACAAAAGAACGGGTAATATAATGTAATAAGTGAACCATATATGATATCATAACAATGAATATGATTCTTTAATAAGTCAATAACATGATTTAAATCATTATACAGGAGGTTCGGACACTTACAAAGCAAGTCGGACCTAAGGTAAGGGAAATATCACAATCTCATTTTTATCCGAGATTGTTTATTCGTAAGTATTTACTGGGGTGTATTTTATCATCCACATCCATGTTTCATCAAAATGTAATTTTATTTCCATCCACCTACAATTGTTTAAATCCATTTTTACCCTTCGTTGAGTTTTAGTAATATGTATGAAAGGAATCTTTTGTCGTACGAGGTACTTTTTGACTTTTCCGAAAAAAGTACGAAGAATGTTTTTTTTAACTTATACGGCATGAATGGATTTTTAAAACATTATTTCCAAGAATCTTCCTTTACATGTTTTCAAGTTTATTTTTAATCAACTTCTTTAGTTTAAAATTGTATGACATGTTAAGAAAGGAAAAGTGTTTTTGAAGTACAAAGGATATTTTCTCAAGAATGAAGTTCAAGTATTTTATCAAAATTATTTTCCATCTAAGATAATAAAAGGGTTCTGTTTTTATCCCGATTATTACATGGATTTGATTATGTTGTGATGGAAACATTTTTATGAATTCCTTTATCTTATATGAATTGTTTTATGATGTCATGTTGTTTAAGAATCCCATTTTTATTACATGGGTTTTGCGATGAAGTATGATTTATGATTATGTGGCACACATAAGAAAGGATTCATTATAAGATGGGTGGGACCTATATCTCCCTCCAATACATTGGGTAAAGATTTTATATCTCATGAGATAGACATGGCTGGAACGGAAGGTTATTTCGGTTCAGTGATACAGGACTGAAACGAAGAGTGAACTCGGTTCAGAAAGGGACTTTGTCCACTAAGATAGTCTTGGCAATGAGTCCTGACTAACAAGAAATGATTTTCCATGATTATGTGTGCATGCCACAAAGTTTCAAGTTTCATGTTATGATTATGGTGATCTCATTTTCACTTCTATGATTTATCCCATGTTATGATATTATAAGCTCTTTTGCAGGTTAAGATTTCCAAAAGCTATGTTCTTATGTATATGATGTGATTGATATTTCTTTTGTTTACCCTTACTGAGCATTTGAGCTCACCCTTTTATGTTTTCTTTTCCCCAGGATATAAAGAAAAGTTTTTAGGTAAAAAAAAGGGAAGATCTTTATGGGAGATATTGAAGATCTTTCACCACGATTAGAAGATTACGTTCCGAGTTTCCAAAGACACTAAACTATTACGATCCTTGTGTGTGTGTTTTTGTTATGTACTAAGTATTCCGCAAAAGTAATGTAATGTCCATGTACGATAAGCTTCGGGTCTCTACAAGTAAATAGAAGGAATGGGGATATTATATTCTCAATAATTATAAAATATGGATATACAAAATCATAAAATGAACATAATGGTATGAGAAAATTAGTATTACATTTAAAAACATGCGCTTAATATTATATATTATAATATAATGTCATGAAAAAAATATTGAATATCCATAAGATAAGAATTATAAGATAATTAAAGAACAAGATCCATGAGATCATAACATTAGCATAAGACATGGATTTTTGGCATACACTTCATAAGAGATAATCATTCCCATATAATCAAGGAACAATAAAAAGGATATCATTGTAGAATGGGTTAACTCCACATACTATAAAATTATTAAAGGTTTACTACCAATACTATGTTAATTAAAAAAATACCCTTAATGAATAGGGTTTATTTGCCATTCTAGTCCTATTTATATCATGAGATATAAATCATTTCCCAATGCATTGAAGGAATATATAGACCCCATGTGTCACATAATGAAAATCATACATATGTGTTCCATAAGATCATAAAACATTCATCGTATCATAACCCATGAAATAAAATAGGATTCATAAATATTTCATCATATCATAACGTAAGGAAAAGAGAATGGTTTCAAAATCATCTCATCATAACATCATAGCATAGGCCATAAAAATAATTGATTTTAATAAAAGTTATATCATGGTCTATCCCATGGAAAATAAATATTTTCTTTGAAAAGTATTTCATCATAAAAATAATCCATTCAAAGAATGAATTAGAATGTTATCCTTGGATCATATCCTCCATAAAGCATAAGTAACCACAAAGGATTTCAATATATATGAGGAAGGGTTTTTTAAACAACATCACTAGGAATATTTCTTTAGGAAAATAACCTTTCATGATAATAACTTTTAAAAACTAAACCATGTAAAATATTCTGGAAAAGAATTATTTTATAGTAAGATTAAAAACATATTAAGGAATCTTAAAAAATATTTAAAAAAATTTTATTGAATAAAACATTTCTCTTTGAAAAAAATGTAAAAGATAAAAAATTTGGAAATCAATATATTTTAAAATATAATTTAAATCTATAATGGAATATTTAAAAATAATTTAAAACATTTCATGAGGAAAATAACTTTTTCACTTTGAAAATAAATTTTTAAAACATAAAAAATTTTGAAAATACTTTTCAGTTTGATATAATTTATTTAAAATATAAAAAGTGTTTCCAAAATAGTTATGATTTTTTAAGAAAAATTCATTTGAATTTTTATAAGGAAATCTCAATATCATTGAGTAGTCATGACAATATGAAATGATGGTCATGTCGTGCATATTAAAAAATGAAATATTCTGTTCACATTTCTGATAAAAAGAAAAATATTAATTATTTTTAAAAAACAAGAATATTAATTTAAAAAAATCAAAAAATTAAAAACCTGGGTAAAAATTCTATTAATAAATAATTTTAGAAAAAAATTTAATTTTTTTTAGAAAACATGGTTTTTAAAAACAAATGGTTTTAAACCAAAAAGAAAAATTTTCTTTAAATTATTATTTGGGAAATCATGATTACAAAAAGAGTGGAAAATTTAATGGAAACATGTATTCTTCTAAAAACCTGAAGAGAATAAAATTCATGAGTTTATTTGAGAGGCATATCATAATATTTTATTATCAATAACATAATCATAAACAATACAAATGAATAATGAGATTATAATATAGAGTTTTTACAACTTATGAAACTATGAATCATTATCCCCATGATAGAATAAAATAAAATAAAACATTAAATATCATAAGGATAAATTAATAAATGATGTTTCTTCTCAAATCGGCTGTATATACACCTCATAAAATAATTTAGGTTCATGACATATCATATTTCTCAAATAGGGAAAATTGAAACAAAAATATCTTACCTTAAATATTGACTTCTGTTATACGGGTTTTAAAATATTTTCTAATAAATATAAGTTTATTATACATATATGATAGAAAAGTTATATATATATATATAATACATATATGGTTTTCCTGTCACCTTTTATTACCCGTTTATTAATAATTCCATGTTAATATTGCGTTTTAGGCAATAATTTATTTTTTTCATATTTGTTTTGAATTTTTAATGGTTAACATACATTGATCATGGTTCCATATTCTCAAAAATTATTATCATTATACAAATTTAACATATAATAAATATATATGTATTTATAATAATCCATAACATTTCTAGATATAAAAAAGAAATACACCATTCATGGAGACAGTAGGTCATATGAACACATAAAAGTCATTTCCATTTTCATTACAGAATAATAGAATGAAAGGTAAGTAGAATATTACCCTTGAAGAATAATTTTTATGTTATATATATATATATCACAAATTTGTATTAAAACCATCCTTATTTCCTTCAATGTAAAGATTTAACGAATCGCATCGCTTCGCGAGGCGGTAATCCGCTATTCACTCGAGCGACAATATTATGTTCCCAAATATGGAAAGCATGGTGGTATGTGTGGTATAATAATTATAGAAGTTTAATTATTTCATAAATATCACATATAAACATTTAATTCATCATTATAACTAGTTGAGATAGGTGGTAATGGAAAAATGAACAACAATCGTTCGTGAGGCGGTAGTTCATTGTACACACGGATAATGATTCAATAACACATTTGATGGAATTAGAGATTGTTTTAAAAAATTAACATAACATAAAAACATATAATTATATTAAATATACTTATTTTATTATATAATAATGGTATAATAACTATTTAAATAGGTGGAGGATGAAATAAGACAAGAAGGCCCATTGAAGAACATTACCTATTCTTTAAGAATCCTCCTTAGGTTTGAATCAACAGCCTTTCTATGTTAATGTTATGTCCAAAAATATTTTATAGGATGATTTAATGTACTTTTTTATATAATTTGGGTAGTACATTTCCAAAACAGAAGGGTTTTGTGGTGTGAATAAGAGAGGATAGTGGATGGCCTTTTATAAATGTGGTGAGTGGCACATTTGTAGTATCTTGAATGAAAAAAGGTGTACCAATGTTTTTATCATACTAAAATGATCCAAAATTTATTATTATGTAGAATTAGACATTATAAGGTCTATATATGTCGATAAAATTATTTTTTACAAGTTTTTGATTATTTTTATCCCTTACTATTTTAGTTTAGCACCCTGTAAACCCATTTTGCCTTAACCGCAATTTATAATTTTACCTATTTACACTATTAATTTGGGTTAAAAAATAAGTTGAACTTGTAACAAAATATAAATTACTTTTATTAAAACTATGGAATCCATATTTTTAAATTCAATTCATAGAATTGGAAATTTAAAATTTAAAATTAATCCCGCAAATGTAATGTGAAAGTGGGTTTTCAACGGGAAAATGTTCAAATGTTTACAAACATATTATATCAAATTTCAATAAGAAATTAAATAAAATGACCTAAATTGTAATAATAGATATATAATTGAACTAATATTTCTTTAAAACCAAATTTAAATTTAATTTAACTTTATTAATATAATAAACGAAAAGGTAGGATTCAATTAAAATCCAGTATTATTCACTATTCATCAAAAGATTAATAATAATAAATTAAAAAAAATCATCCTAATTAAACATTTAAATTATTAATTGAAAATATTATGTTTGAAAATAAAAATTTTAAAATTATTATAACTTATGTCTAAAAAATACCCCTAGACGCGTTGAAAAAGAGGGATTTTAGAAGTGTTTTTTCATGTAGAAGATGATTCCATATTAACATTATGTATAATAACAATCATTGTATGAATATAATATAAAACTATATTGATATATAATCTATATATTTCATTTATAATATTCCTTATTGGGTATTATTTTTATTATTTAAAATCAAGAAACATTTTGCACTTTCAAGCAGTTTTCTAAAAACCCTTTTCTTTAACCAAAAAATAAATTTATACTAATATCCAATACATAATTGATTAAAAATAAATTAATTGGTTTAAAAATAAATAAATAATACTTATGTTACATTAAAACATAATTTCCAATTAAAATTACTTAATTTATTGAAAATAAATGATAGTTTTAAAAAAATTCACTATTCACTGAAAAATACTTATCTTTGCAAAAATACCAAAATATCACCACAAGTTAATTTAGATATGATTATTTAAAAAATTATTTTCGTTTTAGGAATTAAATTTCCTAAAAAACCTATAATATTTTCTCATAAATATTAATAAAAATCATTTTTGAAGAAAACATATTTTTGATAAATATATTTACTTTAATAAAAATTAATTTAGTATTTAATATGAATTTATAAATTTCTATTCAGTACTATATTTTTAGGTATATTTCATAAAGTATTAAATACTATTCATACCTTCCTATTCAATGTATAGGTAATAACAGACATATTTAAAATAATATTTTTTCATGGTTTTCTAAAAATCGGTGTCATGTGTCCCACAGTCTAGTGAACAAACTCATTGTTATGTGTAACACAAGATAAAATCAGTGTTATGAATGACTGTAACTATCTCAAAATTAATATTATTTTAAAAAAAATATTTCATAAAATCTTGGGATGATACATAATATCCCTAAATTTTCCATTAAAAGGGTCTCTTGAATTGGAAAGAAGTGGGAAAATTTTGTAATATTACCAAAGATCACCCATACCGTGTCACTGCCTAATGGGGATCTTGATATGCCCATCAAAAAAATCAACATTGATTCCATCCCATTTCTACTCCATATTGTACAATGGCAATATATGTCCCATCAGTCTATGGTGTTCCACCTTCACCTATTGACTACTAAAACAATGGGTAATGAAAACATATATCTTCCTCTTCACACCAAGTCACCAATAATTGTAGCATAATTCATGGAACATTATTATAAACCCAAGTTGTATAACATAACAAACATTTATGAGACTATCACATTAATACATCTCATAGGTAATTGGGTACCAAAATGTTTCAATGAATGCATAAGATCCCAACCCAATCAACAACCCAAACCTATGGTGGGTCTTCTCTGAAACACAGTCCCACAATAATAGCCCTCAATATCAGAATGTTGGATCATCTACACTCTAATTAGTGGTTAAGAGGTCACTTAAACTGATGAGTGAGAATATTTCTAAATATGGTCCTACTCTTATATATGAATCACAAAAAATATATCCATCAACTTCCATTCAGTGATGGACTCCTTCACTTATTTTGTCTGAGTAATTCTGCTCAGAGCATCTACATCTATCTTGTCTTTCCCAGTGTCATAATGAAGATCAAATTCAAATTAATATATGTAATCAACCGTTATTCACTATTTTACATTCATATTATTTTCCATAAAGATGTATTTTAGGATTTTAGGGTCCTTGTATAAAATAAATATTTCTCCCAAAAAACATTATGTCTGATGTTGTAAGTCATGAAAAAATCAAGATAGCTCAAGATCGTGATTCATGTGATTCCAATCATGAGGTCTCAACTAGAGAGACTTATTTTCCGTGAATCACTCTCCCTATATCAAAACAATTACCATGCAAATTCTTATCAGGTCACAATGTACAGTATAAGTTCTACCCAACTCTCATAGATTCAGGATCAGTGACGAAGTCAGTACTTCTTTTAACTCCTAAAAGGATTATTCGAATGGTTCATACCATATAAATTTCATACCCTTCTTGGTCAATCCCAAAAGTGGGGATTCAAGGAATGATAAATTCTATATAAAACCCATGAATTATCTATATATCCCCAATAAACTCTATATATCAGAGAATTTCTTTGGTTGTTCTAATGAAACTATGGCTCTCATCATCTCTATGTTAATAGATAATCCTACTTCTGAGATAATGTTACAAAGGAAGCGGATTTTATCGATCAAGAATTAAATTTTTTGAGCATGTAATTTAATTTATTCTCTCATAGTGTACTAAATATTATTTCAATGTTTTTGGAATGATATTTTCGAGTATAACAATACACCAAGAGACCATCGATAAAAACCTTGATTAAATATTTTAATTATGGGTGGAAAACTTGATTCATCAGGCCCACAAAACTACCAGTTCATTTTTGTCACCAAATGACATAAAAAATACTCATAGATTCCATATCTACTATGAAATAATCTATGTGGAATATCTGAAGGATTAACTCATACCAGATGGTAACACAACCAAAAATGAATCATCCAGAACAATCGATCTCCTCATAGCTGATTAAAAAGGTCATCTATATGTGGTTGTGTATACTAATTCTAAACAGTAATCTAGTTCAATTTTTGATAATAAACATAAAGCCCAGTATTCTCATCTGTCTACTTGGTGAAAGGAATAGGCAAACCCCATAGTGAATGACTATGTTGTATAAACCCCTTGACTTCTAAATTCTCTAACTCTCACTTGAAAAAAAGTTATATCAATCCTATAAGGAAGAATTCATATTGGTGCAACTAATAGAATTGTTTTAGTAGTAGAATCTACCTCTCTCTCATGACAGGTTCTAGAAAATGTATCTGGGAAAACATCCCTAAAATTATCCACTACAGGAGGGGAATATGTATTTCACCTTCCCTAATCATTAATTTAATGACAAGAATTATGTGTTGTCACTCCAACCATCCCATGATACACAGGTCTGGCTCAACTATCCTGGAAATCGAATTATCCCATGTGGATGTAGTTACCAACCTTAGGTGATATAAAGGTAACCCCTCTAATGTAATTTTTAATTTTTAAATGAGAGGGTACTAGCAAATCTACCCCAAGAATTATGTCATGTCACATCATATTGAGAAAAAAAGTAGTTCAAAAGAAAATATAGTTGCCTATTTCAAGTAATAATTCTTTATAATAGGGTTAAATATCTAACAAAATTGACAATGCAGTATCAAGAGTCATAAATCCATAAAAATACATGTTCTTGACGATAATTAATTTCATAATTTCCATTTATATAAGGAATTTTGAAGAATATTAGTAAAAAAACTCTAAAGTAGAAGCTACTAAAATTGTACCTTGAACTATAGAAGGCCTGACACGTTGTCTCCAGTGGGTCAAAAATACATCATATATAATTCTTGATTAACAAACATTAGATATAAGCTGAATACCATATATAGGTCCTCTATTGTTTACCTGTAAGTCATATATTTTTATCCCACAACTAGAACATACTTCATAACCTAAATGGTCAGTAGTACTCCCATTACCTTCCTAGTGAGGAGTCACTGATCCCGCTGCTGAGGGAATATCTGTTGTGGACAATATTCCACTAATAATAGATGGTAAGGTCTGATAAAACCACTAAAGGTTACCTATCCTATCATATTCTAGATACTCAACATGTTCTCTATCAAACTGAGGCTGGAGGTGAACAGTCTCCAACACTGGTGGAATAATACTTGGATATGGCTACAGACACTTTGACTTCCACTGCTCAAATGAGAACACTCTAGGTGAAGCTTATTGTCTCTAGTCTATGTATTATCTATTCTTAGTGATGCACCACCTAGTACCACACCCTCACCCTCTATATGATTATTCTCATTGATGAGGGCTTGATTCACTATCCCAGGTATAGTAGTAAACCAGAATATGTTCACCTACAATTGGATTTCATACCTAGGTCCATCCAAAAACTACCTAGCTCTGGATAGCTCATCACCTATAATAATTTATTCTAAGCACTAAATAGCTATAAAATGAGTTTAATATTCCATAAAGATCATATTTCTCTGCTATAAGTGTTTAAAGTCTATGGATCGGTCATCCCTCAAAGTCTTAGGATAGAAGTAATTACTGAAGACAAAATGAAAATCTCTCTAGAACATAACCCAATATTGGTTTGCCGACATGATTACCTCCCACTATTTCTTGGTGGATCCATACATTATGTATGTAGTGAGTTTTAATCTCCTCTTAGGATGTGTATAAAAGTTCTTGAATATAGATAACATGGCCTCCATCCATGAGTCAGTAGCCTGGAAATCACCTTACCCAGAAAAGGAAAGAGTGTGCAGCTATTGGAACACTTTAGTATAATCGTAAATATATAGGGTAGGTCATCATGTTCCTTTTATAGACTACAATTTTTTCAAGAATCAATTACAAAACATAGCATCGGTGCCCAAATTAGTAATAACATGAGGTTCCATAGGTGGCGCTATAAGAGGTAATATGGGTGTCTTATAGCCCATCACCTCCAAATCCTGGTCTTCACCACCTCCTTGGAAGAGGTTTCATGTCCATCAGGGTGGAATATCATTATAATTATAATCAAATTCCCTAAAACAATGTTTGATAATAGAAAAGATCATTGAATAATGTATATGACAGATATAAGGACTTCCTAAAAAAGATTCAACACCCCCTCGACATAATCCTAAATCTAGATATAAGTGCCATTGAATATCATAAGGGTCACAAGAGAAACTCCCAAAAAACCACTACTAAGATTGATTTAGGGTCAATTTCTCTATTTTAGGCTAAATTTATTAGTATTTGGATTTTAAATTGAAATCTATAAAGGAAAACACCATTTCAGTTGCAATTGGAATCCACGTTTAGTGAAAAACAATTGACTCAAGATTTGAAATTTGAAATTTATATATATATATATATATATATATAACATGGTTTAGTTAGATGGTTAAATTAGCTACCATTAACATTTTGTAAAGACGAACCTTTATAAGTTATAATTATCATTTCATGTATGTACTAACCATTCCTGTTACATCTTCTCTAAAGATAGAAAAGTACATATAAAATGATATAGTTATATGAATATCTATTCAAACTTTATAGAATTACATTATTTATAAATTATAATTTGAATTCGTGTAATTAAATTCCACTAATGTTTTAATCTGTATAAATCATGCTTTATGGATCAAATATGTAATTATTGGTTAATTAAGATACCACACACATGATATATGGGGAAAAAATATTTTTTCTAAGAAGAAACATTAATAATAAATTTTTTTTTCACTCATCCGATATAATTCTAGTAAATTACAAGTATATAACTCAAGGAATATACAAAATGTTGTAATAAATGTACACAATAAAGTAACCATAGCATGGAACATGGATTATATTTAAAACCTTAGGCTCTTACAATGATGCATGAATATATAATTCCATTTTATACCGAGCCATGTGTGAAAAATGAATCCGTAATAATAATAACAATAATAAGATACACAAATAATGTGCATCAACTATTAGTGAAACTAGTTCAACTATAATATGTACCATCTGAAAAAAAAAATCACATACAAGGTAATTTTTTATTTTTCCATGTATATGGGTTATCTACACCCAAACACAAGCTCAATAAAAAATTCTAACACATTTCTAGTCTCATGTAAACTAAACAAAAATAGTAAGATTAAAGGAGAGGGGCTCAGATACCACATTGTAATGTCTTAGACCTGGTTCACTCATATGTAACATAATTCTATTGGCCACATGGTCTCAAACATGAATCCACATACACTAATGGTTGTTGTATAATAGTAGGGTTATATGATGGTATGCTGGGTAGACTCTACCCCCTTTAATAAAAGTGGGCCATAGTGTTATAATATTTATGTAAATAAGTAGAAGACGTAATAATAGAAATCACAGAAGTACAACATCAAGAAAAAATACACAAATATAAGAAATACATTGTATAATATACAAAATATGACATAATTTTTTATATTATATGAAAAATGATTGATAAGGTGGACACCAAAGAAGTATTAATGTACATAAATATATACATAAATGAAAAAAAAAGACAATAACTATCTCTAATAGTATCACATGTGTAATATCAGACCTCTAATTTCATACCCCGTACTAGTATAGTAAATTAGGTGTCTGAGGTTGGATGATTCCACTTATCCCTACTTTCATCCATGAAGTCTTTCTAAGAACTAATAAGAGGTCGTAACATGTTGAGACATAAACTCAGTAGGTCATCAACAATGATGTCTAGTACTATCCAGTAAGTGAATATATGATGAGAAGAGTGTAGGAAAAATTAATAAAGACATTAAATAAATCTTGTAAAACTCATGTTGGCTTAGGTTCCTCACTAGAAACCCATCTGAAATAAACATATTTAGACTAATTTGGAGGTCTCTAAACACTAATTATTTTATAACTATAACGGGTGTCATTTCCATTAATTATATATAGTCAATATGGAACATCATTCCCCTTGACTGTAAATAAACAATGTGTAACATCGTGTCTATTTATTAGGAATAACCACTATAGAACACCATGTCCATTAATCACAAATAAATATGAATGAACATTTTGTACAATGATTTCAAATATATATTATGGATCTTCATGTCCATTATCACCATTAAATATAACAGACAACATGTCTATAAGCACTAAGTAAAACAATAAGTAACATCACGTCTATAATCGTTGATTATCATAAGTAATGTTTTTTCATGTAAAAAAGGAACGAATAATGTACTCACATCAACAAACAATTATATTAAATTCTAAATAGATACACTTTTTCAATTATTTAATATATTACATCATTTAGTCCATATAATTTATCAGTAATAAGACAGGGGAAAATAAATCTAATACATGCCTCTATATAATTCTATTATCATATTATATAACATTTCACTAGACAAATCCAATCCAAACACACCTCAGTAGTGTTTTGTTCATAAAGGAAACGTATGTAATCATATAATATAATATAAATCACCTAATGTGTACTTTGGGATAAGGTCTTCAACCTCCAATGGGTTATTAGGGTCTCATAACATGCCTCTAATTAAGATTAAATAACTAATTCACGAGATTATCAATTTTATGGGAAACGCTAGAATGTTTTGGCAAGAAACACAATGCTAACATAATATAAACAACCAAATATTCCTGAAAAAATATGACACAACCTTCCGTAGAATGATATTAAACTCCTTATCTGATATCAACATCTAATTAAAGATGAAATTATAGGAAATAAATGAATACATAAATACCTAGAAAATAGGGCATATTATTTTTAATAAATCATGTATTTTATATGGTGAATGATACAATGAAAGGATGCAATGGGAAAGAAAAGCATACTTATGGTTATCCAATGTAATGAATATTGATTGATTCCAACGTCGTATGAAGGAGATGGATCAAATCAGAGAGGAGAACCATGGAAGGTCTCAAATGGTAGGTAGATTGTTTTTTGAGAGGAAAATAAATGACTGTTAAAATTTACATAATACATGGGAAAACATGAACTTCACCCATATTTTAAGGGTCACATGGTTGGGCAGACCACACACCAACTGCATGCCACCACATTCCATATAGCACACCCACTTATAAGGTTAAGATAATAGGTAGAAAAATTTGTTCTAACAATGTGTTTTATCTCTACAATAGGTATGAACTATTTCGCATGGTATTTTTGCCTACCTTGCCCTTTTTTTTAATCGTGGCCCTTCTTTAGATGGTCATATGGTTGAGCCACATGATAAATATTAACTCTATGCCCCTACTCATTTAACTAAAAAAAGATATTTGGACACCAAACAAGTCTCAAACACTATTAAACACATTTTTATCTCTTAGGAACATTTATAGAGATAAAATGAAAGGTTTAAATTGAAATTGAATATATCCATACATTCATGAAAAACTGGTATGTTATAATCCCCCATCATCAATTGTTAACATAGATTCTACTAATATATGAATTGAATCATGAAATAACAATATGTGATGGTTTAATATGATATAATGGAAGGAGTAATTATTTTTAAATGTGAAAGAGGCTTGAAAACCCTTACCTTGATCAATGAGGAACCCCCTTTGGATTGAACTTCAGGCCTTCAGAGAAGAGAATCTTGATCACTCCAAATGCTTTGGGACATGGTATTGGAAACATTAAAAGGGATTTGGGTGGAGTTTTAAGGAAAAATAGAGCTTATATGTGTCTTATCAATGGTTATAGTAACCCCTTTTATAAGAAAAAATTGATGGTGTTTCTGCAAATATTAAATATTTAATGGTTAAAATGTGATTTCAAAAATTCTAAGTGACATGTACTTGAACCATTCATGATAAGATCAAAAAAAATTTATCTAACTATATTAATATATCCTTTATATAGTCTTATAATTATTTAAAAATAATTTAGAGAATTAAATATATTTGAAAGTCATTTTTCGGGTTATCCATTGATTTTATCCTTAATAAAACATTTTAATTAGAATATAAAAACTTCTACCACAAATTATGTATTATAATTATCCATGAAATTATTGGAAAATAATAATTAACATAAAATATATTACTTTTAATTTTTTAAAAATAATTATCATTATTTATAGACTATATACACAATAATTTTGTAATCATTAAAGGAAATTATACAGTCATCAAAAAACAAAAATAAATTACTATCATAAAAATATTTTATTCATCATAAAAATATATATTTGTAACCATTGATTGAATATTTTTATCCCTATAAAAATATTATAGATATTAAAATAGATTTACATTTAGTAATTATTCTTTACTTATAGTAATAAAAGGGTCGTTACAAAAGGAAAATGATACAAACTCACCATAATTATGAAGATATGATGAGGCTAGTTTGTAGTTACTAATATAATGAAAAAAAATATTTCGGACAGATTTTGAGACATTATACCATAGATATAATCCCATTCTACACATTTTGACCTTTATCATGATGAAAAAAGTTTATTATAGATTTAATTTATTATGAATAAAATTTAAATTATGTTATTACTAAATATGATCATGCTGATTATAAATATGGAATAATGTTTTTATTTTTATTTTGGGATGTAAAGCCCTATTTTAGAACATCAAAAGTTCATAACATTATAAATTTTCTCACTAGAATTTAGGTTAGTGGTAGATGGTTGGACTTGGGGTGAAGGCGGTGGTGGTTCCCCTCCTTAGTGGCAAAAAGGTAATTGTAATTTTTTTCTTATGATCATATCAAATGGTGTCCATAATATTATAAACATGTCTAGAAGTAATTGGAATTTTTTTTCTTATTGACATTCCCTATGAAGAAACCTCGATAAATATGGGAATGCAATGTGACTAGAGAAACATACTATGATTCATATAAAATGATGTGGATATTAATTTGAATAGTAATATGATGCATTCATAACGTACGAGAGGAATAAAAAGTTCATCAGAGTTTTATAGAGCATTAATAATTTTGTAATGATTCTTTTAGATGGTTTTTTCAATTTATTTTAATATTTTTATTATTTTAAAACAATACAGTTGTAATGATTTCTTACATGTATGTAGGATAAATAATTTGAATAAAATTAATCATATATGTTCATTTAAAAGTTTATATACTTTTTATTCCTATATTACCATAGTTTGAATTTAAATTTCATTATATATTTTTGTTGAGATGTGTGAGAGGTCAACCTTATGTGGTATGTAGGGTGTGATGAATTCAATATTTTTATATCCATAATATGGGGGTAATGTTTTAGAGGATTGGTTATTCTACACAACTTATTTATAAAGTAAATTTCAAAATACTCATAAAATAATGTCTTATTGGTTTTATTGATAAAGTAATAATTCATACTTTCAAAGGTTCTTCCCCAATAATTTGTAGTTGATGAATGTTAAAAACATCGGTATCACAATATGTTGGGAATAAAATGAATTAAATGTATAGATAAATAAATTTTATGGAAATGATTTTGGATTCTGGAGAATGTATATTAAAGATAAATTGGTTCCAAAAGTTTTTTAAGATCAATTTTTCAGTTTCAATACAATGCTGATATAGAAGGATGTATGGAAATGGTTTCATAGGAAGTATTTGGAACTGTTAAGGATGCCTCTGGAATGAAATTTTTTCTTTGAAAATTTATGAGTAGAATAAAAACGTTTGTTAGAAAGGATTTGAAAAATATATATTAATAACAGACAACCCTTAACAACATTTTTATGTATCAATGGTTGTTCAAATTAAAGTTTCAATAAGGAAAACCACTGGTAGATGATGTGAATTATTTTTATATGTTCCATAAGAAATGTTAATTAGAAAACTTAACATTTTCTAATGATGTGTTCATTTTTATATTATTATCATCATTACCAGACCGCTAGTAATCAATGATTACTATAATTAGTAACTCCAATGGAAAAAATATATGCTTTTTGATGATATGAGGAATTTTTTTATTTAATAAATAACTTATTTGAAGGGAAGTTAATGTAAAAGCTGGTAGTGATCATAGTACTGAAGTAAGGGGATGGTCACTCCATTAAAAATTTAAAAAGAATGAAATAGAAGAAAGTTCCTATGAATGATGTTGGATTAATTCAGTTGGTCCTAGTCCTATATGATGGAAATTTAGAAGTAAAGTATATATCAAGAAGTAATGTAAGAGTCATAAGTAAACACCATAAATGCAAAATAATGGGTAGTTTAAATTTCAGTAACATTGTAGAAGAAATAAAATGTTACATATAGAGTGTGAAAACCCTAGTAGATGATTTGGTGATTACATCTGAAAAATTATATCACTCATCTAGTGATAAAAAGTTAAAAGGTAATTATTTTTCTTTAATATTATAGAAACTATATCTAGTTGATAGTGAATCGGTGGTTGTTTTTGGAATGGGAGATGTTAATATTCAATAGAATAATAGAGTATTCTTTATGTTAATGTATGTTCATTAAATTCGTAGGATATAAAGGAATCTAATTTCTAATTGGAAACATGACTAATTAGGATATATGAATAGATATTACAACCTATTATGGGTTCTTACCTAAGGATCAAGGGTGGTTTCATGAGGAGTTAATGATGGGACTCTTTACATGAAAATAATTTTATAAGGAGGTATAAATTTCAAAACTATAACTTTTGATGATCAAAAAATAAGGACCTAAAAATTAAGTCACATTAGTGAGAATAATGTAAAAGTTATAAAGGATAAGTTAATAATAAATCTTTATCACATTGAAATTGAAAATTATGAAATTTTTGTTCTTGGAGAGCAGAAAAGTAAGCCCTTCAACTTATATAATCAAAAGACCCATGATTGGAAGTTGGAGCTTGTACTCTGAGATGTTTGTGGACATGATCTAGTTCAATATTATGGTGGTTTCATTTATTCATCAATTTAATTGATGTGTTTATAATGAATGTATGGATTTACTTATTAATGAATAATTATATTGTATTTTAGATGTTTACTCCATGAAAACCATTGGTAGAAAGGGAATGTGTCCAAAAATTAAAATTCATTCAATCAAATAATGGTGGTGAGTACACCAATTGAAACTTTTGTAAATATTTAAAAATATAGGGAATGATTGATTAGAAGATGTTTTATATAACTCCAGAATAAAATATAGTGTCTAAATTAATGAATCATACTTTACTAAAGAGATCTAGAAGTATGAGGATTCACACGAGAATGTATAAGGGAATTTGGGAAGAGGAAATCAACATAGTAGCACATCTCATCAATATAAGTTCCCAATAAATAGTTGTATAGGATCATCTAGAGGATCCATGGGATAGAAATGACTAGATTATCAATCATCTTAATGTTTTCAATAGTTTATCATATGTACATTTAAATTAAAAGGACATGGTAATCTTTTTAATAAAAATGAAAAAATATATTCATTCGTTCATTATAGAGATGAACATTTTAGATATTGATTATGGGATAGTGATAAATAACAAATAATTAGTATTATTGATGATTTAATCAATAAAATGGTTTTATGGAAGGATTTTAACATGGTAGAGTAATTAGATGTTGGAGGAAATACTATTGAAGTCTGGAATGATAAGAGAACCGATGGATCAAAAAAATTAAAGGACATTCATGGTGGTGTTAAATTCACTGAAAGTACAAAACTAAAACCATAAAATAAGAAATAAAATTCAAGTATTACTGAAGCTCGCTTGGGAGAACAGAAAATATGGGATCTAGATGAAAGAGTTCCCAAATTTGAAGTACCAAAAGAAAAATAAAAACCATGTTTTTTTGTATAACCGATTTTTTTAGAAGGTTAACTCAAATCCAAAGACTATTTCAAAGGTATAACTCTGATATGAAATTTATATTTCTAATGGAAAAATTTGAACCATAAAATATATAGGAATAGTTTTTTAGTGAATATAAACAATGGAAATCATCCATCAATGAGGATATAGATTCATTGAAGTTAAACAGAACATGAGGTATTTCTATACTTCTAAAAGGGTAAAAATTCATTTGAAAATAAGTTTTTATACTATATTAAATAGGTTTTATTGAAAGGAAAATATAAAAATAAAAAATGGTAGTGAACGGGTTGCAATAGAAGGAATGATTTTATTTCTCTGAACCGGAAGTTAACCATTCTTCCATTTAAACTATGATATGTATGGTGGCACTGGAAAGACTATATCTAGAGATGATAGATGGCAAGACAAATTTCCTTCCTATTAATTTGGAGGAGGAAATTTATATTAAATATCAAATAGGTGAATTGGAATTTGGGAACTAGAGTTTGGTGTTGAGATCAAAGAAAGGTTTTTATGGCTTGAAAGAAGAACTATGATAGTAGAATTCAATGGGTTTATGTTAGATAAAATATTCAATAAAAGTATTGTTGATAAATATTATAACCAAAAATAATAATATTAGGGACCTTAATCATTTTTATTATATTTCAATGACATGTTTCTCGTTGGACCAAATGTTTAAAATATTTCAAAATTTATGAATATGTTGTCCAAAAGTTACAAGATGAATGATCATGGGTAGCATAAGGTGATATTGTGGACGTGAAAAAAATTATTATAACCCTATAAGATATTATGATATATTTCTATATGAATAAATTTAATTTCATTTATCTCTTGTGTTACACATAACACCCAATTTAAACAATCAATGATATACTATTGAAATATTATTATTTATATGTAACGGTCATAACCTAGCTACTAAAATTGTTGGTACGAATATGAATAAACTAAATACAAAATATATTTATACTACTATAACTCAATAAAAAAAATATTTTTTTATTCTTATGAAATCAAATCTCTGATTTTATTGAAGTCAATTTATGTTTCATAAATGCATTTTCTTCCAAAATGCTTTTTATTCAATCTTGTTCATTAAAATTTTAATTAATTTCCAAAACATTTAGAAATTTAATTTTCCAAAATTAACTAAATTTTTTAAATCATTTTTTTAAAATTTTCATAGATTTAATTTTTTGACATTTTCATAAAAATAATCTTTTTTATGAATAGTAAACACATATCGATTTTTTATTGAAAATGCATTTTTGTTTAATGATTTTACAATTTTAAATTTTGTTTTAAAAATTAATATAAGAATAAAATTGTTTAATTTATTATATTAATAACACTATTAATATAATTTTAATCAAAGTTATTCATCATTTTTTCTTTAAAAAATTATACTTAAAATACTTTTTTTTGGAAAATTTTTTTTTTAAAATTATTAATGTTTAATTTTAAATAAAATTCTACCAATTCCATGAATTTAATTTAATAAAATGGAATTTCTATTTTTAATTAGAATAATTCAAATAATTTAAATTTGTTAACTTGATTTTTAGTCCTTATGAATAGTTACCATGGTAAATATTTTTCACCAAATTAATAGAGTTCAAATTTGGTTAAAACCATGTAGTAAAACATAAAAATATTATTAAAACTATAGTTTATCATATTTAATGAGTCATTTTAAAAGAAATTTGTTTTTATGGTGTTAAATACTTAAATTTAGATCATTATTTTTAATTTGGGAACCCATAATTAACTTTTGTGAATTCATGTTACATTTTATTCAAATTAAGAACTATTTTTGGGTTACTTTATTTAGTGGAATGGTTGGAAGATAACATTCAGTTTTCTATATCAAAAAAAATCTAAAAGAATTAATTTTTTAAAAAAAATCCTAGAAACAAATTTATTACTTTATTTAAGGGTTATAATATTTTTATTCTTAATTTAGGTATTATCCTAAAAAATGTTTTTCATGAATTTTGTGTTCTTATATTAAAATTAATTTATTTCATCAATATAAATTAAATATAAAAAATGGGTTTTAAATTTTTATTCTTCATTTAAAAAGTTACTTATAAGTCTCTTTTTAATTCTAAAACATAACATGGTAAAAAGATATATTATCACTGTTATGTTTAAAATGAGTTTAAGGGCATTAAAAAGAAGATAATGATTATAATTAATTGAAATGTTAACCAAATGTGATTGGTTAGGTTTATTTCAACCTTATGAAATATAATCGATTAATGTTTGGGTCATTGGTTCTACTGGACATGATATATATATATATATATATTAGTTATCCTTTCAAGTAATTCCATGTGTTTACTTTACCTCCCCTATAAAAGGATACCACATCCCATCTGATATCCACACTTCACGAGACTTCTATATCATCCTACGAAAACCATAATATCATCCTATATTCCATTACACATTCTATAAAATTTGTTCATTTCAAAATATAATGCTTACAATTATTAAGGTGTAATAAAAAATAGGTTTCTCAAAAAAAGGGTATAACTCTTAACTAATTACTTTAAATTTTATTTATTCTACTACCTACGAAAAATTTATGAAACCTATTATAAAATAACTATTTTAGAATCATTGATATATTTAATTATTGTCGTGGTAATGGAACTATGGAAACACATTTAATAAATACACTTTTTTCATGATATATTACATAAATGTACACGTTATACGATACAAAAAGATCATGAAGACAATTATCTTTGAGAAATTAGGTTCATAGAACATAAATATGATCCATTTATAAAACAATAATTTTTAAAATTTCATTAACATGCAACAAAATTTTAATTTCACTTTTCAAACCACTTGAGATACCCATGGGACATACATTATAAAGGGGAGAGTTATAAATCCATGTAAGGAAATAAACAAAGCATTTAAAAAGGTAATTAAGAATATCTGACCCAAGAGGCATATTTAGGTAATATAATTGGGTTGATAATAATAATCTTGAATAATAATTCATGATATGACATGTTAGAATAAATTAAACAAGGTAATGTGGCTACAACATTAAATATGAATTCAAAAACCAGGATTATGGTCAATCACTAATACATCATAAAAGGGTGTAAAAATCCCCATAATTTATTAGGTTTACTCTCTAATCCCATAAATGATGTATCATGAAACTAAAAAACACACAATGTATTAGTGTGCTTTCTGGATTCACCCATTATTTTTATATCATGTACATGCATAAGTGTACCATGTGAATTATAAAAAATAAAGATGCATTTATCCAATTTTAATCCAAATATAAAGGACTATGTTTTATATACATGGAAGTACCCAATAAATTATTTATAGGTACATATATGTGAATACACTTTAGTGGAAATATATTTGGGAATTCACAACAAAAATTCTTGGCATGGAAAAATTATCGGATAATTATAGAAGCTTAACGGGGGAACAAAATTCTTCAATGTAGGATATAATGAGAGTTAAAGGGGTCCAAAATAACATTTAAATCATAAGTAAAGTAATAGGGATCTGTAAAATCATATCCCAACATGAAAAATTGGAAAAAAGGGAATAAAATAAAAGAGGTTATTGAATAAAGATGAGAAAAAAGAAGATTCTTTACCTTGAGAGGATGCTTATAAAAGATTATTAGGGCCCTATTAAGAGATTTTAGGTACCTTGGGAGTGATACAAAGAAGTAAATGTAGATTAATTACTTGATTTAGGAGTTTTAATGAATATAAATGGGTGGTTGGGTGGATTTAAATAGAAAAATTGAGGATAATTCTTTATAAATTTCCAAACATAGGTTTTGGACTCTTTATGATCAAGTAATCAAAATCTCAAATCATCCAATGGTTTTTACCAAGGTTTTTCCCATAGTTTCTTCCAAATTGGATTGGGTTTCATTGTTCTACATTTTTATGAACTAGTTATTTTAAAATAATACCATTTATGATGTGGAAGTGAGCCATGTTTATAAATAATTTATTTTTAAACCCTAAAATATAATATAGTTTTTGGAGGATTCATCAAGAGTATATTAAAATAACAAAATAACCTACAATTTATTATTTTAAATGGGAAATATAATTTGATTCATGTATAATATTTAGAGTATTTAGTTAATTTTTTTTTTGGAATTTATGATTTTATAATACACACCTTATATTTTTAAAATATTTAATTTTGACCAAAAAATTCGACTATCTCAAAAAATTATGAAAAAATATCAGTTGGATGATATTTAATTTATTTTTTTTAAAAGTAATGTTTGTTTTGTAAAAACTACCCTCAACGTATGAAAATATAAACATTTATATCATAAATAAACATTTATTGAAAAATATTTGATTTTTTAAAACAATATTCTTCTGACACGTATAATTTTTTTTAATTCATAAATTTATATTTTCAATTATAGTTAATAAAAACATTTTAATAATAATATATTATTAAAATCTAATTATTTCAATAATTATTTATATCATTAAAATGTGTTTATTTATTGAAAATAAATATTTCTCAAAAATACAATTTTTGTTTCATCATATCAAAAACTAATTTTTATGAAACACATTATCGAATAATTTAAAAGGTAACATTAAAAAGGGATAAATATAATCAATTTTTATTAAAATAAAATAAAAAAATACAAATGTTTGGGTATAGATACATAGAACATTATCACACTTGGTAATTCTATAAGGGTAGGTGTGTGATTTTGAGATTTTGTTAGGGTGGTTCGATATGCCAGGTTTTGTCTATGATCTCGATGATCATGAACTTATCCTATAAAAAATTTCATTCATGATTATTATTTTCAATATTTTATTAGTGTTGATTTGGTAAAAAATACAATGATGTTATCTGCCTTGGAAGCGTTGATATATTGCTTTCATAGGGTATGATTCTACTGGTTGACGCCTTCACTACGTTTGTCTGTATCAATTGGACTTTAACATAACTCATAATATACTAATCTTTATAGTCACTATATAATTAATGTATTTATATTCATTATGATACATAATAGTAATTAAAATTTGAAAAACCATATAATTATTCAAAACAAATGAATTATAGAATTTGTTTTCAATGACATCGTTACTTAATAAGAAATTTAGTTATTTAAAATGGAATTTATTTATTAAAGATTAGTTCATTGCATTCTTCCCAAATATATAAATTTCACCATAGAAAAATCCATTCCATACACTAATACAAATTAGGGTACATCTATTTTGTCTTCTCTTCATGTTCCCATTTTTTTCTCAAAAATTTAGTTTATTGATTACACTTTCACCTAGTGATTTATATTATTTCATATAATTTTTCTCTATTATCTAATATTTTCCCTAGATGATCCGCATAAAAAAGATTATTTTCCAATAGTACCACCTCTAGATTCATTATATGTGAGGGTTTTGGTATTTTATTCCACAATATGAATAAATGGAAGACATCATGTACTTGGCACAGTTTAGGTGGGAGTTATAGTCGATTAGAAACCACTCGAATAATATCAAGGATATCAAAGGGGATTATGTATCTAGTAATCATCATTCCCCTCTACCCAATCCTCTGGACATTATTCCATAGTGATATATGAAATAACATTTTATCATTGACATGAACCTATTTATCATATTAAGTGGTTTTTATTTGGAATTGAATGGTTTGAACCTTCTCTCTCATATATTAGACAAGATGAGGTCCCACAATCTTATTTTGTCTAACTACATTCCAAAATTTCAAATTCTAAAACATCTTACCATAGAAGGGCCCATAATGTGCATTTTGAATCTAATATGGAATATATTATAATATCATAACTCCGTTTGGGGGTTGTTCTAGTCCTATAATCCATATAATTCCATTGAAAAGTATATAAATATTTCCTCTATGGTTTGAATGGTCCTTTTGGACTGAATATCCATTTGACGGTGATAAACTGTGCTAAATCTCAGTTTTGTACCCAACACATGAAAAAGTATTCTCTGAAACCTCAAGGTAAACCATGGATCATGATTTTAAAAAATATATATTGGAACTTCATGTAGTCTTACCACATCCCATACATATATATGGGTGAGTTGTTCAAGAGAAAAATATTCCTAAGATTCAATGAAATTAATATACTTAGTATGATGACTGACTACCACCGAGAGAATGTTATTACCTTTTGTTCCATAGGGAATACTATAATGAAATCAATGGTTATGTTTTATGATTTCTATACTAGATTGAAAATTATTTCATCATACCCTTGACCCTCTTTCATCTAGCCTGGAATTGTTATCATACCAAGAATCGAGATACAAAATCGATAATCACCCTCTTCATGTTATCCCACCAATATTTTTTCTTCAAATATTTGTACATCTTAGTGCTTATCAAATGAATATTGAATGATGATTAGTGAACATCATATAGAAGTTCCATATTAAAATAAAGTTTTTATGGGACACATATCTGAGTTACAAACATTAAAAATATAACTTCAGAAAAGTTTAACTCCAAAATATTCCTTAACTTATTCTTTATAAACTCATCATCATTATGGGCCTCGATGATCCTCTCAGTAAGAGATGGTTGAGAAGTTATTTTATCGAGTTAGGATCAAGATCCTCTTATTTTTCCCTTGTATATCCTCTACTTATACAGTAAGATTAGATCCCTACCAATCCTTATCATGGATATGGTTTAGGATCATTTCTACTCATGGAATTTTCCACTTTCTTTTCCTTCCCGGTTTGGTAATAGATTGAGCAATAAAAATCAATGATCATCTCTAACCACCTCCATTGGCTCATATTAAACACTTTTTCGTACGAATATAGACTTTAGGATATTGTGACCCTTTTATATGTCACAGTTTTCTCCACAGAGAAAATGTCCCCAAGTATTAAATACAAGATAACTAAATTCAATTCTATATCATGTATTGGGTAGTTATTATCATAGATCTATAATCGGTGGGAGGCAATGTTATCACTTTTTTATGTTTCATAAACACAAAACCCATAACCTTTTTATAATCATCTCTTTAAATCACAAATCCTTCCTCATTGGTGGGTAATGAGAGAAATGGTGTAGTGACTAGCCTCTTCATCATCTCGTTAAAATTATCTTCACATTGATCAATCTAAAAAACCTTTACACCCATACAAGTTATCTTGGTTATTGGGATTAATAATTGTGATATGTTTTTCACAGTTTGATGATAGTACCAAACACATGAAAGGAAACTATGGATTTATTTCATAGATATTGGCCATCTCCATCCATAAATTACCTCTATTTTTGAAGGATCCATAGATATCCATTTACTAGTGGTAACATGTCCTAACAAATTTAATTTCTTCAACCAAAACTCATATTTACAATATTTTAAAAATATTTTTTTTCAAAAATTATTCAATAAATAATTATATTACATCGCGTGTTCCTCATTGATCTTTGAGTAGTTTAGAATATAATCTATAAATACTTTCATATTTATATCTATGTTATCGATAAATACTATATTTATTATGACCAGGAATATTTATAGATAATTAGTGAGTCCATATAGAATAACTATAAACTCGTAGTGCTCGTAACTGGAATGAAAAGTTGTCTTGGGGATATCCTCTTTATTCACCATTACCTGATGGTATCCTAACTGAAGATCCACCTTATAGAAATACTGGGATCTAGATATCTCATCAAAAAATCCATCAATATATGGAAGATGATACTTACTCTTTATCGTGGTCTTGTTGAGCTCATGATAATCATTGAATAGTTTCATTGACTCATACTTCTTCTTAATGAAGAGGACTAATGCAACCTATGGTGAAGAACTTGGGTATAAAAACCCTTTATTTATATTATCATTTATTTTCTTCTTTAGTTCATCAAGTTTATTAATGGATATTATTTACAGAGTCTTGGATATTTGAAAATATCTTGGTATAATATTGACTGAAAATTCATCCTACCAGTTGGGAGGAAGTTAAAGAATTTTTATGAGAAAAACATATGCGTATTCCCCCGCAATGGGAATGTCTTAGAAGATGATATTTTATTTATTATCAGTAATTTTATCTAGATATTCTTTCTAAGAAGGTAATAATTTATATTATTGATATGTTATTACCAAATTATATTTATCCTCCTCCTTGCACATGTATAGAATCAAAGTGTGATTCACAATATTGAATGTTATTTCTTTCCCAAATTAATTTATGTTAGATCTATATAATAAAATTAAATCTATGCTTATAATATCATCAAATTATTTTAAAGGAATTATCACAGGGTTTTCATGGAAGTTCATCCCAAAAATATGGACTGTGATAAGTTATATACTTAGTAAAAAAAATCATATACATCATCTTCAACAATAACTCAACTTCTATGTTTTTAGGTTTTGTTTGAATAGTTCTACAAAACATTATTAATATGAAATAATTAGTATAAACAGAATAAAAAAGTGTAATTCCCATTATTGAATGATTAATTAGCATACCAATCATTATTTAATTACTACGATCCACCTCAATAGTTGTGTTGGAATAAGCTCTCCCTTATGGAATAGGAGGATTTTAGTATTGATTTTATCTAAAAAATCATATCTTAGAGAATTAGATTGTATAATGCATACATTCCTGGAAATTAAAACATTATACACCTATATGAGGGTTTATTAGAAAATTCACTTCTTCCATCACATTAGTGATTTTTTCCATTATAAATCCCTATTTGGGTGACCTTCCTACCCCACCTAAACCATTTCCTCACCTCCCCCTAATAAATTTCTAGTATGCTTTTTCCCACACTTTTGATGAGTTATATTTTTTTTATTTCTTCCCCATTATATTTTTTCATCATAATGGTTGAATGAAACTTCATTTTTTATTCTTTTCCACATGAAAACCATGAGATTCCCTGATCAACATTTCAGTATTGAGGGTTCATCAAATAATTTTCAGATAGTTTCCAATGTCAGTAATGGAAAAATCTTTTTATATACTCGGCTTCATCCTACCAAAGAAGCAGTCAACATTACATTTAAGGGTAATAAACATTTAATATGTGTATTGTAAAAATATTTTAAGGTTTTACTCATAATCCTAATGGATTCATCATAATATTTCTTGAGTCTATGGAATTCTCTATCCATTTTTAGTCGAAGATTTTGAGAACAATATATGGGAAAAAATTCCATAATTCCTTCCAATTTATCACTTACAACTCCCCCACGCTTTGTATTTTTATCCGAAATCGACTATTGATCGGCTTCTCAGTCCATATTATAAATTTTCACCATGAATTTCTATTTCATTTAGAATTGAAGGATGTAGAATACCATTTAAATGGAGTTATTCTATTCTTCCATAATTATGGGACCATAAGATCCACTAAAATTCAATATGTTTTATCACATAATGGAATCAATTGAAATATGAAATTTATAAAGGGGATTTTGTAATTCCATCTAATTAATTTTTTTTCACAACCTATTTTAATTGATAATTTATTTTCATGGGTTCTTGAATCCTCCTCCCATCAGGTTAGGCATCTCATTTGGGTATCCATTAGATTACTAATCACATTGATAATTAAATTTTTCCCCTATTTATATATATTTTACTACAAAATTAGGATAAGTTGGGATTAGTATTTTAAAACTATTAAAAACAAAATTATGAAACTATGATCGTTAAATTTATAACTCATAAATGAGAACTATTCTCCAACTTATGAATTTATAGTTTTTCAATCTATGTTTCCCACAATCTATTTCCCAATAAAATTTGTTATGGGACTTTTTATTGCCCAAATAATTTTTCATAAGTGTATTTTAAATTTATCAATTAAAATAATCTAGTATTGTCCAACATGGAATACAATAAGGCATACTTTTTGTGTTAGGTGAAGATCTATTCCATCTCCATTATTCCTTTTCAAGATTATTACCCCTACGAACCACCGTGATAGATCCAAATCCAATTGTAGTATCCATATAATGAATTATTTTCATATAAACCACTTAATCTATACTTTAACAAAATTTAGGTGTGCTAGCCTATGTTTTTTCTTATAACTAAGGATTTTAATATAGTTGTCGAATCCTAATCTCCTATAATAAATAAAATTTACTCTAAAACAATCTATAACAACCCAAGTCATTAATACATTATTTTTCATGATTTATTACATTGATTTTCACATTATACAATCACAAAAGCTCATTAATCCAATTATATTTATGAAATTATGGACATAGATCATCAACTTGATACATTGATAAAGCACATTTTTAAATATTTTATAAACATTCTCCAAATATTCTAGTGGTCTTTTAAAACTGTACGAGATAACCTTGGGAGACACATAAGAAAGTGGTGAGATATAAATCATGTAATGGAATAAAAATAATAATAACATAATTTAAACCATTTAATGTGAGAAAATATTTATATCACGGTAACATAAGAGGGTTTTGAATCATAATCTTGAAAAATTCATAATGATATATCCGGATAGAATTAAGGTGACATTAGAAAGTGGAAATAACATTAAACATGGCATCCAAAACATGGGAGAGGATAAAACTCCAAATATCATATCCTGGTGGAAATTGTTCCATAATTATTTCTGTTTACTCCATAATCTCGTGAATGTTTTCCCATGAGACTAAAACATTTCCCAATGCATTGGGGTGATATCTGGGTGTACCCATCATTTTTATATCATGTACATACATAACTGTTCCACATGAATAATATAATATAAACATGAATTTCATAAATTTTAATCCCATTATAAAAGATTGTGGGTATTATAAATGTAATTACATAATAAATTTTTTTTATTTACACATAGTTTAACACAATTGAGTGGAAAAAGGATGGGTATTCACAAAAAAATGGTTAGCATGATTAAATAGAAGGATAATTCCAATAACATAACGGGGGAGAAGAAAGATTCATATGAGTGATTAGTGATATTGAAAGCGTTCTATCATCTTGTGGACATAAAAAGAGAATTAATAGGGGTTTGTAAAATTATATCCAAACATTAATTATTAGAAAAAGTGTATAACATAAAGGAGGTGTTTGAATAAATAGGATGAGAGGATTCCTTACCTTGAAAAGAAACTTCAAAAAGCTTAAGAGAAGCTTCTTAAGATATTTTGGCATCTTGTGGGGGTTGTGGAGAAGGAAAGCTGGATTAAGTTCATGGTATAAGTGTTTTGAGCAATGATAAAGGGGATATTAATGGGTGGGTTTATATAGAAAAATAGAGGATAATTATTTATCAGTTTTCTATCTTATATTTTGGACTCTATATAATAAAGTAATAAAATAAAAAACCATGACATGGTTTTCTCACACATTATGAGAAAATTGGATTGGATTGCATTGTTTTTTATATTACAAATCTATAGTCATTTACCTAATACCATTGGTGAGGAATACGTGAGTCATTTTTACAAAGAATTGATTTTAAATCCTAAAAATATAATATAGGGTTTAGAGGATTCATTAGGGTTTTATTAAAATAATAAAATAACCAAAAAAATAATAACCTTAATAAAGAAATATAATTTTGAATTTGGATAATCTTTATAGTATTTATTACAAACTTTTTTCTTTTATGGTGTCGTAATGCATAGTGTAATTTATATATTATTTAATTTAGATAAAAAAATTGAACTATAAATGAAACTTATGAAAAACTAACTATTTGGATAATTTCTCCATTTTTATTTAAAAAATTATATTTATTTTATAAAAATCATTCTCTATGTATGAGAATGTACACTTTTAAATAAAGATAGACATTTATTGAAAATAAAAGTTTTTTATAATAACAGTTTTCATACACTTATAAAATTATTTTTACGTCATAAAATTATATTATATTTAATATTTAATAAAAATTATTTAATAGTAATATTTTATAAAATAATTTTTTATTTCATAAATTATGGAATTTATCAAAAAGAGTTTCTGGAATTAGACTATTTATTTTAAAAAAAAGTTCAATTTATGTTTCATCGAATCAAAATCAAATTTATATCAATCTTCTTATCTAATAATTTAAAAAAATATACTAAAAATGGAAAAAAATCATTGTTTTGTTAAAATAAAATATAAAAATTCACAATATTATGGTATATATATACCCCTTTATTAAAATAGTGGCTGCCATAGGGGTACGGTATGTGATGGTGATAATTTCTTAGGGTGGTTTTGTGTACATGGTTTGAGTCATGATCTCAACGAGCTCAAACTTCCCTTATAAATAGTTCCATTCATTCTATAGTTATTTAATCATGTCTTTGGACTGATCAAGGTAGAATCCTAATGATAACTCCTCCCTCAGATGCTTCGATAAATTGGATTCATAGGGTAGGAACATATTTATTAAGGCCATCCCTTATTTCATCTATATCATTTGGAATTTATCAAAACCATTAATATAATAATCATAATGGTCATTTAACAATTACTATATTAGTAATTTTTATGAAACATAATTGTATTTAAAACATGTTAGATCATATAACTATTCAAAATAGACAAAGTATAATATGTATTTACTATAACATCATTACTTAATATGGTATTCATTATTTCAAAAAGTTAATTTAATTTATAAAATATTAATTTTATAGATGAACAAAAATTTTCCACATCATTTCCAACATTTGGAAAATGAAAACCTCACTTGTGTGTATGTATAGATCACCATCTTCACATATTTGTGTAATTCATTTTTCATCACCATTTTAATTGGATGTTTATAAATATGGAATTAATGATTATATATGATATTTTCAATATTATTATTTTTATGGAATTATAAAATGTTATTTATATTTCATTCCTCTTTTTCATTAGAGAATGAAAACATCATTCCAGCATGTGTAGGGCCTACCTCCTCCATAAATAGTATATATCATATATATATATATATACCTTTTAGGGATAACTCTCTATATATATATATATAATGAATATAACAGATATTTTCATTTTCGTAAAAATTCTAGTTATGATGGAACCATGATCAAAGTTCAAGGACCATAACTATAGAACCGAATCATCTATGAAAAAATGAAACAGTTAACACCGAGAAATAATTATTTTAATCAATAATAATTTATAAATGGATCATAAAATGATATATATGGATCATATATAATATTTTAAGTATTTAAAATATTTTGGTATAGAATAATATTATATTTAAATTTATTATATTGGTGGTCAGAGCGCTTACAATGAAATATGAGACTTTTGGTAAGGGGATTCTTGAAAAAAATTTAATTCCATGATACATATATCATATTCATCTATTATTTTGTTTTTTAGGTGTATATAATTTCCCTTTAACTTTTTATAACATGAATATACTAAATTTAATTTTATTAAATGTTTTTTTAATGTTATTGTTACATGATATTTATGATTCAAAGGTTACTGAAGTGGAAAGGGGTTTATATTACAGTCTATTTGTTTATAGGGATTGTTTTCTATTAACTTTCAGATGATAAACAATTATATCCTATTTCTTAGGTGACCCATTAATTTTATTCTCCAATGGATATTTTTTTATAATTAAAATTTTATTTTAACATTCCTCAATTTATGTACTCAAGAGAACCAAAGAATTTTTTTAAAAAAAAGTGAATACATTTATCTATTCGGTAAAAAATCCTTATTATTATGTATCCATGTTTTCTAAAATATTATCAATAAGTATTTTACTAATCTCCAATTATTGTTTATATTTATATTTATATTGATTTATTCTTAATTTACATGGACATTACATCATTTCTGCAGAATACTTAAAACATTACAAAAATTCATGACCAAAGACCATTTTTGATTAGTCACTTTGAAAAATTTGGACACATTATTATAATTTGATATAATATCTTCAAAATATGTTATAAATATATTACACTTTATTACCCCTAATTAAGTACATTCTTTATAACCTGTGGAAAATAAAACATAAGAAAAAGGGTGAGCTCAAATGATTAGTAAGGGTAAACAGTGGAGACATGTCAACATAATAATGTGCATAAGGGTATTATAACATGATCAAGAAAATAGAATATCATACCATGCATACCAAACATCATAAACATGAATCATGGAAAAAAATTTGGTCATTCATAAAACATGAATCATGAGTAAATAAAGAACATGAGTCATGGATGCATAAAATATGAATAAAACATAGAGCTATGGAAGACACATAAGCATATAATGATAATTTCCATAGTAGTCAAATCATTGCTTTTAAGGCGATATTGGTATTTTGGGTTCACTTCCCATACCATCGTGGTAGTCATTGTTCACTCCCCTAAACATCTTAGTAGTCATGGTTCACTCCATTAACCATCTTGGAGGACAAGTTCCTTCATGTCTATCTCATGAGATATAAATATTTGCCCAATGTATTGGATATAGATATAATTCCCACCCATATCATTATAAAATAATTCATTCATGTTCTACTAAAATATTAAACATTTATCATAAACATAACCCAAGTAATAAAATGGATTACTTAAACATTATTCCATCCTAACATAATATAATAAAAACAAATTAATTTCAAAAATATCATTCCATAATTAACTTAATAAATCCATATGAATAAGAGGAATAATATACTTGATACAGATCCTTATTAAATAATGTAATCATTAATGGAAAATAATTTTGGTAAAAAATATGAAATTTATTATTGAAGAAAATATAATTTCTTCTTCAAATATGTTTTGTTTTCTTAAAACACAGTGCAATTCTAGAAGAAAATAATTTATTTGACAATAAAATTTAAATCATTAAAATTAAATTTCATGTAAATAAGATGTTGTGTACACATGAAAATACATTTATTCCAAATAAGTTTAAAAGTCATTCTCCTCTTAATTAAACCAGAAAATTCAAATAGCGCCTCGTATAAAAAATGAGAAAGATTACATTCACACCGTTGAATAAAAATTTACCAATTGGTATAATGTATTTAAAATAATCATAGAATAATAAAATTAATATTTTTGAATATATATTTAGGAAACATGAACATGAATGACCAAGATACCCTAGTAAATACTAACGTATAAAAAATCTCAAATAGTTTGGAGATTGGTACATTATCCCTTACAAATTTATAATTAGTCATATCATATGTCTCATAAAATAATGAAACATATATGAATATGAAAATATAATAACCATCGAAATAAAAATCATAAAAATATTCATGATAAACATAAACACCACACAAAATAAACAGGTGGTGTATAAGGCATATATCCCATAGAAATAAAAGTGAGCGAAATAATCCCTTATCGTAGGTCCAATTTCATTGGTATTATATGAAACTCATGTATAATGGATAAAATAATGTCATTATCTTATCAAAAAATCATATTTATCTTTATGTTATAATATTTTGTCTTATTAACATTCATTTCATAATATTACATTATTAATTTTCTTTTGGTGTTAATTACTTTATTTTAACTAGCATGTTTTGTCATATAATTACCAATTCTTGTGAATAGTTTGTATTTACATAGTTTGGATAATTAAATTAATGTCATATATATCATATTTATTCATTTTATTCTTCTATATAATCATTCATTAATGAGGTACATGGATATGAATCGCACCTCGTCGTGGAGACAGTTGGTCATACGTACGCATGAGTGATGGTATTATTTACTTAATAGTAAAAAGAATGGAATTGGATGGTATATTTGTTGTTAAATAATATGTATCATGTTATAATGATAATATATATTGGGTATTTATATCAATATCCCCATCCAACTAAAGTTTTGGTGAAAAATATATTACACCCCAGTGTGGAGATAGTAGGTCGTACGTACGTTCACGTGGTGATTGTGTTTCAGGTAGAATGGATAGAATGTGGAATAGGGTTTTTCCAAACCATAAAAACAACTCAGAATGTAGGTGATCCTATATTTATTACATTATAATCAAAAAACAAATGAAAAGGAAGTGTAAGAAGAAATGATATTGAGAGATTCAGTAAAGGAGACTACATCTTCTTCAGTGAGTTCCCTTTAGATACCCTCTTAATGGAAATCATGTTGGCCTAAATAGAAGAAAAGATCCTCTATAATGTGACTAAATAAGTTGAGAAGGTAAAAAATCAAGGTATAGGTGATATGTAGGGTTTAATGTGATGTGAAGTTGTGTTGGAGGATGTACCCTTTCATAATTGAGGTTAGGGGAAAATTTGGAATCTCCAAAATAATTAATTTATACTAAAATAAAAAGGCATAAAAAAACCTCCAAAATGAACTATTTAGGATGATTAAATTAGATAAGGTAGTAATCGCATCAACAAATAAAGTTGAGACAAGTTTTTCTATCAATTTAAACCATATCATTTTAATTTTCCATTAGTTATTAAATATTAATTTTAACTATGATACAAATATTTCAATATTAAAATAGTGTAATTATTAGATATTATATGATAATTAGGACATAAAAAACAATTTGGAAAATTTTGTACCATATAATTGTTATATTTAATTTTTAAACATTTATTATGATTAATAACTAATTATATAAAACATTATTTTGAAAAAATATTAATAGTGTAAATTCTGTTACTATGGATTTCATGGATTTTTAAAATTTTCAATATAAGATATTACCCAAGAAACAAATATTCTATTATATCCCAAAAATTTCAAGTTCATCAAAAAAATTCATTGGATATACTAATTTTAAAAAATTATAATTATTTTAACATCTTTTATCACATTAATTTGATATTTCTGTAAAATTATTACTACCTCAGTTTTGTGTAATTATTTAATATACTTATTTGTTGAATAACAATTAAAAATAAAATACTATGATGAATATAAATCAACTATAATCAATAAGAACACTTATAGTCGAATATATCTTCTATATAATCTATCATTAAAAATGATATATTTATTAATACCTGAATGGGACAACTTTAACATCACTTTAGAGAAAATATTATAAGTGTCACAATATTGTCCATATGGATCCAAATTGTGAATAACTAGACAATTGGATGATTATGGTCGATATATACTGAACCAATAAGATTTCTTCTTGTGTTTTGGCCTTTTATTGGTTATTATAAATTTAATAAAACTTGTTTTACTAATTTTTTATCAATTCAATAATTTCTCCATCGTCAATGTATAAGACACTAAAGTAATAATTTATTTCATAAAAAATAAAAATAAATTACCTTGATAGTGAAAAAGGTTTTACCTTTAAAATTATTATTTAATTTTGAGTTTATCTTCTTTATACATTAATTTTAAAAATGATAAATTGATGAAAATTTGAGTAAGGCATATTTAATGTTTCTTTAAATAAAATATATTAATTTCCCTAATCTCATCTAAGTGGATTCCAAAGGTTATAATTTTGATCCAAATATTTTTTAGGTCAGAAATCACTAATCCCATCATATTAGGACAATTGATATGATAATAATATTATATTTACCCTTAATTAGCCGATTTTCCTTTTTACCATATTAATAAAAATTAATGAAGTTACTCTTCATAATGAACACAAATAAAAAAATGATATTTACATAGTTTGTACATACTTATAAAAATTATGGAATCCATTTTTAAAAATTCAAAACATAAAAGTTTCAATATTTAATTTAATATTAATCATATTATCAGAACGAACTAAATGTTTTTTAATGTAAAAACATTGGAAAAGATTGAAATGTTTTTACAACAATATTATGCGTGAAATTAATTCCCATGACCAAAATGAAATTAAATAATAAAAATATATTCTATTCTTACTTTAAATCTATTCAATAATATAATTTATCCATATAAATGTATATGATGAAAAAAAATCAGTCAAAATTTATTTTATTTTATCTATTCTTCAAAACATGAAACATATCATAAAAACATCAAAAATCCATCCAAAGTAAATTATTATTTCTCACATAGAAATAAAAATTTTAATATTTTTAAATAGAATATATAAAAGTGTCAAAATTTTATTTAAAATGGGTGTGCCATTAAAATGCGCAAAACTGCATTTTTTTATAAATACATCTTTTATTCACAAAATTGAATCTGTTCTTATATCATATCTAGAAAACATATATGATAAATTTTAAACATTAGATTTAATATATTACATATATATTACATTAATAAAATCAATCATGATTTATTTTATTATTTTATAAACTCATTTATTTTATTTTAATTGGTTTTTAGAAGAAAGTTAATATTGTTAATACCTGCCATTATAATGACAAGGTTATAGGGTAATATAATTATATTTAGTTTTTTTACCTAAACTATATATTTAGTGAAATGGATTCCATCAAAATAACTCAATGTTCTGTGTGACACAATCCAATCGTATTTCTACATATATCGCTAGCTAAGATGGATTTATGTGTAGCTGCAACTAATATTTCTGTAGCGTAAAACATAAGACATGAATGAAATTTAAAATAAATGACCCCATAAAATATTAGGGTGTCATATTCTACTGATCATAATATGAATTTCCCCCCCTTAATTCTTTTGGGTTGTTAAAGGATTTAATACATAAAATATTATTTCATAGAAGCCCACATCATAAAAACAATGACTAAAACATCCTTTTAAAAATAAATACTTAGAAAATAACAGTTACCAAAATAAAATCATAATTATGTATATTTTTTGGAGAAAGTAGGTGAATATTGGGAATGGTTGAAATGTATAAATAATTATAGAGATTGATGAAGATCACTGATCACAAAAAATTTGGTGATCTAGTGAAATTTAACAATGAGAAAAATAATAAACTAAAGAAGCATGAATGAGGACATTGATATGGTAAAAGATGTTTATAATAAGACACTCTTATACATCAGAATACATTTAATAATGTTTCATAATTTTCGTGATTATATTTACTTACTTTTTTGTGGTATAATCTCAATGTTGGTCATTCCTTGATCAATTTCCCCTTCAACTGTTATTCAAATAAATGATGATGAATATTTCATTCCTAAAGAGTTAGTAGATCATGAGATACAACGATAGTTCATTCCATCTTTCTTTACAACAACAAAAATATTAGAACAAATTATAAAAAATGTATAAGTCCATCTATGGTGAGATAATAAGCAATTCTAAAAATATCATCTGATGTTCAGATTACACATTCCATAAATTGATAACCTTACAAACCATCTGAATGGTAAAAATCTAAAACATTAGAAAGGAATGAACTAACATAGATTAACATTTAACCTCTATATATCATAAGGTATCTCTTTTTTTCACAATCTAATCTTTTGAATGACATCATCATATATTCTCTTGAGTCATGGTAATAACCTAAATTACCATATATTTTTATTTAAAACATGTATGATTGTTTATACATACGTCCAAAAGGAAGTAAATATCTTCCATGATAGCATACACCAATTTTCAAAATTCCATAATCAGTTCTAAGGAAATCATTACCATCGCATTTACTTATTCATATCCAACATATCATTATCCAAGATAAACACAATTTTCTCCATATATTCGACACATTAAGGATTTCCTTCCCTTATTTAGAGTATTTTATTTCCCTTAAATCACTTTTCTAATTCTTCATCACTTTTCAACATATCCTTTTCAATCCATAATGAAAAAATTATTCTAAAAATACTCATACAAAATCCTTGATTTCAAAAACATATAAACTTCAATCATCCAACTTTATTCTTGGACCATTATTAAGGATTTGTTATTTTATTCATATGGATAATAGGCAATTTATATCATGTATTGAGGGTAAACAACCATAATCTAATCATGTTTCTAATGTTTAAGGTATATGATATGGTTAGATCATCTCATACCTTTCACTGGTCGTTTTCTGTCACTTTATCCTCACATGTATAACCAATACACATACCACCTTCTTGGTTCACTTCATGATATTTACACTTAATACATATAATTCCCATGATTTCCACATCTGGCTATTTACTATGCCTAGAAAGAAATGTGTGAGAGAAACATATAAGTAATTAAAATCACATAAGTATGGGAAATTACTTATAATATTCCAATCAATGATATCATAGGTTTAGTCCTATATTATTTCTGATTTTTACAAAATCTCTAGTATTGGAACCTATGATTAGACTTATAATTTGGACATCTCTAGATATATCCTTATAATTATCTATATGGATCTCACTAATATTTTTGTATCCTAGTTTCAAAAGGTTGACTAAACCTTTTCTCTGATACCAATTAAAACAACCCAAGCTTGACGTACAAGGAAATTACATCATTTTTGAATAATACATAAAATATTTCAAAAATACATGCCCAAAGACCATATTAGTTTAGTGACTTTTGAACCCTAGAACACATTTTTCTAATTTGGTGAATGATATTCATAATATCCTATAAATATCTTAACCTTTAGCATAATGGTATGAGTACATGATCATTATTATTAGAATAAGGGTATGAGATAATGATAATGAAAATAGAAAATCATACCGTGCATATTAAATATCATAAACATGAATCATGGCAAAAAGATTGGGAGTTCATAAAACAGGAATCATGAGAAAATAAATAACATGTGTCATGGAATCATAACATAGAAATAAAACCTAGAATTGTGGAAGATACATAAGCATATAATAATTATTTCTATATTAGTCAAGTAATTTCTTTCAAGGCCATCTTGGTAGTACGATTTTACATCCCATACTATCTTGGTAGTCATGTTTCACTCCCATAATAATCCTGGTAATTATGGTTCACTCCCATAACTATCTTGGTGGAAAGGTCCCTCAAATATATCTCATGAGATATAAATCATTACCCAATGCATTTGAAGAAGATATAGGTAAAAAAATATCGTAATTAAATCATTCTTACATGTTCCAAAAAAAACATAAATCATTTATCATTAACATAACAAAAAGAATAAAATGGGTTTCTTAAAAATGATTTCAACATAACGTAATCAAATAAAATCAAATGGATTGAATTAATATCATTTCATAATAAAAATCATAAAATCATATTAATAATGGGGATAATATACTTGAAAAAAATCCCTATTACAAAATGTCATCTTTGATGGAAAATAATTTTGATAAAACACATGAAATTCATTTTTGGGGAAAATAACCTTTCTTCTTCAAATACATTTTATATTCTTAAAATGGTGAAAAAATTTAAATGAAAATAATTTATTTGAAAATAGTATTGAAATATTTTAAATGAAACATCATCGAACTAATTCATTATAAAAAACCTAAATATCCATTCTTTCCGAATAAGTTAAAAATCATTCTTCTCAAACGTTTTCCTGAAAATTCAAAAAGTACCTCGTATGGAAAAAAATAGACTTCTCTCATTCCATTTAATAAAACTTCACCACTAGGTAAAATTTAATTTTAGCAATTTTATAAGAATAAAATGATTATTTTCAAATACATATTTAGTAAAACGAACACTGATGAGAAATATACTTGAGTAAATACTTACATATAAACAATCTTGGATAATAATAAGATTGTGAAATTACCCCTTTCCAATTTACAATCTATCAAATAATATGCCTCATAAAATATATAATATTATATTCATATTAAAATATCAAAACCTTAAAAATAATAATTATAAAATAAATCATCAGAAGTATAGACACCACACAAAAGAAGTAGGTGGTGTATAAGGAATATGTCCCACAAGAAATAAAAGTGACACAAAATAACCTCTTACCTTAGATCTCATTTCCTTTTAATGTATCATAAAATCTTATATAGTTGTTTTAATAATTTCATTAACATATTTTAATACCATATTTATATTTATGATATCATACGTGATCATATTAACACTTGTTTAATAATATTTCTATATTACTCTTCTTTTGGTGCTAACTGCTTTATTTTCTCTTGAAAGTTTTCTCATATAGGTCCCAATTCATGAAAATAGGATATAGTAAATAAATTACACAATTATTATAAGATGATATATATCATATATGTAACGCCCCGACCCTAGTTACCCCGAGTCAGTGCATTACTACATAACATTGGCACGATTACAAGGAATTATGTCCCGAAGAACTGATTAGTTTAATAGCCTTGGAATAACTAGATACATTCATTAGTATTACATTACATCATAAAGTGAAAATACAACAATAAAATCTTGTCTTCATATCCCCTCATACTATCCATGGAGTCATTCATAAAATTCTTCTTCACACCCTGGGAAAAATAAAACATTGAAAGGGGTGAGCTCAGACGCTCGTTAAGGATAACAATATGGAAGAAACATTTGTAAATAGTCATAAACATTTAAGGCAATGTATACCTATAAAAAAATCCTTTAAAACACAAAATTCAGCATAATATGGAGAAGGAAAAATGAAATAATTCCATTTATTTATTCACATGGATATTCTACAAGTCGAATAATCACTTGCAATATCAATAAAAACTTTCATAATGATGGAATGCATAATGTAAGACAGTCATAACCACGTAGCCACGGCCTCGTTCCAAGACTAAAAATAAGATTTTGTAAAGGCCTCATGCCAAGACACTAGATTGTCTCATGAGACCTACTGATACATCAAGTAGCTATAGCGGGCTCCACCCATCACTTACAACGTCCAATGCATTCCCATATGAAAAGGATTAAACATAACATAAACATTCGTATTAAAACTAGTATGCGAAACGTCAATACATTCTCTATAAACCATGAATAGTATAAAAATAACACATCCACAGTTAAACATATCACAAAACCTTCAATACAATATAGAAGTTTTGTATCATAATAAATTAACTTCAAATAAGCTTAAAATCCTTCAAAGGATGTTGACATAGATGAAATCATAACTATTTGGGATAAATATCTCATTTTTAGAAATCATATAAAAATCACATAATTTTAAAAGAAAAAATTTACATTGAAAATATTATTATAATCTTGTAAGGGAAGCTTCAAAGATTTTATAACGCTATAAAATAGCTGCACCCGCCATATAAGTTAAAAAAATACATTCTTACCTTGATTCTGTCGAAAAGGATAAAAAGGACCTTATTTGGAAAACGACAGAAAGATTCCTTTATAAATGTCTTATAAAAAGTCAAAAAGGATATAAATTAATTTAACCCACAGTCTATAAAATAGTAAGAATTATTTGAAATGCATTTTTAAGAAACATGGATGTGGATGATAAAGAGGTCTGAGTAGATAATTATGTATAAACAACCACGAATAATGAAGAGATTGTGAAATAAACCATTACCTTGTACTTTTCCTTTGTTGAGGGTAGGTTAAACACCTGTATAATGGAGAAATAATTGTTATTAAATTATAAAAGAATCATATATATTAATATGATATCATATATGATCTTTTAACATGGCTTTGTTAATAATATCTTAGTATTATCGTCGTTTCGGGTGTTAACTTACTCGTTTTCGTTTATATGTTTTGTTACATAAGCCATGTTTTTTATGGATAGGTTGTATATTATTCATATACATAATTATATGAAGTCCTTAAACATTATTTTTAATCATCATATGAGAATTAGACTTGAATGGATATGATGGGGAATGAATCCCACCGCGTTCGTGGAGACGGTAGTCCGTACGTACGCACGATCGACAATATCACTCATTTGATATTAAAATAATATATAATTGGATATTATATCATATATACCGAATCATTATCATGTTATATTTATTATTTACTTTAATTAAACATCATTATTATACCCGTCCAAATAATAATGTATTGAATAACAATTACACCACGATGTGGAGACGGTAGGTCGTACGTATGCACGTATGGTGACATGTCATTCAAAGGATGGATAGAATACTGAATATGGTTGTACCATTTTTATAATAACATCAAAATAAATAGAAGATACTAGAGTTATTATTTTAAAATGGAAATAACAGAGAAAGAAGAAGTTGAACAAGAAAGGAACTTGAAAAAGGGTGGTGAAAACATAACATCTTCTTCGGGTTCTTCCTTTTGATTTGATAAAAAGGGCTCCATAGGTTGGCTTTATGATCAAACTAAGGACTCTAGGTTGAATTTAGGGATTTTGAGATAGTATTTGGGTAGGGTTTGTCTGAACCGAAAGGCTTTTAATGTGTGAAGAATTAGTTATAAATTTTGTTCTTTTATAAGTGGGAGGAGGGGCTCTTTAGGAAAAACATAAAGTATTAATTTATAATAAATTCATAATTGGTTTATAATGTCTCAAAAGTATATTATTCAAATTATAAGGTGGGTATGGGTCAAAATCATTTCAAACAATATATTTTAGACTGTTTTGGTCCATTATATTAACCTTATCGTTTTGTTTTAACTCTTAGTTAATTAGATTGACATTTACCATGTCACTTTGTATTTTTATATTATATAGTTAATAAACTAACTATATATATCCAAGAGACCCCAAAGTGTTCCATTAATGATACACCTATCATGATATATGTCCTTTGGCAAAACATGATATTTTTAGGAATAGAATATCAATTAATAATATAATACTTGTTTTCAAAACGCATTTATGTCAATTTTGACAATATTAAATAATTTATTTTTGTTAAATATTTAACAACTTTATTAATTCAAAGAAATAATTTAATAAATCCTAACATGTCATCTTAACAAATAAAATTCTTGGATGGCATCGAAACATTCAAATTATATTTATTTTAACCTTTATAATACTAATTATTTTATTCTTTCTTTAATAAGGAAAATACTGCATCATTATTGTGTCAAAAATAAATTTAATTATTAAATGTCTAAAAATTATAAATAAAATACCATTATGTAGGTAATTGCTTTATCTTTTTAATTAATATTTATAGTCTAAAATATAACATATATAACTCTATGTAAAAATTGTTTTTCTAAAAGATATATGATTTTGTTGTTTTTGTATTTACTTTAACTTAATCAGTATAAAGTGTCCTTATCACCTACAAGTGGCTCCATGGGGTCCCAAAATCGACCCCAAGATGACCATGGTCTGAAATATATCAACCAATAAGGTTATGACAAGTTTTAGGGTAATTTATTATTATTATAATATTATTTTTTTACCCTAATTTACCAGATTTACCCTTTAATCATGGTAAATAAAATATTTATCAAAGTTATTATTCAAAATGTCTAAAAATAAAAGTTACCTATTGACAAAATTTGTACATACCGATTCCAAATATGGAATTTATTTTTCCAAATTCAATATACAGTAGTTTCATAAATTAATTTAAAATTAATTCCCGGTGTCAGAACAAAAAGTGTGTTTTTAAAAAATAATAACTATAAAAAAATTAACACTTGTTTATGTCTATTTTAATTGTGAAATTATGTAAAATGACAAAAATTGTATTAAATGGTAAAAATATATTTTAAATATATTTTAAAACCACTCAAATTCATAATTTATCACTATTAATTATTTTAATTAAAAATTTTTTTTCATTAAAATTTAGTAATTTTCACTATTCATCAAAATATAAAAGTTATCCAAAAAGAACCAAAATTTTACCCTAGGATAATTTAGATATTACGAATCCAAAAATGAATTCCATTTTGAGGGTTAAAATTTATAAAATTTCAAAAAGTGGGTATTGCTATTCATAACCGCTACCTTGATTGGTCGCGGTGTGTTAGAATCTCAAAGTTGCGTACAATTCAAGTTATTGCATTATTCAAAGTGAAATGTACCGTGGATGCTTGGGGGTGTTAGATTATCCCATACTTAAATAAATTACATCCTTTCAATTTGAAAAAACAAATCGAAAATAAAAGGTTGAAAATGGAAAATATCTTTGTGGGAAAACCCAAATCGTAAATTGGGTTAAAAAAATTTAGTCTTAATACGAGGAAAAGAGAAATGAAAGGGTCACCACCAAATTATGATCTCTATTTGTATGAAATTTTTGGAAATTAGAGACATATAATTGGAGGAAAACTTAGATATTTATAGGGGTTATTGAGGTCATCTGTCACAAACAATTATACAATTGAGGGCCTCAAATCCATCAATCTATGATGATTTAAAATATCATTAGTTAAACAAAACATAGGTATTAGGATAACACATTTTTGGTTTTAAGATCCATTAAAAAATGTATAAGAATTAATTTCTTCATTGAATAATAGAAGAAGAAAAATATATACTTGACAAGTAGATTCCAATCCTTTAATTAATTTTTACAACAAACTCATCTTTCACTCTAAAAGATAATAGAACTTAAAAATAATATACTATTTATCCTATTCGTATAGGGTTAGAAAATGAATATATAATTCATCTACAAGAATTATTTTAAAAAAATCCAACATTATTCAATCCAGGACATCACGTGGACCAGTGGTAGGTGATACACACTTGTCGCCATTCGGTTGCGGTTTCAAGTCTCACGGACCTGCTGGATGCAACGGGTTGTCGCCCGACCTCCGGGTTGTCCTTTTATAGAAATACAATAATAATCTCAAACTATAATTATCCAAAATACTTCTGTCCAAACTCACAGTCCAAAATTTATAAGGTAGATAAACAAAAGGAAGATCCTTTTTTCCGCATAATAACATGTGAACACCTTCATCATGTATTCTTTTAAACCACTGCAACATCCTTAATTACCATAAAACCTTATTGATTACATTCATGATCCCTTATTCCTTATAGAATACTGGATATACTCCTTCTATCCAAAAATGTTGTAAACTTCATCTATTATGGAATATAAAAATCATTAATTAGTTTCAAGGTAATCAAGAATATCCAATATAATTAATCCAAATCAATCATGTATTATTCAAAAATCACTACCTCGATATCAGAACTATATTATGGTTTATCATTCTCTCAACCATATATTTTCAAAATCTTTAACCTTCTATTGATTCATTTTCATGGTTCCACACAATCTCAAGTCCTTAATGAAATAGTGTTGCAGTACAATCTTTATATACTCTATAATTATTATAAATAGTACATTGTTGATACAACACTCAAATGACATAATTCCCTAATAACTACATAAGAACTCTAATCATTCCTCCTTATCTGTAGTGATATCATAACGTGATTATTATCCAATAATATCATTTGCAGTATACGCTTATGAATGGGACATTGATTCATGTAGTGTCCCAACTCCTTGCAGATGAATCATTGTACATTTGAAACCTTTTTCTTACCCATGCAGTCATGTACATGGTGTCCTTTTTCCCCACACATATAACAAACTCTCATTACCTTCAGGAAAGATCCAAGGTGTTTCTTCCCATAGTTATCACATATGGTAAAATTCGTCTTTTCCCTCTTCCCTTTATCAATCTTTTTCTCTTCCATCCTTTTCTTCTCTTGCTTCTCTTCAATTCCATAGGACTCGAATAATTATTTACTTATCTTATTAACACATGATACTATTTCTTCATATGTTGAGAATACATGGTAGACTATTTCCCTTCTAAATTATGGATTAATACTATGAAATATATGATCCTTCCTACTCTTTGGATCATACGTATTGCTGGAGTTCACATTCCTTCTACTGGGCGACATTTCTATACAATAGCATAAACTAGGTCAGTTTATGAATTTAAATGAATAATTCCAAACATGTAAAATACCTAACATAAATTGAATGTTTTATAGATATAATCCATAATCATAAAGATGATTTCAATGAGTAATTATATAATAATAAACACTTCATAATGATTTGTAATGAAAATGATAATTATCCTAAGCATATCCCCCGGGAGTGTCGTAACCAAGAGTGAAGCAAGGCCAGTTGTCATGAACCAGTTCCCATTCGAGTCTATCTCAAAGCGGTGTTTTTTGGGTTTTACCCCTAGGTAAATATGTTCCAGAGCCGCCTCTACGTGCTGATATCCAGAAATGGATTTATGTCTTGGAAAACTCATAAAATATCTACAATACCAAAATTCTAGGAAATTCTTCTATATTAATCCTAAATTTCTATCTTAAGGCTATGTGCTCTAATCAGAGTTTATCTAAATCTAGATTTCAAGGTTTGTACTAAACCTCCCTCTGATTCCAACTGTAACGCCCCGACCCCAGTTACCCAGAGTCGGTGCATTATTACATAACATTGGCACGATTACAAGGAATCAAGTTCTGAAGGACCGATTAGTTTAGTAGCCTTGGAATCACTAGATAGATTAATAAGTCTAACATTACATCATAAAGTGAAGAAAAAAACAACATCTGGTCTCCATATCCCCTCATTATACCCCTGTAGGTCATTCATAAAATACTTCTTCACATCCTAGAAAAAATAAAACATCGAAAGGGCTGAGCTCAGAGGCTCAGTAAGGATAACAATACAACAGTAACATTCATAAATAGGCATAAACATTTAAGGCAATGTATAACTAAAACAAAATCTTCTTGAACCTAAACATCAGCATAATATGGAAAAGATAAAATGAAATAATTCCATTTACTTATTCACAAGGATATTCTACTAGTTGAATAATCACATGCAATATCAATAACCACTTTCATAATGATGGAATGCATAATGCTAGACTATCATAACCACGTAGCCAAGGCCTCGTGCCAAGACTAAAAATAAGATTTTGTAAAGGCCTCGTTCCAAAATACTATTTTGTCTCATGAGACCTACCGATGCATCGAGGATTTTTAGCGGGCTACACCCATCACTTACTAAGTCCAATGCATTCCCATATGAAAATGTTTAAACATAACATACACATTCATATTATAACTAGCATACGAAATGTAAATAATTTCTCCATTAACCCTAAATGCTATAAAAATAACTCATCCACAGTAAAACATATTACAAAACCTTCAATACAATACGGAAGTTTTTTATCATCATAAATCAACTTCAAATAAGCTTAAAATCCATCAAAAGATGTTGACATAGATAAAATCAAAACTATTTGAGAGAAATATCTCTTTTTTTGAAATCATTTAAAAATCACATTATTATAAAAGAAATCATTTACATTGAAAAAATTCTTATAAGCTTTTAAGGGATTCTTAAACAATTTTATAACAGTGGAAAATAGCCACACCTGCTGTATAAGTTAAAAAAAGACATTCTTACCTTGATTCTGTCGAAAAGGTTAAAATGGACCTAGTTTGGAAAATGACAGAAATATTCCTTTATATACTTCTAATAAAAATTCAAAAAGGGTATAAATAACATTAACCCATAGTCTTTAAAATATTTTGAATTATTTGAAATACATTTTTATGAAACATGGATGTGGATGATAAAGAGGTATCAGTAGATAATAATGTATAAACAACCTCGGATAATGAAGAGAGTGTGAAATAAACCCTTACCTTGTACTTTTCCTTGGTTGGGGTAGGTTAATCTCTTGTATAATGGTGAAATAATTATTATTAAATTATAAAATAATCATATACATTAATATGATATCATAAATGATCTTTTAACATTGCTTTGTTAATAATATCTTAGTATTATCGTCGTTTTGGGTGTTAACTTACTCGTTTTATTTTATATGTTTTGTTACATAAGATGTGTTTGTTATGGATAATTTGTATCTCATTCATATCCAGAATGATATAAATTAGAATTATACATGAATGGATATGATGGGGAATGAATCTCATCTCGTTCGGGGAGACGGTAGTCCGTACGTTCGCACGAGTGACAATATCACTCTTTTGATATTTAAAAAATATATAATTGGATCGTATATCATATATAAAGAATCCTTATAATGTTTTATTTATTATTTAAATTAATTACACATCATTATTATACCCATACAAAATAATAATGTATTGAATAACAATTATACCACTACGTGGAGACAGTAGGTCGTACGTACACACGTATGGTGACATGTCATTCAAATGATAGATAGAATACTGAATATGGTTGTAAGATATTTATAATAACATCACAGTATATATAATATAATGGAGTAATTATTTTAGAAATGAAATAACAAAGAAAGAAGAAGTTTAAGAAGAAAGGAACTTGAAAAAGGGTGGGGAAAACTTTACCTCTTCTTTGGGTTCTTTCTTTTGATTTGATCAAAAGGGATCCTTAGGTTAGCTTTATGATCAATCTATGGACTCTAGGTTTATTTAAGGGAAGTTTAGAGAGTGTTTGGGTAGGTTTTGGCCAAAACAAAAGGCTTTTAAGGTTTGAATTATTGGTTAGAAGTTTTTTCCTTTTATAAGGGGGAGGAGGGGCTCTTTAGGAAAATCTTAACATATTAATTTATAATAAATTCATATTTTGTTTCTAATGGATCCAAAGTAGATTATTCAAAGTATAAGGTGTGTATGGGTCGAAATCTTTTCATCCAATAGATTTTAGATAGTTTGTACCATATTTATAATAATATCGTAGTATATATATGATGTTAGAGTTATTATTTTAGAATAAAAATGAAAGAAGAAGTTGAAGAAGAAAGGAACTTGAAAGAGGGTGGTGAAAACATTACCTCTTCTTCAGGTTATTCCTTTTGATTTGATCAAAAATAATCGTTACATTGGATTTAGGATCAAACTAAGGCCTCTAGGATGATTTGAGGGAAGTTGAGAGAGTATTAGGGAAGGGGTTGTCCGAAACAAAAGGCTTTGAAAGAGTGGATTAGTGAGAAGGGGGAGTGCCCTTTTATAACAAGGTTAAGGGGCACCTTTGGAAAATCTAGAAATACTATTTTATAATAAATTCATATTCAGTTTCTAATGGCTCAAAAGTGGATTATTTAAATTTTAAGGTGGGGATGGGTCGAAAACCACTCAACCAATAGGTTTTAGACAGGTTTGGGTCACTATATTAACCTTATCTTTTATTTTTAACTCTTAGTTAATTAGTTTGACACATACCATGTCACTTTTAATTTTTATATTATATAGTTAATAAACATACTATATACATCCAATAGACCCCCAAGTTTTCCATTAATGATACACCTATCTTGATATATGTCTTTTGTCCAAACATTATATTTTTAGGAATAGAATATAAATTAATAATATAATACTTGTTTTAAAAACTCATTTATGTCAATGTTGACAGTATTTAATAATTGATTTTTTTAAAGTTTTAACAACTTTATTAATTCAAAATAATTCATTTAATTAATCCTAACATGTCATATTAACCAATAAAATTCTTGGATGGCATCAAAACATTCAAATTATATTTATTTTAACCTTTATAATCACAATTATTTGATTCTTTCATTAATAAGTAAAATACTGCATCATTATTGTGTCATAAATAAATATAATTATTAAATGTATAAAAATAATAAATAAAATACCATTATGTAGGAAATCGATTATTATTTCTAATAAATATTTATAGTCGAAAATATAACATATATAACCTTCTGTAAAAATTGTTTTTCTAAAATATATATGCTTATGTCATTTTTGTATTTACCTTAACTTAATTAATATAAAGTGTCCTTATCACCTTCAAGTGGCTCCATGGGCTCCCAAAATCGACCCAAAGATTTCCATGGTTGGACATGTATCAACCAATAAGGTTATGACATGTTTTAGGGTAATTTATTATAATTATAATATTATTTTTTACCCTTATTTACCGGATTTACCCTTTAATCATGGTAAATAAAATACTTACCGAAATAATTATTCAAAATTTCTAAAAAAAGGTTACATATTGACACAATTTGAACATCCTGATTCTAAATATGGAATCCATTTTTCAAAATTCAAAACACATAAGTGGCATAAATTTATTTAAAATTAATTCACGTTGTCAAAATAAAAAGCGTGTTTTTAAGAAATAATAACTATCAAAAAATTGACACCTGTTTATGTCCGGTTTAATTGTGAAATTATATCCAATGAACAAAATTGTATTAAAGGGTAAAAATATATTCTAAATTTACATTAAAACCACTCAAATTCATAATTTATAACTATTAATTATTTCAATTAAAAAATTTGTTTTTAATTAAAATTTAGTAATTTTCACTATTCATCAAAATATAAAAGTTAACCGAAAAGTACCATAATTTTACCCTAGGATAATTTCGATATTCCAAATCCAAAAATGAAGTCCATTTTAGGAGATAAAATTTATAATATTTCAAAAAGTGGGTATTACTATTCATAACGGCTACTTTGATTGGTCGCGGTGTGATAGAATCTCGAAGTTGCGTAAAATGCAAGCTATTGCATTATTCAATGGGAAACGTACCGTGGATTCTTGGGGTGTTACAATATTTATTCATTATAAATATTTATATAATCATTCATGAATGAGGGACATGGATAAGTATCACATCGTGTTGTGGAGATGGCAGGTCGCACATATGCACGAGTGATAGTTTCATTTATTTAATTGTAAAAAAGTAAGGAATTGGATGGTATATTTGTTGTTAAAGAATAAATAAAATATTATAATGATCATATATAGTTATTATTTCATTAATTATACCCATACAAGTAAAGTGGTGGTGAAAAACGATTACACCACGGCGTGGAGACGGTAAGCCGTACGTATGTATGCGTGGTGATTTTGTTTTTCAGAGGATGGACATAATGTGGAATAATGTTTTTTCAAAACATAATATAATATATGTATACAGGTCATACCAGTGTTATTTCATTAATATTGAAATAATAAATTAAGATTATGTAGAAGAAGACACGATCTTGAGAGAGTCGGTAAAGAAGATTACCTATTCTTCAGTGAGCTACCTTCAGATCTCCTATTAAAGGCAGCAAATATGGTCTTTGAAGAATAACATCACCCCTAGAATGTAAATAATGAATGTGAGAAAGTAAATGGGTAGTTTATAGCAGTTATCTATGGCAAAAATTATGTGAATTTATGAGGTATGATGTGGCCTTTTATAATTGAGGTGGGGATCTCATTTGGAATCTCTGAAATTATTAATTGATTATAAAATCAGGTCATTTAAAAAACTTCCAAAATATCATATTTCCAAATATTAGCTGAGGTAATTTTGTAATATCATACACAAAATAAATCTTTGAAATTTTTTTATATTAATTTATACCTTATAATTTTAATTAACCCTTATTTATTCTATTTTTGTTTTAAATAAGGTAACAAATGTTTCAATATTAAAATAGAGTAATTTTTAGTTATTGGATTTAAATTAGACAATAAAGAAACAATTGACATCATTTTAAATAATAGAAAAATTATGTTAATATTTTAAAATTTTATTATAATTTTTAACTATTTTAATAAAACATTATTTTGAAAAAAATATCAATAGCCTCAAATTCGACACTATTCATTTCATGGATTTTGACAAATATCATGATAAGATGTTATTATAGAACCTAATTTTGTATTATCTTCATGAGGGTTCAAAGACTTTTATAAAATTAATTGCATATATTAATTATCAATAATTATATTTATTATAAAAATGTTAATCACATTAATTTGATATTTCCATAAAATAATTACTATATTAGTTTTGTGTTATTATTTAATATAGTTATTTGTTGAATAAAATTAAAAAATAAACTATTATTATAAAGATAAATAAAATATAATTGAATGAAATACATATATTCGAAATTATATTCTATATAATTCAACATTAAAAATGTTATATTTATTAAAACATGAATATGACAACATTAACATCACTTTAAATAAAATAATATAAGTGTCATATTCCTTTATATATGGATCCAAATGTACAATGACTCAACCCTTGGATGATTATTGTAGAGATATACTCAAAAAATAAGATTTAGTGAAGTGTTTTTCATGTTTAATAGTTATTATCATTATAATAAAATTTTCTTTATTGATTTTCCTCAATTAAATAGTATTTGCATTATAAATCTATAATAATTAAAGTAATTATTTATTTCCTAAAAAATACCAGTTAATTAATATGATAAAAAAACATTTTATCTTTTAAATTTTTATTTATAGTCAAATATTTATTATTTATAACCTAATTTTATAAATGATAAATTCATTAAAATTTGAGTAAGACATATTTAACTTTTCATTAAATAAAATATATTAATTTTTCTAATCTCATACAAGTGGCTTCCAAAGGGTATCATTTTTACAAAATGATGGATTAGGCCAAAAATCACTCATCCAACCATATCAGGACACGTGTTAAGATAGTAATATTATATTTACCCTTAATTACACGATTTACGTTTTTACTATATTAATAAAAATTACCGATGTAACTATTCACAATTCTAAAAAAATAGAACAATGATATTCACATAATTTTTACATACTAATAAAAAATATATAATCCAATTTATAAATTTATAACTTATATGTTTCGGTAATTAATTTAAAATTAATCCAATTTTCGAAACAGAAAATGGGTTTTTAGAAGTTAATAAATTATACAATATTCAAAAGTTTTTAAATCAAGATTCATTGTAAAATTAATTCCAATTATCAAAATTATATTTAATGATAACAATATATTATATATTTTCCTTTAAAACCATTCAATAATATAATTTATCAAGATAAATTATTTCAATTAAAAAAAAGTTGTTTTCAATTAAATTTTACTGTTTTTTACTATTCATTAAAACATGAAAGTCATCTAAAATATATTAAAAAATAATCATATAAATTTTTAAATCCCTATTAAAAATAAAAGTTTGATTTTTTACATATAATATATAAAATTTTCAAAATACAATATTTAAAATGGGTGCACCATTAAAAATGCAGCAAAAATTCATTTTTTCAAATATAGTTCTTTTATTAAAAAAATTGAATTTGTTATGATATCATGTCTCGAAATCATATAAGGTAAATTTTAAACATTTGATTCAATATATTAAATACATATTAAATTAATAAAATTTATCAAGATGGATTTTATAATTTTATAACCTCACTTATTGGCTTGTAAATGTTTTTTAAAAATAAAGTTATTATTGTTCATATCCATCATTATAATGACCAGGTTATAAGGTAACATAATAATATTTATTTGTTAACTTAAACTTCATATTGCTTGAAATAGATTCTATCAAATGAACTTGAAATTTTGTGAAACAAAAGCCAAGAATAGTGTTGCATATACCGCAAGCTAAGATGGTTGTGTGTGTAGAGGAAACTAATTTTGGTGTGGCATAAAACCCCAGATATCAAATAAACTAAATGGAATCCGTCTCATAAAATATTTGGGTGTTACAATTTTTTTCCATGGTTTAGTTTTTACAAAATGGTGTCAAAATTGTATTCTTATTGTATTTTTAATGAAGAAAGTCTCAATTTTTTCCAAAATGTGGAAGGAATCATTGTTTTAACAAACAAAAAATGAATCGAATTTACTTTCATCATAAACACTAAATACTATTTGAATTTATTTACATGTTACCAGAGTTATTTTCAAATAATTTTTTCCCAAAATATTTCATAAATATTTATATTTCAAATAAGTAATTACAAATAGAAATGGGTATTTTCCTCAATAAATATTCCAAGTGATATTTTAAAGGAATTTTCATATAAGTTGATATCATTTAATATTACTTGTTTTTTACTAGGGATATGATCCAATGATACCAAAATTAATATTTTTTTGTATTGTTTATGATTATGTTGAACAGATATTAATGTAACCTGTTTATTTTTCACGAGTTATGTTATGATGAAATCATGAAATATTTATGAAACCCATTTCGTTTCAATGGGTTATGATATCTAATAATTGATTTATGATCTTGTGGAACACATATAAATGGAAAATGATTATGTTATTAGTGGGTATCGAATTATATATTCCTCGAATTCTCATGGTAAATTTGGTTGTCTCATAAGAAAAATAGGGCTAGAATAAGGACTAAACCCAGTCCTGTAAGTGATATAATCCACTAAGATATTATTTGGAGGGAAAAATAACCAATGAAATGATGGAATGGGGAGTGAAATGAATCTGTAGGATTTCTTTTGTAGTGATTCATGACTAAGGAAATAATTTTCCATGTTTATGTGTATGCCACACATGTTTTTCTTGATCCACTTTTATGCTCTCATCACTCATGTTCTTTGATTACTTTATGATTTATGTCTTCTGAAATTCCAAGAATTATGTAATTACATAAGATATTTATCTACGATACAAAGGGTATGGTGTCACAATGTTCTATTTTTTTATCACACCCTTATGATTATGTTTTGTTTAAATGATCATTTTAATCACCCTTGTTTACCCTTTATTATAATTATTTATCACCCTTTTTTATGTTTCCTTTCCCCTAGTTATAAATAATGGTTTTGGGAATGAATGTGTAATAATGGAGTTAGTTTTGAGGAATTTAGTGGGATATAACATATATCTTTTAAAAACTATATATGGAATCATATATATTTCCAAAGACACTAAACCAATATGATTATTGTGTGGCTCGTTATGTTATGTATTGAATATCCATCTAATAGGATATAATATTTATGTATGAAAAGTATGGGGAACTATAAATATGTAGCAAGAATAAAAGCTAAATTATGTCTTAAAAGGAGTATATCTAGATAATCATTGAAATTATTGGAATGAATGAATACAAAATGAGTCATGTTTCCTCTTATTGTTAAGTTCATATTTTCCAATGAAAAAAGAACCAACAATGTAAATGAGCCTCAATATATGAAAGGAGGAATTAATTCATCAGCTATCAAATGTATAATGTATATAATAATTTCTACTCGGCTAGATATAACATTTATAAATGTATGTTTAATCATATTTATGTATAACACAAGAATGGAACATTTGGAAGTTATTAGGTGGATACTTTATTATTTAAAAAGAATAGAAGATCATGATATTTTATTGAGGGAGAAAAATATTCTAAAAGGATTTGTTTATGGATACTTTTATGGGGATTTATAAATTTATAGTAGAATAAAAAGGTTTGTTTTTTTTACTTCTAGTGGAACAAAAATTAGTTAGATATCACAACTACATAATATTTCCTATTAATTACAAGGCAAGAAGTGCATATAAAAGAAATGGAATCCTAGAAGGAGATGGGTTGTTAGAAGAAATAATTGAAGGAGCATAGAAGAATTGAATAAGGGAAGATTCTTTTAGGTGACATCCAATTTGAAAAAAACTTGTATAAAAATTTAGTATTTCAGGGAAGGATAATGAACCTAAACTAAAAGTACCACTTCATTATGAATACGTTAGGAGAGAATATTTTAGATATTAGGAAGATCACTGATAGCCAAAATATGGGGGACATATTCACTCAGAATTTAACTCAAGAAATATTGAGTCAATATTGTGCTACAATGGTTCTAGGGTGAAAGAAGAAGAAAAATGCAGAGGAAACCCCCTAGCGGAGTAAGAACAGATGTTTTTTGATGAGGGGTTTTGGATTTTTCTTTGGAACGAGTCTTCAATTTGAGGATTTTTGGGATGTGAAACCTTGTTTATAATAATCATAACAAAAAAGTACCAGGAATACATTAAATAGAATTTATAATTGTTATAGGAGGCTAAACATGGTTTAAAGGAAGTGATAATTTCTCTATTTAGTGACTATCTGTTTATCGATCGTTCATTTCTTTGAATGACATCAATGTTGGTGCATAATGTCAGTAAACTCTCTAGAATTAATTATTTTAAAATAGGAATCCAGGAGTGGTAATGTATGTAAAGAGTTAGGTAAATAAATGTGTGTGAATAATAGTTAAATTATATATCAAGGATCCTCCAGGAATTTGGGGAGGTGGTTTGACTAGAGTACCTGGATGATATTCCTATGAAAGGAACTATAGACTGATAAGAATACTAATCATACACATGCATTGTATACCAAATGAATATATTTCACATCAATGTTTTATAGAGTGTTACTCATTTTACAATGTATCTTTATAATGGTCATTTCAATTTATTAAAATCATTTTACTTCATATTATTTAATATAATCTCAATGGTTCCTCTCGTGTATATAGAACAACTTGTTTGAAGAATGTTAATATTCATTATTCATTAATTACTTTATGTATTTATGTTTCATGTATTAAAATTACTTGAATTTTCATTTATTTACATATTTTTTCTATGGTGTGTCTATGTTCTAACTTTTTTTGTGGGTAGGGTGTCATGAATTCATACTTTTGGTTCAAAAATTTGGTTAGAGGTGATGTTTCCAATGTTTAGTTGTTCTCCTATGCCAATTTTCACTGGAACTTCCAATCAACTGATGAACTAAAGTTCTAGTGGTTTTACTAATAGTTAAAATTTCTAGAATTTCATGGGATCATAAATAATAGTTTCATTTTCTTTAATTGTAAAAATTTATTTTAATATAGGTACAAAAAATTCAATGAAAATTCCTTTTTTTTAAATTCCTTTTTTAGAAAAATTCCTTTTTAAGAATAAAAATTATTTTATAAAATGTTCACATATAATTTTTTTCCATTGAACTTATTGGATTATATTTAATAAAATGAGACTTATTTACCTTCTTAACCAATCCAAAATCTAAATAAATATTTTTAATTCTTGATAAAAATAAAAGAATCAAAAATAGTTTTTATTAGAATAAAAAAATTACTTAATTTCAAAATTGAAAAACATAGGTTTAAAAGTTCAACATTAAATATTTAATAAAACAATATTACTTATTAAATATATATTTTTACTTTTAGATATGTTTCATAAGCTTTCAATTCATTGTTTTATCATGATAATTTTCTAAAAGTGACCTTATTTTTAAAATCATTATTTTTCATTATTCACCAAAAAATAAATATTTAATAATTAATCTCATATAATTATATTAATCTAATATTTAAATTATCATGCATAAAATTATATTATATTTTTCAATTTTAATTTATAATGTTTGATATATACCTTTTAATGGAAAATAAAATATATAAATAAAACCTACTTTTATAGAAATTGACACTTTTAATCATTAAATATTCTTGACATTATATGATATAATTCATATAATTAAAAATAGGGTAATTATTTACTTAGAATTAAATAATAAATTTATATTACTAAAACGTTTCTACATATATTTCTTAATATAGTTACTCATGTCAATACCTTCTAATATAATAACTAAGGTATGGCGGTCACATTTAAATAATAATGTTACATTTCATTTAAGCTCAGTGTTGTGTGTGTTATACGTTATCAAACATAATTTTCATTAAACAATTACTAACACAAATTTGTGGTTTTTACATTATAATCCCTTAATGAAATTAGTTATTTGTAATTTTATCTTCTGTCAAATAAAATTGTTTAAAAAAATTTCATAATCATTTGAAAGGCATGGGAAATAAAATATATGATCATGAAAGGAAAAAAATTTCTAGTATCTCAAAATTCATTTTATTAAAACCCACATTATAAATAAAGTATAAGAAAACATCCTTTTAAAAGTGGAAAAGTCAAATATGAAGGTCACCTGGAATAAAACAGAATTAGGTTCCAAAATAGGTATAAATTTGATGAGAATTTAAAATATAGACATAAAAGATAAATCTATACTGAATGTATGAAAATTATCTACAATATTGTTATAATTGTAAAAAAAATATGTTCCTCATGGCTAAAACATTGAATTAAAAATTCATTTTCCCCATAGAGAGAATATAACTTCAGGTCATCATAAATGATTGTAAAAGTTATCCATTATAATTTTAAGATTATTTTTCTAGAGTTGAGGTATTATATTCCCATTAATATAGATAAAACTAGAAAATATAATTTATTGATTTCTTTATATCCATAAAAAATCATCCTTTGGTTATGTGTTTTAAACAGTTTCAACCTACATTTCATCCCATATTCCAAATGATGAATATAAAAGATAAATATTTCTTATGTATAAATTATAAAAATAAACATCGCATAAATCATGAAATCCATAAAAGGATGAAAAAATATTCCTCATGTTTTTACTAAAACTGAATTGATTATAAAAAGGTAAGATAGTACCCAATATGAATAGTCATTCACATAAATAAAGAATAAATTAATCATTAAATCCTCAAAAATAATAACCAATGTTGATCTTAAATATTTTCATAAATAATTAACTCTATATCCAAATTAACCATAATTATCTCAACATTAAATAGTATACTAACCTAAAAGATTATCTTACACAACTCAAATTACATCCCTAAAAACGTAATAGAATCCTTTAAAAATAACCTTAATGTAAAACCTAAGGGTTACATAAAACTCAATTATCTTTTAAAACTCAAAAAAACATATCCCTAAATATTATTGATTAACATAAAATATTTTTATATATATTCCAAAAATAGGATATATTCCTTTAATAATATGATTGACCATAGACTCTTTAACCCACTATAATATACATAACTCTTAAATTAAACACATATAATAATAGTCCAGCTACTAAATTTATCTAAACCTTGATATCATAATAATGATAAATCCCTACAACAATACACTAGGATCAAATGATAAAAGACCATACACTTTGCAATTCAGGAATTGAAACTAATATATGAAACTAAATTTTAACTATCCATAATTACCAAATTTAAAGGAAATATTGAGTCACTTAAATAACCTATGACTTTTAGGTTTAGAGTTTTTGAGAATTAGAAAATTCCATTTACGTAACTAAACCCATGTATTTCCTTCCAAATGGCAATTTTTCCCATTATACCCGAATTTTCTTATTCCAAGATAAGTCTTCAAAATATCTCATAAAATTATCCACACATAAAATCCTTCTAGAAAATAAATTCACCATGCATAATTCTTCATAACATGGGGAAATTAAAATATAATAACAGTGAGCTCATGCACTAAGTAAGGGTAAACATATGCATTAACAATTCAATAATATAAATGAGCATAATATTATCATAAGTATATGATAATAATAAACTTTCATGGGTATAATATTATTGAATTCATACACATAAAAACATGGATCATAAAACATGATTCATGGAATAAATCCTAAACATAATACATTATTCATATGAGCCAACAATAATGAGCCCTGTGAAATAAATCTTTCTCAAATAAACAATTAAAACACATAAAAAGAAAATAGAAACCATATTGGTGTCTTGGTAAATCGTAAATTCATCATGGAATCACCAAATTATGATAATTAAAACATTATATTCAGATTAATTTACATATATTTAATTCCAACATCAATTAAGAGTTTCTTTTATTTAGAAAACACCGTTTTATTTTAGGAACAATTTCCATCTAGTTAACTCTATCACATTTGTTTAACCTAATGGAATTTAATTTTATTTTTTGTTAATAAGTGGTTAATGGTTATTATATATTATAATAAGAGATTAATTTTAGAATTATGGATAAATAATACTCTATATAAAATTTTTGACAACTGTGAAACTGATATTAAATTCTAATGACATGTGCTAGTGGTGTTTTGTAGAATTCGCATTGTTTATTAAAAATTATGTTGTGAAGATGATTTTTGGTTGGGAATATTTGGAATTACTAATTTAACTCTATAAAAAAATAAATATGAGAATTATTAATGTCATGAAATATTTACTTTTCATAAGGGCTTGTTTATGAGAATATGGTTTTCAATTTGTATTATAAATTCCAAATATACAATATTTCACATATTGATTTTTCTATGTGTCAAATAAAATATTATCCATCCATTTAATCTAGGAACCAGCTATATAATGAATATTTTGGAGGATTAACTCAACTACATAAGAGTCATAGCTCCCATAGCCAGCATTGAGAAATAGATGTTAGCGCCTAAATTGGTAGGAGAGTGTGTACCTAGAGGCACATAGAGCTGAGAAGTGACACCACCTTTCAGGGAATCAGGACAACGAGCATAGTTTGTGAGGTTTGGTTCCATGAGAAGACCTCAAGGTACTCACATATTCTATTTCTATGGAATTAGTTATATTATATAATGCTAAAATACTATTCAACAAATTTATCTGGGATTCAGAATGCATTCTCACTATTCTTTTGTTCAGAATATTCATATAATATGCAGGTTTCCCAATCAAATAAAACAATGTCATCTGATCACATTTCTATTCATCTTCATCCTACAAATTATTCCCTTCCTTAGGAAACTAATGTTTACAAGGGAACTGTGATAAATATATGTAATAATTGTGAATATGGGTTGAGTGACCCTTACATAGAACCAGTTCTTAACCCACATGCAAATACATCAAACATTGAGATATTCATGAGTTTTAAATTATACTTGATATTTCATTTAACTAACTAAATTTACATGAAATATTATTTAATCATTTGAGTAGGTGGAATAATAAAAGGATAGGTTGTGGAAATCACTTATAAAAGTAAAATCACCTAGTTTGACAGAGTTATTTCCATTCATCAAGGATCTCATTTCCTATAGAGAAACAGTGCACTCTGAATCACTATTTTATTTCTAAAAGTAGGATATCCCATGGCCTCTTGACTTAAAACTCACGCACTCGTGATTTTTTGGATGAAACTGATATGTCAAACACTAATTTTTGTAACATACTCATCATTTTTGTGAAGAAATATTATGGGAATCAATAATATTTTTCCTAAAGAAGTTTTTTCATATTTGAAAAGGCCTCATAATAGGTTATTGAAAGAATAATTTTATTTTTACAACTCGCATCATTTAATGCAAGAATCAAGAAGAGATAGAGTATTAGGATTGCATAAAGTAGACATGTAGACACTGTGCACCTATTTTCATGATCAATAATCCTTTCAGTTTAGCGTTTGGAATACAATTCATGAATGGTTCTATTATGTATATGAAAGAAAATGGAAATTTTAATATAACAAAAATAAATTAAATACGTTGAAATCAGATAAAAATTATTAGGATAATTAAATGGATATGTGATAGGGTTACAAATTCTAGGAGGCCATGCAATTTATCCTACATGCATGAAGTGATCTTGTGATAAGTGACAATTTGTAAAGAGAAGAATATCTATTGAAAAATATTATACCTTTATAAAATAATTATTCAATAAATTTCATGAATCCTTTAAACACTTTTATGTTAGTCCTAGACTTCATCAGTAGAAGGAATATTTGACATAAAATTATTGCACTTAGGAAACTGATCATACCCACATGATAAAAAATATTTTAGGAAGACCAAAAAGTTTTAAAGGTACTAATGTGCACATGATCAATTCAGACCCATAATGATGATGGAGTATGATCAAAATATCATACCATTGTGGATTAATTATAAAATTATTGAATAATTTTTGATTCAGTATTCATATCTTATTACGTAACTCAAGAGTTAAAAGGCTATTGTAGACTCTAATAACATTGTGTGAAGTATTATAAAGACCCTATAGTGTGGAATAATGAGAATAAATTTGGAGTGGACATTAGTAACACAATGTGAAGTAGTATAATCTCCACTTATGTGAAATTATAAGTATAAGCCTATTTTGGAATTTGGTAAAACCATGTGATGAAGTCTGTAAATCCTCTTATATAGACTCAATAATTAATAGACAATGTCAATCTCTATTATCTATTCTAGTTTATAAAAATATTATAATGTATAATACATGGTAGGGTTATATCAAACATGGAAATGAGTAAGAATTTGTATCAAACCAAGTAAATCCTTGTGCTCTGAGTTTTTTATTTACAAAAATTATTGAAGGGGATACTAAGAGACATAATAAGAGAGGACTGATGTTTTAATTTTCCCAAAATGATGGATGGAAATGGAATATTTGTAAAAAGATAATGGATCACTGAATTACCACTCCCTCTCTAATTTATCTCACACTAATATATGTTCCACAATTGGTATCAAAGTCTGCAAGCCTCTAAAAGATACAACCATTATCAATAAGGGCATACAACCTTTTTTATTTAGTAAATACTATCAATACTTTTCAAGTACATATTGTAAGTATTTCTGTGAGAACCTTAGTTGGAAATTAAAATATCTATCATTGTTATAAAAATGTGTATATCTTAGTAATGGCTTTGAAAAATTGGAAGAAAGGATAGATAAGGAAGATAAAAAAGAATCAAGTAAGGAAAGAAGGATTTGGTGATGAATCGAGCTATGATGAATAAATTATTAATGAAACAATTTTTTATATATTCTACGAAATGAAGGATTATATTATGAAGTTATTATTTCATAAGTTTCACATATATTTCAATTAATAAAAAAATTTCAAAATGAAAAACCACACCTGAAATAAGAGGAAGATATAATAGTGGAAGCTCTAGAAAATAATTTGAAAAATGGTAATTCTCTCATAAAACATTGAAAATTCAAGAACAAAACATTAATTTATTATAAATAGAGAGTTAACTTAGTTGAATAATAAAAGGAATAACTTTTTACTCTTTGCAATAAATTTTTTTACTAGTTAAATAATAATTTAAAAGAATATTGTTTGAGAAGTATATGATAGAAACTATTCATTTAGAAGTTACTCATGCCCATAATATACATTCTAAACCCTCTGGGAATATTAAAGAAGTTGAACCAAAAACAAAATTAGGGAATACTGTGTAGTATATAATGTTTCTAAAAAATACATTTAATAATCATCAAGATCATATAAGAAAGTTGAAGAATGATTTGGAAGAGTGTTTAAGATCTGTAGTGATGGATTTAATTTCATTCAACATGAAATATAGTTATCTAGAGTAAATATTGAAATATTTGAAAACAATATTTTATGTTACTTCTGAATTATTTTAAAAGATGGATGTTGCAAGAAAAATTATTTATAAAGTTCAGAAATCCCAGAATACTTTTAATTGAGGTAAAATATTTAAGTAATCATGTGGTGAAGCATATATATCATGATCATTTAAAGTGGTATCACATTTTCTATCCAAATTTTTTTGTACTAATATTATTTAATCTTCTAGTGTATGTTACTAATTTAAAACTCAAAATTTGTGGGAGAAAAAGTCAGATGACTAACCCACCATATCATCAAATGTGAATGTAAATAAATTCAATGACCCATATTCCCTGAAGAAAATTTAAGAATAAAAATAATATTATCTAAAAGAAGTAAGGTATCAAAGCTAGCCGGAATACAACATAAAAAATATTCCAATATTAATTGTATTGTGTAAATTTAGAGATCATGCCATTAATTATTAAAAAAAAATATTTCCAGTATCATATATATATAATTCTTATATCAAGGGAGATAATATCATGTTAAAAATTAAATAATTAAAAATAGGTGTAAGTTAATTCTCCCTTGGGATGTGAAATAAAAGTAGAAAAAGGGTAATCATATTACTACTAAGATGTTTATAAATAAAAGTGGAAATGATGTAATTCGCATTAGGAAAATATTTTTATACATTGGAAGGAAATTATATATCATGGATAACTAAAAAAATTCTATAGAAATTTAAATTAATAAAGGGATACTAAAAATGAGAAGGAATCAATTCAATAATTATATTAGAAAATAAATTGATTAAAGACATCCCAGATGAATACGTAATTTTTGTTTCTAAAATTGGATATAGTAAATTTCATAATAATTCTTATACAAACTCTCAGAAGACCATGCATAATGATAAGGAATGTCAATATGTTATCCCATATCAATCAAAATTATCTAGACATAAAGGATGGTAATAAAAATTAAATGAAGAAGCATCACAAAGTAAGGAAAAGAAGATTATTGTACATGATGTTTCAACTAATTAAAATATATAAGTCACACATTCTATAGAAAATAATGAATTTGGGTTATCAAATATTGAGTCTAAATATTAGAAGAAAAAAATTTTGAGAAGAAACTATCATCCTCAGTATTCTCACTAAAACTTTTTGTTTCCTCTTTTTTACCATACTCATTATATGAAATAACATGTTGAAAATTGAAGGAGAATATCTATTAATCATGGATAACACCTCTATCCATGATTATGAATGGAGTGTATCTCTTGAGGGGGATCAACAATAAAAATGATGTTTAATCATTAAACTTGAATATATTCCTTGGTTTTGTCAAACAAATTCTCAATGTGGATTAATCGATCATGATATTTATGAGATGTAGGGGAGTAATATTTTAATCATTCAAAATGTTTTGATGTGTTTTTTAATATGTGTATAGGAAATCCCTATAATGTTTTCTAAGATAAATCTTTAAATGAATATGTTTAATAATATTTATAATGGTAACAAATTAATGAACAATGTTTGGGTAGCTTTGGTGCCATGGTGCTATCACTCATGCTTTCAATATTGGGTTAGTCCAAATTGAATTATATATTATTATCTAAAAGATTAATTCTTTTTAAAAAGTTTGATTCCGTTCCTTTAAGTAAGATAAATCCTAAAAATTGTGTTTCTGAAGCTATTTGAATCTGAAGTTACTGTGTGTTCCTTTAAATTCACCATTTCATTTATTGTCATTTATGGGGAGAAAAAAGAAATAGAATTCACATATTGTCTATGGGAATAAAATAAGGGTTTTGAAAAAAATATGAATTGGGATATAATTAAACGAAATAAACTTACAATTTTTTCCAATAATGGGTCAATGTGTATGATATATTGTGAGGGGATATGAAGTGAAGAAGTATAAAAAATGAATATTCTCCCTACCAAATATGATGGTTGTTTAAATAGTCTTAAATTCCAAATACATGTGCAAGGGGTGTCTTGGAGTATTCACATTGTTTTTCTATGGACTATGTAGTGAATATGATTTGAGGTTGAAGTGATTCAAAATTAAAAATTAAACCAAAAAATAAGAGAATGAGTATAATTATAAAGGAAATGAAAATTCTAATTTTTCATGAGGATTTTTTATGGTAATATGGTTTCAAATTTGTCTAAAAAATTATCATCTAATATATTTCACTTATATATTTTTCTCAGTGCCACAAAAAACATACCCAAACATTTGAGTTAGGAGGCATATCTAGGTTTTGAGCACAGTAGAAGTATTGTGATGGAAGGTGCCAAAATTTTCTTTTTCCATTATTAATGAAAAAGTTGAGATCTATGCGATGGTTAACGATGTGATCAATGGGATTGAATAAAATAAATGGAAAAAGGATAGAACATTAGATCCAATAGAGGGGATATCAACACATATTTTTTGCAATTAATTTCATTAGATAATTAATTACCTCTATGTAATTATTTCTTCATAGATGAATCACATGACAGATCTACGGTGCGCCATCATTTCATTGTAGAAACCAAGTATAGATTTCCTCTAGAAATTATCCACAAGATTTACACAAATCTAAAGACATCTATGAAGAATTCTATGGGTGCTAGCATGGAAGATCGTTGTGTTTTCATCATCTGCCTTTGATTTCCATGATAAAAGATTCCAAAAATTTATTGTTGATCTGATGGAGGAGGATTGCTCTAAGTTCATGGGAGCATTCTTAGAGAAGGGGTCTCTTTAGGAATCAGATGATTCTCTAAATTATATTGTGAAAAACTGAATTGGCTCTTAAGAATATAACATAATTGGATATTTATATTTCTAGAGTCAAAATTAAATAATTATACAAGTTCCCATTATTATTTTATTTTATTCCTAGCAATATTCCATGTAAAATAATATTTATAATAAAAATTTTTCTGACATGCACATAACATTAGAATTAAAATTAAATATTATTTAATTAAATATTATTGAATATTTTTTATTTCTGACTTGACCATTAAGATTGGAAATCCATTCATTTATAATATTTACCAGGCCTTAATGAATTTCTCTTTATTTAAGAAATAAAAATAACTACATTATCCACCAAGAAATGAATAAATATTATATTCACTAAATATAAATTAAATATTTATTAAATATTTTGATCATAGTGTATTCTATCGAATGAAAAGTGATGAAATAAATGTGATCTATCATACGTAGATAAATTATTAAACCAAAACTAGGAATAATAGTTATTAAACATGTTAATTAATAAATAATAATATATTATCTAGATGAGATTCTAGATACACTTAGTGTATGACCTTCTAGGACTCTTTCTCAGTGGCATTAAGAGAAGTTGACTAAAGTCCATGCATAGAATCTTGAAACATGCCAAGGCACACATAGAGAAAGAAGTTCATGTCTCAACAATGTGTTACCAAACAAGAACACTTACCATGTAATATAATACCTATTTCACAATATCAAAAATCGAGCTACTTTCATGCGAGTGCCATTAACCTATATACTCGATTATCTCTATCTTTGACTTTCCAAAAATAGAATATGCATATATAACACCTTGTTCATGGATTTATTTGGGATATAACTTTTCCATAAAAAGGTCTAAGATATTGACATCTATTAAAATGATTATGGATAAATCTTTTCTCAGATTATTCATTAATGAAATTTCACTTGCGATGCACCAAACATTTCCTACCTCACCATGAACATTTTTCATCATAGTTTTAATAAATAAATAAAAGTATGAAACTCATAATATTCACTAATAATAATATTAAATTCAGAGGAACAATACACATATCCAGATATAGGAACATCTAATGAAACATATAAATATAGATTTTCTACTGGCAGGCCCCATTCTCATAATATCCTACAGGATATTACAAAGGGTGTACACCTAGAGAAGGTTCCTCAAACTACTATGAGTCTCCACCCATGATAGTCTATATCATTTGCGTCCTTCAAATGATATCACTAGACTATATAACATATATTAAACAATAATGTCATACAACTTCTAGGTTCTCATTATTGCGGGGAAATGCTATGACATTTAGAATAATAGATACTCATAGGATATTATCACATAAAACATCACATATATAAACAATAATGATTTGATAAGTGGTTAATTAATATTTAAAACAATGAATACTTGTATACCATAAAGTAAAAATAATTTGGTTCTAGGGTACCAATACTAATGGACTCCAACTTTCAAAAGAGCCAACTGCTAAGAACCTTCATTCTATTATCTCTCACATTATACTCATTTTTCTGCTGAGATAAACATTTAGTGAATGGGTCCACTATATTCTCTTCCTTAGGTACTCTACTCACCTCAACATCACCCCTTTTTTAAAAATCCCTCAAGAGATCATACATTCTGAGTATGTTCTTTGTATGTTGGTGTGACCATGGATCTTTTGTGAGATCCACCGCTACAGTTTTATCATTATATAATATAATATGGTCTTTAATTCCATGTAGCAGATCAATATCATTGAAAATGTTCTAAATCCAAATAAATTCCTTGTATGCATCAGAATCTGCTATATTCTTGGACTCTCCTGTAGAATCTTGGACAACTGGATTCTTTGAAATCTTCTAGCTCAAAGCTCCTTTATTGAAACAAAATGCATATCTTGATTGTGAATTCATATAATTTTTATCAACATAAAAACTAGAATCAATATAACCTTGGATTAATATCTCCTCATCTCCTCTATTCAAAATGAAAAAATCCTTGGTTCTTTACAAAAAATTAATGACGACCTTAACAGCATTCCAATATTGTACTCTTTGATCTTCCTGATATATGCATTCCATTTTTAAAGAATAGGAAACAAAAACTCTAGTACATGGCATGGAATTCATTAGTGATCCAATCACATAATTTTATGTGATTCAACTCATTCTATCTTTATATTTTTGTGTCGAGGGACATATTTTCTTAGAAAGTTGAAAACCATGTGACACTGGAAACAATCCCCTCTTGTATTGTTCCATACTGAATGTAATTATTATGTTGTCTATATATTTACTTTGACTTAGTCAAAACATCCTCTTAAATCTATCATGAATGATCATTAATAATTGAATTTTGGATCTTTCACCTATGTCCATCATTTATAAACACTTGTTTTACCAGTCCTTAATAGATTTTAATACTCGTAATTCATTTACAATAAGTAATATGCCATCATCATATATGACTAGGATAGTGATTGCATTCCCACTCAACCCCTTGTAAACACTTCGCTCACATTCATTCTTAATTAAAAAAAATTATTTTATGGATTCATCCAATTGAATATTTCATGAACTAGATATCATTGTTAGTCCATAAATGGATCTATGGATGTTGTACCACTTTTCGCATCACCTAGAGTCAAAAACCCTTCTCGTAGTGTCATATAAATATCTTCATGAAGGTTCCCAATAAGTAATTTAGTTATGAAATCCATTTTCCAAATCTCATATTCATGGATGTTATTATGTAATGTAGAATTCTAATGGATTTAAACAATGAAACTATGGAAAATGTTTCATTATATTTAATTCCTTGGCAATGTTTAAACTCTTTATCCATTGGCCTTTCAATATAATTACGTACTTTACCTTCCTTTTCCAGTTTTGTCTTAAATGCCCATTTACATCCATCGTGCTTTATATCAACTGGTTAGTCAAACAAAACCCAAACATGGTTTGATAAATTGCATCTATCTCAGAATTCATAGATTCTATCCATATTGTAGGTTTAGAGCTCTCTACTTCTTTCTTATATGAGTGGGGTTCATTATCATCAAACTATAATGAGTCACCATCCTCAAGGACAAAAAAAAGATCTCTATGGTTCTCTTACATCTCTTGAGATCCCACATTTTACTTGTGTTTCAAGAAATACTTCTTCAAGGGGACCTGTGTAACCTATTCCTCTAACAACTCTTGTGTGTCTTGAGCATAAATTTCATCGAAGTGAATCTTTCTACTACCATCCCTTTTGAGGATGTCCTCCCTCTCAAGAAATATTATTTTCCTATTGAAAATCATTTTCATATATAAGGTTTTGTATAAGTTATATCCATTTGTTTCCTTACCATACCCTATTAAGATACCAATTAGGCCCAAGGGTGCTATTTTGTTTCCTGAAAAATCATTAACAAATGCCCCCATCCAAATACACATGTATGCAACAAAATGGTTTTCTTTCTACTCTACAACTCGAAGGGATTTCGATTCTCCAATTTAGTTTGTACTCAATTTAATTTTGTATTCAACAGTTTTTATTGAATATCCACAAAAGGATATCGGAAGGTATTCATAACTCATCATCCACCTTACCATGTCTAACAATGTATAATTCCTCTTTTCACTAACACTATTAAGCTATGGTGTATAAGGTGGATTGAGTGGATATAGAATCCCAAACACCTGTAGAAATTATATGAACCCTTGGTTAAGATATTCACTACCTCTATTCGATTAAAGCATTTTTTTCTTCCTACCAAGTTGATTCTCTAATTCATTCTTGAACTCCTTGAATTTTTCAAAAAGACTCAAACTTAGAACTCATGAAATAGATATATATATATATACATATATATATATATATATGTCTTCCCAAGACATTTGTAAATGTTATGAAGTATGAATATCAACCCCTATAATATACTAGAAATGGTTCACACACATTAGTGTATAGAAATCATATAATCCCTATGGACCTTCCACCATATATTCCAAATGGTGGTTTGGTCATTTTCCCTTGTAAAAAATAATTACATATTTCAATTCGTTTTTTCAGAAGAGTCTAAGTAACCATATTGATAGAGCTTTTTCAAATTCCTCACATTAACATGACCAATATGGTGATCCCCAAGTTTTGTGTTATATGAGTCACGTGAACATGATTCATTATCAATTTCCAACACTTGGTTTTCGGAATTTAATACATAAATACTATTATTTAAAAACACCATTCCATAAATTATGTTTTTCTTATGAAAGAAAAAAAATTTACTTCCAAACATGAAAATAAACACATCTGTATCTAAATATGATACAAAAATTATGTTCTTGGTACCTATAGGTACATAATAAAAATATATTAGTACCAAAATCATTCATGTTTTCAATGAAATGTGATAGTCAGCAATGGCTAGGGAAGCCAACCTTACTTCATTGTCAGCTCACAGATCCACCTCTCCTCTGGAAATCTTCCAGAATCTACTTGGTTACTACATTTGGATATATGTTTGATCACCACAATCTGTATCAAATACTCAATGTTTATAAATAAAAATATTTCACTCAATAACAAGTGAACCTTTACCATCCCCTAGATTGTGGGTTCAGTTCCACTTCCAAGGGCTGAGCATTCCATATGAAAACCACACTAAATCATTTTTGTTACAATACCTATATATATTCCCTTTCTTAGAGGGATGGTGCTTAGGATATTTAGACTATTTATAGGTCGCGATCCCATTGTCCTTGTTATTAATTTTCTTGTTCAGCATATGGAACATGGGTTTATCACAAAAAATTTCCTTATATACTTGGATAATCGAGGTCAGAAGTTTTTAAACACTCCTATCATTATTTATCAAATTATTATTCAAAATAAATATGGAGAATGTTCTGTGAACTGATGAAAGTATGAGATCTATAGACTAATCATTTGGGAATTTAATCCCTAATTTTACCATGTTTCAAATGCAGCTTATAATCCTGACTACAGGAGGCATAGCTTGTGAATATTCTCCAAGAATAGTTGTAAAAAATCATTAGAGCCCGTGTACCTTGCTTTTCATTCCTTCTCTTGATAGAGATCATGAATGTGATACATCGTAATATATGCATCAATATCCTCATGTTTCTTCAAAATATCATTGGACATGGATGATGCATGAAGAACATAAATTTTTTTTCATCACTCAGATGTTTCTTGTAAAGATATATCTCTTCATCACATGCCTCACTGCTTGAGGCAATTTTAATAGGCTCTTCTAACACATATAATTTCATTTCACAGTGAAGGATGACTTGTAAACACATTTTCCATTCATGGAAAATTTTTGATGATAATTTTTTCCTTATAAATTATGGATCATAGTGATATGATTGATCTAAATATTTTTTATGTTTCTAAAAATAATATTAGAATATATTTAGTACATTATCAGATAAAATTTAAACAAATAAACATATATTTTATTTTTTAGTATCCCAATGTTTTATTGAAACCCAACCGCCCTCTCCATTGGCTTCATAATATTCTAATTCAAGGATTTTATAGTGTAATGGATTACCATTATCATTAACCCATATTTAGTTGGTTAAGAAAGTTGAATGGTTTTAGGTAGGCATTCTAAATTCTAATTGGAATAAATCATAGTTCCTTGATCTGTTCAGTGGACTCACCAATCCTTAATTCCTTTTATTTAATTTAGAAAGCCTTTTAATATAAGTTACACCATGTGATTCATTGGCTTTAAAACCTTAACGTGAACCAAGTTAAGAAAATAAAAAACCTCATGTTAGAATTCCCTGATAATTTAAATCACCCCAACATTGGCTAGTCAAGCACTTTGAACTGTGGCTCATTTCTAACTAAACTAATGAAAGGATATTCCAACTTAATATTCTATTGAATGATTTTAACATTTTATTCCTAAATTTCAAATAATTATCATTATTACATCCTTGTTAATATTAAGTGGGATTACTTAAGTGATTAACCATGTCTTATATAATATTTACATATAAGAGAGTTTATTTTAGTTATCTCTTGCATTCTTGTTAATTCATTAATTTATTTGATCATGAAAAAAATATAGAATGAAATAACCAAAAATATGGATTGAAATAAAATAAATTTTATGATCATGAGAATATACTAATGTTTAGTTTATCAAGTGTTTGATAAAATTAACATTGACTTAGGGGAGAAACCCCTTGAAGAAATTAATGTTTTTGTTTACAGATTTCCATCAGTCCTCCTTTGTGTCTCACTAGGATGGATTTCATTTCATCTCCTACCTTGAACCAACTCCACTAGATTAGGAGATCCATCCATTACATGTGAATTTTACTCACAAACAGGTGGGCAGGAAAATGGGTTTATATTAAAGAAACCATGGGCACATGATCGGTATATAATGAAAAGAGATAAGGCATGTAAGAAAACAATTTATTTGAAAAAATAATTTAAAATAGAACAATCACATACAAAAGGTATAGTGTAGAACATTATCATCCAAATTCATGCATCAAATTAATGATTTAGTAAAACTAACTTTCAATTCTTAATCGTTCTTATTTAAGACAAATCACACTTGAATAGATTAATTCCTATCATTAATTAACAAATCTGTTTTTCTTAATACTTATCTGAATTTCCATGAGATTCTCATCGGTTATAATTTAGAAATAAATAAATTTATTTATTTACAATGATGTGTAAACATAACTTGTACCTTGGAGGCAACACAATGAATACCAATATAAATCTACCCAACATCTATTATTCTTGTACATAGTTTATTCTCTATCACATTTAGAAAACATGAGTTATCACATACATTTATGACTTGTAGTATATACATAATGATTACATGAATTACATGATTTTTATGTAACCCGTCAGTCTTTAATTCTTGGAGAATAATAACTATCATATAACTCTTACATGACATAATGATCTTGAACATTATGTAGATGTTAATTAAACATTTTTATATATAAATATTAAAACTCATCACATGGAGTGTCATGTAAATATAATGACCACATGCAAGAACATGTCTCATGTTTTACATAATATAATAAATAATTTTAAATATGTGTAATTTGTAACAGTAAATTGTGTGTAGTTACAATATACATCTGGGTACACTATCAAAGTCTATCTCAAACACATCCCTAGGGAATTGGTGTGTATTTTGTGCCTTGAAAAATTTTGAGTACACGGCATGTCCAATGTGCTACACACTGTGTTGACTCTGTGTTACATAGTCACCAATCAGGTATGTCATGTTTGGAATACATGGGTCATATATTACTCAAAGGGATAACACGCCGTGTATGTGGGTTGTAACGCATGTACTCCAACCGATTGTACACCATTAAATTATGGTCAATATGCAGCGTATTAAATGGAGTAATAAATGAAATAATCATTTCATAATCATGAATGGATTTTTTGAATCAATTTGTATGTGCTGAACGTGACTACCTGACATATAAATCTAGGTACATGGCATGTAGTCTGGTGTTCTAAATATAAAAAACCTGGAACTTACTAATGAGTTTCTTACTTTTATTTTAATCATAAAATTTAATGACTCGGTTAGATCTATGAGAAACAAAGGAAGAATAAATTTATTTCACAATTAAGATTAAAATAATGTTTAATCATGAATAAAAAAACAAAATTACAAAAGCGTAAATCACCAATGATTTTTATGTAATAATAAATATTTATGTGCCCACTCTGATACCACTTGTAGGATTCAGATGCAACAGAAGCATTATGATTGATAGTTCCAAACTTTTATTTTACCATAATTGATGATTAATCTAAGATCTATGTGATGGTTGTAGAGACCCGAAGCTTGACTTACATAGATATTACATTACTTTTGCGGAATACATAATACATAACAAAAACAGACACACAAGGACTGAAATAGTTTTGTGTCTTCAGAAACATGGAACGTAATCTTCTAATCGTGGTGAAATATCTTCAACATCTCCCATAAAGATCATCCACTTTTTGATTCCTTACCTAAAACCATTGTCTATTCCGTGGGGAAAATAAAACATAAAAAGGGTGATCTCAAATGCTCTGTAAGGGCAAACATAGAGAACATAAAACAATCCATAAACATTTGAAAGTAAAAACTTGAACATGAAATCTAAACCTTAAAACCTCTAGCAAATACAAAAATCTTGGAAGTAAGTAAGGAATTTATAATAAAGGAACATCTATCATGATAAAATAGCATGGAAATAAAACATGTAATTATGGAAACCATTCAGCACTTGTTATGATTTACATAGTAGCCAAGGCATTGCTACCAAGACCATCATAGTAGACAAAGTCCCTTTCTGAATTGAGTTCACTCCTCGATCCAGTCCTGTATTACTGAACTGGATTAACTTACCATTTCATCCATGTCTATCTCATGAGATACATAATCTTTACCCAATACATTGAAGTGAGATATAGGTCCCACCCATCTCATATTGAAATCATTCTTTCATGTGCCACAATATAAACATAAATCATTCTTCATAACCCAAGAATAAAATGGGTTTCATAAACAACATTCCATCATAAAGTAATCCATCCAAAAAATTGGATATTATTTCATCATTAAAAAAGTGAAACCATGTAAATCATAGAGACTTTATACTTGAACCATACACATATGAAATAATTTCATCTTAGATGGAAAATGGTTTTGATAAGACACTTGAAATGAATTATTGAGGAAAATATCCTTTCTTCATCAAAATCATTTTCTTTTCAAAAAATGTCATACAATTTTAAAAGAAAATGATTTTGATGAAAATAGTCATGAATTATTTTGGAGGAATCTTCATGAAAATAAGGCTTTATAAAACCATAAAAATCAGTTCGTGCCGTATAAGTTAAGGAAAACATTCTTCTCATACATTTGCCGGAAAAGACAAAAAGTACCTCGTAAATGAATGATTCCATACATACTATGTAGTAAAAGTAAAAAATGGGTAAAAATGACTTTAAAAATACATGAAAAATCTTTTATAAAACATGTACATGGATGATAGAAATAACCCCCCAATAAATACTTACGAATAAGCAATCTCGGATAAAAATGAGATTTGAAAAATTATCCCTTACCTTAGGTCCAATATGCTTCCTACGTATCCAATCCTCCTATATAATGATTTAAATAATATCATTTACTTATTAAACAATCATATTCACTGTTATTATATCATATATGGTTCACTTATGACTTTATATAACCCGTTCTTTTGTAAATTCATGTTAAAGTAGCGTTTTGGGTAAAATCGTTTCATTTGTCATTCGTGTTTTAACTTGTAATTATTCATATGATTACATAGATCATGATTACTTATATCCAGAATGTAGAACATGATTTATATATAATATATATTCAGAATATACATATATATAATAGATCGATAAATGTAAAGAAATACACCGTTCGTGGAGACGGTAGTCCGTACGTACGCATGGACGCTGTTTTCGTTTCGTTATTGAATTGAATGGAATTAAGTAGATGAAATATATATATATATGTATACATAAATACAGTAGCTTAATTATGTCATATATTTCATTATTATTCATTATATATACTTTATAATCATTCTTGAATGGTTAATCATGGAAAATGAATCTCATCGCATTCGTGGAGACGGTAGTAAGTACGTACGCACGAGTGATGATATAATTCCCATGATCGTGGAATTGTATTGAAGTGAATGTATAATATTACAGAATCAATATCACTTTAAAATAACCATATATAGTTATTTATTTACACCATTATACCCATCCATGTTTGGTGGTGGCGGAAAATAGATTACACCACGGCGTGGAGATGGTATTCTGTACGTACGCACATCCGGTGATTTCATTTCCATAGGATGGATAGATGGTGAAATAGGGTTGTTTCATAATTATAATAACATATCATTATATTAGTGATTCTGATGTTATTACTTTATAGTGAAACAACTAAAGAAGAATAAGTTGAAAAATAAATAAGCTTGAAAGAATCGGTAGAAGAAATTACTTCTTCTTCGATACGCCTCTTTGAAACCTCCTCTTAGGGCATTAAGATTTGTCTTTGAAGTAGATTAGGACCTCTAGGATGTTTCAAGGGAAGTGGATAAGAGAATTTGGCAGGTTTTGGCCGAGAATTAAGGCTCATAGTGGTGTGAGGAAGAGAGTGAGGAGGTTCCCTTTTATAAGGGAGGAGAGGGGCACCTTTGGAAATCTTAATAATATTAATTTATAATAAATGTAACGCCACTTAAAAACCTCCAAAAAAGACTAATATTCGAATATTAGATAATATAGGGTTTTAATCACAGAAACCAATAAAATTTAGACATGTTAGGAATTTATTTTAAACATTATCAACTTGATTTATCCTTATTTAATCAATTTAATTTTATTTGTGGTAATAACATTCTAAATTTGAAATTATAATAATTAATTACTTATTTGTTTTGAATTTTCCATAATTGGATACTTAAAAACATTTTAGACCATATAAATTTAAATTTATAATTTTTAAATATTTTTGTGATTTTTAAACAATTTTATAATATGTTATTTTTATAAAAAAACAATAGTGTCAATTTTGACAGTATTCATTAATTTGAATTTAAATAAAATAAATACAAAAGATATGTTCAAAATAAAAGATTTAATAGATTAATAAAATGTAATATGTATCTAAAAAATTAGTGGAGCACATTAAATAGTTCATATAATATTTATTTTATTATTTGTTAAACCATTTATTTGGTTTCTCTCTTAATAAAATAAATACTACAACATTTTTGTATAATTTTTTAATATAAGTATTTTTTCATAAAAATTAAAAATAAAATCCTATGATGAAGATAAATCTATTTCCTTTCATAATAATACTTTTACTAGAATTTATCATCATAAAATCACAATATTTAAATTGTTATGTTTATTAAATTATGAATCTAAAAACTTTGGCATAATTTAAAATAAAATAATATAAGTGTCATAATCACTTTTATAATTCACAAAATTTTCAAATAGTCCACCATTGGATGATTATAGTTTAAATGTACATTCCCAATAAGTTTTGGTCAGGGTTTTGTACATTTTATGGTCACTATTAATTTAATAAAAACTATATTCTTGATTTTTCACTAGATAAACAATTTCTTCATCACTATTGTGTCACAATTAATGATAATTATTTAATCCCTAAAAATTATAAATAAATTCATATTATGTAGATAATGTTATTATATTTCTGTAAACTATTCATGTTCGAAGTTTCATGAAGTTTATCAGTAAGTTATAATTAATATACTTATAAGATTTAAGAGATTGACATGCTGTCACTTTCCTTGGTTTTAATAATAATTAATTTATTTTCATGGAAAAAGACCATTAAATGAATCTAATCCTACCCTTAGGTGATATGGTTCGACGTATAGTCATCCAATAGGATTCTGGAAGGTGTTATGGTAATTTTATAATCTTATATTTACCCTTAATTACCCGATTTACCTTTAACTATGGTAAATAAATTTTACCGCAATTATTATTCATAATGCCCAAAAATAAAAAGTAGCCTATTAACATAATTTGGACCCACTGATTCCAAATATGGAATCCATTTTTTCAAATTCAATACACAAAAGTTTCAGAAATTAAATTAAAATTAATCCCATTATCGAAAGAAAATGGGTTTTTGTTTAAAACATTGCAAAAGATTGAATTGATTTAACCAACGAATTCATAGTAAAATAAATGATAATGACATAAATTATATAAAATTGAAAAAATATATTCTATTTATACTTTAAAACCATTAAATATTATAATCTATCCATAAAAATTATTACAATGAAAAAATTTGTTTTTAATTAAAATATAGCGTCTTTTTACTATTCATTAAAATATGAAAGTTATCAAAAAAATATTAAAACGTTACCCAATGTTAATTTTTATATCATGATTCAAAATAATAAGATTATTTTGTTAAATTTTACTTATAAACTTCTCAAAAATTATATTTAAAATGGGTGCGCCATCAAAAGGCGGCAAAAATGCATTTTTTTAAAAATACTTAATTTACCCGAAAAAATTTATTTTGTTCTCATACTATATTCTAGAAAATGTGTAAGATGAATAATAATGTTATAAAATTCAAAATTTAGTCAATACTATTAATAACGGCTAGTTTATAATAATATTATGACCATATATCTTTGTTTAGTGAAACCCGGTATTGCGTACTACACACGCTACCGAGGAAGGTCGTGATTGCATGTAATGAAAGCCAAGTTAGGTTTGCGTGTTGTGCAAGACTCCTTTGTTGTTACATATAAAAAAATCAAACCATATTTCATTTATACATTGAAAATATATATATATATATATATATATATATATACACACACACTCAATGTTTTGTAGAATGACTATTATCAAACGAACTTGAAATTGTGTATAACACGATCCAAGAATTTTGTTGCGTATACTGCAAGCTAATATGGTGTTGTGTATATCACAAGATAATCATGGTGTTGAATAAAACACATGACATAAAATAAATTAAAAATAATACTTATAATTAAATCTCATGGTGTAACATTCTACCCCCCTTAAAATAAATTTCGCCCTCGAAATTCGTTGGGGTTATACATGGTTTACTATTCTAAAGTTTATTTAATAGAAACCCAAATCGTAAAAAGGAATACTAAAACTTAATTTTAAAAACTAAAGTATGAAATGTAACGATTACCCAATGTAACTCATCACTTGGTTTCCATATAGGAGAACATAGGTGAAAATATGGATATGGAAGAAAAATCTAACCATCAGATTCTGATCGAGAGTGGTAGAGAACATTGCTATGAAAAGGCCATCAATCACAAAGCCATAGATTTGCGATGATATAAGGTACCATCTGATTCATTGGATATAAGGGCACCAGGACAACATTTTTGGTTTTCAATAACATTTCCCTAAAGTTGAAAATTTTGAATTAGATGAAATACTTTCTTGATTTTGGTACAATCTCACTGTTGTTCGTGATTTGAAAAATTTCCAATTCATCTCTTAAAGAAATGAAGATGAATTTGTTATTCATGATGTGTTAACAGATCATGTGATAGAATGATGGATCATTCCATCTATTTCAAACAAAAGGATAACAAAAGTTATCAAATATACATAAGTCCATCTATGGTGAGGTTAATCGTATACGATTCCAAAAATGAACTTATACTTCATATATTATACCGCTTAATATAATAAAACTAGTTTCTACTAACCAGGGACTTCCTGTAGGCCATTGGTATGCGATAAAGGCCAGTCGCACTTCTGTTGTGGGTTCGATTCCCACAGCCTTGTCCAACGCGATGGGATGTCACACATCCTGCATGTTGTCCTTTTTCTAAAATTACATTACAATAACATCCCATCAATAATAACGTAAAAAGTTATATCCTTAAACAATAATAACTTATGTCTAACATAATCCATTCCAATCTTTAGGCTTATCTAAAATACTTCGGTACAAGCTCATAGTACAAAGAAAATTATTACTTGAAATGTCACATAACAATCACGTGAATGTCATCATTTATCCCCCATATATCATAAGATATATCTTTTTGGTCAAAATACAAACATGTGAATACCTTAATCATGTATTCCCTTGAAGAATGAATACCCATTGAACCTTAGTGAAAACATGAATGCAGTTAAAAGTTAACACTTTCCACATACCAAAATCCTCAAAATTATATATACTCAAACCATGATATCACTTAGTCCTTATATCAGTCATGAGCTCATGAATAAAATCAAACATCTCATTATCTTCTTATCCCTTCATTATGCGCATATCATCTGCTTTCCAAAATATTTGAATCACTTTTCATGGTTACCGGTACCATAAAATTATTGAAAACCACAATAGATTAATAAAAAAATATTCTAATACACCATAAAATTACCTCAACAACATTATTCATGAATACCAATACATAAACACTTCAATCCATCCTCTTCAATGATTGTCCTGGAATAAGTCCTTCTTTGATTTAAAAGTAACTTTTTAGGTCAGGGCATTGAGTTGGGTAATTCACATGTTCTCCACAAATAAGACATTGAACTCCATTACAGTCTGTCACTCTATGACCCTTTTCTATACACAGATAACATCTATCCCTCCATTTGAGGTATTCCTCAAGGTTCTTTTTCCCTTCTTTAGAAATCTCAATCTTCCATTCACTATGCTCCTCACTATGCGAAAATGCATAAAATTCCATCTTCCTCTTATTTGATGACTTAGTAATACCACTAAATTTCATCTTGTTAATCATATATCGCGATGACTATTTCGGCATAATCACAATATCTTTCTCCTTAGGTATTACGCAATTTCGTTACTCATAGTCACCAATTTGTCCATTGGATTCAATGTTTACCGAATTCCTTCTGGTTCCATCCATTGACTAAAACATAAAAAGAATTCTGTAAGAGGCAAAAATCAAGCTAGGGAAAACAACATAGTAAAGGGGGATTACCCTCAATATCTAACATCTTAGGTTAAATTTAAGATCGTTACCATAGTTCTAGGATTATATCCTATACATATACTTATCCTTTGGGACATCCCTAGACATACCTTAGAAATATCTCTAGGGATCTCACTAACGTTTTCGCATCCTAGTTTCCAATGGTTGAATAAACCTCCCTCTAAAACCAACTATAAAGACTCGAAGCTTAACGTACAAAGATATTACATTACTTTTTCGGAATACATAAAAAATAAAAAAAACAGACACCCTAAGACTGTAATAGTTTAGTGTCTTTGGAAACATCGAACGTAATCTTCTAATCGTGGTGAAAGATCTTCAACATCTCCCATAAAGATATTCCACTTTCTATTTCCTTACATAAAACCTTTCTTTATTTCCTGGGGAAAATAAAACATAAAAAGTTTGAGCTCAAATGCTCAATAAGGGAAAACATAGAGAACATAAAACAATCCATAAACATTTGAAATCAAAAAACTTGAACATGAAATCTAAACCTTAAAACCTCGAGCAAAGACACAAATCTTGGAAGTAAGTAAGGCATTTATCATAAAGGAACATCAATCACGATAAAATAGAATGGGAATAAAACATTTAATTGTTGAAACCATTCAGCACTTGTTATGATTTCCATAGAAGCCAAGGAATTGCTTCCAAGGCCATCTTAGTGGACAAAGTCCCTTTCTGAATTGAGTTCACTCCTCGATCCAGTCCTGTATTACTGAACCAGATTAACTTACCATTTCAGCCATGTCTATCTCATGAGATATATAATCATTAACCAATGAATTGGAGGTAGATATAGGTCCCACCCATCTCATATTGAAATCATTCTTTCATGTTCCACAATATAAACATAAATCATTCATCATAACCCAAGAATAAAATGGGTTTCATAAACATCATTCCATCATAACGTAATCCATACAAACAAATTGGATATCATTTCATCATTAGAAAAGTGAAACCATGTAAATCATAGAGTCTTTATAATTGAACCATACACATATGAAATAATTTCATCTTATATGTAAAATGGTTTTGATGATACACTTGAAATGAATTCTTGAGGAAAATATCTTTTCTTATTCAAAATTATTTTCTGTTCAAAAAATGTCATGAAATTTTAAAAGAAAAGAATTTTGATGAAAATATTCATGAAATATTTTGGAGTAATCTTCATGAAAATAAGGCTTTATAAAACTGTAAAAAAAATTTGTGCCGTATAAGTTAAAAAAACATTCTTCTCGTACTTTTTCCAGAAAAGTCAAAAAGTACCTCGTAAAAGAATGATTCCATACATACCATGTAGTAAAAGAAAAAAATCAGTAAAAATGACTTTAAACATACATGAGAACACTTTTATAAAACATGGACATGGATGATAGAGATAACCCCCTGTAAATACTTACGAATAAGGAATCTCAGATAAAAATGATATTTGCAAAATTATCCCTTACCATAGGTCCGATATGCTTCGTACGTATCCAAACCTCCTGTATAATGATTTAAATAAGGACATTGACTTATTACAGAATCATATTCATTGTTATTATATCATATATGGTTCACTTATGACTTTATATTATCCGTTCTATTGTAAATTCATGTTAAAGTAGCGTTTTGGGTAAAATCGTTTCATTTGTCATTCGTGTTTTAACTTGTAATTATTCATATGATTACTTAGATCATGATTACTTAGATCCATGATGTAAAACATGATTTATATATAATATATATTCTTAATTTACATATATATAATAGATCGATAAATGGAACGAAATACACCGTTCATGGAGACGGTAGTCTGTATGTACACATGAACGCTGTTTTCATTTCCTTATTGAATTGAATGGAATTAAGTAGATGAAATATATATATATATGTATATATATATATATGTATACATAAATCCAGTATCTTCATTATCTCATAGATTTCATTATTATTCATTATATATACTTTATAATCATTCTTGAATGATTAATCATGGAAAATGAATCTCATCGCATTCGTGGAGACGGTAGTCCGTACGTACGCACGAGCGATGATATCATTCCCATGATCGTGGAATTGTATTGAAGTGTATGTATAATATTAAATAATCAATATCACTTTAAAATAACCATATATAGTTATTTATTTACACCATTATACCCATCCATGTAAGGTGGTGGCGGAAAATAGATTACACCACGGTGTGGAGACGGTATTTTGTATGTACGCACGTGCGGTGATTTCATTTTCCGTAGAATGGATAGATGGTGAATTAGCGTTTTTTTCATACTTATAATAACATATAAATATATTATTTATACTGATGTTATTACTTTATAATGAAATAACTAAAGAAGTAGAAGTTGAAGAAGAAATAAGCTATAAAGAATCGGTAGAAGAAATTACCTCTTCTTCGATACGCCTTGTTGAAACCTCCTCTTAGGGCACTAAGATTGGTCTTTGAAGTATACTAGGACCTCTAGGATGTTTCTAGGGAAGTGGAGAAGAGAATTGTTCAGGGCTTGGCCGAGAAATAAGGCTCAATGTGGTGTGAGGAAGAGAGGGAGGAGGTGCCCTTTTATAAGGGAGGAGAAAGGCACCTTTGGAAATCATAATAATATTAATATATAATAAATCTAACCCCACTTAAAAACCTCCAAAAACGACTCATATTTGAATATTAGATAATCTAGGGTTGTAATCGCATCAACCAATAAATTTTAGACATTTTAGGAATTTATTGTAAACATTATCAACTTGATTTATCCATATTTAATCAATTTAATTTTATTTGTGGTAATAACATTCAAAATTTTAAATTATAAAAAATAATTACTTATTTGTTGTGAATTTTCCATAATTGGATACTTAATAATATTTTAGACCATATAAATTTAAATTTATAATTTTTAAAATTTTTAGTGAATTTTAAACAATTTTATAATATGTTATTTTTATAAAATAACAATAGTGTCCATTTTGACACTATTCATTTATTTGAATCTAAATAAAATAAATACAGAATATATGTTCAAAATAAAAGCTTTAATATATTAATAAAATGTCATATGTATCTTAAAAATTAGTGGAGAACATTAAATAGTTCATATAATATTTATTTTATTATTTTTGAAACCATTTATTTGGTTTATCTCTTAATAAAATAATTAGTACAACATTTTTTGTATAATTATTTAACATACTTATTTGTTGCATAAAAATTAAAAATAAAATCCTATGATGAATATAAATCTATTACCTTTCACAATAATACTTTTACTCGAATTTATAATCTTAAAATCACAATATTTAAATTGTTATATTTATGAAATTATGAATGTGACAACTTTGGCATCATTTAAAATAATATAATATAAGTGTCATAATCACTTTTATAATTCACCATATTGTCACATATTCTACCATTGTATGATTATAGTTTATATGTACATTCCCAATAAGTTTTGGTCAGGGTTTTGTGCCTTTTATGGCCACTATTAGTTAAATAAAAACTATATTCCTGTTTTTTCACTAGATAAACAATTTCTTCATCACTATTGTGTCACAATTAATGATGATTATTTAATCCCTAAAAATTATAAATAAATTCATATGATGTATATAATTTCATTAGATTTATTTACACTATTCATGTTAGATTTTTCAGATGTTTAACACTATGTTAAAATTAATATACTTATAAGATTTAAGAGAGTGACATGTTGTCACTTTCTTTGGTTTTAATAATAATTAATTTATTTTCATGGACAAAATTCCATTGAATGAATCTAATCCGACCCTAAAGGGATATGAGTCTAAATTTAGTAATCCAATAGGATTTTGGAAGGTGTTAGGGTAATTTTATAATCTTATATTTACCCCTAATTACCCGATTTACCTTTAACTATGGTAAATAAATTTTACTATAGTTACTATTCATAATGCCCAAATATAAAATTAGCCTATTAACATAATTTGGACCCACTGATTCCAAATATGGAATCCATTTTTTCAAATTCAATACAAAAAAGTTTCATAAATTAAATTAAATTTAATCCCGTTGTCGAAAGAAAATGGGTTTTTGTTTAAAACATTGCAAAAGATTGAATTGATTTAACCTACGAATTCAAGGTAAAATCAATGATAATGACATAAATTATATTAAATGGTAAAAATATATTCTATTTATACTTTAAACCCATTAAATATTATAATTTAACCATATAAATTATTACGATGAAAAATGTTGTTTTTAATTAAAATATAGCGTGTTTTTACTATTCATTAAAATATGAAAGTTATCAAAAATATATCAAAACGTTATCCAATGTAAATTTCTTTACCATGATTAAAAAGAATAATTTTATTTTGTAAAATTTAACTTATAAAATTCTCAAAAATTATATTTAAAATGGGTGCGCCATCAAAAGGTAGCAGAACTGCATTTTTTAAAAAATACTTATTTTACCCAAAAATTTTATTTTATTCCCATACCATGTTCTAGAAAATGTGTAAGATGAATAATAATGTTATAAAATTCATAATTTAGTTAATACTATTCATAACAGCTATTTTATAATAATATTATAACCATATATCATTGTTTAGTGAAACCTGGTATTACGTACTACACACGCTACCGAGGAAGGTCGTGATTGCGTGTAATGAACGCCAAGATAGGGTTGCGTGTTTTGCAAGACTCCTTTGTTGTTGCGTATAACAAAATCCAACCATATTTCTTTTATACTTTGAATATATATATATACACACACCCAATGTTTTGTAGAATGACTATTATCAAACGAACTGGAAATTGCGTATAACACGATCCAAGAATTGTATTGCGTATGCTGCAAGCTAATACAGTGTTGCGTATAGCACAAGATATTCATACTGTAGCGTAAAACAGATGACATCAAATAAATTAAAAAGAATAATTATCATAAAATCTCGGGGTGTTACAATGGTGCATCTCATGATCAATGGGACTGAATCAGATAAATAGAAAAGGGATTGAATGTTGGAACTGAGAGATATGAGACCAAAACATAGTGTTATTAATTAATTTAATAAGATAACGAATTACCAATATGAAATTATTTCTTAATTGATAAATCCGGAAATAGATATGCGGTGCACCATTATTGTGTTATAAAAACCAAGTGATGAATTCCACATGAAATGATCCACACATTTCCCACTAATCTTGAGATGTAACTAATGGATTCTTCAGGTGATAACACTGAAGATCTTTTCCCTTGCATTGTCCACCTTTGATCACATCAATAATCACTTCCAATGAATTCTTCATGACCTAGTGGTGGAGGATTGCTCTCCATTCTTGGGAGAATTCTTAGGGAAGGGATCTTTCAAAGCCTTCTTGGATTCTCTAAAATCTACTATGCACAACTAAATTAGCTCTAATGAAAATATCATAATTGGATATTTTAATTGATATTTTTTAATTAAAATAAATTCACAAGTTCCCTTGTTTATTTTATTTATTCCTAGATAAACCCCATGTTAAATAATAATAATATTATTATTATTATTTCTCGACATGAGAAAAACTTGTGAATTAGAATTAAATATTATCTAATTAAATAATATTAAATATTTATTATTTCTTATTAGTCCATTAATATTTTTCCTCAATTCCTACACAATATTTATAAGGCCTTGAATAATGTCTATTTTTTATCATATTAATATAAATACATTATTCACCAATAAATAAAAAGTATTATACTCCCAAAATATCAAATAAATATTTTTCAAATATTCCACTCACAATATATTCTCTCAAATAACAAGTGACGGAATAAATGTGATCAGCCATACATGAATTATTAATAATCAAAAACTAGAAAAAATATTTATTCAAATTGTTAAATAATAAATTATAATCAATATCTTTACTGATATTTTGGATACACTTAGTGTGTGAACCTCTATGGCTCTTTCTTAGTGGTATTTAGCGAAGAAGCCTAATTTCTAATGATATCACCTAGAAATTTTCCAAGTCATACATAGAGAAAGAAGTTAATCTCACAATGACATGTTACCACATACTAATACTAAAAATTTAACATAATCAATTTATGATAATATCTCAAATATAGAGGGTTTAATGCTAGTACCATCAACATATATGCTCAATTATCTCATTCTTTGAGATTATGGAAATCGAAATTTCATATAGAACACCAAGGCCATGGATTTATTAAGGCTATATCATTTCCATCAAAGGGATCAATATATTATTTTCTATTAAAGAACAGAAGGGATAAATCATTTCTCAAGTTATTCATTAATTTAATATAACTCATGATGCACCTAACATATCCTACCTATCAATGAACATCATTCGTCATGGTTTTTTCCAATACATCAATATGCATGACACATAATATTCATTAATATTAATCATAAATTCTACAGTCTAATACACTAATCTCTAGATGGGAACATCTAATGACATATATAAATGTGTATTTCTTACTTCCAGGTCCTATTATCTTAATTTCCTTCTAGATATTACAAAGGGCATACAACCTGAGAAGGTTCCACAAATTCTTATGAGTCTCCACCCCTAATTTTCTATATTATTTGTTTAACTAAATTGACATCATCTAGCTATAGAACATATATTCAATAATAGTGTCCTAGAACATCCAGGATCTCATCGTATTGGGGAACTTCAATGACCTTTTAGTGTGACAACTACTCCTATGACATTACCACTGGTGGCACCACCATGTGGGGTGGTATAATGAGGTGTATAATGGGTGAGGTGTGGTTTTTTGGATCTGTCCTCAGGCTACTCACATATGATAAGTCTATGGAATTACTTGGATTATATTGAACTAGTCAACTATTTTTAAAACTAATGCTGGATTTAGAAACAACTGTCATGGATACACTATTAAAAAGATATAGGTAAAACACAATATACATGGTCAAATTAATATGCATCATCTAATCACATAATAGGTAATCTGTAACCTCCTGAGTGTAGGATTATATATGTTTTCAAACTTTATATGGAGAAATTATTACCAATATATTAGACTTATGAGGATTTGATGAGTGAACTATACACTTTTTTGGTTCACACTTTTATATGGTGGCTGTTTGAAGGAAGAGGCACCACCGTTATTAGTGTTTCGTAGTATTGATAAAATGTAATACCATATGGGAATATTTTAAACACCAAGATATTAAAATGTTTTAAATAATAATTAATTTTACATTTATCCCCGATAATTGACATGAATTATTATTCAAAAATTTGAGATGGTGAATGAATATCAGGAGAGGTGGTGGAACTATCCTGTAAAAGGACAAAAACATAGGAAGATAGAGTTGATGATATCCTTTGATGCTCTCATTTTCCATAGAGAAACATAACACCAAGATTTACCTTTTTAATCACATATAAGTAGATCTTGCGGTCTCTTGACCTTTCACTATTTCAGTCAAAAGTTTCATGAAGAATCCAAGATACTGTGCACATGAGTTTATAACATAAATGTCATTTTTGTGATTAACTATTACACATATCCATATTAGTTTGCATGGAGATGTGTTTTCATGTTTTAGTAGGCTTTTTAATCTATTATATGATGTATAAATTGAATATACTAAAGAAAAATATTGTGAGAATGAAGGAATAAGAGATAAAGTATTCATTTAATGCAATGAATTGAAGATATATTGAGTACCTAATTTAATGATCAATATCCTATTAGGTTTATTGAGGCGAAGACAGAGAATGAATTTTTTCATTAAATAAATGAATTCATATTCACATGTAAATATAACAAAAACTTATCAATACTTTAAAAAAACATAAAAATAATAAGGATAATTAAATTTTTATGTAATAGGGCTTACAAATTTTAGGAGGTTATGCAATGTATCCTATAATAATGAACTGCTATTATGATACGTTATAATTTAACAAGAGAATAATTTGACTAGTGAAAGATTATTCATGCATAAAATAATAATTTAAGAAATTTTTTTCATCTATTAGACACATCTAACAGAGGCCAGGACTTAATCTATATAAGGATGAATTTTTTGAGAATTATTACATTAAGGACACTGATCGTACCCAATTAACCAAAATGATTGGGAAATACCTTAAAGTATAAAATGTTATTAAATTATACAACATAAATTCATATCCAACAAGATCTTGGAGGAAGAATAAAATATCTTCTTGTTGTGGATCAATCCTCTATGAAGAGAAGACTACATGAGAATGTATAAAGATCATCTTGTGTGACATAGGAGATATAAATCCTTCTCTATGGATATAAGAGTATAAGGATAGTGTGGTATTTTGTAACACTATATGAACCAGTAAAATAATACACCTTTTTTAACATAGGAGGATAAGGCCAATGTAGACTCTAGTAACACTGTGTGATGTAGTCTAAATATCCTCCAATGTGGACTTAAGAGTTATGATATATTTTGACTCTGTATTGACCTATGTAATTGATACAAATATTTCAGTGGTGAATCCATTGGGCGGTATAAAACATATTTCAAGGAGTGGCTATTTGAACAGAGATCTCACACCGATTCGGGATCTATAACTTTACCCAATTCATTAGAGTGCTATATCGGGATCACCCATCACCATCAGATATATTGATCTAAACCATCATCCTAAAATATTTCCATGAATCATAAGATGAATAAATTATATAGATAATTCTTTTAATAATAAAACACAGAGAAATTACCATTATTCCCTTCATTACTTGATTAACCTTATGAAAAAGAAACAGTTTTCATAATAGCTTTTTCAGAACATAATCATAAAAAATAAAAATAAAAATAATTTTGATGGTATTATTATAACAAATTCCAATTAAAGAATATTAATCATTAAAAAATGTTTATATATATCAATAATATATTTATGAAAGAATTTCGAATATACTTTTTTAAACATAAAGAAATATTTTTTTATTTTAGTAACCATGTGAAAATTAAAATTCACTGAACAATTACAAAATTGTTTAATTCAAAAAATAATGAAAACCTAAAAATAAATATTTATAATTAAATATCATGATGGTGGAAAATTCCATTCAAAAATGAAACTTTTAAAAAATCTTCTTTTCAATCTTTTATAGGGAGAGAAAAAGATAACCATTTAAAGAATGTTAATACAGTTCCTTTTAAAAACCTTAAAATGAAAGTAAAATATAGTTGATGTTACCTTAATATATCATTTGAGAATAAATAATATGATTATTCAAATATTTTAAATAAAATGGATATGGAGGGAAAATAGTTTTGTAAAGTACTACAAAAACTTTAAAGAAATATTATTAATCAAAACCCTTTAGGTCCATTCAAAAATGAAAACCATTTGAAATAAAGAAAATTATATTGAACATAAAATACAATGATTATAAATTTATTCAGGACATTCAATGTAAAATTGGAATTATGTACACTATATAAATAAATTTTTGTACATCAATCTAAAATGTCTTAACGATGGAAGTCTGAGACGAGAAACACTTAAATTGTTGGTAATGATTGAATGAAATGGAAATTATATAAAGAACATAATATGATTATGGAAAATTCATAATTTACATTAAATAATATATTAGTACATATTCATGGGTTTTTAATTACAACCTATAAAATAAATCATGTGGTACATCATGAAACATGCTAGAGGGAATAGAATATTGGGACCCAGAACCCTTACCAAGACTGTATCATTTGATACAAGAATCTATCCATGAAAATGTTATGTGGAAAAAATTTAAATCCAACAAATAAAATTACAAATAATTAATTAATGATCATAATTCATAATTCACATAATCTTTTCATAACATTGTCAATGAATATATGAAATAATACAATAATAATAAATTGAGTTACAAAATCTCCTTACCTTGTTCTTAGACATGCATCACACATCTAATACATTCCTGATTAATAAATTTATATAATTTATATAAATTATTAAGAACTTATTTTATTTATATTACATTATTAGTATACCATATTATCATATTTTGTTCATTTACTCAATCATTATAGTGAACATCAGTCATTTTAGATTTATTCAGTTCAAATATCTAAATAAATTCATTGTATTTGTAATAGTTTAAGGTATTGGTAAAATGGTTCTATAAAATTTATAATATTAAATGGATGTATTTATATCGCTCTGGAATGAAGGATGTCCAATTGATCATGAAATGGTACCATCCCAAAAACCTTTCATAATAATCCAGTTTTGGATGGCCAAAAATAACCATGTTTTTTACATAAAATTTCATTGTTCTAATGGATAATTTAGCCTTTAGGATTCATAATATTAAAATAAATTGAATAATAATTTTATATTAAATGATATGATAATTTTTTTAAAAATCCCATGAGATTCGTAAATTCATGAACAAATTAGCATTTATGTAGGTTGAGTAAAACCCCCATAGAAAATGGTGATTTCCAAAAGTGATTAAAAGAAGGGTAAATAGAGTAAATATATATGTTTTATAAAATAAATGGGATACCAAATAAAACAATAATTTAGAATAAATTTTTAGAAATTAATTTCATTATAGAAAAATTAAGAGGATAAATTGAAAAGATAAGATTTTCTATAAAAAGCCATCACTTTTACATAATAACTACCAAGGGATACGAGTTAATCCGGAGTTGACATGTCACCCCCATCAAAAATTGATCAAATATATTCTAGTACGTTATTAATGGAATCGTGTTAGTAATATATGTAAATATTTTATATGATTTCATGATAAAGAATCCTAATTAATATAGGTGAATGAGGCTTGAAAACCCTTACCAAAATATTTGTGATTTCACCTTTAAATTGAACTTAAAGACTTTAGATAAGAAAAATTTGATCCCTAAATGGGATTATGGAAATATTATATAATATTTTTAGTGGGATTGTCATAGATCTTTTAGAAAAAACTGAACTCATATGTGCCTTAAGAAAGGATACATTATTCCTATCTTTTTGGAAAAAATCAATGGCACTTTCACAGGAATTTTTCCATTAATAGTTAAGAAAATAATTTAAATAATTAATACTGACACATTTATGAACCATTAATGTTGTCTTAAACAATAACCCATGAAACTAACTATATATTTATGTTTTTTTTATTTTATAATGTTTTAAATATTATTTTTTAACATTGGATATCATTTAAATCCATTTTCATGACTATTCGTATATTTTTTTCATTAATGGAATCAATATAAGAATTGAATTCAAAAATAACAACATTATCCACCCCTAATTTTTTTTAAATTTTCATGAAATTCATGTAACACCTTAATTCATTCAAATTATATTAATTTTAATGTTTTCAAAATAATTAAACTAATTTTCTACTCCTTACACAAGAACTATTATTGCGTTGTGAAGGCATTTGATGTAATTATACCATCACTAAAAATTAAAATTACATTAATGACATAAATATCATCTATTATTATTTAAAATAAAAATTTATAAATGTTCATAAAATATTATTATCTCTATGATAACATATTAGAGATATTAAAAGGTAGAGAATGGTATTTTGTAATTCTACTTCACTTTAAATAATATAAAGGCCATTATCAATGGTAAGTGACATGAAATTGAATTAATTTTGAATTTATAATGATTATTTTATAAATATACTCATAATTTTAAATTAATTAATTTTTCTGGCTGTTTTTATACCTTATTGTATAGTTTAAACACCATTTTACCCATTTTACCCTCTATCGTAGTGACAAAAGTTTTCCGTTCTTATTATTAATTATGAATAAAAATAAAATTTAACTTATTAATAAATATGAACATGATGGTTCAAAATATTAAATCCATTTTATATGTTTAAATTTCTATAATTGGTATGAATTTATATGAATATAAGTACACATAACACAATAGAAAATTTTTTTATGAAAAATTCTTGTTATAAGTATAAAAAATATTTTCTAAATAAATATTGTATAGTATTTATTATTATTGAATTAATTATATTTTTTTAAAAGAGAATTATTTAAATTTAAAACCATCCCAAACCTAAAAGTTACATATTTAATACTTTATTAAATGAAAAGAATCAAAAATATTTTTTATTAGAATAAAGACATTATTTATATTTTTGAAATTTTAAACATATAATTATATGTTAAAATTTATATTTCTAAAAAAATTATATTACTTTTGAAATATATATTTTTTCAAAAAAGTGTTTCATAAATTTTCAATTCAGTTTTTATCAAGATAATTTCATAATAGTGATAGTATTTGTGAAATCATTTTTTAACATCGTGGACCCATGCTCTAAGAACTAGATCCTAAAACTCATAATTTATAAATTTAAAGGGATACTAAATATATATTATAGGACCAAACCCTCTGGTAATTATAAGATTTAAATAAAATATTACACTACATACATTCCTATGATCTTTTAGGTTTAGAGTTTTAGTGGATTAGGAAAAAGCATAATCTAACAAATAACATGTTTTTTAAATCAATGGAAAATATTTTCCATTATATAAAAAATTTAATTAATCTATAATGAGTCTTCAATATCTCATAAAAACTATTTTACACATGCTATAATTTTAATTATGTCAAGTGTACTGCTTCACTTTATAACCATGGGAATGGAAATATAAAAATATGGTGAGCTAAAATACTCAATATGGGAAATATATAAATAAATCTATCATAAACATAATCATATTATACATAATATTGAAGGAATAATTAATTTTAATAATTCCATAATCTACTAAGACTAAGAGCATAATATATTCCTAATAATAAATGAAAACCTCGATATCTATACTAGTAATCACATACAAGTTTAAATGATTTTGAAAATGTGATGTGAAATATTTTGATAGCCATAAATTTTAAATGTAATTTCTAATAACGGATCCTTGAAATTAGATAATTTTTATCTTAGTTAATCTAGGAGGGTATGAGAAAATATAAGAAAGTAAAAGTAAAATCCCTTTTTATTATTTTCAAAATACCTTTTCTCAAAGCCCATATTATAAGAAAATCATCATATCTATTAAAATATATTAGTTCTGATAAATGGGAAGAAATTTACATATAATTAAATATTTGGTTGCAATAATACAATAACGGATTAAATAATATCATAATAAAATATTATAACTCCATGAGTGGAGTTTGGAGTTATAGATATCCCTTATGAGAAACTTACTCCATGAATTGAGAAATATTTCTAAAAGAGGTTTTATATGGTATTAAAGTGAATAAAAAAATACTACATAATTTTATCAAAGGTTACAATGTTCCCAACCTATGTGATATAATTATAATAGAATGTAATATAACTCAATGAAGGGAAATTCAGTTACCAAAACACTTAACAACTGGGCTAACAACTGATTTAAATTTTATTTGAAGAAAAGGAACTGATATGGCTTGGTATTTCCATTGAATGATAAAAATATATGATAAATATACATACATGAATAGTGAATAAATAATTTAAAGGAAAACATTGTGTATAATGAAAAAACCTTTCAACGAACTAAAGTTTAATACATTGAACCCATGCGGGTAGAGTACCATTTTAATCAAAGTCCCTTGAAATATTGGGCCTATAATTAAACTTCAAATACTATGATTAAAATATAATTCATGATATGAAATCACAAATTGGTAGTATATACACCAATTCAGTGAAATTTTGTTCATAATACCAAACATGTCCCAAAGATAGTGATTAGACAACAAAAGCGTTAACTCAAACCTGGTTCTCTCTAAACATGTACCAAATGTCCTGAATAATTAAATTATGTTCAATGAATAAATACAAAAGAACCATATTAAAAATATAAAAATTTATAATCCACCTTTATAATAATTATATACATATGTATTGTAACACCCTCAGAGTTTAGAATATATTTCTCTTTAAAGAAATTTTATTTCATTGATAGATTGTCTTACACATGACATGAAGTTCAAATGTACCATTATATACTATTAAAATATTATTATTTGACCATAATTGTAATAAAATAAACATTAAATTTTGTGATAAAAATAGGAATAAACACTATATAAAAATTATGTATAACGTTTTTAGCTAAATAAAACATATTTAAAATTATGTACTATGTTTTTAGAAATGTATTTATATGTTTCAAAAATACATTTTTCCTCAATAAATTATTTTTTAATGAAAATAGTAATTAATTTATTCCACTTTTAGAAATTTTATTTAAAATGTTTAGTCTATGTTTTTAAAGTAAATATGTCCAAATTATATTATTGTGATTTTATAGAATTTTATGAAAAGATTAATTTTTCAAATAATATAATGGGAAGTATCTATTTTTATTGAAAACGATCTTTGGATTAAAGATTTTATAACGATAAATTTTGTTTTAAATTTTATTTAAAATTAATATTATTTCAATTATATTATGATTAACCAAATTACGGTCATTTGAATATTTTTTTTTGGATTTTGGTATAAAAATTTGTTTACTTAAGAAATTTTGTTTTATTGACAGCTATTTTTCATCTCGTTTTATGCTGTTATTTTACAGTGAATTTATAAAACCTATAAAAATGGAATTTCAGAAAATTTATCCATTAATTAGAATAAATTTAATAAAATTTGGTAAATAGTTTCTTTTTATGTTTTTTCATTATGTATAGTAACCTTAGTAATTTTTTGTCTCATCAATAAAGGTAAAATAGGTAAAATATGGTCAAATCATTGATATAATGGAATGAAATTTCTATAAAAATTATCTATATATTATTGTATTAGTTTATTTAGGAAATATCCATTCAATTATAAAATATGTGATCACTTTTTCCCATTTTAATTTGATTATGATCTTTATATTAATTTAAGAAAATAATTAATTCAAAATGTCTCTCCCTTCACATTAATATCAATAAATTTTTGATATAGGTATTAAAATAGGATTTTTTTTTTGTGACAATTGTGTATTTTAAAGCCAAATTACAATTTTTATCATGGTCAATTATTTATAATTTTTAGTGATTGAAAAAATACCATAAATACTTACGCAACTCTGATATACTATTTATTCAATTGTTATAAAAATAAAATAAATTTTTATAAAAGGCATTAAATTTAAAAAAATGTGAATTATTGTGTTTAGTGATTTTTATAGGTTAATATAACATATTATTAATTTTTTAAATATTTACATTAGAAAAAATTTGTTTTCATGTTGTCTTTAAATTCAAATTTAATGAATAGTGTCAAAATGATATTAATGATATTTTATGTCAAATAATATTTTACTAAATGATTTTAAAATCATAAAAATATTAAAATATGACAATTTAGATGATATAATTTATAAAATTTTATTACCTATCTATTTATGATCTGATTTTTAATATATAATTAAATTTATAGCTGTTTAATATTAGAAAATTTTGTAACTGTGCCTAAGATTAAAATTTGTTAACCAAGGGGTTGAACAAAAAGATAGTGTTTAAAATTACCCCAAAACCTATATAAATTTAATTTTATGGTTTTTTTATATCTTATATTGTTTATCACTAACAATACGGCCATTTGGAAGCAATTTTCTTGCTAATTTCATAATTATAATTTAAACTTTTATATAATTCCATGCATGTCCTTTCCATACATTATAAAAGGACACTCCTCCTCTCTTTTATTTACATGAATTATAGCAATCTATTTAGAATAAAATATAAAAATTATATTATAATATACCATATGCACAATTTATAAGAACATGTATTTTCAAATCCCATTCTAAGGGTCTTAAAAATAATCTAAAAGTGATCTCCCAAAGAATACAAAATCATCTTACTCAAATTGATTCAATTTATTTCATATTTTACCTCCCCTAAATATATGGTATTAATAATGAAATAATAAATATTTTATCATAAATATACATTAATTTTTTTATGATATTTAAACCAAAATTACCCTCCCTCGTTTACATAAAATGGAAAGTGAAAGTATCACCCATGTGTATGTGTGGACTACCACCTCCACGTATCAATACAATTCATATTTCATCAGCAACTTTTATAAATGAGTATTACGATCGGTTTAATGTTTTACAATGTATTTATAAAATTATTATGATTAGAAAATTTAACTATCATTACTACCTTCTTACATTCCCATCTATTGCAAAATGATTACATTACTCGTACATACATGGGGTATAACACCTCCACTAAGTGATTTGATTTCTTTTTCATATATTCTTTATATTGAAAGTTATAAGAATAGATTAAATGAATATATAAGATATATTGGATATATCAATGATAAATTAAATTTGGATTATTATTTACATTTATTTCATTACATTCATCAATAATTGAAAACAACCTTAATGTGTACGCACGACCTACTGTCTCTATAAATGGTGAAATTCATTTTTCTATCTCATCCTTTTATAAATGTCCTAAAATATTCATATATATAAATTATTAATATATATTTTACATATACTATTTTTAAAATTTTGTATATGATTGAACCATGATGAAGGTACAATGACCAAAACTACCTAAACGAAATCCTTATGAAAAAAGAAATAGTCAACACTCCGAAATGAAAATTTTAATATAGAATAGTTAATAATGGGTTTTGAAATATTATAAATAGATAATATAGGATATTATAATTATTTAATTGATTTTTTATGGAATAATATTTAATTTAAATTTATTACTCATGATATTAAGGTATAGTCAAAGAAATTCAAACTCTAGGAACGGGTTGATCATCTCAAATTATATTCTTTGGGGAATATATTATGTTATGAACCTATCCTACATTATGAGGTGTATATAAATCCCTTTTTATATTTTAAATCTTGGTTCTTTTTTTATTATAATTTTTAATCATTAATTTTTAATTATTCTTTCACAGGGCTTATGGTTCAAAAGATACCAATGATGTAAGGGATTTATGCTATAATCTCATTTTTTATTAGGTTTGTTTAGGATTATATTTCCAATGATGGAATTTCATGATATATCACTCTATAATAATATGAATTTTATTATATAATTATTATTTATATAAAATAACTTTTTTCATTTAACTTTCCTCATTTTATGTACTCATTATACCAAAAAAAAATTTAAGGAAAATCGACTTTATTTAACTCTCCATTCTAAAACCTTTTTCTTCCATATCCATGTTTTCTAAAAATATTTTAAATCATGTTTTTAATATTATCTTATGATATTTTAAACTAATTTTTACCAATGATTTACATTTTAATAAAGGTATAAAAATAATCATCTTTTTATTTTTTGATGGAGGCACTTTTTCCTTTTTACTGCAAATATGAAAGGATTCATTATTTTAATATACATGACGTGTATAGAATTTACATCAATCATGAAATCCAAATTTATTAATGATTTCAATAAAATTTTATATGGTAATTTTCAAGAAATTTGTTTTTATATATTTTTTAAATTATTAATATTTAAAAGAAGTGGTTTAAAATTAAAGGGAGTATTTCCCTCAAGAAATATTACAATTTATATTTTATAGGAACATTATTCTAAGATGAAAAACTTTGATGTTACTTATAATTTAATAGTTATATGATCCAATGATAAGATCCATGTTATTTCTCTATATGGTTTATTGTTATTACGATGAGATTTTAATGAAACCTATTTCATTTCAATGGTATATGATATATGAGGAATGATTTATGATCTTGTTGCACACTTGTGAATGGATTATGATTATATGATTGGTGAGCCTATAATTATATATCCCTATAATGAATTGGTAAAATATGGATATCTAATGGGATAAAAATTACTTGAATGGGGGTGAACTCAGTTCATTAAGGGAATTTGTCTCTATGATGTTTATAGGAGTAAATCTTGACTATAGATATGATTGATTAGCGAGTGAGCCAAATTAACTATGACGGTATTGTTAATTAGCCTTCAATAGTAAAGAAATTTATTTATATTATTATTTGTAGTAAAAAAACTTATTTCTTATTCTATTGTTATGATCTGTTGGTTTATGTTCTTTGATTCCTTTATTATTCTTGTCTTACAAACTACCAATATTTATTCCATGATTCTGGTTGATTATCTACGATATCCTATGTATGGTTTACAAATATTAATCTCATATTTTAATAACCTTAAATACATTTTATTCTTAATTGATAATTTATATATCCCTTGTATACCCAAACTGAGTATATGATCTCACCCTTCCTTATGTTTCCTTTCCCCTGGATATGAAGAATGATTTTATGTATGATATTTCTATAAAGGGAAGTAGTTTTCAAGAATTAAGTGGTGGATGTGAATGATCTCTGATGAAAAATATTCTTTATATATCCAAATTTCCAAAGACACTAGACCAGTGGGATTATGGTTTCGATCATAATGTTATGTATTGAAAAAATCATCTAATAAGATGTAAAAATTTTATATGAAAAGTATAGTCACTATATATTGTATTAGAGAATGATTTAGTTTACTTTGGGATCTAGGATGAGAAATAATAATTGAGATACATTAGGATAGTCCTATATATAGAGGAGTGTCTTATGTTATGGTAAAGAGATAATTGTAGGTTTATTATAAAAACATCACTATATGGGTACCATAAGTTGGTGTGTTTTTAGAATAGATACATCTTGTGGTAATAACCCAAAAAAATGTTGGCTGAGTATATCTCGACAATCATTTTAGTGCATGGTGAGTGTGCCCTTACATTGAACCTATTTTGACACTATAGAGGGATATTCTAATGTTAAATTATATTTTCTTTATGAAACAATATGAATAATTTGAATAGATTATTACCATGGATGGAAAATTTTAACATATGGTATCATAGACTAAAAATAATTTTTTATGATTTAGACATCCAATGTATGATTTTCCTTGATTGATCACTCTGATCAATGATGTCTAAGAGTAATTATAACCATTTTGTTTTTATTAAAGGATCATATATATAATAATAATTTTTAGGTGGTTATAGGTATGATAAAATTCTAAAGTTCCCTATTTGAACAAAGTTATATGAATTCTGTATATCCAGAAAATTTTAAGGAATGTCAACTAATTTTCTCAATGATTATATATTGAATTAAGAGTGAGAACTCCCAATGGTATGACAATTACCTATACATACTATGATTATTCTCCTACAAAATTATTAGTGAATATGTTTCCTATAAATTAAATCATTCTCCCAATATTTGAATTTTATATAATCTTAGGCAAGGATTGTATATCATTTAACAAATCTTACATCAATTTTTCTAAAATGGATGTCTTGTTATATATTTCAAACAAACAAATTACTGTTGAATTTCCCAGGAGGATTTTCCCCACTGAGATGGGGGTTAAATCATTTGTGATGATTACATTTTTTCATTCTTTTGAAATTATCCTCTATTAATCTATTACAATTTAATCCAATATTATGTAATACATATTATCAAAAAAGAAATAAAAATAAATGGCATAATAAGACGAAACTTTTATGAGGTTCATTATAAAAAAAGAGCCTACTCTATACTATGATTGGTTAGACTCCCCAATCACAGATTCCCCACTATAATAAAAAATAGTAACTACGAACATTTCTTCAATAGCATAGAGCCCTATAATGCAATATAGAGTCCCAAAATAACAAATGTTTTAAAATTTCCTGATAAAAAAAATTATTAAACAATAAAACTAGAAATTACACTTTATATGTTGACAATTTTTGAAACATTTGATGAAAATATTTTTTTCAAGCCTTCAAGATTAATAAAATATCTTCTGCTCACAATCAATAATATTTCACTAAAGAGAATCTTTCTCAAAATTACACCACCTCACTTCTCATTTATTTTTTTCTCAAATATCTTTCCGAATACTATTTATGTGTATTAAATAATTATGGAAGAGAATATATTTCTTTTACTGAACTACCTGTACAAAAGTTCACTAGTGCGAGAATTGATTTATGCATTAAAATACATTGTCTAATACAGTTTTCAATTAATTTTATTTCTTCATGAGAAACATCTCAACAATATGAGATAAAAATTAATTTTATCAGAAAACACTATGTCATTAAATTTATTTCCACTACAAACAATTCTATGTTTCCAAAAAATACTTCACATGTATGTAAAACACACTACATCAGAGACTCAACCTGTTATTTATATGAAAGCAATATCCTAATATTTTGAGAAATTATTTATTGATAATTTTGTGAATGTTCTCATCTGTTTAAATAATTTCGTCTCCATATTTGTTTTCTTGGAAACACATCATACAAAATTCAATATCCACATACTTCTCTTTATCATTGCATACAGCTTTGTCACACCTTTTTTGAATGCCAAAACATAATTTATAAATAAACAAACACAGAGAACTGAACCTATATTCAAAACATATTTCACATTGAATAACAGTGCACAGTGGACTTAATCATCAACTTTATAGAAAATAATTAAATACTTCATCATGAATAATTATCCATGAATCGCACCTCATCTATGACATATTTCATCCATGAAGCACTATCCAAGAAGAACTTCACTGTGAATAACTATCTATAGGGATACATAGACACATTTTTGTCTTCCAAGGGATTCATAATGAATTATTATCCATGAGGGACTATCTCCAGCGCATATTTACTAGAAAATTGTTGGGTTTTTATCTGTCCGCAAAACATTGTCTATATAGCTCGACTCCACTAATACATGCTTCCATGAACTATTTTAACAACTCACTTATATATTCTTCTTGAGGCATCCATCTTGAAGAGCACCACTGTCAGAAATAATTTTATGCTTTATGGAAATCATCCTTTGATGATATTAGGAACTCCAAAAGTGTGTTAAAACGACTCATAAGGTAGTCAATTATACTGTCGTAGTTTGTTGTGAAACCCTTGATTGTGAGGGGATTTTATGTAAAGGGGTAGTTAGCGAGAGGAAGTAGAAGTTCTCCTATGAGATCAGGATGCTCTCATTCAAACAATGTGATTAGATCAGATAGTGTTCCTACCTCCACTCTCTCATGGGAAATCAGTACCTGCCCATGAATTTATGGGGCACATTCCAGAGGACCTATACATGGGACTTCTCCAATGGTGCCTATACAAAGCCCTAGCCACATGTGAGTTATCTTGAGCTGGATTCCCATGGGTTTGGTTGTCCTTTGAGTCCCATTAATTACTTAATTGAGGCTAACTTGTGCTTCTTATTATTTTTACCTTATTTTTTGTATGATGTTTTTATTAAATATTAAATACTAAGTACAGAGCCATATAAGTTCATCAAAAAATTCAAAGCTACCACCTCAGCTCCTGAATTACATAATTCAAATTTCATAAAATATTATGTACTTGTTGAAAACAATGAGTCTTAAGTCACACATGTCTTTGTCATTTAAGACTGTTAAAACAATTTTCGTAATTAGAATACAACAAATAATTTTCCAAGTGTGAAATAAAATTCCATATAAATAATAACTGTCTTAGCGTGAAATCCAATTCAGTTAGGTGAATCCAAAAAATTCTCTAGTAATAACCATCGTTGAATCCATTACAATTATCTAGTCATCATCACTTCATAAATACTTACTAAATGCATATTGACACACTATGACAGAAAAATGGAACACTAAGGTTCGATAATCTCTCACTTTATAATTCTTTTCTAAGTATCCCTTAACATATATTTTTGAATATAAAATTTAATATGTGTGTATCATAATTACTCCCCCTTAATGAAAATCAAATATAATGGTAACTAGTTTTTTATAACCTTTTCCACACAATAGTCTCTTATATGAAATTAGAAAATGGCATCACATGATATTCGGTAAAGATCATTTGGTAAATAATCTCCAAGAATATGTGGGATATCCCACAGTAATAAAACAAAAGAGATATACCCAAGCATATATATGTTGTCATATATATAAACTGGCATGTGAAATCAATATTAGAGACTTTTATAAGGAAATATAAGATCCATCGCACACTTTATTAAAAATATTAGAATGTTCATCTGTTGAAGAAGTGTTACCTCTTTTTTCAGAATTTATAACAATCAATAAATCCCTTAAGATAAATTCAATTCAAATTTAGATATGAGTGTGATTGGCATAATAAACCCTCATAAATTATCCCCCCTAAGTGATGCATCCACTTTCATCGTCATGAAATAAAACGAAATCCATGATGAACTACACTTCCCCTTTAATTCCATGCTCTGTTAGCACAAGACACATAAATGGATAGGGAATGAGGAGGTAACTCATGAAAATATTAATGTGTGAGGAGAAGGATAAACATGAATTTCTATCCTTAACTCAGAAAACATATCTTTTAGAATTACATTGGTGAAAATATATAAATCATGATCTTTAGTAGAAATGTATTCTAGCTTGATATCTCATCATGCCACCTTTTCCATGATAAAGTGATACCTAAAATTAATATTCTTCGATATTTAATGGTATACATTATTTTTAGATAATACAATAGAACTTGTATTATCACATGGAATTTTTTGTGGTCTCTTAGTGTCAATTTTCAAATAGTCCATCTACACTTACATCCAAATCATATGTGTTCATGCATGTATAGCTGCAACATATTCATCTTTAGTCGTGCTCAGTGTTACTGAATTCAACTTTTTTTATACTAACATACACATTCTTTAACAAGAAATAATATCCCACCTTCAGATGATATCCTATTAGTATATTCACCTTCCCGATAATCACCTGTAAACCCCAAACAGTTTCAAGGCTACATTTTTTTTATATAAAAAAACCTATATTTGATAGTTACCTTTAGATATCTCATTATTATATTCATAGAAAATATGTGATATTCTATTGGATAAATCCAGAATATTTCACATAGAGTCACTGAAAAGGTTATATATATCCTTGAAAATGTGAGATAAATCAAATTACCAATGATTCTTTAAAATTATTTCTAATTTAAACTATATTTGGCATCATCCTCAAAATAATTGAGTTCCAAATGAAATGGGGATTCAAAAATATTTGTCATTTTTCATTGAAAACATTTTTAGAAATTCCTTGTAATACTTTTCCTATGATAGAAATATAGAATTTGGATTCTTCACAACAAGAAATCCTAGAAATTATTTCATCTCACACAGCATGGACATCTCAAAATTTATTTCATTTTATTAGAAAATTCTTCACATTCACCTTTCTTTTCACCAAAAAATATGATCTCATCCACATATACAATGATTATGAGAGTACCTTTGTATTTCTCGCTCACATAAAGTTTACTATCAACATTACCATTTAAAAACATCATATTCCTTATACTGCCATATAATTTATAATACAAGGATCTAGGAGCCAGTTTCAAACCATATAGATATTTATTAAACATGAATAAATTATGGTCATAATTTCTAATAACCCCCTTTGGGTCATTAAAAATAGAATTATTCTTCAATATCACCATTTAGAAATGAACATTTCACACCCATTTGATAAGCATTATAATGATTTTGTTCTACCACTACCAAGAACATTATAATGGTTTCCAAACATTACACTAGTGAAAAATATTAATCAATAACAATTACTTCCATTTGGGAATAACATTTTCTCACTATCGTAGGATTATTCCTTTAGACATCACGTTTCTCATTTATCTTATTTCTAAAAGTCATCTTGGTTCCAATAACATTTTCATTTTTACGTATTGATACAGTATCCCAAGTGAAATTATTCTCACTTGGATAAAGATCCCCATTCATAGCCTGTATATATTCTTTACACTCATCTTATTATGACTCTGTATGCGGATCATCTTGAGTAATAACTGTATTTTTATGTTCAACTCTCAATCTTCTTCATGTTTGAAATTGATCCTCTTGATTTATAATGATATTTTAAGCCTCACCATGTTTCTTAATTTTTTTACTGATTTCTATTATCTTCCTTAGTTTTATCTTCAACAATGGTATTTTTAGAATTAATAACATAAATTTTTATCACTTTCTTAGTAACTTTATAATTCTTATATTTTATTTAAATATTAGTTTATCCTAGATCTTCTGAATATGAATCAATTATGATGTCTAAATTGATCTGATTTTCAACTATTTTGATGTCACTACAATCTCCAACATGGTCTTCTATTTGTTCCATAATTTGTTGCCTCTACCATCATATAGGCATCCCATGAAAATCCATTAATTTCCTATTTCATCAAATTTTTCTAGATTGATGTACTTGACATTTATAATATGATGGATTCCAAAAAACTATGAAGTATTCATCATATTATTTTTTATTGTACCACAATTCATAGGTGCTTTTTTGTCTTTATTATCTTAACTTACATATTTTCTGTATATATAAACAATTACATATTGATTATATCTGGAAATACTTTGAGATATAGTGTTCAGTTAAAATAGTCCTACCCATCTCAACTATGCTTATATTATTTTTTCCAGCTACATCATTTTATTGTGGAGTATATGGTGTGATTCATTGATGGTTGATTCATTGTTTATAAATATAACTTAAAAAAGAATCACAAGTAAACCCCATTCCATTATATGACCTCAAATTCTTGATATTTTATCTATATCTTTCTCACCATTCCATGTAAACTTTTTATAAAAAATTAGTTTTCTCTGATATGTTCTTTATAAACATTACATTTTTCATCTAAGTATAATCAACAACAAATATAATGAAATACAGATCCCATATATTATAATTTTATTCATTGGGTGACATAAGTTAGTATGAATCAGTTCAAGAGGTATATATGATTGGATATCACCCCCCTATGAGAAAATTGTGTTAATTTCAATTTTTGAAAAGTTTCATGAATTTCATCTCTTTCTCTCCTTATCTAAGGAATGTATCCCACAATATCAAGATTTATGATTTTACTAATACTCTATTGACCAAGATAGAAAATTCATCAAGCCAGAGGTTGTTTTAAATTTTGGCACTCATGTAGCAAGCATTGATTGAATAACCATTTTGTAATAGATTATAATTGGTTATTTTCTCTTGAGTGATGATTCTTCCATAATTTTTTCTCTTTGGAGATAAATTAATCCTATTTTAATAAAACCTATCTTTCAACATCATAACTTAGGCCAACCCTTGGAAAATATATCTTCAGTCCTTTAACATATGACAACCTAGATTTTTATTACACACTTAAACCTAATTTATGACATAAAATCATAACTTGATACAACATATAAGATCGAGAGTTTTGGTGTCTTTGGGGATTAGGATCATTAAATAATAACATAAAACAAGAAATATAACTTCATTATTGAAAACATTATTTACATGACAACTGCATTCCCTCGTACTAAGAATTGCATGGGATAACCTAAAGACATGCATAAGAAAAGGGTGAGCTTTAATGCCCAGTAAGGGAATAAAAATGGAATAACATGTGAAATATAAAACATGTTAGAAAATAGGATTATCAATAGAGAATAAGAGAAACATAAACATAAAGGCATGATAAAGCATGATAATCATAACTTGGAAATGTGGTAACAAAACTTAGCATGGAATTAGCATGAGCCAAGGCTCATTGCACATGGAGCATGAGTAAACCCTAATTGCACATGAATCACGAGTAAACCCTTGTTACACATGAATTAGCATGTGTAAACATCCATTGTACATTACGTATTCGGTTACTATTCTTTACCCAAGTAATTGGAGTGCAATCAGGGTGCACCCTTCTTAAATATTTCATTTCATGCATAAGTGTTCCACATAGATTGTAAAACATTGGATCATTCTACATAATGATTTATTCCATGAAAAGAGAATGTGGAATACATACCTGAAAATATTTAAATAATATGTAAATATGAATAAAGTTGAATACCCTTGATAGAGAAATGGGCATGGTATTCACTACACAATGACTTTGGCTTGGAAAAGCGCGGAGCAGTTTTGACAGTATAACAACGTGACTTAAGTACTCATAAACATGGATGATGAGAGAGAAAGTGTGTTTCTCATCATATTTACATGACATGGACAGTAAGGGGGTAATATAGATACATTTCCCAACAAATTTATTGGAAATTTAGATTCATGATACAAAAGAATTGCTTGAATGTAAATGAGGAGAGAGAAATTCCTTTCGAGATTTTGGCATAGTAATGAGTGTACATGGGAGGAATTTAATGAGAGAGAAAGAGGTATACCATAATTCAAAAAAAAGATTTCAGTAGGAGGGAGATGCAATATCATACCCCAAAATATGTAATTGAAAACAAAAGGGCATAAAAACTTAAAAAAAGTTAGACAAAAATGAGAAAGGAAGAAAAACACTTACTTGGAATTGTGCTTCCGAAGGCTTGAGAGAGGCTTGAGAGAGACTTCTTGGGAGCATGGGGAGCCTTGGGAGTATTATATAGAGATGAGGGCAGATATTGGATAAACTCCAAAGGCTTTGAGTGAGGGGGAAGTGGTAGCTTGGGTGGGTTTATATAGGAAAGGTGAGGGAATTCTTTATTATTTATGTTTGGGATACCTCACATTAAACAAATATAAACCACAAACCATCCCATTGATTTTGGAAAAGGGAAGTGGAAAAAATATTTTATATGGTCAAAGTCTAAACATATTAAAATAATGGGGTTGCTTATGTGGAGGTGAGTCACACTCCCAAGGAAAACAATTTAAAAGGACAAAATGTTTAATAAGTCTTGAAGGTTCCACTAAATCTATGTAAAATAAATCAAACAAACCTAAAATAACATTATATTAATAGTTAAACATATATTGGCCTAAAATAAAGTTTTTAGTATTTTATCACATCACTATTGGGTCATTAGGATGTCACAAAACACATTTTATATTTGAATGGTATTTAATTTTTACCAAAATATTTGACTGTCTCAGAATATAATGAAAAATTCACCATTGGATAATTTAGACATCCTGATTCCAGAAATAATATTCATTTTATCTAATTTTTTATATAAATATGGTAATTTTCACTTTTAAAATAAAACCCGACCTTAGTCGAAAATTCATTGGTGTTGACAAAAATGGCTTTCAAACCTTAATAAAAATTACAATTACATTCATAAAATTGTAAGATCATTTATATACAATAAAAATTTATTTAATAATAATAATATTTTATAAAAATATTATTTAATTAATAAATATATTAATTCATCAAAATAGATTTCTTATTTGAACATTAACTAAAAATACTATTTTTTTTAATAAAACTATTTACAAGGTAACAATAATAAAATGAAAGTATATTGATTATTATATACAATAATAATGTACATAACCATAGTGCCAAGATCTTGTTACATACCCCCTTATAACACCCATATAAGACTGAAGAGTAAGGTGTGTGATGGGGACTGACTCTTGGGGTGGCTCAGATAACATTGCTTGGGTGTTAATCTCTATCAACATCCACTTCTCTCGTAGGCGGTCCCATTCGAGCATAACATATTCAAGCTCATCTTGTGCTTGGCCAAGAAAGATGCCCAAAGATGCAACCTACATCCGACCTCTGCCAAATGGGCTACGTGTGGAGAACTTCTACTGGATGAGGCCATCGATTCCTTTCACTGAGTAAATTTGATTTATAAAAGCCCTATATTTATATTGATCATGTGATCATTGTTCAACAGTTATATTAGAAACAGTCAAAATTCATTACAATATTTTAAAAATCCAAAAAGATATAAACATATAATTTTACATTATATATAGATATTTTACATAAATAGACATTTAATTATATCAAGAGTGAATTCCATTAATGAAAGTTTTTGTCGTTACAATCTTCCCCGATTAAGAAATTTCACCCTCAAAATTTCCTTTCCCCACCCTAAAATAGATTAGGGTAACTCTGCATCATCATTTCCTCCAATTCCCACGTTTCTTCTTTAAAATATTGGTTTCACCACAACATCTTGACAAGGGGCATTGTCATATTTCATAGAACTTTTTCTCTATGATATAAGATCATCACTAGTGTCTCCTAAAAAAAATATCATCCTCTAACTGTACCACCTCTAAAAAGAGTACATTATAAGGTTATGGTATGTAATTCCATAAAAGGGATACATGAAAGGCGTCATGTACATTGTTCATGGTATATGTAAGTGATAGTCGATAGGCCATATCCCTAACATGATCAAGAATCTCAAAGGGGACGATGTACCATGAAATTAACTTCCCTTTCTTTCCAAACCTCATGACCTTATTCCATGGAGATATGCATAGAAATACTATATCTCCAACTTTAAACTGAAGTTATCATCAACGGTTATCTGCATAAGTCTTCTATCGTCTTTGGGCTTCCTTGATATGCTGCTGAATGGTTTTAACCATCTCAACCATTTCATCGACAATTTCTGGTTCAAGTAGCTTATTCTCACCAACCTCATCCCATCATTATTAAGTTCTTAACCTTTTCCCATAAAGGGTTTCATATGGTTCCATTTGTATGCTCGAGTGGAAACTATTTTTATAAGAGAACTCAAACATAGGAAGATGTTGATCCCATAATCTTTTAAAGTCCATTGAGAATTCTCTCAACATGTCCTCAATTGTTTTGATAGTCCTCTCAGATTGGCCATCAGATTGTGGATGATAGGCCGTACTGAAGTTCAGTTCGGTATTCTGAGCATGTTGAAGACTATTCCAAAACATAGAGGTGAATCTTGGATCTCGATTGGACACAATAGATAGTGGTACTCTATGAATCCTTACCACTTCTCTGATATATATTGTAACGCCCCGACCCCAGTTAACCAGAGTCGGTGCATTATTGTATATCATTGGCATAATCACGAAAGATCAAGTCTTGAAAGACCGATTAGTTTAGTATCCTTGGAAACACTAGATACATTCATAATTATTACATTACATCATAAAGTAAAACAAAACTACAACAACATCTTGTCTTCATATCCCCTCATACTATCCATGCGTGTCATTCATAATATAATTCTTCACATCCTGGAAAAATTAAAACATTGGAAGGGGTGATCTCAGATGCTCAGTAAGGATAACAATATAGCGGAAGCTTTCAGAAATAAACATTAACATTTGAGGCAATGTACGACAAAAAAAAGCATTTTAAATTTTAACTTCAGCATAATATGGAAAAAATAAAATGAAATAATTCCATTTACTTATTCACATGGATATTCTACTGGTCGAATAATCACATGAAATATCAATAACCACGTTCATAATAATGGAATGCATAATGCTAGACTATCATAACCATGTATCCAAGGCCTCGTGCCAAGTCTACAAATAAGATTTTGTCAAGGCCTCGTGCCAAGACACTAGTTTGTCTCATGAGACCTGCCGATGCATCGAGGAGCTATAGCGGGCTCCACCCATCACTTATTAAGTCCAATGCATTCTTCATATAAAGAGGTTTAAACATATCATAAACCATTACTTAATCGTATCACATAAACCATGCTTAAAGGAAACATAACATTTCCACATTTCAATCACAAGATATCAACAAAACACATTGATGTAATGAAAAACACTTTCAAAACCATTTTCAATACCAAAATAAAAGAAAATTAAAACTTGGTATTTATTTTTCATTTAAAATAAGTTATAGCTTGTAGAGGAATCCTAAACTCAAATAATGGTCACGGCAGCAGAGAAGTCGTTGTCGCTGTATATGTACAGAAAAAAAACATTCCCATTTGTCATTTAGTAAAACGCTTCGTATAAAAAATATTCCACTTGAATAAACTTAATAGTCAAAGGGGTTTATACACCGTATAAAAGAAAGTTGTGTATAAAACAAAATATGCCTCAATGAAATGAGATTGAGACGAAGTCCCTTACAAAGATCATTTTTTAAATAAAATAGATCTATTATGTGTATACACTATAAGTTCACCTAAATAAAGTACAAATACAATATATTACATAATAATATCATGAAATAATTTGAAAGTAGGAGATTAACCCAAAGAACGGAAATTGGGTTAAGAAGTTCCCTTACCTCGTGTCCGACTTGACTCGACCGTTCTTTATCCTCCTGAATAATAAACTTGAGTTAATTAATAATTGAATAACAACATTTTTCACATTTATTATTCCTTTTATATCACTTATTACCATGTCATGAACATTATGTAATTATTTATGTTAATAACGGCCATTTTGTCAATCTTTGATACTTGAGTCAAAACTAAACTTCTTATAATTACAAGTTGTTCATGTGGTAAAATATCCATTATATCCAGAATTATATTCATGATGTAGATATGATATATATCATATCTATCAAGTATATACTTTCCTTTATAATATTACATAACATTTATAGGTAAGAAATGAAATGCACCGTTCATGGAGACGGTAAGCCGTACGTACGCAAGAACGCTACTTTCATTTCTATTTCGTATTTAATGGAATTAAATCATAATGATATAAAGTTATATTATAATTCAAGTATAATATCATATATAATATCATTTACTCCATCCTTTATACATCCCACATATGGCATTAATGATTCAAATCACTTTGAGGGGGCGGTAGTCCGCACTTCCTAAAATGAAACTATCACGTTTACCCATAATGGAAATCATAAAGGTATGCCATAAATGAAAAATAAATAAGCATAAGTAAAACATAAACATAATATATATCATATATAAAAAATTGTGTCATCATAATGGCCACCCTGAGAGGTGTTAGAATAATATTGAACAATCATCGTTTCGTGAGGCAGTAATTCGCCACCCACAAAAATAGTATGTTCTTTAACCATAAGAAGAAGGTGTGTGTAAGTGTAAATAAAATCCTAATCATAACAACATCCTATTATATTGAAGATATTGGTTTTGTTAAAAAATAAAATAATAAAAGGTGTTTAGGGGGTTAGAGAAGAAAAATAAAATAAAACAACATAAGAGAAGACATTACCTTAAAATCGGGTAACACTTTTTGATTTGAGCCAAAGGATTCTTTGAGAAGATATATGCCCAAAGTGAGGATTCTAGGAGTAATATAGGGAATTTTAGAGAGTATTTGGGTATATTTTGGCAGAGATAAATGGCTTGAATGGTGTGAATAAGGTGGTAGTGGTGGGGGCCTTTTATAAGAGGAGAGGAGGGGCACTCTTGGAAAGTCATGAAATGTTACTTTATTATATAATGAGTTTCAGATTTTATAGGTCCCTAACGTATATATTTCGAGGATACGGTGATAAGGGTTCTAAATATACACATCCAATATGTTTTTTAAAAGTGTAATTCTTATATTTTACATTATCTTTTCATTTTATTTAAATCGTTAATTAATGAGGTAATCGCTGCATCATCATGGTGTCATAAAACATTTAATTTATATAATGTCTAAAATTCATAAAAAAAATATCATGATGTAGGAAATATTTTTATCTTTCCAATGAATATTTATAGTATAAATTTGAACTTATATAACCCCATTTAATAATTATTTTAGTAAAACAACACATGTTTGTGACAATTTTATTTTTACCTTAAATAAAAAGTTATTAATGTCATTTTCTTACCCATGTGGCTCCATGGGGTCCCCAAGTTGACCAATGGATTTTCTTGGTAATCCATGACTCATAAAATAAGGGTAGGACAGGTGTAAGGGTATTTTCATATTTTTATAATATCATTTTTACCTTAAATTTCACTAATTACCTTTAATCGTGACTAATTAAACTTAAAAGTTACTATTCACCAAAAAATTATTTTAATCCCATTGAACCACATTTTATTTCCTAATGACAAACATGTATGTCGGATTTTTTAAAATCAAATCACAGAAGTGGTAATGTTTCATTTAAACGAAAAATCAGTTTTTAACTGTCACTTAGTGGTTTCACTATTCATCAAAAATTGAAGTTTTTCAGAACAATGCCAAAATTTCTACCTAAGATATAATTGATATTCCAAATTTAAAAATGATTTATATTTTACAAAATTCCAAAAATATAATTTGAATTAATTAATTTTATAATTAATTCATGCTGTCACAACAAATAGCGTGTTTTTAAGAAACAGTATATATCAAAAGATTGACAATTGTTTATGTCCAATTTCAAAGTGAAATTAATTCTAATGACCACTATTGGATAAAATGGTAAAAAAAATATTCTAATTATACTTTAAAACCACTCAATAGTATAATTTAATATCATTTTGATTAAAAACGTTTTTTATAAGTATTTTTCACTATTCATAGAAAATTGGAAGTTCTCAGAAAAATACCAAAAATTCAACATAGGCTAATTTCGATATTCCGAATAGAAAAATGAAGTCCATTTTGAAATATAAAATTTATATAATTTCAAAAGGTGGTTATTAAAATTAATAACACTACTTTGATTGGTCGCGGTGTGTTAGAATCTCGAATTGTGTATAATGCAAGCTATTGCATTATTGAAAGAGAAGCGTATCATGGAAACATGGGGTGTTACAATGTCCCCTCCTTCAATAAATTTCGTTCTCACAATTTGAAATTGTTCTTCTAAAATAAAACGTTGAAAGTAGAAAATACCTTTGTGAAAAACCCACATTACAAATAATGTTAATAAAAATATAACTTTAAATGAAAGAAAGAGAGGTACAAAGGTCACCCGAGATAGCCCACACTAGGATTTTATGAAAATATGGATATGGAGGAAAAATAGACCATCAAGGTCTGATGGAGATTTGTAGAAATAAGGGTTAGAAGAATTTTAACTATAAGAAACTCACAAACTTGTGATTGGTTAAACGATCATTGATTCCCCAGTAGGAAAAGTTAACCGACGACATTTTTGTTTTAAGTTACCTTTTATAAATTTGAGGAGTTTATTTAGGAGATTTACAAAGAACATAAGGGAATATACATACCTGTCATGTAGACTTTCATTATTTAATAAATTTTTACCGTAAACCCATCTTTCACTCAAAAAGATAATAGAACTCAAAAATATTATATTTATCTTAATCGTACAATGTTCCAAATATTAACACATACCATTTAGATTAGGAAAACTATTTTGTAATAACCAGGGACTTCCTGTAGGCTAGTGGTAGGTAATAAAGGCCTATCACACTATCGTTGTGGGTTCTATTCCTACAGCTTTGTCCAACGCGACAGGTTATCCCCTGACCTGCAGGTTGTCCTTTTCCTAAAACTATAGTATTATAATATTCCAAAAATAATCTTCATAAATGTTTTAACCTTAAGAAATACTCTCCAAAGTTAGACTTAATCCATTCCAACCTTTATAGTTATCCAAAATACCTCTGTCCAGACTTTCTCTAAAAGGTCTCTAAATTCCAAAATCAATTGTAACATCAGATTTCCCAAACAAAGTAAAGTTTCTCTTATTTTCACATACTAAAAATATTATTACTTTCATCATATTAAAACCTTAATGAAAACAACAAGTACGGCAGTACAATCCTTATATATATCACATTATTCTTATAACCATAATATAGTTCTTGAGTCCAAAAACACAAATACAATAATTATTCCACTTCATCTGTAGTAAAACCATAAGATTGGCCTTGATCCCTTGGTCTTTTCTGAGGTATGTATCCCGGACGCTTAGGACATTCATTTTCATAATGCCCCATTTCTCTATAGTTGTAGAATTCAACATTGATAGCCTCTTTCTTTCCATTGCAATCACGAGCCTGGTGACCTTTTTCTCCACATTTATAACAAACTCTCATTCCTTTTAGGAAAGTACCAAGGTGATTCTTCCCACAATTATCGCATAATAAAAAAAATACTTCTTTCCCTTTTCCCTTTATCTGTCTCTTTCTCCACCATTATCTTCTTCTCTTGCTTTAATTTGTTGTCATAAGACTTAGAGAATTCCTTTTCTGTCTTGATAGCACAAGAGACAATATCTTTGTACGATGAGAAGGTTTATGAGACTAATGCTCGATGGAGAAATGGTTTTAACCCATCAAAGAAATGATCAATCTTACTTCTTGGGTTACGCATATATTCGGCATCATGTCTTGCTAACCTTGTAAATTTGGCCTCATACTTTGCGATATTCTCATCCCCCTTTTGTCTCAGACTCAAAAATTGCCTTTCCATATCCGCTTGATGGTCATGAGGAAGGTATTTTTTTATGAAAATCTCTTTTAACTCCCTCTATTCCATATTTGATACTTCATCATCTTCTTTTGTGTTTTGAATCAGCGACCACCATTGATCGGCATCTCTAGTGACGTGGTAAACTGTCATGACAACTTTCTCCCTTTTGCTACTCCCCAAGGCGTAGAATATTTTCTCTAAGGATTTTATTCATTTCTCATATAATAATGGATTTTTACCCCCTTAAATTTTGGCGGTTGTTTCTATATGAAGTGGTCTAACATTGATCCTCCACATTGCGGATCAGGGTGCTCCATACGTGTATGTTTATTATTCATAACTTGAGTGAGTTTTCCCAGTATGGTGATAAGCTGATCAGCATCAGTTGTATCACCAGCTCCATTATAATTATCATAAGCAAGAGGGAAATCCCTACATGGAGTGCATGTATTGATACGGCTTCCATTCCTTCCACTAGGCGCCATTTCTAAAAAATTTCATAAACTAGATTAGTTTATGAATCGATATACACAATAACAAACTTGAAAAACACATAACATAAATTAAACTACGTATGGGTATAATCCATAATCATAAAAATGTTTCCTTTAAGGTGGTATAAACTCATAAAACCTTCAAAATGGTTTGTAAAGAAAATGAGAATTATCCTAAGCAAATCCCCCCAAGAGTATCGTAACCAAGAGTGCAGAAAGGCCCGTTGTCGTGCACCAGTTCCCATTCAATCTAGATCAAAGCGGTGTTTTTGGTTTAACGCCTAGGTACATCTGTTCCAGAGCCGCATCTACCTGCTCGTATCCAAACAGGGATGTATTTCTCGAAAAACTCACAAAATCTCTATAATACCAAAATTCGAGGAAGTTCTTCTATACTAATCCTCAAAGTCTATCTTAGGGATATGTGTGCTAATGAGAGTTTATCTAAATCTAGCTTCCAAGGTTAGTACTAAACTGCCTCTGTTACCAACTGTACCGCCCCGACCCCAGTTACCCAGAGTCGGTGCATTATTTTGTAACATTTTCATGATCACAAAAGATCAAGTCTTGAAAGACCGATTATTTTAGTAGACTTGGAAACACTAGATACATTCATAAGTCTTACATTACATCATAAAGTAAAAAAAACTAAAACAACATCTTTTTTTCATATCACCTCATACTATCCCTGCAGGTCATTCAAAATATACTTATTCACATCCTGGAAAAATTAAAACATGGGAAGGGGTGAGCTCAGATGCTCAGTAAGGATAACAATATAGCAGAAGCTTTGATAAATAAACATTAACATTTACAGAAATGTATAACTAAAACAAAAGACGATTAAATTTAAACATCAGCATAATATGGAAAAAATAAAATGAAATAATCCCATTTACTAATTCACATTGATATTCTAATGGTCGAATAATCACATGCAATATCAATAACCACTTTCATAATGATGGAATTCATATTGCAAGACTATCATAACCATGTAGCCAAGTCCTCGTGCCAAGAATACAAATAAGATTTTGTCAAGGCCTCATGCCAAGAAAGTAGTTTGTCTCATGAGACCTGCCGATGCATCGAGGAGCTATAGCGGGCTCCACCCGTCACTTATTAAGTCCATCGCATTCCTCATATGAACAGGTTTAAACATATCATAAACCATAACATAATCATATCACATCAAACATGCATAAATGAAACATAAAATTTCCACATTTCAATCATAAGATATCAACACAACACATTGATGTAATAAAAAAACAATTTCAAAACCATTTTCAATACCAAAATAAAAAAAATTAAAACTTGATAGTTATTTTTCATTTAAAAAAAGTTATAGCTTGTAGAAGAAGCCGAAACTCAAATAATGGTCACGGTGTCGGAGAAGTCATTGTTGCCACATATGTACGGAAAAAAACATTCCAACTTGTCATTTAGTAAAACGCTTCGTATAAAAAATATTCCTCTTGAATAAACGTAAAATTCAAAGGGTTTTATACACCTTATAAAAGCAAGTTGTGTATAAAACAAAATATGCCTCAATTAAATGAGATTGAGACGAATTACCTTACAAAGATCGTTTTTTAAATAAAATAGATCTATTATGTGTATTCACTATAAGTACACATAAAGAATGTACAAATAAAAGATAGTACATAATAATATCATGACATAATTTGAATGTAGGAGACTAACCCAAAGAACAGAAATTGGGTTAAGAAGTTCCCTTACCTCATGTCCGACTTGACTCGACCGTTATTTAACATCCTGAATAATAAACTAGAGTTAATTTATAATTGATTAATAACCTTTTTAAAGTTTATTATTCCTTTTATATCACTTATTACCATGTTATGAACATTATGTAATTATTTATGTTAATAACGGTCGATTTGTCGATCTTTGGTACTTGAGTCAAAAATAAACATCTTATAATTACATGTTGTTCATGTGGTAAAATATCCATTATATCTAGAATTATATTCATTATTTAGATATCATATATATAATATATATCCAGTATATACTTGCCTTTATATTATTACATAACATTTAGAGGTAAGAAATGAAATGCACCGTTCATGGATACGGTAAGCCGTACGTACGCATGAACACTACTTTCATTTCTATTTCATATTTAATGGAATAAAATCATAATGATATAAAGTTATATTATAATTCCAGTATAATATCATATATAATGTTATTTACTCCATCCTTTATACATCCCACATATGGCATTAACGATTCAAATCACATTGAGGGGGCGGTAGTCCGCACTTCCTAAAATGAAATTATTGCATTTACCGATAATGGAAATCATAATGGTATGAAATAAATGAAAAATACATAAGAATAAGTAAAAAATAAACATAATATATATTATATATAAAAAATACTGTAATCATAATGGCCACCATGATAGGTGTTAAAAGAAGATTGAACAATCATCGTTTCGTGAGGCAGTAATTCGCCACCCACAGAAACAGTATGTTCTTTAACCATTTGACGAAGGTGTGTGTAAGTGTAAATAAAATCCTTCTCATAAAAACATCCTAGTATATTGAAGATACTGGTGTTGTGACAAAATAAAATAATAAAAAGTGTTTACGGGGTTGGAGAAGCAAAATAAAACAAAACAATATAAGAGAAGATATTACCTTAAAATCGGGTAGCGCTTTTTTATTTGATCAAAAGGCTTCCTTTGGATGACTTATGCCCAAAGTGAGGCTTATAGGAGTAATAGAGGGATGTTTAGAGAGTATTTGGGCAGATTTTGGCTGAGCAAAATGTCTTGAAAGGTTTGAATAAGGTGGTAGTGGTGGGGGCCTTTTATAAAAGGAGAGGAGTGGAACTCTTGTAAAGTCATGAAATGTTACTTTATTTTATAATGAGTATCGGATTTTAAAGGTTCCACACTTATATATTTCTAGGATAAGGTGATAAGGGTGTAAAATATACTCATACAATAGGTTTTTTATAAGTGTATGTCTTATATTTTACATTATAATTTCATTTTATTTAAATCATTAATTAATGAGGTAATCGCTGCATCATCATAGTGTCATAAAAAATTTACTTTATTTAATGTATAAAAATTATAAAAAAAATATCATGATGTAGGAAATATTTTTATCTTTCCAATTAATATTCATAGTCTAAAAGTTAACTTATATAACCCCACGTAATAATTTTTTTATTAAAACAATACATGTTTGTGACAATTTTATTTTTACTTTAAATAAAAAGTTATTAATGTCCTTTTCTTACCCAAGTGGCTCCATGGGGTCCCAAAGATTACCCATGGATTTTCTTGGTCGGCCATGACTCATCCTATAAGGGTAGGACAAGTATGAGGGTATTTTAATATTTTTATAATATCATTTTTACCTTAACTTTCACTAATTACCTTTAATCGCAATTATTTAAACATAAAAGATACTATTCACCAAAAAAATATTTTATTCACATTGAACAACATTTTACTTCATAATGAAAACAATGTATGTCCGGTTTTTGAAAATAAAATCACAGAAGTGGTAATATTTCATTTAAACGAAAAATCAGTTTTTAACTATCACTTAGTGGTTTAACTGTTCAACAAAAATTGATGTTTTTTAGAACAATGCCAAAATTTTACCCTAAGATATAAATGATATTCCGAATTCAAAAATGATTTATATTTTACAAAATTCCAAACATATAAGTTTCATTAATTAATTTTATAATTAATTCCCGCTGTCACAACAAATAGCGTGTTTTTAAAAAAACAATATATATCAAAAGATTGACAATTGTTTATGTTCAATTTCAAAGTGAAATTATTTCTAATGACCACCATTGGATAAAATGGTAAAAATATATTCTAATTATACTTTAAAACCACTAAATAGTATAATTTAAAATTATTTTCATTAAAAAAGTTGTTTTTAAGTATTTTTCACTATTCATAAAAAATTAGAAGTTCTCAGAAAAATACCAAAAATTCAACATAGGCTAATTTTGATATTACGAATACAAAAATGAAGTCCATTTTGAAATATAAAATTTATATAATTTCAAAAGGTGGTTATTACTATTCATAATAGCTACTTTTATTGGTCGTGGTGTGTTACAATCTCGAACTTGCGTACAATGAAAGCTATTGCATTATTGAAAGAGAAGTGTATCATGGATTCTTGGAGTGTTACATATATCCATTCCAGTTCATCCAATGATAAATTATCTCAAATAGAAAAGAAGTGTTAAGAAATTGTAAGAAAACCAACAAAAACCCCGACTGCATTGTTGCCTTGGGATGTTTTCGGATGTCCGGTGAAAAATTCCATGGTGATGTTATCCAATTTATATTCTTGTATATGGAATGGTTTCATCATCCCCTTAGACTTATTCCTCTCTTCCTTCACTTTCTGACACACTAGGAACTTTGATATATCTTTAGTGATCTCTTTCTTCATATTATCCCACCAATAATTCTCTCAGAAATCTTGATACATCTTTGTGTTTCCTCAGTGAATAGGGAAAGTTGAACTATGTGCATCATACAAAATATCCTTCTTCCAATCCGGACTTGATGAAACACATAGTATTTTCCCAAGTCTCACAATTCCATCTCCATTAACAGTAAACTCCAAGGATTTCCTTTTTTCGATAGCTTCCACATTTTCTTGAATTCCCACATCAACTTTTTGAGTATCCTTTAACCATTCCCAAAGTGATGGTTGAGTAATAATTTTTGAAAGGATTGATGATGTTCCCTTATTTATGATTCCCATTTCTATCTTCATCATATCTAAGAAGATTGGATCCTTTTCAATTCTCATCAATGATAAAATTGTTGGGTCCTTTCTACTTAGGGAATCTTCCACCTTGTTCACTTTCCTAGTGTGGTAATGGATTGAGCAGCCAGAGTCTATGATCATCTCTAACCATCTTCATTGGCACAAGTTCAACTATTTCAATGTGAATATATACTTGAGGCTTTTTTCATCCATATATATTTCACACTTCTCTTCAAATAGATAATTCCCATAAATTTTCAAAGTGAAGATCACTACAGCCAACTTGAGGTCATGTGTTGGATAGTTTTGTTCATGAACATTCAATTGCCTTGAATCAAAGTCAATGACATGGTCATTTTGCATAAACAAACATCCCAAGAACTTTTTCAAAGCATCACTGAATACCACAAAATGTTCTCCACTTGTGGGTTGAGTAATCACAGGCGTAACAATAAGAATCCTTTTAAACTCCTTGAAGATTTCGTCACATTCATCACTCCAACAAAACACTACTCCCTTCTGAGTTAGCTCAGTAAATTTTTTGGATAATTGTGAGAAATGATTCACAAAACGTCGATAATATCTAGCTAACCCAAAGAATCTACAGATATCCATTACCGATGTTGTCCTCATCCATCCCTCAATTGAATCAATTTTGGAGGGATCCATAGTTATCCCATTGCTTATGATGATATGGCCCTAGAATGAGACCTCCTTCAACCAGAACTCACACTTTTTTTACTTTTCATAGGGATTCTCCTTCCGCAAGGTCTCTAGTATAGTTCTTAGATGCTCCTCAGGATCTTCCTTGGTTTTGAACTATATCAGAATATCATCTATAAAGAATACCAAAAAAATTTCAAGGTAATCTCTAAAGACTCTATCCATCAATTCAATGAAGATTCTTATAGCATTAGTGAGTCCGAAATGCATTACTATGAATTCCTAGTGCCCGTATCTTGTACGAAAAACAATCATTGGGATATCATCCTTCATCACCCTTAATAAAATTCCAACCGCAAATCCTCATTGTAGAAGAAATGTGCTCCACATAGATGATCAAACAAGTCGTCAATTCGTGGGAGAGGATACTTGTTCTTTAACTTGATTTTGTTACGATCGTGATAATAAATGCAAAGTCGCATTGTCCCATCCTTCTTCTTGATGAAGAGAACTAGTGCACCCCATTGTGAAGCACTTGGGAATTTAAACCCTTTATCCAGATTATCATGTAGTTGTTTCTTTATCTCTTTATGCTCTAAAATAGCAATTCCATATGGAGTCTTTGATATTGGAAATTTTCTAGGTATAAGATCAATTGAGAATTATACATCTCTCCTAGGAGGAAGATAAGGAAATTCCTCAGGAAACACTTCAGCGAATTCCCTCACAATAGGCTTGTCTTCAAGGATGGTTGCATCCTTTGACTCAATAATCTATGCCAGATACATGTTCTCATAGGGTAGTAATATGCACACTTGAGATGATGGAGCTAAAGAATATTCATCTTCTTCCTTTACCTTGTAATGAATCGGGGGTCGATTCTCTACATGGAGAGTGATTTCCTTCTCATGGAAATTTATGATGGCTATATATAAGGAAAGCCAATCCCTACCATGAATTGCATAAAATTCCACCAGAGGGAGTATGAAGAGGTTCGTCAAAAATTTCAATCCACAGATTATGATATGTGGGTATTTATATGAATGGGATGCAATGATTTCCCCATTTTCCATAATCACCGACATCTTTACTTCCCAGATTTTTTGTGGTGTTGGGGTTGTTCTACTAAACATTTTAGATATAAAAGAATGTGTAGAACCTGAATCAAAAAGTATGTTCACTATTAATGATTGAATAACTAGCATACCTTTCACCACTTCGTTGTCAGGGTTCACTTCGGCTTTAGTGATGGAAAAAGATCTGCCTTGCTGCCTCGGAGGTTGTTGGTTGCCTCTGAAAACCCTTGTCTTAGGGCACTAATTTTCAAGATGTCATGGCCTTTTGTAGTTGTTGCAATGTACCACAGGTTGAGGTTCGAACAAATAAATCATCTCATCTGTCGCAGACACAGATCATTCTTCCCGATAGTTAACAGCTATGTTCCCATCTCTTCCACACCTAAATAATTTCTTCATACCCTTCATGCAATTTCTAGGGTGATTCTTTCCGCACCATTGGCAGGTGGGGTGATGGATCTTCTTAGCACTGTTGGACTAATCCATCGGTCTTCCAGCATTGAAGTCCACCTTACGCTTCATATCTCTATGATACCCCAGAGAGTCTCTGATCTCCACTTTGGCCTTGAGGTGACATCAGACAATTTCTTAATAGCTGTCAAAGTCCCGGGTTGCCAGCGCTTTCCGCAGGCTAGGTTCCAACCCAACAAAGAAGCGGTCAACCTTACATTCGGGGGTAACGACAAAGCCGGAAGTGTATCGTGCAAGCCCTTTGAATTTTTCCTCATACTCTCTATGTAACACCCGATATTTTATGAGAAATATTTTTTTGATGTATAATGTTATATAAAGGAATATTTCACTACACAAAACACTGTCTTGGCTTGTGTTACATGCAAGAGCAACCTTCCCTGATAGTTTTCATTGTACGCAATACTGAGTTTCACTAAACAATGATATGTTATTAAAATATTATATAAACTAGCCGTTATGAATAGTAATACCCAATTTTTGAAATTTTATAAATTTTATCTTTCAAAATGGACTTCATTTTTGAATTTGGAATATCGAAATTAGCATAGGGTGATTTTTTGGTATTTTACTGAAAACTTTCAATTATTGTTGAAAAGTGAAAACACTGGGTTACTATTTAAAACCAGACTTTTATTTAAATAATTTTTTATTTTATTTAAATTTATTTTAGGTCAAAATTGATAAATAAGACACATATAATTTCAATGTAATTCTTTGAAGTCATTTTATAATAATTTTAGAAATATAAAAATTTTATTGAACTTTTCCCCGTCTTTTATCCACCTCCTAGGAGAATTTGAAAATTTACATAAAACTTAATTTTACCACTTCTCTGAGTGGAATTTCGAAAATACGAGAGCAATAGTTAATATCAAGGAGTAAAATGTGGTTCAACAAGTTAAAAATAATTTTTGGTGAATAGTAACCTTTTACTATTATTTACCACGGTTAAAAGTAAATAGGGTAATTAAGGGTAAAAATGATATTATTATTACCCTAAAACATGTCCTAATTCTACTGGATAAGTTTAATTCGACCAAAAACAACCTTAGGAATAAAATATGACCATTTAGGTCCACTTTTATTAGATTAGGACACTTATTATTATTTTATTTAAAGAAGAGTTAAAAGTGTTAAAGACAATGTTTAATAACTAAAACATTTTTAAGAAGATAAGAATATGACCATATATGACATAATAAAAAGGTATATGATTATTTAATAAGTCAATGACATTAGTTAAATCATTATACAGGAGGTTCGGACACGTATAAAGCGTATCAGACCTATGGTAAGGGAAAATCTCACAATCTCATTTTTATCCGAGATTGTTTATACTTTGGTATTGATTGGGGTGTATTTATCATCCACATACATGTTTCCTCAATATGTAATATTATTCACATCCACCTACAGTTGTTTAAATCCAATTTTACCCATTGGTCAGTTTTTAGTAAAAGATATGAAAGGAATATTTTGTCATTTTTAGTACGAGGTACTTTTTGACTTTTCCGGCCAACGTACGAGAAGAATGTTTTTTTAACTTAAAAGGCCTTAATGGATTTTTAGAACATTATATCCATGTAGCTTCCTTTAAAAGCTTTCAAGTTTATTTTTAATCAACTTCTTGTCATTTAAAAATTTATGACATGTTAAGAAAGGAAAAATGTTTTTGAAGTAGAAAGGATATTTTCCTCAAGAATGAAGTTCAAGTGTTTTATCAAAAAAAAATTCCATCATAGATAATATAGGTTTCTGTTTCCTTCCCTATTTTTACATTTATTTGATTATGTTACGATTTAATTATTTTTATGAAGTCCTTTTATCTTATATGGATTATGTTATGATGGCCTGATGTTTTAGAATCCCATTTTTTTTACATGGGTTATGATATGATGTATGATTTATGATTTTGTGGAGCACATAATAATGGTTTAATTATAAGATGGGTGGGACCTATATCTCCCTCCAATGCATTGGGTAATGATTTATATCTCATTAGATAGACATGGCTGGAATGGAAGGTTAATTCCGTTCAGCGAAACCGGATTGAAACGAGGAGTGAACTCGGTTCAGAAATGAACTTTATCCACTAAGATAGTCTTGGATATGGGTCTTGACTACTAATAAATAATTATATATGATTATTTGTGTATTCCACAAAGTTTCATGTTTTGTGATATGATTATTGGGATTACATTTCACTACTATGATTTTTCCCATGTTATGATATTATGATCTCTTTTGCAGGTTAAGATTTTCGAAATGTGATGTTCTTATGAATACGATATTTCCTTTGTTTACCCTTACTAAGCATTTGATCTCACCCTTTTGAATGTTTTCTTTCCCCAGGTCAGGAAGAAGGTTATTGAGTAGCATATTCCAAAAGGGACTCTAGATAAGATGAAATAAATAGGAGATAATGTAGATGATTTATGAACGTGTTGTTTATGTTTCCCAGTTTCTAAAGACACTATACATATGCGATCCTATCATGGTTTTGTTATATGTTGTAATAAGTATGCATCAATTATAAATTAACAAAAATGTATGTAATTTATGGGTGGTTATAGTTGGTATAAGAGGAAGGGTATAGTCAACCTTTGGAAACTATGATATGAAATCCTTAGTAAGAACCCTAAGGATAAGTCTAAGCATAGAACACAATCTTAGTGTTTTAGAAATGTCCATGAATAACCTATGATAATACCTTAAGTATAAAATTTTATTCTTGATTATGTGGTTTTCCTATTATGATTAGTGTCTCTCACACTATGCTTACTGGTTTTAGTCAATGGCTAGAACCCGAAGGAACCATGTTAATGCTGAATGTGACGGGCAATGCAATGATTGTACCCCTGAGCAACCAAACGTTATGGGAACTGGAATAAAAAATCATGTAGCCATGCTCACACAAATTTCTCAAGCTATGAATCATGCAGGAATTCCAAAAGAGAAAAGGAAGGAGCAACATTCTGTTGAATCCTTTATGAGGCAACGTCCATCCTCATCCAGCAGGTCTACTGATCCATTAGTGGTGGAACAATGGATCAGTACCACTGAAAATATATTTTCAGTTCTTCAATGTTATGAACATGATAAAGTCATTTTAGCAGTTTATCGTTTGGAAGGTGAACCTCATCAATGGTGGACTATTATCAAGAATATGAGGCCAAGAGTTGAAATTGAGTCCATGGAATGGGACGAGTTCAAGAACATATTTTTCAATAAGTAATTCCCTCGTCTTCTTCTATCAAATATAGAGAAGGATATTCTTGAACTATAGAAAAAGGATGATGAATCGCTTGGTACCTATGAAGAAAATTTTACAATGCGTCAAATTACACTTCTGGAATTATTATCCAACCTGAGAGTAAGGTCGATCAATTCTTTAGTTTCTTAAAACCAAGTCTTCAAAGGGAGTTATCCATAAGAGAATTAAATAGCTACGAGGAAATCGTTCGATGTTCTCTCAAGGATGAGATGGAGATTGGAGTAACCCATCAGTCATATGGGTTTGATAAGAAGAGGAAAATGGAATTCAAAGGAAAATCAAAAGAGCACACTGAAGAGAAGATGAGTTTTCACTTATGTTCAATGTGTGGAAAGAAACATGGAGGGAGTTGTCTTAAAGAGATAAGATAATTTTTCAAATGTGGAAAAGAAGGTCATCGGTCATTTTAATGCCGTAATGATGGGAAGAAGATGTCTAGTGATGCGAACAAATAAATGCCTACACAGAATGAACCTCCTACACATCAATGATACAAGTGCACGTAAATGGGGCATTATGCTAATCAATGCCCTAATCCAAGGTTTTTTTATGATGATCGACATCAACAAACTCTTAAGGCTAAGGAAAAGGAAAGTAACATGAAATTTCTATCAGCAAAGTGGAGTATGATAACCAATTGGTGAAAGGTACATTACCATCCACTCTAAAGTAGAAAATGTTTTATTTGATTAAGGATCCACCGACTATTTTATTTCTGATGAATTTTCTAAGGCTATCTCCGTATGACCTCAAAAATTAGATATAGAGTTAGCCGTGACAACCCCTAATGGCACAACAGTCGCATCAAAATTTTATAATTCTTATGCGATTGATGTTTGTGGGAAAGTGCTTCCTGCAAATCTTGTGATCCTTCATATATAAAAATTTGATGTGATTCTTGGCATGGATTGGATTTCTTTATATGGAGATCATATCAATTTCCAAACAAGGGAAGTCACATTTCATATTACAGATCAATCTATGATCGTCTATCGATGCAAGGATGAACATAACCTTCCAGTGGAAATTTCTTCTATCTTATGGGGCTTGATTCCACTAAATTAAGGTTATTTATCTCAAATGGGTGGAGAGAAACTCACGATTAAGAATATTCCCATTTTTCAGGAGTTTGATGATGTCTTTCCCGAGGAATTTCCGTGTCTTCCACCAAATCGTGATGTTGAGTTTTCAAAAGAACTCGTACCGGGTGCTTTGCCAATTTTGAATACACCTTATAGAATAGCCCCAATTGAGTTGCAGGAATTGAAGAAGCCTCTCCAAGAGAATCTTGATAAGGGATTCATACGCCCTTGTGCATCACCTTGGGGAGCACCTGTTCTGTTTTTTAAGAATAAATATGGATCGATGAGACTCTGCATTGATTATCAAGAACTTAACAAGATCACTATCAAGAACAAATATCCTCTCTCATGCATTGATGGCTTATTTGACCAACTACGTAGATCTCAATACTTTTCCACGATTGACCTTCATTTAGGGTATCATCAATTAAGGGTCAAAAAGGAGGATATAGAAAAGGCGGAATTCCGTACAAGGTATGGACACTATGAATTTATAGTGATGCCATTTGGTCTTACTAATGCCTCTGCTATCTTCATGGATCTGATTAATAGATTCTTTAGAGACTATCTTGATCAGTTTTTGGTGTTCTTTATAGATGATATTCTTGTCTATCCAAAGGGCAAGGAATAACATGAAGATCACATGAGAATTGTATTGAAGACCCTGAGATAGGAGAAGACTTTTGCCAAATTTACAAAGTGTGAATTTTGGCTTCAAAAAGTTTCATTTTTGGGAAATATAATCTCAAAAGAGGGGATATCTGTGGATCCGGAAAAACAGAGGTTATCAAAAGATGGTCGAGACCAACAACAGTAACTGAGATCCAAAGTTTTCTTGTTTTGGCTGGATATAATCGACGTTTTGTGAATGATTTTTCACGATTATCTAATCCACTCACCAGGTTGACTCGAAAAGGGTTTAAGTTCGTTTGGACAGAGGAGTGTGTGGAGAACTTCAAAGAGTTTAAACGAAGGTTATCCAGTGCACCTGTTCTCACACTACCTTGTAGTGGAGAAATTTTTGTGATCTACAGTGATGCATCTAAGAATAGGTTGGGTTGTGTTCTCATGAAAAACGATATGGGTATAGCTTATGCCTCACTGCAGTTGAGAATCCATGAGAAAAATTACCCATCTTTTGATTTGGAGTTATTTACGGTAACATTTTCATTAAAGATTTAGAGGAATTTCCGTTATGGTGAAAGGTGTGATATTTTTACTAATCATAAAAGTTTAAAGAATATTTTCGCACAAATGGAGCTGAATTTGTGACCATGAAGATGGTTGGAGCTGATTAAATATTATGACTGCTCAATTCATTACCACCCTGGGAAAACAAACAAGGTGGAAAACGCATTAAGTCGACAAGACCAAGCTAGCTTATCCATGATGAGGATCACAAAAGATCTAATATTTATGGATTTACAAAGGATGAATCTTGGAATTATAATGGAAGGGTAAAATCTTATCTTTCTCAAATGAATGTTCAACAATCTATACATGTGAATATTAAAGAGGAACAGAAAGAAGATGTAGAGTTACAAAAGAAGCTGAGAAATGTTCTTGAATTTCACTTTGATTGTGATTAAATAATAAGGTTCAGGAATCGGGTTTGTGTTCCTCCCATCCTAGAATTAAAGAAGGAACTACTGGATGAGGCTAATAATTCTTCATTCTCTATTTATCCTGGAAGCACGAAGATGTATAGGGACCTGAAAGAGTACTTTTTGTGGGATGGAATGAAAAGATATGTTGATGAATATGTCTCTCGAAGCTTCGATTGTCAGCAATTTAAATTTGAGAGAAAGAAGTCTAAGGGGATGTTACAACCATTACCCATACAAGAATGTAAATGGGAAGAAATCACCATAGACTTTGTCACTGGACTTCCTAAAACATCAAAAGGAAATAATTCTATCTGGGTAATAGTTGATCATTATACGAAGTCGTCACACTTCATTTCTATTAGAGAATATTTCTCTCTTGATCAGCTGGTCAAGATATATGTAAAGTGGTAAGATTGCATGGAGTACCTCTTTCAATTATATCTGATCGGGATCCAAGGTTTACCTCAATGTTTTAGCAATGTCTTTAGCATAATCTGGATACAGAGTTGAGTTTCATCACTACATATCATCCTCAGACAGACGGTCAGTCTAAGAGAACAATTCAAACTCTGGAAGATATGTTAAGAGCTTTCTCTATGGATTTCAAAGGTGGTTGGGATCAACACCTACAATTGGTGTAATTTGATTATAATAATAGCTTTCACTCCAGTATTCATATAGATCCTTATGAAGCTCTCTATGGAAGGAAATGCCAGACTCCAACTTGCTGGGATGAAGTTGGGGAAAGAAAGCTATTAGGATCTGATCTTCTTGATGAGATGGAAGAAAAGGTCAGATCTATTCAACAACACATAAGAGTAGCTCAGAGTCGACAAAATATTTATGGTGATAACCAAAGAAAAGACCTACAGTTTGAAGTGGGTGATAAAGTGTTCTTACGAATATCTCCTTGGAAGAGAGTAATGATATTTGGAAAGAAGGGCAAGCTGAGCCCTAGGTAGATTAGTCCTTTTGAAAAACTATATCATGTTGGGAAGGTAGCTTATCGATTGGCCCTTCCACCGAATCTCTCTCATGTTCATGATTTGTTCCATGTATCACTCCTGAGAATGTACATACCTGATCCTTCACATGTACTCAGCTCAGAAGTTGTACCATTGGAGCAAGATCTTTCTTATGAAGAACAACCGATGACATTCTGGATCGTAGTGGAAAGGTCATATGGAACAAAACCACTCGCTTGATGAAAGTTTTATGGAGGAACCACCAATTATAAGAAGCTACATGGGAACATGAGGATATGATGAGGTAGAGGAATCCTCATCTGTTTGTTACAATGTGACAAATTTCATGGGCGAAATTCATTTTAAGGGAGGTAGAATGTAACACCCGCGATTTTATGTTAAATGTTTTGTTTTTATGTATAATGTTATATAAAAGAATCTTTCACTACACACAACACTTTCTTGTCATGCGTTAACGCAAGATCAACCTTCCTCGATAGGTTGTGTTGTACGCAATACCGAGTTTCACTAAACAATGATATGTTATTAAAATATTATATAAACTAACGGTTATGAATAGTAATACCCAATTTTTGAAATTTTATAATTTTTATCTTTCAAAATGGACTTCATTTTTGGATTCGGAATACCGAAATTATCATAGGGTGAACTTTTGGTATTTTTCTGAAAACTTTCAATTTTTTATGAATAGTGAAAACACTGGGTTACTATTTAAAAACCCACTTTTATTTAAATAATTATTTATTTTATTTAAATTTATTTTAGGTCAAAATTGATACATTATAATTATATAATTTCAATGTAATTATTTGAAGTCATTTTATAATAAATTTAGATATATAAAAATTTTATTGAACTTTTCCCTCTCTTTTATCCACCTCCTAGGATAATTTTAATATTTACATAAAACATAATTTTATAGCTTCTCTGAGTGGAATTTAGAAAATCTGAGAGACATGGTTAATATCAAGGATTAAAATTTTGTTTAATAAGAAAAAAATTTTGGTGAATATTAACATTTTACTCTTATTTACCACGGTTAAAAGAAAATAGGGTAATTAAGGGTAAAAATGATATTATAATTACCCTAACACATGTCCTAATTCTATTGTATAAGTTTAATTCAACCAATAACAACCTTAGGAATAAAATATTACCATTTAATTACACTTGTATTATATTAGGACACTTATAATTATTTTATTTAATGAAGAGTTAAAAGTGTTAAAAACAATGTTTAACTAAAACAATTTTAATATAGAGTTATACAAAAGTTGAATTCGACTATAAATATTAATTATAAATAAAAAAATATTTCCTACATAATGTTATTTTATTTATTATTTTTAGACATTAAATAATTTAATTTATTTATGACAGAATGATGATACAATAATTACCTTATTAATGAAATATTAACATAATTGATATTATATATACAAAAATAAATGTAATTTGAGACTTTTTATGAATTAAAATAATTTTATTGGTTAATATGACATGTTAGATTTGATTTAATTAAATTTTTTCGATCTAATAATTCTGTTATGATTTTCACAAAAATCAATTACCAAATAGTGTCAAAATTGACATAAAATAGTTTTTAAAACAAATAATATATTATTAATTGTTATTTTATTACTAAAAATATAAGGTTCAAAAACATGACTTAGATAAGGTTATATATATTAATAATGAACAACTTGTGGTTCTTTTGGATTGTTATAGTATGTTTATTAACTATATAGTGTAAGAAAGCAAGGAGACACGGTAAAAGTAAAATTATTTAACTTAGAGTTAAATCTAAATGATAAGGTTAAAATAGTAGCTTAACCTTGTCTAAAATATATTGGTTGAGAGTATTTCGACCCATCCCAACCTTAAATTTGATATAAATTAATTTTGAGCTATTAAAAACCGAATATGACTTTATAATAAAATAATATTTCATGTTTTTTCTAAGGTTCCCCTCTCCTCCCTTATAAAAGGGAGCTTCCTCCCTCTCCTCCTGACACCACATTGAGCCTTAAAGCTTGGCCAACACCTGCCAATTTCTCTTCTCCACTTCCCTATAAACATCCTAGAGGTCCTAGTCTTCTTCAAAGACCATCTTTAGTTTCCTAAGTGGAGGTTAAGAAGAGGCGCTTAAAAGAAGAGGTAATGTCCCTTACTGATTCTTTCAAATTTATTTCTTCTTCTACTTCCTCTTCTTTAGTGGTTTCATTATGATATAATAACTTCAGTATCACTCATATACTGATATTTTATTATAAATATGAAACAAACCTATTTCAACATCTATCCATCCTACGGAAAATGAAATCATCGTGCGTGCGTACGTACGGAATATCGTCTCCACGCTGCGGTGTAATCTATTTTCAACCACCACCATACTTGGATAGGTGTAATGGTGTAAAGAATAACTATATATGATTATTTTAAAGTGATATTTATTCTGAAATAGTATACATACACTTCAATACAAATCCACAATCATGGGAATGATATCATCGCTCATGCGTACATAAGGCATACCGTCTCCACGTTTTGATGCAACTCGTTCTACATGATCTTCCTTGAATTATGATTATATAAATGGATTGAAGGAATAAATATGATATATGTTTCAATAATTCCATTCTGTAAATGTTGTATCTATAACCTAAAAATAATAATAATAATGTATTTGATAAGACATGCATAAGAACATAAAGCAATGAACACCTGAATAACAAGTAGCAATAAAATATTACTAATAAGAAGATAAGAATATGACCATATATAATGAAATAAATGGGAGACAATGTAGATACTTTATGAACTAGTTGTTTATGTTTCCCATTCTCCAAAGACACAATACCTATACGGTCCTACCATGGTTTTGTTATATGTTGTAATAAGTATGCTTCAATTCTGAAGTAACAAAAATGAATGTAAAGTATGGGTCGTTATACTCCATTATATTCTTCATCTTATTTCTTGAAGGCAAGGAAGTCCCTTTCCATCTTAAGCTAGAGGGTGTGCAGAAAATATTTATCAAAAAACATCTTCTAAAAATCCCTACATTCCAATGCCTTGATCTCATACTTGGGCATTGTATTTTTGATCAACATCCACCATTGATCAGCTTCACCCTCCATACCATAATCATCCAGGAGAACCTTCCTCTTGTTCAGAACATTTATGGGTGGAGAATATCTTTTCAGTGGATTTGATCCATTGTTCAGTAATTGAGAGATCAGATGATCCATTAAAAGTAGGAGGCTTTTGTCTCATGAAGATCTCCATATTGACCTTTTCTTTCTCATTGGGGGGTTGTACATTACTCTTGAACCATTTTTCTATCCAAAACATGAGTTAGATGAGAGAGAAGTTTGAAAAATTTCATGATTCCCGCTCCCATTGTATTGGGAATCTCATTAGTACAGTCATCACATTGATCATCACATTGATTGATAGCCCGAGTCCTCATATTACTAGTCATTAAATTGAATAAAAGTAATGTTAGGGGTAACACATAAAGGGTAATACAAGGAAAAAGCTTAAAAATTATAACTAACATTTATTTCCTTAAAATATGAATCTATTGGTTTCAGTCTATGTTATCCATTATCTAATTTCGAACATATATTCTTATGGAATTTTTCTGTCCCATAATAATGGATCATATTAAGCTTGTGAATTTACAAAACAATATCCCCCAGGAGTGTTTTAAACAAGAGTAAATCAAGTAATATTATTGTGCACTAGATCATGTTCGATTCTAGCTCAAAGCAGTGTTTTCATGTTTTACCCCTAGGATACATATGTGCCAGAGCAGCCTCTGCCTTCTTGTATCCAGACAAAGATGTATTTACTTGATTAACCACTTACTCAATAATAACCAAAACATAGGGATGTTATTATTAAAATTAGTCTTGTCTCTAAGGCTTTACTAGGGGTTTTTAATCCAAATACCAAAAATAGCTAAACCTATCCTCTGATAACAACTATGACAACCCTACTTTTTATTACACACATAAACCTGATTAATTACATAAAATCATCACATGATTAAACATAGAATATCCATAGGTCTAGTTTTCTTGGGGCTTAGGATCATTACATAACAACATAAAACATCAAATACAACTTCTTTGTTGAATACATCCTTTAAATGACCACTACATTCCCTCATACTTACCATTGCATGGGTCAACATGAGGACATGCATAAGTAAAGGGTGAGCTATAATGCCCAGTAAGGGAATAAACTTGGAATAACATGAGGAATACAATAAATGTTAGAAAATAGTCATATCAATAGAGCACAAGATAAGCATAAACATAAAGTCATGATAAAGCATGATAATCATAACATGAAAATGTGGCAACAACACTTAACATGGAATTAGCATGAGCTAAGGCTCATTGTACGTGGATAATGATTAATCCCTTATTGCACATGAAGCACAAGTAAACTCTCATTTCACTTGAATTATCATGATTAAACACCCATTTTACATGACATACCATGATACTATACTTTACCCAATCCATTAGAGCGCTATCAGGGACCACCCATCTTAAACATTTCATTTCATGCATAAGTGTGCCACATGGATCATAAAACATTGAATCATTCAATATAATCATTTATTCCATGATAAAAGAATGTGTAATACATACATGAAACTCTTTAAACAATATGTAAATGTTCATAAAAGTGAATACCCTTGATAGAGAAATGGGCAAAGAATTCACTAGACAATGACTTTGTCTTGGAAAAGTACATTGCAATTTCGGCAGCATAACAGCATGACATAAGAACTCATAAAAATGTTTGATGAGAGATAAAGGTGGTGTCTCATCATATTAATCTTACATGAATAGTAAGGGTTTCATATTTATTCATTTCCCAACAAATGTAATGGAATTTAGATTCATGATACAAAATAATTCCTTGAATGTAAATGAGGAGAGAGAAATTCTTTTCGGAATTCTGGCATTGTAATGGGTGTACATGGGAGGTATTTAATGAGATATAAAGGGGTCCCCCATCATTAAAACATAAATAGAGAATTATGGGGGAGGTTTGAAATTATAAGCCAACATTTTTAATTGAAAACAACAGGGCATAAAAACTTAAATAAAATTAAAAAAAATTAGAAAGTAAGAAAAAAACCCTTACTTGGAAGTGTGCTACCAAAGAATTGAGAGAGGCTTTTGAGAGGATTATCGGGATCTTGGGGCACCTTAGAGGGATTATAGAGACAGTAAGGTAGATTTTGACGAACTCTAAAGGCTTTCAGTGAGGAGGAAGTGGGAGACTGGGTGGGTTTATATAAGAATGATGAGGTAAATCTTTATTATGTAGGTTTGGGACACCTCACATTAAACTAATCCAAACCACAAACCAGCCCATGGTTTTCACCAATAGTTTTTGTAAAAGGAAATTGGAAGACAATATTTTATAAGGCCAAGGTCATAAATTCTTAAAATAATGGGGTTGCCTATGTGGAGGTGAGTCACACTCCCAAGAAAAAATTTTTAAAAAGACAAAATGTTTAATAAGTCTTGAAGGGTCAACTACTGCTTTGTAAAATAAATAAAAAAACATAAAATCAAATTATTTTAATGGTAAAACTTATAGTGGACTAACATAAAATATATAGTATTTTATTACATCACTATTGGGTCATTATGATGTCATAAAACACATTATATATTTAACCGCTATTTAATTTTTACCCAAAAATTTGACTCTCAGAAAATTATGAAAAATTAACTGTTACATAATTTCGAAATTCAGATTCTTGTATTAATATTCATATTATCTATATACTTTTTTAAATATGTTAATTTTCAGTTTTAAAATAAAAACCAACATTTATCGAAAATACATTGGTTTTGGAAAAAAATGGCTTTCCAACCATAATAAAAATTACAATTGCAATCAAAAAATAATACGATCATTTATATTTAATAAAAATTAATATTATAATACTAATAATACATTATTAAAATATTATTTAATTCAAAAATCCATTAATTCATAAAAATATATTTCTCAGTTGAACATTAACTAAAAATACTATTTTTTCGTTAAAAACTATTTACAAGGTGACAATAATAAAATGAAAGTATATTCATTATTATATATAAAAATAATGTATATATCCATAGCGCTAATATCTTGTTACATAACCCCTTATAACACCCGCAAAAGACTGAAGAGTAAGGTGTGCGATGGTGACAGACTCTTGGGGTGGTTGGGATAACATTGCTCGGGTGGTAATCTCTATCAACATCCACTTCTCTCAAAGGCGGTCCTGCTCGAGCATAATATATTCTAGCTCAACTTGGGCATGGTATTGAGCGAAGCCCAGAGGCGCAACCTCCTTTACGATCTTTGTCAAATGGGCTTCGTGTGGGGAACATCAACTGGAAGTGGTTGTGGCTTCCTTTGTCTGAGTAAATTAGATTTGTTAAAGCCCTATATTTATACTAACCATGTGATCACTGATCAACAGCTATATTAGCAACGGTCACAATTATTAATAGTATTATAAAAATCCAAAAACATAATGAAAAAGAAGTTGAAATTTATTATAAACATTTTTTCATAATGATACGTTTAATTAGATAAATAGGGATTTCCATAATTGAAAGTTTGGGTCGTTACACAACCCATAAAATATAATTTGATTTCAGATTTTGGGATTAAATATATTATTTAACAACACCTATAATTTAAAGTGAACAATCATTTAGAATGGTAACTAGTCCTCCTTTATGATTCTCAATGTTCCTATGATTTGTTTTCCACAGGTCTTGTGTGATAAACATCCACTATTATGATTCCATGTCTTGTTTATTCTACAATCATTTAATGAAACGTTAGCGAAACATGATTTTTCTACATTAATTTTTTGAACTCCCTTTCCTTTCAATTTTTTTATGATTTTTCCTAAAGAATAATCATGAATTTTCAAAAATATATCCTTATTGATCACATCTACCGTAGATGTTTTCTAAAAAGTCAATTTTTTATGTGTTTGTAGATTGGATGAATCTTTTTTGATTATTTAATTACCTTGAATATTTAATCTCATGTACTCAAAATCACTCCTCCATGGTTCATGTCTCATCTCAGGAAGAAACATTTTATACAAAAATGCATAATATTTATACCCAAACACTCCACAACACAAGAAGTGACATTTGAATATTGATCTTCCTAATTTATCATAATCGTTTCTTAAAAATTGATTTTGTTTTTTCATTCCACGTACAAATATTGTCTCTACTATAGAAAAATCAATCTTGAGGGGGAATTAGAAGATAATTTCCCACTCTGTATTTTTTCCATACTTGAATATAATTTATTTTTAGACATACATTTTTTGAGATAAAAACCTCATTTCAAGATTCATAGAGTGCTGAATAAAACTAATTCTTGGAACTAGTTTGTAATTATTATTCATTGACCTCAATAGCCTTGCAAAAATATTCTCTAATATTTTTCAATATATTATATTCTTCAATAAATATAAATTGATTCCTCAATTTTTCTTCTTCTTTGATAGAATGTTTTTCATCAAGGTATTTTACAATATTTTTCAATTTCATCAACTTTCAGTTGGTTTCTTTTGATATCATTAATATAAAGAATCTATTTTATTTCACTTTCTTCATTTCCCACTATTATGTTTTCTTTTTCATTCAATAATAGTCTCTTCCCATTCTTTATCATTGTTTTTTCTCAAGAAAATATCTAATTCATTTTTCATCATATTCTCTAGCACTGTTCATTAACGTTCACCATATTTATATCCAGAACTATGAAACACATTTTAAACATGTTCTATAATGTTAGTTTCATCTTCTAATTATATTCTTGTAGGGGGGTTAGCATAATAATTCTTGATTACTATACATCTTCATTTACTTTTATGAATTTCTTATTACATCCATAAAACATTGTTGGGTCATTTAAGATCATTTCTATTTATTTTTCTATGGTTTTCATCGTCTTTCTCTGGTTCCAAAAACAAATTTTTAGGGAAATTTATGGAAAAGATTCAAAATAAAGTTACAGCTATAAAACATTGGAAAAAAATTATTTTTACTGCTAAATATTCCTTTCTTGAATATTTTCAACATAAGGGAAATTGTTCATTTGAAATCCTCATCTGCATCTTCATCATCATATTCACTTGATTCTAATATTTCATCATCTCTGATTTTGATCTTTTTTATGGACTCAAATTCCATTTCATATTTTATCTTTTTCTTCAGGAGTAGAAATTTTTACACTCGATGTTAAAAAATTATGTTATGTAATTAATCAAGAGTAATATCATATCTGTCCTTCAAAGCTGATATTTTTGGATTAACCCTATTTGGAAAATTCAGCATTAATTTTTTTGATAATAAAAGAATCATCCCACATTTCACTAAAAACATGAATATTACTAAAAACTTCACTGACTCTTGTGACATAGTCATAAATATTTTATTCTTCAACAATACTTATATATGAACATTTTTATTTTTCACCCTTGACTTTCATGTTTCTTTCATCTCTAATTTCTCATTTATCCTAAATTTCATTGGCATTTTTGTGTCTCAAAACCATTTTGTAAACATTTTATGAAATAGGCATCAAAATGAAATTTCTATCTTTTCCATGAATTTCAATATTTAACTTCTTAGTAAAAGTCATAAGATCTTCATCAAAAATTGGAAAAAATCTAACCGTAAATGCATATTTATCGTCAAGGCCATGATATATTTTTTGGGGAAACATATTATTCTTACAATTTTGATTGTTCCTTCCATCAAAATTAATACAGTCGTTACTATTAATAGAATTCAAATTATCTATCTCTCATACATAGTGGATTCTAACAAATAGAAACTGGTGGTTAAATATCGATTTATTTTCCTAGAAGGATTTTCACCACTATGAGGGGGTTTGAATTAGGGTTGATTTTTTAAAAATAATTATTTTAAAATTAACCTCAATTAATTTCTTGGGATCATATCCACTTTTATGATAACCTATCATCTCCCTAATATAGTAAACATTAATAGAAAAAGAACAAAATTTTTTAACATGTTTTGACCTCAAAAAGAGCCTACTCTTTGTTATAATAGGTTAGACTACCCAATTATAGATTGTATAATATAATCACAAGAGGTTTCAAAATAAATATCTTCAATATCATAGAGTCTCAATGTGATTTATAGATCATACTAGAACAACATCTCACAGTTCCTTGTTAAAAAACAATTATTACATAAAAACACTAGAAAGAAACCATTTGATGTTGTCTAGTTTTTCAAAAATTGATTAAAATAAATCTTTTTATACTTCATAATAAATAAAATTGCATATTATCACAAAATAAATAATTCCACTAACCATATTCTTTATCCAAATTCTTTATCGTGACATATAATTTATATATTTCTCAAATATAATTCTAAATAATCATTATGTGAATTAATAAATTATGGAATAGAATATAATTATTTTAGTTAAACTCCTCTTCAAAAAAATCACTACTTCAAGAATTGATGTCGCCATTAATATAAACTACCACATGTTGTCCACAATTAATTTTATTTCTTAGAGATAAAAATCTAATCAATGTGATAGATAGAATACTTTCTAAGAATATTCTCAACATTGAACTTTATATCCACTATGCATTTATCTATGATTCAAAAAAATCATGTTCATGTACAACCCACATCTTCAGAGACACAAGATAATATTTATAATCAAAAATACCATTTGTTATTTTGAGAAGTAATCACATGATAATTCTAAAAACATGAATTAAATTTTAATGATGTTTATCTCCTAGTTTATTCTTAGCAACACCTCATCCACAAACCACTATCCATATAAATATATGCATGGTAGAATACTTCTTAGAAACACCTTATCTTAAAACCAAAGCATAATTTATCCACAAAAAAATCAAGCTTGAAATTATCTCATCAGATAACCATCTTTAATCATCAACCACTTTCCACAAATGAATTTATTATGAATAGCATGGAAACTAGATAAGGACATCACCATGATGAATTTTCCATGAAGAACCCAACATCTATAAATTATTTCATTAATAAAGCTCTATCCTAGAATAACATAATTGTGAACCACTTTCTATAGTTTTCCTCGGATGAATGTTTTTCTACCAAGATATTCATAGAAAAAAAATTTCCATGAGGGACCATCATCGTAGAGCATGTCATTTTCGGATAATCATAGGATATTCATTCAATCACAAAAAATTTTATGTATGGATTAAATCCATAAACACCTTATTCTATGAACTATATTAATAAATTGATTATTATTTTTCTCAAATAACTCATCCTATAATGCGTCAACATCGCAAAACATTTTTTGCTTTTTAGAAATAATCCTTACTCGATATCCTAAAATCATGATGTGTCTTAATTAATCTCACAAGGTTGTGAAGTGTATTGTGGAAGTTCAGTCTGCAACACTCGAACATGAGGTGCTCATCCGGTATGGTATATATTGCAGGAGGAAGGAGAATATATCTTGTGAGATCAGATGAACCTCATTTAAATGAGGTGATTTGACCAGACAGTTATCATGCATTCCATTTTTCAACTAGAGGAATAAAACCCCACTCATCTCAATATCCCACATAAAAATGACTATGTTTTGGTGCATTTTATATCATTCAACCACTAAGGAATGTGTCTTAAAAATCTCATCTCCCCCTCATAGTACAACACCAAATTTTTTTCACCTTCTATCATGATGACCTGCATAATGGCACCACCTCCTCTGTCCCATGGGCTACCTATCCTAATCGATGCGAACCTAGGAACGTGCTTCATGACCCCAATATAGTTTCCAAATACCTTTATGCCTATACATAGTCATAGTTTCCTACAATATGAGTCGATCTAGACAGCCATGGAGGTGGTTGACCTTCGAGTACCAAAAATACCTTGATTGGGGATGTCTTGGGCTACTCGTAGGTTGGTCCTTATTTTTTGTTTGAGGATTCCACAAAAATAGAAAATAATAAGTACAAACCCACATAAACTCATCAAAAAATACAATTCTACCATCTCATCTTCTCAAATACAAAATTCAAATTTCATCACAAATTCTATACTTTTTGATAACAATGTTTTCTCAGTGACACATGTATTTGACAATGAATATCAACACAACATTTATCAAAATTGATATTCTAATAAGAAATATCCAATTTTAAAATCAAATTCCATTTAAATAAGTTCTTTACTAGAATGAAATCAAAATTTTTTAGTTGAATCCATAACAATTATCCAAAAATCACTACCAATGTATCATTAACAATTCTCCGGGAATCACCACTTAATACATACAGACTAAACACATATTGGCACAATATTAAAAACATTAAACAAAAAGGTTCAATAACATTCTATTTATGCATCAATAAATATAATCCTTTAATGGAAATTATAATCACTGAATGGTTATTTACTATTAATTCAAAGTGGTTTTTATCTCAGATTTTTGGAAAGAAACTGAACATTGCTGATATGCCTATTTTATGATATTTTGTTGTTTTTTTCTAGATGAATTACCTAGTATTCCTCATAATCACGAATTTCGATTTTCAATAGAACTTATACCTAGTGATACCCTTGTTTAAAATAATCTATATAAAATGGACCTTATTAACATAATGTAATTCAGAAAGACACTCTATGAGAATCTTGATAATGGATTAATTTGGTATACTACATCACTATGGGGTGAACTTCTTCATTTTTAATAATAATGTTACATAAATAAGACTCTATATTTACTATCGAGAACTAAATAAGTTAACTATCTAGAAAATGTATCATATACCCCGTATTGATGACTAGTTTTGTCAACTATGTGTGGTTAAATACTTTTCTATGATTGACCATTATTCTAAACATCATTAATTGATGATCAAGAAGTAATATATATCAACGGAAACATTTAATATGAGGTATAGACATTATGAATTTATAGTAATCTCATTTTATATTTCTAATTCCTTAGATGTCTTTATAGATTTAATGAATAGAGTCATTAGATATTTCCTTGATCAGTTTGTGGTAGTCCTTTTATATATTCTTATATATTTAATATACATGTAAGAGGATAATGATAACATGAAAATTGTACTAAATACCCTAAGGAAAGAGGTACTATATGAAAAAATTTCTTAGTGTTAATTTTTCTAATAAAATGATTCATTTATGGGTAATAAAATATCTAGAGAGGTTATATATATGGATCCATCAAAGATGATGGGTATTTAATTTTTTCCCAAAATAACCATTATGGTGGAGATCTATAGTTTTCTTGCTTTATATGGATATTATAAATGCATTGTGAATAAATTTTCTTGAAATTGTAATCCCCTCCCCAAGAAAACTCCAAACTGATCCAATTTTATTTTTATAGATGAATATTTTAGAAATTGTAAAGGATTCAGGGATAAGGTTTGTTAATGAAACTATGGTTACACTACCATGTAGTAGAGAAGGGTCTGTGATCTATAATGATTATTCAAAGAAGGTCCTAGGATTAATCCTCATGTATAATTATATAGTGATATATTATTCCTCAAAAAAATTGATGTATCTTGTGAAAAATTACCCATCTCATGATTTGGACTTAGTAGTGGAAATTTCGCATTGTAGATATAGACGAAATATCTATACAAATAAAGGTGTGACATATATAATGATCATAAAATTTTTAAGTGTATATTCACTTAGAATAATTTGAATATGCACCAGAAAAGATTGTTGATGTTTATTAATGATTATGAATACTCAATGCATTTACACCCTGGGAAAGTGAAAATAGGGGAAGATGCTATGAGTCGAAAGGATCATGTAAGATAATCTGTTTTTGGTTGAAATTATTACTTTCTGCTGTTCCTTACCTTAGTTTTGAAAATCACAAACACAACCTTAAAACGATGTTTTCAAACATTATATTTACAATGTTTTTTAATATGTTGTTTTAGAAAATATTATTTTATACCGAACATAGAAATAGTTCTAATATAAACCAAATATAATGTTTATTTTGTCAATATGATCCATCAGACTAAGTGTGTGTTTGATACATCAAAAAAACATTTGTTCTAACTAGTAGTTAGACTTATTTACTCTCTTTAATATTGAAACAATTCATGACCATCAGATTGAAATTTGTTCTAATACATCATTTTAAACCTAATTTTGTTTATCATATTGATAATTTATAGATAATTCCATCAGAATAAACCAAATTTTATAATCATAATGATTAGAATTATATCGATCACACAAAATCCAAAATGGAACTATAATGGTGCTAAATTAATGGTCTTTGGGAAATTATAGTACAAATCATTCTTAGTTGTCATGTTCATGATATAGATAATTATGAGCTATTAAGGTTCATTCTATTTGAGGAAATTGAAACTGACTCGAAAATATTATTGTTGGATAAATACATAAAAATAGGAGTCTATTTGAAGAGTTAGTAGGTGATTCATTCTCAAATCTAATGGTCTATGTTTTTCTATACATGAACATATTATTCTAAACACATTGTTATTTCTTATCGAGTTGAAGTTAAAAAGAATCTGAGTGAGGATTGTAAATTCCTTATAACACATTTTTTGCTATTATATTTTCAATCAATGCATTGATAGATGCCTTTTGGGGATAGGATGATGGTTAATCTGATCCATCAAGTTGAGGGCTTCCAGGGAAAGGAATACTTCAATAAATCATCGTATCAAGAGCTTCCAAGGTATTGTAAGATAGAGTCAATTCTGATCCTCAAATCGAGGGCTTCTACGGGATAGGAAGACATAGTTCATTTTGATAATCTTATATAGGTCCTTCCTGGTATGAAAATATATTCTGTTGCAGTATTTATAAAATTATAGATACCTTATATTAGTTTTTTTTTACATACTTAACTCTTAAGGTTAAATATTAAATTATTTTATTAAATCATTTAATTAATTCATAAAATTATAGAAAAATTTATTTCTTGTTACAATATGTTATCTTTTATAATGATTATGAATGTCGAAAGATAGTTTTTTACTACCAATTTTGACTAACAATTTTATCAGTGTGTCTGTGATACTGACAAACAAACTCTGATGTAATTAAACAGTTTCTAGTTTGGATTATAATACTCTGATAATTTGACAATGTCTGGGTATGATCATTTTTACTTAATAGGTTTTTTTGTTTTTAGTTTAAATATTTAACCTCAAATTTACCCCTTTTAGAGTAATAGTATCTCTTTATGATCAAATAATTTGTTTCAGATCAGGTTCTATTTCTTTATACTGAGTTTTTACATTCATTATCAAGTGAATTTTTATTAATTTTTTGATATAATTTTTTTTATAAACATTTAATCATTAATGTGTTGTTATAAAAATGAGGTTATATTGTTTTAAGAAGGAAGTTCCTAGTTTTTGTACTTTTGAAAAATTTGAATACCAGTCGACCACCTATCTTTGAGGGTAATGATTATGAACTGGAGTGACCGAATGAAAACTTCTGTTATCAATAATTGAGTGAGTAAGTTTATAATTCCTATTGGTTATTACATGTTACATGAAAATAAAGTAACAGCCATTACAAATCAAGAAAAGAAATAACATGTACTAAATTGTAGAATAAGTAATACTCTTCTATGTTCAATTATAAGGAATATATACTAATAAATTTATTCATGTGAAGGAGAAAATATCATATATAAAAATATATAAGTCACTATATTTGGAACTTCTAAATATAGTGAGACAAAAAGATAGAGGATGTGAGTAAACTATCATGAATTGTATTTCCTACCTAGAGAATCAGATCATAAAAATCATCAATGATTTATGAATATTTTGAATAGCTTACATTCTCTTGGAAATTAAAAATTTATAGATGTATTCCTAGTGTAAAATATTATTGATATAATTCCCAATGAATAAAAATAAAAAAGGATAAACTTTGATGATTACATAAAGATAAAAATATTAATTTATATGATCTTATTGTTACCCACATGTTTTATGAAGGAATATTGAAGAGGGATATTGAGAAAATGAAAAATAATAATTGAGGAGTTTCTTTTTCAACTACATGTTACATTTCTACTAAAGCTAAATCAGCTTTGAAATTTGAGAAATCTTTAGAGAAGAAGAAATTCATTGTTGAATCAGATTCTAGTTCCTTATAATAAATTTGTGATAAATTTTAATATATTTATAAAAGAATGAATAATATTGTTTAAAAGAATTATTGTCAGTAAAAAGAAAAGAAAATACATAATTATAAGATTTCAAATAAATTCACTTCATAAGTTATGTTTTATTAATGAAAAAAGATAGGACACATTCATCAAAATTATCCAATTCTAAAAAGGATGGATAAAAAGGAAATAAATTTAGAAATTAATTATGAAACATATTAAAATCATAAAGGCAACAAGAGTCTAAAATCTTTTAACACTTAGAGTGAAAGTAGAGGAGATAGTTCATTAATACTTTTTCAGTCAAATATGTTCTATAAAAAGAGACATTGGTTTGTTATCAGAAATTCTATATATAGATAAATGTTTCATGGAACAAGTACAAACTTCTGAATCTCATACCAACTTTGCATTTAATGAAAACTACCAATATTGTAAGTAGAAAAATTATACATTCTAAAAAGAATAATCTTCCTTAGCTAAAGAGGATAATAACATACCAAGTTTTAATGAGGTATCTATATTTTCAAAACTTCTAAAAAAATTGTAAAATTTATAAAAATATTGAGAATGCCCAAGAAAAACATATGAAAAAAATGAAATAATTACAACTCATGCGATTGACATATAAAATATTTTTAAATATCATGATATAATTATGTTTACAAAATATATACTTAAAAAGGACTTGAAAATTGATTTCAATGAAAAATATCTTACCAAATTATTTGTTAAAACAAAATTTGAAAATAATTACTTCTAAGGATTAAAATTTAGTTGTTAAACTGAAATTTCAAATTTTTAGTTTGAAGAAACTTTTTCCTAATTTTACATATGGGACATATAATTTGGAAAACATATATAAAAAATTTATGAAATATATTGATATTTATATAATGGGATTTACTAATAAAAAACTATTTTGATAATAATTACTTTATACTAAATATTTCTATATTTTCAATTAAATTTATATTTTGTGTACATTGGAAGAAAATGTGTTATCTTAATGAAGTTTATACTTCTGGTTTTTATAATGAATGTTTTTATAAGGAAATTACATTTTCTCAACATAATAATGTTCAAAAATAAAAAATTACCTTCCATAATATATTTTAATAATACATTATTTAAAAAGTTTTTGGTTTAGAAACACCAATTTTTTTTTGTTTTTAGGAAAATAAGTAAAGTACCAGAAAAAAAAATAATTTGTTATATCTGTAGTGGTTTTTTGAGACATATGACTGTAAACTCAAATTTCATTAATAAAATGATTATTATGAAATGTTTAAAAGTAACTTTCGCAGATAATGCTCAAAGAGAAATTAGTGGTATCGGTAACATTTTTCTTCTTAGAAAAATATTTAATTTCAAAAGTTTTTATTTATTATAGGAATTAATAACAACCTTATAATAATAATCCAATTATTTGATAAGGTTTATCTTGGGAACTTATTGAATGAAAAATTATTGTTCATTGTTCTAAAGATGACTGTATTATTTCTACAAATCTGAATTAGAATATATACACCTTAACCATATATTACCTTAGGATCTATGATCTAACTAGACTTAGTGCAATGGAAGATAAATGTTGGTTATAAAATATAAGTTTAGTACACTATGAAATTATGTATTTAGATAAATATACTAGGAAATGAATTGTTAATGATTTACTAGAAATTAGGTTTCACGCTTCTAAAGTTTGTGAACCTTGTCAATTTGGTATGCAAAATAAGTCAAGTATTAAATTCATTAATAATGCCCCCAATTTTGATTCTTTATGGTTAGTTCACGTGGAATTATTTTGTCACAAAAAACTAGAAGTATTGGTGAAAATTGTTATGTATATTTCTTAGTTGATGACTAAACTATATACAGAGGGGTCTATTTTATAGTAAACAATCTGAATCCATTAGTTTTTTTAAAACATTTTTAGCCAATGTTAAAAATGAAAAAAATTCCCACCTTGATAACTTTTCAATGTAATCATGGTGGATAAATTTTAAATTTTAATTTTGAAACATTATTTACTAATAAATGTAAAATACATAAATTTTCATCATCTATAACTCCACAACAAAATGGTGTAGTTGAAAAGAAGAAATATAATTCTTAAAGAGATTACTAGAACCATGCTAATTGAGTAGTCATTTTTAAACATTTTTATGCTGAATCAGATAGTAATGCCTTTTATACTATAAATCGAGATTCAATTTGACCTTTTTTTAATAAAAGTATTTATGAATTTTGGATAGGAATAAAACCAAAACATTTATAATTAAAAGCATTTTAATGAAAAGTATTAATCATAAATACTAAATATAACATTTAAAAATCTTGTCTAAAAAATAATGAAGTAGTATTTTTAGGTTCTTCCACATCTAGTAATTCAAGTTGAATTTTTAATTAAAATATAGTCACTACTGTGGAAATAGTACATGTTATGTTCGTTGAAAGTGATCCTTTTATTTTCAAATATACCCAAACTATATCTTCATATGATATTTCTAAAACTAATTTTCAACCTCTATTATAATTTTATTATCATGTGAAAACAACTGAAGAATGTGAATATGATGTCTTTCATGGGGAATATTTTTAATCTATTATTAAATAATAAGTTTTCAAAAACCAATGATGTTATTTGTTTCTTATGAATAATCATACTGACAATGTCATTGGAGATTTAGATCAACCACTTATAAATATAGCTTCTTTGAGGAATTAAATTGAATATCTATCATTTTTAACATTATTTGAACCAATAAAATAATATAAGGATTTAGGTGATGGTGATTGGATAAAATAAATGAAATATGAAATCAATGAGTTCGAAAGGAACAATGTATGGAATTTGGTAGAACATCCTAATTATACTTCTATAAAAAGAGTAAAATGTGTATTTTAAACAAATGTGATGAAAATGGATTAGTAGTTAGAAATAAAGTTGTATTTGTTACTAATTGTTACAATCCACAAAAATGAATATACTATGAAGAAACATATGCTTCAGTACCAATACTTGAGGCTATTAATGTACATCTATATTATGTAGAATTATTATATTTCAAACTATTTCAAATGGATATGAAGTGTGATTTCCATAATAGATATGATTGGGAGGATGTTTATGTACAACAACCCATTGGTTTTGAAATAATAATCATCTAGAAGATGTTTATAAACTTAATAAGGCACTATATGGACATAAACAATCATTTAAATCATGGTACGATAGATTAACTAGATTTGTATTACAAATTAAATTTATTAAGGATTCCACAGATACAACTCTTTTTATAAAATAAGTTTAAAAAAATTATTTTTAATACATTATGTTGATTACATTATAGTTTATTCAACACAAAATTATTTCAAAGATTCTTGTGTTGATATTATGAAATATGAGTTTGAAATGAGTATGATGGGTGAGTTAACATACATTATAGTTTATAAAATTTCCAAAAAATATAAGGATATTTAATATCTCAAAATAATTATATAAAATATAATCTTAACAAATTAGGGTATAAAAAATTAAATGTATTGGTAATACTATCAGGATGTCTTATAAATAAGATCTTGATGAAGCTAGGGAAACATATGATTACAATAAATTTAGTGGAATGACTGGAAGTTTACTTTATTAATATTTAGTCATCTTGATTTCAAACATTCTGTATTTTTATGTGTTATATATCATGAAAAATCAAAAGAATAAATTCTTAAAGTTGTTAAAAGAATTATACATTGGCTTCAGGGAACTACGGATTTTGGCATATTCTACCCTTCTGTAAATGATTATAAAGTAATATTATTAATATGCTCAATTTTTCAGATGAATAATTGAGTGTAAAAGTAAATCTAGAGCATGTAATTTCATAGGAGAATCTTCAATTTCATGGTATTGTAATAAACAACATTCAGTGTCACTTTCAGAAACTGAATTTGAATATGTTGAAGTTGATAGTTTTTTTACTCATGTTTTTTGGATACAACACTCACTCACTAACTATGGGATGAATGTTTCTAAAAAACAATTATTTGGGAAACACAATATCAATTACATTAATTAAAAACCCAACATATCACTCACATTATAATCATATAGACATAAGACACAGTTTCTTTTGCAATCATGCACTCAAAAGAGATAGTTTTTTTCATTTCATTGAAGTGAAAGAACAAGTTGTTGATATTTTTATAAAGACCATTATTTCTGATAGATTTGAATGTAATAAAACGATTTTAGGAATGATCAATGTTATGTGATTATTTATATCAACTTTTTAAAATAATCTCCTTATATTGATTAAAAAATTAAATATGGTGAGTATATTTTTGTAACGCCCCGACCCCAGTTACCCAGAGTCGGTGCATTACTTCATAACATTGGCATGATCACAAAATATCAAGTCTTGAAAGACCGATTAGTTTAGTAGCCTTGGAAACACTAGATACATTCATAAATTTTACATTACATCACAAAGTGAAAAACTACAATAACAAAGTCTCCATAGTCCACACTCATATCCTCTTCTGACTATCCCTGCAGGTCATTCATAAAATACTTCTTCACATCCTGGAAAATATTAAAACATTCAAAGCGGTGAGCTCGGATTCTTAGTAAGGATAACAATATTGCGGAAGCTTTCATAAATAAACATTAACATTTATGGCAATGTATAACTAAAACAAAAGCCTTTTTAAACTTAAAATTCAGCATAATATGGAAAAAAAATAAAATTAAATAATGCCATTTACTTACTCACATGGATATTATACGAGTCGAATAATCCCATGCAATATCAATAACCACTTTCATAATGATGGAATGCAAAATTCCAGACTATCATAACCACATAGCCAAGGCCTCGTGCCAAGACTACAAATAAGATTTTGTCAAGGCCTTGTGCCAAGACACTAGTTTGTCTCATGAGACCTACCGATGCATCTAGGAGCTATATCGGGCTCCACCCGTCACTTATTAAGTTTAATTAATTCCTCATATGAATAGGTTTAAACATATCATAAACCATAACATAATCGTATCACATAAAACATGCATAAAGGCAACATAACATTTCCACATTTCATTCAGAAGATATCAATACAACACATTGATATAATAAGAACATTATCAAAACCATTTTCAATACCAAAATTAAAGAAAATTAAAATTTGGTATTTATTTTTCATTTTAAAAAAATGTTATGGCTTTTAGAGGAAACTGAAACCCAAATAATGGCCATGGCGGCGGAGAAGTCGTTGTCGACGCATACGTACGACAAGAAAAACATTCCTTTTTGTCGTTTATTAAAATGCTTCTTATAAAAAGATTCCTTTTGAATAAACGTAAAAGTCAAAGGGGTTTATACACTGTATAAAACAAATTTGTGTATAAAACAAAATATGCCTCAATGAATGGAGATTGAGACGAAGTCCCTTAAAAAGATCATTTTTAAATAAAATATATCTATTATGTTTATTCACTATATGTACACATAAAGAAAGTAAAAAAATCAAGATAGGACATAATAATATCATGAAATAATTTGAAAGTAGGTGATTAACCCAGAGATTGGAAATTGGGTTAAGAAATTCCCTTACCTTGCATCCTGTCTTGACTCGACCGTTCTTTAACCTCCTGATTAATAAATAAGAGTTAATTTATAGTTTCTTAAGAACATTTTTCAAGTTTTTATTCCTTTTATATCACTTATTACCATGTTATGAGCATTATGTAATTATTTAAGTTAATAACGGTCATTTTATCGATCTTTGGTACTTGAGTCAAAAATAAACTTCTTATAATTACAAGTTGTTCATGTGGTGAAATATCTATTATATCCAGAATTATATTCATGATATATATATCATATATCTCATATATATATAGTATATACATGCATTTATAATATTCCATAATGTTTTAGAGGTAAGAAATAAAATGCACCGTTCATGGAGACGGTAAGTCGTACGTACGCATGAACGCTGCATTCATTTCTATTTTGTATTTAATGAAATCATAATGATATAAAGGTATATTATAATTCCAGTATAGTATCATATATAATATCATTTACTCCATCCTTTATACATCCCACATATGGCATTAACGATTGAATTCACTTTGAGGGGGCGGTAGTCCGCACTTCCTAAAATGAAAATATCGCGTTTACCCATAATGGAAACAAGAAAGGTAAGACATAAATGAAAAATAAATAACCTTAAGTAAAACATAAACCTATTATATATCATATATATAAATAGAGTGAAATCTTAATGGCCACCTTTTAAGGTGTTATATGAGTGTTGAATAATTATCGTTTCGTGAGGCAGAAATTCGCCATCCACAAAAACAGTATGTTCATTAACTATTAGATGTAGGTGTGTGTATGTGTATCTTGAATAAATATTATAACAACATCCTAGTATACTGAGGATACTGATTTTGTTACAAAATAAATGAATAAAAAGAGTTTATGGGGTTGGATAAGCAAAATAAAACAAAATAACATAAGAGAAGACATTACCTTAAAATCGGGTAACTCTTTTGATTTGAGCCAGAGTCTTCCTTGGGAAGAATTCTGCCCAAAGTGAGGCTTCTAGTATTAAGGGAGGGAATTTGGGAGAGTATTTGGGCAGAGGTTGGCCGAGACAAAAGTCTTTGAAAGTGTGAGTAAGGTGGTAGAGGTGGGGGCCTTTTATAAGAGGAGAGGAGGGGCACTCTTGGAAAGTAATGAAATGTTACTTTATTATACAATGCTTTTCGGAGTCTAAAGGTCCCACACTTATAAAATTTGAGGCTAAGGTGATAAGGGTTCGCAATATTCTCATCCAATAGTCTTTGGACAAGTGTAATGCTTAGAGTTTACATTATCCTTCCATTTTATTAAAATCATTAATTAATAAGGTAATCGCTGCAACATCATGGTGTCATAAATAACTTAATCTATTTAATTTCTAAAAATTATAAAAACAATAATGATGTAGTAAATATTTTTATCTTTCTAATGAATATTTATAGTCATAAATATGACTTGTATAACCCCATTCAAAAATTGTTTTAGTAAAACAACTTATGTTTGTGACATTTTTATTTTAACTTTAAATAAAAAGTTATTTATGTCATTTTCCTACCAAAGTGGCTCCATGGGGTCCCCAAGTTGACCCATGGATTTTCTTGGTCGGCCATGACACATCCAATAGGGGTAGGACAAGTTTAAAGGTATTTTTATATTTTTATAATTTCATTTTTACCTAATATTTCACTAATTACCTTTAATCGCGATTAATTAAACTTAAAAGTTACCATTCACCAAAAAATTATTTTAGTCCCATTGAACCAAATTTTACTTCCTAATTACAACCATTTATGTCAGATTTTTGAAAATCAAATCACATAAGTGGTAATATTTCATTTAAACGAAAAATCATTTATTTAACTACCACTTAGTGGTTTCACTATTCATCAAAAATTGATGTTTTTCAGAACAATGCCAAAATTTCACCCTAATCTATAATTGATATTCCAAATTCAAAAATGATGTCTATTTTACAAAATTACAAACATATAAGTTGCATTAATTAATTTTATAATTAATTCCCGATGTCACAACAAATAGCATGGTTTTAAGAAATAATATATATCAAAATATTGACAATTATTTATGTCTAATTTCAAATTGAAATTAATTATAATGAACACCATTGGATAAAATGGTAAAAATATATTCTAATTATACTTTAAAACCACTCAATATTATAATTTATCACTATAAATTATTTTGATTAAAAAAGTTGTTTTTAAGTATTTTTCACTATTCATAAAATTGGATGTTCTTAGAAAAATACCAAAAATTCAACATAGGATAATTTCGATATTCCAAATCCAAAAACGAAGTCCATTTGGCAAGATAAAATTTATAAAATTTCAAAAATTAGATATTAATATTCATAACGGCTACTTTGATTGGTTGTGGTGTGTGTTAGAACTCGAAGTTGTGTACAACACACGCTACTATATTATTGAATGACAAGCGTATCGTGGAAGCTCGGGGTGTTACATTCTCCCCTCCTTTAATAAATTGTGTCCTCGCAATTTGAAATTTTTCTTTGAAAATAAAAGGTTTAAAATAGAAAATACCTTTGTAGAAAACCCACATCGGAAATAATGTTAATAAAAATATAGCATTAAAAGAAAGAAATATAAGTACAAAGGTCACCCGAGATAGCCCATACTAGGATTCTATGAAAATATGGATATGGAAGAAAAACAAACCATCAAGGTCTGATGGAGAGTTGTAGAATACTAGATTAGGAGAAAGTTAACCATAAGAAAATCACAAACTTGTGATTGGTAAAAGGGTCATTGAATCCCTAGTTGGAAATGTTAACCGACAACATTTTTGTTTTAAGTTTACTTTTATAATGTTGAGGAATTTATTTAGGAGATTTACTAAGAATGTAAGGGAATATACATACTTGTTATGTAGACTTTCATTCATTAATAAATTTTTAACACAAACCCATCTTTCACTCTAAAAGTTAATAGAACTCAAAAATATTCTATTTATCCTAATTGTATAAGGTTACAAATATTAACACATACCATTTAGATTAGTAAAACTATTTTTTAATAACCAGGGACTTCCTGTAGGCTAGTGGTAGGTAATAAAGGCATGTCACACTATGGTTGTGGGTTCGATTCCTACAGCTTTGTCCGATGCGATGGGATATCACCCAACCTGCAGGTTGTCCTTTTCCTAAAAGTATAGTATTATAATATTCCAAAAATAATCTTCAGAAATGTTTTAACCTTAAAAAATACTATCCAATGTTCAACTTATTTCATTCCAACCTTTATAGTTATCCATGATACCTCTATCCAGATTTCTTTAAAAGGTCTCTAAATTCCAAAATCAATTGTAACATCAGATTCTCCAAACAATGTAAAGGTTCACTTATTGTCACATACTAAAAATATGATTACCTTTATCATATTAAAACCTTAATGAAATCAACAAGTAATGTGGTACAGTGCTTATATATATATAACATTATTCTAATAACCAGAATATAATCCATGAGTCCAAAAGCACCAATACATTAATTATTCCGCTTCAACTGTAGTCACAGCATAAGATTGGCCTTGATCCTTTGGCCTTTTCTGAGGTAAGTTTCCTTAACGCTTTGGACATTCATTTGAATAATGCTCCATTACTCTACAATTGTTTCATTCAACATTGATAGCCTCTTTCATTCCCTTACAATCACGAGCCTGGTGACCTTTTTCTCCACATTTTTAACAAACTCCCAATCCTTTTAGGCAAGTACCAGGGTGATTCTTCCCACAATTAGAACATAATTGAAAGTCCTTCTTTCCATTTTCCCCTTTATCTGTCTCTTGTTCCATCATTCTCTTCTTCTCTTGCTTTACTTTGTTGTCATAAGCCATAGAGAATTCCTTTTCTGTCTTGATAGCACACAAGACTATATCATCGTATTTTGAGAAAGATTGTGATATTAAAGCTCGATGGATAAATGGTTTTAACCCATCAAAGAAACGATCAATCATTCTTATTGGGTTACGTATATAATCTGCAGCATTCCTCGCTAACCTTGTAAAGTTCGCATCATACTTTGTGACATTCTCATCCTCCTTCTGCCTCAGACTCAGAAATTGTCTTTCCATATCTGTTCGATGGTCATGTGGAAAATATTTTTCTAAGAAAAGATATTTGAACTCTCTCCATTCCATAATTGATACTTCTTCATCTTCCTTTTTGTTTTGAATCAGCGACCACCATTGATCGGCATCTCCAGTGAGGCGGTAGACTTCCATGAATACCTTATCCCTTTCGCTACTCCCCAAGGCATGGAATATTTTTTCTAAGGAGTTTATCCATTACTTAGATACTAATGGATTTGTAACCCCCATTAAATGTTGGCGGTTGTTTCCTCATGAAGCACTCTAACAATGATTTTCCACGTTGCGGATCAGGGTGCTCCATACGAGTAAGGGTATTATTCATAACCTGAGTGAGTTGTCCCAGTATGGTAATAAGTTGATCAGCACCGGTTGTATCTCCATATACACAATAATTATCTTGAGCATGAGGGAAATCCCTACCCGGAGTGCGTGCATTGATACAGTTTTCATTCCATCCACTAGGCATCATTTCTAAACAATGTCATAAACTAGATTAGTTTATGAATCAAAATACATAATTCCATACTTGTAAAACACTTTACATAAATTGAACTCTTTATGGATATAATCCATAATCATAAAAAGAAATGTTTTCTTTGAGGAAATATATACTCATAACCCTTCATAGTGGTTTGTAAAGAAAATGAGAATTATCCTAAGCATATCCCCCGGGAGTCTCGTAACCAAGAGTGCAGCAAGGCCCGTTGTTGTGCACCAGTTCCCGTTTGAGTCTAGATCAAAGTGGTGTTTTCGGGTTTTACCCCTAGGTACATCTGCGCTAGAGCTGCCTCTACCTGCTCGTATCCAGACAGGGATGTATTTCTCGGAAAACTGACAAAATCTCTATAATACCAAAATTCTAGGATGTTCTTCTATACTAATCCTTAAAGTCTATCTTCAGGCTATGTTCTCTAATCAGTGTTTATCTAAATCTAGCTACCAAAGTTAGTACTACACTGCCTCTGATACCAACTGTAACGCCCTGACCCCAGTTACCCAGAGTCGGTGCATTACTTCGTAACATTGGCATGATCACAAAAGATCAAGTCTCGAAAGACCGATTAGTTTAGTATCCTTGGAAACACTAGATACATTCATAAATGTTACATTACATCACAAAGTGAAAAACTACAATAACAAAGTCTCCATAGTCCACACTCATATCCTATTCTGACTATCCCTGCAGGTCATTCATAAAATACTTCTTCACATCCTGTAAAACATTAAAACATTAAAAGGGGTGAGCTCAGATGCTCAGTAAGGATAACAATATTGCGGAAGCTTTCATAAATAAACATTAACACTTATGGCAATGTATAACTAAAACAAAAGCCTTTTTAAACTTGAACTTCAGCATAATTTGGAAAAAATAAAATTAAATAATGACATTTACTTACTCACATGGATATTCTACTAGTCGAATAATCCCATGCAATATTAACAACCACTTTCATAATGATGGAATGCATAATTCCAGACTATCATAACCACGTAGCCAAGGCCTCGTGCCAAAACTACAAATAAGATTTTGTCAAGGCCTCGTGCCAAGACAATAGTTTGTCTAATTAGACCTACTGATGCATCGAGGAGCTATAGCGGGTTCCGCCCATCACTTATTAAGTCCAATGCATTCCTCATATGAATAGATTTAAACATATCATAAACCATAACATAATCGTATCACATAAAGCATGAATAAAGGCAACATAACATTTCCAAATTTCAATCACAAGATATCAATACGACACATTGATATAATAAAAACATTATCAAAACCATTTTCAATACCAAAATAAAAGAAAATTAAAACTTGGTATTTATTTTTCATTTTAAAAAAATGTTATGGATTGTAGAGGAAGCCGAAACCCAAATAATGGCCATGGCGGCAGAGAAGTCGTTGTCGCCGCATACATATGACAATAAAAACATTTCTTTTTGTCGTTTAGTAAAACGCTTCGTATAGAAAGATTCCTTTTGAATAAACGTAAAAGTCATAGGGTTTTATACACTGTATAAAACAAATTTGTGTATAAAACGAAATATGCCTCAATGAATGGAGATTGAGACGAAGTCCCTTGAAAAGATAATTTTTAAATAAAATATATCTATTATGTGTATTCACTATATGTACACATAAAGAAAGTACAAATTCAATATAGTACATAATAATATCATTACATAATTTGAATGATGGAGATTAACCCAGAGATTGGAAATTGGTTTAAGAAATTCCCTTACCTTGCGTCGTGTCTTGACTCGACCATTCATTAACCTCCTGAATAATAATCTAGAGTTAATTTATAGTTTCTTAAGAACATTTTTCAAGTTTTTATTTCTTTTATATCACTTATTACCATGTTATGAGCATTATGTAATTATTTAAATTAATAACGGTCATTTAGTCGATCTTTGGTACTTGAGTCAAAAATAAACTTCTTATAATTACAAGTTGTTCATGTGGTGAAATATCCATTATATCTAGAATTATATTCATGATATATATATCATATATCTCATATATATCCAGTATTTCCATGAATTTATAATATTCCATAACGTTTTAGAGGTAAGAAATGAAATGCACCGTTCATGGAGACGGTAAGTCGTACGTACGCATGAACGCTACTTTCATTTCTATTTTTTATTTAATGAAATCACAATGATATAAATGTATATTATAATTCCAGTATAGTATCATATATAATATCATTTACTCCATCCTTTATACTTCCCACATATGGCATTAACGAATCAAATCACTTTGAGGGGGCGGTAGTCCGTACATCCTAAAATGAAAATATCGCGTTTACCCATAATGGAAACAAGAAAGGTATGCCATAAACGAAAAATACATAACCTTAAGTAAAACATAAAAATATTATATATCATATATAAATATATTTACATCTTAATTTCCACCTTTTAAGGTGTTATATGAGTGTTGAACAATCATCGTTTCGTGAGGCAGAAATTCGCTATCCACAGAAACAGTATGTTCATTAACCATTAGATGTAGGTTTGTGTAAGTGTAGCTCGAATACTTCTTGTAACAACATCCTAGTATATTGATGATACTGGTGTTGTTACAAAATAAATTAATAAAAAGAGTTTATGGGGTTGGATAAGCAAAATAAATCAAAATAACATAAGAGAAGACATTACCTTAAAATCATGTAACTCTTTTGATTTGAGCCAGAGCCTTCCTTGGGAAGAATTATGCCCAAAGTTAGGCTTCTATGAGTAAGGGAGGGAAGTTGGGAGAGTATTTGGGGAGAGGTTGGCCTAGCCAAAAGTCTTTGAAAGAGTGAGTAAGGTGGTAGAGGTGGGGGCCTTTTATAAGAGGAGAGGAGGGGCACTCTTGGAAAGTAATGAAATGTTACTTTATTATAAAATGGTTTTCGGATTCTAAAGGTCCCACACATATGTAATTCGAGGATAAGGTGATAAGGGTTCTAAATATTCTCATACAATAGTCTTTGGACAAGTGTAATGCTTATATTTTACATTATCCTTCCAGTTTATTAAAATCATTAATTAATAAGGTAATCGCTGCATCATCATGGTGTCATAAATAATTTAATCTATTTAATTTCTAAAATTTATAAAAAAACCCAAGATGTAGTAAATATTTTTATCTTTTTAATGAATATTTATAGTCAAAAATATGACTTGTATAACCCCATTCAAAAATTGTTTTATTAAAACAACTTATGTTTCTGAGATTTTTATTTTAACTTTAAATAAAAAGTTATTTATGTCATTTTCCTACCAAAGTGGCTCCAGGGGGTCCCCAAGTTGACCCATGGATTGTATGGGTCTACCATGACACATCCAATAGGGGTAGGATAAGTTTAATGGTATTTTTATATTTTTATAATATCATTTTTACCTTAGATTTCACTAATTACCTTTAATCGCGATTAATTAAACTTAAAAGTTACTATTCACCAAAAAAATTATTTTAATCCCATTGAACCACATTTTACTTCCTAATTACAACCATGTATGTCAGATTTTTAGAAATCAAATCACAGAAGTGGTAATATTTCATTTAAACAAAAAATCAGTTATTTAACTACCACTTAGTGGTTTCACTATTCATCAAAAATTGAAGTTTTTCAGAACAATGCCAAAATTTCACCCTAAGCTATAATTGATATTCCAAATTCAAAAATGATGTCTATTTTACAAAATTCCAAACATATAAGTTTCATTAATTAATTTTATAATTAATTCCCGCTGTCACAACAAATAGCGTGTTTTTAAGAAACAATATATATCAAAAGATTGACAATTGTTTATGTCTAATTTCAAAGTAAAATTAATTATAACGAACACCATTGGATAAAATGGTAAAAATATATTCTAATTATACTTTAAAACCACTCAATATTATAATTTATCACTATAAATTATTTTGATTAAAAAACTTGTTTTTAAGTATTTTTCACTATTCATAAAAAATTGGAAGTTCTTAGAAAAATACCAAAAATTCAACATAGGATAATTTCAATATTCCGAATCCAAAAATGAAGTCCATTTGGAAAGATAAAATTTATAAAATTTCAAAAATTAGTTATTAGTATTCATAACGGGTACTTTGACTGGTTGTGGTGTGTGTTAGAACTCGAAAATGCGTACAACACACGCTACTGTATTATTGAATGAGAAGCGTATCGTAGAAGATCGGGGTGTTACATTCTCCCATCCTTCAATAAATTGAGTCCTCGCAATTTGAAATTTTTCTTTGAAAATAAATGGTTGAAAATAGAAAATACCTTTGTGGAAACCCCACATCGGAAATAATGTTAATAAAAATATAACATTAAAAGAAAGAAATAGAAGTACAAAGGTCACCCGAGATAGCCCATACTAGGATTCTATGAAAATATGGATATGGAAGAAAACCAAACCATCATGGTCTGATGGAGAGTTGTAGAACACTGGATTAGGAGAAAGTTAACTATAAGAAAATCACAAACTTGTGATTGGTTAAACGGTCATTGAATCCCTAGTTGGAAAAGTTAACCGGCAACGTTTTTGTTTTAAGTTACCTTTTATAAAGTTGAGGAATTTATTTAGGAGATTTACTAAGAATGTACGGGAATATACATACTTGTTATGTAGACTTTCATTCATTAATAAATTTTTACCACAAACCCATCTTTCACTCTAAAAGGTAATAGAACTCAAAAATATTCTATTTATCTTAATTGTATAAGGTTCCAAATATTAACACATACCATTTAGATTAGTAAAACTATTTTGTAATAACCAGGGACTTCCTGTAGGCTAGTGGTAGGTAATAAAGGCATGTCGTACTATGGTTGTGGGTTCGATTCCTGCAGCTTTGTTCGACGTGACGGGATATCACCCAACCTACAGGTTCTCCTTTTCCTAAAAGTATAGTAATATAATATTCCAAAAATAATCATCAGAAATGTTTTAACCTTAAACAATACTATCCAAAGTTCAACTTAATTCATTCCAGCCATTATTGTTATCCAAGATACCTCTATCCAGACTTTCATTAAAAGGTCTCTAAATTCCAAAATCAATTGTAACATCAGATTCTCCAAACAATGTAAAGGTTCTCTTATTGCCACATACTAAAAATATGATTACCCTCATCATATTAAAACCTTAATGAAATCAACAAGTACTGCAGTATAGTCCTTATATATATATCACATTATTCTAATAACCAGAATATAATCCATGAGTCCAAAAACACCAATACATTAATTATTCCGCTTCAACTGTAGTCATAGCATAAGATTGGCCTTGATCCGTTGGCCTTTTCTGAGGTAAGTTTCCTTGACACTTAGGACATTTATTTTCATAATGTCCCATTTCTCTACAATTGTAGCATTCAACATTGATAGCCTCTTTCTTTCCTTACAATCACGAGCCTGGTGACCTTTTTCTCCACATTTGTAACAAACTCCCTTTCCTTTTAGGCAAGTACCAGGGTGATTTTTCCCACAATTATAACATAATGGAAAATCCTTCTTTCCATTTTTCCCTTTATATGTCTCATGTTCCACTGTTCTCTTCTTCTCTTGCTTTACTTTGTTGCCATAAGACTTCGAGAATTCCTTTTCTGTCTTGATAGCACACGAGACTATATCCTCGTATGTTGAGAATGATTGTGATACTAAAGCTCAACGAAGAAATTGTTTTCACCCATCAAAGAAATTATCAATATTACTTATTGGGTTACATATATAATCTGCAGCATACCTTGCTAAACTTGTAAAGTTAGCCTCATACTTTGCGACATTCTCATCCTCCTTCTGCCTCAGACTCAGAAATTGTCTTTCCATATATGCTCGATGGTCATGTGGAAAGTATTTTTCTAAGAAAAGATCTTTGAACTCTCTCCATTCCATATTTGATACTTCTTCATCTTCCTTTGTGTTTTGAATCAGTGACCACCATTGATCGGCATATCCAGTGAGGCGGTAGACTTCCATGACAACCTTCTCCCTTTCGCTACTCCCCAAGGCATGAAATATTTTTTCTAAGGATTTTATCCATTGCTCAGCTATTAATGGATTTGTACCCCCATTAAATGTTGGCGGTTGTTGCCTCATGAAGCGGTCTAACATTAATCATCCACGTTGCAGATCAGGGTGCTCCATACGAGTAATGTTATTATTCATAACCTGGGTGAGTTGTCCTAATATGGTAATAAGTTGATCAGCACCAGTTGTATCTCCAGATCCACAATAATTATCTTGAGCAGGAGGGAAATCCCTACACGGAGTGCGTGCATTGATACGGTTTCCATTCATTCAACAAGGCACCATTTCTAAACAATGGCCTAAACTAGATTAGTTTATGAATCAAAATACATAACTCCATACTTGTAAAACACTTAACATAAATTGAACTATCTACATATATAATCCATAATCATAAAAAGAAATGTTTTCTTTGAGGAAGTATATACTCATAACCCTTCATATTGGTTTGTAAATAAAATGAGAATTGTCCTAAGCATATCCCTCGCGTGTGTCGTAACCAAGAGTGAAGCAAGGCCTGTTGTCGTGCACCAGTTCTCATTCGAGTCTAGCTCAAAGCGGTGTTTTCAGGTTTTACCCCTAGGTACATCTGTGCCAGAGCCGCCTCTACCTGCTCGTATCCAGACATGGATGTATTTCTCAGAAAACTCACAAAATCTCTATAATACAAAAATTCTAGGAAGTTATTCTATACTAATCCTTAAAGTCTATCTTTGGGCTTTGTCCTCTAATCAGAGTTTATCTAAATCTAGCTTCCAATGTTAGTACAAAACTGCCTCTGATACCAACTGTAATGCCCCGACCCCAGTTACCCAGAGTCGGTGCATTACTTCGTAACATTGTCATGATCAGAAAAGATCAAGTCTCGAAAGACCGATTCGTTTAGTAGCCTTGGAAACACTAGATACATTCATAAATATTACATTACATCACAAAGTGAAAAACTACATTAACAAAGTCTCCATAGTCCACACTCATATCCTCTTCTGACTATCCATGCAGGTCATCCATAAAAAACTTCTTCACATCCTGGAAAATATTAAAACATTAAAAGGGGTGAGCTTAGATGCTCAGTAAGGATAACAATATTGTGGAATATTTCATAAATAAACATTAACATTTATGACAATGTATAACTAAAACAAAAGCCTTTTTAATCATGAACTTCAGAATAATCTGGAAAAAATAAAATTAAATAATGACATTTACTTACTCACATGGATATTCTACTAGTAGAATAATCCCATGCAATATCAATAACCACTTTTATAATGATGGAATGCATAATGCCATACTATCATAACCACGTAGCCAAGGCCCCTTGTGAAGACTACAAATAATATTTTGTCAAGGCCTCATGCCAAGATACTAGTTTGTCTCATGAGACCTACCGATGTATCGAGGAGCTATAGCAGGCTCCACCCGTCACTTATTAAGTCCAATGCATTCCTCATATGAATAGGTTTAAACATATCATAAACCATAACATAATTGTATCACATAAAACATGCATAAAGGCAACATAAAATTTCCACATTTCAATTACAAGATATCAATATGACACAATGATATAATAAAAACATTATCAAAACCATTTTCAATACCAAAATAAAAGAAAATTAAAACTTGGTTTTTATTTTTCATTTTAAAAAAATGTTATGGCCTGTAGAGGAAGCCGAAACCCAAATAATGACCATGGCGGCGGAGAAGTCGTTGTCGATGCATATGTATGACAAGAAAAACATTCATTTTTGTCGTTTAGTAAAACTCTTCGTATAAAAAGATTCTTTTTTAATAAACGTAAAAGTTAAGGGGGTTTATACACTGTATAAAAGAAATTTGTGTATAAAACAAAATATGCCTCAATGAATGGAGATTGAGACGAAGTCCATTAAAAAGATCATTTTTAAATAAAATATATTTATTATGTGTATTCACTATATGTACACATAAATAAAGTACAAATTCAATATAGGACATAATAATATCATGACATAATTTGAAAGTAGGAAGTTAACCCAGAGATTGGAAATTGGGTTAAGAAATTCCCTTACCTTGCGTCCTGTCGTGACTCGACCATCCTTTAACCTCCTGAATAATAAACTGGAGTTAATTTATAGTTTCTTAAGAACATTTTTCAATTTTTTATTCCTTTTATATTACTTATTATCATGTTATGAGTATTATGTAATTATTTAAGTTAATAATGGTCCTTTTGTCGATCTTGGGTACTTGAGTCAAAAATAAACTTCTTATAATTACAAGTTGTTCATGTGGTGAAATATCCATTATATACAGAATTATATTCATGATATAGATATCATATATCTCATATATATCTATTATATACATGCATTTATAAAATTCCATAACATTTTAGAGGTAAGAAATGAAATGCACTGTTCATGGAGACGGTAATCCGTACGTACGCATGAACGCTACTTTCATTTATATTTTTTATTTAATAAAATCATAATGATATAAATGTATATTATAAATCCAGTATATTATCATATATAATATCATTTACTCCATCCTTTATACATCTCACATATGGCATTAACGATTCAAATCACTTTGAGGGGGCGGTAGTCCGCACTTCCTAAAATAAAAATATCGCATTTACCCATAATGGAAACTAGAAAGGTATGCCATAAATGAAAAATAAAGAACCTTAAGTAAAACATAAACATATAATATATCATATATAAATATAGTGACATATTAATGGCCACCATTGAAGGTGTTATATGAGTGTTGAACAGTCATCGTTTCGTGAGGCATAAATTCTCCATCCACAGAAACAGTATGTTCTTTAACCATTAGATGTAGGTGTGTGTAAGTGTAGCTCGAATACATCTTATAAAAACATCCTAGTATATTGAGTATAATGTTTTTGTTACAAAAGAAATGAATAAAAAGAGTTTAGGGGGTTGGATAAGCAAAATAAAACAAAATAACATAAGAGAAGACATTACCTTAAAATCGGGTAACTCTTTTGATTTGAGACAAAGGCTTCCTTGGGAAGACTTCTTCCCAAAGTGAGGCTTCTAGGAGTGAGGGAGGTAAGTTGGTAGAGTATTTGGGCAGAGGTTGGCCGAGCGAAAAGGATTTGAAAGTGTGAGTAAGGTGGTAGAGGTGGGGGCCTTTTATAAGAGGAGAGGAGGGGCACTCTTGAAAAGCAATGAAATGTTACTTTATTATACAATGATTTTCGGATTCTAAAGGTCCCACACTTATATAACTCGAGGATAAGGTGATAAGGGTTCGAAATATGCTCATCCAATAGTCTTTGGACAACTGTAATGCTTAGATTTTACATTATCCTTCAATTTTATTAAAATCGTTAATTAATGAGTTAATCGCTGAATCATCATGGTGTCATAAATAATTTAATCTATTAAATGTCTAAAAATTATAAAACAAATATCATGATGTATTAAATATTTTTATCTTTATAATGAATATTTATAGTCAAAAATATGACTTGTATAACCCCATTCAAAAATTGTTTTAGTAAAACAACTTCTGTTTGTGATATTTTTATTTTAACTTTAAATAAAAAATCATTTATGTCATTTTCCTACCAACGTGGCTCCATGGGGTCCCCAAGTTGACCCATGGATTTTATTGGTCGGCCATGACACATCCAATAGTGGTAGGACAAGTGTAAAGGTATTTTTATATTTTTATAATATCATTTTTACCTTAGATTTCACTAATTACCTTTAATCGCGATTAATTAAACTTAAAAGTTACTATTCACTGAAAAATTATTTTAATGCCATTGAACCACATTTTACTTCCTAATGACAACCATGTATGTTGGATTTTTGAAAATCAAATCACAGAAGTGGTAATATTTCATTTAAAAGAAAAATCAGTTATTTAACTACCACTTAGTGGTTTCACTATTCATCAAAAATTGATGTTTTTCATAACAATGCCAAAATTTTACCCTAAGCTATAATTGATATTCCAAATTGAAAAATGATTTCTATTTTAATAAATTCCAAAAATAAAAGTTGCATTAATTAATTTCATAATTAATTCCTGCTGTCACAACAAATAGCGTGTTTTTAAGAAACAATATATATCAAAAGATTGACAATTGTTTATGTCTAATTTCAAAGTGAAATTAATTATAATGGACAGAATTGGATAAAATGGTAAAAATATATTCTAATTATACTTTAAAACCACTCAATATTATAATTTATCACTATAAATTATTTTTATTAAAGAAGTTGTTTTTATGTATTTTTCACTATTCATAAAAAATTGGAAGTTCTTAGAAAAATACCAAAAATTCAACATAGGATAATTTCGATATTTCGAATCCAAAAACAAAGTATATTTGGCAAGATAAAATTTATAAAATTTCAAAAATTTGGTATTACTATTCATAAGAGCTACTTTTATTGGTTGTGGTGTGTGTTAGAACTCAAAGTTGCAATCAACACACGCTACTGTATTATTAAATGAGAAGTGTATCGTGGAAGCTCGGGGTGTTTCAATTTTTTATTGTTTTCTAAATTTTTTTAACTTCAGTTTTCTAAAAATATTTTTTTTCAAATTTTTTTATCTTTTTCAAACCCCAAATTTCCCTAATTGTTTTTCAAACATAGATTCCTTGATCAAAAAATCATGGAGAATTTTCATAAATTTTTTGGAATCAATATTATTAATAAAATTTTTATTAATAAAAATTTTATGAATTTTTTTTCTAGACACTATAAAATGTTATAAAAAACTTTTAGAAAATATTTTTGTAAAAAACATTATCAAACATTTTTTTCATTAAATAATTAAAAGGACATGATAAAAAAACTGATGAAACATTTCTTCTCTAAATGGTATTCTTCATATACTTTATTCATTTTTTCAATACATTATTTTATAAAAAAAATTGTTTACTTATTCACTATGTTTTTAAAAAAAATATCAGAAATTATTTTGTTACATAGTTATACAGTTTATAATTATATTTTTCCTCACTTTGATAAAATTTTCCTTCAAAAAAATAAATTTTTGGAATTAAATTTAATATCTTTACTCAATTAAATATTGAATGTCAAACCAAATAAATATTTTAATCAGATTTATAAACACTACGGGAAAAAGTGGTTTTTGCAACGGGTTATTTGCGACGGGGATAAAACCCATCGCAAATAGTCCCGTTAGAAACTTATTTGCAACGGGGGAATTTTCCCGTCGCAAATAACTACTTATTTGCGATGGGGAAAGCTAAACCATCGCAAAAGGTTTGGCGCGCAATATGAACCAAAATCACAGGAAAGTTTTTTGTGACGAGGGGTTACCTCCCGTCGCAAATAACCGGCGGTGGTATAAAATATTTGGGACGGGGAAAGGTCACCCGTTGCACAAGGTTATTCGTGGGAAAGTTATTTGCGACGGGGGGTTACCGCCCGTCGCAAATAACCGACGGCAGTAAAAAAAATTGCGACGAGAATATACCCCCGTCGCAAATAGTATGTCGGCATGTTATTATTTGCGACGGGTCCCGTTGCAAATAACTATTTAATCGTTGACCGTGATAAATGCGGGCTAAAGTATTTATGACGGTATACCGTCGCAAATAGTCCCGTCGCAAATAAGCTAACCTATAAATAACCCCATCCGTTTTTTCATTCATTCTCAAACAATATCTTCTACTTCTCTCAAAACTCTATTTTTAGAGTTCACAGTTTCTTAAGTTTAATTTTTATTTCCGGAGTTGCTATTGAAGTCTTCAACAATGATCAGAGATCAACCTCAGATCAATTTTAATGGTATTTATGATCATTTTAATTTAATATTTATTTTAAATTTTTTATTAGTTTTATTTATTCTTAATTAGTTGTAATTTAATTATGTTTGTATTGTTTTGTTACTTAATAAATTTAAATTATTAGTATTCATTGTTCATAGTTAATGGTAATTTGGAATAATTATTAATAATTAGTCATAATTAAGAATAAATACTAATAATTAGTAATAAATTCTAATAATTAGGAATAAATAGTAATAATTAGTAATAATTGTTAATAATTTAGAATAATTAAGAATAATTAGGAAATAATTATGAACAGTTATGAAAAAAAAAAGAAAAAATACGAATAATTACTAATAACTACTAATAGTTACTAATAATTATTAATAAACCTCCCCCATGCGCGCATTAACCTTTACAACTAAGCCATTTCATTTTTTTATAAATTTAATGATCTATCTATATATATATATTTATATTTATTCATATATTAATATAGATTTATTTTAATATAAATATATTTGGTTATATGAATAAATATATATATATATTTATTCATATATTAATAAATATATTTATTCGTATATTAATATATATTTAAATCTATATATATATATAGTTATAAATTTTTATTCGTTTATTTATTTGTAAATTAATATATATTTATAAACTTAGTTTTAAATAAATTTATAAAATATATTTTCTTATGTGTATTTATAAATAAATAAATACATACATACATACATATATACAACACACACACACACAGATATATATATATTTGTATAGTTGTGAATGAATACATAGAAATGAGGGGGTAAAAATCCATCGAGAATGTTAAAACGGCTATAAATTCTAATCTGTAAGTCCGTTTCAACTCCACAACTAGTCAAATCAAAGAACATGAAATGATCTTCGATATGATATGTGGTACAGTCCAAACGGACATCCGGATTGGATGTTATAGCTATTTTAATGATAAAATGACCATAACTTCTAATCCAGGAGTCCATTTTAGCTTTACAATTAGTCAAATCGAAGTATATGATACGATATTTCATATGATATATGGTATACGTTTATCAGATATCAGGATCAGAAGTTATAGTTGTTTGAATGGTAAAAAACCGGGATACCCCGACTAAAAACTCAGTTTTGGAGGACTTCTGAGCCTTTTTAGCCTTGAAAAAACCTTGTACGGGTCTTACCCATCGATCGGTCTGTAGAGCTCGTCGCAGGCTTCGATTTGATATGTTGTAGAGCTCAAACACAGTCCGGGATCAAAAGTTATGGACGTTTGAAGTTTGGGTTTCATTTTCAACTTATTTTTGATCTTTCATTAATTTTTTTATTTTTTTATATTCAAAAAGTTATTAAATGACTATTAATTGATAAAAATTACATAATTACTAACTAAAAATATTTTTTAATATATTTTATAATCATCTTTTATTAAATATCTTATAAATTAATATTATATTTCCATAGATCCTTTCAAAAACATATTTATAAAATAAATATTATATTTATATCAATATAAATAGATTAATATATTTAAATATTAATAAATAATTTTTTTATTTTTTTTATGTTTTTTTGTTTTATTATTATTATTTGCGATGGGAATATATTCGCGTCGCAAATAATTATTTGCGAAGGGACCCGTCGCAAAAAACTCTTCGAAGAGACTATTTGCGATGGGAAAAGCGCCCGTCGTAATTACTTTGTTGCGACGAGCCCATCGCTAATTTTTTTTAAACCAGAAATCTATTTGCAACGGGCCCATTTTCCGTCGCAAGTAAATTTTTTTGCGATGGGCCCGTCGCAAAAAAAAAATTGTTGCGATGCCGTTTTCCGCAACGGGTCATTTGAGACGGCACCCCATCGCAAAAGGCCATTTGCGACGGGATCCCGTCGCAAATACATGTATTTCTAGTAGTGATATTTTATAAGGGATTTGAACAATCACATACCATACCTATTTAAGTGTGTGACACCCCTATTCCACGTCGTTTCTCAGATTACCTTCACTCAACTCTTTCCAATCTTCTAGTTCTCAATCCAATTTCTTAGCATTAATATATTTGGTGGTATAAGTAATAATGTAATGGAAACTACTAAATATTTTTGGAAAATGGATATTTTTTTAGAAATATTGTTTGAGAATAGATGGTATGATAATTATGATTATATTATGACAAGATATATCAAATTTCAATGTTGGGAAATGATTGGCATTCAAAAAGTGATTTTGAATTTTATTACCCAAAGATTATTAAATAAATTTATACTTTAGATGATTTTCTTTATGATGAGGATAGGGATGATGTTGTTTTGACTTTATTCTATAAATTTTAGAAGAATTATTATGAAATAATTTCAGATATTTTATAAGTTCCATATCAATTTGAATCATACATTATGTCTCAAAATTTACAGGATAAATTAGGTATTTTTATTAAAAAATGTCAAGGATTCCTTATTTTCTTCTTATGAAAAAATTAGAATTGTGTTAGATTGTTCACTGGATTCAAGAATGGTCACTTTGTTGATGTAGGGATATCTCATTCCAATAATGGGTGCTATAGATACCCCACATGTATTATAAATTTTTGTTTTAGGGTATTTTATGATTATAAGGTCGATAAAATTAGTAAATATTGTCTTTATAACCATGTAATCAATTAAAAATTAAACAATGAAGTCTAACATTTTGATGTTTTACTTCTTCATTAGTAAACTTTTAGTGAATTATATGAATGTATTCATGCTAAATAATCAGACTCATCTTTTGTGGGAAAATATTTCGATGATCGATGAAGAAACTATGACCCGGATTAAGTTTTTTTTATAACATGTTGAAAATGATTATTGACTTAGGTGAAAGAACCATGTCTAATATTGGACTATTGGATGTAATATATTATGGAAAATAAACTATAATGGTTGTATCATCTACTCTATATAAGAAAAGGAAACTGAAGACAATGATAGATAATGAGTTTAAGAAACTCATGGATTATAGGACTTAAAAGAAACCTGGTGATATTTAGTTTTTGGCGTGATAATTATTAAGAATTACATTTCAATATTAAAAATAAATATTAATTGAATGAGGAAAAGAAAATAATGAAACGAAAAAATAGAATTGTACTAGCAGGGGTAATAGAAATAAAAATTAAAGATGTTAACCAAGATTTAGAAAATAAAATTATTTACATCACTATATTACCATTTATGTATAAAAAACTAAATTATGGAACCATAACTCATACTAAAAAGACTTTTCTTGATTTAGGACTAGATTCCATATAACCTTTTATCATTATATCTATTATTCCATCAAAACTAATGGTAAAGAAAAAGAGATAGTTATTAAAGAAGTCAATGAATCAGTTCCAAAAGAAGTTATGAATAAATTTTAAAAAAACCATAGTAGGTTAATAAAATCAGTAAATGTTTTCTCAAAGCTATTTGGAAGATATATAAGGAAATGTAAGACATGAAATAAGAAAAGGAATAGGAATATGAAAAGGAACAATAAGAGGAATAAGAATAATTATAAGAAACTGAGATAGAGGAAGGTCCAATGGAAAGGAAAAGTAAATAATATTCATCCTTGTCTTCAACACCCTTACCTTCTTAGTCTAATAATGATCCATACATAAAAACACATATAAAAAAATTCATCATCTCAAGAATTCAAACAAGATCAACATTCTCAAACAAATGTAACTGAAAAACTTGATTTAAATAAATAAGTAAATGTTAAAAAAAAATTGAGGATGAAAAAGTTTATATGAAAGGATAATATGGGAATGTATAAAATAAAATAGATATTGGACAATTTATACCACATGCTTCAGATATTAATAAATATTTATCAGACATCGTTGCAATAGAAGCATAAAACCCGAATTTATTTACCTAACTTTGTAAAGGTTTAGTGACTCAATTTTTTATCTTTTATACATTGAGTATAGATGAAGTCGTATTCAGAATTAAATTAATAAAAAATATTATTATTTGAAGATGACAACTTAAAATTTTATTCATAATGATGTAGAAGTGATAACTATCAAAAGTAAAGCAATGTATCACAAGAGAAATTTCAACCAAAAGGTTAGATGGGATAGATAGGTTGAAAATAAATTGAAATATCATGAGGATCATATAATGTATTTAAAGAAAACTCTATTGAAATTTATGAATCATTTGATATGTTTTCATTCAATATTTTCGAGAGATTAATGTTTGTGGAAGTCTTCAAGGACATTATCGATAATCGGGATGAAGAAGCGAACAATATAAAGGAAATGGTTCAAATCATGGAGTAAGAAAATAGTAGACTCCAAACATCTGAATATGATTTATTCCTTATAAAGAAATAAAATAATAAGATTACCAAGGATGCTGAAAGATTATATGATATGGTTTGGAAGAAATTTTTTAAGGAGGAAAATATTCTTAAGCTTGAATCATCTATTGATAAACCTCAAAAGGATCAGGATGATGTTAAAAAAATAACTTGATCATGGAAAAAAATTTAAAAAAATAATGACCATTTTTTATTCAACTCTTGATGTAATTTATGAAACATTATTCATGAAATTTTTAATGTTACAAAATTATATCCAAATTATTTATGAATAATATATTCAATTTTTTTGGATGTATATTCTTTCTTTTATTTCATGGATGAATATTTTTTTCACACACATTTATTTTTTGTGTCATGTTATTCTAACTTATTAAGAGAAAATATAGTTAACTTATTTATTTGGTAAATAAAAAGGGGGTATATGTTTTGATATACATTAACATGTTTAAAGTACATGTTTTTAAGGGGTAAATTCTAACAAGAGGAAGTCAACAAAAATATTCAGGGGAGAAGTTATGAGTAGTTTTTGGATAGAGTTTTTTTAAATATATGGGAGATATCATCAAAAGTTGGTGGGATTCAAAGTATTATTACTTTATATCATTTCATAAAGTAATCATAAACATAGAGAGAGTTAATATTCCTAGTTTTTATATGAATATTATAAAATTAAAAAATGGTTTTAGGTATTCCCATGTAATTATTTTTCCTTTTAAATGTTGTGTTTTATATTTTTTAAAAAGAGGGATACTAGTGAGTCAAAAGTATTTCATTATACTTTCCATTCCATAGTTTTGAAAATCACAGAAAATTTGTTAAAACTATGTTTACTACCTTTATATTTCCCAAGTGTTTTAGTATATTTTTTTTGAAAACATTATTTTATATCATGCATATAAATATTTATAATGTAAAAAAATATAAAAATTTATTCTGAAGTCAGATCAATTAGAATAAGTGTGAGTATGGTACATTACACGAACCTTTTTTGTAACCAGTATTTATACTTATTTCTTATTGACCGGACTGAAGAAATTCATAACCATCATACTAACATCGATATGGATACATCAAACTAACCCCTATTTAGTTTATCATATTAATAATCTATAGTTAATTCCAAAAGGCTAAACCAAATATTATATTCAGAATGAATAAAATTATATCTATTTGATGGAATCCAAATTATAATTGTAATTATGATAAACTAAACGAAATTAGAAAATCAAAGTACAACTCATTCATATATATCAGCTTCAACATCTAGATCATATTGTGTTGTCCAGACTCATTCTTCTTGAGGATGTTGCAAACAACTATGAAATATGACCATTGGAGAATTTCTTATAAGTAATATTTCATTTAAAGTGTTTGGATCTAATGTATTCGCAACTCAAATCATGTAGATCTTTATCTATTTGAACATATCATTCTAAATTCTTTATAGTTTCTTATTGAGTTGAGGTTATTAGGAATCTGATTGAGGATTCCAAATTTATTATAAGACTTTTTCTTGTGTATTCTATCTCTGATCATGATACTCATCAAGGGATTCTAGGGATAAGAAGAAGGTGAATTCGACCCATCTGCTCAAGGGATTCTAAGTCTATGAATTTATGCCTTGATAATTGCATAGAGGGCTTCTAATTAAATGTAAGAAATTGTTGATTCTTATCATCATATCATGGGATTCTAGGGAATGGGGAGATTGAGTTGATTACAACCATCATAAAGAGGGATTTCCTAAAAATGGAAGATAGGACTTTATAGTAGCTAGAAAACTATGGATACCTTAAGTTAGGGTTTCTAATGTCAATAACTTAGAAGGATAAAGATTAAATTCTTTTATAAAATTGTGTAAGTCACTCTTACTATTACAAGTTTTTTATTTGTATTTTTACAAGTTATATTTTATATTGTCTTTGTATGATAGAAAGTCAGTTTTATACTTATATTTCTGACTAACTCATTTATTGTTATGTCTGTGATACTAATAAGAAAACTATGATATAATAAAACAGTTTCTGATTTTAATTCTAATACTCTGATCATCAGACAAATTCCTAGAGAAATCATTTGTACTTAAAGGGGTTTGTATTTTCTATTTAGTTTAAATATTTTAAACAATAATTCTCCCCCTTTTTCAATAGTAACACTTTCAATCCAATAATCTATAATGGGGATCATAAAATATTTAATATATATATATATATATTCATATGTTGGATCTTGAAGTCATGCAATAATATGAGATATCTTATCTTTTTAAAATGAATGTATAAACATCTATCTTTATGGTGATTAAAGAAGCACAGAAGGAAGATGTGTACCTAAAAAAGAATATGACAAATGTTCCTGAGTTCAGCCATGATTTTTATGGAATGATTAGGTTTAGGAACAGATTATGTGTTCTATAAAAATAAAACATTAAGAATGAACTATTGGATACATTTCATATGTTATCATTCTTTATAAATCATGGAAGTATGAATATATATAAAGTTATAAAATGGTATTTCTAGTGGTACAACATAAAAAGAAATATTATAGAGTATGTATCATGGTACATGTTATTCTAGAAAGTTAGTTCTATGAGATATAAGTCCAAAATATTGTCATATCCATTACCTGTATATAAATTTAAATGAGAAAACTTCACCATGGATTTTGATGTTAGACATTCTAAAAAAAAGAAAATTTCCATTATTCTAATTGGGTTATAGTAGATCTAATTAGAAATTTTGTATAATTATTTTCTATTTGATAATATTAAACTTTGGATCATCTTTCCAATATATAAATTAATTAAGTGGATAGTATTTATAGAGTACCAAATTCTATTATATCTTATCAGGATACCTAGATTACATTGAGGTACGGATGAATTCTTCATTAGTCTTAGGATACAATGTTAGGTTTCAGAACTACTTTTCATACTATGATATATTTTCAGTCTAAGAGTACCATTTAAAACCTAATTCATATAATATGATAATGTTATATATTTTTCTATGGAGTTTGGGATCAACACCATCCACTAGTCACGTTTTCTTACAATAAAATATTTCACTCAATCATTCAGATGGATCCTTATGAAGCCCTATATAGAAAGTTGTGTATAACTCAAATCTGATGGTATAAAATTATATAAAGAAAGACATTGGAACAAGAGATATATGAGGAAATAGAAAATGAAGTGATATCCATTTATAAACACATTAGAGTATTTCAAAGTTGATAAGAAATTTAGGTTGATAATCATCTGTGAGATATAGTGTTTAAAGTTGGTGAGAAGTCATTCCTATGAAGTTCTATATGAAATAATGTTATTGGATTCATAAATAATGGAATGTCTAGAACTAGTTTTGTTAACCCTTTTTTAAATGTTGATCTAGTACATATTTTATCTTTTCTCTTATCACTTTCACCAAACCTCCCTAAATTTCACAAGGTGATCCATGTATATCTCATGAGGATGTATATACCTGATCCTTTACAAATACTAAACTAAATTAATGTACCAATAGAGAATGCAATTTCCTCTAAAGAAAAATTAGTATAAATCTTATATTTTATACATAATCTTTTAGTGAACAAGAATACTCAAATGGTTAAAGTTACCTAGAGGAATAAAAAATTTGAAGAAACTACATGGGAACTCGAGTATGTAATAAAATAGAGATATGGTCATTTTTTATTAAAGTGATGGAATTTCAAGGGGGAAATAATTTTAATTTGGAAACCTAGATATTTTAGAATATTTTTATTTTAATATAATTTTTTTCTTTTTTAGTTTTTGTTACACACAACACAGAGTTTTAACAAACTACATTACACTATTAAAATGTTATTATTTAAACATAATCACAATAACATATACATAAAAAATTTATGTATTAATTAAAATAAAAAATTTAAAAACCATATTTATAAATGTTTTAGTTAAATAAAACATAATGATGATTATGTAATCAATTTTTAGTAAAGCCTTAATATGCATAAAAAACATTTTTCTTAAAAAATGATTGTTACTATTTTTTAACAAATAAAATAATTATTTTCTCCCACTTTTTGAATATTTATTTTACAAAATGAGTTTAAAACTTGAAATCAACACGTCAAAATTTTATTATAGTGAATATTTTTGATTTTTCTGAACAGATAAATTTTTCAATTAATAGAGAAAAATGCCAATTTTTATTGAAAACTATATTTTCATTTAAAGAATTAACATTGTTCAATTTTGTTTTAAAAACATTTTAACCATAAAATTAATTCTTTTATTTTATTAATAATTTAATTATTTTCATTGTAATTACTGTTATGTGTATTTTGGTATAAAAACATTATATACTTAATGAAATATTTTTTCCTGAAAACCATTTATGGTCACATTTTTTAACATATTTTAAAATTAATTTATTTACTTATATTAATTGAATCTTGAAAATTGATTCCAAAACATTGAATAATTAAATTCAAATTGTCTAAATAGTACACTTTTATTTACGATCATTATAAATAGTGTTCATGTTAAATGTTTGTCACACTAGTAAGGATAAAATTGGTAAAATAAGGATAAAACATTCAGTTAAGACTTCAAAATTTATCTAACAGTATCTTTTATACTATTTCAAGGATTCAATTCATCCATATTCATTCAAGTACTGAATATATGACCACTTATTGCCATATTTCATTGATTATTACCTTAATATTAATTGGAGAAAATAATAAATACAAAATCTCTCTCTCATAACTTAAATATCCTTAAAAATATTATGTAAGGATAAAATAATGAAAAATTCTGTTCTAAACATTTAATTGAAATATAAATTACTTTTATTATCCTGTTAATTAAATTATTATTTTTAGTGAATGAATAATTAGCTTAAATTCTTATTAAATGATGACACAGTATTTGTTCAATTAATATAAAAAAAAGAAATGATTTTATAAATATTTAAATTAATAAAATTTTGGTGAATTATTGTGTTCCATGAATTTTAGCGATAAATATAGCATATTATATGCTGTTTAATTAATTAGATTCAAATTTCATTACTATCATGTTTTCTTTAAAGTCAAATTAAATGAGTAGTGTCAAAAATGACATTAATGATATATTATGTTAAATAATATTTTATTAAATTATTAAAAAAGTCAAGAGGACAAGTGTGACACAAAATGGTTTAAATGATGATAAATTGGACAGTTATGAAAAAAATTACCATAGAAGTCAAATTATAACATTTTAATATTAAGAATGTTCTTATAATGGTTAATATTAAAATTGGTTAACCAAGGGGTTAAACCAAAAGTTAACTTTTAAGATGACAGGGAAAAAATTTAAATTTCATTATATGACCATATATTGACCATATCCTCTTCATATTTGAATCTATTTCTACTTATAATAATTTTTCATTAGAATGACATAATTGTATTTTAATCTTTATGGTAATTCAATTTGTTCCTTTACCTCCCTTATAAAGGATACCCCTTCTCAAATTTATTTACACCAATTTGATCCATATAGCTCCACCTAACCCGATAAAATTATTTTTTAAAATTCCCTATATTAAAATTATAGTTGATGGTATTTTTAAAATGATATTCCAAGTGTCCTTCAGGATGGTTCTAAAGGATGTCTCCTAAAGAATAGGTAATTGTCTTACCTGACATTTTTCAATTTAATTATTTTTTAAAATCCTTAAAATCTATGGAATTAATTAAAAAATAACAAATTAATTATCCAAAATATAATAAAATTTTATTATGATCATTTAATCACCATTATCCATCCTCTTTTCATAAAATGATATATGAAAGTATCAATCATGTGTACATGTGTACTATCACCTCCACATAAAAATACAGTTAATTTTTCATCACCATATTTAATTGATGGGTATTATGATGGGCTTCATGTTTATAAATTAAATTTATTTAATTATTATGGTTCTTTAATTATAATATCATAATTACCTTATTAACTTATAATTTTTTGGAAAATAATAACGTTTCTCATGCGTACATGTGGATTACTACCTATACAAAATGATGTGATTCATTTTTCATGTTTAATTTACCTGGAAGGTAATAAATATAATTTTAAGGAATAAATATTATATGAATGATATAATATTTTTTTAAGGTAAATTATTATTTATCTTTATTTTGTTCTATCCATCAAAAAGTGAAAACAAAATTTACACATACATATGACCAACTGTCTCCATGAATGGTGTAATTTAGTTTTATATATATACCATTTATAGATGAAAATTGATATATATATATATATATATAATGAATTTATATTATATTTATATCATGGTTAAAATTATAGATACTATGTAAACATGATCGAAGTACAAGGACCGAAACAATTTTACTGAAAACCTCATTGTAAAAAGTAACAGTTAACAACCAAAAAAGACCATTTTAATAATGATTTTCTAATTAATGGTATATGAAATCACATAATTGGATCATGTGTGATTTTATAAATATTTAAATTACTTCTTTATATAATTATTATAAATTTAAATTTATTATATAGGAGGTTAAATAGATTTCTATGAAATTTAAACTCGAGGCAAGGGTTTATCATCTCAAATTGTCTTATTTGAGACATATGTTATGTTATGCTCCCATGATAATTTTTTAGGTGTATATAAATCCATTTCTATTTTTTGTGTCATGAATATCATTATGATCATAAAATTTAAGATTTCATTTGATGTTATAATTTCATGGGGATTACAATTCAAAAATTGCAAAAGGGGAAAGAGATTTATATTATTATCTCACTTTTTATTTGGATTGTTATGATTCAGTATTTGATGATAACATTTAATGATCTACCACTCAATAATCTCATTATTGTTTTATATTATGTATGTTTCTTGAGAACATAGTTTTTTATTTTGTTTTCTTTATTTTATTTAATCAAGAGTTTAAGGACCCAACATTAAAATTTTCTGAATCTAGTGTAATTATATTAGACTTTATTTTCTTTCATTATTAAATATATTTAATTTTTATAGTTTTAGAGAGTTATATCATAATTATTTCATAATAATCCCATAATTTTTTATTATTACACTTCTATCTAGTTTCCACTTTTTTCAATATAAAACATTAATAGTTAAGAATGATTTGTATTCATGAAAAATATTCACAACTTTCAACATGACTTTTCCCTTTCACATACCCATCATTAAACCATATGAAAAACATTTTTAAGAATTTTACAAACACAAAAATCATAGTAAGGGACATAAAAAATAAATACAGATTTCATTAGTCTAGGAATACTTCTAGAAAATTTCTTTTTCAAAATAAACTTTGGGGTCAAAATAAACAGTTTCTTACAAAATGAATCTAATTCTCTACCCAAATATTTTAATAGATAATTTCATAAGAAATATTCAATGAAATATAAAACATATATTGTTCCATTGAAACTATAAAGAACTTATAATAATTTTCTTCATAATGTTATACTTTTCAACCTTATATGTAGAGTATACTTTTATTTACCTTGTGAAATCATTATATTTCCATAAAAACTAACAAAAACAATAAATAAATCATATAAGTAACTTGAGGCATCATTTTAATATAATTATTATATATATGTGGAAAAACTATCAAGGATATACTTGGACTAACCATCATAGTTACACATGAAATAACCATCATAGTTTGACTTGGAACAAATATCAAAATATATTCCTATATCTCTTTGGAGAAACAAAATTAGTTAACTCAGTCCCTTTAGATAATGAATTACAGAGATATAATGGGTTCAACTGAAATTGGTATAAAATGGAACTATCCTTAAACATTAACAGTTCACATAAACCATAAAATAATCATAAATCAGAAAATCTTTCATCTTAAGAACATTATTTTTACCCATAAGAAAGCATTTTTAGATATTAATATATCTATTTTCCTTAAAACCAAATTTTCAAAACTAAAATTTCCAGAATAAAAAAAATATTGTTTTCATTATAGGTAACATAAAATACTATAAATGAATAAAAACATTAAATCAAGGTTTTGGTGGTGGGAAAATTCATTTGTCGCTGCATATATTAAAATAAAAAATTCTTTTCACTTTTTTGTAAAGAAAGTCAAAACATTTCCAAAAAATATTTTTTAGCAACTATTTAAATAGAATTAAAAAGTTTCATAAAATTTCCATCTTAAATAAATTTTTTTCATATATAAATGTTTTATGTTTAAAAAATTGGATATGAATTAAAAATTGGGTTTTAAGGGAAACTTTAAAATAAGTTTTTTTCAAAAAAAAGGCCCCTTATCTTGAGTCTGAATCATCACATACATTATTTAAATTTCTAAATAATAAACATCGGTTAATTTTTTAATTGAATAATAAAATTTTAAACTTTATTATTTTATATTTTTATCTCTTAAAATTTTGTATTTAAATATTTAATTAACTAAATTCATGTCAAACATTTTGAAAATATATGACTCATAAGTCCAAAATTGATTTGTTAAGTCAAAAATGTTTAAATATATCAACATAAAATCATATAAATAATTATATTAGTTACATAATTATCATTTTTATACATATATTATACTTTTAAAACTAATCATTACAGATGGTTATGAAAAATGAGCTACATTACAATCATAGAGACGGTAGGTTGAACACATGCATTAGTAACGTCTCCATTTTTAAATGAACCTTATAGAAATATGGTAAGTATCATTTTATCTTTATAGAAATTTAATAATATCATAAACCTGATATTATTTATTTAATTATAATTATATATATCATCCATGTGATTCGGTTATGAAAAAAATCACATCTCTTTGTGGAGGTTGTACTCCACACGTACGTATGAACGATGTTATCATTTTTCATTGAATGAAAATATTAGAATTTAAATGACATGTTATATTTTTATAATGCTATATATTTCATTAATATCATATATATACCTCAATTGCATCATTATATCCAACTATGAGAGGTATTGATGGAAAATAAATTACATCGATTCATGTTGCAATAGTATGTCGAACACAAGAATGATGGTTTAATTTCCCATTTGGTACAAGAATATATGGATATAGGTTGTGAAATTAACAAAAAACACCTCATTATTTGTAACATAAATTTTTTATCATATAATCATTGTTAAGAAATATTTTAATGAGGTGGCATAATATATTAAATAGAAATATGTTGTTAAAAACTATATCTCTTGTTTGGAAAGTCTCCTTTGATTAAAACCTTAAGACCTCTATGGTTGTAATTTTTCTTTGAAAAGGACCTATAAAATGAGGATATGGATTATATAAAGTTATTTGGAAAGGTATTGGTTGAAAGAAATGGTTTTAAAGTTGGTATGTAAAGGGAATAATAGATGTCATTTTATAAGAGATGGGTGGGGTACTCTAGGAATTTATCAACATATTCAATTAATATAAATTAAATTACAATTAAAAATGGATCTATACATATTTATTAAGTAGTTAGGATGATTATTTATTTCTATAATCTCAATATATATATATATATATTTATTTATTTTTACTAGGTTTTATCGATTATCTTTTGGGATTAACCCCACATTAATTTCTTTGATAATTACAACAATATTAAAATTTTATACACATTAATGAAAAATATTGTTACTATAAAATGATAAAAAAATCATAAATATACCATTTTCATTTATTTAACCATATAAAAATTATTTTTATGAATATATATTTTTATTATTTTATATTATTTAATAAAATTTTATTTTCTAAAATATCTATAATGTCTATTTTAGAACTATTTATTTCATTGATTTTTCTTATAATAAAAATACAACCGAGAAATTTGAATATAATAAATTAATATATCTCTAATATGTGATAGTAATCTCTAAAATTATTGGTTCAAAATATTTATTTGAGATTATAATACATTGAAAAAATTAAATCAATTTTTTCATTTTTTCCATTAATTGAATAATTCTTCTGTTAGTGTTGTATTAGAATTTAAGGCCATTATTTATTAACTAAAAACTAAAATAAATTACCATGATGAATAAATATCATTTCTTTTTTAAAATAATATTTATAACTAAACATATACTCTTGTTATACCTATGTTAAAAATATTATTGTAATTAAAAACAAGAGTGTGACATTTTTTACTTTTCTTTAAATAAAATATTATTAAACTTATAATCACGTCAAAATGGAAACAAAATGAAAAATAACCTAATAATATATTATTATGAATTAAATGGAATCATAAAATAATATTAATAAAAGTTTAATGGTCATGTTATAGTCATTGTCATTTTTTCATTAATTATAGACTTGCCCTTTGCTGTGGTAATAAGAAATACTTGGGTTACTATTCATATTGACAAAAAATAAAAGGGAAATGTTTACCAAACATGGAAAAACTCATTATAAATATGGAATCTATTTTTCAAAATTCAAAACATAGATATTATAGAATTTAATTTAAAATTGAACGAAAAAACACAATGAAAATGGTATTACATAAAAATGTCCTTTAAAAATGAAAAATTTATACTAAATTAAAAAATTATATTTATTATAAAAAATATAATTGGATTACTTTAAAAAAAATGAACTGGAGAAATTTTAAAAATAATCCAAAAATTGAATTTTAATTTTGAAATAAATTTTAATGAAAATAATTTTTCAGATAAAAATTATTAATTTATAATATTCATTAAAAATCAATCTTTTCAAAAAAACTATAAAAAATTCATAATTTGATAATATTGATATACGGATTTTAAAAATTAAATTTATTTTCTCTAATAAATTTTATAAAATTTCATGAAATTAATTATATTATTTTCTCATAAAAATGAAATCAAACACCATTTTTGGGTGAAAACATAATTTTTAAGAATAAATTAGTTTTACTAAAACTAGGGTTCTTATTTACTAAGTATTAATAATTAAATTTTTATTGATTATAATATTTTTATATTTTTTTTTTAATGTATTTAATCATATTCATACCCACCAATTTAATAACTAGGTTATAATCGTCATTTTTAAATAAAACAATTCATCGTTTGTTTGAGCTCGGTGATGCGTATCATGAACATAATTATATTTTAAAATATCATAATATTATATTATCTCCCATTTTAATACATTTAATCATTTAAATTTGAACCATTTCAAAGTAATAGAAGTTTGACTTTTCAAAAATACCTTTGTGAAAATCCCACATCGTACAAAGGTTTAATTAAATTTACTCTCAATAAGAAAGAAAGGTAAGTACATAGGTCATCTAGAAAAAAAATATAACTAATTTTCCTTATATGAAAACATACGTAGGAAGTGAAAACATGGAAATTGAGGAAAACATTACATCCAATAGATAATAGAGAATGATAAATAACTTTGTCATGAGATTTGTAACCATCAAAAAATCATAAATCTGTTATGGTTTAAAAATCAATTGATTTCTTGGTAGGAAAATTAAATAAATTATGTTTTTATTTAAATGTACCTTTTACGTACAGTTGATGAATTTATTCATTATATATAATAAAAACATATTGAAATATACTTTCTTAACATTTATACTTTCATCCTTTAGTCAATTTCTACCCCAATCTCACATTTTTCTCCAAATGATGAGTATTCAAGATGAATATTTCATGCCTGAAGAACTTCACTCAACTTATAATATATATGAAGATCTAAAAAATTATAGAAATCTATTCATATTATATTTACATATAAAAAAATTATTAATATAAGACATGATAATTACCAAAATTAATAAATAATCATACAAATGAATTTAAAATTAATCTCAATAGTAAAACATGATGTTCAACCTAAATCATTCCATATATAAAAAACATTAAAATTCATCAAAATAATATATACAAAGACTAAAACTATAAATAATAAGGATTTAATTACATATTATTATAATAAAAATGTAACATTTATCTCTAAATAACACCAATAAATATTAAATCCTTATAAATAATATATAAATTCCTTAGTCATATAATCTCCGAGATATGAAAATATTTTCCATAAATAACTTTAATCACCATAAAGACACATTTTGAACATATAAAATTTGAAAAAATGATTCAATATTTACTCCCCAAATAAAATCATATAATTTTTTATTTACCTTAATCATATAAGTTACCCAAAATATTTAACCTCGTTCTAAATAACATTAATAACCTAATCACCAAATCAATTTTTAATCCCATGGTAATCTATTAAATAAATCATATGTCACAAAATCAACATAATCATTATATATTAAAACATTTAATTAAAAATAATAATTATTTCATACTAACCTTGTGATCACATAGGCATGTGGTAGGCACTGCACCCTTATAGCCCTTTGGTTGTGGGTTCAATCCTCACGACATTATCTAATGTTACTGATTAACCTTCAGCCTATGGGTTATCCTTTTTATGAAACTATATAATAATTATCTCATTTATAATATATAAATGTAATCATAAAATATCATATAAACTCTAATCTTTATCAATACCATAATCCTATTTCCATAAAAAGAAAAGAAAAAATATTCCTTAGATAACATTCTTTTCATTTTTAAATTAATTGTTACACACCTCAAACAAATTTCAAAAGTCAACAAATATCCCCCAAAGTATTCAAATCACATAAAACCATCGAAAGGGGTGTCTAATACTTTTATCTTATGATCATACTTAAATATATCACTACATCATAACTCTTTAATTTTGGTACCTTAATCATTAAACATTCCTTATTAAACATGTTTTTTCAACTTATTATTTAGCACTCCCTTCCCACAAAAAACATTAATCATTTCCTATGATTAAACAATATAAAAACATAATCTCTGATATAATAAATACCTTTTATATATAATTTTCATTTTTTCATCATTAATATGAATGGAATTAGTTTTTACTAAAAATTCTTCTATATAGTCTTGATGATCACATTTTTGGGATTTACCACTAGAGCATTAGATTTCAAAATTCCCACATTCCCCACATTCAAAAAATTAAATTGATAACATGTGAATAATTTAATTTCTCTTTATTGTATTATCGGTATACTTCCCATTTCCTTGTAATATTATTTCATTGTGAACTCTTTTACCACATACAAAAAATAATCATATTCTCGTATGATTTTTCCCTCAGTCCTTCCCCCCACTTTCTTCACACCAAGGTTATTAAATATTTATACCTTTATAACCATTATCATCTAATTTTAAATGAATTTTCTCTACGTTCAAGTTGGTAATCATAACATACAGTATATTGTTAATTATAACCTTATGAGTTTTCACAACACATATCATCTCATTCAATTTCTCATACACAAAATCACCCCATATTTCTCCATATAAATTGTTTCTTTATTGCATGTTTTATACTACAATTTAATTAAACCAAAAGGGGATAGTATGATAATGTCAATAAAATAATAATGAACCATATTATAAAGAGGAAAAGAATAAAGATATCTGTAGCCATGTTATCTTCATGTATTTAAATTTATCCAAATAGACATAATTCGCCCTAATTTACTATCCTTTTTGGTTATATATGGATCATAAAATAAATTTTAATAATATTGAAACCATTAAAATTTACTAAAAATTATCTAATAACAACTATTAGGACTCGATATTAAACATTTCTTAATCAAGACTCTTTATACTAGATTTGATTTTCGTTAATTAGTAAAATTAATTTAGATATATAGTTTTAAGGAGTTATGTAATAATTATTACATAATAATTAAATAAATTATAAAGTGGAAAATTCTAATCGGTATCAATTTTTTCATGACATAAAACTTTTAATATAATGAATGGTTTATTTTTAGTAACAATCTTCATAAATTTTAACATTACTTATTAAGTTCCATTTCCCATCCTTAGAATGTGCACAAAATATTTTAAATTGTTGCAAGGGTACAAAAATCTCAAAAGGGGTATAAAAAGAAATAATCAAATGGTTAGTTTATGAATAATTTTAAAAAAAAATTACCTTTTCAAGGTAAACCTTTTGCTCAAAATAAACATTTTATTACCCCACCAATCACATTCTCTAAAAAATTAAATTCATAAAAAATTAATAATAAATAATAAAGAAAAAAATAAATCTCAAAAGGTTTCTCTAAAATCATGAACAACATATAATATGTTTTTTACAAAGTTATGATTTTTAACCTTATAAAGTATCATATACTTTTCTTTACCTTGCGAAATCATAAGACTTCGATAAAAACACCATAGAAAGCCTAGATAAATCATGTAGTTAACATGAAGAATAATTTTCATATAATTCATACTTATAAATGGAGAAACATCACAGTTATAAATAGAGTAATCATCACAATTACACTTGAAATAATAATCACAGTTATACATGGAATAACCATCACAGTATATTCCCAAAATCTCTTGGAGAACCCAAATCAGTTTACATATCCCCTTTACCCAATGAATTGGAGAGTTATAACAAGATCACCAAATATTTTTTTATCATGAAACCACCCATCATCAGAAAATAATTTCAAATAGTTATAAAAAAATAATAACACATAAAATATTGCAATACAAAAACATTCTTTTCACCCATAAGAATGTTTTTTCAAATATTGATATAATTATTTTCTTTAAAATAAAGTTTTCAGAACCAATATTATCAGAATAAATGGAATGAGGGTATTTCATTGAAGAAAACATGGATTCTTATAAATGAATCCAATAATCAAATAACTCTTATAATGGTGGGAAAATTCATTTTGTCTATCTGTGTTAAAATAGACCCATTGTATTGTATTTTTCTATGAAAATCAAAACATTATGTAGAAATATTTTTTAAAACATTTTATAGAATGCAAAAGGAGAAAGATAATGTACGTTATAATTATTTTATGTCCATATATAAATATTTATAATTTTAAAATTTTGGATATGAAAGAAAAATATGGTTTCAAGGGAAACATTAAAAAAATATTTTCAAAAAGAATGTCCCTTAGATTTAGTATGACTCTTTATGTACATTAATTATATTCATAAATAATAAATTTATGTTATTTATTTAATTTTATATGTAAATTTTTCAGTTTTATTATTCTCTCTATTTGATCTCTTACCATGTTATGTTTTCTTATTTAATTAATTAAAATCACATAATATAATTTGATGATCTTCGATTCATAGGTCAAAAATGGATTTGGTAAGTTAAATATTGTAAAATTGGTCATTTTTAAATCATATAAATAATAATAGACATGATATAATTATAATTATAATATATAAATTATACTTTTAAAACCAATCATGAAATACGGTTATGAAAAATGGACTACATTACAATCATGGAGACGGTAGGTCATACATACTCATGAGTAATGTTTCCATTTCTCAATAATCATTATGAAAAAGGTAAGTATCATTTAAACTTTACATAATTATCATACTATCATAAATACTGTATTATTTATTTAAATACACATATATATAACATCTATGTGGTGTGGCGATGAAAACAATTCACATTGCTTTGTGGAGCTCAAAGTCTATAAATATGCATGAACGACGTTATCATTTTTCAGTGAATGGAAATATAGGAAATTAAACGTTATATTAACAATTAATAATGATAAATATGTTATGAATATAATAAATATCTATTAATTACAAAATAATAACTTGATGTGAGATATGGAGATCGAAAACGAATTATATTGGTTCGCGAGATGGTAGTCCTCTATACACATGAATTATGGTTTAATTTTCCATTTGATGGAAACGGAGAGGGATATAGGTCGTCCCATTAACAAAAAAACACATAATTATATGTAATATACAAGTGTTATTATTTAATAATGGTGAAGTAATATTTTTAGGAGGTGCTAGAAGAAGTAAAACAAAAACATAAAATTAAAAACTATATATATTCGTTGGAAAACCTACTTTTATTAACACATTAATACCTCTAGGATTATTATTATGCTTAAAAATTCCTCTATAATGAGTTTTAATATTACGAGAAGGTACACGAGTGGTCATTTGTTGAACAATTATTTTTTTATTTTGACGTAATGTGTCATGATCCAAATCTGGTCTCCGCCAAAACCAGCACCAAACCCAACCCGTTACAAGGCACGAAGGGCGTTCCCTATCCCCACAGGCTAGCACAAGTGCCCGGGTATCATTTATCCTAGTTTGGGAGCGATTTACCCGAATATGTATATATAAAACACAAAAAATATTTGATAAAATGAATCTGAAAAATTCATAGAAAAAAGGTTTATACAAAAATCCAAAACTGAATAAATATATTCAAATTCAATACGAAATGTCCAAATACACAATGAAACATCAACAAAACAGACACATCTACTCCACATGACAAGGGGTCATCACCCCCAAGCCGTCTCCACAACTCCGCCCCAAGGATGGGGACTAACACCCTGAACCGCCATCACCCTTCACCTTTCCTTTACCTGAGTCAAACATAATCAAGTATACTTACACCCAAGGGGTGTAATTAAGGTGTGATACTAATCCCAATAGGATACCACCCATGTATTACAAAGATCATTCAATACAATGTGAAAAATAAAGTAGTTTTAATACGCAAAGAAAAGTAGTGATAAAATACAAGAAATAAAACATTCAATTGAAAAAAAAAATCAAGTAAAGTTTTTACAATGTTCACAAATTTAAATGGACCTATTATCTACTGTAATGTACTTCAAAAACACCTAAATACAATGGAAAATACCACAAACACAGTGAGCAACAAAATCGGGAACACCCCTAGGCAATATATTGTCTCGGGACCCAACTACCTCATACCTCGGTGTAAAGTAACCATAGTAAAATATGTTATCATGGATGAGACACTAGTAGGGAACATACCCATAACCAAGTGGTCCCTAATAATCATCCACATAGTTTAGTAAGAGTTTTCGTTATCCAAATTCTAGTTGAAACAGGCATAAAACCTATCTGGTCCACTAGTCATACTAGTACACATCCGCCCCACCAAGGTACCCGGGCTTCCCCCTGCGTGGTCAAACAAATTAAGCATGACACATGCATCCATTTTCATATAAAAACACCAATATGGGTCACTTAAAAACAATATATTATCTATACACACATTATACTATTTAAAACACACAATAAAACACTTTGATTTTCCATATAACAATTTCCCAAAAACCCACATTGTTTTGCACCCATCACTCCCTAAAAACCCCACATTGCACACTATATGCACACCTAGAAGTTACCAAAACAGAAAATGAAACCTTATACATTTCAATTAAACCAAAAAATTAGTTTTAGGGCATCCCCATGTGAACCCAAAAATGTAATCTTTGTAAATATTCCATTTTTAAACAGACAAGACACTTAATGTTCACAAGTTCCAAAACACCATTAAAACCAACTTTCATAGCAACAAACAAAAGGGATAAACATTCAAAACAGTATTTTCAGCCCTAGTACATCAAAATAAAATAAAATCAGTAGTGATAGGGCATCCCAAAAATAATCAACAAGAGACTTCCATGAAAAACCCACAATTTCACCTAAAATTGTCATTAAAATATTATTTTCATTACAATAACCATTAAAATTATTTTTTTTAGAAACAATAAATTTAAATGAACATGAAATTTTTTTTAAAAACAGCAAGTCCACTCACATAGAATGCATAAATATGGAATCACCTACCAAATTAGTTAAAACCATGAATCCTTTATGTGAAAATCAAATCGCACCACCGCCGCACATGTAGGGACCTAGATCAAACATAAAACCACAATATAAGACCATGAAAAGCCATGGTTAAACCCTAGGATCTAAACCCTACCCCCTGGTCATTTTTCACTTTAAGGAAAATGGAACCAAACCCTAAACAAATAGAATGAAATTCTATGCAATTTGAAAGGGGAATGAAATGGACTAACTTACTTGAGAAATCTTGAATTAATGTCCCCAAAACACCAGTATCTAAAATTGAAAACTTCCACAATTAAAGGGTTATTCGAACAAGAATTAGGAGGTAATTTTGGAACTATAATGGCGGGAGAAGAGTAAGAATTGAGAGAGTTATGATGGAAGGAACATACCTCCTCCAATATGCCAGATTTTCGAAACCCTGTGAAGTTCAGCACTCAATCGCGATGAAGGAGAGATCCAAAGAGGGGAGAGAGAGTTTGGACACGCGTCGGGGTTCCATGGGCATGTTTGAGGCATAGAATCACCAACAAATCCTTAACATTGAATAATTTATTAATTAATCAATATAGACATTAAAAATTGGAATTGGGGTTTCGGGCAGGCCCAATCCCTTAAATAAAAACCCATATACACCTTGGTTATGGATTTCTAAAGGCTACAAACTACAATGGTGGTTTTAATATGTCAGGGGAGACCATTTAGGAATTGGAATGGGTGCAAAAGATTAAAAAATAATAAAGTTATAAAAGAAAAAAATTTATTTTTAACTCTGGAATTGGGCTCATGGTTTGGCCCAATTCACAAAAACTCACCCATTCCACCATAAAACCATGAGAAACCCCAAAAACAAATCATAAATCAAAATTAAATGTAATTTAACTTTAAAATATGTCATGTATTTGACAATTCTCCCCATCATGAAAACATTCCATCCCTAGAAAGCTACAGCAAGGCCAGATACGAAAACCAAACCCATCCGATAAACCAAGATGCACTTCTTTGACAGGCTTCACCCCCAAGGGCCAAAACACCTCCAGTGATGAATTAGTAAATGATTAATATTACAACCCAAACTTACACCAAATTCCTGAAATTTTCAATCACATTCTTACTTTATCTCAAAATAAACCTCCTCAAACACTATCCGAACAAGACTCAAGCAATTCACCCAAAATAACAACAACTTTGCACAAGGTTACACTTACCTTACTTTAACTAAACCATTGGGAGCTCTCCAATCCCAATGTTTACTCAACAAAGATGTTGGTATCTAAAAATTTATGAATGAGACTACCTAACACCATGACAAGACCATGGATAAATATGAGATATTGGAATGGGGGACACAAATAGGCACCCCACCATAAGAGGAAACCTATATTATTTTCCGAGATAGAGTCAAGACACTAACAGAGGGAGGCCTGAATTAAATCCCTAGTAAAATGGGTAGAATTCCACTTATATTTTACGAAGGAATGTACAAGAGAATAATAGTAGGTCTCCCAACCATAAGAACCATCCATCTTAACCGACCAGCATGGGCCACACAGAAGGACCCAATTTTTTTTACAGATTTGGGAAGGGTACAGGGTCAGTCCGCACGATTTGGGTTATTCTGCACTAACTGTGGAGATCATTCTTTTCGCATGGCTTCCGGAAATATGGTCACTACTAAACATACAAAAACTATGTCCTCAGAACGTCTATTCAAATTTCCAACCATTCTTTAATGACTCGATGGAAACCAAAGGGGGAGGGAATGACATTAGGTGATTACATGGGTACAAGGCCCTCAACCTATTTCCACCGAATGGGAACAACAGAATAAAGATAATGACACTAGAAGTTTAAAATCTTACTATCTTTCATGCTGAGGATAATACATTGTACCTGGTTTTAAACAACCCTGAGATTTTCCCTGACTATGAGTAACCTTCTCTCCAAGGCCTATGGCTGGAGCTCAAATGATTGAAGCATCTTCGACATCGCAATTATGCTTTGGAAACCCCCCTGAATGAGAATTCTTCTTTTGTTTCCACCAAAAAATATACTAAAATCCCCGATAATATTTCCAAGACATAACACATTCCAAACTCACTTTACCCTAACTCAATATTTTACTGAAACAATGGCTTATAAAATGAACACACATCACACCATGTTTCTTCGAGTGAGAAACTATACAAGTAAATAACACTTGTAACCACATTCCTATAAAATAGAATATTTTTACATTTTTTCAAGGGAGACATTCTCCCAACATAAATAGACTCTCAGAGGATTGCACGACGTTCACCTCTAAAATCAATCGAGTGCACGAAATCACAAGGCTTCACCAAACATGACCATTGCGACTGATATAAACAATCCATGGAGTGGGACCTTATACAACATACCCAAACAACATTCAGTTATAGATAGTGTCCACAATATCTTCTCATGACCAGATTTCCCACACTGGTAGTTTATTGTGAACTCCTTCTTCAAAGAGACTATGAAAGACCGAGAGGACCTCTTAAACACTATCTATATACTCATCCATGCTAACATCTCTAGACCACTTCCACCTTTGGGGAATCAAGAAACATAAGAGTGAAAGGTCTCTTTAAACCATCTATGATCACTCTCCCACTACACAAGGATGCAAAAAACCAAAAAAAGAAAGGGTGTACACTCAATCTAAAAATCTCAAGAAAAATATTCATTATATTGATCAACTGGAGGGTCTTCGAATTGAGAAAAAATCTGGGTTTCACTTCAGTTGTGCAATAACCGTTAATGGGGAATACCTTATCCAAAGATTAAACCTAAGGAAACAACCAAGATGGTCCATTTGTCAAGATATACCACAAACCAGATCCAAACACATCAAAGGAATCACCCTAAAAGCATCCCAAAACATTTATCAGAAGATACCACTAACCGACCCTTCAACACAGCTTACTCACCAAACACAAACCCAAAACACAACACAAACCAGAGGGGTTCTTAGACTCAAAACATCCCACAACATCAACATTTAAAAAACACATAATAAAAACCTTCCCAAAAAAGTAATAAATACATCAAGTTTCTCATTTAAAATCATCTTTTTGGAAATAAACGATTCAGTGGTTAGCGTATCCACCAATGGTACCCCATGGGCCTTACGCATGCATATTTTTGTTCCCTAATGGGAACCATCCTCATATACATCCCAAAACTCATCCATCCCTTCCATTTTCCATCCATAATACCATATAACCCCATGCATGTGGTCACTCATTGAAATACAAAGGGTTAAAATAGAAAAAATCTTTCCACTTTTAAAAAACAAAATAGTCAACCAATACCTCTTTTTTCTCAAAACATCTAACCATGAAATCAAACCCAAATTACATCTTAACAATATTTTCATAAAGGAACAATAATTTAAATGAAAACTAACTTACAATTCATACACATTAATTTCAAAACATCTCATCCCATTAAAACACCTTTAAATAGTTTCGAAAACTATATTGGAAACACTTTTCCAAAACAATCATCAGTATAGTTTTTTCTTTAAAAAGAGGTGTAAGCACACGATTTTCCCATTAAAAATAATTCTAAATATTCAGTTCCACCATTTCATAAATCAACCCATTTCATCTTTATTGGAAAATCATTTAACAAAAACATTACAGGTCTTAAAACCAAGTCACTTTAAAACCAATGTTTCAATATTTAAAACTAAAGAACACAAGACAATGTGAGAGCAAAATAGTTTTAGTCGGTGACTTGGAAATATTATTGGCGGCCGTATTCCAATCACATCACTATCATAGAGAGTGTTCTAGGGAATATCCCTGGCTCCACATGGATTTCCATGCCCTGCGAGCTCACTGAGACCATTAGCCCAACTCTCTTTTCATTTACTTTAATCATTATCAATCCAAGAAATCCAAAGGACTCATATAAATCTCAACACCCCCTAGAGACTTGAATCCCATCATGAGGTGTGTTGATCAGCCACATTACTCATAACAATAATTCCAAGTCCAGGTATTCCTAACTTAAGACTATCCCGACAGTTACCCAAATAATGTGACCCAAAGAGAGCAAACCTACTTGGATACCATTTTGTTACGAACCGAATCTGATCGCCGCCAAAACTAGCACCAAACCCAACACATGACAAGGCTAAAAGGACGTTCCCTATACCCACAGGCTGGAAAAAGTTATCGGGTATCATTTATCTTGGTTTGGGAATGATTTACCTGAATATGTATACATAAAACACCAAAAATATTTGATAAAATGAATCTTAAAAATACATACCAACAAGGTTTGTACAAAAATCAATAACTGAATACATACTCTAAAATGAAATGAAAAAGGCCCAAAGACACAATTAAATAGCAACAAAACATCCCCATGGACTCCACATGGCAAGGGGTCATCACCCCCAAGCAGTCTCCACAACTCCGCCCCAAGGATGGGGACTAACACCCTAAACCGCCATCAGCCTTGGCCTTTCTTTTACCTAAGTCAAACATAACCAATTATACTTACACCCATGGGGTGTAAGTAGGGTGTGAGCCTAATCCCAATAGGATGCCACCCAATGATTCCAAAGATCATTCAATACAATGTGAAAAAGTAATCAGTTTTAATACGCAAAGAAAAGCAGTGATAAAATCTAAGAAATGCAACTTTCAATTGAAACCATTTTTGAAGATAAAGTTTTCACAATGTTTTCAAATTTAAATAGACATGTTATATACTTTAATATAATTCTAAAAACACCCATATACAATGAAAAATACCTCAAACACAATGAGAAACAAAATCAGGAACACCCCTAGGCACTAGATTGTCTCGGGCCCCAGGTACCTCATACCATGGTGTAATGTAACCATAGTAAAATCATTTCTTGTGAATGAGCCACTAGTAGGGAATATACCCATAACCTATTGGTCCCAAATCATCATCCACATAGTTTAGTTAGAGTTGTCATTATCCAAATTCTTGTTGAAACACGAACAAAACCCATCCGGTCCACTTTCCGTACTAGTACAAATCCACCCCACCTAGGTACTCAGACTTCCCCCTTCGTGGTCAAAATAATTCAGCATGCCACATGCATCCATTTTCATATAAAAACACCAATATGGGTCAGTTACAAACAATACAGTACCTATACACAATTTATACCATTTAAAACACACACAAAAACACTTTGATTTTCCATAAAACAGTTTCTCAAAAACCCACATTATTTTGCAAAAAACACTCCCTAAAACCCCACATTGCACAATATATGCACACTTATAAGTTACCAAAACCGAAAATAAAGCCTTAGAAATTTCAATTAAACCAAAAAATCAAATTTAGGGAAGCCCCATGAGAACCAAGAAATGTAATCTTTGTAAAAAATCCATTTTTAGACAAACATGACACTTAAAGTTCACAAGTTCCACAACACCATTGAAACCAACATTCGTAGCAACAAACAAAAGGGATAAAAAATTAAAACATAATTTTCAGCCTTAGTAAATCCCAATTAAATAAAATAAGTAGTGATAGGGCATCCCCTAAAAAGAATCAACAAGAGACTTCCATGAAAACCCCCAATTTCACATAAAATTGGCATTAAAAATTCATTTTCATTACAAGAAACACTAAAACTATTTTTTGCAGCAACCATAAAATTAAATGAACATGAAAATTTCATAAAAACAGCAAATCAACTCACAGAGATTTCATACATTTGGAATTAGTTACCAAATTAGATAAAACCTTGAATCCTTTGTGCGAAAATTAAATCGCACCACCGCCGCACCGATAGGGACCTAGATTAAAACTAAAACCACAATAAAAGTCCAAGAAAATAGAAGTTTAATCCCTAGATTAGAAACCCTAACCCTTGGTCATTTTTCACTTCATGGAAAATTGAAAAAAACCCTAAACAAATAGAATTAAACCCTAAGCAATTTGAAAGGGGGATGTAATGGACTAACTTACATGAGAAATCTTGAATTAATCTCAGCAAAACACTAGTACTTAAAATTTAAAATGGCCACAATTAAGGGTTTCCTCGAACAAGAATGAGGAGGTCATTTAAAAACTATAATGGAGGGAAAATAGACAGAATTAAGAGTTATGATGGAATGAAAATACCTCCTCAAATCATCCCGATTTTCAAAACTCTAAGAAGTTCAGCACTCAATTGCGTTGAAGGAGAGATCCAAATAGGAGAGAGAGAGGTTGGGCATGCGTCTGGGTTCCATGGGCGTGTTTAAGGCATGGAAACACCAAGATATCCTTAATATTGAAGAATTTATTAATTAATTAAATTTGATTTTTAAAACAGGAATTGGGCTTTTGGGAAGGCAAAATCCCTTAAATAAAAACTCATATACACCTTGGTTATGGATTTCTAAAGGCTCCAAACTACAATGGTGGTGTTAATATGTCAGGGGAGACCATTTAGGATTTGGAATTGGTGCAAATTATCAAAAAATTACAAAGTTATAAGAGAAACACAATTTATTTTTAGCTCTGGAATTAGGCTCACGGTTTGGCCCAATTCACGAAAACTCGCCCATTCCACCATAAAATCTGGAAAACCTATAAAAAAATAAATGGAAATTAAATGAAATTTAACTTCAAAATAAGTCATGTATATGAAATAATGGAAAGAATAGATCACCATTTATAAGAGAGCAGACAGGCACTCTTGTATTTTCTCAAAATATTAAATTATCAAATATTAAGTTTCCTATAAAAATGGATTAAAAATAATTTATTTAAAATATATGATAATTTTTATATAAACTATCACGTTAAATAAAAAATAAACCGATTTTATCTATGTTTTTACCCTTATCTTTTGGGTTTAACCCTTTTCACAATTACTAAAATATTAAAATTTTATACACATTAAGGTATAATAATATTACTATAAAATGGAAAAATAACCATTAATGGACCACGGTTGATTTAATTAACCATATACCATTAATGATTATGAATATAATATTTATAAAAAAAATTATCCTTTAATAAATTAATATTTTCATAAAATGTCAATAAGGTCAATTTTATAACTTCTCATTTAATTTGATTATTTTAAAACATTAAGACAAAAAAATAATTTAGATATAATAAATTAAAATATTCATAATGTGTTATAAATATAAATGAAATCATTTTTTGCATTAATTATTTTAAATTATAATATATTCTATGTTTTTCATATCGTTTATTTATTTTCCTGTTAAATTAATAATTAATGTGTCAGTATTGTGTAAGAATTTAAGATAGATATATATTTCCAATTAAATTTTAAAAAATTACCATGACGAAGATAAATGATTTACCTTTCTAAAAAATAATTATAAAAGAACATATCCTCTGATTATTCCTATGTTAAAAATATTATAGCTATTAAAAACAAGGGTCTGACATTTAGACTTTTAATTAAATAATTATTTTTAATATTTATTATCACATCCAAATGGGAAAAAACTTATAATAGAATATTATATGACTATATATGTAATAGGATCCTAAAATAAAATTAATACAAGTGTTATGATCATTTATATTCCTTATCATTTTATTTTTATCTTTTATTATCAAATTTACCCTTTACCGTGGTAACAATATTTACTATGATTACTATTCATATTGACCAAAAATAATTGGGAGTAATTATAAAATTTGGTCCTAAATATTCTAAATATTTAATATATTATTCAAAAATCAAAACATATATGACGAAAAATTTAATTTAAAATTAAATTAGAAAAATGGAACGAATGATGATTTTTCAGAAAAATATCTTTTTTAAATATATAATGTTTCAATAATAAATTAAAGTATAAAATTAATATAAAACCCCATAATTGGATTATTTTATATCAAAAGGATGTGAATATATTTTAAACCAATTACAAAAAATATTTTTACTTTGTAAATACTTTAAAATAAAATATAATTTTTAATACAAAAGATTTTTTTCATTGTTTATTGAAAAATAAAGAATTTCGTAAAATTGTAAAAATATAATCACAAGATAATTTTGATTTTATGATTAATAAAATGATATTTATTTTATCAAATAAAATTTATAAAATTTCTAGAAATAAATTATATTAAAATTATACCCATTTTTGTTGAAAATGTAACTTTAAAAAAATGTATTTACTAAAAAGTGAGTGATTATTTACTGAGAATTAATCAACAAATATTGATTTATTATAATATATATATGTATATATATATATCAAAAATTACAAAAACCTATTCATACCCACCAATTTGACATCTTGGTCAAAATGATCATATATAAATAATAATTTTCCATGGATCATTTTAGCTGAGGCTTGCATATCTTGAAAAAACATTGTTTTAAAATATTGGGATATTACACAGTTACTAATAAAACTTTTTTAAGGATAACCGTCTTAATGTTTCTCTATGGATGAAATTATTTTTTCTTCCTAATCCATTTTTTTAAAAAATGATTTAATGAATTTTTTAACTATTCTACTATGATTCTTTGAAATCATTTTACCCATATATTAATTTTTATAAGAGGTTTTAAATGGAATGTTCTTTTTTTCTAAATGTCTTACTTTGGAGTTTTTACCATAAATGTGAAAATGATATTTGTTTCAACACACATGACATGAAAAAAATTTCCCGTTTTCATGACAACTCAATGATTTGAAGCAACCTTTAAATGTTTCAATGGTTCATTTAAATCAAAATTATTTTTATAACATTCTGGACTTATTTTGATTTTAAATAAGTTATTTCAAAGTGAAAAGGTTATTTTCTGCAAGAAATATTCCAAGTTATATAGTAAATGCATTTTTATCTAAGATAAAATCATTTGATATTACATGTTCTTTACTAGAGATATTATCCAATGATACCATCCTTATTTGTTCTATGGATGCTTTATGATTATAATTATGAGATATTTATAAAACAAATTTCCTTTCTTTGGGTCATGATAAATCTTGAATGATTAATGATCTTGTGGCCCCTATATGAATGGAATATGATTGTGTGATTGGTGGGCTGAGAATTATATATCCCCACAATAAATTATAAATAGATAGATATCTCATGATATAATAAGGACATGGATAATGCGTGAAATAAGTTTAGTAAGGGAATCTATTCTCTATTATTTTATTTTATTTAACCTTTAATAACAATACAATGTTTTGGGGAGTTAACTCAATCTACAATGATAGTCTTGGTAGTGATACATTAATACAAAAATGTTTTTTATACTTTTGTGTACGCCACAAACCTTTATATTATTCTAGTGATATTCTATCATATATCATCTTATTTGGTTATTATAAGATTCATGTCTCATAAACTTCCAATATTTATAAAACTATTCAATTTTATGATCTATGATATGTTGGTATGGTTTTTAAATGTTAATATTATGTTCTTTTGCAATTATAATTTTTTATAATTAACTGATCTTTGATATATCCCTAATTTACACATACTTAGAATTAGAGATAACAATTTATTATGTTTCCTTTCCCCATCATAGGAAGAATGATTTTAATTAGGATATTTCTAAGAAGGGTGAAATATGTTAAGGACTAAGTGCGAGATGATGTTCATTTCTTATGAATCAGTTGATTATGTATCTATATTTACAAAGATACTAATCCTATAAAATTATGGTGTGGATAATAATTTTATTTATTAGATATTCATATAATAATATTTAATGTTAAATATTTAAAATTATGGGTCTTTATAAATATATATATTTATAAGTTAGTTTTTATCTTTTTTCAACACTAAGTGTAAGTAATTTTAATCACATAAAACCAGTTTTAATAAAATGGTGATGCTGTCAATTATTTTCCCAAATTTTTATCATTATTAAATAATATAAAGATCTATACTTGATTTTATAATATATTTTATCAATCAATAATTTCATTTCATGGTAGTTTTGGATGTAATCTATGAGGATGAAATAGGCGACGAGCATGTTTCAATGATTCTTTATGAACCAATAGTGATTTATTAATTAAGGAGTTAAATGTTTATATAAACACATAAAAAAAATTATTTACATATTAACATCATATTATTCCATTAAATAGGTTCACATATTCATTAATGATAAAAATTAATAGTATTGTTCAATAGGTGGTTAAACCGGCCCAAACTGGAATCTACCATGATTAATGGATGATTATAAGATGTTTTAGTTATAATATCATCATAAAAGAATAATAATTATCTTATTTGGTGATTATTTTTGTGATATATCATAATTTAAAAGAATTATAAAGATAATAAAATTAATATAAATCCATTTCATGTATATAAGATATCATTTTTTAGTATGATAATTTTAAATGACTGAATTAATGATATTTTTTTGATCATATAACATATTTTTTATCAAAATAATCATACAATAAAATTAATGCTATCTAAAAAGTCATGTTTATACATTAAAATCATTCTCATAACCATCCATGTATCAAAGTGATGAAATGAGAAATGAAAATCAATCTTCCCATGTAGGTGGTAATCTACACATATACATGTTTGATGATTTCATTTTCCATAGAACAGGAGAAAAAAATAATTTAATTAATAATATAAGAATATAATATTTTTTCTATTAATAATTATTATTTTTTAAATTCAATATTATTTTCAATCATTTAAATTTTTTATGTAAAATGAAACATGATGTTTTATGGATGTGGTAGTCCACGTGCATGCACATGAATGTCATTTGTTTTTTTCATAAGGGTAAAAGGTAAATTGTGATTAATCATTACTCCCATAGCACAATAAAATTAAATATAAAACCAATAATAACTTCCATATAAAGCTATTTGAAAATTATAATTGGAAAAGAAAAATATAAAAGAAAGAAGTTTATTATTAATGATTGGTCACGCTGAGCACATTGATATTACCTAAGAAAATCCCTAAGAAATAGATACAATAGGATAATATCTTGTTACCACAGGCTAAAATAGAGAAATAAGATTCTAGGGTAAGGATAATGGATAATTTTTAAAAAGGAATCTGAATTTTTATATAGATATGGAATTGGTGGGCTCCGTTTTATAAGTGTTGAGAATGAAATTTTTGTAGATATTTCAACTTAATATAAAGTGATCACACGTTAAAAATTTCTAATGGATCAAAAAATAGAACAAAATATATTTTAAGGTCATATGTGGTTGATAATCTCTCATAAACTCAATGATAGACATGTTTTTATCATGTTTCAATCCCCTTACCCCTTAAATTGTTACTTTAACCATTTTAGATTTTGTCACATTAACTATATTTTATGTAAGAAAACATATATTTATAACTAAAAAACAAGGTATTTTTACAATATTTCTACCAAACGATTCAAAAATTTAAATCCATTTGATAATATTAAATTTCTAAATGGGATAAAATTTATTTTTTAAATAATAAACATATAATGTATTAAATCAATTTTTTGAAAAGTATAACTTATGATCTCAAATTTCAGACATGGGTTTGTAAATTAAGTTAATTTTTAATAAATTATAAATCCTCCTCCAAAATACAATGTTTAGTCTATTAAAAATGTTTAATGAATATACAATTCATACTTATATAAAAATAATGTTATATAATCCTTATTATTTGTTAAAATGTATTTTTCATTATTCATTTGAAAAAAAATATTTTCAAAAAAATCCCTTCAATTCATTAATGTTATTTTCACTATGATTAATCCAAAAATGATATTAACTTTTTTTCAAAAAATTATAATTTAATATATAAATAAAATCAGAAAAATATAGTTGAAAATTTATCATTTTGGAAAATATATTATTGAAATGATAACTATTATTTATTCTTATTTCCTATAAAATAATAATTATTTTATTCTTAATACCTAACACCTAAAATTAATAAAATTTATAATTATTTAAACACAATATACTCGGTTTCTTTAAATAAAACCAAAATTTTAGAAAAAAAATTTAAGCATAAAATTATTTTCTTTTTGTTTTGGAAATACTAATTTAATTTTATTAGTATTTAAAGTATATTTTATTTTTATTAAAACTATATTTAATAATTAATTTACTCTTATTAAATCCCACTAACTCAATAGAAATTTTTAACAGTCTAAACATATCATGGTTTCACTTTACTTCATTGCTAAATTTGGAGAAATCTATTGAATAGATTAACTTATTTAAAGGTAATAATATGTTAATATTTTGAGGGATTACATTCCCCCTCGTAAAAAAATTATGTCCTCACAATTTGACTCATAATACCTATTTAATTTATATAGGTGACTTATAATTAACTATACACCACTAGATGATCATGGGATTATTGAATACATTGAATGAGATTTATCTATATTAAGCATTCTTGTAAGATCTTTATAAAGTGTTCAAACCCATTGCTAATTTCATATAAAATTATACTAAGGGATAAAATATAAATCTATAAGAAATAACATCCCATAAAACATTGAAAAATATTTATTTGGAAATCATACAATTATGGGTTTTTATTTATAACATAATATCCAGTAGTTGGGGAAAACATACATAAGATAAGAAACTATCAAATTTAGAGTGAAAACACATTATCTACTACATTAGTAGGTGCTTATTTATATTTTACTAGTTCATATAATTGTTGGTGAATATTTCACTCATTATCCCTTACATTGTTACATTGAGTCACGTAATTCCCAAGTCTCATACAATTATAGTAATAAATTTTTGTATTTTCTCACTTTCCATTACACCTTGGAATCTGATGACATTGATCTCCATACTTCTAAAATTTACTTTTCACTTTAACACACTTTTCCCCATTATTATTCACACATTTTTATCATATAGGAAATTGAATCTTCATTCCTTAATCATCTTGGTCACCCGAATTTCAACAAGATTCCTTCCATACCTTCTTTAGTGTGTTTTAGATTTCAACTATTTTCATGTTGGTAACTATAATTATTGACGGTCAATTCGCAATAATCGTAATATTTATCACTCCACCCGCAGTCACATTAGGGTTTTCATTAGTATAGTTTCTACATTTTCTATGATATCCCTTTTTTACATGGTTCCTCCAATCATTATCCATTACTAAAACCAAAATGTTAACATGATTGTCACATATTATAAATTAATTATCAAAAATGACCATAGGAAGATTTATCATCAATATGAATTACATTAAAAAACTATCATCTTAAGATATATTAATAATAACTCAACCTACATTAGACTCATTTCATTGTATATCTCTTTTAGTTAACCAATATCATTCTTTGTTCAACATAAGTTATTTTTATTTGGTTTCTCTCATAATATTTAACAAAAACCTCAAAATATATATCCCAAATTACTATGAATTTTTTTTATTATATTAAAAACCAAAAATCATTGAACTGTATGATATCAATATCCAACTTATAATTTATTCAATTAAGCACATATTGAGTAACATGTGTCATAACTTATGAATCTCTACATTTCAATCTATGTTATCCATGATCAAATTTCTATTATGTAATATATCCAAAAGAAATTAAAATACCTCATAATGGTTCATAAAGTGAACATGAATTTACCAATTAATAACCACATAGTGTGGTAAATGAGGTGTACAGTTAGACCACTTTGTCAGGAACCATATGAAAATCGAGTTAATACCCAATCTTCTGTTTTTGGGGTTATTACACCCGAGAAAAACTATTCTAAATAATATATTCACATGTAGTATCTATATAGGGATGTAATTTCTAGGATAACTATACAAAATATTCTTTACTGAAAATTTAGGATATTATCCTATATTTAAAATTCACTATTAGACTTTTTCATTGGGTTTTCACTAAATTTCTCATCTCCTTCTCCCCTTATAAAATGTGAATCATTTCTTAAACATTATGTCAAATACTTATAATATCCCTAAGTGTTATCTATAACTTTGAAATTTTGATCGTCCTTAAATTATCAACACTTAAATTATCTTCAACAAGTAACTTAATATTCAAATTTATAGAAATCCAACTCTATTACAAACTATGACAGACCAGACTTGTGCTCTTATATATGGTTCCATAAAAATAGACTTTACATACTAGATTCAATACAAAATGCAGATTCCTATACCAAACCATATTGTAATTACATGATTTAATTTATGAAAATATTGAATTTCATACATTCCCAATACCTTTTATGTTTAGATATTTGAAGAATAAGGACAAAACATAATCCAAAAAACCCATGTTCTTTGGGTTAAACAAAAGCTTTCCTATTATATATATAACTAATTATTCCAAAATTATTCCTCATTATCTCCTATTATTTCTTCAACACATGTTATCCTTCTAAACATTTCACATGTTCGACTATACTTCTGAAACTGATGAATAGAAACCAATGGATGGTGTGATATCAAATGATTGATAAGGGAAGAATATAATTGAAACATTAGAAAACATAAGAATTGAATATGTGATATAGAAGGAATAAATAATTTAAACAATTATATAGTCATATAAAACTAAGACCATACTATACCGATAATAATAAATGAAAATATGGATATCAATAATATGAATCTCATACTAATGTAATGTATAACATTGAACATTAAAAAAACGTTGTCTGGGATCTATTCTAAGACATTATATTGTTGGGGAGAGAGGTATGAACCAAAACCTAAGATGTTTTGTATCATGAGACTTGTAAATTAAATAAGGGTAAATATAATGTTGAGACCCACCCATGACATGATTTTGTCGAATGTATTCCCTATTAGAGTCAACAATAAATTTTATACCATTCCCTATAGAACTTATAAAGGAATAAAAACAAGGATATCTATATAATGAAATATATATAACTCAATACAAATAAACTATTTTTGGTAGTAAATAACCATCAAGAATGTCAATACTTCCATATAAAATAAATAAATGTTCTTTCTAGGTGAACGTACCCCAATATTAATTCTTTGAAATGAGACGTTCCCACTGAACATAATGAAAACTATAAAGTAAATTCAATATTGGAATTACATAATCATAATCCATCTATAAAAAGAATGTGGTTGGTTGTAAAATATCATATCCCTAGTGGAAACAAATAAACATATAAGGGTTTTGACATAAATGAAAACCACCCATGAAAAATAATTCATCAAATGGTATCACAAAATAAGGGGACAATAATCAAATGTTTTGAAATCATGAGCTCAATCCCCCAAATGATATATATATAATAGAGGATATATCCAGAAACATAAACCACATTAGGGAATATTATTTTTAACAAGATAAGGGAAATGAAATAAAAAACTTAAAATAGCTTTTAGAAAACATTTTTAACATTGATATAATATAAAAATTTACATATTTCTTTCAAAAGTAACTTTTGAAATGGTGGTGTGAATTTATTTTAAAACAATTATTTTTAAAAAAATTCTCCAATAAATGATTCCATAAAAGATATAAATTTTATCGTAGATAAATGAGTAGAGGAAATAAAAACATATTAGAGTGAAAGGATTGTCCATTTTTATTATTTTCAAAACACCATTATCTAATATTCACATCATAAGAAAATATTCATTTTCATAAAAATATTTTCTCTTCACAATATATTATGATAAATTTACATATAATAAAATATTTGTATGTAAGAACCTAGTCATGGAGTATAGAATTTCAAGAAAAAATTATATCACTCTAGGAAATGATTCCAATTTTCATAATATTACTTACGAGCAACATAATCCTTGAGGTTAAAAATATTTCAAAAATTGGATTTTTTTTGTAGAAATCGTAAAAAGTATATAAAAATAATATAATAAAATCATAGAATTTTCCAAACTTATATGAAATAATTTCAAGTGAAATGATCATAACTCAACGAATGAAAGATGCATTACCAAAAATCCTCACAACTATGGTAAATACCAGTAAAAATCTATTTGATGAAGGGGAACTAATATAGATTAGTATTTCTCATAAATAAAAAATATATGAAAAATATAAATCCTTTTTTAGTGAATACTCCATTTAAAGAAAAACATGATCCATAATAGAAACATGACCCACTCAATTAAATTTTGAGAGAAATTTCTTCTTGAGAAACATTTTAATCAAAATCCATAGAAAGAGAAGAATTTTAATTAAACAAAAAATACTATTATTAAAATATATTTCAATATATTATATTGGAGTAGATATTATATAAACCACATAAATGAAATTAGGTGTATATTATTAAATATGTCTTAAATAGTGGAACTTGATTCGAAAACTCTTACAATAGTCCTGATTCATTTTAAAAAAATACTAAACATCCGGAATAATTAAATTAAGTTCATTAAATACAAACCCGTCATTCTTAATCATGACTATAACCATTTATAAACCTCATTTATAATCATTCTATATATGTACATTAGTTATTTTTTTACCTATTTTCAACACCAAGTGTATGAAATCTTTATCATTTGGAAATAGTTTCATAAAAAAAATATTGTTATGTATTATTTTCTCAAATTGCATCATTTTTAGATGATATTAAGTACTTTAATATATGTTAAAATATATTTTTAAAATCTATAATGTAACACCCCATGCTTCTACGGTATGCTTCTCTTTAAATAATGTGATAGCCTGTGTTGTACGCAACACCGAGTTCTAACACACCATAACCAATCAAACTAGCCGTTATGAATAGTAATACCTAATTTTTTTAATTATATATATTTTATATTTCAAAATTGAATTCATTTTTGGATTCGTAATATTGAATTTAGCCTAAGGTGAAATTTTGGTACTTTTCTGATAACTTTAATATTTTAATGAATAGTGAAAATTACTAAATTTTAATTAAAAACAACTTTTTTAATCAAAATAATTAATAGTGATAAATTATGAATTTGAGTGGTTTTAAATTATATTTAGAATGTATTTTTACCATTTAATATAATTTTGTTCATTGGACATAATTTTACAATTAAACCTAACATAAACAAGTGTCAATCTTTTGATAGTTATTATCTCTTAAAAACACGCTTTTTGTTTTAACAACGGGAATTAATTTTAAATTAATTTCTGAAACTTCTGTGTTTTGAATTTGGAAAAATGGATTCCATATTTGGAATCAGGATGTTCAAATTGTGTAAATAGGTAACTTTTATTTTTAGACATTTTGAATAATTACTTCGGTAAATATTTTATTTACCATGGTTATGGGTAAATCCGGTAAATAAGGGTTAACAAATAATATTATAATAATACTAAATTACCCTAAAACGTGTCCTAACCTTATTGGTTGATACATGTTAGAACATAGGCATCTTTGGGTCGATTTTGGGACCCCATGGAGCCACTTTTAGGTGATAGGGACACTTTATTTTAATTAAGTTAAAATGAATACAAAAATGACACAAGCATATATCTTTTAGCAAAACAATTTTTAAATAGGGCTATATATGTTGTATTTTCAACTATAAATATTCATTAGAAATATAAAAAGATTAACTACATAATTATATTTTATTTATAATTTTTAGACATTAAATAATTTAATTTATTTATGACACAATGATGATGCATTAATTACCATAATAGTGAAAAATTGAAATAATTGATATTATAAATACAAAAATAAATATAATTTGAGACTTTTTATGAATTAAAATAATTTTCTAAGTTAATATAAAATGTTAGGAATGATGTAATTAAATTTTTTCGAAGTAATCATTCTGCTATGAGTTTCACAAAAAATCAACTATTGAATAGTGTCAAAATATACATAAAAGAGTTTTTAAAACAATTATTATATTATTAATTGATATTAAATTCCTAAAAATATACGGTTCGGCCAAGAGACTTATATCATAATATTTGTATCATTAATGGACCACTGGGGGGGGTCTCTTTGATGTATATAGTATTTTTATTAACCATATTATATAAAAATACAAAGAGACATTGTAAAAGTGAAACTAATTAACTAAGAGTTAATACTTAGAGATAAGGTTAATATAATGACCCAAACCTGTCTAAATTCTATTGGTTGAGCTTTTTTAGACCCATACCCACATTAACATTTAAATAATCGGCTTTGTAGCCATTATAAACCGAATATGAATTTATTATAAATTAATATTTCTAGCTTTTCCAAAGGTGCCCCTCACCCCACTTATAAAAGGGAACTCCTCCTTCTCTTTTCTTTTCACCTTAAAAGCCTTTTGGATCGGACAAACACTGCCCCAATACTCTCCAAAATTCCCTCAATACAACCTAGAGGCATTATTTGGATTATAAAGCCAACCTAAGGAGCCCTTTTGATCAAATCAAAAGGAAGAACCCGAAGAAGAGGTAATGTTTTCACCACCCTTTTCCAAGTTCCTTTATTCTTCCACTTCTTCTTCCTTTGTTATTACCATTCTAAAATAATAACTCTAGTATCATATATATACTGTTATTTTATTATAAATATGGTACAACCATATTCAGTATTCTATCCACCCTTTGAATAACATGTCACCATACGTGCGTACGTACGGCTTACCATCTCCACGTCGTGGTGTAATTGTTATTCAATATATTATTATTTGGATGGGTATAATAATGATGTGTAAATCATGTAAATAATACATATAACATTTTAATGATTTTGTATATATGATATAACATCCATTTATATATTATTTTAATATCAAAAGAATGATATTTTCGATCATGCGTACGTACGGACTACCGTCTCCACGAAGGCGATGAGATTCATTCTCCATCGTATCCATTAAAGTATAATTATCATTTTATGATTTAAAAATAATGTTTAAGGACTTGATATAATTATGTATATGAATAATATTCAACCTATCCATAACAAACATGGATTATGTAACAAAACATATAAACGAAAACAAGTAAGTTAACACCCGAAGCGACGATAATACTAAGATATTATTAACAAAGCAATGTTAAAAGATCATATATGATATCATATGAATGTATATGATTCTTGTATAATTTAATAACAATTATTTAACTATTATAAAGGAGGTTAACCTACCCCAACCAAGTAAAAGTACAAGGTAAGGGTTATTTCACAATCTCTTCATTATCCAAGGTTGTTTATACATAATTATCTACAAGGATTTCTTTATCATCCACATCCATGTTTCTTAAAAATGTATTTAAAAACATTTTTACTATTTAAAATAATATGGGTTAAAGTCATTTATACCCTTTTTTGACTTTTAATAAGAGTTTTATAAAGGAATATTTCCGTCGTTTTCCAAACAAGGTGCTTTTTAACCTTTTCGACATAATTAAGGTAAGAATGTTTTTTTAAATTATACGGCATGTGCGGAGATTTTCCGCCGTTATAAAATCATCGAAGCATCCCTTACAAGATTATAAGAATATTTTCAAAGAAAATGTTTTATTTTATAAATATCTGACTCTTAAATGATTTCAAAAATAGAAAGAGATATTTCTCTAAAAAGAGTTTTGATTTCATCTGTGTCAACATCCTTTGATGGATTTTACGCTTATTTGAAGTTGATTTATTATGATACAAAACTTCTATATTGTATTGAAGTTTTGTGATATGTTTGATAATGGATGTGTTATTTTTATACCATTCATGGTTTATGGATGAAGTATTTACATTTCGTATGCTAGTTTTAATACGAATGTTTATGTTGTGTTTAAACCTTTTCATATGGGAATGCATTGGACTTAATATGTGACGGGTGGAGCCCGCTATAGATCCTCGATGCATCAGTAGGTCTCATGAGACAAACTAGTGTCTTGGCACAAGGCGTTGGAAAAATATTATTTGTAGTCTTGGTACGAGGCCTTGGCTTTGTGGTTATGATATTCTGGCATTATGCATACAATCATTATGAAAGTGGTTATTGATATTGCATGTGATTATTCGATTAGTAGAATATCCATGTGAATAAGTAAATGGCATTATTTCATTTTATTTTTTCCATACTATGTTGAAGTTCAAGTTTAAATGGCTTTTGTTTTAGTTATACATTGCCTTAAATGTTTATTCTTATTTATGAAAGTTTCCTCTATATTGTTGTCCTTACTGGGCATTTGAGCTCACCCATTTTCAATGTTTTATTTTTCCCAAGAATTAACTAAGTAAATTATGAATGACCTTCTGGGATATTATGAGGCGATAATAGTGTTGATTATGGAGACAATATGTTGTTGTTGTAGTTTTTCACTTCATGATGTAATGTAAAACTTTATGAATATATCTAGTGTTTCCAAGGCTACTAAACCAATCGTTCTTTCGAGATTTGATCTTGCTTGTGAACATGCCAATGTTATGTAATAATGCACCGACTCTGGGTAACTGGGGTTGGGGCGTTACAGTTGGTATCAAAGGAATTTTAGTACAAACCTTGGAAGCTAGATTTAGATAAACTCTGATAAGAGAACATAGACCTAAGATGAACTTTGAGGATTAGAATAGAAGAACTTCCTAGAATTTTTGTATTGTAGAGATTTTTTGAGTTTACCGAGCAATACATCCATGTCTGGATACGAGCAGGTAGAGGCGGCTCTGGCACAGATGTACCTAGGGGTAAAACCCGAAAACACCGATTTGAGCAAGACTCCAATGGGAACTGGTGCACGACAACGGGCCTTGCTGCACTCTTGGTTACGACAGTCCCAGGGGATATGCTTAGGATAACTCTCATTTTCTTTACAAATCATTATGAAGGGTTTATGAGTATGTACTTCCTCAAAGAAAACATTTTTATGATTATGGATTATATCCATAAATAGTTCAATTTATGTTAAGTGTTTTATAAGTATGGGATTATGTAATTTGATTCACAAACTGGTCTAGTTTATACCATTGTTTAGAAATGGCACCTAGTGGGAGAAATGGAAACCATATAAATACACGCACTCCATGTAGGGATTGCCCTCATGCTCAAGATAATTATAGTGGAGCTAGTGATGCAACTGGTGCTGATCAACTAATCACCATACTGGGACAACTCACTCAGGTTATGAATAATAACCTTACCCGTATGGAGCACGCTGATCCACAGCATGGAGGATCAATGTTAGATCGATTCATGAGGCAACATACACCAACATTCAATGGGAGTAAAAATACCTTAGTAGCTGAGCAATGGATAAATTCCCTAGAGAAAATATTTCAGGCTTTGGGGAGTAGTGAAAGAGAAAACGTTATCATCACAGTTTACCGCCTCATTGGAGATGCTGATCAATGGTGGTCATTGATTCAAAACACGAAGGAAGATGATGAAGTATCGAATATGGAATGGAGGGAGTTCAAAGATCTGTTTTTAGAAAAATATTTTCCTCACGACCATCGAGCAGATATGGAAAGGCAATTTTTGAGTCTGAGACAAAAGGAGGATGAGAATGTCACAAAGTATGAGGCTAACATTACAAGGTTAGAAAGGTATGCTAGAGATTATATACGTAACCCAATAAGTAAGATTGATCATTTCTTTGATGGGTTAAAGCCATTTATCCATCGAGCGTTAGTCTCAAAATCCTTCTCATCGTATGAAGACATTGCCTCATGTGCTATCAAGACCGAAAAGGATTCTCTAAGTATTAGGACTTTAAAGCAAAGCAAGAGAAGAAGAGACCTGCTGATCAATATGGGAATGGAAATAAGAGGAAGAAGGGAAAGGTTGAATATCCATCCTATGGTAAATGTGGGAAGAAACACCCCGGTACTTGCTTGAAGGGAATGGGCGTCTGTTACAAATGTGGTGAAAAAGGCCACCAAGCTCCTGATTACAAATGGAAGAAGAAATCTACCAATGTTCAGTGCTACAATTGCAGGGAGATGGGGCATTATGCAAATGAATGTCCTAAGAATTAGGAGAACTTACCTCCGAAAAGGTCAAGGGATCAAGGACAAGCTTAAGCTATCACTACTGCTGAGGTAGAATCTCCGAAAGACGTGGTGGCAGGTAATTTAATGGTTTCCTCAAGTTTAGCAAATGCATTATTTGATTCTGGATCATCCCATTGTTTCATATCTTCCCAGTTTTCTAAGAAAATTAGATATATCCAATTTGATTTAACAAGGGAGTTGTCAATTAAAACTCCTAAGGTAAGTATCATTGCAACAAAGTTTTGTGAATCAGTCCCCATTAGAGCAGATAAATGTTCTTTATCTACTGATCTCATAGTCATACCTATGATTGCGTTTGATATAATCCTCGATATGGACTGGCTTTCGGACTGTGATGTGTAGAATTATTATAAGAAGAAAGAGGTTATGATTCTTGATGATGATGATAAGGAACACCTTATCTTTAGAGCAGAATCGTCACCACCTAATTCTTATTTAGATCCACCCCCAATAGCTCAACTAAATTCAATTATTGGGGAGGAAGAGAATGAAATAACTGTGGGTGAGTTAAGGAATGTTCAAATAGATGATGTACCTATTGTGAAAGAATTTGTAGATGTATTTCCAGAAGATTTAGTTGGACATCCTCCAGAACGAGAAGTTGAGTTTTCCATTGATTTAATTCCTGGATCAAGGCCTATATCGAAGACCCCTTATAGAATGGCCACTTTATAATTAGTCGAACTAAAGAAAAAACTAGGGGAATTGAGTAATAAAGGATTTATTCGCCCTAGTGTTTCTCCATGTGGAGCCCCTGTTCGTTTTGTTAAAAAGAAAGATGGATCTATGAGGTTATGTATCGACTACAGGGAGATCAATGCTATAACAATAAAGAACAAGTATCCCCTACCACGCATTGATGATTTATTTGACCAACTACATGGATCTCAATACTTTTCAAAGATTGACCTTCGATCTAGATACCATCAGTTGTGTGTGAAGAAGGAATACATTCTGAAGAAAGCATTTTGAACCAGGTACGGGCATTACGAGTTTACTGTAATGCCTTTTGGATTGACTAATGAACCCTTTGTATTCATGGATCTGATGAATAGTGTTTTCAAGGATTATCTCGATGAATTTGTGGTGGTATTTATTGATGATATCTTGGTATACTCCAAAATCTAATAAGATCATGAAAATCACTTACGCATTATCTTGAAGACTCTGAGAAGACATGAATTATATGGGATGTTTTAGTAAGTGTGAATTCTAGCTTCAGTAGATTTCTTTTCTTGGCCATATTGTCTCTAAAGATGGAATATATGTTGATCCTTCTATGACCAAGGCAATCAAAGAATGGCCAGCACCTACGAGTATAACTGAGGTACGTAGTTTTATTGGTTTGGCAGGTTATTATCGATGATTCGTCCAGAATTTTTCCCGATTGGCTAACCCATTAACGAAGCTCACACGTCAAGGGGTTAAATTTGTTTGGACAAAAGAATATGAAGAATGTTTCAAATAACTGAAGAGAAGATTAGTTAATGATTTTATATTGACTCTACCATCGGGGAATGATGGGTTCGTTATTTATAGTGATGCATCGAAGAAAGGACTTGGTTGTGTCCTTATGCAGAATGACAGGGTTATTGCTTATGCATCACGACAGTTGAAAATTTATGAACAAAACTATCCTACTCATGATCTCGAGTTAGCAGCTGTGATCTTTTCTTTGAATATATGGAGGCACTCCCTATATGGTGAAAAATGTGAGATTTATACTGATCACAAGAGTTTGAAGTATATTTTCTCACAAAAAGAACTCAACATGAGGCAGAGGAGATGGCTTGAATTACTCAAGGATTATGATTGTACGATACACTACCACCCGGGGAAAGCAAACAAGGTGGAAGATGCTTTGAGCAGAAAAGACCATGGAGTTTTGAACGTGATGAGAATCGAAAGGGATCCAATTTTCATGGATCTAGTGAAGATGGACATGGGAATAACCAGGGAAGGAGAAACATCAATTCTTTTTCAAATGGTTGCCAAACCATCTTTACTAGAATGGATTAAGAGTTCTCAGACTGATGATGAAGAATTTCAAAAGAAGATTAAAGATGTGAATGATGGGAGACTGAGAGACTTTGTATATGAAGATGGAATTTTGAAATTCGTGAAGAGACTTTGTGTTCCCGATATACCTGATCTAAAAAGGGAATTGCTGGACGATTCTCATAGTTCCAATTTCTCTATACACCCTGGGAGCACCAAAATGTATAGAGATTTGAAGGAACATTTTTTGTGGGACAATATGAAGAGGGAGATTTCTGATTTTGTGTCACGATGTATGGTTTTTCAACAAGTGAAACCTGGAAGGCAACACCCTAGAGGAGTCATGCAACCTCTTCCCATACCAGAGTGGAAATGGGACAATATTACGATGGACTTTGTCATGGGGCTACCAAAGACTCCTAGAAGGAATGATGCAATATGGGTTATTGTTGATCGTCTTACCAAGTCAGCACATTTTCTTGCTATAAGAGAAGATCTACCACTGGAACATCTAGAAAGACTATATATTAATGAATTTGTGAGACTTCATGGAGTACCCCTATCGATTGTTTCTGATCGTGATCCCCGTTTTACATCAAGATTCTGGAAGAGTCTTCAGAAATCCCTGGATACTGAACATCATTTGAGCACTGCCTACCACCCTCAGACAGACGGACAATCAGAACCGACTATTCAAACCTTAGAAGACATGTTGAGATCCTGCTCACTAGACTTTCTGGGTATGTGGGATTAGTATTTACCTCTGGTAGAATTTTCCTATAACAATAGCTTCCATTCGAGTATTCAGATGGCACCATATGAAGAATTATATGGAAAGAGATGTCGCACACCAACTGGTTGGGATGACGTTGGTGAAAGAAAACTTGTAGGTATAGAACTGGTGGAGGAAACGATGGAAAAGGTGAAGGTAATCCAATATCACATCAAAGCATCTCAAAGTAGGTAGAAGAGCTATGCCGATAATCGAAGGAAGGATTTGGAATTTCAAGTCAGTGATCATGTTTTCTTGAAGGTATCTCCATGGAAGGGAGTCATACGTTTTGGTAAGAAAGGTAAATTGAGTCCCAGGTACATCGGACCTTTCGAAATTCTAGAACGAATTGGGGTTGTAGCTTACCGATTGGTAATGCCGCCAAGTCTCTCCAAAGTTCACGATGTGTTCCACGTATCTCTGTTGAGGAAATACATGACTAACCCAATGCATGTACTCACCTACGAGGAATTAGAACTGGAACCCGATCTGTCTTATTGCGAAGATCCTGTCAGGATTCTTGATACAAGAGAACAAGTACTGAGAATCCGGACGACGCGTCTGGTAAAAGTTTTGTGGAGAAACCATAAGATGGAAGAGGCAACGTGGGAACCCGAGGAACTTATGATGAAGAACCACCCGAGTCTTTTCATGTGATAAGTATTCTAGAAATTTCGAGGACGAAATTATTTGAAGGAGGGGAGAATATTACACCCCAAAATTCTACAGAACGCTTTTCTTTGAATAATGTGATAGCGTGTGTTGTACGCAACACCGAGTTCTAACACACCATAACCAATCAAACTAGCCGTTATGAATAGTAATACCTAATTTTTGAAATTATATATATATTTTGTTTCAAAATGGACATCATTTTTGCATTCGGAATATCGAATTTAGCCTAAGGTAAAAATTTTGGTACTTTTCAGATAACATTAATATTTTAATGAATAGTAAAAATTTCTAAATTTTAATTAAAAACAACTTTTTTAATCAAAATAATTAATAGTCATAAATTATGAATTTGAGTGGTTTTAAAGTATATTTAGAATATATTTTTACCATTTAATATAATGTTGGTCATTGGACATAAATTTACAATTAAACCGAACATAAACAAGTGTCAATCTTTTGATAGTTATTATCTCTTAAAAACACGCTTTTTGTTTTAACAACGGGAATTAATTTTAAATTAATTTATTCCACTTCTATGTTTTTAATTTGAAAAAATGGATTCCATTTTTGGAATCAGTATGTTCAAATTGTGTAAATAGGTAACTTTTATTTTTAAGCATTTTGAATAATTAATGCGGTAAATATTTTATTTACCATGGTTATGAGTAAATCCGGTAAATAAGGGTTAAAAAATAAAATTATAATAATACTAAATTACCCTAAAACGTGTCCTAACCTTATTGGTTGATACATGTTCGACCATAGCTATATTTGGGTCGATTTTGGGACCCCATGGCGCCACTTGAAGGTGATAGGGACACTTTATTTTAATTAAGTTAAAATGAATACAAAAATGACACAAGCATATATCTTTTAGAAAAAAACTTTTTAAATAGGGTTATATATGTTGGATTTTTGACTATAAATATTCATTAGAAATATAAAAATATTTCCCACATAATTATATTTTATTTATAATTTTTATACATTAAGTAATTTAATTTATTTATGACACAATGATGATGCAGTAATTACCATAATAGTGAAAATTTAAAATAATGGATATTATAAATAGACAAATAAATATAATTTGAGACTTTTTATTAATTACACTAATTTTATAACTTAATATGACATTTTAGGAATGATGTAATTAAATTTTTTCGAAGTATTCATTCTGTTATAAGTTTCACAAAAATCAACTATTGAATAGTTTCAAAATTGACATAAAAGAGTTTTTAAAACAAATGTTATATTATTAATTGATATTAAATTCCTAAAAATCAAACGTTCAGACAAGGGACTTATATCATGATAGGTGTATAATTAATGGACCACTTGGGGGTCTCTTGGATGTATATAGTAAGTTTATTAACCATATTATATAAAAATACAAAGAGACATTGTAAAAGTGAAACTAATTAACTAAGAGTTAATACTTAAAGATAAGGTTAATATAATGACCCAAACCTGTCTAAATTATATTTTTTGAGTTGTTTTAGACCCATCCCCACCTTAAAATTTAAATAATAAACTTTGGAGCCATTATAAACCGAATATGAATTTATTATAAATTTATATTTCTAGCTTTTCCAAAGGTGCCCCTCACCCCTCTTAGAAAAGGGAACTCGTCGTTCTCATTTCTTCACACCTTCAAAGCCTTCTGGATAGGCCAAAATCTGCCCAAATACTCTCCCAACTTCCCTCAATACAATCTAGAGGCCTTAGTTTGATCAGAAAGCCAACATATGGAGCCCTTTTGATCAAATCAAAAGGAAGAACCCGAAGAAGAGGTAATGTTTTCACCACCCTTTTCCAAGTTCCTTTCTTCTTCCACTTCTTCTTCCATTGTTATTACCATTCTAAAATAATAACTCTAGTACCATATATATATTTTGATGTTATTATAAATATGGTACAACCATATTCAGTATTCTATCCACCCTTTGAATAACTGGTCACCATACGTGCGTACGTACGGCTTACCGTCTCCACGTCGTGGTGTAATTGTTATTCAATATATTATTATTTGGATGGGTATAATAATGATGTCTAACTCATGTAAATAATAAATATAACATGTTAATTATTCTTTATATATGATATAAAATCCATTTATATATTATTTATATATCAAAAGAATGATATTGTCGCTCGTGCGTACGTACGGACTACCGTCTCCACGAACGCGATGAGATTCATTCTCCATCATATCCATTCTAGTATAATTATCATTTGATGATTTAAAAATAATTTTTAAGGACTTTATATCATTATGTATATTAATAATATAAATCCTATCCATAACAAACATGGATTATGTAAAAAAACATACAAAAGAAAATGAGTAAGTTAACACCGGAAACGACGATAATACTAAGATATTATTAACAAAGCAATGTTAAAAGATCATATATGATATAATATGAATGTATATGATTCTTTTATAATTTAATAACAATTATTTCACTATTATACAGGAGGTTAACCTACCCCAACCAAGGAAAAGTACAGGTTAAGAGTTATTTCGCAATCTCTTTATTATCCGAGGTTGTTTATACGTAATTATCTACTGGGATTTCTTTATCATCCACATCCATGTTTCTTAAAAATGCATTTCAAAACAATTTTACTATTTAAAAAAATATGGTTTAAAGTCATTTATACCCTTGTTTGACTTTTTATAAGAGTTTTATAAACGAATATTTCCATAATTTTCCAAACAAGGTTCTTTTTAACCTTTTTGACATAATTAAGGTAAGAATGTTTTTTTAACTTATACGGCGGGTGCAGATATTTTCCACTGTTATAAAATCTTCAAAGCTTCCCTTACAAGATTATAAGAATATTTTCAAAGAAAATTTGTTATTTTATAAATATGTGAGTCTTAAAAGATTTCAAAAATAGAAAGAGATATTTCTCTAAAAAGAGTTTTGATTTCATTTGTGTCAACATCCTTTGATGGATTTTACGCTTATTTGAAGTTGATTTATTATGATACAAAACTTCTATATTTTATTGAAGGTTTTTTGATATGTTTGACTATGGATGTGTTATTTTTATATAATTCATGGTTTATGGATGAAGTATTTACATTTTGTATGCTAGTTTTAATACGAATGTTTATGTTATGTTTAAACCTTTTCATATGGGAATGCATTGGACTTAATATGTGACGGTTGGAGCCCGCTATAGCTCCTCGATGAATCAGTAGGTCTCATGAGACAAACTAGTGTCTTGGAACAAGGCCTTGGAAAAATATTATTTGTAGTCTTGGCACGAGGCCTTGGCTATGTGGTTATGATAGTCTGGCATTATGAATTCCATCATTATGAAAGTGGTTATTGATATTGCATGTGATTATTCGATTAGTAGAATATCCATGTGAATACGTAAATAGAATTATTTTATTTTATTTTTTCCATACTATGTTGAAGTTCAAGTTTAAAAGGCTTTTGTTTTAGTTATACATTGCCTTAAATGTTTATTCTTATTTATGAAAGTTTTCGCTATATTGTTATCCTTACTAGGCATTTGAGCTCACCCCTTTTCTATGTTTTATTTTTCCCATGAAGTGATGAAGTAAATTATGAATGACCTGCAGGGATATTATGAGGGGATAATAGTGTGGATTATGGATACAATATGTTGTTGTAGTAGTTTTTGACTTTATGATGTAATGTAAAACATTATGAATATATCTAGTGTTTCCAAGGCTACTAAACCAATCGGTCTTTCGAGATTTGATCTTTCTTGTGATCATGCCAATGTTATGTAATAATGCACTGACTCTAGGTAACTCGGGTCGGGGCATTACATATAATTTCATTTCATTTTAGTTTTGTTTTTTGATCCCTGAGCATGAAATCAATGAAGATCATGAGTCTATGATACTTTATGAACAAATAGAGATATATTAATTAATGATTTAAATGATGATTTAAACAAAAAATAACGAAAAAACATTATTTACATATTTATATCATGTTATACTTTAAAATAAGTTCTCATAGTCATCCATGATATAAATACTTAATATTTTTCAATTAGGCGGTTAAAATGACCTAAACATGAACCCACCAAGATTAATGGATGATTTTGAGGTTTTCTTGTAATAATATAACTATATTAGACACATAATGATATTATTTGGTAATAATTATTATGATATATAATAATATTAACTAATCATAGGTATGAGATAATATATATATATATATATATATATATATATATATGGTTCTTACTTAAAAAATAATTGGTCATTTTCCTCTTAGTACACTCTTTTTAAAATATTGAATTAATTATGAGTGCTTGTTAGTAATATCATTAATGAGTTATAAAATTTTTTATAGAATAAAAATATTAATATCATAAAAATAATATTTCTTCATTAATCTCATAATCATGAGCATATATGTATAATTGAGATGAAAATAAAAATTGAAATCAATCTTATTATCGAGGTGATATTCCACACGTATACATGTTTGACGGTTTAATTTTCCATAGAATGAGAGAAATGTATAATATGTTTTATCATTTTATTATAAAAAATATTTAATAAATATAAAAATTAATTATTAAATTAAACAATATTACCATATGTGTAAGGTGGTTAAGGAAAATGAAAAATTATGTTTTATGGAGGTAGTAGTTCGTGCAAGCACACATGGATGTATTCTACGCTTCTCTAAAAGGAAAATGGGAAAATGTTATTAATGATTATTCCCATAGAATAATAAAATTTATTATATAACTAATACATTTTTCGTTAAATAGTTATTTGAAATTTACAATTGAAAATTTAAATAGGAAAAAAATAAGTTAAGTAAAAATGATTAGTCATATTGAGGACTTTGAGTTTTCCTTAGAAGATCCCTTGAAAATGGATAGCAAAGCCTACTCTATTATAACTAGAGGATAAAAATTTAGGAAAAAAATTAATTTTTAATGAAATGGTATGGTTTTATAGGGAGATGTATTTTTTATAGTGGAATTGAAGGGTTTTTAAGAGGGCCCTTTATAAGTGGTAAGAATGGAATTTTTTTAAATATTTCAACCTAATATAAAGCAAGTTCATGTTAAATATCTCACGTGGCTCAAAATTATAAAATTGGTGGGTAATGGGTGATATAAGGTCAATAATATATCAAAAACTCAATCCAAGACATGTCTTTAGAAAATTTCTTGCACTTCACCCCATAAATTAATACTTTTACAATTTTAGCTTTTACAATGGTAACTAGTTTTTACAAAATGGTATTTATCATTATGCCTAAATATAAAATGTAACTTCTCAAATAATTGTAATGTATAATTAAAATATATTAATCCATTTAATAAAATTAAATATATAAAAAATATAAAAAGAAATTTTCAAATACTAAAATCTTAATGTATTAACACAATTTTTTAATATATAAATTACATTTTAAAATTTAATATATGGGTTTATAAATTGAAACCAACATTTTTGAAATTCTAAATACTCATATAAAATAAATATTTTGTAATTTGAAATTGGTTTAAGGAATTTCAAATTCATACTTATATACTATTAATGTTATAAAAGTCATGTTATTTGAAAAAAATAGCATTCTCCACTATTCATTTAATCATAATGTTTTCTGAAAAGATTATAATAAATTTTACCTAAATATTATATTGATATGCTTAATCCAAAAATTATTTTAAAATTTTCAAATTAAATTTATAAAATTTTATAATTCAATATTTAAATAATATCCTAAAATATAGTGGAAAATTATTCACATTGGAAAATTGATTTTAAATAATCAAATATTATTTATTATTATTTATAATCAAGTGCTAATTTAGTTATTTGAAATATAATAAACATATTATTAGTATATTTATTATAATTTAATCATAATATACTTATTTTCTTGATGTGAAATGTTATTCTTAGAAAAAAAAATATTTTTAAGAATACAATTATTTTATGAGTTTTTTAGCTTTACTAATTGAATTATATTAATATTAAAAGTTGAATTTATTTTCATTATACCCATATTTCATAATTATTTCAATATTTATCATTTTTAATATTTTGGATTCTAGGTTTTAAGGGTATGAATATATTACATTTTCATTTTAGTTAAGTGTTGTATGTGGATAAATCTATCAAACACATCGACCTTTTTAAAGGTAATCATATAATCAAATTTTGGGGTGTAACCCAATATTTATAGGAAAATATAAAAAAAATATTAATCTTATTTTGACATGATGAGGTAATAAATTACATTTTTTATCAATTTCAATTTCTAAAATTAATAGATTCAATATTGAAATGAGTATAAAAAAATAATGATATCCCACTTTTATAGAAAAATAAATCTTTTAAACAATAACTTTTATTAAAATTTTATGATTTATTTCTTACCATTGAAATTCATTGCTAATTTCCTAAGAATCAATCAATAAATTTTTGTTTTTTAAACTTTTCTACACATATTTCCAAATTCGATCACTCCTATTCATAAGATTTAATCCAAAGATGTGGTTATAAAAACAATACTTGGATAATAATATTTTTCTTCAATTAATATCATCGTTACATGGGGAACACACTATCAAAAATAATATTCATTTAATGGAATATAAACTAAAATTGTGGGGTTTTTAAAGTCATGATAGGTTCTCTATAGGGATTTCATGGAGTGGAAAGGTATCACTAAATAATGGATGAATTGTTGCAAGATGCTGACCAGAGCACAGGTGATGTAGAGCAAGGGGATGTAAAAAAATAAGAATGTGGGATATTAAATTTTATAAATTTAGGACCTTTTTAAAATCACCAAATTTGGTTCCTTTTATACATTTAATTTTATAAATGGGAAAACCATAAGGTAGACCAACTATGGGGGTGAGATTAGGTCTCACTGGATGACTCAGTCATTTTTCAATTATAATATTTATTTAAACATACTAAACATTACTATAGTTATAAGTTGGGTTGATCCCCAATGAAAGGAAAAAATATTTTTGAGAAAAACAAAATAACAGTAAAAACAAAAAATTGATATATTAAAAAATAATGATGATATATTTGTGGTGTCATAAGTAATTGAACTTTAAGTTGTAGTTGAATTGTTAAATATGACCCTTGAATTAACAGAGTAACAAATTGACATAGGAAATAAATTATCACAATAGAAAACAATTACTGAAGTATTGGTCTTTAATTTATGAAAATGTTAAATTAGTATTCATGTAATCTTGAGATGAAGGGTAGGATCATATTGACCACTGAAAAATGATAAACATATCTCAATTAAGAGGAGATCTTCTTATAGGATAAATTTTGAATCTATTTATTTATAAAAAATTCAACAACAAATTAACTGGTTTTTTTCAAATAAAAATTTTTTTTACAATCAATCGTAATATTTCTCATCATCACATAGAATTAGGTTTCTTTTAAACTTGGATTCTTGAAAATCTTTTATTAAGTAGTTTCAAAACTGATTTAGTATTACTGTAGATGATCCTTAATCATTTAAGAATTAGTTTTTTTGACAAGTAACTTTGATAGAACAACAATCCAATTTCAAAAAATGAATTTAGTGAAATTAAAAAAAAATCATCAATATTATTCCCATATGGGTTTTTATCCAAAAATAATTTTTATTAAAACACAGGTAAATATTTCTATTATAATAGAGAAATAAAGAAAAAAAAGAGTCTTGGTAGAATAATCCTCTCCATCAATATGATCATTTCTCTCCCTACTGTTTGGATGAAAACAAAAGTTATTTTTCCCCTTAATGATGTCTTATTTCCCAGTTTGAATCTTATGTCCTAAAAAATTATTACACTAGCGCATATGAAGGATCATGAAGTTACTTCACTCACAATCCATAACTCATTTCTTCTCATCTCTTCTATCCAAATGATACCTCTCCATTGTTCATAGCCTTTTCCAAGTCAATCAATGAGATTTACCACAATAATTTCATTGTACCACATGATCCTTGACATGGCCTACAAAATATTCCTTTTAACCTATCAATAGATTCCCAATAACTCTTATTTGATCTCAATAATCCCTAAGATTTAATTTATAGTTAAAAATAAATATATCACCAAAATATTTTAAATGGGTTTTAATTCTTCAAATATTCAAATGAACCAAGTATTTAAAGAAATTAAATTATGTTGTGCATTGTCCACACAAGGGAAATTTTATCTTACATATGAAATATCACCTAATGAGGTAAACTCTATTATATTAAGTAACCAATACATTGAGAAAACTATGATTTGTATGAAAAAATTCCACCAAAATTATATTCCGCATAAATCCTTTCTGAATTTATCAATTTCCAAAATCCCACTTATGAAATTCCTCAGTAAAACATTTACACATGAAATTAATTATTAAAATAATGTTTGATATCTAACATCACTATATTTTTTAATGGGGGACTAATGTAAGCAGCCGGATATTCTTCTCAGTTATGTTTTCCTTTTCTGGTAGTTTTTGAGAAAAAGAGGAAAATCTGGGAATTTTTAGAGTACACGTCGTATACTTTATGTGTACATGTTGTGTACTTCAATGCCACTGGAAGTCGTGTGTTGGTCGTGTCATGGCCACCCACACGACCTAGTAAGGGTGACTTGGAGGCCACTTAAACCGGAGTACGGAAAAGGAAAGTACACATCGTGTACTTTTGAAGTATATGTTGTGTACTCCAGAAGTACGTGCCATGTACTTTATTTTTTTCGTTAAATTGATTGGGGTCGCGTCTAATACTTATTTCCATATTAATCTTCACCTAATTCCTTCGAGAGCTTCTGAGGAGTCTGAATCTTTTCTAAGCTACTGATCAGTCACCGGTTATCCGAAACGAACATCGTCAGTTCCAAAAGAATCGTAGCAGTGAGTTCTTGGTTATTCTTTAGCCACGTTTCCTAATTATTTCTCTTATGAGAGTTATCATAGGTTGAGTGTTTTAGAATTTTTTATAGATCTACTCTGTTATAGGCCAATTCACAGGCCAAGTTTCAAGTATATAGATCTCCTAGGATCGAGGTAGGTTGTTTGTTGCCTTACATTGAATGTCTTTGAGTTTTTGTACAAAAGTACCGGATTCCCACGTTTCGGGTATCCCAAGTTATGGATTTTGGTCTTATTTCTTAATTTCCTTAGATTAATTATTATATTAAGGTTAATTGATAATAATATATGCTTGTTTTCAAGTTTTAGTATCACCCCATGGGTTTTATCCCTATTTGGCTATTTATCGCTGTTTGGCGTAGTTTTCCTGCACGACAAACCCAATTGTAATTTCTAGTTTGATTGTTATAAATGATTGCATGTGTTGCCTGCTATTTTAACGCTTTTGATGCATTTTATCTTTTATACAAGTAGTTTCTAAATTTACTTAGGGCTACTGACAGTCGATTACGCATGACTGGACTGCTCTGGGCTGTTAGAACCTGGTGCGGGAGACCAAAGAGGGAATAGACGATTAAGTGCATCCCTAGGGGGTCTATTGGAATTATTTGTGTATGAAGGACCTATGGGAATTCGAATTTGTGAATCATAATAGTGTCCTTAGTTTACGCACGTATCGAGACCACATGAGGATTTAGATGGAGGAGCTTCCTCAAAGAGTCTGTAGCAGTCGTTGCAAGACCATAGGGGAATCGACATGAGTGCTTCCCAGAGTGTATGTGCCTTTGTATGTTTACTTGACTATAGGGGTATGATAGATTGAGACACCCAGGGATTTAGTGTGATTTTGAATTGTTTGGTTGTTTTAGATGAGTCGACCAAGCCAAATAACAAGCTTGGATCTATTGGCCTGCTTGTTTTTTAGGTAGCCTTTTGATGCCTACTGTGTTACCAGTTTACCTCGGAATAGAGAGCCTTTCTAGATTCCTGGGTTGTTTGATTAAATGAATTAATTAATTATTATATTAATGTGACTGGTAATTGGTAGGATTTTTTACTTTTTTATTCCTAGTTCATTACTACATTTTCTTTTATTACTTCTATTATATTACTCACTAACAGTAGGGCACAGATCTTGTGGTGGTTGCCTACTGGGATTAGTCTCACACCCTATTTAGGTCTTGATTTTCGGCCCAAACAGGTTATATGGTTGCAGGTGGGGATAGGTATTTTGTACCTACTACTTCAGGTACATGATTGTTGGTTGGAGCGGAAGAGCATAGGACAGAGCATAGTCTTGCAATGCTGATGGAGTTACTGTTTACTTTTCGTACTTTGTTTCTCAGTTTCATTTCAGCATGTTGTTGTGTTTTCTTCTTTCCTTAGATACTTTTACCTATTTCATAATTATCATCATTACTATATATTCATTTCTTTTGTTGTTTAGTTTCAGTTATTTCATGTTGTTTCATGCTTCCACTATTGACTGTTATTTTATATCCTTTGTATGCCTTACCAAATGAGGTCATAGATCCCCCAATGACACACCAAAGTCCTCTCTACTAGTCCACATCCTTTGAAGTTTGGTGAAATGCTCTTGAGGTCAAGTGGTGAATAGGGTATGGGGCACTAGTTGAGTGTCTTCGGATTCGGGTCGTTACAAAGTGGTATCATAGGAGGATCTTTTCTTTCAATTGCCTTATTATTTATAGACATTATATAGGGATAGGACAAAATAGGTAAATGCTAAATAGTTGTGCCCGGGAGTTCTAGAACCCATGTATAGGGAAAAATCCAGGTTACCTCGAATTTTTCAATTTTCAAATTTTGACAATGTTACAGTTTAATTGACTTCACCATTGGGTGGTGGCCTTGTTTTGTGTTATTACTGTTTATATGATTGTGGTTCTATTTTTTTGAAACCCGATGAGATGATGGTATTCCATCTCAGGCATCATAGAGGCACTTGTTAGAAATTCACATGTCATGCATTTTTTCATGCCATTGAAATTTCATTAGGCATTTCATGCTGTTGGGATAGAATTTTTGATAGACTATGCATGATGTTGCGATAGTTGCTATGATAGAATACCTAATATGTTGATAGGGTATCATTTTTTAGATATTCTTTATCATGGAATGCATACTTATTTCTTAGAGGTGTTATGGGCCCTTAAGGATCGGAATTTGGTGGATTATGAGTTTTTTTATACTATTTACCTTGTTGTGACTTGTTAAAGATTCCAAACATTGATTCACGGGGAGTATTGGCCTTCATAGAACGGAATTTGGAACCTTAATGCTTATTTTTCTGTGTTTTCGGGGCTCTAGTGCAATTCTAAGGCTACTATCCAGAAAATCCCAGAATACACAGTAGGTACTTTATGAATACATGTTGTGTAGTCTATAGCCGTGTCAATGACCGTGAGAGCAAGGACACGAGGTTGCGATAAATCTTATAAGAATACATCGTGTACTAGTTTAGCCACCCTGTAGTATGAAATAGGTACCCCAACCATGTCACGAAAAACACGGGTCATGTTATCTTTTCACACACACATCGTGTCTGAATTTTACACGTCGTGTAGTTTTATCTAGGTACCCGGCTGTGTCACGAACAACATGGGTCAGTGTTATCCTTTCTCATACACGCTGTTTCCACCTAAAACACACCGTGTAGTGTCAACCGTGTAGCTGTCCATGTAGATAACGAAACGTCCTGTTAGGAAATCTTAGTATATGCCATGTCCTTCTAAAGCACGCCATGTAGTGTGACCTGGGTACATAGGTCGTGTCACTAACAACACGATCCAGGTGAATCTTGTTGAGTACAAGCTGTGTGTACCATGAATACATCGTGTAGTTTTTTCTTAGTAGATTCGTGTGGATTAACTGTGTAGAAGGACTCGGACAGGGAAAGAGGATTCGGGTACACTCTGTGTGTAGGGATAACTCACCGAGTGTTTGGGGTGTTACATGACTGGTTTTTGAGAAAGTACACACCCATGTAAAAGACTTAAGGGAACACGTCGTGTAGTCCTTATACACACCGTGTAGTCATGCATTGTAAATTTTGAATGGTTCCTTCCCATGTTCCATTCTTACGGTCCTAGTTCTCAGTCCCTGGTAGTGTGAACTAAAGTGTGATTTTGACCTTGCAGAGTCATGGCACCGAGACGTCCTCACGTTGCACGTCAGGAACCAGGTAGTGACCGTACACCTGATACGGTTGATCAGGGACTACCAGTAGTTCCGCATATCATTCCGGACATGGCACCTACGGTGATCCTAGACACTGGTGTTGATGCTCAATTCAGATAGGGTTTCATGAGATTCATGCAGACCTCCTAGGGAGCTCAGCATCCTGCCCCGTCTATGGCAGAGATGACGTGGATTTTTTAGCAGCAGCATCCTCCCAGGTTCACATGGCATGGAGGACCACAAGTTGTGGAGTCATGGTTAGAATCCATTCAATCTATCTTCAAGCACTTGGAGATGCCTCTTGAGAGGATAGTGAAGCTCGCGACATATATGCTCTGAGATTCCGCAAAAAGATGGTGGGATCTGGTTTCGTGGGCGAGGCGCCAACAGGCTATGGCTTATGACGAGTTTGAGTATACGTTCTATGACTACATCTACCCAGAGACGCTGATAGCTGAAAGAGAAAGAGAGTTCATGAACCTATAGTAGGTTACTCTCACAGTTATGGATTATTCCTCTCGCTTCACAATGTTATAGTGTTCACTCCTGTTCTGGTGAATCACGAGCTGTTTTTAGTGAGGAAGTTTGAGGAAGTCCTATGACCAAACATCCGATCACATGTGAACATCTTTCAGTTGACTTATATTACTCTGATTATCAACTAGGCACTTATCACAGAGATAAATATGAGGGAGACTAGATCTGTGGACTAGGGAGGTTCAGCATCCAGGGCTGATTCATTTCAGATAGACTGCAGGAAGAACCACTGAGAGTCTAAATGAGGTGACTCGAGGAAGTGGGGTATTATTTCTGGTAGATGGTATATTCCTTCTAGAAACCAAGTGGTGTGATATTAGTGTGGAAAAGTTGGAATAAGAATCCTCAATTATCAAGAGACATAGTGGAGTGCAGATCTTGTGGAATGATGGGTCATCTGCAGTGTTTCTGCAAGGTTTTCCATCCAGCAGCTAGTGAAGGAGGACTTGATTCCACTCCAGGTACAGGAGCAGGATTACTAGTTCTGCAAAAAACTGGGGGATGGAGTTCTTCAGGTCGTTCAGGCTAGGGTAGAGGTCGTGGAGGCAGTGTTCAAGCATAGGGAGGGTCCGCTTAGGGATCCAGGGTTGCTACACAGGGCCGTCGTGCTGGTCAGACTTTTGCTGTAGAGAAGATTCATCAGTAGTAGGATCATGGACCTTCTACAGTTCAAGATATGATTTTAGTATCCTCAGTTTTATCCTCTGTACTTTTCTATACAGAAGTTTCTCATATCATTATTTCTGTGCATACTATGGAAATCCATAAACTTACTGTTTATACTTCTGAGGATATGATGACGCTAGACACTCCCTTGGGAATTAGAACGGATAGCGTGTGTCAGTTCATAGACTGAACCCTTGAGGTTAGTGGTTGTTTTTTTTCATGGAATCTCTATGTTTTGGAGATGACGGGCTATGATTTCATTCTAAGTATGGACTGGTTAGTTCGCTTCTAGGCCTTTGTCGGTTGCTATCGTCGTAGGGTGAGTTTCACATCACCAGAGGGACAATATTTTCTTCAAAAGAGCGAATGGGATGTCCAGGCGAGCATAGTTGGACCAGGGCTCATGGGTTGGGCGGTTTTATGGCCCAAGATTCTATCTTATATCTAGATGACAAGGGGACTTCCCTGATAGAGTTTCTTCTAGTGTTTGATCACTTTACAGATGTTTTCCCAGAAGTCTTTTTAGGTATTCCTCTAGAGCGAGAGGTAGAAATCTATATTGAGCTTGTTCCAGGAGTAGCACTATTATCCATACCTTCTTATAGGATGGATTTATTTGAGTTAGAAGAGCTCAAAAATAATTTAGAGGAGTTTCAGGCAAAGAGTTTTATCCGACTCTGTACTTCTCCTTGGGGTTCGGCCATTCTGTTAGCAAAGAAGGTGGATGGTACTTTATGGATTTGTGTGGATTATAGAAAGCTAAACCAGTTGATGGTCAAGATCCAATATCCATTTCCACGAATATATTATCTCTTTGATCAACATCGAGGAGCCAGAGTGTACTCGAAGATCAACATGAGATCTGGCTATCATCAGTTGCATGTCAGACTATCTGGTATACCTCTTACAGCCTTCCGAAGCAGGTATGGTATGTATGACTATTTAGTTATTTTGTTCAGTCTCACGAACACACCAGATGTTTTTATGGTGCTGATGAACAGATTTTTCCGTCCTTTCTTGGATTGTTTCAGGATGGTTTTCGTGGACGATATCTTGGTGTACTCTCACTCTCGACACGACCATGGTACCCATCTTGAGATTGTTTTGAGTACACTGAGGGAGAATCAGTTATATGATATGATCTCAAAGTGCCACTTTTGAATGGATGAGATTCACATCCTAGGACATGTCATCTTAGAGACAAGAGTATCAGTAGTCCCAGAGAAGGTGAGAGCAGTAGTTAACAGGGAGCAGCCGAATAATGTCTTCGAGGTACGAATTTTCTTAGGGCTGGTTGGTTACTACATGCGGTTTATATAGGACTTCTCACTCTTAGAAGCATCATTTATGATCAAGACTAAGATGGGGGTGAAGTATGTTATTTCAGAAGCCTGTGATTCATCCTTTCATGAGCTGAAGGGGAGTTTCACTTCAGCACTGATTCTTGTTTTGTCGGAGCCGGGCAAGAGTTATAGAGTTTTCTATCATGCATATGGCATCGGACTTGGAGCAGTGCTTATGTAGGAGGATCGTGTTGTTGTATATGGATCTCAGCAGTTGAGGCGGCATGAGAGAAACTATCCTACACATGACCTGTAGTTGGTGGCAGTAGTTCATGATTTTCGTTGTTGAATAAATTATCTTCTGGGAGAGAATTTTGTATTATATACTGACCATAAGAGCCTCAAGTATATCTTCACGCAGCATGAATGGAATCTAAGATAGCATAGGTGGGTTGAGTACCTACAGTCTTTCAATTGCGATCTTTCTTATAAGCCTGGGAAAGCCAACGTTGTGGTAGACGCACTGAGCAGGAGGACAAAGATACAAGCAGTTTAGGAGGCCAGTAGCGAGTGGAATCTTATGGCTCTATTCTCTGAAATGCATTTGGAGGTGCATGACAGACAGGGTCAGACTTTTCTTTCTTCTATAGTTGTTACCTCTACCCTTCTTGACTGAGTTCGAATGAGGCAGCTATCAGATTCTGAAGGCCTAGTCCTACGGGAATGTGTGTCATGAGAGGACTCTCTTCTTGGATGGACCATAGGCGAGGGTGAGATCTTGTGTTTCCAGGGACGCATATGGGTGGCAGCAGATATACGTGAGGAGCTTATGCGAGACTTTCATTCCTTAGTTTTGGCAGTTCACCCTGGCATCACCAAGATGTATCATGATCTACACCACCAGTATTAGTGTCCAGGTATATAGAGAGACGTTTCTGGTTTTTTCATGAGGTGTTCCACCTGCCAGCATGTCAAGGTGGAGAACCATCGACCAGATGGGCTTTTATAGCAGCTACCCATTGCTAAGTGGAAGTGGAATGATGTTGCAATGGACTTCATGACAGGGTTACTTAGATCACCTCAAGGAAATGACATGGTATGGGTTGTCATTGACAGGCTCATGAAGGTTTCTCACTTATTAATGATTAAGGAGTCCTTCTGTGTTGATGAGCTTGGACGGTTGTACATCCAAGAGATTGTATTCTTGCATGGGGTTCCGGGTACTATTATCTCAGATAGGGATGCCCGCTTTACGTCACATTTCTAGCAAGGGCTATAGGGGGATTTGGGTACATAGGTATTTCTGAGTATAGCTTACCATCCCTAGATAGATGGCCAGTCAGAGCGCATGATTCAGGTGCTACAGGACAAGCTACGAGCATGCGTCCTTGATTTCCGAGGTTCTTGGGAGAAAATTATACATCTAGTGGAGTTTTCCTACAATAATATTTTTCAATAAACTATTCATATGGAACCTTATGAGGCTTTATATGGTAGGTCATGCCGACCACCCTTGTGTTGGCTGGTGGCAAGAAAGGCAGCTATGATGGGACCTCATCTTATTCAGGAGACTACATAATAGGTGGAGTTGATTCAGAAAAGGATGGCTACTGCACAGTCTCGGAAGAAATCTTATGTTGATCAATGGAGATGACCTTTGGAGTTCAAGGTCAGAGATCAGGTTTTCCTACGTGTTACCCCAAGGTTGGGACACAAGAGGATCAGGAGACAGGGTAAGCATTCACCAATATACATTGGGCTGTTTGAGGTTCTTGAGAGAGTCATGCTGGTTTTTTATAATTTTATGTTACCTCAGAGGAACCAGGCTATGCACGACGTCTTCCATGTTTCTCAGCTTCGTTGCTATTTCTCAGACCTGTCTCATGTTTTTTAACCTAAGGAGGTTGAGCTAAGCATGATTTCTCATTCTAAGAGCATTCTATCTGTATTGTTGATCGTAGTCCAAAGGTACTCTGTGGAAAGTCTGTTTCTTTGGTACGGGTGCTATGGTAGCATGGTCGTGTATAGGACGAGACTTGGGAGTGGGAGGCCGATATACGATCACAGTGGCCAGATTTGTTCGTGGTTTCTTCTTCGCCACCTTGTTAGGGAAATTCGGGGATTAATTTCTTTAATGGGGGAAGTTTGTATGAACCTGGATCTTTTTTTCAGGTATATTTTACTTTTCTGGTAGCTTTTGAGAAAAATAAGAAAATATGGAAATTTTCAAAGTACACGTCGTGTACTTTATGAGTACATGTCGTGTACTTCAATGTCAATGGAAGTAGTGTGTTGGTCGTGTCATGGCCACACACACAGCCGTGTAAGGGTGAATTAGAGGTCGACTAAAGCGGAGTATGGAAAAGGCAAGTGCAGGCCATGTACTCCAGAAGTACACGCCATGTACGTTTTTTCGTTAAATGGAACGAGGTCGCGTCTAATCCTTATTTCCATCTTTCTCGTCTCTTAATTCTGTCTAGAGCATCTGAGGAGGCAGAATCTTCTCTGAGCCACCGATCTGTCACCGATTATCCAAATCAAACACCGTCAGTTGCCATAGAATTTCAGCGGTGTGTTCTTGGTTCTTCTTTAGCCACTTTTCCAGATTCGTTCTCTTATAAGAGTTATAATAGGTTTAACATTTTTGAATTTTTTGTTTATCTACTTCATTCTAGGCCGATTCACGGGCCTAGGTTCTTGTATATAGATCTCCTAGAATTGAGGTAGGTGGTTTGTGCCTTACATTGAATGTCTTTCAGTTTTTGTGAAAAAGTACCAGATTCCCATATTTTGGGTATCCCGGGTTCGGTATTTTGGTCCTATTATTTAATTGCTTTAGATTTCTTATTATCATAAAGTTAATTGATAATAATATATGATTTTTTTCATGTTTGATGATCACCCATGGGTTCTATCCCTATTTGTATGTTTATCGTCGTTTTGCACAGTTTGCCTGCATGAGAAACCCTATTGTAATTTCTATTTTTCTTGTTATAACTGATTGCATGTGTTTTATGTTGTTTTAATGATTTTGATGCATTGTTGTTTTTATAAAAGTATTTTATAAACTTACTTAGGGATGAATATAGTCGATTACGCATAAATAGACTGATCAGGGTTGTGAGAACCTGGTGCGGTAGACAAAAGATGGAATAGACGATTAAGTGCTTCCCTATGCGGTCTGTTGGAATTAGTTTCGTATGCAGGACCTACGGGAATTAGACTTTGTGATTTCTAAGTGTTTACTTAGTTTATGAATGTATCGATACAACAAGAGGAGTTAGATGTAAGGGCTTCCTCAGAGAGTCTGTACCTATCGTTTCAAGACCATATGGGAATCGGCGTGAGTGCTTTCCAGAGTGTTTGTGCCTTTGTATGTTTACTTGAATATAGGGGTCCTCTAGTTTGAGCCAACTAGAGAGTCAGTTTGCTTGTGGATTTTTTTGGTTGGTTTAGATGAGTCTACCAAGACAAATCAAATGCTTGGATCTATCGGACTTCTTGTTTGTTTAGGTATCCTTTTGATGCCTGTTGTGTTACCTGTTTACCTCGGAATAGAGTCCCTTTCTAGATTCCTTGGTTGTTTGATTAAATGAATGAATTAATTGTTAAATGAATGTGAATGGTAATTGGTAGGACTATTTACTTGTGTACTCCTAGTTAATTACTACATTTACTATCATTAATTATTCTATATTACTCACTAATAGTATGGCACAGATCTTATGGTGGTTTCCTACTAGGATTAGTCTCACACCCTGTTTGAGTTGTACTTTTCATCCGAAACAGGTTATATGGTTGCTTGTGTGGATAGGGATTTTGGCCCTCCTACTTCAGGTACGTGATTGCTGGTTGGAGATGGAGAGCATAAGATAGAGCTTAGGCTTGAGATGCTGATGGAGTTATTGTTTACTTTTCATACATTGTTTTGCAATTGTATTTCAACATGTTGTAGTGTTTGTGGCTTTCCTTAGATACTTGTACCTGCTGCATCATTATCATCATTATTATATATTCATTGCTTCCGCTGTTTAGTTTCAGTTATTCCATGTTGTTTCCTGCTTTCGCTATTGACTATTATTTCCTTTCCCTTGTATACCTTTCCAAATGAGGGCATAGTTTCCCCAATGACTCACCAAGAACCTCGCTGCTAGTCGGCAGCCTCTGGCGTTTGGGGAAATAATCTTGAGGTCATGTGGCGAATCGGGTACGGGGCACCAGTTGAGTGGCTCCGGATTCGGGTCATTACAACTAACTTATGTATCAATTCTAATCCTTAGAAAAAACATATGTATGAAGCTTTATCAATAATTTTGAACTCTAAAATCCTACAAATCTCTTTCTTATGAAAACAATATTACAGGTGAACTCTTTTATGAAAAATATATTATATATCATCTTCATATGGGAAAATATAATTTTTATTTTATTTATTAAAAATTTTACATATGAACTTCCTTTAAAAACATCTTATATATTATTGTTTAACGAATATATCAACACTTTATGAAAAAATATCCATTCAAAATGCAATAAAAACATAAGAATTAAATAACCAATAATTTATAGATTTATAATGAAGTATTAATTTGTATTTCAATAAATGATTTTAAAAATATAAATATAAAACATACAAATAATTGATTCCAAAATCCAAAACCCTCTTCAAAACCACTTCAAAATATAATTTTAATTAAAATATCAATAAAAATATAATAAAAAATTGATCTTATCGTATATGAAGACTAAAACAAAGGCCAATTGATCAATTTTGACAAATCATTACTAATTTTCATTCAAATATTCATGGAATATAAATTTCTACATAAAATTATACACATTAAAAATATTTTATGTTATAGAATATTTGATCATAAAAAATAGTTGAATAAAATGAGAAAATGTGGAAGTGGGAATTAAAATAAATCCACAACAAATCCATCACTAATAATTCATAATTGTACTTAACAAAAAAATTATACATATTAAGTGGAATCTAATTTATTTAAAAAATAAAGAAATGTAATGTCAACCAAGAGGTGATTTTGAAAATCATATCCCCCCATGAACAATGTTAAGAAGAAATGGTTGATTTTACTCTTAAAAGAAAATAGTTCTACAAAAAATTAGTTTGTTGATCCTATAAAAATAATCAAATTTGGATGAAATTTAAACAATTTTGACTAAATTAATTTCCCATTCTACTATTCTTATAAACTTCTCTATTTCTATTAGGTGAATAAATATTAACAATTTAAAAACATAAAATAATTAAAAATAGTTTATGGATTAGTGAGTTTAATGATTAATATAAAATAATAACTAAAATCATCCCATAGTATTAATCACAAAAATATAAACTAGGATTAGGTATTCATTTAATCTATTTAAATTCAAGGATTATAAGTTTAAATCTAATCAAGAAGTTAAAATTCAATTTAAATTATAAAAATTACTCTAAATATTTTTACAAAAAAATGTTTTAAGGAGTAAAAAATAAAATATGTTACCCAATTAATTCATAACGAATAGGAAAATGTTAACCCCGTCAAGTTAGAAAAACAATCGACAATCTTGAGAAAAAAATTTACCATTAAATGTATTAAATAAATCTAAATAATAGTAAATTTTAAAATATTTTGAGGATATTATGGTTTACACTTCATGAAATATTTCTTACCATAATGATAACCCCACCCCACTCATAAAACACCACATTTTATCAAATCTTAAACATGATGGTGAAATAATCATTTATAAAAATTTAAGATCGAAATGATTTTTCAATTTAGCAGTGAAAATCATGTGTGAAGGGTCACAATAAAATTAAAAAAAATATGTTTTCCAAAAAGAATACAATTAACAGAAAAATTGGGATCATGCCAAAAGTCTTCCATTTAGATAATTTATAAAAATTACAATGCATATTTATTATTTTAAAAAAAGGTAATTCTTAAAGTTGTGAATTACAACTATCTTAAAAAATTCATAATAACCAAAAAAACAAATTCTATAGATTTAGAACACAAATAAAACTAAATTTATCAATTACTAATGTAATTTTCTAATTCATTCAACATGAAAAAAGACACCTTCAAAAAATCAACCAATTAATGATAAAACTATACAAATAGAAGTTTTCGGGAAAAAGGGAGAAAAAAGTGAAAAAATTTGAAAAGAAACTTCCCTGAATGTGAAGACTTATTCCATTATGTCCAAAAAATAAAATATTTACCTCTTTCAAAATCCTACAATATTGAACATATTAATATAAGAATTAATAAATTATAACATGATAGATAATGAAAGTAAAACTTGATTAAAATGAAAGGGGATTCAATTTTTCTCCATTATTTAGATTCTCATGGTCTTGAATCTCATGGTTCAATAATTTTTCTCCACAAAATAATTCATGGTCGGTTTAATTTCTTATAAAATACTAGGGGACTATAATTGAAGTACCAAACCATTGCAAACATTGAAATATATTCCTAATGATTAAAATATATGTAAAATGAAAAAAAATATTATATAATTAATGCTTCTTTAGGAAGAAAAAATCTTATTTTTTATTTATATTAAAAAATAAAAAAAAGGAAATAGTATAACCTTAGTTTAAATCACATGAAGAAATTAATTTTAAAACTTAATTTGGAAGAAAATATTACTCAAGTTCAAAACACATAAACATCACCCAATCTATTTGGTTTCACCTAACTGTAATATTTCATTCTCTCGACATTGACTGAAAAATGGATTATTTTACCATAATAATTACTCCAAAAATATATGAAATAAGTCTCTAAGAAGGGTGAAAGGTCTTTACTATTTGGATATGAGTTTTCTAAGAAAAATATTGATTCTATAATTAAAAAGAAAAACCATTTGACTGGAATTATAATCTCTATTTTGGATGATTAATTTATTTAAATCCTTTGTTATCTCTTTGTAAATCTTATGATTTCATATTATTATACCCTAATGTCATCAATTTCACTTAACTCTAGAAATATCCTCTCCTCGTTAGTTTTAAAATCATATTTCAAATAAGTTAATATCCAAAAATATTTATATGATAATTTCGTAGGCAAGTGACATGGGTTATTAAAGAGATGTTTATTGGAATATATTCATATAGGAGTATTAAATAGTGTATTATAGTTTGAAAATGTTTTATCAATCTTCAAAGACCAACACATCCAATACATCCCAACAAATATTTTCTAAATTTTATTGTTCCCTATTATAAACTTCTTCCTACCCCCCAGAACAGGTGTGGTATGTGGTTCCATTTTTATGCACACAATCATAATTCTCCATCAAATATTATAATTTAATGTTCATGAAATGGTTTCCATTACTGGGGATAAATTATATAGGAAATCTATATCCTAAAAAGATATCCTTCTTGAAAAATTTAGCAATACTATCAGTTCGGTTTTATGAATGTTCCACTACCTCTACCCACTGGGAAATATAGTAAAATTCTATATAGATATACTCATTACCATGAAAATGTATATATGGTCACATAAATTCCAATACCCACACATAAAAAGTAAAATATTTTAGAATACCTTTATTAGGCATCTCTTTTATTCACCCATCATTTCCCTTCCTTTGTATCTTATCACATATTACCACTAAAGATTTATCATCCTAAAAGAGAGTTGAATATTGAGAGTTCATCTTGTAAACCCATTTTAGGTTTCCCCTCATCTACATGGTTTCCACCCTATAGTGAAGTGTAAGAACTATATAAATAGGTATCATATCTTCATACAAAATATATCTTCTTAATATTCCATCTATATTACTCAAAGATAATAAACAGTTATCACAAACCTAGTAGTTTATATTAAATATTAATTTCTTACTTAGGTTTTGAATAACAACACTAGGCATCATAATGCTAAATAATTAAAAATATCTTTAAAAAAATAAATGATTGATGAAATAGAGTATCCTTTTTCATCTATTAAAGAAGATGTAATATATCTTAGATCACATATTCGAGTATTGGACTACCAATAATGATGATCAGAGGCAACGTTTTCAACACCAATCATGTCAAAAATCACTAAGTAAAACATTTACCAAAATAAGATCCTTCAAATGAGTGTATTTTTATCTTCTTTCTATAAAATACGTATTTATTGAAGAATTATCAATGAAAATTATGATTTTAGACCCAATAAAAAAGTATATACTAAAGTAAAAAAGAAAATATAATAGAAAAAACCATTTCTATTTTTTAATTTATTGGGATCTATCTAGAAGTATATTTTCATAATACATAACATCATGCCACAATTGCTTTTTCTGATCTATAAATACCAAAAATTCAAATCTTGAAAATTAAATATGATCTCAGTGTGCAGTTTTTCAATCAAGTGTTGTGATGATGGGTGAAGAAGTTAATTTTTACATTATAAGGTTGAACAGATAAAGGAAATTCTCATCAATAATAAAGGGTATATATTTTACCAAGAGAGAACATAGGGCCATTGCAAACCATGAAAAATCAACAATGAAACATTAGTAAAAACTAATATGACATAAATAAAATGTAACACCATTAACATTTTCAAAAGGAGGTTAATTTTTAATGGCTTTCACCTACTTATTTTAAACATAGATACATTTCCTCGACACTTTATGGGAAATAATAATCCCATCGATGATAATAAATTTACATTTCTCCTCACTCTAAATAATATTTTCATCTTGAAACTTTTAAAAAACTGATCTTATATTCTGTGAATAGATCTTAAAATTTCTATCAATAATTGATAGTCTTACATAAGCACCTCAATTATTTTCTATATTGTTTCTGAATAGATGCCTATCTATAATATTTGAAAATTCATCAATGCTCTATGCAAACCAAAGGTTATTCACTAAAAGCTAAATGTTCCCAAAGGAAATGTAAATTTAGTAAATTATTTGACATTATTGGATATGGGAATTTTGTTATAAAAATAATTGAACTAAATAAAATATTATAATTCACTATCTGTCAACTTACCAAGAATTTTATATAAGAATGGTATGAGAAAATGATCGGTCACAGTAGATTAATCTATCAATCTGTAATTTATACGGACTCTGTTTTTTCTTTATTAGTATAAATTTTATCTTTATTTTCATTAGTGAAAACAATTTCACATCATTCCATAGAAACCACTTGGACTGGAATACCCCAAGGGATGTTTGAGATCATATTAATGATCCATACATCTGATAGTTTTATAAAATTCTCCTAAAAAATGTTCTTCATGTTGGGATTGAGTCTCCTCATCCACTCAAATCTTGCCCAGTACTCAAGTTCCATAAAAATATTATACATGATGACTGATTGATTAATTCCCTTAATATCAGTAATAGTATAGTCAATGTTATATTTAAAACATCATAAGATTGTTCAAAACCTTTCATATTTTATTTTTACAAGATCATTTGATATGATAATAGGAAATGAAACATTCACACTGAGAAATGAATAATTAATGTGGGTTAGAAGTGATTTAAGCTCAACTATAGGTGTTTTCTACCTTGAGGGTGGAATATTTGGTCTATGTATCCCAAGTTGTACAACTATTTAAAAGAAATAGTGAATGGAAAATTAAAACACTTCCTAAGCACTTTTATCCTCTGTGGACAACTCTTTATTCATAGATTCCTGAATTTGGTTGAGTTTTTTTTTCTTGAGAAAAATCATCTAGATATTCTAATAACATTACTTCATACTAATATAAGGGTTCCTCCTCCTTACTATAATATATTCCCATGGATGTATCTGCAGTGATGGGTTTACTATTTTTATACTCAATAATTCTTAAAAAATCGTCCTTAATCTCATCAACATGTTCCTCAAATCCTTATATCTTATATCTTGAGAATTTTCTTCCATATACAGGTTCTTTATCCTTCTTGAACACCTTAATTTCCTATCTCTTTTCACAAAAATTGAATATAAATTTTCTTTTTGAGACATCATTTCTGTTCCACCTAGAGATTATAAATTCCATCCCTTGATTATATGAACTTCCTTATGACATTCCATGTCTATTATTATAAAATTAGTAGGAAATATAGTTTTTATTCTCTAATTAAAAAGCATTCTCTCTAGAATTAGTAATTTATTGGTCATATAATTATTATATATCTATAATGGTTTGTTATTTTAATAATAAAAAATATTAGAATAATGATAAAGGGATCAAATTAATTCTAGAAACATGTTCACATAAAGAATTGATCTGGCCATTATATCATAATGTACGTGGGATGGAAAAGTTTCTTGGGACATATAGTTTAAGATGAATCAAATTATGAAAAATTATATTATACTCGTATTTTATATTGTATGTATTAAACTATTGCAATGTATTTTTGTTTTAAATAATCTTATTTTATGATCTAAAATATTATTGGATTTGAACTAGATATTTAATGAAGGGGAAATTTATTTATTTTTCTTATTCAACTCAAGGAACATATTCATATTAGGTTCCTAATTCTTATATTTAATCATTTGATGAAATGGGATGGGAAGATACTTAATATATTATGTGTTCCATGAATATCCTCCTCAACCTTTTAAATATATCTAATATTTGTCACCTTCTTGTTTTTTTAATAGCGGTAGTTGCTTTTAACTGTATTTCAAAATTATTCTCTTCATTTACAAATTTTGTATCATCAAGTTTTTGATTTCTATATTCTTTGAAAATTTCATTATAAATTCCCATTAGATCATCTCTCACATTATAAAGTTTATTTAAACAACACCTAGTGCTAACAATCATAATGGTCTCTTATGGTTTGATTTCACTAGTATATAGTTTCTTACTATTGTCTCTTCAAGTAAACACTCTGGACAATTTTCACATTCGTAACTGAAAGTTGTGATTCTAAGAATATATCTCAGATTGTTTTGATTAAATAATAGAATATTTTGAGTCAAACATTATTAGAATATACTAAATCAAACCTATTATTTTCACTTGATAATTATAGGACTCGTCCCTTGGCTGATTTTAAAATTGCTGACATGGTTCATTTTTGAAACTGAGGGAAATAGGTTGTATAATCATTCATTGTTTGTTCTATGATAGATTACGGTTTTTATTATAGCCAGGATAATAATTGTTTGAAAATGGTGCATTTTTTTGTCATCCTTGGTTTATATCTAGAAAAACAAAAATTCTCATTAGGTTGTACAAACATGAAAAAAATTATATATTATTTTTTAGTATGTATGAATATACTATAGTGGGAACATTGTTTATAAACATAAATAATAGTTTTTTTAGAATTATAATTCATTAGAAAATATATTTTGTCCTTAATTTCATTGAGTTTTTAATTTATTTATATTATTGAACATTTTTTATCTGCACTATTAATTATTCATATCCTATAATTTTTTTTGTAAATTATGTGAAAGAGTATTCTAAATTTTCTTCAGCACCCCCTTAATTTTGTATATGTAGTTCCTTCTAACTAACTTATCTAAAATATTCCAAACTAAAGAATAAAATCATTCATAGAAATAACCCATAATTATATCATACAAAATCATATGATGAAGACAATATTGAATTTGATTCCCCAAAACCAAGTAAAATTTTATATTCTATTATCAGCATATACGAATGGTTGAATATTAATAATTATCATCAATGTGAGAATTAATAGAAGGTAATCATAGTTATGAATTATCCTTATATCCTTAGGGGACATTATGTTTTGATATATACAACTATTTTTCTCTGATTTTGACTCACTAAAATGAAGATGATATCCTAGAGGGTTACACATATAGTGTATCTGCAAGCTCTACCAATTTGGATGAATTTGAGTTTTGTAAGAAGAGGGCCCCATGCGAATGCACTAATGGATGTTTAAGAGAAAAAAATAAGTAAATTAATTCAATTATATTATTTAATTTTAGAATAATAATAATTTAATTTATTTTTCAACGTATTAACATGTATTTAATTATAAAAGTGAATATGATAAGGTTTTATTTTTTAAAGAACCTTATATGATAATTATTTACTAAATAATTGCAATAGGTACAAGAAAAATTAAGGGAATGAGGTTCATTATTTTGAATTTAAAAAATTATAATGTGAATGGAAAAGTATTCATTACATTAAAGATATGTTTCTTTATTTTTTCATGTTGTTGTGAGCCAATTTAAGAGGTCTAAATTATCTAAGGGATTATAGGTAATTTTGGAAAGTTACACCTAATTATTTAAGCTTGTTTTTATCTATGAACAGTATGAGAGTCTATTTTAATGAATTTTGAGTTATCCCATCCTCTCCACCCCTATATCATGCTTTTAGAGAGATAATATTAAAAAAAGATACATCAATGTTTGGGGATCTATTATGTGATTCTCTAAAAACTGTACTTGGATTTTATGGAAATTCTTTTTTTATTCTAGAACATGGTAATTGAATCACAACATGTTTTTCTGTCGTACTCATATGGAAAATCTATAGATAATATATTATGTTTTAATTGAGATAAAGGCATCCAAATATGTTCAAATGACACCAAGATTACATTAGTCATCCATTTTACTATTTTGATTTTGTTTTTATACCTAAAATGATTTATCATAGATCATTGTAATTAATTGAGCATCATCACAATGAATCTAGAATATTTTGATACATTTAGTATCATTTTTCTAAATTTACCAATTTTTACACTTCTATGACATATCTATTTTCTTCAATTGAATTACAATAATTGTAAAAAAAATTAAAAAATCTTAATTAAATTTCCAAGAATTAATAAATATGGTTTCAATATGATCCCAAAACCACTAATAGTGTATTGATCCAAGTTCAAATGGCCAAGAACGTCTATTTTAAGATATATTATATTTTATAAATGAAAAAAAATATAATTTAAATATATATATATAGCTAAGGGTGGTGTTTTTTGAAATGCAGTGTACTAGCTGGAGTGAGTGGTCAGAGCGGGGGATTTCACAAATAATATCAAAATAATAAAAAAATTATTTAAATAAATAATTTATAGTTGGAGGCACCACTTACATTTAATAAAGAGAACCCTCTATTAATTAGAGGCCAACCGACCATGATAGTACCTTCAAGTTCAATTTTATTGAATAAATAAAATATTTTTCTATTATGTTGTTTCAAAATATGGAACCTCCACCCCACCCTAAACAGGTTTTGTGACTGGTTCAAACACAACCCATATCTTGGATGAAAAATACATATCATGTCCGACCTAAACAAGACATTATAAGTCTTGGTATCCTTCCTGGGAACATTCTGGGTCTAGAATGTCATTAAAAATCTTTAAAAAATTAATTTTTTTAATTTTTAGAATTTTTGAATTTCTTAGGAGTATCAGGTTTTCAATATAATTAATTAAAATTATTTTAACTCCACATTAATACATAAAAATATAAATAGAGTTAAATTTCATAATATTTAATTTTCATTATAAATTTTTTTCCATGATTGTGTATTTATTTAATTAAATTTATTTATTGAACTTTTTTTAAAATGTAAGGATTTTATATCATTTTGGGTATTTTCGAATCATACCTCCATCTTTAAATTAATATGTGCCTTCATGTCCATATTTTAGTGATAAAATTTATTTCCTACGTCTGATTTCCTCTCACCTTCGTGTAATTATAAATTCTAAATATCAAAGGAGATCTCAATTACATGGTTCAAATGGAGAGTTGGCATGGATAAAAACAAGTATAATACATTCTTTTTTCATAAGTACTACAATATGATTTGGGATATGACATAAGGTAATCCCATATGGTCTCTATTGATCAATAATATGCTCAACAAATCAACCAAAAGAAAAAAACTCATAATCAAGTTATTATGTATTTATCTTTCTTAAATGGATAATTATATCATTATGTGGATGTTATATGATCGCATATGATAGATAAAAAGTATAGGAAGCTAAATATTAATAAAAAAGTGATGAATTTTTTCATTTATTTAGGGTAAAATATGTTCTTTTGAACACATAGTAAAATTCATAATAAATATAACTAAATCACTTTCATTATGTGAAATATGATAAATGTATTGCGCATACATTATTTTATAATGACATTTTTAATTATTTATATAAAATTCAGAAAATATTGAAAATCATGTAAAAGGATAAATTAAATATTGTTTACATATAAGATAAAAAATTCTCAAGTAAATATTAATTCTCACATTTCCTACTATTCATTGAGTAAAGATGTACCCATAGTTAAAGTGTTGTTTGAGCCACAGATAAGGATAATTTCAATTATTGGGGAGTCTAAATAAAGTTGATTAGTTGACTAAAAAAATTGGTATTGATTATAATGGACATAATATTTCTCATAAAATTTAGAAGCATGTGTTGAGGAAATTATCTTTCATGGTTTCATGATTAGGGAATCTACTCAACTGATCAATGAGTTGTGAGTTAATTATGTCATCAATACCCTCTCACCTAAATACCTTCATATAAATTATACAAATTCTGAATTTTTGTTACAAGAAGGGAAATATATATCCTTGACACTAGAATATACATGAGTTAAGATATTATGAATCTAACAGTAAGGTCTATACGAATTTGATAAAATAGTGGGAGAATAAGAATTAAAATTTTTTACATCACATTTTTATCAATCAAGATATAATAATAAAATATGATTCATTTTTTATAAAAAATCCATAGTAGTATAACCAAGAAATTATCTCTATGATCAATAACAGCGAAATATAGTATCCTCACTGACAATAATATCTAAGAGTGGTATATGAACATATACATCATAATATTCCATGAGAAGAAATTCTATGTATTAGAGTCATATATTCCTAATGATAATCCTTTTAAAGATCCCAATAAGGTGGATATTGTTTTTTCTGAAAAAATAACTATAGATGATATAATGGTCGTATACCCACACTCTTGAATATAGTGATAAAACATCATCATTATATTTATTTATTTGATACAAATAAATGTGAATCAATTTAAACCATCCAATACTTAAAAATTCAATATAAAATAAAGGATAACTTACATACACAAGGACGGGTAAGGATTAGATTTTTAGAGAATTAGGAAAAACTCATACATATAAATACTCATGTCTTTAAGTTATAAAGATTCATACTTCGAACTAGCCATTGATATTCAAAATTTATTTTTCAACATCTTTACACATTAAAAATTTCTATAAGAATATCATTTAACATCATTCTTAATAACCTAAGAAGGAAACATAAGAAGGGTTATCTCAAACACTAGGTATGGGTAAACATATTCTTAAATAGGTCATTGTCATCAGTGAGCATTACCTGAACATAAGGGTATTTTGACATGATCAATGTTCCTGAGAATAACATAATGAAATCTATACATATAAAAACTTGTATCATATTATATATGAAAAGGTATAAGGCTTTAATAAATTCAAGAGTATAATAATCAATAATCATTATCCATGTGCTGTAATTCTTGATCAAAGTAAAAAATATAAATGCATATCAAGCATAATGAAAATGTGATAGAATCTTGGAATATTATATTTATAACCTTTGTTATAAATAACTAGATCCTAGTTAAATCAAAGTATAAAAATACCTTTCTAACACCCTTATTATTTTCTATAAATAGAGGGAACATTAATCAATCTATTATAGAGTTATATCATGCTCACATGTCGTATAATAAGTATCAGCCAAACCTATAAAAAAGGTTGTATAAGGAATAACAATTTTTATGATCTATATCATCTTCACACATAATTGTAAATAATTTCCAAACACCTTATTAGGAACAAAACATTTCTATTTATTCACTTTTTAACATAATAACCTTTAAAACATTAATAATTCATTTATAACTTGGTTAAATCATGAAAACAAAAAGATATCATGAAAATATATTTTAAAAAAATATCATCCATCCAAATTAATAATACATAATGTATTATTAAAATATATACATATTTTAGAATAATTAAAAACACTGGTTATTTCTATTTTATAACAGAAATATCATAATCATATCATTAAAAACATCCTTGAGGAAAATACACTTTCCACTTTGAAAATAAATTCTAATAAATAAAAAATACCAAAAAAATTATACATATATTTTTCAGTGAAAATAACCTTGGAAATTTATAAGGGACTCGTAAAATTAAATAATGGTCATGATGGAAAGAAAATATATTCATGATGTAAATGTTAAAAATAAACAACATTAAAAACGTTTATAAAGAAATCAAAAGTGACCCATTCATAAAAAGTTAATAAATTACCATTTGAAACATATAAAATTAGATCAACGTTCATATAGAATATATTTTTTATATATTGTATGTTTTTAAAAATAATATTAGTGAAAAATATTTAGAAAACATGGATATAGAAAATAATGATTTCCGATCGAAAAGAATATAAAGGGTCGGTATCACTTATAAACAAAATTCTTGATGTTACTTTAATTAATAAGGCATTAAATGGAAACTAAAAATTTAAACCTTATTCATAACTAGAGTAGAATCAAAGATATATGGTTTAATAAAGTATGATCATATTATTTTCCCCAAAGTAACCTTAAATAGAAACAATCTTTAAAATGAACATGATTGTAACAAAAAGGATTCTCCCCTTTGGTATATTTGAAATAAAATTTTATTGAAGGTAATAGTATGATATAGATCTATAAATAATATTTATTTCAGGAAATAATATGTCAAAATTCCTTCATCGGTAAATAAGTACACCATAAATTGAAATCATGCTGCATTCTATGAACCATGTCTTGGGAAAATGAGATTGAGACAAAAAACCCTTGAAAAGATTATAACCATTTATGTGATAATTAATCAATGAAGTGATTATGTGTTAATACTTTAAACAACATAAAACAATTTAACTATATAATAAAAAAATTATGATCGATTCACACATAATCATTATATAACAAAGTCAATTAAGAAGAGTTATATCCCAATGAAATGAAATTGTGTTAACAAACAACTAACCACTTAGTTATATACAAATCAAATCCCTTTCAATGAAAAAATTAAAAATATAAATTAAAATACCAAAAATTATGACTAATTCGGGATGAAAAATTTAAAATGGATATATATATACCATATAAAATAAATTATGGGTATAATATTAAAATAATCGTCATTAAAGGGAAATAAAGATGAAATCCCTTGCCTATTGTAAAAACCTTCCATGTTTGTCTTTTCAATCATGTATAATTAACTTATAGAAATTATTTAATTGATTAATAAAATTTTCATATTTTACTACTCAATAATTAAACTATTTTTTATTTATTAAAATTATTAATTTACTTACATAATCAGTTATCTACTTGTCAGGTGTTTTGAGGTTGTTCGATTCATAATTTCAAAATGGATTCAGAATGTTCACCGTGGTAAAAGTTGTAGTGGTTATATTATATATATAATAATAATAATGAAATAATTATCAATTTTATACTTTTATTGTATTTTTAAATCCAACTGTGAATGGAAGTTATGAAAAACAAATTAGGTTACAATCATGAAGGTGGTAGGTTGTACGTACGCATGAGTAACATTTCCATTTTTTCAATGAACATCCAAGAAATATGGTATGTATTATATTAACTTTAAATAACTATGATGATATTATAAATATCATATCACCACCTTATATACATTAATTATAACATAAATTTGGTGTAGTTATGAAAAATTAATCACATCACTTTGTGGAGGTGGTAATCCACACGTACATGCGAACGACGATACCATTTTATAATAGATGAAAATGTAACAAAATAGATGATATATTATTTTTAAATAATGATAATTATTTCATTAACATAATATATATATATTAAATTTATAATTATTAATAGCCATGATATGTGGTGATGGATAACAAAACACATCACTTCGTGGAGGTGGTAGTACACATCTATGTAAGAATGATTTTTTTGTTTCATATATGATCTAAAAAGAGATGAAAAAGGTTTGTTACATAGTCATAATAACACATAAATATATAAGACATAACTATGTTACTATATAATCATTGTTTTAGAATATTATATGGGATATAAGAAGAAATAAATTGTAATTGGTTGTGTTTGATGGTAAGCTCTTCTTCGATAGACCTTATTTAGATCCCTTCTTAAAGACCCTTGCAATTTTTTTATGAAAAAAAAATATATATATAATTAATGTAAATTAAATTTTAGAATATAATTTTTTAGGTATTTATTGATATAGAAGAATCAAATTTTTTTATAGAAGAGAATGGAGGGGTGTCCTTTTATATTGTAGGGGAGAGGCAATTTTGAAAACTCAAGAAATATAGTAACATAATATGTGTCAAACTCAAGTAAAACAGTTCCAAAATGACATGGATTAAAATATTCAGAGATAATTGTCATGAAATTATCATAAAATAAAATTTATATAGGTTTAGATTTTATTTTAAGCCTCATTTTTTGTTTAACCCCTTGATTAACTAATTTTAACCTTAAGAGTGGTAATGACTTTTTCAATATTAAAGAGGAATAATTTTAACTATAAGGTGAAAATTAGATCATAAATGTTAAAGTGATAAAATATAGACCATATATAATCCTAATTGTCATCTTTAGATTTTTTTTATGATTTTTAATTGATTTAATTAAATATTAACTACCATAAAATACAAATAATGTCGTTTTTAACACTATTAATTTAGTTTTACCTTAAAGAAAAAACTATAATAACAGAGTTTTAACAAAAACCATTAACACATACCCTAATATTATATATTGATCTATAAAATTCATGTTACACTATAAATCAACAAAAATTATTATTTTTTGGGTTTTTTGAAATCAATTACTTTATTTTTCTATTAATTTCATAAACACTATGTCAGTGTTGTGTAAAAATTAACTGTAATTATATAGTTACTAAAAATTAAAAAAAAATCTATGATAAAAAAATAATTTAAATTTAAAGTAACCATTTATAAATAAAATTATGTTTGTTTATCTATTCTAGAAAACATTAAAAATATTTTAATTAATAAGGTGTCATTTCTTATTTTATCCATTACTTAAAATATTATAAATTTCAAAATAAAAGATAAAATTAACAAAATATTATATTTTATAATTTTTTAGGATTATGGAAGAAATTTACTCATACAATTAAATCATGTAAAGTGTTTGAATGAATTTTAATCTTTATCACCTTAGTTTTAACTACAATAAACTCATTTTACCTTTACCATTGTGATAAAAAATTACATTTTTTATTACTCATATTGATCAAAACATAAATTTACATTACAACTAATATTTATTATTCTAATTAAAAATATTTAATCCATATTATAAAAATAAATTCGAATAAATTAAAGAATTAAATTTAATCTTAAACTCATAGATTGTAAAAAATAAATTTTCGAATAATATTAATTTTAAGTATAAAAATGTTTTTGATCCATATTCAAGTATAATATTTCATTAAATAAAATTTATTGGATAATTTTTACGGAAAAGGGAATAACTAAATTTCAAAAAGAGTCCAAAATATAATATGAATATTTAATTACTTGAAAATAAAATATAGTTTTCAATAAAAATAGCATTTCACTCTATTTGTTGAAAAAACAAACCCTTCAAAAAAATTTCAAAAACTCATCCTAAGAAAAAAAAATTATTGTTTAAATAAAATATTTTATCTTTTATATCAGATGAAATTTATATATGTTCTTAAAATTAATTATAATATTAAATAATACAAAGCAACAAAACCCATTTTTGAAGAAAACAAATTTTTGAATCATAAAAGGACTCTATTGAGAAATTGGGTACTTAGATCCTAATCAAAAACCCATAAAATTGTATTGAGTATCACATTTATATATATTTCATAATATAATAAAACGTATTTATACCTTCTAATATTATTTTTAGTGTATAACTATAACATATAAATATTAATATTTCATGGTGCACTTAAGTTTGGGGTTGCGTATTGCATACACTATCCAAAAAAAGTGTTCTTTTAAAATATATTGATATTAAAGATGATGCACTAAATTTAATGTGTCCCATGTTATATGTCATATTTAGTGAGATTTAGAAACCCCATGAGGATATGGATTCACATATCATGTCATCTCAAATTTGTGTGCTTTATCTAGAGAAGGAAATGCAGTAGTGATAGATGATATTAAAGTAACTTTTCATATGAATGCTTAAAGAGGGGGTTGCTAGATGGACCTCAAATAGCCAAGATTATTGGTTATATTGTGCATTTAGACATATTGGGTTTGGTACTACCTGATGAGTTTATCCTGTATCACTTACTTTCTTTAATACCTCGTTTCCTCTCTAGTTTTATTATGAATTATAATATGAGCAATATTGAGAAGTCACTTTTGGAACTCCTCCCCCATATTTTCTAACAACATAATGACAAAAGGCAGGGAAACCCATGTGCACTTATGGTGAACAAGGGAGAAGGAATATTAAATTTCCCTAATACCAGTTCCAAGTATAATGCATATACACAATATCAAAACATGTAGAGGAAGATCTAGAGGTATATTAAATAACGGAATATAATATTTTTTCATGTGGTAATTAGGGCCAGTGGATGAACTGCACGATATTGAAGAAGAAAGGGGAAGATTTAGGTGCATTTTTTATCGAATGAAACTATTACATATCTACTAGTTAGGTATTGGACACTCCTTATGGTTCTCAAATTTGTGTTGAAATATAAGAACCATATAAATTGAATAATGATTCTATATATGAGGTGGGTCTTCCAAATATCAATAAATAAAGACTTATTTCCTATTATATAGGAGTCTACCAACTTACTTGTATAATATTAATGATTTTTCTCATGATGAATTTTTATTATTATTGAAGTGTTACAAAAAATATTATATTTGTATCTAGTTTAATCATGGGTAGGTTTATAGTCATTGTTTTTAATATAATATAATACTTTTTTAAACATAGAATTTTTAACAGTTTAAAAATCACAATAATTGTCTTATATACTAGAATATGAAGCCCAGATGATAGAAATAAAAAATGAATCATGTTATCCTAATAGATTTCAAACCCATTTCTTTCATCACTAACTGGGTCATGTAAATGATAATTTCTTGACAAATCTATATCAATATGGGTTGTTAGATACTTTTGGACTAAAACCACTTGATAAATGTCTCACTTGTTTGCAAGGAAAAATGACCAAACCTCCTTCTAGATGTATGTGTGAAAGTGCTACAACGAATATATGTTTACAAAACACATATTTTTTTCTCAATTTTCTATTTTATTCTAGATGTACATACACATACTTAATTACATTTTCTGGCTACTTAAGTAGATGTTGATATATCTACTTAATGAGTTATAAATTAGAATTATTTGAGATATTTAAGGAGTTTTGAAATAAATAATAGAATCATATAGGTAATAAGATAATGAAACATCAATCAGATCGATGTAGAGAATATAATAAATAATATTTCATTAACTATCTAAGGGAGTTTGGGATACTATCTCAACTCACTCCTCCTTATTCACAATATTAAAATAGTGTTAGTGAAAGGTGGAACCCCAAATATTTTAACAGAGTGAGCTTGATGATGTTTCTTGTAGATATTTTTATACATCTGAGGATATACATTACAAAATTTTTTGTATACACTAAACCATGTTACTTACTAGGTGGAAAAAGAGATTCTATTTGATTTTTGGGTTATAAATAAACTTTTGTTGTCACATACTCATATATGGGGTTGTGAGAAATTTGTTGTGGTCTCTTATGGTAGAAAATGTGTACCCCAAGGCATGAATCATATCATTTTAGGATTTAATTTTAAAAAATGGAATACTATATATATAGACCCTCAAATAAGAAGATAATACTATAAATACATGTTATATTCTTTAATAGGGGGTATATCTCCAACAAATATTCAGGGAGGAAGATTGAATTCGATGAAGTTGATGCTCAAGATACACCAGATTTGGAATAGGAAAAAATTCCATAGGACCTCATAGAATATATTTTAAACTGGAACTATTTATATACTATGATGAATCCTTTTTACCATTTTTGGGTCTAAAATCCATTATTATTCTACTTTCCAAAACAACTTACCCTGATTATGAGATTTGAAAAATGGATTTCAAGAAAACATTACTTAATAGAAACCTTATGGAAGACATATATATGATATAAATAGTGGGTTTTGTGAAATGATGAGATTCCAATATGGTATAAAATTCATCGATAAATATTTATGGAATATATAAAGCATCTATGTCATGGAACATTCAAACTGAAGAATCCATAAGGGATTTTGGTTTTATAAGGAATGAATGTGAGCCTTTTTTTACAAGTTTTTTAGTGGGTGTGTGTTGATTTTCTTATTGGTATATGTTAATACCATATAACATATTAGAAATATGATAATAGTCTTACAGTTAGTTAATATGTTAGTGAATAAGTGCTTCTCGAAGAATGACTTAGGTGAGGTATCCTATATTCTAGGGATCATTATCATTCATGATATATCTTAGAGGCTTCCTCAACTATGTAAAGTCGGATAAATTGAACAAATACTAAAGATATTATATATGGAAAATTATAGTGGTGTATTTGTTTTAGTGTCACATGGTATACATATCTCCAATTAAACATTTTTTAGACACAAGAGGAGAAATAAATAGAGATAAAGATAGAAGAAGAGTAGAATACCTAACTCTTCTGTGATAGGTATCATTATATATGTTATGTTATATGATAAGCTAGATTATGCTTATCCCTTTAACACGGTAGTCAAATATTAAGAAATATTAAGAGAACTACAGGGCTATATGTTAGAACTATCCAACAGTACATGAAAAAGTAAATTAGGATGAGTTCTGGGTAATTAAGAAATTAATAATACTACTTACCAAAGGGATATAAAACCAGTCTTCATTTAGATCGTTTTAATTTTCAATCATGGATTGGATAAGGTAATATATAAGTAAAAAATCAGTACATCCCTTGGTTTTTGTATCTATATAAATTGTGTACACTTCAAATTATGATGTATCTTATGAAGAAATTAATAAAAATTTGGTCATGATTTTTGATTTATACCAGGATAGTAAAGTTTAATCATATTATGATGAACATTATATTATGGTATCGTCAATGATTTCAAAAAAATAGAGGAAAAAATGTATATAAATATTGATATCATCTATTGATGTTTTTTATTAGAGAGATAAAGTTTTTTTAAGATGAATATCCACCCAAACATAGTAGCCCCAATAACTAAATCTATATCTCAATAAATACAAGTTAAAAATGTGATGAAAACCAGTTAAGTTAGAAATTGTCTCTACTGAATGATTGAGTATATTAGAGTTTGTTCTCTATAACCAACTCATATTGAACCTCAAGTTTCCTATATATTCAAAATATTGAATATTGAAAAATATCTTATAACAGGATTTTTATTCCTTTACATAATATTTAATTGGATAATTTTCTTAGAGTATTTGTCACATGAAAAGGATATAATAGTACCCCATTATGATGAGATCCTTGAAATGTGATAATTGTATTCATAAATACAAATTACATGGCTAGATGACATAAACCAGCTAGTAACAGATTATACAATTTATTAGGTGTAGTGGGATCATAATACATTGAGTATTGTTGACATCAATTTTAAACTTAGTAATCTCAAAGAGAGGAGGGTATGAGAAGTGACCTACCTATAGAAATTCTACATGTTCTATGTGTCATTGGATATTCATATATGCGAACATTTTTATTGTTCAGTTAAATTTATATTATTATCAATGTATATCATGAACCACATACTTTTATATACTACTGAAAACCATGAAAACATATTCCCACAACAAGGTATGATACATTAGGTGTATCATGAGTGATAAGACATTATTGATTAAGTCAAGATATAAACATTCCCTTTAGAGTTAATGGAAGTTGATATCTCTAGAACATTGATGAAAATAGAACTATATAATTAACTCTATATCAATGGTTGTTTATTTATGAGACCATTTATTTAATTTCAAAGAAGTATATGTGGAGCATATATATTAATGGCACAAACAATGCAACCTGTATGAAGAGATATCAAGAAGTGGATATAATATTACACATGTGGTATACATGTTAGGTAGTCCTAGCTATAACTTATCCTTATATCATTAGGGACCCGCATGTGCTACTAAACACATCTCTTACTCTTTATGTTAGAATCACTGCTATCAAGGGGGGAGACTACAAGGTCACATATAGAGAATATCCATAAGTTTCACCAATTCTATTGAATTAGATTTCGTGATTAAGTGGACCCCACATATAAGGACCAATGTATTTCCATGTGAATTATAATATGTAAAATTAAATTATTTTAGTTTAGTTTATAGGAATGAAATTTGAATTTATTTCTCAAGTTATTCACAATTTATTTAATTACAAAAGTGAATAATAAAAATTGTTATTCTTTAAACAAACTGTATGTGTTCAATATTTTCTAACAAATTTTGGGTAGAATAATATTATTTAATGGCTCTATGTTCATAATTTGTAATTTAGTAATGTCACTAAAGAGTAGTGAAATAATTATAAAATGTATGACATGATTACATAGTTATTCAGGTTGTTTTGGTCTAGTTTAAGAGGTTTAAATTATCTAATATCTTAAATGGAATTTTTATAAATTAAACCTAACTATATAGAATCAATTTAATAAAAAATTTAATGAGATTACATGTGCACTAATTTTGAGTATTCCACTCCTCTCCACCCTTATCTAAATATTTTAGAGAGAGAAAAATCTTGAAGTGATTGATCCAAGTTTGGGGATGAATTACATTATCTACTAGAAACCCTATGGGTATTGTGAGGACATAAATTTATTATGTGATAGCGAATGAGACTTATTGAACAATTTCTATAAAGACATGTTACATGTGGGAATAATCTATGGGGAATTTAGATTGGTGTCTTTAGTCTTTGTAAATAAAAAGATGAGAAAATAACAATGGGATAATGTTGTTCCATAGAGGTACCATTTCTAATTCAGTTTCCCACAAAAATTAAATTTCCTGATATCCTTAGAATTAATTTGGTATAATAATATTTAATCAAAAGTCTTATGATATATTAAATGTCCAAAATATTAATTTATCTATTTTATATTCCGTGGAGTACATTGTTCATTCAGAAACTACATAAGTAGGTCCCTAAACTTATCCTAGGGTAGATGAAAATACACTCCATCCTCTTGAAAAAAAACATGCAATATTACTTTTACGGTCACCGTACATCCTCCAATAGTAAAATTTCATGAAAAATTAATTTATAAACTTGATACTAAGTTTTGAAAAAAATTAAATCTAATTAAAAAAACTAGTTTCTAGAATTTCCCTCTATAAAGAGGGGGAAAACACTCTTTTTAGATCATTCTTAGTATCCCATGATGTTGTAGCAGTTTCACATGATGGATAGAAATTAATCATTGTAAATGACTATAAATTCAATTTTTAGTGAATGATATGATTATTTAAGATCATTTATTTGATCTATGTAGGTTATCCATATAGAAAAGGGGTTTCATAAATCTTTAGGGAGTTGATACTTCCTCATCCCAAGTCATTATATATTTTCATGGATAGTATGTTCTTTAATATCCACAACCCTTTCCTATACGTATTTTTTCTCTATTTCCATTTCATTCTTTAAATCTCAATTATGTTTATGAATTTTTTGATTTAGTGGATCTTAGATTTATTCTTTGGATCCAATTCACATATGCTATATATATTTTAAATTTTTTCTTGAAATAATTTTATTGTTTTTTTATATTAATTTTTTTCCCAGAAACACATGTTTTCTTCCCCCAAAATGACTATTAAATCAGATAGGTTAATTACATGATAAAAATATTAATTTAAACCTTATCATCATTAGTATATTTATATGTATATTAGAACCCAGATAGAGGGAAAAAATGTGTTTGATACAAACAAAACAACCTTAAAAACAATAAATAAACAATAGTGAAAGAAAAAAAATGTGAGGATTGGTGGTGTGTAGTGAAATTGAACATGAAAAATTAGTTTAATTATTCCTAGAAACCCAAAAGAATAACTAATTAAAGACTCAACACAATTCATAAATGGTAACAATGATAATACAAAAGGTAAATAAAATAGAGTATTTTTAATTTAGGAAATTGATAAAGAAACAAACTTAAAATCTTGAGATTATTATTTTGAACGGATCAACAACCATAAAATGTTAACCAAAACTCTTTTGAGTGGTTATCCTACATAAGTCTCAATTCTAAACCTATCTATTCAGATCTAAGTAAATAATAAATAAATTTTCAATTTCAAAATAAAAACCAATTGTTGATCAATCATTATTCTTCTCATCTTGATTGAGAAAAGTATTTTATTAAAATAGGGTTTCATTAAAATTTAATTTTGGAAATATTTTGAAAATGGATCAATTCCTACTGTAGTTGAACATTTATCATATTAGATTTGGTTTGAGGAAATAAGTAATTGTGAGAGAAAAAATATCCAATCTCAAAAAAATCCTGAATATAGTAAAAGTAAACAATTCCATCAATATTATCCCCCCTAAAGGTTTTAATCCAATAATAATTTTCAATATAATATAAGGAAAGGATTTCATGGTGACATTTATATAAGTAATGGAAGGATTAGTGCGATATGAATCTTCTCTATTGAGTTAATCATTCCACCACATATTGTTTTGATCAAACCCAAATGATATTTTTCCAGTTGGTGATGTATGAATTCCTTATATGAATCGTGTTCCCTACAAAATTAATCTTCCGCCCATTCATAAGAAGGATCCTTTTGTTCATTCACTCATAGTTGATAACTCATTTCTTCATATCTTAGTTTTCTATATGAAAATATTTCAATGTTTACTATCCTCTCTAATTCAGTTTGGAATAACACCATATATAATGAAAATTCTCCACATGATTCTTTATTTAAACTTTAAAAGACTTTTTTTACTACCTAGCAGCTTCCCAAGAACACTTATTTGAGTTTAGTCCTCCCTTTTTATAATTTTTAGATAAAACTAAATATTTCTTTTAAATATTTCAACTACATTTAATGTCTTTACTGTTTTGGTCAACCCAAAATTTTAGAGTAAGGATATTATATTGTTTATTGTCTGCATGGAGGAAAACCTTTCATACATTTGAAACTATACTTAATTAGGATAAAAATGTATCCAATATATTGAGAAAATTATGATGTGTATGAAATACTATCCTTAAAATCATATTTTATATAATTATATATGGAAATTTTCAAAATCCAAAAAATAATGTATGAAATTCCTCTTCAAAAAATATATTATGTTTAAATATTTACAAAATTTTGAAAAACTCTAAAAACAACTGCATATACTTTTTCAACAAAAATTTGTTATATGTGAATTAATTTTTCAAAAAAAATTAACTAATGTATCCTCTTCCACTAAAAAAATATTATTTATGAGATACTTTTCAATAAAAATGTTATTTATAAACAACCATTACAAAAATACCAAACATTTGGGTGTTTAATGAAGAATTAAACAATGTGAAAATTTATCAATTCAAAATGTAATATTAAATGTCAAACTATATTAATCAATGAATTATATATTTTGAAATAATAAATAAAATATGTTCTAATAAATGATATTTAAGAAATATTTGTAAAAATTGAAGGAATTAATTCTATAATCTAAAACCCCCTTGAAAACATTTAAAATAATATTTCAACTAAAGTATTAAATAAATTGAAAACATTTTATCTTAACATATATAAAAACTGAATAAAAAATCATTTAATTTATTTTTCCCCAAAATTAATCGTTTTCACTAAATTATTCAAGTAATAACAATTTCAATTTAAAATGTCCCAAATTCAAAATATTATCTGTTAAATCACATTTCAACATAAAAAACAGATTAATTTAATGAAAGAGATATAATAATCATGTATAAAAATAATACCACATCATTGGACAATTTGTGTGTGGGATTTTTTGCATGTTTAAACCCATATAAATTACCTAGATTAGTATTAAATGGGGGTTCACTAATTTGATGGACATTCATAAGATACACTCATTATGAATTAGATTCACCAAATAATCCCTTAACGTTTTTCATATAGAATTATAGTCATAGATAGAATCCCTTAGTAAGCGATAGATATAAAAGTATGAGAAATTGGATAAGGTAAGGTAAGGGATATATGAGATTGTTTATAAGGTTAGGGATAATGATATAGGGAAGGATGTGGCTCTAGTAATATGATCCTAGAGATAAACGATGAGGGTATCCCACCTAGCGCATTACGAGAGGAATCACTCTTTGAGATGCTCTCTAACTCCCTCTACATCATCGATATTCTTCGTAATGAAAAAATTAATAAGAATGTAAAGGATCTTATATACCTATTATATGAGTATATTGACATATTCCTCAATAAATTCATCAACTCCCTCTATAAGGGACCCAACCCCCAAGATCCCCCCCCCTCCATCCATCATCTATAGTATTCTTTATCATCTCTGCAAAGGAATCATCCACTACCATAATCATGGAATCCACCATTGTGATTGTAAACCCAAAAATATTTGCATTGATAGGTAAAATGGAATCTTCAGTATTGCAGATATTATCCTTGGACAGTATTTTACCATCCCTTGAAAACATTATACTCCTATGATCATTATTCATCAGTAATGAGCCCTAAAAGTGTTCCTAAGATCAACTCATTACTTTACAAACATTGATATGTGTTATATTGAAAATTTGTATTAAAATGTATTGAAATAAATAATTATTAAAGGTAAAATATGAGTTCTATAAATTTATAAACATATTCAGGTAATTGGGAATTTCAACTTTCAAAAAATGGCCAAATCCCGGTTTATTTCATGATTAGCACATGTATCCATAGTAGAAGCCTCAAAACCTATGGCATGTTGTTCCATCACTAAGACCTGAAATAATTGATCAATTATAAATGATGATGAAATATGATTTCATATGCATAATCAGAGTAATTTTATTATACAAACTCATTAGGTAAAAAAATATATATTGTTCCCATTTTTGGAAAACAACCCTCTCCCACATAGTCACTAAAAACCATAACCAACCATTTCAAAGAATAATGTGAAATGATTAAAATTACCTTGATTAAATAAAAGACCCTTATCCCATCCTCAATTTATATATCCACCTAATTAAACATAATAACAACATATTTGATTAAAATAATATATACCTTTAATAAAGGTTGAATAATATGTAAAAACATTCTTCCCATAAACAACATTGAAACCAACCCAACAAAATCCATTCCCTAGGCTCAAGTATAATATCAAATCCACATTTATAGCTTCCCCGTAGAGGATGACATATATTTAGTCCACTCTGCCTCCATCCCACCTATAAGAAGAGAAACAATAATGTGAATAAACAACATTCTCTCTATTCATATCATGCATACCCTGGCCTTTTATGGTGCATTAATAACTTCCACCTCATTAAAATACCCACTCAGAGTGCTTCTATTCCTCTTGTGAAATGAAAAAACCTTTGAATGAGTGGTAGAAGTTTTGTTCATCTAATTCAGAATAAATCATTATAAATCTATAATTACAGTGTCAAAAGAATCATTAAAATGTCGCACACAATTTTCTATTTATGTTTCACTACTTATATCTTCATGAATTTATATGCAATCATGAAAGATATATTTCAAATCATCATGATTAATATTAAATAGTATTTTAACCTACCAAAAAAAACCAATGTTGATATTACTTGATATTTCAGGGATGAACTTGTTAAGACCAGAATAGGAGTCACTCACCATAATGTACAAATGTAATTTTTTAATTACTAAATATATTCTATCATAACTAGTCTCATCATCAAACTCTTTGATAAATAAATTATTATTTGGGGGGTTGAGTTGATTGTAAAAAATAAATCATGTAATCCATAATCAAAACACTTTTCATTTCTAATGACCCTAAGAACCAACTGAATAATAACCCTTCCTCTACCTTCAAACCCCCCACATTTCAGTTTAGAACAACACTTCCTCCCTAAATCCATTTAATCCGAACAAATTTCCATTGAAGAATAAAAAATTTGTTAATATGGGAAGTTATTTTATAACATAATTCCTTATGACCTGCTTTCAATATTTATTCATGAAAAATGTAAAATTTCCTCCTATAGACTGATGTAACTTTTTATTGCACCAAATAAATATCATCTTTTCTCATTTTTCTCAAAAGACTAACTGAATAATTTTTCTATCCTAATATCATAAATAATAGTCGAGGAATGGTAAAATAATTAACATATAATAAAATAAAATTCTTCAAAACCATCTGAAACAAGACACAACACCCTAAAAACAACAAAGAAAGAGAGAGACTGAAAGAGAATCCAAGATAAATCGAAATGAGTGAAAATTATGATCTTGAAATCTTACCAAAATCAAGAAATATAAATTAGGAACCCTAATTTCTTATCAGATATTGTTTTATCATCCTCCTCTCCTTATATAGAAATCATGAAAACATATATTTATTTTCAAACTAACTTACCCCTGAGATAAATATGTGTTTTGTTTTTTAGGACTCAAAGTTTTCATATTTTTCAATGATGAAAAAATTCCCCTACAATAATTTTAATACCACCAAGAAATGTTTCTATAGTTAAACTAGTCATTCCAAAAACCACCAAGAATTACCTAATCATTATCCCATTTACCAATGTTGGAGCATGCCTAACCTAGTGAAACTATTTGAGCCCTAGTTTTCAATTCAATCAAGATTGTACATGTGGGTCACTCACTACGATAAAATTATTGAGTTTTCATGACTAATTAGGGTATCAGGGGTGAGGGGTATGTGGTGCATCATTGTTCGTCAAATTGGGGGTTTGGGTCTTTGATTCATGTATACATAATTTTCTGGCTAGTAGAGGAATCATGAAATCTCTATTTATGTGTTGAGGATGGAGGATTCATGGAACAAATTGAATAATATGGTAGATCATTATTAATATAAAAATATGTTTTCTCTCGAATAATTTTCGACAAATTAAAATCATTAAGTATAATTAAAATAACCTATTATCATCATTTATATGACTATTTATCCATCCACTATGGATATCATCAATAAAATTTAAATTAATCATTTTACGATTCAAATTATCATTTATATGATTAATAACATTAAAAAATCATTAGAATAAATCATAAATAATTTATTATCCCCTGTAATTGATTCATAAACTTGATATCATTAAAAAATACCATTGAATATTTTGAAATTATTTAGATCTAAATTTATTCAATTATAGTGGAATATGAATAACCAAATAGGACCTTATAGAGTATTTTTGAAAACTTCCCCATGAATGTAATCATTGGCATAAGTAAACCGGATTCCATCATCTCAATTACCCACCTAGTAATTGAGGATAAATTACCAAGTGGGGTAGTGATGTGTAGAACTGGAAGTCATGACAACAACTCCACCAGTATATTTTTTTTAAAATGAAAATAATTAATTGATTTACCCAAATACCCCCACACCCACATTAAATGAACCCCCACACACTAATATTTATATATATTTTAAACTAGATGTTTTTAAAAAAATTAAATATAATGATATTTTTAAATATAATTTAGAAATTATAATAACATTTATAAATTAATTTTAAGTTATTATAAATAATATATTGACATTTATTGATATAATGACTTTTATCGTAATATTTTAAACATTAGAATTACAGTTCTTTATTTTAATGTTACATAATTATTTTATGTTAATATAAAACCATTTATATATATATATATATATTAATTATTATGATAATGCTTTTATATTAAATTTTATATATATTAATGATTATATATTAATATATATATATTGTTTAAAATAAATTTAATTTTTAATTTTTTATAATGGAATTTTTGTATTTAATGTACTTGTATATGAATATTACATAAGTTTATAAACTTTTGAGTATTTTCATGAATACATGCGTGTGTGTTTATCTACAAAATGAGTTTTATAAATATTTTATGACACTATCAGCAGTAATATTATAATTATTATATTTTTTATATTAATTTATTATTATTATTTAAAAGTATTTACCTTAATAATTTTTTAAAAATATACTATATGTAGTTTATAAAAAACAATAAAATATAATTTTTTGATGAAATTCTTTTTTTATTTATGAAAAATATTTATTACATTTTTTAGTTTTAATTTTATTAATATTTTATAACACTATAGAAAATTATTTTTATTAAATTTTTCTTATATATATTTAGTATTGTTATTAGTTTAAAAAAATTAACCTAAATAATTATTTTTTATATATATAAAAAATTCTTTGAGAAAATATATATTATTATTATCTATAAATTAAGTGTATATGTAGTTATTATTATTTCTATTTAGAACATTTTTACATTAAATTAAATAAATTAAATAAATATGATAGTAAATTAAATTGACATTCAATTGTAAATATTGGTTATAAAAATTAAATCTGATATTTCGATTTAGGACACTCCTCTTCCTCCACCATCTCCCGTGGAAATAGGCAAATGAAAATGTGAGGCAACTTCTTTCTTCTTATTCATAAAAAAAATCCGCTAGATTTATATGGTTTTGTTTTTCATAGTGTTTTTAAGGATCTACACAATAACAACCAAAATCAATTTATTTATATGTTATGGTTGAAATTTGTTTAAATAGATCATTTTTACTGTGGAAATAATGATCAATATCAGATAAAAATACATATGTGTACACTTATAGAGACAAAAATAGAAATAATGAATAACAGGTCATAAAATGTTTTGTTTCATGTTGAACCTTTGTGAATAGAGGTAATAACACCCTATGAATAATTTATTACTAAAGTAAGGAAATTATAGGACTTGAAAAAAAGGATTATATAAACTATCTGAGGATTATAACATTCCAAAACCAGGTGGAAGTGATTAGTTTCATTATGTATAGTTATCACCGGACATCAAGGATGAACTCACACACATTCCTAGCATAAAAGATACATCAATAGATATGAAAAAGTATCTAAATCACTTATTGAGTTAGGTATCCTATAATAAAATGTATTTATTAATAAGAAAATGAATATCCATCCTCTGATGAATCTCTTGTGCAACGACCATCTATCTTTCACGAACCTATTCATCTCTAGTGACTCTCCACCAAAATAAATATCAAATTTTAGTGGATCATTATTTCAAAGAGCAAGGGAATTGGAATAGGTTTTGGTTATATAATCTCTAAAAAATAACATCAAGTCTCTCATAATAAACTAAGGGTGTATTCAATTCATACTCACCAGAAAAAAGTAAAAATGAAACTCCACTCATTCGAATATTAAAATCCAAATGTTTAGTGAAATGATGAAATAAAATAGATGTTATGGGATGAATAGGTTGGAACATGGGATGATCGAAACATGAACAACCATGAAAAAAAATTACATTTATGTAACAGAATGCATAACACCTAGAAAAAATACTAAGAAACCAACCACACGTATCTACAATAAAACACAGATTTCCCATGATCATTGAGACAAAACACAGATGACACAAAACAGAAATAGTTATCCAGGGGGTTGTTGGGTAAATATGGATTAATGGACACCAGTAATCCAACAAATAAAATAGCTAAAATATACTAACATTAATAAAATCACAAATAAGAAAATAATTATAAGATAAAAAATTTCCAATGAATCCAAAATACCACACATATATATGAACATGCATTCCATGAAAAAACGACAAATATTAGTAGTAACAATTATAATCAAATAAATAAACTCTGTTATAAAAAAACAAATTTGATTGTAATATATTTAAATACATAGAAGAAAAGATAAATTTAAAAAATTAAACCTTACAATTAAAATCATTACTTACTACTAGTGTTGTCTCACCTTGAACAGCGATACAGTTCCATAAACTAAAATAGTAATTGAACATTGATAAAGGAATTAATTTAATCAAACTATAATTAGGATAATTATCTGTATGTATCGTCAAGACGCACACCATACCAGATTCAATAATCTCCAAAAAAGTGAATTCTAATTTCTATATGATTCTATTTACCTTGGAAAACATGGTTCTTGGACAAATATAAGGAAGACTAACTATCAAAATGAACCTCTATACATGATCTTGATAAAGAAAATTTATTTTTCATGGCTGTTAACCAAATAACCTCTTTTATATATTCAGTTAAATATATATATTCATCCCTAGTGGGGGGAAAGGGAAAATAATAATTTCATTTTATGATTCTTGGAAACAAGAGAACTATATGCATGATAAACAAAGCCATTAATATATTTACATGTATCAAAATTCACAATATAGTTAGAATCAATAAAACCAATAACATTATTTTAATTTCTACTATAATCTATATATAAAATACATAAATAAATAGACATAGATACCATCTTGAGGTTCCATTTAATTGAATTTCAGTGATATTTAGCTTGTTTTCCAATAAAATTTCTAAGATTACACATTATAATCTAAATATTAGATCACCAACATACCATGGTATGCATAAGAATACTATCTATGTTAACATATGGTAAATTTTTAATAAATTATTCCACATGTACTCATTTGGGGCATTGAATACGGGATAACATGAAGTGTTAAACCAAATAAATTCTAAATGGATTAATATTCTCAAACATATACCTTCTTAAAATATTTTTTACATAAATATGTTGTGAAAAAATAATGTATCTCCTCTCTCTATCTTTAATAATTTCTATTACTTATTTTTTTTTGAATTTCCCAAAAGTTTCATTTCAAAAAAACATTATTTGTGATTTAATATGATTAATAAACCTCATATTTATATAGATAATTTATGTGAAATAAATATATTAAAATGACTAATTCACATCTATCTTAACATATTTTAAATAAATATACACGTTAAATTTACTTATTCTAAAACCTATATAAATCATAAGAGAATCAAAATACTTATACCATTGACTTAAATATTACTTGACTCTCTACGAGGTCTTCTGTAATATAATGATATGATTAGTTTTTAATTCCTTTAATAATCCCTCAATAGAATTTATGTAATTTATTTTTCCCAATTTACCATGAAAAAATGTTGTCTTACAATCAATTTTATTATATGTAAATCATATATAGTTGAAAAATAAAGTAAAATGTGAATAGATAAATTCTAAAAAATAGATGGACAATTCTATCTATAGTCATTTCCATCAAGATTAAGGAAACCTTTGGTTAACAACCTATATTTTAATTTAATGTTTGACTTCCCAGTGTTATCCTACTTCTTGATAAAGATCTATTTACAACTATGAAATTTAGGGTTTGTAGGTTTAGTTACAATAATACAGGTCTTGTTTTTAGGGAGTGAATTTATTTCATTTTTCATAACAACAACCCATGTAATAGATTATTTTGATTCCATGTATTTCTTAATGTTTTTTTGTTCAACATTGTTTATGTAATGAGTAATGTTAAACATATATATAGACACATCATCATGACTTAACTAAGAAGGGGGTCTAATAGTCCCCATGTTTTTATTACAGTCCTATTAATAATGTCCAAGAGAATCATTATATTGACCCTCAGTTTTCAATCATTACCATTATATAACATTTTTGTAATACTTGAACAATATACAAACAAATACCCAAATACTACAGTTGGTATAGTTTCGTTTGAAACATGTAAACCTAACCATTGATACATATGTGAGCTATATTATCTTCCACTAGGCCCATCTTGATTTAAACCCTCCATAGACACCTCAAATATAATACATATCTATGCATCTTGGGGAAGGTAATATACAAATGGGTGATCTCAAATGCTCAATATGGGTAAATAATAGAGACATGTTTGTGTAAGGTTATGTGAACTTGAAAATGAGAGTAGAAGATTATAACCTAAAAATCAAAGATCATAACATAAATCATGGAATAAAGATTATAATTTCATAGTACATGAATGATAATGAAATAAATAACCTAGGACAAGGAATCATAACATATGAAAAGAAATGGAATTTGTGGCATATACATTAGTTTATAATGTTGTCAACATGTATAAGTAGAAACAGGATCTCTCATTAAGTTATCTACATGAAGTTCAGCCCCATTATCAACTTATGAACTTGAAACCAGGTACATGAATAACATTGTGAACATGTAATTAGTTTCATGATTAACCTTATTGAGGTGAAACCAAGTCCTTTCATAACATTATGAACATGTAGTGAGGTTCACGCATAACCTTATGGACATGAAACCAAATCCATGCATAAAATTCTGAACATGTAATCAGTTTCACACAATAACTTACGAACATGAAACCGAGTTCATGCATAACACTGTGAATATGTAATCAGGCTCACGAATAACATTTTTTTACATCTATTCAAGTTCACAATTAAACTTATGGATATGCAATCTAGTCCATGCATAACATTGTGAAAATGCGATAAGGTTCACTCATAAAATTATGAACATGTAATTAGGTTCACACATAAACTAATAGACATGAAACTAGGTCCATTCATAACATTGTGAACATGTAATCGTGTTCACGCATAACATTTATACTCATGATTTATCTATAGTTATCCAATGCATTGGAGAGAGATGTAGGCCTCGTTGGTCACATAATGAAATCATACATACATGTTCCACGAGATCATAAATAAAAAAATCACAAATAATAAAATGATATTGGAATCATTAACATTTTATCACATCACAATCTATGAAAATATATAGGTTTCATAACCCTTTAATCAAATCATAACTAGTGAAAAAGTGGGTTTTTTAAACATGTATCATGTGAAAGGGAAATGGGCTTTATAAATACCATGACATTAAGCATAACCTATTCATAGAAAGGATATTAATGGAACCATTAGATCAATTACTATAATGGATTGATTAAAATCAACATATGTCATCTTAGATGAAAAATAATTTTGAAATATCATAAAAAAACATTTCTTGAGAAAAATTTCCTTTTTTTTGAAATATGCTTTTTATAATGTAACATATTTTGAAAAAAAATTTCTTAGAAAATAGTTTTGAAAACATATAAATAATGCTTTAAAACAATAAAACATCATTAAGATAATTTTTCCAGGATAATTATCTTCAATTATATTTTCAAATCATTTTTTGAAACATTTTTCAAAACATCTTTTTTGAATATATTAGATTTCTGACTAAAGAGAGAGAGTTGGTCAGAGTTTACATATAAACATTATCTTAAGTACAAAATAGTGGAAAAATGGTACTAAAAATGATAATATCTTGAAAGATCGTCAGAGAAGTAATCTCAAAAACATTTTGAGATTTGGATCATAATATTTCATCAATGGTGGCCTAAACCCAAACAATCTCGAAAAAAACAATGAGATTGTCTCAATAAACTCTTATGACTTGGTATCTTGGGATCATACTCTCCATGTAAGAAGTAGATATTAAATAGAGTATATAATATCATTAAAATATTTAGATTCATGATATATCATGTAAAATGGAAAAATATACACCTTTAAAAAGAGTTTAGGTGTACACCAAAACATGAGTCTCAAAGAAGGCAGATTGAGACAAAACTGTTTTACTGATTTGGTAACTTTTGGAACAAAAACCCCATGAATGGAGAATCATAAAATGATCATGTAAATACACATAAATATAATTTTAATATTCACATAATAAAATTAAGTTCAGTACATACACCACATAAGAAGAAAAGTGTGGCGAATGTAACAAGTATCTCATGAAAATTAAAAATGAGATGAAATCTCCTTACCTTGTGTCTTAACACTCTATATACTCATACAAGCTTCTTGTATAAGAAATATGATTTTATTATAAATAATTTATAGAATAATATTATTATAAATAATATCATATATGGTTTGATTATGACCTTTTATTACCTTCTTTTTTTAACAATCATTTGTTTTGTTTTCACTTTGGGTAATATTCGCTTTCTTCTTCGCTTGTGTTATAATTTGTTATATCATTTTTCCTTATAATTATATCATGATTCCATAATGTATAAAAGATATATATTTCAGGTATATACATTATATTTATATTATAATAATCTATAAAATAATAAATAATGAAATGGAATACACTATTCATGTAGACGGTAAGCCGTACAAACGCATGAGTGTTGTTTTCCATTTTTATTATCATATTGAAAGAATGTATGTAATTTAAATATGTATATATATATATATAATTATTAAATTATATTTAATATAATATATATAACATATAATTTCATTAAACCCATCCTTAATACATCCGATGTGGTGTGTGAATGAATCATATTGCTTTGGGGGGGAGGTAGTCTGCACTTCCTCAAACGACATTATCGTATTAACACCAAATGTATGGTAAAAATATTTGTGTTGTAAAATTAATACATAAGATTAAAAAATATTATATATTATATATTACATATATAATATATTTTCCATCATAATGTCCCATCATGATTGGTGTTAAAATATAAATGATTAATCATCCTTTTGTGAGACGGTAGTTCGCCGTACATAGAAACATTATTCTCAATATCCATTAGATAGAGTTTTGTGTAAGTTAAGGTTGAACCATTTCATAAAAACATAATTTTATGTTTATAAGACTTTTTTTTACTCAAAAATGGAATAAATTGAGTGTAGGGGTGAAGAAGGAAAATAAATAATGTATCTAGAGAGAAGAAATTTCCTCTAAATCAGGTAACCCCTTTTGGTTATGTCAAAAGGTTTCTTTGAGAGAGTTTCTTCCAAAAGATAGGATTGGAGTGAGATGAGAGGATTGTTTGGAGGATAAATGGGAAGATCGTGGATCATAATAAGAGTACTGAGAGTTGTGAGGAATGGGTAGGGGTGGTGGCCTTTTATTAGGTAGGAAAAGGACTCACTTGGAAATCTTAGAAACAAATTTGGTGTGAAGATGTTATTACCTAAAAAAAGTATTACCAAACCAAAAAATCTCAGAAATGGGAGGTTTATGGGATAACTGTTGACATATAATGGGTTTTGGAATAGTTTCTAGGTCATTTGTTCCCTTAATTGTATGTTTTAGTCCCTAAGTATGTTTAATTGGGCCTTAACTGATGTGATTAATTTTAATCACTTTTTCTGATCACTTTTGTCAAAAATTAACTTTGTCTAATTAGACTCTTTATATTTCCTAGAATAAAATGGTTTATATAGAATTTTCAAAATTCAAATCATAGGAATGGAAAAATTGAGAATAATTCTAATCCCATAGCTGGGATGAAATAACATGTTTTTATTGTAGAGAAGTGGTCAAAAGTTTCTTAAGATTTTATATTGAATTTCAAAGTGAAATTGAATGTAAGGATTTAAATTGTATTAATAGATTTAATATATAACCATTTTGAACATAAAAAATTTTATAATGTCATTTAATATTAATAATTAATTAAACAAAAAGACAATTTTTTAACTAAAAAGTAGTATTTTTACTATTCATCAAAAAATAATGTTTCACAAAAAAATCCCAAAAATTCACCCTATCCTAATATTGATGTTAGGAATTAAAAAACAAATTTTGTTTTATCAAATCAGATTTATAAAGTTTTCTAAAATTAATCTTATTATTAAATTTCGTTTATTCATGAAAACGGTATTGGTAACATAAAAGGGCTTTACCAAATATGGTTTATTTATATAAATAGATTATAAAAAATATTTTAAAAGTAGTTATTAATATTCATAGAACTAGGTTTAATATCTAGGTTATAATTATCTTATTTAAATAATTAAAACAAAAAAATATATGTTTCATTAAAACTCTATATTTCGTATATCGTATGCCAACTCAATGTTGTGTCCATTTTACGCCAACTCAGTATTGTGTGCATTGTATGCCAAGTTGGTATTACGTGTGAAATGAATTTTTGACTAAGAGTTTTAATATATATGTATATCTATATGGAATTATTTTCTAGTGTCATGTGAAATGGAAAATATAGAAAAGATAAATTATTTCGAAGAAATATATTTCAAAAAATCTTGAGGTGTTACAATATGCCACCCTTTAAAATGAATTTCGCCCTCAAAAGGTGTATAGGTTATCAATGGGTTAATACATGAAATTTTCATTCATAGAAACCCACATGGTGAAAATTATTACTAAAACTTTCCTAAATAAATGTAAAGTGGGAACCATAATGGTTACCCAAATTAACTCATAATGAGAATCCCATATAGGATAACATTGATGGGATGTGAAAACATGGACAAGAAAGAAAAATATAACCATCAAGTTCTATATGGAAGTGATAAGAATCTTTTTCAATTGAAATTTTATAATCCAAAATCCCTTAATCTATGATTATATATGGGACCACTTTATTCATCATATTAGAATGTACTAGGATAACATTTTTGGTTTTAAGATCATTTCTCTATGGTTGAATAATTTTCATGAAAAGTCATACCTACAATATTTCTACAAAACATCACCATTGTTTTGTTCCATGATCAATTTCAAATTCATCTCATATTTAAAGAAATGATGTTGAATTTTTCATTCGAAAAATGTTAGCAGATCTTCAGATCAATATATAGAATGATGGGTCATTCCATATACCTTTCTCACAACATATAGGTTATCACAATTTATCAACTATGTATAAATCCACCTACGGTAAGATAATACTTAAATCACACAATCTTATTTTAATTTTAACATAAACATTCCCTAAATGAAAAATCCCACATCCAAAATCTGAAAATCCAAAACATTAGAAATAATTCAAGTAAATTATATTAGAATTTTTCTCCCATATCTCATAACGAATATCACGGTTATTACATTCCAAACATGTTACTAACTTAATCATGTATTCTCTTGAAATATGGAAATTACGTGAATTACCATACATCATTTTTGGAAACATACATTTTTCATTATTCTTATATCCTAAAAGATGTAAACATTATCCATGATTATATAAACCACATGTAAATAAATCCTTAATTAGTTCCAATGTCACTAGCATCATCCAGTTTACTTATTCATAACCAACATATCTTTATCCAAATATCATTATCTCAAAATTATGCTCATATTAAGGGTTATTTATCCCTTAATCATGTGTTTTTCAAAAAAAATTACTTTATTACCTCTTCATTGTTACCAAGAGCATTCAACATATGTTCTTAAATCCTTAAGTATAAAAAAATATATTGGACCAATCCATATATTTTTCATTATTCCTTAATATCATAAAAGTACATCTACAATATTTCTCATTAATTCCAATATATATTTTCTTAATCATTGAACAAATGTTTTTATACTCCACATCCACAATAATAATCACATGATATTTTAATTTTCATTTATCCGTAAGAGTTTTCTAATGTAAATCTTCATCACCAGATTTGGGTTTGGGAAATGGTTCATAGAATTCACATATTCCTTGCACTTGTATAACTGAAGTGGGGGATGTGTATTCTGTGAGGATTTCTCTCAATTATCATTATTATATAATTTCTTCCCATCAGATCATTACTCAAATTCCCGATGAAATTATTTCCCACAAATAAAACATTTGTTAGACCCCTTAACACAATTACCACCATATTTCCTTCCACACTATGAGTATCAAAAAATCTATTCATCATTTCTCCATAGTTATTTGAGATTCTATTGAATTCTATACTTATTTTATAAACATTACCATGATATAGATGAGTAAATTTAATCTCCCTTTTTGTAAGAATAATATGAGGAAGGTACATACTGAAAAATAATCTATTGAACTCTTCCCAATACATGAAGTCAATATTATCTTTTTGACTAGTATTAATGATAAACTTCCACCATAGATTCTCTTTACCTTCCATGTGACAAATGCCCTACATCACTTTCTCATGTTTTGAATAGAAAATATTAAGAAATATCTTTTCAGTGGTACAAATCCATTTATTAGCCACTAGTGGATCAGTCGTTCCACTAAAATAAGGTGGGTGTTTCCTTAAACAAATTCAAGAAAACTTTGCTCTATTATTTAGTTATTTGGAATTTTAGCGTGATTCAAGCCTTGATAAGCTTGTGTGGTCAGAGAAATGAATTTTTTCACTCCATATTACAAAACATTAATTTTCTCAAGGGTAAAATCTTTCAATTTTCCATTTCATTCTTCATTATCGTAGTTTTTTTTCGGTTCCATACATTTACTAAAACAAGATAGTATAGAGTAAGAAATATTTATCATAATGAGGAACCACTTAATCATGAAAATTCACTTATAAGATTTCTAACATATGACACATTCCTTAATCTGGGACACATTATGTTTATCCTATGTTATTAATAGCCAACATATATCTAAACCCATCATGATGGTTAATGAAGAGTTTTTAAATTCCCAATGCATATCCCCTAAGAGTGACAAACTAGGTGTTCAGCAAGGCCCATTGTGGCATACTAGATTACCCCGAGTCAAGCCTCGAATATCTTATTGGAGTTGGTACCACTAGAAAAATCTTTTCCAGAGCCACATCCACATATAATATCTCGACAGGGATGTATTTCTATGAAATCACGCACTCTATCCTTCACTAAATTTCTAGGACATTTTCCAAAACATTGACTCATCCGCTTACTTATTATTATAGAATACCCTTTACGTATACTTAGAAATATACATAAGGATCTCACTAAAGTTTTCTCACCATATATTCTAAAGGGTAAATTTACCTTTTATCTATTACCAACAATAAAAGTCTTGAATTATTTATATTGGACTATAATTGATACATATCAAATCACTCTAAACCTCCAGGGAGGGACAAACCACTATCCCCAGTGGCATCCCTTTCCTCATGAATCCCTTGGGTGGAGATTTATGATTCATTAAATTATCACACAATAGATTTATGAAGGATTAGATGACCTTCTTTACTATAATTACTATTATAATGACCCTCGCTTTTCAATAATTAACATTACAAGACATTTGCAGAATACTTGAACAGTATAAAAATAGTTTACCAAAGACCATAGTAGGTATAGTTCCTTTGGAAACATGGAAACATAAACACTAATTCATATATGGGATAAAATATCTCAGACTAGGTTATTCATTACTACAACCCTTCTTAGAAATCTCAAATATAATACATATCTTCATAATATGGGGAAGGAATCATAAAAAGGGGTTACCTTAAATTCTCATTAAGGGTAAACAAGGGAGAAATTTAATCATAAGGGTATGAGAATGTGAACATGAGAATAAAATATCATAAAATACATATCAAAGATCATAAGAGAAATCATAGAATCAATATTACCAGTTCATAGGTTATGAATCATAAAGAAATAAAAACAATGTTCATGGAAGCATAACATAGGAAAATACATGGAATTTGTTTTGTACACATTTTTTTATAATGTTGTGAACATTTATAAGTAGAAACAGGTTCACTCATTATGTTAAGGACATGAAATAAGACCCTAACAGCAACTTGTGGATGTGAAACCACGTCCATGGATAACATTGTGAACATGAAATTAGGTTCACTATCATCCTTGTGTACATTAAACCAAGTTCAAGCAAAACATTGTGAACGTGTAATCAGGTTTCACTTAACCGTATGGATATGAAACCAAGTCCATGGATTACATTGTGAACATGTAATCAGGTTTACACATTACCTAATTCACATGAAAATAGGTTCATGCATAACTTTTTTAACATGTAATCAAGTTCACACATAACATTATGAATATGTAATAAGGATCACACATAAACTTTTGTATATAAAACTGGGTCCAAACATAACATTTTGAACATGTAATAAGGTTCATTGATAACATTGTAAACATGTAATCAGTTCAATGAATAAACTTATGGACATGAAACTAGGTCTATAAATAACATTGTTAACATGTAATCTGGTTCACGCATAACATTTATACTCATGATTCATCCATCCTTACCCAATACGTTGGAGGGATATAAAGGTCCAACCCATTACATAAACAAATCATACATACCTGATCCACATGATCATAAATAAACATATAATAACCCATGAAATGAATTGGGTATCATTAAAATTTCATCACATCCAAACCTATTAAAAATGGATAGGTTTCATACCCATTTAATCAATGAATAACTTGTGAAAAGAAGTTTGTTTTTTAAATAAATAACCCATGAAAGAGAAATGGGATTGATAAAGACAATGATAATAATAATAAACTATTAATGAAAATTATATGACTGAATCCTTTAGATAATTTCCTAGAAGGGATTTATTCATATCAATGGATGTCGTCTTAGATGAAAAAAAATTTAAATATCTCTAAAAAAAATTCTTGAAGAAAATATCCTTTCTATTTTGAAAAATTATTTTTATAACGTAAAAACTTTTGAAAACATTTTTCCTTAAAAATAGTGTTGAATAAATATAAAGGAATATTTTAAAACAATAAAACATTTTTAAAATCCTTTTTCTTTGAAAATTATCTTCAAGGATCTTTTGAAAACATTTTCTAAATCATAGTTTTTTATTACAATACATTTCTGACTGAAGAGAGAGATAGAGAGTAAGATTTGACATAAAAACATTATATCAAGTACAAAAGAAGGTAAAATGTTACTAACACATGAAGATATCTTTAAAAACGAATTTAAAGGAAACTTTTGAATGTTCATGATATATGGATCATAATATTTCATCAAAGGACACATAAACGTAAACAATCTCAAAAAATTAATTATATTGTCTCAATAAAATCTTATAATTTGGTAACTTTGGATCCTAATCTTCATTTAATAATATAATATTACCTGAAGAATAAAATATCATGAAAATATGGATATTCATTATATATCATGTAAAATTTAAATATATAAACCTCAAAATAGAGTGTTGGTGAATAACAAAACATGAGTCTCAATGAAGGTAAATTGAGACAAAACTATTTTACTGATTGGATAACTTTTGGAAACTAAACCCCATGAAAGGAGGATAGTAAAATGTACATGATAATACCCTTAAATTTAATTATAAGATACATAGAATAAAATTATATCCATTACATACAACACACAAGAAGAATTAGTGGCGAACATAACATATATCTCAATGAAATTAAAAGTGAGATGAAATCCCCTTCCCTTGTGTCTTGAATCTCTTCGTACACATACAATATTCTTGTATAATAAATATAATTTTATTATTCATATTTTACATAATTTTATTCTTATACATAATACTATATATAGTTTTATTATGACCTTATATTTCCCATTTTTAATGATCCTCTATTAATTTTTCAGTTCAGATAATATTCTCTTTGTTCTTCACATGTGTCTAAAATTATTGTATCGTTCATCCATACATTAATATCATGATTCTAGAATGTATAAAATGATATAAATATCATTTATATCCATTATATTTATATTATAATAATCTATAGCATAATAAATTATGAAATGTAATATATCATTCATGGAGATGGAAAGTCATACGTACACATGAACGTTGGTTTCTGTTTTTATTATCGTATTGAATGAAAGTATGTAAATGACATATGTATATATATGTACATATATATATATTAATTAAATATGAGTTATTATATTATATATATCATATAACTTCATTAAACCCATCCTTAATACATCCCATGTGGTGTCTGAACGAATCACATCACTCTAAGGGGGAGGTAGTCTACACTTCCTCATACGAGATTATCGTATTAACATCAAATTGAATATAAAAATATGTTTTTGTTAAAAGTAATAAATAATAATTAAGACATAATAAATATAATATAATACATATATTATAGATTTTACATCCTAATAGTCAACATAATTGGAGGTAAAAGAGAAATTAAGAATCATCATTTCGTGAGGCAGTAGTTCATCGTACACAGAAACATTATGATCAATATCCATTAAATAGTGGTTCGTATAAGTCAAGGTAAATATATTTTCATAATAATATCCTAGAATGTGTATTCTATGGGTAATTTCATTCAATTATTTAATAAATAGTGTGGAGGGGTAATGATGGAAAATAAAGGAAATGAGCATGAGAGAAGACATTACTTCTAAATTCGATAACCCTTTAGGTTAGGGAAAAAAGGTTTCCTTAAGAGGGATTATTCCAAAAGGAAGGATTGAAGGGTGAGGGAAATATTTTTTTTGGAGGTGTATTCTGAAGATAATGTATTAATTTAAGAGGTTTTAGAGGTGTGGAGAATGGTTAGAGGTGGTGGGCTTGTATAAGGAAGGAAAAGGAATCAACTGGAATTCGTAGAAACAAATTAGTTGTGCACATGTTCTTACCTAAAAATTATATAACAACCAAAACAACATAATAATAGATGGTTTATGGGAACCAAATTGACATAAAATAGGTGTTGAAAAAATTTATATGTCATTTGGGCCATTATGTTTAAGTTGTAGTAACTAGTTATGCTTAATTTGACCATAATTGTTGAAATTAATTTTAATCACTTTTACTAATCACTTTAGAAAAAAATTAATTTCATATTATTAGACACTGAATTTTACCCTAAATAAAATGGTGTATGTTTTAGTATCTAAATTTTATTCACAAAAATAGAAAAATTAATATTAATGATAATCCCACACAAGGGATGAAATAACATGTTTTTAAAGTTGAAAATTGTTCAAAAGTTTGTTAAGATTTTATATTAAATCTCAAAGTGACATTGATTATAATGATTTAAATTTTATTAATATATGTAATATTTATCAAATGTGACCTTAAAATTAATTTATAATGTTCTTTAACTTTAAAATATAATTAAAAAAAGATAATTTTTAACTAAAAAGTAGTTTTTCACTATTCATCAAAAAATGACGATTTTCTGAAAAATACCAAGAATTCACCCTAGGAAACCTTAGATATTAAGAATTAAAAAAATAAAGTTTATTTTATTAAATTAAATTTCTATATTTTTTCAAAATTAGTCATATTATTAATTTTGGTTCATTCAGGAAAACAATATTTATAACATAGAAGGACTTTACCAAATATGATTTATTTAAAAAAAATTGATTAAAAACAATATTAAAAATTCAGTTAATACAATTCATATAAATATTTTTGAAATCTATTTTAAAATTATCTTATTTAAATAATTATAACCAAAAATGATATTTCTTGTTGAAACTCGGTGTTGTGTGTGTCGTACACTGAGTGTTGGGTGCATAGTACGCCGACTCAGTGTTGCATGCATTGTAAACAAAGTTGGTATTGCATGTGAAAGTATTGTTTGAAATAGTGTTTTAATATATATATATATATAAACACACACACATAAAAGAACTACTTTCTAGTTTCAAGTGAAATGTAAAATATTGAAAAGATAAATTAATTTCAAAAACAATTTCACAAAATCTATGGGCGTAACAATCATCTCCCTTTGTCTCTGAATCGGAATCAAAAAAAATTAAGATCATGATAGGATTGAGGTGAAGGTTAAGTAGAGACTGATACAAGCTCATAATTATCTCATCGCACTGAGGGAACCTCAACACCCAATGAATGAGGTGTTTTACACTTTTCGGTTCAAAAAAGTTCTTCTTATGTTAGAAAACACATAAAAGATGACATCATGAAAAATTAACAGGGTTTATCTATACATATTCTATGTCCCTTTAAACCCAATATAATTCCAAAAATGATAGACTTCACAACCTTCGGTTCTAATTAATAATTATTACTTTGAGCATAATTTGTGGATCAAAACACTCTAATGTTTTCAAAACAAGTTAGTCTACCCATCAGGTCTTGATACAAAGATATTTATAGGGGAAATGCATAATCAAATACAATTTCATAGTAGAATCTTATATCTATAAGGCATAGTAAAAACCCAGGTGTGATCACATGATTCTTATTCATACATTTTCCTTGGACTTTATGTTTTTGGATTTCTATAATATTTGGATGAATTTATATTCCTTCAATTATATAAAGCTTTAAAAATTCATTATACAAATAAAATAGATAATTATTTGTTTTTTAGTGTATTTAACAACCCACTTGAATAGAATTATTTACTTTTTTAAATTTGATAAAAGTATTTAAGGTATCATAAATGTGTTTCAGTATGTAAATACATAATTTTCATGAGTATTAATGAATGAAGGTCTAAAATTTATATCGTCTATAATGGGAAATAGTCCTAGAGGGACCCCAAATATTATAAAGGATATAGATAAGAGGGAATCTAGCTTTTTATGGAAAACGATTGAAAATCACACACTTAGACTTACAATACACAAAATATTCATGGAAGGGATGACTTTTGGAGCTTATATATGTTAAAATAAATCATTTAATAACTTCCTCAAGGATGTTGTCACTCACATACCCAATAATTATATACCAAATGATGGTGTTCTCAAACACTAGGATATGGGAGGAATTAAACTCATTCATGTGATTCTAACCTTCTAACACATATAACCCATTCAAGATGATTCCCTTTATCATGTTGAGGGTTACATGGGATATTTTAAAACTATAGAAAAAATCAAAATGTGTAACATTTTTTGTCCTGAATTCCAAGGGAAATTAGGTTTCTCTTTACTTTAGGTAACCATATTGCATTTTATAGTTTTTTAGCCATCCCATAATGAAGTTCAAGAGAGATAGAACCTTTCCCCGTGATATTAAACTCTTATTACTCATATATATCATGGTCACACACAGAGATATAGCATGGTTACACACACAAAAATCCTCAGTAGTTTCAAATTCACACACAGAGATAACATCATCAGTATCAAATTCCTACAATAATAATGACAAATTATCATCCTTATTATCTTTATGGTAATTCTTCTTGTTTGGATAGTTCAATTTTATATGCCAAGGTTGTTTAAATGGAATCATATAATCAACGAATTCTGGGATATAGAACCATTAGGCCTATAATGACTTCTTTCCCTCTACCAAACTCTCTAACAACCAAATATTTTATGATATAGTTATTTTCAAATAAATTTTATTTCATCAATAGTTTATGATGCACACAACCCCAATTCAAAATAAACCATAATGTAGTATACCATTATAAAATTTCCATTTAATTTGTTGGTATAAATAGGAATAAACAAAATTATTAAAAATGTACAGTTTACACACGTATATAATAAATTAATTGGATATCAATTTATTTTAAATTAAAATAAAAACATTTTTTTAATAAAATGATGTTTTTCTTAAAAGAAGTTTTTATAAGTGAAATGTGTTTTTATCTTAATAAATAAAATTTATCACTATTAGTGAATGATTTTAATGAAGTATATAAACATTATTTATTTAATAAAATTTTAAAACATTCATTTAATATTTATCTATGTATCATATAATGATATATATCTAAATGTATGCTTAAAAAGGTATTTTCTATAAAATATTTCTTTTCATTTTTATCTTTTTTTAAATTAACTTCTACCACTTATAGAAAATTAGTAGTGAATGATTAAAACCAAATTTGTAATTAGGAAGATAAAATTTGGAAAGTAGTTCCTTTTTATTTTTTTCTATATGAATAGTAGACATAGTAAATTTTTGTCACCCTTATAAGGCTAAAGTGTGTAAATTGGAGTTAGAGCTTGTGGATAATGCTTTAAAATTTATCCAAAACATTATATTATACTATTTCATGCATGCAGTGCTACCATTTTCATCCAATTCTTGAATTAATGGTCACTTGGTGCCATATTTATTTGATTATGATTTTTATATTAATTTAGTAAAATAATAAATACTAAATGTCACTCCCTTAACTTAAATATCTCCACAAATTTTTACAAGAGGATAAAAAAGATGATAAGTTTGATTCTGGTTGTTTAATTGAACGATTAATTTTTTTTATCATATTAATTTATTTCTATGTTTTAGTAATTCAATAATTACCGTAAATTACAAAGAAAATGTTACACAGTATTTATTCAATTAGTAGAAAAATGAAAGAAATGTCTTAAAAATATTAAAATTTATAAAATTTATGTGAATTATCATGTTACATGAATTTTTTCAAGAAATATGAAATATTAGGTATGTATGAAATGATTATATTCTAATTCCTTCTTTTTCTTGGTGACCTTTATTTCAAATTAAAAAAAATTGTTCTAAAATTGGAGTTAATGAAAATTTATAATAAATAACATTTTATTAAATGATTTAAATACATAAAAATTATATATTTGGTCAATTTAATATAATATGTTTGAAAATATTAATCATGTTACATTTATGATTCCCTTTTCCATTTATGGTAACATTATTTGTAATAACATAGATATTCTACAACATTAATTTTATAAATTAATTGGGAAATTTTTGAGACCAATTACTAGACATCATGTGATTCAGAGGCCCATGTGATCGGAAAAATTTGTTGAAATGATTTAAGTTTCTAATAAAGAGCATGGGTAGTTTTTCATTAAAATATGAAAAACATCTAAATGGCTTCCAAGATCAAAAATCTATGGGGGAATTTCATTTGGAATAGAGAACTTACCTTAGGCAAGGCCTATCCTTGACAGTCATCGGTTGAGGGTGGAAGTTTCTTTTTGGACATAAACTTCATTAAAATATTTAATAAAAGTATTTTATTTGACACTATGTTGGTTTCTTTGAAATTTTTCTTATTTTTATGAATCTAGGGTTATCGTCATAACCCTAGAAATCTTCTAAGTCATGGAAAAGTATCTCCCACCATCGAAATTCAATGGATTATAGAATCATGATCGACCAACCTCGAATTCAACAGATCAACAAACGATGACGAGTCAGATTCTCCCTTCATCAAAAACCAATCCAATACCTAGATAGGGTGTTGTTTCCTTATGATTAATTCCTAGTTATTAATTTCAATGGTGAGCATAGACGAACCATGATCAGGTTGATCCATGGCTCGATCAATATTGTAGGATTGCTACAGAGATTTTGTTTAAAGGTTCATTTTATTTAATCTCTATTACTCATTCAAACATGAACGGATCGAGACCAACCTGAACAAGGACATGATTTATTCTTTGGGTTCTTTTTTTCATTTATATCTTTCCTCCAATCATTTTACATTCTTTATTCATTTCAAAATATGGTTGGAAGATTGTTTCACCTTCAATCTATGGTGCAACGATCTAAGACCAGGGATCTGACATCGCAACGAAAAAACTGATGTGTGACATTGATGGAGCATTTCAAATGGACTGAGGTAGTGACTTGCAGCGGTGTGAAGCGGTGGTGCACAACGGTGACCAGACCAGCCACTTATGCTGGTTTAGGCAGAGCGCATGGAAAACAGTGGGTAGCTGATTGGGCGGCCGATGGTGGACCCAGCAGCGGCTCGGCAAGGGCTAGGCCAGGAAGAACACGAGTTGGATGCGCTTCTGGTGGGGTGGCTGACGGTCAAGGCAGAACCATGTGGGAGCCCGCGGAAGTGAAGGTTATGGGTGATGACCAAAAACGTAGTGGTGAGGATCGACATACATGGCTTGTTCCACGTGGTGCCTATTTCGGTGGTGGTCATGGGGTATATTGGGTATGTATTGGTCACCCTCGTTTATTGTGGTGGCACTACGTTGACTGGGCACACATATTTAGGCCTGCCAAATGTGGGATAATGGGTCATTCCTGTGTAGATGGATGACCTAGATAGAATGGGCCGCTCTATTGAATCGGTGTTTTGGGTATAGTGGTCTTGTGGACTACGTCCTGGAGAGGGGTGTCAGGTTCTCCAATGGACCCTTCCTAATGGCCCAAAGGTCCGAGACAGGTCGGGTCATCTGGATAAAACCTGGTTGGGTCGGGCGTGGTAAGAATTTTTCATTGAAATGTTCATAACTTTCAAACGGAATCTCCCATTGATGAGTTGTCTAAGATGTTGAGATCCTTGTGAAAATGACGTCATTTTAAGATGGCTTGGTGGGTTTTTATCTTCGAATGGTATAGGTGTTGATTTCATATTGGTTCTTTCCTCATGGTTTCAGTACGGTATTATGTCCCTATCATTATATAGTAGTCCCCTATGTAGGTTGAATCCATATAGAGTTATAGTATCCCTCCTTGGGACTATCGAACAAGCTACATTATTAGGGTTTTTGGTATTCTCTTAAAAGGATCCTCTACATTTTGGGTTTATATAGATTGGGTTGTTGGTATTCTGTGGGAAGGACCCCCTCCCTATATGTTATGATCATTGAATATTGTTTTTCTCTAGATGTGGGGCCCAATATTTTCTGAACCCTATATCGACGATTAGTTGTTACTTATGTTTTTACTTTGTGGATTTTTATGTGTATACTTAGATATGATTGGTATTTGTTACACACATTTACCTATGTAGAGATGAATATCCCATTCCCTTGTAGTATTTGTTTTGATGTGTACTTCATGTATTTCTTAGTGGTATTCCTTTTTGGTTTCAGGGTGCCCTATTGAGTATTGTTTTACTCACCCCTACATGGGCTTGACCCACACGTGTTGTGTCTTTGGAAAAAGATCAATGATTTGGAAGAGTTCTTGGTTGACCATGGCTATGTGGTTTCTCGAGAGATCATAAAAATGTGGTTTACTTCTATAGCTTCAGACAGTTTTCATACACCTACCCATTAGGTAGGGTTTTGTTAGGACAGGTTTAAAGAACTTTTGTGTTCACTTTTGTAGACTCTTTCCTTTGATGAGCTTGTATTTTGACCCAGTTTAATTTCATATTTCCTACTATCGTTCTATGTGGTTTGTATCTTCGAGTATGCATGAATTATTTATATAGAGTGTTTACATTTTAGAATTTTGGGCTTGGAGATGTGTGTGTGTGTGTGTGTGTGCAGGTACAATGGGAAACGCCTCCCATTTGTGGGATATGCCTACTAGGTGCTTGTCTCCATCACCTAACCTATCTGAGGAATGCTTGGGGTATTAATGGCATAGGCCCCTCTTAGATAGGTTGTGGTAGAGTGGTATCAGAGTAGTCAGTTATTATTATGGTCTAGGAGTCTATGATATTGGTTTGGCGAAACATTTTTAAGTGTTTAATGTTCGACTTTAAGGACAGGGAACCCAGTATTGGTGTGGTGGATGAAATATCCACACACCAGGACTCTGGACAACTACTTTAAAACTTGGTACATGAAAAAACTAGTTGTAGGGAAAATAACATTACATGAATCATATAGGAATTTGAGTGTGTTCTCATGTACTTTTTATGTCATCTCACCAGGTATAATCAATTTATTGTGATACATATTGTTTCATTTCAGGATGCCTCCATGATGAAATCCAGTTAGGGTTCCATTGCGTGATCACGAGGATGATATTCCTAAAAAAGAGGCAATGGTATAATGGTATTTACATGAGATAATACCTATGGGTGGTGTACCAGTGATACCACAACCAATCATGCTATAGTTACTTCCATCACTACTGGATGAGGATGAGTGAATTAAATAAGTTCTATAGGAAGTTACCTCTCCGATTACAGAGTAAGACAGATCCCCATGTAGTTTAGGACTTAATGGAGGTAGTTACACGTGTCTTCCAACATGTGAGTATGCCTTTCAACCAGATAAAGTTCATATCCATGATTCTTCTTCAAGGCTCAGTAGGGCGACAATGGAGTTTAGTGACCTAGAAACATGATGATATGACCCCCTTTTTGGCATACTTTGATCATCTCTTCAGGGATGATTTTTTTTCTAGAAACGATGTGATCAGTGTATATCCATGATCTCCTACATCTACAGCATGGCAGTCAGACAATGATGGAGTACTCAGTGGGGTTTAATGATCTTTATTGCTACTCCATAGATATTGTGTGAGACCCATTTTTTAGGGCTCGAACCTTTGGGAAGGGACTACATCGATAGATCAGGCCATCCATGATGTCCCTTAGAATTCCTACATATGCAGGAGTATTGGAGCGATCTCTAATAGTATAGAGATTTCTGGCAGATTAGAATCTAAAATTGGGAGCTACCAAAAGGAATCTGGTAGCTGATTATTCGGTAGTCGGTATTCAATGGTAGTCGTACGGACCCATGCAGGCTGGGAACTTTAGGATATGACTCTAGGATATTGGGTTAGTGGTGAAGGGTTCACAGGGCGGCACAAGTTAGCTAATGGTCAGGATATTTTACAAGTTCTATGGTCAGGGACATATGGATTGAGATTCTCCAACTTGACATACGGTTGATTTGGAGATTGTCGAGGGATATTCAAGGAAGAGGATGAGGCATGAGCAGGGTGGTCCACAGGGTGGCGGATGCCGGCGAGTAGTAGGAAGAGTGGGAGTTGGTGGGTGGATATTCAGTGTAATACCATGATTAGCCACTAAATGAGGCTAATATTCATTGTTAATATATATAATATTTTGATTCTTTATTATTCATAAATACCGTTTTATTGAATTTTACACTTTGAACATTATTTCATATTTTAATTGTAATTCCTTCTTAAAATGAAATATTACATGGTACATTTATTATCATCATTTAAAGTACCTAATGATCTTGATTTTATTTTCTTATTTTTTCTGGTTTCTCATTCCATTTCTAACAATTCATATTTTGGAGTACTTGATTATTCATATTGGAAGACCACCATAGTTGGCCTTGAACAGACAACATTCTGGGTCAAGTGAACTGGACATCATCCCAATAAAACTAATATATCGACCAATATCCAAGCCCAATAATTCTGAAACTATTACTGAAGATATGGTAAATCATGGGGAATATTTGATAAAAAAGTGTACAAATCTAATTCTGATGTTTTAAGGGAGTTATAGGTGTCCCAATTTTGAGATAAAATGATGGGCCAGATTCTGTGGCACAGAAAAATAGCCCACCAATTTAATCATATCAAGACAACCAAAAAATTCTTTTGGGATGAAATTTTATAGAGATCTAGGAGACATCTGGAGCCTCATGTGTGTTGTATATGGACCACTCAAATTCGGTCACCTAGAAGTACATTTAAGCACCTCTGTTCGGTGGATCAAATCTGGATGCCACTTTGGGTCAAGGATAAAGATGTCCACTCTCCTTTTCTTTCCCCCACACAAGGCCTACCATAATCAAGTTTTATCCTTTGTATTATTGGTAAATCAACCCAAAACCCTTTAAATGCCTATTTAAGGTAGTGTCCATTTATTATTTTATCATCTTTTGAGCATTCATTCATTGTAATGTTATGTTGCACTTTTGTTATCTCAAGTTTGTCTTTCACATGTACGTTGTTCAATTTACTTTAGTTTCTTAATAAAAGTTCTTATTCTCCACTTATTATGTTGTTATTCATATCACTTTTATACTTATGGTTCAAGAAGTGAATTTTTTTACACCAAACCTTTTGAGATTATTCATGCAATGATGGATTGATCATTTTTTTATTGTTTTCTTTACTTCTTCAATTCCCCCCTCATGAGTCTACATCCTTCTTCCATTGAATCCATAGTGTCAATAGAGGGATAACCCACTTATGGTTTGATCCAAAGGAGTAGAAAGGGGATTTATTGGATCTTATTTATCACCACATTAATGTCTAATCACTTCTTTTAATTGATATTTTTATTTTATGATTTTGAATCTTCTTTTTCCTTGTTGAATTTTATGGCCACATACATCAAGTGACAATATAAACCTTTACCTTGGAGTTCTCATAAATTTGATCCTCCAAGTGTATAGGTGATTAGTATTATTGTGTGTTGGTATAAAACTAGTAAGTGATGAAGTTGTTTTTCCTTCTTGAATAAACCCATCTCGAATATATGAAATTGAAATCATTAAAAAATAATTTCATCCCATCATCAATTGTAATACCCTTTGATCAACTCATTATCTTAATTTGAATTCTTTTAAGTCACATAGTGTTCTCATAAACATATCTAAAATCAACCCAATGTTGGACACTTAATATCCAAAATCAGTCTATAGAATATGTGTGTCTATAGGTTTCTTCCTAGGTCTCTGAGGAATCGACCACCCAAGATACTCTATAATTGACCTCTTAACCCTATAAACTTGGTTAAATTTGGGTGAGGACAAATTTTGGCACCCTTGTCGGGGACCGAAGTAATTTATCTCAACACCCATTCTATTCTCCCCTATTTCTTCTATTCTCATCCAAATTATTCTATCTTTTCCCTTTCTCATTTTTTTATTTTGGTGCATGTCTTCCAACACTAAAGATCAATCAAATCTTCTAGTTAGGGTGGATAGTCCTGGGGTTGGGGAATCAAGTACAACAAGGGAACTCGTTCCATTAGATATTATCCTTTCTAATACTCTAGAGTCAAAAACTGAGCCCATTTCAATGGAACGTCTTCAATTATACCAACCCATAAACCCGAGTGGGAACCAAAATGGAAATCCAAATGAGGCAGCCCCAAATTTGGGGAATTTTTTCAATCAAACCATGAATGAATACCCCACACCTACCTAGACAATGCACCCTCTTGAATTAGGAATGATTCCATATGCGAAACCCATTATATTTCCAAACCACACTTCCTAACCCACCTTCCATCCTTCCATGGGATGGATTCAGAAATTCTATACCTTTATGTTAAAGAGTTTAACGACATTATTTAAAACATGTGCCTACCACATCAACCTGAGTCAGAATTATTAAGATCTTTTATTTCTCACTAAAGGATCAAGAAAATAATTGGTTAAAATATCTGAGACCTGCATCAATCCACTCATGGGACCAATTACAAAGGAAAATTTACAAAAAAAATACTTCCCCCGTCAGAAAACAATTTCACTTAAAAAGAGAATCCAAATGTTTTTGGAAAAACATGGGCAGTCATTTTATGAAACATCGAAAAGGTGAAAATACACAATCAACATGGAACCTCACCATGGATTTAAAATCCAAGAACAAGTGTGTATTTTCTATGATGCATTGGGTCCGGGAAACAAACAATTCATCGAAATGATGTGTAATGGGACATTCAAAAACAAATCCCCAAATGATGCTTATGAGTATCTAGATGGATTGGTCAAACAAAACCAAACATGGGGAACATAACCTTACAATGATAATCCACGATAATCTGGTTGAATTCACACACATAGGGTGGAGGAATTCCTATGGGAGAAAATTATTGCACTCACTAGGAAGGTCAAGGAGATCGATTTTAGGAAGGTCCATGAAATTCAAACTGTAGAGCCTATTTGCACAATTTTTGAAAAACTTGACCACAAGACTAACAACTACCCAACCATCCATTCCCTTAAAGAAGCTAATCTAGGAGTTCCACCAGTGGAGGTCAATGCTCATAACACTCAGGTTCCACGGTACCAAAACACTTTTAATCCAAGTTATAATGACCATCTAGGATTTTGTTGGAAGGATAACCAACAACCCAACCAGCAACCTAGCCATCCCCAAGGACCAAACTCCTACCCTCCACAAAACATTCAAATACATAACTAATTCCATCCATAACTAGTCATATACCAATATTATCTTGTCCAATACCAACAACCCATCCATCAACCTATGAAACAACCAATCTTCTTACAAAAGTATCCTCCTGGGATAAACCAACCAGCACAGCCCCTACTCAATTTTTCTCTCTCCCAATCCTTGAGAATTTGTTTATACAAGTGGAGAAAATGAACTCAGAAGTATCATCCCTTAAACATTAACTACAGACCATTAAAACTGGGGCAGCACATGTGCCTGCTCAGGCGGTACCATCCTAAACTTTAAGGGGAGAATCCAGTTACACACAAACCTCTCATGAAAAACTCATAGTAGTAACTATTTCATGAATTGAGAAATCCATTGAGAAACATGAACACACCATTCATTAACCATTAAAGATTCAAAAGTGCATGAAAATTATGAATAACAACCTAAAGATTCTGAAAAACCCGGCAAGAATGTGAAGGAACTACAACCACACCAAACAATCTGACAACCTACTCCCTTCCCTCAATGCATGAGAGGAAAATCAAAACCAGAACTGAATGAAACTTTGAGGGAAATCTTCTATCATTTTAAATTGAACATTCTAATTATCAATGAAATCCAAAATATTCGTTCCTAATAAAAGTACAGTATGGAATTGTGCACTTTTAAAACGAAATTTTCACATAAAACCCAAGTCCTTTTGGCTCCTAATGTGATTACCACCATTCAAGGAACCATTCCTTCAAAGTTTAAAGATCCAGGAAGTCCATACATCAATGGTTAGTTAGAAGATAAAAATGTTTTCAAAGACCTTTGTGATATGGGAGCTAGTGTGATCCTCATTCCTTATTCCATGTATTGTTAAGTAGGGGTCGAAGAACTCCAATGCACATCTGTCACTCTTCAACTTGCTGATCATAGTGTTTGATTTCCAAATGGGATCTTAAAGGATTTTTTTGTGAAAGTATAAATTTTTATTTACCAAGATGACTTCATTTTCCATGAAAATCACCCAATATTAGGTCCTAGGGAGCAAACTCCCATCATCCTTTCTCGTCCCTTCATAGCAACAATCAACTCAGTCATCCAAGTTAGAAATGGGAACATGAAAATAACATTTGAGAACATGATTCTATACTTTAACATATATAATGAAAACTCTCCAATTGGGGATGATTAAGAGATCAATGAGGTTAATTGGATTGGTAGTGTTGATAGTGAACTTGAGGAACATCAAGGAATTACTGAAGGATGTTTAATTCAATAAGACATTGTTTTTCTTTGTTCACATGAGGGAAATTTGTCTCCTTGTATTGAATCTCTTTCAGATATCTCCATTGATGATTTTCTTGAATCACTAATCAATGATACCATGGGTGAAATCAATAACATTGAGTCCCTACCCATTCATGACACTGCTATGGAAAATTTAGCGGATGAAAATTCTATTCACAAGGAACCAATTGTATCAAAAAATATGAATAGAGAAACTGAGTTCAATAAAAAGTCCCATACTTTAATGGAAAGTGATAACCAATCTGATCTCGAATTTACGGTCCTACCTTCATCACTAAAGTATGATTTCTTAGGGAGAAATCAAGCCTTTCATGTTGTCATTTCTTCCTCTCTTGAAGCCAATCAATAGTTGATGCTTCTAGATGTCCTATGAAGGAATAAGATAGAAATTGGATGGACCCTTTATGATATTCCTAGGATTATACCACTCATTGTAAATCATAAGATTATTATTAAATCTTAATCCAAACCATGTCATCAATGTCATCATAGAATCAATCCAAATCTTATAGATGTGGATAGGAAACAACATCTTATGTTATTTAAAGTGGGTATCATCTACCCTATAGTAGAGAGTGAGTGGGTAAGCCCATTTCAAGTTGTACCAAAGAAAGATGGAATCATTGTGATCACCAATGGGGATGGTGACCTTCTCCCAACAAGTGTTAGTAGTGTATGGAGAGTCTGTATTAAATATAGGAAGCTCAACACTTGTACCCAGAAAGACGATTTCCCCTTTCCCTTTGTTGATAAAATCCTCATGTGAGGGGTGGGTCATCAATTCGATTGCTTCCTAGATAGATTCTCATGGTATAATCAAATCGAGTTCTCCTTAGAGTATCAATGAAAAATAACCTTTACTTGTCCATTCGACACATTTTCCTTCAAACTCATCCCCTTTGGGTTATATAATGTCCCTGGAACCATCCATCGGTGCATGATGGGAATATTCTCGGACATGGTGGGGGGTTATTTAGAGGGCTTCATGGATGACTTCTCCATATATGGGGATGCTTTTGAGGGATTCCTTATAAATGTTGAAAGGGTTCTTTCAAGATGTGAGGATAATAATATCATATTAAATTGGTAAAAATGCCATTTTTTGGTAAATTAGGGACTTGTTCTTGGCCATATGGTATCTGGTAGAGGGATTGAAGTTGATAAAGCTAAGTTAGACATCATTCATCACCTCCCCTCTCTTAAAACTGCTATGAAAGTTAGTTCCTTCATATGACATGCATGATTCTATAGAAGGTTCAATAGAAATTTTAGTTCTATTTCTCAACCACTTTGTGCTCTATTAGTGAAAGATTCACCATTTTTATGGATAGAAAGTTGTAAGGAATCATTCCCTACACTCAATTCATATCTTATCTCTCCACATATCATGGAATATCAAAATTGGAAACCTTATTTTGAGCTCATGTGTGATTTGAGTGACTTCTTTGTTAGAGAAGTCTTCAGAAAATGGTGTGATAAAACTCCATGTGTCATTGCTTAAGAAAGAAAATCTCTAAATGATGCAAAAATCTACTACACCACCACTGAGAAATAGTTTCTTGTTGTTGTCTTTTACATTGAGAAATTCATGTCTTATCTCTTAGGATCACCCAACAATGTCTTCACTGACCATTCAACCCTGAAATAAATTTTCCAAAAGAAATATTACAAGGCTATATTGATTAGTTGGGTCCTTCTTCATCAAGATTTTTGATTAACCATTAAGGAGAAAACGGGTGTTGAAAAGGTTGTAGTGGATCACCTCTCTAGGATGAAATTCAAAGACAACACGCACCACCTTTCGTTGTCTGATTCATTTACAGATGAGCACCTTTATTTTGGGAGTAATTTCCCATGGTATGATGACATAGAAAACCACTTTGTTATGGGTGACATTCTAAAATTTCTCAAGACCCATGATAAGAAGAAATTAATTCTTGATGTGAAACACTATGTGCTTGATGATCTTTACCACTTCAAGTTCTATCCTAATCAAATCATTAGGAGATGTGATCATAAGTCTGAGAAAGAGTTCATTCTAAGATTCTATTATGTTGAGCCATGTGGAGGCAACTTTTCCACAAATAAAACCACTATAGAGGTCCTCCAAAGTGTTTTCTACTTGCCTAAACTCACTATGGATTCCTTCTAATTCTGGAAAATTTTCCATTAGTGTCATCAATTAAGATCCATTACTAAAAGGAATTAAATTCCCCTCACTCCCATTCTGGTCATTGAAATCTTTGATTGTTGGGGAATTGATTTCATGTGAATGTTCCCAAACTCTAGGGGATACCTCTGCATCCTCTTAGATATTGATTATGTCTCAAAATGGGTTTATTTCATTCCCACCAAGTATAATGACCATCATGTTGTGATCCAATTTCTGAAAGAGCACATATTTTCATGATTTGGAATTCCTAGGGCTTTAACCCGTGATCGAGGAACTCATTTCTACAACCATCCATTCTCTTCACTCATGTCTAAGTATGGTATTTCTCATAAAGTTTCCACTGTGTACCATCCTCAAACCAATGGTAAATATGGGTTAGTAGATAGAGATATTAAGCATATTCTTGAAAAAAATTTCAATCCTTTTAGGAAATACTGATCCGAGAAACTCTTGGATGATCATTGGGTATATCGTACATCATTCAAAACCATTCTAGGCATGTAACCATATAGGATGGTTTATGGAAAATAATTCCATTTACTTGTTGAAATTGAGCATAAAGAATTTTGGGCAATCAAGAAAATGAATTTTGACATTTCTTTTGCCAAAGCAAAGAGAAAATTAGACCTTAATGAACTTGAAGAACTTAGGATGGAGGCTTATAAAAACTCAAGGATAAATAAATCCAAATTTCAAGCCTACCACTCCATGAATATCACAGTCAATAATTTTGATCCAGGAAAATTTGTGCTCTTGTATAGTTCAAATTTTCATTTACATCCATGAATGTTAAGGTCTAGATGGTCAGGTCCTTTCATAGTGCATCATGTGTACCCCCATGGGGTAGTAGAGATTCAAGATCCCACAAGTGGTAACATTTTAAAGGTAAATGGTCACACGTTAAAATAATTCATTGAATCATTCAATAAATAGAATTTAGAGGTTGAGTTAACTGAGAAAAACTATGAACTTGGAAAAAATTGATAGATTTAGGATTCATGTCGGGCTAACAATGTTAAACAAAAGTGATGCACAGGAGGAAACCGATGGTTCTCATGTTTCCAATATTTTTTAAACAACTTTAATTTTTAAATCGGATTAAGGAATCATTTTGGTTTTAAAAAAAATAGATTGTTGACATGTTCTTTTATTGTGAGTATGGATGGGTATGAAAGGGGGGCTCCATATTCATCTGTGTCACGTGGTGTGATCCTTGAGTAATATCTTAACTATAAATCTAAAAGGAAGAAAATGTATCATTAGTTTATTTTATTTTTATGTTTTTCTATGTTAAAATAAAAATATAAAAAATTATAATAATAATAATTAAAAAATATATAAAAGGACATGTCATAGGTCATGGGTTAAACTCCTTTACAACTGGTGAAGCCATGAGGAATTGAACCTCGGACCAAAGGGTGATAGGGGCACATGCCTACCACTGACATACGACTTGTAGTTATTTATTATTCTATAATTTTTATATATATACTTATATTTTAATATCTTTTATTATATAAATATATATATATATATTGGTTTGTTTTGTTTGATTGTTTTTTCCTTTTCTACTGGGGAACTCTGTAAGTGACATGGATATCGAAGAACTAAATTGGACCTAGAAGAACATCAATAACAACCTCCAGGTGACTTCATTCGATGATCATCATATTTATAATACCTTTAAGAACTCTGCTCATCTAACTCTACCCCATTCTCAATTTTATTTTCTTTAAACACAGGGTACAGTGTTATTCTATGTTGGGGGAAAAAATAATGAAAAAAAATTAATTAATTTTTTGTGCATAAATAATGTGTGGAAGAAAAAATTTCTTTAACCTTTAACATGATAATACACATTGAACACTTTGAAACTGAATATAATATAATTTATTATGCCCAGATTCTATTTTTAATTCATGTATAATTTCATGAGCATAGATTTTGGAATGTTTTGTTGTCTAATGTAAAATTTCATCATTTATATTTTCATCTAAATAAAAAAAGAGATCACAATGAACATCCATTGGATAGTAGGGTATTAGTTTGATTTCATGGGTTCTCCCAAATAAATAGCATCGGTTTGGTGATAATTTTACTTTTAATATGAGTATTAAATAAAAAAATCAAAAAAAAACAATAAATTTGTTGATACAGAATTGAAATGACCTAATGTGTGGCTTTCAGCAATTGGGGATCAGACTCCAATGTTTTCTGACCTGGAGTTAGTAATTTTATCCTTATTTGTGGTGATTTGACTTTATTGTTTACTCAGTTTACTGAAGATGATGCTCAAGTATATAGGCTTCACTTGGTGCCCTAATCTCTTTGATCCTAGTAGTCATAGGCAATGTCTAGCTGCATAAAGAAGTAAATTTAGGCACCTCTGTTCGGTGGATAGAAATCAGATACCACTTCGGGTCAAGGATAAATAAGTCCACTATATCTTAATTTCCACCACCGTATGACTACCATACTCAAGTTTGATCCTTTATACTATTGGGATCTCCGCCCAAGCCTCTTGAAATTCCTCTTTAAGGTAGTGGTATTGGAGGATTTTATCACCTTTTGAGCTTTCTTTCATTGTAATGTTACGCTGTGATTTTGTTCTCTCAATTTTTTCTTTGACATGTAAGTTGTTCAATTCACTTTAGTTTATTAATAAATTTTATTCTTATCAACTTATTCTATTTTTCTCCATATCACATTGATACCTTTGGTACAAGTATTGAATTTATTCACACCAAACCTTGTTAAATTATTCACACAATGGTGGAGTGGTGATTTTATTTTTATTATTTTCTTTACTTCTTCAATTCTTCCCCATTAGTATACTTCCTTCTTCCATTGAAATAATAGCATAAATGGAGGGCTAAATCACTTATGGGTTCATCTGAGGGTTTATAAAGGGTCTAGATTGGATGTTATTTATCACCCCATTAATGTCTAATCACTTCTTTTAATTGAGATTTTTATTTGATGATTTTGAAACTTCTTTATCCTTTTTGAATTTTAAAGCCACATAATTCATGTTATAATAAGAACCATTACCTTGGAGTGCCCATAAATTTGATCCAACAAGTTTATAGGTGATTAGTATTATGGTGTGTTGGTATAAAAAAACTAAGTAATGAATTTGTGTTATCTTCTAGAATAAACCCAACACTAATATAAGAAATTTAAATCATTTAAAATAAATTTCATCTAATCCACCCCTTGTAATAACCTAAAATAAAATCATTATCTTAATGTGAATTCACTTAATTAACATATTGTTCGCTAAAACTTATCTAAAATAAACCAAAATTTAGACACATGATACCCAAAATTAGTCCATAGAATGTGTGTGTCTATAGGTTTCTTCTTAGGTCTCTGAGGAATCGACAAGAGAAGACACTCTAAAATCGACTGCTTAACCCTAAAAACATGGGTAAATGTCAGCGAGACCATACCCCAACCACCCTAGGTGGTCCACACCAGGATTCTGGAGCTGGTGGATAGGGACATGCACATTCTTAGGTAGTTGAGGCTTCTGACCATGGTATCTGGATATGATTAGACGTACGATATGTGTCTTTTCCATCCTAGATTTAGTTTTTATAGACACATGTACTATTACTTAATTTCATTCCACAAACCTTTTGTGGGGCTTCTAGATTCCAATAGACTAGTTGACTCAACCATTACATTTACAGACTCCTACAGGAGGTGATTTTATGATCACACACAGGTGTCGGCAGTGAAAACTTACTCTTGGAGGGGAGTGATTCATTTGGGATCTTTTGGATGTAGTGTTAAGGCCTTAAGAAATAATTCTCAGTATGGACTGGTTATCCACAATCCATACTCAGAATGACTATTTTAGGTATAGAGTGTGGTGCGTCTGTGGTGATGGAAAATATTTACCTTAATTTGAAAAAAATAATTGCATGTAGAATGAAATTTGAATTACTCATATGAAGGTGAAACCAATTACTCATTAATTGGCTATCGTGACCCTTAGTGCAGTGGATGATAGGAGACCGCAATTTCCTACAGTGATGGAAGAGATGGGGAATGATTTCCTAAGGATGTCCTCAGATTACCTCCACACATGTAGGTATACTTATATATTGATCTATACCCTGGGATGTCACTAATATCCACCCATGCATATCATATGGATCCCATAGAGCTTCGAGAGTTGTGGGTGTAGTTGGAGGACCTACAGAGTAAGGGCTTTGTGAGACCCAGTGTTTCACCCTAGGCAGCTGCAGTTTTGTTTTCCAATACGGAATATGAGAGAATGAGGATTTTTGTAGATGTATGGTGCTCAAATCATGTGACCGTGAATAACTAGTATCTACAAATGCAAATTAATGAACTCTTCAATCAGCTGAATGGACCAAGGTGGTTCTCAAATATTTTCCTCAAATATGGCTATCACCAGCTTTATCTACGGGATGAGGATGTACTAAATACAACCTTTAGATGTTGATATAGACACTATGAGTACTTAGTGATGTAGTGCAGAGTGACAAATTACCTAATAGTGTTCATGGAATCATGAACATAATATTCCATCCATACTTACACTGGTTCTTGGTGATCTTTTTTGATGACATACTAGTGTACTCGAAGTTCGGGGAGAAGCATGCGATAAACTTCATCATTGTCTTGGACACACTCTGAGAGCACCATATTTATTGTACGCTCTTGAAGAGTTAGTACTGGATTGGGTTGGTCCACTTTCTAGGAAACTTCATTTCAGATGCTAGATTTGTAGTGGATCCAATGAAGATTGAGGTGTCACTTTCATGGGATCCACCCAAGAGCTTTACCGAGGTACGAAGTTTCTTGGGTTGGTTTGGGTACTATCATAGGTTTTTACATGAATGTTTCATAGTAGAATCACCCTTTATGTCTTTAATATTGATGGGGAATCCCTTTGTGTGGACAGATAAGTTCCAACAATTCTTTTAGGATCTGAGGTAGAGGTTTAAGTGTGCTCCCATATTGAGACTTCCAAAGGAGGGTGTTGTGTGTGTCGTGTTCTACAATGCATCAGTGACCTGTCTTGGTTGTGTCCTGATGTGTGGGAGAGTGATTACTGCCTATGGTTCATTCAAGTTGAGATAGCATGAGAATAACTAAAAAACAATGATCTTGAGCTACCTACGGTAGTCTTCGCATTGAAGATGGGGAAACACTCTCTTATGGGCCAATGTTTTACCATCTACTCTGACCATTAGAGTATGAAGTATATCATCTCTCCAAATGATATGAACATCAGACAAAGCTGATGTCTATAGTTCATCCATGACTATGAATCCAAGATTTTCTATACTCTTTGGAAGGATAATATGGTTTAAATACTATCATTAGGAGATCCAGCTTGCAGTTGTTGAGCATGGGGTCATACCAGTTGGCCATGTTGCAGATATCCATTATGGATTGAGATAGAGAAACGTACCTATAGTTTATGGTTGTCACCCCTCCACTCTTAAAGAGATCTGGGGAGGCACATCTTTGGGATACTAACTACGAGATCCGACATGCTCAGTTGTCAATAGAGAATTTCCCTTATGGCTATTCAATTGGTGGAAAGCATGTCATTATTTTCTGTGGGCTCATAGTTGTACTAGTGGTGTTGTGGGAGGAGGTTCTGAGGGAGTTGCATAAATCCCTTTTAGTGGTAAACCCGAGTGTGGTGAAGAAGTACGAGGACCACTTCCATTAGTTCTGGTGGCCCGGGATGAATAAGGTAGTGGAAAGTTTTTTTCTCAATGCCTCACTTGATAGCATGTGATGACTGAGCACCAGGTTCCATCAGTCTTGACATAACCCCTTGAGATTCCATAGTGAAAGTGGGATGGGATATCGATAGACTTCATAATGGGTTTTACAATGCACATCTAGGGGACATGATACTATCTAGGTGATCATTGACCTACTGACCAAGTCAGCCCACATCCCACCTTTCCAGAAGTATAGTTCAGTAGAGATCTTGGGAAACCTCTATGTTCATGATACAATTTGGATTCACGGAGTACCATCGATGATATTTTCTGATCATGATGCTCATATCATATCCAAGTTGTGAAAGGGATTGAAGGAGGCATTTTGGACTGAGTTATTCTTGTGTACGGTGTTCCATACCTAGATGGATGGCCAGACGGAGGGACCATTTAGGTTCTAGAGGATATGATGTGGCCCTACATCTTGGACTCTGGTTGTAGCTGGGAGGATCACCCACAACTGTTGGAGTTTGTGTACAACAATATATACCACTCCACTATTGGTATGGCACCATTAAAGACCCTATACGGGTGACCATGACAGTCACCACATTGTAGGATAGAACCATTGGAGTTAGCACTAATGGGTCTAGAGTGGGTGTAAACTGCCAATGAGAAGGTACTGATCATCCAGGAGCAGATGAACATTGTGTAGATCTAGTATAAGTCGTATACTGACATGAGATGGAGGCCACTGGAGTTCAAAGAGGGAGACCATGTGTTCTTTTAGGTCTCATCAGGATGGGGATTTAAAAGATTTTTCTTTCATGGCATGTTATCTTTGAGATACGTCAGACATTTTCAGATTCTATATAGAGTTTATGAGGTGGTGTACTGCCTAACCCTATTCCCAAAGATGCATCGAGTGCATGATGTCTTCCACATGTCACATCTGAGGAGGTACCTTCAGGATCCATCACATATCACTGATTGGGGAAATCCGGATATTGACAACATGGTGACTTTTGTGGAGTACTCGATGGAGAAAAAGATCAATAGGATAGGTTCCTTTATGGGCAGTCGATCCTCTGGTGTATGTTCAGTGGATTGATGGGAAACTCAAATAAATCACTTCAGATTGGGAGTCTCATGTTTTTTCTCAGTGCCCTCGTATTTTTTTTAGTATCTATTTATTTGTTTTTGGGACCAAAAATACCTATGTTAGGGAGAATTAAATGACTCAAATCTTCACTAGTTTTATCATTATAATGTAATTGGAAAAATTATGAGACCAGGTATTGAGACGGCGTGTTATTCTGATGCCTAGTGTAACCGGAACAATTATTTGAAATCAGTTATGTTTTTTTATAAAGCATGTGGGTGGTTTTTATTTGAAATGGAATAATATAAAAATGGGGTCTAGAATCAAAAATATAAGGGAACTATTGTTTTTGGAATGAAAAAATTACCTTAGGTGGGACCTACCATCAACCAATGCGGGTTGAGGGTGGAAGTTATTTTTTGTACATAAATGTTATTAAAATGTTTAACAAGAATTTTGTATTTTATGCTATGTTGGTTTTTTTTAAATGGGGACTATTGTTAGGAATATAGGGTAATCTTCATAACCCTGGAAAACCTATGAGGCAAGGATAAGGATCTCCATCTAATGAATACCAATGGATTGGAGAATCAAGATCGATGAACCTCAGATTTGATAGATCGATGAAAGATGATGACGCAACTTCACCCTTCATCATCCAAACTCTAGGTAGGGTGTTATTTATTTATGATTCATTACTCATTATTAATTTCAATGAATAATGTAGGCCAACAAACAAAAAGGTTTTTCCATGGTTAAATCATTATTTTGAGTTGTATATTTTATGCGGGTTGATTATCGGGGATGATTCTGTTGAGATATTCATTTTATTTCCTATCCATTCTTCATTACAACACGAATTGATCGAGGCCAAAAAAAATCCAAGCTCTGTTCTTTGGTATTTCATGTGGATTTATAGCTTTCCCTCAATCCTTATGCATTCATAATTCTTCTTGAAATATGATCAGAGTATCATTGCATCTTTGATCCATGACGTAACGATCTGAGACCAGGGATCTGACATCGCAATGACACTACGGATGTGTGATGATGAACGCACCAAGAAAAAAGACTAACGAAGAAGCTTGTGGTGGTGAAAGGTTGTGAAATATGTTGGAGACTGGAGCATCATATTGCGTTGGTTCAGGCAGATAATGTGATAATCATTAGACCGCTAGCATGGTGAACGGAGGTAGAGCCAACAGTGGCATGATGAGGGTTGGGACAGTTGGAGCATGAGGTGTATTGGCTGGGGGTGGAGGTGCAATGTGATCTATACAGGACCACATGGGAGCCCACAGTAGTGGAGGATACAAGGGATGACCAGGACGTGGTGGCGAGGATCCACGTACACGGCTAGGTCTACATGGAGCCCATGTCGACAGAGGCCGTAGGGGAGACTTTGGTTGCGGTGGCCTTCTACATTGACCATGATGATGCCTCGTTGAATGGGAATATATGGTTGGGTTGGATGTGTGTGGGTGAAGGGGTACAGATTTCACAATGGGCTGGGATGGGCGGATAAGGCCGCTCTAGCGACCCAGCAGACTGGGTCCAGCATACCTAGGCCCAATGATCCAGTAGTCCAAACCCAATGGGCCATGTAAAACTAGGTCCAGAGGGTCGGGCTGTGTTAGGTCGGTTGGACTAGACTGGGTTAGGTCGGTGGGTCGAGCTAGGCTGAACCAAGACCAAACCTGGGTTGGACTTTTTCACTAAAATGGCCATAACATTCAAATAGATTCTTCGTTTGAAGAATTGTCTATAGAGTTGGTAACCTTGTGACGAGGAGGTCCTTTTTAAAAGTCTTGGTGGGTTTTTATCTTGGTACACTATATGTTTAGAGTTTACCATGGGTATTTTCTCAAGGTTTTAGTATGGTATTACATCCACATCACTCGATAGTAGTCCCCTCTAAAGGCTAAGTCTTGGATAAAGTTATAGTATCCCTCCTTATGACTGGAGCGATCCTATATTACCCTTAATGGTCTTTTTTAGGAATTTATGTGGCCTTATATCATAGTTCGTTAGTCCTCTATAATGTGGGTTATATCGATAGGGTTGTTGGTAGTCTCATAGAAGGATCACCTAAGTTACGAGCCACATCGGTAAGGTTATTGGTATTCTATGAGAAGGATTACCTATGTTGCAGGTTAATATAGATTAGGTTGTTAGTATTCTTTATGATGGATCCCCTCTATGAATGTTATGATATTTGGCCAGTATTTTTCTCTTAAGGTGGGGCCCAAGATTATAAGAACCTTGTGGTGACAATTTGTTTTGACTTACCTCTTTACTTTGTGGCTGATTTTTAGTATACCAAGATATATTTGGTATTTTTTACAGACATGTACCTATATAGAGTTGTCGATACCATTCACTTGTAGTATTTTTTTTGTGGTATACTTCATGTATTTCTTAGTGTTATTACTTTGTGGTCTTAGGGTCCCCTAGTGAGTATTGTTTTACTCAACTTTTCGTGGTCTTTTCCCAAACGTGTCGTGTCTTATGCAGACGATCAGTGCTTTCATGGAGTTCTAGGTGGACCCGGACCAGCCGATGCCTTGAGATATTAGACAGAACTGTTTTTCTTCTACGTCTTTATACAACTATCCTAAACATACCCTTCAGGTAGGTTTTTCATCGGATGAGTTTTAGGAACCTGTATATTCAATTTTGTAGACTCTTTCTTTTGGTCTGGTTGTATTCTGGCCCAATTTACATTACATTTTCCTACTATCAAACACTGTGGTCGGTATCTTTGTATATGACTACATTTTTTTTCTTAGTGTTTTTACATTTCTTCATTTTGGGATTGGAGATGTTTGTGTGTGTGTGTAGGTTCTTAGTAAAATGCCTCCCATTTGTGGGATATTCCAACAAAGTGATAGTGACCAGCCCATGGTGTAACAAAGATGGGCTTGGGGTAATCATGCCATTGGAACCTTTGGGATGGGTCAGGACATTCATAACCCTTTTTTATTGAGATATTTTATACTACAATTACTGTCAAAAAATTTTAATGAACAGTTTTATAATAAGATAGGGTTTAAAATGATCCCAAATCAAATATAAAATTAATTGGATGATGTTATTTGGACCCAATACTATTTTTATTCAAGTTAATTTATATTTGGAATCATTTTTATTGAGAATTACTTATTATATTTTTATCATTTAATAAATTCCAAATGTGTCATCTCCCTCCCTTAAAAATGGAAACCCAGTTTTTCTCTCCATTACATCTCTTTGAGAATTATATCTAGACCAAAATATGTTAAATTCCATAATAAAAATCCCTTTACATGTTCTAGAGGTTCGTTTCTAACCAAAAGACCAACCACAGGTTCTTTAAGGGGTTCTTTAAAGGAGTTATTTCAAAGAATAGGTAATCACTTTAACCAATCAATGTCTTTTTTTACTTTTTCTTTTAACTCCTATAAATATATTGTATTTATAATAAAATAAAAACATTATAATCCTAAATATATTTAAATTTTATTATGATTATTAAACTATCATTTTCTATCTTCTTTCCCATCAAATTGGAAGTGATGGTATTGCTCAGACATACGTATGGATTATCGTCTCCACATAATGATATAATTAATTTTATATCAATATATTTTATTGATGGATATTATTATTGGTTCAATTTTTATATATAATATTTATGAAAAAATTATTCTTCTCTTATTTCCATATCATATTAGCCTTATTACCTTCCAATCTGTTAGAAAAAAGATAACCTCACTCATTCATACGTGTTGACTACTACCTAGATGAATCAATGTGATTTGTTTTTAATTTACACTTTACATAGATGGTAATAAAGATGTATTTTATGAATATATAAGATATATATGATATATATGATATAATAATTATTTTTTTAATGTGAATTATTATTTACCCTTGTTTTATTCCATCCATGAAAATTGAAAATTGTGTTCATTCATACTTACAACCTGATATCACAATGAATGGTGTAATTTATTTTTCAACCTCTAATTTTTTAGATGAATATAAATAAATATGAAATTTATAACATAATTAACATTCTAGATATTATGTAAACATAATTAAACCCAAAGTACCAAAACTATCAATCCAAAAGAAAGATGAAAAGTTAAGTAGTTATCAATCGAAATAGTGAATTTAATAAATAATTATTAATAAACTGGTTGTAGAAGGTTATAAGTAAATAATTTAAGGAATTATATATATGATAATGGTTAGGGAATAAATTTATAATAAATATATATTTATTATAAATAATGTTAGAACATGTATGGACGAAGTCGTACTAGAGGTAAGGGTTTTATTTTATAAACCCATTTTATCCCTATTGATTATGATTAAGTTTCATTGTTAAAACATTATTGTATATATCTCATTATTAGCAAGAAATTTCTAATCCTCTTGTTATTTTTGAAAATTACATATTTCTTCCTTTATTTACCTCTCTTTATTTACTCAAGAGACCCATAGAATTTTCTTTCGTAAAACAGCCTTTATTTCTCTATTTGATCAAAAATAAATTCTTTTCTATGTCCTTATTATCTAAAAAAATCAAGAATATTTTTATTATTATAAATTGATTGTTTAAATTCATTTTTAACCATGTTTTAATTTTTCAAAAAATTGTAAATAAGGAATCTTATTTCCATTTTATGAATAAGATAATTTTATATTTAATCTGAAAATGTCAACAATCTATGTTTTAGATTATTCGACATGAACTGAATTTCCTATTATTTTAATCATTCAATGCTTTGAAGATTAATTTAAAATTTTATAGGTTTATTTTTAAATAATGTTTTTTTTAATATTTTGGTTTTTTTTTAACAGTAAATAAGTTATTTCAAAGTCAAAAGTGTATTTTCCTCTAGAAATGTTCCATGTGATATTTCAAAATCATTTTCCATCTTCGATTAAATACTTTTATGTTTCCTAATATTTACTGGGGATTTGTTAAAATGATTATATCCTTATTATTTCTATGTATGTTTTATGATTATGATGATAAGAGTTTTATGAATCCCATTACTTTTCCACAGGTTCAACCATGGTGAAATGTTTATGAAACTATTTTATTTCCCATGGGTTTTGATATGATGAATATTTTATAATCTTGGTTATTATATATGTATTTTTTTTAATTATGTGATGGCTGGGAACAGAATTATATATCCCTCTAATAAATTGGGTAAATATGGATATCTCATATAATAAATAGGATTTTAATGGGGATTGAACCCAATTCAATAAGGTTTTATATGAACTATGATATTCTTTAGAGTGAACCCTAACTACAATGATGGTTTTAGGAGTGAAACCATCACACTGTGAAAGTCTTGTAAGTAATCCTTAACTACTAAGGAAATAATTTTCTATGCTTATGTATAACAAAGACGTATGTATTATTCAAATTTTATGCTCTCTTTTCTCATGTTAATTGATTCCTTTTTTATTAATGTATTATGAGCTGCCAGGATTTATTCCATGATTCAATATTATGATCTATGAAATAATGTGCATGGTTTTAATATGTTATGATCACTTTATGTTTTAATCATCACTGGTATCTCCCTTTTTACCCTTACTTATAATTTATACTCTCCCCTTCTTATGTTTCCTTTCATAAGGTAATGAATAATGGTTTTTGTTATGATATATCGAAGAAGGGTACTAGTTTTGAACAACTATATGGGAGATGATGTAGATATCTTATGAACCAATTTTTTTATCCATGTTACCAAACATAATAGAACTATATGATTCTTGTGGGGGTCTTTATTTTACGTAATGAATATTCATCTCGTAAAATTTAATCTATATATATAAAAGGTAAGGGTTTATGTAATCTTTATTATATTTTCACCATCTAACATTTAATTCAAAGGCATATTTTTGAATAGATCATTTTTTAAAATTTATTTAGATAATATGGATGATTTAACATTTTCTAGTGCTAGAGTATTTCTATTTTAAATCATTAAATCCTAAAACAATTATTCAATTCATCTAAGGATGTTAATAAAATGTTTTTGATGTCTTTATCATTAATAATGATATCTATATTAGAAAAATATCAAATGATGATGTTTAATTCATCAATATGTGCCCCGATTGTAGTTCCAATGTGTATCATGATGTTACACAGTCAAAAAATTTATATCATATTCCAAAAAAGGATTTCATCAAATATTTAGCCTCAATATTTTTCCATATCAGAGTAGTGGAACAGTCATAGATGAATTCCTGAATAACCATATCACCCAAGGAAAAAATATAATACTAATAAACATCCTAAGGATATTACTACTAATATCTATTTTGGTAACACCAGACTAACCATTAGGGTACACAATTGTAACATTCATTTTAGAATCTCCACGAGAATCAATAATATAATTATAATTAATAAGTTTTCACAACATTATTATCCAAAGAATAAGAGTGGCTTGAAAATAAAATTTATCTATTTTGAATTTATTAAAACCTGTATTTTATAGATTAGATAGCTCTGAAGCAAGTTTTAATGGGAAATATTGTTTAAGTAACCCAATATAATAGGAAAGATCCACTAATTTAAATGTTACATTATATATTCCTTAAGATAAATCATTTTATTGTGAAAAATAGTTAATATCTAATTTGAATAAATATGAGCACACCTACAGAAAGAAAAATTTAAAGAAAGAAGAATAAGATGTTAGGTTATTTGATTCACATTAAAACTACAAGAATGAAAAGAACAAAACCTTAATAAATCTTTATTACTAATTGAAATCAATTAATTAAATCACCTGGAAATAATAAATTACCAGATAAAAAATATGGGGTTGGTGAGCATGCAAAACTAGCTGGTGGGTATCAACTCTGTCATGCAGAGTTATCAATAGTTGTCCTAGACGGACCCATACATGCACCCAACATAAAGGATACAATAGCTGATAGGAAAAAATATGCAATCACTTACATAGATAAATTTCTTACACCAAAACATGGTCATGACTGATAAGATAAATCTATAACCTTTAAAAAATACTTTGAGCAATGACTATATTATTTTTATGAATCCACACATTCCTAGATGTGTACTAAAATATATATGTGAATGAATAAATTTTAGGATAATGTATCTTCAAATTTTGTTTAATTAGTTATAATAATTTATGAATGGATTAAATAACTTCTTTCATTTTAATTAATTCAATGAATAATTCCAATAGGAATAAACATATGTTGATATATTGAATATGGGAAACTCATTTCATTAAATGAAACATGTTATGGATGGATATATAAATGGATGAGATCCCTGCTATTAGATACACATGATTTTATGAAATACTCTTAATTATATCTTCCTCTTAAAAGGAACATTATCACTAGGTAGAGGTTCTAATAAAACACCATCCCATTTGGAGTTATGAAAAATCGAGGTGTTTTAAAAAATTTACGGTCGGTGTATGGGCTATTTTCTAAACCAAATATTATAATAAAAAACATAGAGTTAAATCATCTTTAATGGGTATTTTTTAGATATAGTTTGAGGTTTGATAGGTGTCTTATTTTCCCAAATAAGGATTGTATCTTCAAGTATAATTTGGGAGGTTTTTGTATTTATATGTACTAGGTTCATTGTTTGGTGTGCTTGGATTAGGTGGAACTATTCTACACCCTGAGCATGGAGTGGTTTTCAATACCAATTCTATAGTGTGTGGTTTGGTTTCCTGGTTTGTGAATGGTTTTATGTAAACCATGAAAAATTTAAAGTAAACTATGAAAGATGGCTTAGATCTATGTCTAGGCACAAGATTGGTGCACATTTGAAGATAACATGTGTGAATTGTTTTATATGGTTTCTGAGCTGAATCAAATGGTTAGAGCATGATTGTTAAACTATGAGGACCAATTGTGAATGGAGGGTTTTTGTGAGGTACTTCTGAATGCATTTTTTCAACACAATTTGAAAACTACTGTATCCAAATTGTGTGCCTCCTTTAAAAATTAAAAATTTAAAAAAATCACATGAAACTTCTACACACTTAAAGGATATTTTTCCTATATTTCTCATCCATAATCCTTAATTACAATTCCCCATTCCTCATCTCCTCTTCTATAGTGGTTATTTTTTATTCTTTATTTATTTTAGCTTCCATAGGGAATGTTAAAGGTCTTAAGGTGCATCTTTTATTCCTCTTTCACCCTTTCATTGATTATTTCAGTGGATAATTATCTCTCCCTTATTTATTCAAATATTCCCTATCTCAAGGAAAGTTTTCTTCTTCTTTGTTTTCTCCCAATTTAATCAAATATGAGGGAAGATACTTATGAGTGGTTTTTCTTAAGAAAAAGGTAGTTGGTCCCTAAGCCTAACCCATATTCATACTATTTTTCATAGGTTATGTAATTGTATATCCATGTTGGTATTGTCATAAATTGATCTAATATTTAAAATAAAGTGTTGTTAAAGTTTTCTTTTTCATAATGTCTCCATTAACATTCCTTGAACCATAAAAAACAATAGTTCCCTAAGGGATAAACCTAGTTGGGTTATAACCATGAATTGGCTTGGGGTGAGTAATGGTTTTCAAAATGTAAAGGTTAAATGAAAATTTATAGTTTGAATTGAGTGTTTTGAAATGGAATTTTAAAATGATGGATAATTTTTGAATGGTTTGGACCTTTGTATTGGACTTATTTGATTTCTAGAATTAGATTTTAAAATGGATTTGGCCTTTTATTTTATTCTAAGGTAATATAAAGTGTTGTTTATAAAAATGATGAATTATGATTGAAATTTATTTTTATAAAATGAAGAGATATTGTGGAATGACCCTAGTATAGGGAAAGTTTTGTAAATCTTTGTTATAAACTAGAGTTTCTAACTTTTGTATTTAAATGAATTGTTAAATGATGGTGTTGGTAAAATAGAGTTCCAGTGAGCATCCTATAAGGAAATTTCCATTAATGGTTTAGAACGAAACCATGTTTAATTAATCCTTGGGAAAATGATAATGATTTTGTGAAATGAACCTTGAGACTTCATAATGACATGATCTCTAGTAAGAGTGGTTGGTTTGGTTTTAGTATTTTGGAAGAATGGGTCAATGAAGAGGACGATTTTAGTTTTATTCTTATATGATATTTCATGATAGGAAATGATTTTTTGGTAAGTAAAGAATGGTTAATTTATATTTTTTGTAAATGATTGGTGTAGGTTAAATTGATTTTGTGTTATAAATTGGATTCATTTTTAGATAAAAAAATGGATGGCATTTCTTAAGTGAGAGTAGATTCTATTAGCTAGCTCACTTGAATTCCATGGGAGTATGCCTCTATTTATTCAAAGATATCCAAAACTAAGGGATGGAATGAGCTGCATTGGATACCTCACTGATTCATTAATGTGAATTCCTTAGGATGACTGCTTATTATATTTTGATGATGTCTAATACATGAAATTCCAAATAATAATGTCATGGATTCGCTCGAGGTACCCTTTTCAATTATGTGGGATGATCTCCCCATATTTAGCTAAATTATACAAGATATAATTCCATCGGTGTGGACTTGTCTTCCTATTAATGTTTTACTTTGAAAGCCCTATCCACATGGTTCCTTGGACGAAATTTAGATAATTACAAGGTTGGATTTATTGGATTCAACTATTTTGAGAATAGAATAATTTATTGGATGAATTCCATGGATTCTGGATGGATTGGTTAGATGGGAATCCCCAATGGAGCCCCTGAGGATTCTCTTATTCGTTCATGGATATAGTTTCCTTTGTCCCGGACCTTGGAATAGACTTTGGTTTATGATAAATACCTCTATGTTCAATGATATTTGGAACTAACTTTAGTGGGTAGGACTAAACTCAAGTATCACCGAGGAGCTCATGATCAGAGGTTGTTTTTTATTTATTTATTTAACTATTATGTTATATGGTAATCTATATTGGTTATCTCATATGCATGAACATGTTATATGGAATGGTTATTCTAGGAATTCTATTGGTGGTGGACTACTGAGTTATTCCCACACCATGTTTAAGATATCATTTCACTTGGATACCTGACCATAAGACTATCTGTTTTTAGGTAATAGTTAATGATAATTCTCTATGTTGATTATTATTGGATTGGTATTCTAGTATGTAGTATGCACAATGGGACTGGTTTGGACTCGGGACCACATTGGGATGAGTTCATAGTTTTCATTTATGGTAGGGTATTTTTATCTATATATATTCATCAATGGGTGATATTAGTTTTCCAAGGAATACCCATTTATGTCATATCATATGATATTGAATTTATTTATTATAAATTTCCCAATTTTTATGCATTGTTTAGTTATCCTAGTTTATATGTTTTATACTATTTCTACTACTCTAGATACTATTAATAGAGGGAATACTATCCCCTCTATATCTTTATAGATCCCCACCACTAGCCAACAGCCTATGGCATATGGGGATGTCTGATTTAGTTTACATAGCACACTTTTCTAGCTATTGTTCATAAAGAGTCGGGCAGGAAATAATATTGATAACACCCCTTCTTTATTTTGGGATAATCAATAAATATTAAGGGTACTTTTTTTGGTGTAATCCATCAGTGGAAGGAATCTTTCATTATCATCTTTAATGATCTTTATGAGATTCATGTTAAAGAATAAAAGATAGATTTATCACCTTAGGTATGCATGTTATGTTATTAATTTAAATTATACATGTCGATTCTGTCAAGGATAGATCTAATAAAATATGGGTTTTCTTCTAATTTCAAGATCATATTATGATCCCTTAAAACCCATCAATGATATACATGTATGATTCCTCATTGAATAAATGTGTTTCTTACATTGTTAAGTTAATAAGACATTTTATGAAAGTGTTACTACGTTTTCCCAACATGTGTTACATTATTGGATAACATAATTCCATGAGCATCAATCAGCATTATATTAAATATTTAACATCATGTGGAGTGGATTACATGACTTACATTAATCATGTAATGTATTCTGTAGATATGTAGTGTGAAAACAAAGCATCAAAATATTAAGTTATTTATAAATTGTTTACAAATAACAGAATCAGATAATTTGTAATATTTAAAGTTATTATAAAATTGTTTTATAAATAAGCAATAAAATATTTATAGGTAATTGATTAGTTTTTTAAAAAAATATTTATTATAAATATTCCATTAATAGTAATTAGTTAAGATTAAGAATATTTTTTAAAAAATTATATGCTATATAAAATTTTTATAAATTATAGTAAAAGGTATTTTGGAAATATTTTAATTTATAAATAGTTTATAAATAAGTCAATTAAAAATAGTTTATAACTAATTATTTAATTTTTTTGGAAACATTTACTAATAAAATAATTAAAATATTAAATACTGAAATTCCAAATATCATTTTCCAAATTACATGTCATTCCTTGTGCTCTTGAAATAAAACAATAATTCAAAAATCACATGGATGATTTATAAAAAGATTAGAAAATACAATAATAATAAAAAAATATAAAATAGATTATATCTAAATTAATTTACTTTTAATAATTAATTAATATGAATTGTTAAAATTAAAAGGGCCTTGTTTGAGATATTATGTAGTCCATGATAGAATTTTTTTAATGATTGATATGATAAATAGATTAAATAAGGTTAAATATATGAAATATAAATTATGTAATATTCTTACACAATTGAAACAGAATTATAAATTTTTTTATAATTCATAAAAATATCATATTTTTAAATATAAAATCCAAATATTGTATAATATGAAAATTTCTTATTATGGGATGACTATAAAATTTTATATATTAAAGATTACAGAGAATCCATAATATTATAGATAATTTATAAAAATTTTATAGTCAACACTTATTTATGAATTATTCATGAATGGTAATCTAATGTTTTTTAAAAATAAATAAAATGATTATTTTTTATCAATTATTTTTTTATTCATGTTTAGTAACTTTTTTATTAAATATGAAACATTTATGTGAAAATTTTACTTCATAAATAGATACTCTAAGATATATCCATGTATTATGTTCTTGGTGCAACTATAAAATATGTTTTTCATCTACCTTGACCTTAGTTTTTAATTGAAATAATTTTCTTGAATTTAGTTTTTGGGGAATGATTTCAAATATTATTTGTAATAGTTAGAATTATTTGGATTATACCATGAGTAATGTATCCCTGAGAAGTGGGATGTAGAAGGGGACTACCCACTAGGTTCAACGCTTATTCAATATTCTATAAAGATATGGGGTTGCCTAATGATTTATCTAGGATTACTCAGGTTGTGATTATTAATCTCAAATAATTATAATCCTTTACATGAATTTTTTTGTAATACTTGTATATATGATGCATTTAGATATGTATTAATATGTTTGGCTTCTATTCTTGGGTGAGTAACGCAAAATATGGGTTTTGTAAATGGATACACATTAATGTGGTGTGGAGACCATACTTTGTTGGTTGGAATAAGGATTCTAAAACTAAACCATTAGAAACATTCATCTAGAAATAAATTTAACATGAGATGATATATATTACATAATATTAAATAGTTATAAATTTAATACCAATATTATATATATTAAATTTGTGAAATTAAAAAAAACGTTCAAATACTAAGTGAAATATTTCTTACAAATTGGTACTTTTCAAGACCTCGATCATTCAATAGGGCAGGTTATTCAAAATAAAGGCACCTCCGGATTATCTTTTATAAAGAAATTATGTAATTTGTGACACTAGATCATCCTTAGGTAGGTTATTCCAAAGAAGGGTTCCCCTATCTTATCATTTGTCATCTTATTCTAGAAATTTTCTTGGGGTGATACTTTGTTGAGAAGCCCTTTGGATGGATATTAGAGGAAAGAAATTGAGTAAATCCATATAATGAATCCATGTATAGGGTTATCCACTCAAACATTCAAGAATAATAACTATTTGGATTGGTAATATTCCCTACATAAATAACGAAGTGTCGAGAAGAACACTAAATCATACTCATTGGTTATTGAAATATGGATCTCAACTAACTAAATGGGTATGACGTATGGGATCATCCATTTTAGTGGGATAACTATAATTAAAATACCTTGACTAAAAGATATAAAACATAATACTTTCTCATGAAAATTTCCTTCTTTATGATTATTTATTTATTTATAGAAACTATATTGAGATCATTAATAGGTATATAAAATAATTAAAAATTAGTATCTATAGTTAAAAAGTGTTCTCAAATAAATTAATTCATATCCCTTTAATTTTAATGTTATGAAGATCAATTTCACTAACTCTAACTCAAGGAAATTAAATATCTGGTGTGCATCAAAAACTGTTGGGTAAAAACACAAACTCTGATGAAGGAGTGAATTGATAAAGTGTTAATTAGATCTTCATATTATTAATGGCATAAAATTTGTTTCATTAGAAGTCATCATTTATACTCTTACTCTACAATATGTATTTGAACTATAATTAGAGAAATATTATTATTTTCTCACTATAAACATACATTTTTTATATCTTTTTTGGAAACAATGGGAATTTTATTCACTATTAATAACAAGAGTTATTCAGTATATGATAATGAAATGTTTTATTTCATTGTAAATAAAGTAAATTGTTTATACATTATATATATGGGTAATCCTATTTGTAAAATTTTGAATAAGATAGTCAATGTTGATTCTTATCACGCATATCTTTGGCATTATCATCTTGGAAATATAAATGAGAAACACATTTAAAATCCTATAAAGATAGATTGTTTTACTAGTTTAATAAGGAATCATTTGAGAGTTGTCAAACATTATTAATAGTATAATTAAAAAATACATATTTTGGGATAAAAGGTGAAAGCAATAGTGTATTTTTGGATCTCATACATAGTGATGTATGTAGAAAAGTGAGATCATAAGAAACTAGTGGTTTTAGGTAATTTGTAACCTTTATCAATGAATTTACTCAATAAGGTTGTATTTTATTGATGAAACCTAAGTATTAAAATTTTGAAAACTTCAAAATTATTGATAATACTGTATATAATGAACTAGAGAATAGTATAATCGTATTAAGGGGGTGAATACGTATGCCATGAAATCATTGAGCCTCTAAGGAATTGTGGAAGTGTTTTACAACTAGCCCCTAAAACAATACCAAAATGGAATGGCATATATGAAAGGAGGAATCATACCTTGTTTGTTATAATTTGATCAATGGTGATTCATTATGGACTTTCTATTACATTATGGGTTTATGATCTAGAGATGTATTCTTTACTACTAAACTAAGTTCCATCTAAAGTAATCATAATTAAACACACTACATGAGATATGGGTTGGGGAATTCCCATATATATATTTTATGAGTATTTGGGGTTGTAAATCATATACATGACATTTGAATTTAGAAAAAAATTACCTTAAGTCTAACAAATTGTTTTTCATTAGTTATCCTAAGTAAATTAAGTGAAATTATTTCTATAACCCTAACTAGTAAAAAGGGTTTAAAGCTTGATTTTATACATTACATAAGTAAGAATTTATCAAATAAGGATTTGGTTTGAGGATTTTTGAACATGAAGATGTTAAAGTCTAAAAGTAAGGAAATGTTTCTAAGATGGAGGTTGATCTTGTACAATAATGATTTGTAGAATACGAATTAATTAAAGTTGCAGAAAAACATCAAAGGTCTAATGTGATTCATTGTGAACCCAAGAGATATGAATTTTTTGGCTAATAATGATAAAGTAACCTTCATAGGAGATAAACCTACATTCTACTATAAATATTTTTTGTGTTATAATTTGGAGAAATGGTTAAAATAAAAGGAATTTAAAATATAAATTAAGTACACTAATGAGGTTTGGGACATGTTAAATTCACTTATAGATGTTAGACCCATAGGGTGAAAGTGGGTTTTTGAAAATAAAACTGACATGGATGGAAGCGTGTCTACAAATAAAGCACAACTTCATGTAAAAGCTTACAAAAAAATATTAGTAGGTAATATGGAAATAACATTCCACATGTTCAGATGATAGTACATTTTTATTTTTCTATCCTTAATATCTCGTATGATTATGAAATATAACATATGGATATAGAAAACCACATTCCTTAAAGAAATTAACAGATGGAATGTTTATGATAAAACCTAAAGGTTTTGAAGTTTCAAATGAATTATTCATGGTATTAAAGGTACAATGATACATTTATCGATTGAAGAAATATACTTAGAGTGAGAATATCATGTTCGATGATACAATCAAAGAGTTTGGTCTCATAAAAATTTTGATTATTCTTATGTATATAATAGGATTTTTGGGATCATAGTGGTGTTTCTGAATTTATATATGAATGAAATATTTCGTATCAAAAATGAATTCCACACTCTTCACTCTATAAATATATGGCTTGGTAAATGCATCTTGATGAAAGACATAAATGAATTATCCTCTATAATGGGTATGAAATTCTATATATATAAATATAAAATGTTTACTTGACTTATGATTTTTTTTTTAATTTCTAGAGTGGTCTAGCATGTTAAACTCCACAAAGGGCTCTTGACCAGTATTACATGGAATTAATTTTTTGAAGATTCAAGATCCATATAAATTGTTAAACAAATGGATAAAATTACTTATGTGTCTACCATAGGATCTATCATGTATTATTTATTTTGAACCCAACCTAATGATCATATCCTCTCAACGTATTCATTATATACTAATCCAATCCTGGTGGAAGTAACTAGATTATTGAAAAAAACGTTCTTAAGTACTTAATAGAGACTACGTATATGATTATTTTCCATATAGAAAATGATAGACAATATATAAAAGGTTACACAAATGTACGTTTTCAATCTAAATATTATTATATGAATTATCAATATTGATTCATGTTTTTTTAAAACAATTAGGTATCACTTGGAAAAGTATTGAAGAATACACCATAGAGGACATAACAACTGATGTAGAGTGGATCATTTCATAAGATGTTTTAAAGGAAATATTTTAGATCAGGAAGTTCATCTTTGGATTTGAGGTGGTTCTTAGTATTCAATTAATAATCAACTCTACTATGAGAACGATGAATCTACTACTTTTTCTAAGGAACCCTGTTCACCCCAAATAACTGTACACATCTTTTGAAAATACCATTTCATATGGGGGATCGTTTAGAGGGGTGATGTAAAGATGAATTTTGTGCAAATAGAGGACAATGTAGAAGATATATTTATGAATACATTACCACATAAATAATATGAGGTTCATTATATGCCTCTAGGTATTTTATACTTGAGAGAATTTTGTATCAGATAATTGATATATCATGATTTCATTAGAAACTCAGCCTCTATTTATCACTCATTCTTGGTAAAACATTTTACTTTACCTGAAGGATAGATTGATAATATCCCCTAAAAGTATAAAAATAATGTTTTCTCTATACAATTATTATCATAGAGTCTCAGGGATTGTGATAATATGAAATGATTATCATTAATAGAATATTTTACTCATTACAAAGGTTTGTATATAAGATATGAAGAATAGATTCATGAGGTAATAAGTTGAGACTTATTACTTGGACTGACTCGTAAATGTATATCCTATGGAATCTCATACATTCATTAATATATTTAGGGATGTGTGCTTATTATAAATCCCTCTTACCTAATGTTGGAAAGATATCTAACATAATTACCTTCATAATTTGATACCATAATTATTCAAGGAAAAAGCTACTTATATAGTCAGTGGGTGTTTGGATATTTTTGTTGATCATGTCATTGGTTGGAGCACAACCAAGATGGAATTTGATTAATTTTATGATGAGTAATAACATTTGGCCCATGATTGAATTAGAGAGAGTAAATTCATTTCCATGATTTTTTTGGTCACATATGATGTTCTTAGATACATAGATGAGAGACTTGTGACGTAAAACCCATAAACTTATTCCTAAGTATAAACTAGTTTATATTCTGCTAAACCATTTTAACGATTACTAAACCATAAATATTTTTATTAGATATGAATTTTATGTTTTTGGGATTGGTTTGTGACATGATTTAAGGGTGAAATAATGATTTGTGATAGGATTCATTGGGTGATTCAAGTGGTGAATCTCTATAGGACCAATCACTCGAGGGTTTTGCTTATATGGATGTATTTGGGAAATGGCATGATAACATAAGAGGTATACTCATACATCATGGCTGGTATGTTTGAACCTAGAGGTTGGGGATGTTAATAAGTGACCCATAGTGATACTTCCTAGGGATAATACGTCCTTATATGGTAAGTTTGTAACACCCATTATATTTTCAAGGTTCATTATAGTTTGTTCTTTAGGTCTAGCCTTGTGTAATCTTATTATTGGTTTGTTAAATGAGGTTTCTAGGTAGTTTGAGATAAATTTTGAGATGAAAAGGGTGTTGATTCAGTTAATATATTCACTTTACCTATTTTTAAAAACCATGAAATGATTCATTTTGTATTTGATCTAATTTGAGTTTTATTATTCTATATTTTCTGGTTTCAGAATGTAAAACTCATAAATGAATTACTAATAACATTATTTATATAGAAATACTAATGATACATATTTATGAAAATTAGATAACCTAAAAATTCAATAATACATGAAGTTTATAGTTTTCATGTAAAAATAGTAATCTGAATAATGAAATCCATATTACATTTACCTATTTTGAAGATCAATATAGAGGTGAGAAATCAACTCTTCAATAAATATAGTAGGATGTTAAGTCAATAGAAAGATGAATAGTAAGATAGTGCCAATGTGGTTGAAACTAAACCCATTATATGTAGAATTTGACCATTAGAGGATTTATTTTAAAAATAGAGTCACCTTTTGAAATATAGGAACAATAATAAAAACATTCTATAAAATAAAACTCTCAGAGTCGCAATCTATTGAAGTTGTAAACATCTTGTTAACTACTATAGTTTTGATTGTTTTTCTATTTCAGGGATTTTCTAGAGACTATATTTCATATGTTTAATTACAAAATATATTATGATTTATTTTTTTTAATCATTTTAACCAATCTATAAGTTAAATTAGCATGTTAACCAAGCTACCAGTTAAAGTAGTTGGAAAATCCAAGATACCATTTCTTGTAGAGAACATATTGAGATTCATGTTTAAGTATATGGTAAATCGAGGTTCATGTTCTAAAAGTGGGTAAATACTGATTAGGATAATTTATGGATTCTAAGTTAATAAAGATAGATGAAATATTTAGGATTTAATAAGTGGATAATTGTTTATAGTTTTACCATCATGGATACCTCAGATCTGGTCTATAGATATACCAATCATTTTGGTTTAAATGTTATTATTTTATAATTACTTTTAAGGGTATTTTTTTGGTAAATATATACATCATTATTTATTTCTATTTATATTGTGTCAACTATTTTTTTATCATTTTATTTTAATACAAATATTTTTAATATTTTTTAGTGCATATTATGTTTATAGATAATTTTAAATTTTGTTTCATAATATAGTTACTTTTTTTCATTGATAATTTTATGGGTTTAGTAGTTGTTTCTAAAACTGATACATTTATTTCTTGAGGGAAATGAAAATAAATAATTTATTTAAAACTAAAATAAATCCTCATCATATAGTTTAATTTCAATATCATTATTGTTCTACATTGGAATTATAGGAGGTCTATACATTTAAGACGTAACATGATATATGAATTACCATATTTTCCATTATGCTATCATAATTTCATATTTAAATTTCTTTACACATAACAGTGTTTACTAAATATCTTTAATTATAGAAGGTATTAATGTTGGATTAATTTATTATATAAATCTAAAAATACCACCTATCGTTGAATAAAAAATATAATTAATATTAGAGAGATATAATAGAAACATTTATCATTAATACTGGAGTTGAAAACTAACTTATACTTAGTAGTTACTACAAATTACAATTCATTGAAGTTTCTAATTTTTAAATTTAATAATATAATTAATTTTATTTAAACATACAATTAATAAAATATTATCTTCTATTTAGATAAATATATAGTCAAATTTTTTCATCTTGAACTGTATGAAGAATATGGATAAATCTTGAAGTTACACATTTCAGATCATAAAAAATTCATTGAAACTAATGTAGATATACGAAGATAAGGTTATCACGCATTTTATTTTATTCTTGGTGAATTAGTTTATCTAATTCATCAATTATTGATTACAATAGTAAATAGTTTTCAATCCCTCAGATAAAAATAACTTTTCTAATGATCAATTTATTTAAAAAACCATAAATATTTTACCAAAAGAATTAGGATAAAAATAGCATCCAAAGATAAAAAAAACATTACCAAAATAAGTCTATATGACTTAATAGGTACACTTATTCAATATGAAACTCATCTAAATATTTATGTAGAGAAAGTGAAAAATAATAATAGTGTTTCTTTAACAATTATCAAAAATTGTAATATAATAAAATCTATGTAATGTTTAAGAAAAGTTTATAAAAAATTGACTAGGAACCAAATTTTTGTGAAATGTCTAAAATAAATAATATTAATATTAAAAAATTTTAATTTCAATAGAAAATATTCAATGGAAATAAAAAGATCATATTTATAATTCTAAATCAATGTTCATTAAATTAAGAAACCATGTTCTTGTGTGACTTGATTGTACTGGATTTAAAAAGTAATAAATAAAATATTATATAAAGTTTTCCCTGAAGGATATTAAAAAATGTATAAATGAAATAAAAACTATGGGTGGAACTGAAATAGATACTAATTTAGAGAGTTCATTGTATTTTATTCCAATATTCCAAAAATAGAAAAACATTTCATATGAAGGTTAACTACAGAAGCCCTTATGAATCTATCTCCAGATTCAAAAATTTCATCTTATTATGAAAATGATACTAAGGATATTCATTAATCTAGTTCATATGTTGATGAAATAACTAATGAAACTCCCTAAGATTTAGAAGAATCAATTTTTGAATGTGAATATATGTATGATAATCTTGATAAGAAATATATTATAGCTAAAGGTAAAACTATTGAAAGAAAAGATAAATTTATAAAAGTTGAACATAAGGTTACAAAAATAAGTAAAGATAATAGAAATATTTTATCTAAATTATAAAAGTAAAAAAAATCAAAACATAATGATGATATAAAAGGGAAATAATGTCAAATCATCCTAATATCATAAGACATATAACCTGAAAAGGGAGAAAGATACGTAAAAAGTGTGATTTTTTCCCAAGAAAATGATGAGACTATCAGACTAAATCCATAGATTGAAAGATAAAAGATAGATTTGAATAATTTTTATTTCTTAAGGAGAGAATTTGAATAGATAAATAGTATGATATAACCTGATAGAATGTTATCTAGTCTAGTCGGTAAAACAACATAATGTCTTATCCATCGACAAAGTTTTCTAGCCAAATCAAACCCCTTTTATATTATGTGTCTGAGATGAGAAAACTGTTGGATAAATTATTCCTTCAATAAAATTGAATATTTTATACAAAAAAATAGCTTTTATATCATTGGTACTTGTTACCTATGATCATAAAAAAGATACTCAAATAAGGTTTTGGAAACTTTTGTTGTTAATTCTTCAAGACCCAACGAGGACTATCTGCACATTGTAAAATTTGAAAGCATTATATCATTGTGGACTAAAAAATAAATACATTTCATCGGTTCCCCTATTATTTATTATTTAAATTCTTTTAAATACATTAAATCATTTTTCCATTAATATGTTACATTTATTCCTTTTACTCAGGGGAATTTTGTTTCAATCATTTCTACCACACTTTTTAAACAATATTTAACTCTACAAAGATCATATAAATTAATTCAAAACAATTATGGAATCAAAATTAAAATAAGAAGATCAATTCATTCAGTAAATTGAATATTTTTGTTTCATCATATTTTTAGGAACCATTTTTTATTTACCATATTTTCACAATATTTCATTTACCTATATTTCATATATATCTAAATTTCTTAATATTTTCATTAATCTATATTCCATTTTTATATGAATTTTGAGATATTATTTATCTACATGAATTTTAAATCTCCAATTAAATTCTTAATGCATTAAAAAATTAAAAAAATTAAAAATAATTCAAAAATAAATATGAAATCATGTGTTTTCACGTGATTAGATCTAAGCGGATGGATAAAAAAAAATCAATGAACACTCTTCAAATTTGTAAATTTCCTTTACAAAATAGGTGGAGAGAAAAAAAAAATTGGAAACATTAATTACAAATATAAATAAAGATGATGAAGTTTTTTAGTATAATTATTGTCCACCTTTTGATGAGATAATGGTTTTATATAGGGAACTAGCAACTAAAAAAATAGTTTTATAAAGGCATGTTGACTCAGACATACTTAAAAAATATAATTTGATGTTGAAGGACATCATCACCAATCAAGGAAGTATAAAGCATGTTTCTACAAAATAACAACACAAACTATACTATGCTCTATTTATTCCTGAGTTCTGTAGATCTATAAATTTTTTTATGTATATAGAATTAAGAAAGTAACTTCTATACTATTTTTCATAAGGTTAACTTGAATTTATAGAATATTGATTAACTTATTGAAGTTCTATTAGAGGGACAATCCTTCTTTTTATAAAAAATTACTGGAGGCTTATGGATAGTTTTTTCAAGAACAAAGTATAAAATAATTTAATTTTATTAAAGGTAAATTTATAAAATTTAGTATCCTCTTCCTAAATTTAGAAAAAAATTCAACAGGATTTTATCCTATCTTTATCCAATGTAATATAAAGATATAATCAAGAAATATTATGTTTACCTTTTATATTTTCTTATAAAGTCCAAAAAACATAAACATGTTATGTTTTTATAGTCTTATGTCAAATCCATTTGAAATGGAATAGTTATGATGAAGATCATACTATATGGAAGAATTGTGAATAGAGTTCTTGTGAAGTTACTGGGATAATAAAATTTTCAGAATAAATAACATCTAAAAATACATAAGGAAAATCCTATTTTTTGCAGAGGTAATATGAAGAATGATATTGATGTATGATGAAAAATAAAAAATGTTTATTGAAAATCATTTTCATTTGAATTAGAAAATCATGAATTTAATATTTCATTAAAGAAATAATCCTCTAAATATTTTATTTTAGTTAATCCCCCTAGGGAAAATAATCTTAAAACACTTGGGGAAGATGAATCAGATAAATTAGATGTACGTTTAGAGGAAGATAATCCAAAACTAGATAAAAATGAAGTAAAACCTATATAAAAGAGTAAATATGTAACATTAGATGCACGAATCAATAAGTTGATCAATACCCATAGAATTGTTCTGAATGAAAAATATGAATATTCTAAGAAGAAGAAGGAACAAGGTGGTGAAAAATGAATTTTTCGATTAAATAATGTTTACGTATAGTCTTTTTGAGAATAAAGAGACCAAAAGTTTATATAAGATGAAATAAAGAAGTAGTATTTTGTAATGTAGAAGCAATATAAAATTACTAAATCTATCTTTCATAGAGTTACAATTAAGAAATGTGTTGTTGATGAAATGGTACACAGAATATAAGATTTGTTAGAAAATAAAAATAAGTTATGGTAGAATTGTTAATAAAATAATTATCTCTATCATCATACCATAGAATTACTAGAAGTCGAGTGGATAAGTCATTAGATACTCAACATTCATATTAATAGTTAACTAAATGTCATACCACTATAATTTATCCTCCGTAATTTTCACCTCCTCCCCAATTTTGTGAAGTATAAGTAATTGAAAAATTAGTTGAGAATAAATTTATGATATTAGATTTATTCCCATTTGAATATTCAGTTCACACCACTACTAGAGTTACCTCCTCACTCTCTATGAAATATATTTCCAAATCTATTTGAGATAAGGAAGTTCAAGTTTCATCAATTCTTCATCAATTTCTTCTGAGAGAACTATTTTTGAAAACAAATATTGAAAATATTGATCTAATTGACATTGAATACTCATATACTAAGAATATAAAAGTGGAGGAATCTCATCTAAATTGGTGTAATGATTAGAAGAAGAAAACAGATATCTCATTAGAATCAATAACTTTAGTCATATCTCAAACGTTTGATCTAAATCATGACTGATTTTTTATCATGAAAATTAAAATGAAATATATAGTTAATATGATCCTTCAACTAAATTAAAGAGTGAGACTCATGAAAATTTAGGTGATTCTTTCTCAGAAACAAAAATGAAATTTCATTTAATGGATTCAGTTTCAAAATTTAAACCATAGTTGAAGGAAGTTAAATAATTAAATTATCTTTTTCATCAAAAATTGATGAACTTATAAATTTATTAAAATATTAAGTCAAATATTTCATTTCTACTACTGAGAATATCATATCCTTCATTAGAATTATGAAATTATATATGGGAAAAAATTTAGTAACCAGGATTTAAAATATATTGAAATATAAGTTTTAGTAGTTTCTTCATTTGTTAATGATTTGAACAATCATAGGGTTATTCATAACCAGTAGAGATTTGATTAAAATGTAAATTTTTTAAGTAATATAAAACAGAAGAGAAAAACTATAAAATCATTTCTTTATAAAAAAATAACAATGAAAAATCAAAAGTTGATAGATTATGATGAATTATTTTTTAGATAATGTAGCTCATCATGATTATAAGATCAATGTTCAAGATGAGTTTTTATCCGAGCGATGGAAATAAATCAATAATAAAAAGTATATGATTAAAAAATAAATTAAGAATGATTGATTTGTTAAATTTCGGATGTCCTATATCTGTGAAACTTTATTGTATAAACATTTTCCCAATATAATCTTGATGATTTTATTTTGATATTTATACTTTTATATATTACAGTTCTTTATATAAATTTAACCTGGTGATTTTTTTACCATTTATATAATCTTTATATCCATTTTTCTCCCATTGTATGTATAAGTAAAATCATTATTTTCAAATGTTTATTAAATAAGAAAATTTTAAATCTTTTTTAAACCAAAAATTGGTTGGTGGGTTTTAAGATTTAAAATTTAAAATCATTTTTAAAGGTGGATAAATTTCTTTGAATGGGAGATATTATATAATGATTATTTTCAAAAGGAGGACAAACATTTCTTCATGGGGAGATAAATGTTTTAAAATCATAATTACTTTTACCAGACATTATTTGATAAAAAGGGAGAACATTCTAAATTTGGAAATATTGATATATTCATTTGAAGATATACATGGTGTAATTTTATATCTTTTTAATTTTTCAAAAATTTTATTAGGTTTTTCAAGAAGGCGGGATATTGTGGTGTCTTTTAATCACTTCACATTAATTATTTCTAAAACAATTAAACACATCATTTAATATTTTAACTAACAGAAGGTTATTTTTATATTTTTTTTTAAAGTATAAAATTGATAAATTAATTTTATATAAATTGAGGATTAAATAAATACCAATGTCACGATTTTTTGAAAATCAGATAACCTATAAAATTATGTAATACTAAATGTTTATAATATTCATGAAAAATTAGTAATATGAATAATGAAATCTAGATTAATTTCACCTATTTTAAAAACAACTACAATGGTGCTGAGTAAAATCATTGGTAAATAAAGAAATATTCATAATATATTAAAAGATGAATAGTAATTTTTAGTCAATATCATTGTAACTCAGCCCTAGATTTATGGAATCGAACTGTTAGAGGATTGGAGGTAAATGGAGATTAGCCTCATTGATGAGGAGAATAATAGTACAAACATGTGACAAAACAATACTTTGAGAGATTCAATTTCTTTAAGTCTTAAATATCTTGTTGACTAGTTTAATTATGATTATTTTTCAATTTGAATATTTTTATAGAGATTAAATTTTGCTGGTTCTAATTGTAAAATATCTCAGCATTTCTTATAGTAATCATTTTAACCGAGCTATTTGTTAAAGTAGTGAGCTAACCAAGCCACCAATTAAACTATTAGAGAAAACTAAACTACTGACTGTTCTAATGGAAGCACTAATCTACCGGTCTATGTATTTGGTAAATTGAGATTCTGGTCATAGAAGCATGGAAATATTGATTAGGTTCGTCATGGTATTCCAAGGTAAGGAAGATAGATCTAAAATTTAGGCTTTAAAAAGTAGGTAACTTTTTATGGATTTACTGTTAAGGATACCTCTGATTAGGTCTACAGATCTACCATTCACTTTGGTTTAAAATTGATAATTTTATAATATAATTTAAGTGTATTTTTTAATAAGTCTACACTCCATTTTTTTATTCTATTTTTTCAATGTTGACTATTTTATCAACATTTTATAATAATACCCATAGTTTTTTTTCTAAGTGAATTTTAAGTTCAATAGTAATTTTAGATATTGATTATTAAATAATGTCACTCGGATTTTACTATGGTACTACTGTGGTTTTATCATATTTTTATAGTACTCATACATTTATCACTTAAGGATGAAGAAAATTGGTAGTTGAATTCAATTTAAAATTCAACCCCACCCACCCTCTTGTAGCATAATTTATATACCTCTACAATCAAAAATATGGATAGGCCTATATACATTTAGTGGTTTTAAGAAAAATTTGGGGTGAGATGTAGTGTGTCAAATTAAGAAAAATCATGTCATGTTATAGGGTGGTGGTGCCCCAAACTTTCATGATGTGAATTAATGATTCACAGTTTGAATTTTATTTATGATATTGTTTTAGTGTTTGGGAAAAAGATGAATTATTGGAAACCCCTTATTCCTTCGTTTTCACCTAAAGTCCCATTTTTTATGAATATTGGATTCAAAGGGAATTTCTCCTTCACTTCTTTTGGGATCAATGTTTTATTTGTTGCGATTGATTTCTATCAATAGGTATAAGTTTATTCATTCCCTAGATTTATTATTCCATATCTATTAAATATTATCCTTATTAAAAACTATACAATTTTGTTAATGGATTCTAATTTTCGGTTTTTGGTTCATTATGATTGATTTGGGTGGTGGTTTTGAGGATTAAACACTATAATGCTTGAGTTTGGTGTTCTATAAGTTTTTCCTATAGGTTTTACATTGTTTTTTAATTCATTAATTATATGATAGAACAATATTTCCATGAATTAGATCTAGATATGAATTATATAATTTAAATTATCGATAATATTTATTTAAAAGACACATTGAATTTTATAAGGAACCTAATTAAAATGTTACCTAAGGGGATGCCTTAATATCGATTTCTTTGTAAGGAATTGATTTGATAATGAGATGAAACTAGAATTATTTGAATTGAATTTTAATCAAAAAATATTTAATTATAATTAGAGAATTATTTTTTATAAAGAATAAAATGAGATGTTGGATCGATGAAAATGGATATTTGGTTAGAATGTTAAAATGGGCTTTTATGAAACACTACAGTCTTGATGAGTAGGTGAGTGATTAAAATTTTTTGGCCTTACTGAATGGTTTCATGATTGGTGTTATCCTTAGGTATTTTCTTCCATGGTTTTGAAGATGGATTTTTTTATGGGTGTGATATATTATTTTGTGATGTGTATATTTACTTGTGTGAGACTATTTTTTTGGGAATGATATATTTCCCCAACTGTGAGTATTGTTTTGGGGTGTGTATATCTCCCTAGGTAAGATTTTTATTTCATGATGGGAATATATTCTTGGGTGTGGATCTTTTGTTCACATATGGGTATATTTCCCTAAGAGGTGTTCCAATCATAAGGATTTGTATATTTCACCTAGATGGATACCTACAATTTAGAGACATCCAACACTAAATACATGTATGATTGGTCTCAGGTGTCATCTTGGAACTCAAGGACCAACTATGTCTATTTATTTACATAAACTAATGTTCTATATATATTTTTCACATATGTATTCACTTATATAGACTGAATGTATTTACAGACACCATTGATGGTGGCCTACTAAGTTGTACTAACACCATGCTCCAGCCACTAGTTTGTACCAGAGAATACATCAAGACATAGCATAGGATAAGAGTAATTTCCCTATGAATATTTTGTGACTTTAAATACTAGGATAGATAATCGGAGGTAGATATTTCCTTAAGGAATCCAGTTTAATATTTTTTTGGATATTCATGGATGTGGCCTATTGTTGGGTGATTGTGTGACAAGCATACTGATCTCTTGATATTGAATAGGTTGTGTGTATTTATTGGAATTTTTCAAGACGTATGATTACTACTTATTTTGAATCATTATATGATTTTGTTTATTTTCATTATTATTTCACTCTGATATGCGTGTATAGTGCTCCCTTTGTATCACCTTATACCAACACTACAAGATTATAATTTTGGAAATATAGGGAGGCATGTCTGATGTCATATATAAATTTTGTTCTGACATTGATTAATGACCATGGACTTGGGGATGTTACATATGACTTGGTCATATATTATATTAATAACTTGTTATGTGCTCTTTGGTGGGGCCTATCTATTTGGAATAATTAATAACTAATTGGTTTCCTGATACTAGATTAACTTTCCACATGTGTTTTGTTCAATTGGTTCCACATAAAAATAGATTGCATGCATATAAATAAGTTTTATATGATACATATTGTGGCAGGATGGTTTTATTTAGATATGAGTACGTTCGATGAAGATCACACATGATCCCTAGTAGATTAACATTGATTCTTTTTTAGTGGTTCCTCTTTGCTTATATATTTGAAATATGTATTTTTTATATTTTTTGATAATGCTACTAGGGCCAACAAGTTTACACAGTTTGGAATCTAGATAATAATTATGTTTTTGAGGATGTGTTTGTTACAAATTTAAGAGAGTAAGATAAATTCATACCCAAAAGGATTTTTTGATGGTTTTATAAAGAGTTCAAAAAATTAAAGTACTTATGAGATTTCAGTGCAAGTGGTATATTGTTAAATGTGTAGTAATATATATTTGTGAATGATTTAAATTGAGGTGAATGAATCTTCCCATGTTGTTTCATTGGATATAATCCCATATAAATGGATTAAATGGATTGGATTCCTTGAATTAATTAAATAAGTAGTTCCGATGGAAAAAACATATGTCAATACATTGAATATGGATAATGAGTTTCAAATAAAAAAACATGTCAATGATTTATATATAAAGGGATGAGATACCTCTGAATGGATAAACCAAAATTTATACAAGACTCTTGATTCCCACATTCTCATTATGTGCAATTTGTCACTATGATAAGGCACTAACACCCTTCATGAATTTATAGATCAACAATAAAAGTTTTGGGAACCTTTATTTGGTGTAATTTATTGAATGTAGGAGAATTTTTTCTTACATCATGATCATCAATAAAGGCGCATCTAAAAATAAAAGATGGATTCATAACATCAGGTATAAAAGTATTGTTCTTAATTAAAATTACAAATTTTTATTATATCAAGGATAGATTGGACAAATATGTGTTTGAATCCATTACTAAGATAATTTTTTGAACTTTTAAAACCCATAAGTCTTCTCCATTGAGTATCTAAAAACATAAATATGATTACAGGGTATCAGTACACCAGAGAATAAGGGAAGAAGTATAGGGATTGGGTTCAAAATCTCCTCCAAATATATTTGAATCTATCATAACAAACTATAGGTTTCTTACACTTTTACTCTCTAATAACCTAAAAAATGAAAGTCCACTCATTTAAATTCCAAAATCTAAAATCTTGGTGTAATGATGTATCCCAGGATAAGTAACATGTGTAATAGAAGTATATGCAAGACACATGACACACATATATCCACAATTTTTTTGGATCATAAAAGGATTGTCTCTTTCATGTAATGATAATTATGAGATAAATCTAAAGTGAAAATGTTTAAAAAAAAGGACACTAGATGTAACATGGAAAAAACCCCAAATGAATAACGACAAGAAAAACAGGGGATATAGATGGATCTTACTTTGGTAAAACATGGGTTCACACTCTCTTGCTATTACATGGAAAATTGTGTTCTAATTATATCTCATGAATAATGGAGAATAACCTTCACAAAATACCACTCAAATAAACACTCAAATTGGAGATTAATTGGTGCTGGAACCCAATGATAGAAATTAGGGGAATCCCTTTCTTTTTATAGGAAGCCTCAATCCTTATATTGTATGACCATAGAACTCCCTCAGATGGGAGGGGTGAATCTGGGTGCCATTATTTTCTTTTTAAGTGGTGAATCTTTTTCCCATGTTGGTAAGAACTTCTTAAATCTATCTAATGGAATCATCCAGAAATTAAACATTCACATTCATAGAGATAATAAAATAGTTTTTCATGGTTCACCACTAAGGTCTAGTCCAAAGAGAATATGCTAACTATGTTTTGTTCATACCTAAATCCACTAATCATCACTAGTAATTTTTGAATAAAGAAGTTCAGATATTGTCATTATGTTCTAGGAAAACTACCTTAACAAGATTTTAGGAACAACACACTGCCTAACTTGGAACACTTATTCAAACTCCCCATAGACCACTTCTATGCGAGAATTCATACTCATTTTAATGAAATAATGGTCACCTCAATAGATTGACATTTAAGTCTTTGTACTAGAATAGACTGAGACTCTACATTCACTAGTGACCAGAGTTTATGCACTTGAAATCGATGTTCACCTAATCCAAAAAGGTCAACACTCTTGTTTTCAAAGCTCCCTTGGGAACTTCTAGCATTCATGAATCGAACTTCCATCATGGAGAACAAATTAATGTGGAATACCCAATCATCGTGAAACTTTATTTTCTAGGATACCAAAGCTTCACTCAAGACAAGAGTAGTTTTTCTTCAATGCTCAAGCTCACTTCATATTCCTAATTAATGAACATATTGTCCATCATGAATTCTGATAGATTCATCCTTTCCTCTAATTCTATTTTTATCAAATGAAGTGGTGTTGATACTTTTTTATAAGATCCTCCTTTCTTGTAGATTCCAATATCCTAGAGTATTTTTCATGAACCTCCAAAAAAATCATGATGCTTCTTCTTTTGTAAAGATTGAGGGAAATATAACCCATTTTCAAACATTCTCATTATAACAAAAAATCACCAAATAATCATGACACACTAAAAATTCCTTTTCATAGTCGTAAATATTTACCATCATCACATTATGCCATTAATGATGCATTTTTTACGATGCTCCACATCATTAAGAATATAAACCTTCTCAAAACCTTGTTTTTTCAAAACTCATGACTTTACCATTTTTGAGATGAGTTTCTCCTAGAAAACCACATTTCATGAATCTTGCTCCTTCCTCATAATATTAAACCCCAAAACATTGAAAACACTGGGATATGATGCAACTTTCCACAATGTAGTCATCTTGTATTATAAGATTTCTTTCCTTGAAAACTTGTTGATCAACCTAGTGTGGATTGAAAATAAATAAAAACATGACTCTATTTCTAGTTTTTTTCTATAAAAGGACTTAGTTCCATTAGTTTCCCCCTATTTTTGAATATTTGGTGGGTTTTTTTCACCCAACATTGCCTACCTCATCCCACCCCTTTGATAAATGAGGGTGGTTACTACAGTCTTTTGAAAGGTGGATGGAAGCATCCTTTATTCTCTATGCTTTTCTAAAAATTTTATAATATATATCCAATTAAGAATTTGATTAAGATCCTTTCACATCTCTAAACAACCTTTATATCATAATAAAATGATTCTCATTTCTCAATAAAGTCGCTCAAGTATATGTACCAACTAAACATAACAAAACCAATAACATTCATCATGAAATTAGCCAAATTTTCTTTAGTGTGAATTTTTTTCATGTCCATGATTCCTTATTACACCATGCCTCAAACAAAATAAAATTTTACCCCAATTTTCTTCATCTTGTAATAGAAATATATATTCTTTATTATTTTTATAGCACTCTAACTATAAAAAATAATGTAATCATCTCTTATTTGTGCTTGAGCCCATCTAACTACCTTATTATCAAAATTTCCCCATTATAAGGCTATATAGTATGCATGTATTCCACCTTGGATGTGGATAGATATATAACATTTTATAACTTTAAAAATCATCTCACAGATCCTCCAATAAGAGTAAACACATAACCAGAAAAAGATTTCCTTTAGTCAGAATCTCCCGTAAAATATGGATTAACATATCCTCATATAGTAAAATCCAATAATCCATAACATAATGCAGTATATGAGGTTTAATTTATGAATCTTAGGAACCTATTTAGTGTGTTTTAGCTCCCCTATTAATGATTCTCCATGTGATTACAATCTTCTCCTATTTCATGTGCAATGTATGGTCTAGTGAAAATAATAGTTAACATGAGCTCACCCACTATTGAAGCATATGGTACATGAGACATCTATATATTATTTACTACAATGATATGAATCATTATAGAGGATTACAGAAAATATTTATGACCATGTGTAGATATTGGATTATAATCTTGAATATTGAAATGTGTCAATTCATTCCTCAATTAATTCTTTTGCGATATCCAAATATTACCATTATTTTTTAAAACAAAATTTGCATTTCGTGGATCTTGTTTGTTAGTCCCATGTACTTCATATCAAACACCCCATCCAACTATGCCTTCATATCTTAGATCTAGTCATTATTGGGGCCTTAAACTAGTATCTCATTTACATATAGTAGAAAAATGATAAAATAATTACTATCCAAAACCTTTAAATATTTATAAGGATCAAAATAAAATAATTTTTATCTATGTCTCAAGATATAAAAAATAAAAAATATTTTATTAACTCCCCAGTTCTTTTTGGAGATCATATATATAATTTTTAAGTTAAAAACCAATTGTTTTTCCTTATTCTATAAAATTTTCTTGTAAGAGTATATGGGTTTCTTCATCACGATCATCATAGATAAAATATGAATTCACATTCATCAACTCTAGATGTATACTATATATAGAACGCATCACCAAAACTACTTGAATAGTCATCTGTGTAACAACAGGATAAAATATTTCCTTGAAATTGATACCTTCCTTCTGAAAATACCCTTTGATCACCAGTACCAAATGATATATTTACACATTTTCCTTTATATCCCAATTGTTATTAAGGACCCATTTACTCTTGATATCCTTCCTTTCATGGGATATAGAAAAAGATCCATATTCTTATTATTACGATGGGCTCCATTTTCCTCTTATATCGCTTTTGTCCATGCGGATTTGTTTGGAATATAGGTCACCTCTATTAAATAATATAGATTTATATCCTACATTAGTAAGTTGTTTATAATATTTATCTTAGTGACATGGTCTGAGTTCAATTTTGGAAATATTTTTTCTCGAGTTAACCATCATGGTATAAACTCAATTGATACTTGATCATTGTGTTATCCTAATAGCTAATGGGAAAATTATTTTTCCTTGGATTCATCTTCCACCTAGACTATTTTATTTTCTATATTGTATTTCCTTATATCTCCATCAATTGTTCTTTATACTTTTCAAAAAATGACATCTATAATGTTTATAAGTTTGTGGGAATTAGGTTCCCACAAATAACACCACTTCACACTAGAAGTGTACCCAAAAAATATACATTCCAAGGATTTTGAATCCATCATTGAGCTTTAGTACACAATAATGAATTCATATATTCAAATTCCAAAATTATGAAATCTATAATAGTTAGATGGTTTATCATTAAAAAATCACTATTAGTATCTTTATATAAATCTCCCAAAAAGGTGATTGATTGGTCAGATATGATTCCATCAAAAATTTATTCTACCCAGAATGTATTATCAATTTCTACGGTCTTCAACATCACCCTTATTCTTTATAATGTGGTTTTATTCATCCATAATGTGACTCAATTATGTCAAGGAGTTTAAAAAATGAACTATCACTATATTCATTCATAGTGCTTAAAATTTTCAAAATCATTTATGATATATTACCCACCATTTTCATTCATCAAAAACTTGATCATTTTTCTATATTTAAACACCATTCAGGATTTGAATTTTTGAAATACTTCAAAAAAATCCACTCTCCCATTGATTGGTGACGCCCAACATCTCATGGAATAATGATCGATAAATGATAAAATGTTTCACGATACTCTTAGGGATATATTTAGTACTTACCAAACATTATAATATATCAACTCTAAGTTCTTATTTCCTCTCACCATTGATGTCTCAAATATTAACCTATATCAATGGATAAAAATATAATGCTCACAAAATGGTAAGGATTCCTTCATAAGACCTGGTAGAAACTTTTTCTCATAAGTAATCTTTAGACCCCATTCAAACATATAAACATTATACCTATTCAATGAAATCATTAGTTATTTAACCATGGTAGTTTATATGACAACTATAAATATATAATTATATGTTTTACCCAAAAGGACATATAAGAATCCTGACATCATTTATTCCTCCATTATCACAATCATTCCATTACTAATCTTTATCACTCCTTTATTAATGAAATTCATTTACTCTATGTCTCATGTTTTATAAAGAAAACTATGTTCTTCTTCATTCCATTCATATTATGTAATCCTTGGATAGCTTGATCTATACAATCACGCATCTTCAGTTTGATGGAAAAAACTCTATCGATCTTCAAAGTGTGATTTTTAACAAATTACAATAGTCCTTCTATGATAGTTTCACACAAATTAAACCATTATCATCCTGAAATAACATCCTATGTTTCAACCAAATAGATTATCCATGCATCGTTGAGATTTCACCTATCTCTAATAGCTATTGCTGCCCTACTGAATAGTATGTCTCTCCTTCTATAAGTACTCAACACATTTCCTTGTAATTTATTTCCACAACTTTTATTATTCCAATATTAATTATTGATCTAAACATTATTTCCATCTTTTTAATGTGTGAAATTCTTCTTACAATTCCTTGATTTGTAATTTCCTTTATTTTCACTCCCACTGTAACCAATCTCCATCACCCTTCCTCTTTCCATTAATAGATCCTACACATAGTGAGATGTTATTTTTCTATCCTCACTGATCTCACACTAGCTTTATTCTTAAAAAACTATAATTTTAATTTCATTAAAGATAAAAATATCCATCATAATGTAGTTAGTGTGTTTAATGATGAGATGATCATATAAATCTAGAAAACTATAGAGAAGATTCTTTACACATTCAATGTCCCAAATTCTACTGCCCAATGTCATGATATAAGAAAATAGGGTATTAAAAGTATTGATGTGGTCATTCAATAATGATGACTTCATCATTAAAAGGTTGTATAATTTTACCTTTAGGAAAATTTTCTTTTCCATTGACTTGGCCTTATATTGCTTCATTATAGAATCCCAATTTTATTTCATCGTATTTATCTTTGTAATGCTTGAAATAAACTCGTATCCTCTCGAACAATGTGAGTTTATAAGCACCAATGGTTCCCACATCCATAACTGATTATGGACCTGATTTCCAAAGGCAAGTGGTACTCTGGGTTATCAAACCCAATGGTGCTTATAAACTCACATTGGTCATTATGATAGAAGTTCAGGCTCATCAAACACTATTGGGGTTAATTTTTTCATATTATGTGACACTCTTATAGATTTATAATATGTTCTGTAAATAATTACCATTCTTTGATACAGGACTGGTAACCCCTATGTGAATGACATGATTCTGAACATGTATTTATATGAGTGATTTTGTGCATGTAATGAGTTCTCTATAATTATCTTACTTAATTAGGATGCTTTAATTTTTCATTGTGTTCGAGAACTCTGGAGTTCATTTCCTTTTAGGGGGTGGTTTGTGTCTTGGAGATGGGATTGAGCCTCTTTGAGGTGTCACATATATCCTGTGAAATTGGAATCAAAACCCATGTAGTTAACTTGACCTAGTTTAAGTTCATGTGACTGGACTGATCCATGAAGTTTAACATCATACGTTACTGACATAGATATAGGTCTTAGAACTCAATGAGGTGTCAAGAGTAACCAGTTTAAGACGGGAATTAAATTCCATGTAGTTCTTATATGTTCTTTTATGGCATAAGAGACACATTAATATAGGCCTTAAGAGGGACTTTTGATATGGACTATGACACTTTGAGTGAGGATGAGATGTAATCTGAGTTATATCCCAATGAAGATCCCTCCATGAGGGATTCTCATCATGTTTTTGGTACAATCATGATCAATCTATAATCCCACATTAGTCATGCTCAATGTGAGAAACAAGTGATAGAATAAGATAGAACACAGTTCATGGGAGTATGTTTCAATGGGCCTTACACAATGAATTATCCCCCTGAGATGTATGATTAGCCAGATTATGGAGGGTGTGGTATGGATATCATCCCTTGGTAAGGTTTCATGGGTATCGGTTTTTATAATAGGAATTCAATACATCGAATTTTGATTGGATTTGTAGTCCTCTTGTGGATGAGGTAGAATGATCCTCCCATTAGAATGATTGGGAGTTGATGGTTGAAATGTCGAAGACATGAGGGGAATTACACAAAATTAGATTCCCATCAGTGATCAGGCATTTGGAAGGTGTCCTACATATCCTATATGGGCAGGATTCAAAGTTATCATAGTTTCGTTGTATTTTCAGTCTACTGGTGGATGAGGTAGAATTATATTTCCATGGGAATGATTGGGTCCTGATGGTTGAAACATTAGAGACATGAGGTCACTTTTGTTAAACTAGATTTTCCTTAGAGCTTAGGCTATAGGAAGGCATCCTGCATATCCTATTTGGGCAGCAATCAAATTTATAATAGTTTTTTTGGATTCTTAGTTCATTGGTGGATGAGGTATAATGATCATCTCTTGGGAATAATTGGGTCTCGATGGTTGAAATATGAGATACATGAGGGGACTTAGATCGATGTGGATTCACACTAAAGATTAGTCCTTAAAAAGGAATCCAATGTATCCTATTTTAATAGGAATTAGATTTATCATTATTAAGTTACACCTTAACCCACTGATGGAATAAGGTGGGTGATCACACTCTGATACATTATGGTTATCCTCAATGTTTTAGAAATTTTATGGGCTTATACAAGGATATATTCCCTACTAATTAGGTCTTACACACTGAGGATGAATTTTGTATTGGGTTTTACACACTAAGTATTACTTACTGATTGGTTCATACACACTAATGATTCCCTATTGATCATAACTTACACACGGAGGCTTCCCTATTGATCAGGGATTACACACTAAGGCTTCCCTTTTGATTGGGGATATCACACCAAGGTTTTCCTTTTTCATACTCATTTGTTATCATATAATAGATTAAAGGGAGATTATGATGACCGATAAAGGATTTTTGGGTATGATGTTCTTGACATAAAGGTCCTTCTTGATATCATGACACAAATAAGTTTGCATTAGTGAATAACCCTATCCTAATAAGGAAACATCAATTATAAATATGGTATGTGGTCAATGATTTATGACTGGGGTCCACAAGGAATGATTCTGAGTGTGTCTGTTGAATGAAGAGGACATGTATTAAGGGATTTTCTTGAAAAGTCTTGGATATATACTGGACATGTCTTTATTGTCCACATGACATGTCTGGGATATCAAACGGTTATGGCAGACACATCTAGGGGTGGCTGCCCAATCAATTAACTTATCTTGGATGTATTTTCATAATCAAAGAAGATATGTTCAATGACTTGTGCATGACGAATGTATACATGTATCTATGACATGGCATGATCAACTTGGATTGGATTTTTTTCTTTAGCATGAGTGAAGAAAGTAATTCAAATCGATACTACCTGATCAAATCAGGCAGGCCTTTGGAAATCACATGACAATGCTGACATGATAATAAGCTATCATGAGATCAACTTGACTTGTCTTTGAATCATTCACGTGAGTAAAGTGGACATGTCTAAGCTTCTTTTCATAATCAAATAATACATATCTGGGGTATTGTGGATGATTTAATTAGACATGGATATATATTGTCACATGATCAACCTAAATTGTCTTCAGATTATCATATGACAGTGTTGAAATGTCAATGGGAAATAGCATGGTCTTTCCAACATGTCAATAAGTTGTTGTTATATCTACCTAAATTTTCTTGATATTATCCTGTGACAATGATTTTAAGTCAAGGGGTTGGTGTCAGGTCAACCTGGCTTCTCCTCAGGCTATCGCATGACATGGAAAACAGTTCAATAACCTATCATGAAATCAACTTGAATTTTCCATGTCTTTTTGCATGACCAACATGACTTGTCCAAGGTTTCCTAATGACATCATGAGATCAATGAAAAATCATACAATTTCATGACCTTAAATTGATCACATGGGGGGTCATGGGAAAATGTCTATGATATTTCACCTATCTAGGTATTGGAATCCACAACTAAAGGGATCATGACTTAAGACCATATGGGCAACATAATTATGGATGGTGAGTGTATGGATAGTGGGTTCATTCTATATCCACAACTCATTGGGTTTTTATGTAAATTTTAGGGATTTTGTGTGGGTGTCATAGCCAATACAATGTGAAGGGGTGAACACATGATGGAATCACAAGAAGTATCCTTGTTAATTTGACTTTTATGTCCTTAAAGTGGTTTTGTGAGGGGTTTTGTGGTCATGAATGAGGGCTTTGTATCAAAGCCTCGATGTGAATGGGTGAGGGTACACTTTATCTCATGAAGAAGGTTTCACGAATTATACCATGGGGTATGCATATAGGATCCATGATATGTCTTTTGGATGCATGATCATAAGAACAAGAGTCCTTTTTTAACACCTCAAGATTGTACAATTGGTTTTCTTTTTAAATAAATTAAATAACTTGTGTTTCACACAAGATCTATTTCAAACGCACCTTGATCTATTAGTAAGAGACTATTATAGCGTATCCATTAAAATAGAGGGAATTAATAGTATTAACCACCTTATGAAATTTATATATTTCATATTAATATAAAATATTTTATAGACATAAGATGAGAAATAATTCAATTTTTTTCATTAAAACACTATAGTTTTCTAAAGGTAGTTTTACCTCCTTTTGATGCCGCACTTTTTTAAAATTTAGTTTTTAAAATTTTTATAAATTATATTTTTTAGAAAAACTTATTCTTTGAAATAGTATTATAAAAATTTAATTTTGTTCAATTTGTCATTTTTTTGATAAATTTCATGTTTTTTTGAATAATGATAAAATATTACATTTTAATTGAAAACAACTTTTTCATCTAAATAATTCATTATATTTAATTATATTTATACAAGGTTTTAATGTTTAATTAGATTAATTTTTTATCAATTAACCCAACAATGGTTTTTTTATTAAATTTCACATTGATTTTGGATATAAAAACATTCCAATCTTTTGGAGGTTTTCACATTAAAAACTCATTTTCTTGTTATGTCAACAAGATTAATATTTAATTAATTACAATAAATTCTGTATTTTTAATTTTGAAAAATGGATTAAATATTTTGAATTAGAGGATAAAAATTAGTTAAGTAGTTTATTTTATTTTTTTAATATTATGAATAGAAACTTTAGTAATTTTTTATTAACATTGTTAAAGGTAAATCGAGTAATAAGGGTAAAAATAATAATATAAATATTATAAAATTACCCTAACACTTGTCCAGATTTTATTTTATGAGTTTGGGTCAAACAAACATAACCCCTGGTCTTATATTACATCCTTTGGAAGACACTTAGATGAGATTATGATGTATATTACATTTTATTTAAAGTGAAGTTAAAGATGTCATACTTGTATTTCTAATAATTATCTTATTTTTAATATTGGTTTACACAAAAGATAAATTAGACTATAAATGGACCATTGAAATGTAAAATTTTTATATTCATCATGGTAATTTATTGTAAATTTTTACAAAATAAATAACTACCAAAAAATCATATACATTGATGATGAAATAATAGTTTAATTATTGGAAATAACAAATAAAAGATATCAAAAATATTAAAATAAATATAAATTTAGATAAATAATGTCATCCAAGATGTTTATAGATGACATATAAATAATATTGATGAATTGTATTTTTCATTTATAATTCATCATGTTTTTATGATATTCATAAAAATTCATGTAATGAATAATGTCATAATTAACACTAATGAAATTTTAAAAAAAAAATTATTAAATTATATAAAAATTATAAAAATTTAAAATTAGGAAAAATTATTGGGATATAGTTTAAAATATCATAAATTACACATTTAAGGTTCTTTTGGTATTTTATCGTAAAAATATTAACCCTAAAGTAATAAAAAACAAATGTTTTCAAGGTAAGAGTTAATGAAATTAATTAAGGGTTAAATACAAAAGATAAGGTTAATAAAATAAACTAAACATGTATAAAAAATATTTTTAGAGATGAATTATACATATCCTCATATTAAATTCTAAATAACTCACTTTTTATCCATTTTTAATTGTAAATATATTAATATTCATTTAATATTTTGACACTTTCCAAAAGTTTCTCTCACCTCAATTATAAAATAGAACATACACCCTCAGTTCCATACACCAATTTGAGCCATCTAGATCAACAAAACATTAAAAAATTATCCTAATAAAATAATTATCCAAGTTATAGTGGTCCTGGTCTTCCAAAAACACAGGCTCTAGATCCCTTGAGAGGATATCCTAAGTAATTCCATCGAAGAAGAGGTAATTATTTTACCAACTCATTATAGTTTATTTCTTCTTCTACTTAAAATTATTATTATTATTCCATAATAATGTAATAACTAAAATTTCATATATTTACTAATATGTAATTATTATTATGTCTCAACCATATTCCACCTTTTATCCATCCTACAAAAAACAAAACCATCGCATGTGTGTACGAACGACGTGTTGTCTACACGCTGTGGTTTAATTTGTTTTCAAAACCACTTTTTTGGATGGCTATAATAATGGATATAATGGGTATAAATAATAACTATTATGTTATAGTTTTTATTAGTAATTAAAATTTTTCTCAATTCCATCCCCTTTCACCATTAATGGAATGATACTTTCACTCGTCCGTATGCATGGTCTACAATCTCCACAACACGATGTGATTCATTTTCCACTCTAACAATTCAATAATGACTATAAAAATGTATATTATGAGTAATTATAATATATATGAAATTAATATAAATATTTATATGAAATATATATCTTATTAAAAAGAAATTGGACTTACATGACAAGACATGCAAAGGAAAATGAAGTTGTTAACAACTTAAACAAGGGTAATAGCAAAATATAATTAACAAAATTATATAATAATATCAAGTATGATATCATAAATATGGATACCATTATTGTATAAAATTATACAATTTTCAAAACCATTATATCTATGTTTAAATTACATTCAACTAAAGTAAAGTAAAGGTAAGTTTTAATTTCACAATCTCAATATTATACTGGATTGTTTATATGTAACAATTTTCTAGGGAATATTTATCCTTAATGTTCATGTTTCCTAAAAAAAATTCCAAAATATTTTTAATATTATTATATAAATTTTTTAATTCTTTTGACCCATGTTTGAATTTTTATTAAAAAAAATTAAAGGTTTCTTTTTTTTTCTCTTTTCCAAATGAGGTACTTTACGAATTTTTTGAAAAAATACGAAAGGCATGTTTCGTTAACTTATACAGAATGAGAGAATTTTTTTTCTATCATGACACTTTAATATATTGGGTTTTCTTTTACATGTTTAAAAAATTATTTTCAATGAAAATTTTTTGTTTTAAATTTTTTTAGAATTTAAATAAATGATTTCAATATGATAAATGGGTATTACTCTCAATAACTTTTTCATGATTTTATTAGAGTGTTTTCATCTATGTTAATATCCTTTTTATATATTATGTATAATTGAGGTTGATCTATTATGATACAATTTACCATAATTAATTGAATGTTTTATGATCACTTTGACTATGGAAGTTCTATTTTGATACCATTCATGGTTTATAGTTAATGAATTCGAATTTCCTATGCTAGTTTTTCAGTATCAATGTTTATATTGTTTCTGTTACTCCCTTTTAATATGATTAATGCATTGGATTAACTATGTGATGGTTGGGGCCCACTATATCACCTCGATGCATCGGTAGGTCTCATGAGATAAACTAGTATGGGTATTTGTTGATGAATTACCCATTTATGTATAGTGTCTTTGTTGAAGCCTTGAAGGTATATTTAGGATGTATGACATTATGAATTCCCTCATTATGAGTTTAGTTATTGATATTCCATGTGAATATTTGACTAATATAATATCCATGTGATTATTTATATTTCATTATTTTATTTTCATTTATTATTTTTAAATTATGTTCAAGATTATGTCTAAATATATTGTGATTATGTTGTAAACTTTTCCTTAAGGTTTATGATTATTTAAAACACCCTTCATATAAGTTCTCACAGATAGGGGATCACACCCAGGATCCGCTGGGGGATACCACAAACTGATCTGGCGCTCGACAGAAGCACATCACTCAGATAGAGGATCGTCGCCCATATAAATGTGGTCACGACGATACCAGAACCCTATCTGGTATAACTCGTGATGTAAGGGATCGATATGAAGATGCCGAAACTCTACCGAAACCAAGCGCTAAGTAGGGTATCATATAACCAACGATACCGAAACCCTACCAAAACCACGCGCGAAGTAGGGGTTCGTATAACCAAAGATACTGCAACCCTACCGGAACCACGTGCTGAGTAGGGGATCACATAACCAACGATACCGCAACCCTACTATACACCTCATGCTGAGAAGGGGATCGTATACCTGACGATGCCACAACCCTACTGAGCACGGCCCACCACGTAGGGGATCATAATCCTGATGATGCCACAAACCCTACGGGGTTAACCAACTAGATTGGGGATCGCCGCCCAAGAATAAGCGGTCACAGTGATACCAAGAACCTAATCTAGGGAAAAGATTCTAGAGGATCCCGCTCCGGGCCCACCGGAGGGATGCCACAACTCTAACTATTTAAACATCCCATCGAGAGGATCACAAACCTATACGAAGGTTGTGATGCCACACGAACCCTCGTGGAAAAGAACCAAGGGAGAACCCTCAACCACTGCTCGTCCAAAACGTCGCTAACTCGAGTGACTCACAACAATGCCACACTCCACACACCAAGGCCAATACCGAGGCCACCATCGCGATCTACATGGAAAAACACGCAGGATATGCTGTTTACTCGCCACAAACGGAGCACCGGTGAAAAAGGCACTATTCACTGTAGCTAGCTTAGGCGGGGCCCACACAACGATCAAGAAACCCATCGAGTAGATCATACCACGGTGATCCCCTTAGAAAAACAAGCGGAATCGACTACTCGCTCATCTGAAACGGACACCCGGTGAAACTGGTACTATTCACCGAAGCCAGCTCAGGCGGGGCCAACACCTCAATTCTGAATATCAATGAACGGATCGCACCATTGTGATCCTCTAAGAAAAACACACAGGATCGACTAATCATCTGCCAAGATCGGACTCCAGGTGCAAAAGTTGCGTTTCTCCGCAAATGCCAAAACCCGGCCTCGTGGGGCCCGCACCCCGTTCTCAGTCCCAACACCCGGAAACCATCTCAAAAATTCTATCATACCATTAGGGTCTCAACTCCACTGACGGCACATCAATCGAACGCTCCGAGTAAAAGTTACAATGGCACCCGACGCGTCAATTGTAATATATGTTTCAAGTATGTAATATAGTTTCCAAAACTACTAAATTGATAGGTCCTTCATTATTTGAGATGTGTATCTATGATAGTGTAATAAATTACGTTATCGGCACTAGGATACTAAGTTTCGAGTCTTTAGAGTTGGTATCAATTGATGTTTAGTACAAACCATGGAAACTAGATTTTGAAAACCAATATTAGGGAACATAACCCTAAGATAGACATTGAGGATGAGCATAGAAAAGCATCCTATAATTTTGGTAAGGAAGAGATTATGTTGGTATTATTAGAAATACATCCATGTCTAGATGCTACAAGTGTACATGGTTCTAGCATAGATGTACCCAAGGGTAACCACTTTGACATGGTGTGTCAGGTCTGACTTGGCATAAGATGGTATATGAAAACATACCTTATTCTGCACCAGTTTTGACACACCCAGGGGATATGCTTATGATAATTCACATTTTATTTACAAAATATTATGAAGGATTTAAAATTAAATATGTCATCAAAGAAACCATTTTTATGATTTTGAGATTAGATATAAATAAAATTTTTAACTTATGTTAAGTGTTACTAGTTCAAAATTATTCATTATGAATAATAATATAATATAATTTTTTCAATTGTTTATAATTGGAACCTAGTTAAAGGAATGGAAACTATATCAACACACATAATCTAGGTTGGAATTTCCCTCCTATGAAAGATAATGATGTTGGAGCTGGAGCTGCAACTGGTGATGAGAAACATATAACTATACTAGGAAAACTAACTCCAGTTATGAATAATAACCTTACCTGTATAAAGAATCCTCATCTATAATGTGTAGGAACAATGTTAGAATGCTTCATGAGAAACAAATATCCACCATTTAATGGGACTAGAAATTTATTATAGTTGAACAATGGATAAGTTTTTAGAGAAGGAATTTCTTTATATGGGAAATAATGAAAGGGATAAGTTTTTCAGGGTCGTTTATCATCTCTCGGGTGATTCAGATAAATAGTGGTCACTGGATGAAAACAAGTAGGAGCAAGAAAAATACCAGCTAGAATGGAAAGATTTTGACGAACTTTTCTTGGAAAAAAATTTCGTCTATGAATAGTGAGTGGATATAGATAGATAATTAATGAATTTGAGGAAAATGGAGGATGAGAATGTTGCTAAATATGAAGCCAACTTTAGAAGTCCAACATGGCATGATATAGATTATTTATTTAATCCAATGAAAAATATTGATCAATTGTTTGATGGGTTAAAACCATTCCTCTAAAGGGAACAAGTGTCCCAAAATTCATTATCATACGAAGATATAGTCTATTATGATATCAAGATATAAAAATAATTCTCTAAAGACTTATGAACTTAATGGAAAGCAAGAGAATAATATGGATGATGGACACTTTGGAAAAGGAAATAAGGAAAAGAAAAAGAAGGGAAGAGTTGACTTTCGATCCTGTAATAAATGTGGAAAGAAATATCATAGAACATGCCTATTGGGGATGGGAGTTTGATACAATGGTGGAGAAAAAGGCCATCAAGCCCATGATTATAAGGGAAATAAATAATTTACCAATGTTCAATGATAAAATTGTAATGAGATGGTATTTTATTCAAAAGACATTCTAAGTGTCAAGGAAACATTCCTATAAAAGTTCATGGAAAAAGGACAAGATAATGAGATCATAACTGTTGAGGTTGATATTCCTAATGATCTGTTGGAATGTACTTTAATTTTCTCCTCAAACATAGTTATGATTTATTGGATTCTGGATCAATTTATTTTTTTATATCGTTATAGGTTTCCAAGAAAATTAGGCATTTCACTTTTGATTTAATAATGGATTTTTCAATAAAAACTCCTAAGGAGAGTCTCATTCCAACAAATTTGTGTTGGGAAGTCACCTTTATGACACAAAATGTGAGTTACTACTTACCTTTTGGTCATACATATGGTATACATTTATATAATCCTCATTATAGACCAGATTTCAAAATATGATGTGAATATTTATTACAAGAAGAAAGAGATTACAATTTGTGAGGAAGAATAATAAATTATCATTAAAGTAGAAACATCATCATCTAGTACTTATCTATATCCACACCCAGTAGCTCTACCATAATGAAATTATTGGGGAGAAATAAAAAACAAAATATAGGGATGGATAAAGTAATCTTCAAATTGATGAAGTGCCTATAGTAAAGGAATACATTAATGTATTTCCTGATTATTTAACATTTAGCAATACCGCCAAGTCTCCCCAAAGTAAATGATGTGTTCCACATAACATTAATATGGAAGAATATTTTATACCCAAATCATTTTCTCACTTATGAAAAATATAATTATAACTATATTTATCATACTGTGAGGATCCTATCTTGGTTCTGGATATTAGAGAGAAAATGTTGAGGAATCACATGACTCGGCTCTTGAAGGTACTATGAAATAATCAAAAATTAAAGAGTCGACAGGAGAACCTGAACAAGTTATGATAAAGAACTACCCTAATATTATTATGAGGTTATATTTTGAAATTTTTTAGGATGAAATTTCTGAAGAAGGGAAGAATGTAACACCCCAATATTTTATGTAATGTTTATTTTTAAATAAATTTATTATCTTGGGTTCCACAAAAGACCGACTTTGAATGCACCGTGATCAATTAATAAGTGATAGTTATAAACTATACATTAAAATACAGGGAATTAATAGTATTAAGTACATTAGGAAATTTATATATTTAATATTCCTCCATAATATGTTATAGATATAAGATAATAATGAATCAAATTTTACGCATTAAAAGGCTGTATTTTTCTAATGGTAGTTTAAATTCCTTTTGATGGGGCACTTGTTTTAAATTTAGTTTTTGACACTTAAAAATTATATTTGAAACAATAATTTTAATATTTGAAATATTATTATCAAAATTTACTTTAATTCTATTTTTTGTATTTTTCTGAGAAATATCATGTTTTTATGAATAGTGATAAAATATATCAATTAAATTGAAAAAAAAATCTAAATAATTAATATTGTAAAATATTATTTTTAATTGGTTTTAAAGTGTAATATTATTAATTGTTTATCATTTAATATAATTTATTTCAGTGGATTCAATTTCACATTGAGTTTGGATGTAAAAAAATCCATTCTTTTAAAGGTTTTCGCTTAAAAAATTCTTTTTCTAAATTCATCAACTAGATTAATCTTAAATTAATTACTTAAACTTCAATATTTTTTATTTTAAAAAATTCATTCAATATTTTGAATCAGTGAGTACAAACAATGTAAATAGGTTTCTTTTTTTGGGCATTATAAATAGTAACTTTAGTAATTTTTTATTAACACGATTAATAGTAAATCAAGTAATTAGGGGAAAAATAATAATATAAATATAATACAATTACCTGAAAACTTTTACTAATTTAATTAGATGAGTGGGATTCAACCAAATCCATCCATGAGTGGAGATTAAAAACTTTTTAATCCACTTGGATGAGAGTGTGAAAATTATTGTTTTTCACTTAAATAGAAGTTGAAGATTCCATAATCATATTTCTAATAACTATATAATTTTTAATATTAGGTTATGAATAAGATAAATTTGACTATAAATATTAAATTGAAATACAAAAAAATTATCTTCATAATTATAGTTTTTTTATATTTTTAGGAAATAAATATTTACATTAAAGGCTTATATAATGATGATGTAGTAATGGCTTAATTAATGGAAATATCAAATAAATTATAATAAAAATATCAAAATAAATATAATTTGAGATAAATACTTCCTTTAAAAAAATTAGGGATGAACTAGACATAATATGGATGTATTAGATGTTTTATTTATAATTTATTATGTTTTTATGGTATTTTTAAAAATTCATGAAATGAATAGTGTCAGAATTGACACCAGTGATATTTTGAAATAAAATATACACTATTAAATGATATAAATTTCATAAAAATACAAAATTTGGAAAATAAATTGGTATAATGTGAAAATTTTCATAAATTACACATTTAATGTTCTTTTTAATTTTATAGTAACTTTATTAAACCTTAAGTAATAAAAACACATGTTGTCACGGTAAGAGTTGAATAAATTTATTAAGCGTTAAATCCAAAAGATAAGGTAAAAATATAACCTAAACTTGTATAAAGATTAGTGTATGTGAGTATTTATAAAAATCCTCGTATTATCTTATAAATAACTCACTTTTTATATTTTGAATTGGAAATTAATTTTTATTAATTTTATATTTTGAGAGTTTCCAAAAGTGACCCTCACCTAAATTATAAAAGATAACCTCCTCCCTCACTTCCTCACACTTATTTGAGCCTTCTAGATCAACCATACTCTTATAATTTACCCTCATAACATCCTTATACAAGTTATATATGTCATGGTCATCCAAAAATATCAACTCTTAGTACCTTGAGAAGAGATCTAAAGGAATTCTACTAAAGATGAGGTAATTGTTTTACCGACTAATTCAAGTTCATTTATAATTCTACTTCCTATTAGTGTGTTTTTTCCATAATAATTTAGTACCTATAGTATAGTATATATATATTCTGAGATGTTATTTTGATTATGGAACAACCATACTCCACCTTGTATCCAACCTATGAAAAACAAAAGCATTGTGTCTGCGTACGTATGACCTGCCATCTTTATGTCGTGGTGTAAATGTTTTCCATCACCACTATATTTGGATGGGTATAATGATGGATATAATGGATATAAATAATAAATATGACATGATATTTATTATTTATAATTATCATACCATCTAATTCCTTACTCTTTTACCATTAAGGGAATGATATTGTTGCTCATGCTTATGTACGGCTTACAGTCTGCACAACGGGATGATATTCATTTTCCACATTAACCATTAAAGAATAATTATAAAATTGTATATTATGAGTAAATATAAAGTATATGAACTTAATATAATTATTTATATGAAATATACATATCCTATTCATAAGAAACAGTACCTACATAACAAAACATGCATAAGAAAAAGAAGCAGTTAACACTAGAAACAAGAGTAATAGCAGAATATTATTAAAAAAGGATATAATAAGATCATATATGATATCATAAATATGTATATTATTCTTTTATAAATTAATATAATTCTTAAACCATTATACATGATTTTAAATCACATTTTACTAATGTAAAGAACAATATAAGGGTTAATTTTACAATCTCATTATTATACAATATTTTTTATACTTATGTATCTGTTGAATATTATCTATCATCCATGTACATGTTTTGTAAAAATATTTAAAAATATTTTTACTATTATTATAATAATGTTTAAAGACTTTTTATCCATGTTTTAATTTTATTAAATGGTTTGAAAAGAATTTTTTTTGTTTTCCAAATGATGTATTTTATTAATTTTTAAACAAAATAAGAAAGAAAATTTCTTTAGCTTATATTGAATGATTGGATTTCTCCACCTTCATGACACTTTAATGTGTTTAATCTTCCTTTATAATTTTATAAGATTCTTTTTAATGAAAATTTTTTATTATAAAATTGTGCGGCATTTTAAATAAATGATTTTGAAGTTAAAAAGGGGTATTTATCTCTAGAAATTTCTAATGCTTTTATAAGCATATTTTCATCCATGTAAACATCGTTGATGGATATTATGTATAATTGAGCTTAAAATCTTATGATATCATCAACTATATTTTATTGAATGTTTCATGATCATTTTGATTGTGGATGTGATATTTTTATATCATTCATGGATTATAGTTATAGTATTCACATTTCATATTCTAGTTTTTCAATACAAATGTTAATGTTTTTTATGTTTCACCCTTTTCATATGAGGAATGAATTGGACTTAGCATGTGATTGTTGGGTCTTACTATATCCCCTTGATGCATCAGTAGATCTCATGAGACAAAGTATTTTGGATATTGGCTAATGTCATGCGCATTTATGTATGGTGTCTTAGATGAATCCTTGACAGTATGTTTATGATTTCTAGAGTTATTAATTCCCTCATTATGAGTTTAGTTATTGGTATTCCATGTGATTATTTGATTATTAGAATATCCATGTGAATATTTATGTGTAATTAATTTATTTTCATTTATTATTGTCGTATTATGTTCAATATTAAGTTTAAATATCTTTGGATTCTATTACAGACTTTTACTTAAGGTTTATGCTTATTTATAATAGCATAAGCTGTATGATTAACCTTACTGAGAATCTGAGCTCACCCCTTTCTTATATTATAAATTTCATAGGATTCCAAGATGTGTAATATGGTTAATATATAGGGTTAACCTATGATAATAATGGAATTATCAAAGTATTTACTATGTTGTATATTATAGCATTAATTATAATGTATGTTTAAAGTATGTAATATTGTTTTCAAAACTACTAACCTAATCAGTCCATAGGGATTCGAATCTTGTATCTATACCAATGTAATAAAGTAAGGCACTGGCTCTGAGCTACTAGATTCAGGGTCTTTACACCTTTGGACAACCAAGGGGTACGTTGAAAGGGGCTTGCATGTCAAGGGATGCAGGTTAATATCTTGAGACCAGGGGGTTTGTGGCATCATGAGAATAATGGATCTCACAATTAGAGGTTCATTATCTTCTTTTAACTTTGTATGGAAACACAATTGTAGTAGGAACCCATGCCATTGCATCACTTGATGTTCTGTTATTCATGTCATCACGTAACCTGATGGGGGCCACGCAAGAGGAATTGTGATCATGTAAAATATGCGAACATCGAGATTGTAATTCTAGATAATGGTTTAAATGATATACAGAGTCCTTGAAAAAACCACATATTCATTAGTTTATACAATGATTGAAGTTTTTGTCAAAGAGGAAGAATCATGTGATCTTATATTGATCACATGATTGGTTCTTGAGGTTGTATTTCATGGAAGCTTTTCGTGATTGGATCCCCATATTACTAGAAGATGATCTATGATGGCAGTAGATGGATCCCATTTTTTCCTTATTCCCCTTGATCCATTCATTCCATTACTCTCTTTCTTTACTCGAAAGTGTTTTTTTAAGGGGATCAGGTGTATTTTTAATTCAAAGTTGGTTGAATCTCTTGATTCTTTTTAGAGTGATAGTGTCGCATGTGATGGTTAATGAAGTAGATGATTCTGGTAAAAAGTATCATGCGATCGCATGATGTCTTCACAGAGTGTCATGTTAGAAAGTCCCCAAGTATTCATGTGATCAACTTTGAAAGCATTGCATAAACCCAGGTCATGCTAGTGGAGAGTCACCTAAAATCATCAGGCAATAAGATAAATTCATAAAATAACCAATGCTGGATGATCTTGCATCACTTTTCTTCATGTAGGGATTTCGTGTAGTCATCCTTTCCTTTATTGACCATCATTATAGTATTGTGTGATTCGTGGTTCCTTTCATGATATATTCATGTGATAACATGACCATCTTCATGTTCTAGCTCTTTCCAGTATGTTTGATGCTCTCTCATTAATACCAACTAATTGTAATGATAAAATATTCAAAAGATGGGAGATCTATACAGTCGTAATATTTAAGCGATAAATTTAGTGGTTGTATGTATTCCTTAACCTGACTGTCATGACCTTCAAAAATTATTTTTATTGATTCTCATGGTTCACATGAATGAGATCATGTGATGTCATTTCACAGTCGTATCATTCCGCATGGATGCAAGCATGGTAACATGCATGCCTTTGACATTGAGTGTGCCTCAACTACCTTGGATTGATCATCGAGGAATGGTTTCATGGAGGATAGAGTGATTATTTATCATCTCCAAAGCATAGAACTAGTGGCGTGAGAGTGCAGTGGTTGAGCATGTGAGCGGGAGGTTGAAAATGATCACACTATCATGATCAAATCTCCAGGATTGATCTAATAGGAAATCTCTAATTCTTTACACCTTTTTATGTGTTAGTGAATAGTACCTACAGTTTCTTCATCCCACATCAAAATTCTTAGGCTCCTTCCCTCTGGTTTATCAGCAAATATGCGACTTCTATTTTGTCAATCCAGCAGCAGGGTTTGGCACCCATACCACCTATACACACCACCACCGGAGCTTCAGCCCTATGGTCACTCATCCTATACTTTGTGTGGATTCATTCTGGTACACTATAGTACTTACACATGGGGCCACCCACTTATTTCGGTTTCAATTCCTATGTCCTCTACCTGGAACAGGGACTCTCCAACTTGGTGTGGTTGAATATGGTCCCACATGGCCCTGTGGTCGAGCCCCGGTCTAGCTAGGAAGTGTATTTACTAAATTCTTGGCTAAGGGTGGGAATATATCCATATATGAATAAGATCTGAAAAAAAAATTATTTCCTTATATCCAATCCCAATCACAATATTCAAGGATTCTATCTTCACATACTTTTTGAAAATCATATCAATACTTAGTATAGTCTTCACACATAAGATTTTTTTAATTGAAAAGTTCACATCACACAATTGTGGGTGTCAATAAAATCCCCCCCCCTTAAAATTATATTAATTTAGAATGAAAAGAATCTGATTCTAGGTTAAGTGTTGATCACATTTCCATATATCTGAATATCTAGAGAGCTTTTATATTGAGTTTCTTAAGAGGATCTATCCCAAGTATATAAACTAGGGATTTTGAGGTGTTATCCATAGGAGAATTCTTACCATGAGTTCTTGGATAATTCCAAGATATAAAGTGGCTTTGTCTTGGAGAATGGATACCCTAAATTTGGAGAGGGTAAAAATTTCCAAATAGAACAAGTATTGGGTGAAAAGGAACTTCTGTCTAGATCTGTAGTAAGGTACATGGAAATAACTATGCATCCCATGATAATGGGAATGAAGCTATGCATAGTATTTAGATATAATTATATTTGGATAAAACACATCCATAGTGAACATTGGTTTATGAAATGTGTAATATTAATGAAAGGTTCGAACATAGTAAAAAATGTGCCACTAACTAATAAAATTTTTATCACTGTGAGGGGGATGAAAAAAACCATTACTCTAACTTTTTCTTAAACCAGGGGGTCTAGAGAGAATATCTTGGATTTTAATGGGTCCACAAAGTACGAACTATAAGATTTATTCCTTATTTATTTGCTCCAATTTTTTAAAACATTATATATGAATATTTTAGCGAGCATAGAAAAGGAATTTTTCTGAGTCCACCCATTGCAGATGTTCAACCTGACAAGATTTTTGTCTCTTTCACTAGTAGTATAAGGGATTTTGATTTGTAACATTAATTTATAGAGTTTTAGTTTGTACATCTTTGACCAATGTGCAAGTAGTTTAAGTTTATGACTCACGTGGACCTAATATGGGGGATGTTACATAAGAGACCAATTAAGTTACCTAGGGTCAAGATCACTTCAACATCCTTCAGAGTGGGAGATGAAAAGGTTGTAAATCAAGGCTCTAAGATCTTAGGTTATGAGTAATGATATGGTACAATCAAAATAGGGATATCCCAAAACACCCTTAGGTGATGAGTTCCACCATAATAAAATCTAGCTCACAATGATTAGAAATTCATCCTCACATAGCCAATATTAATCTTTTTTAGGTATAATCATTTATTAATTAATAGTATTATTAAGAAGAGATATCTATTTTCCATTCCAAGGTCTATGAATGGTTTGCAGTAACACAAGTCACTCATGACATGAATTGTGGAATATAGGTTGAGGTGATTAAAATATGGTGGAAGCTCCTCATTCTTTTGTTGACTAACAAAAGGCTCTTATGGTTCTTTGATAAGGATGGATAATGGTTGATAGCCTACACATTTTAACATCAAGCAGTTTGGATTCATTTATTGTGTAGTTTTATGTCGTACGACAAGGACATCTACCTTGAAGTTTGACATCATGTCATAAGGAAATATTGTTTCCCTTGTAGTGTAAAATCATTTGGTAAGGATATTTTTGTCACACATTTTTATTGTCGTTCAGCCCAAACATTTTATTTTCAATTTAACTTCATGCGATAAGGATGTGGGATCCATCATGAAAACGTTTTTATGATGTATTGTGTTCATGATAAAGGCATACATAGATCTGTCTCATACATTGGAAAATGATCTCATATAACTCGTGCTATATGAATTGTCATTACATTTTATTAATGGTTATTGTATCTGGGCTTAGGATTAGAGATCTGGGCATCACTATATATCTTTTTATAACAATAATCAAGCCACACGCTTTGTTTAAGGGGATGTGTAGTTCAAAATCATGAAGCAAGGACATGGATTCGCTGATGTGAAAAGGGAATATTATGGCTGGGACAATGAATTTAATTCATGGAATCACTATGTATCACACGATAATAATAATCCTACCACACATAGTTCTTAAATAGAAGATTCATACATAGGTTTGACCCATACATAGAGAGGGGGTATTTTCTATGTTTATTTTTTTTGATTGGACTTGGGGTTGGAAATCAAGGAACCACTACATATAATGTGATGGAAATAATCAATTCGTGCATATATCTTGAATGTGAAACACTCCATGTAGGTCTGACCCACATTTATAAGGGAAATTTTCCTCGTTGGTTATTGTAGAAGCGGTTTAGATTAGAGATATGGGTGTCTCTATGTATTCTATGATGAGAGGAATTGGGCCACCTGTAGTTCAGGAATGGAGGTGTGGTGGGAGACCAACACAAAGTGTGGTGTCTTTCTCTCAGCTGAGACCCACAAGAATGTGTAGTTTTATGTCATGCAGAATAAATCAACTGTGTAGTTTAACGTCATGTAGTGAGGACCCATGGTGTAACTTTTAAATTCTTGCTTCTGATACCATGAAAACTCTATCATGGTCTGTATACCCTTTTTCATGGAATCCCTTACCAAAATTCCTAATCTCACATTATCTATGCGCAGTGTGATAATGAATGAATGGTATGGGTTTCTCTCACTGTGTAGAGGTGGTTAAGGATACGATAAGAGAATTTTGTATCTTGTGGAAGCTGGACCAAGATATTGGATTGAGTCATTCCTAAATATCATATTGATATGAGAATCATGTCTTACGTAGTTAGATAATATCTATATAGTTTACTTTTGTTCAGAAATTATATCAAACAACCAGTGTAACATCTTGCGGAAATTATGTAGGTCATTAAATATGAATGAAGATAGATGATGTGGATATGTGTAGTTTTGTGTCATGCGGTAAGGACATTATCCATGTAGTTTCACATCATGTAGTGAGAAAAAGGATCACTTGACTTGAAAAGAAAGTAAACCTATGTTTCTGTACAAGAATAGAGGTTTGGGCATCACTAAGTGTCATGTGATATCCAGAATAAAGCCACACGTAGTTATAGAGAACCTCATAGTATAGTGTCATGTTGATAGGACATCATTTATGAATTTTAATGTCCTTCAGTGAGGATGAGGTTCACTGGATATCAATAGAGATGAACCATTGTGGGATCCATGTAATTTAACATCATAAAGTGAGGAAGTGATCCGTACAGTTTAGTGTCATGTGGTTAGGACATGATTTGTTTCTCAGTTAAATGTCTTTCTATTAGAACTTGAGATGTTTTGCAGTTTAAGAACTTTTCTCTAGGATGAGGGTCACCTGATATAAATGAAGATGAACCATTGGAGTATTTATTAGGTTTAATGTTGTGTGGGGAGGATGTTCAGTTTAAAATTTATCATCATGTGGTTAGGATATGAGGAATTGTGTAGTTTAAATTCTTGCTTTTAGAACTAGAGATGTTGTGAAATTTAACATCTTGTTGCCAAGACACCATTTCCCAGTTTAATTTCTTATAACAATGACATCTTCGTACATCTTAATTTCATGTCTTTAGGATTGAGATGTTGTGCATTTTAATGTCTTGTTGCCTGGACATGATCTATATATTTTACTATCATGTTCTCAAGACATATTCTATATAGTTTAACAACATGTGGTCCATACATGTTACATATAGTTTAATTTCATTTAGTAAGGATGTACTCTATACAGTTTAACTTCATGTGGTTAGGATGTTCTCTATACAGTTTAACATCATGTGGCTAGGGAGACAAAAGAACGCCCTTTTTAAGACATTTTTGATCTTGTAATTGGAAGAGGCAGTGGGTTTGGGAATGTTTGGGAGGTTACTTACAACTAAAATTCTATATATATCTATGTCATCCACTTATTCAACAATGTTATAAGTATTTACTTGGTCATACCATAGAGGTTTCCTCTCATGGAATCCCCTTGACTATGGTGGAGTGTTTTTATGGTTGGTGGGGAACTATATAAGTTTAAACCTAATATAGTGAGAATCTTTCCATATAAAGGTGCCTGATATTTTTGAGAACCTCTCTATATGAACGTGGTTGATATTTTTGAGAACCTCTCTCTATGAATTTTTTTTGGGAAAGGAGACGATTTCCTTGTGTGTGGGAGATATCCCCATGGAGTGTTGATGATGAAGGATGTCATGAGTAGATTCCATGCGACCAATCTCCACACACCCATTGAGCCCATTCCTCACATCAGGTCCTTTGTTGGAATATGATGATAATCCTTCGAGATGAGAGCAAGGATATATGATTTATCTAAAGTATCCTATTTTTTATACTGATTAGAGTGTTGTGATGTTCTGTCTATCAACATAGAAATATATGCTTATCCCATTATCTTAACCTGAATATACTAGCGGTGCTCCTCTATTATTGTCACAATTCAACGGCACTTCAACATGGTATGTGTAGAAATATATGAATGTACACTCTCAAATTCTATAATATGTTGTTCACTACATTTGATTGAAGTGGGGATATATTCATACTCTTTTACCCCTTGTGGAATTGGAATATGATGATGAAATTTATGTACATTGTAATGGATTCATACATGCCACATGTTTACTACCCAGATATGATAATAGACTTATTTTGAACTAGCTGGGGTATGAGGCTACTCCCTCAAGTCAATAACTTTCTGTATTTGACAAGGTGTCCTTGATGCTCAAATATTAATGTTTTGGGAGGTGAAATGTTTTTAAATTCCATCAGTAAGAAAATAAGGGTTATTAGAAAAAATTTGATATATATAGGATCAAGATTGTATTGTATCGGTGGTGCTTCTTGGAACTTCAATTTCTACCTAATGTTGATGATGTCTCTCAAAGATTGAAATGTAGCATAGTTTTTTATCTTGTGATAGGGACGTGTTTTGTGCATTTTATCATTGTGTGGTAAGGACATAAATATTGGTGGATGGCCCAGGATATAGGATTCATGCATCTGTAAATATATTATTTGGATGATAATCAATACATACATAGTTCCTAAATCTATTGTAGATTAATTTCATATAGAAAAGGGAATTAACCATGTATTTTAACATATTTTGGTAAAGATGTGAATATAATTTTTTGGTCTAATATATAGGATTGATGAATCCCTACGTATCTCCTTAGAATGGGAATAAATTCGTACATGGTTCTAAAAAACATGCAGTTTAACATCAATCAGAAAGGACATCAATCATGTAGTTTAATGTCTTGTTGTGCGGTCGTTAATATAGGTGGATGGGATAAGATGTAGTATCTAGGAGTATCTACTTATCTCATTTTGATAAGAACCAAACGATACATAGTTCTAGAAACCTATGCAGTTTAATGTCATGCGGAAAGGACATTAGCCATGTAGTTTATCATCTTGAGTAAGTACATGAATATAGGTATTTGGGACAAGTTATAGGATCTAGGTGTCCATATATATCCTAATAGGATGTGAATAAAGTTTTGAATAATTCTAGAAACCCATGAAGCTTAATTTTGTGCGGTAAGGACATCATTGGTGCAGTTTAACGTCTTACGGTAAGGATGTGAATATAGGTGGCTAGGCCAAGATATAGAATCCATGAATCCCTACCTATCTCATTATGATGACATTCAAGCCGTACATCGTTTTAAAGACCCATGTAATTTAATTCCAGGGGGAAAATACAATATCCATGTACTTTAACGACTTGTGATAAGGACATGAATATAAGTGTTTGGGATAATATATAAGATCTAAGCATCCTTACATATCCCATTAGCATGAGAATCAAGTCATAGGTAGTTCTAGAAACCTGTTCAGTTTAATATCTTATGGGAAGGACATTGTGCATTCTATTTAACATCTTCTTGTAAGGACCTAAATATAGGTGTCTAGGATAGGATATAGGATCTTCGAATCCCTACATATCTCAATAGAATGAGAATCAATCAGTACAAAGTTCTAAAAACCCATGAAGTTTATTGTCATGTGGAAAAGACATTAGTCATGCATTTTAATGTCATGTGGTAAGGATTTAGGTTATAACCTATCAGTAGAGTGGCTTATCTGATGGATATTTGATAACTCTTATTCATATTGAATGAGGTTCATTCTCCTTTAACTCAATCAAGCCTCCACATTCGTATTTCTCCAACAAACCCTTGAAGAAAAATTAATTCTCTGTTGTGTGACCGAGACAATGATGGTATGGGAAAGGTTTTTCATTTCCTCTCTACCCTACCTAATTCAGATTCCATATTATTGAGAGTTCTATAAAACCATTTTATATGGCATAGGAAGAATACCCGGAGACTTGTTTTTTTGAAAAGAATGTAATTTTTTCAACCTTACATTGAAATATTGTTGTTTATACCTAGGTGGTATGTGGATCATGTTCTGCTGCACAACATTTCTGTTAAAGTGATAAGATGACTGTAGAAGGGATCTAGGTGCTAGTTTTTCCAATATCCCCATTTTCATATGTACCTAAATCTTATATTTAAATGAAAAAACCTCATATTGTGTTCCTAAGAGTATGATTTAAGTAAAATTATTATCATGTCATCTCATCCTTGCCTCACTCCACTTTATCATCATTGGGAGCTCTATCAAACCATTTTCTATGGAATATTTTAAATTTTGGGTAACATGGATTTATTAGATGGAATATGAATTTGAATTGATTTCTTCAAGGGATGGGTGATCATGTTGCTTCTCCCTCATGTTATATATGCCTCTATTGGCATGGGCGCATGGATGTGTCTGAAGCCAAGGGTATAGAGTCTCTATATTTATTGGTCCATTGGTAAGTGATAAACATTGGGGGTCTTGTATGATGTAGACGCTTTTCACTAATTAAAATATCTCCACTCTAATAGAGATTTTGTGGAAACATCTGAGGTCATTTGGTTTCTAGAATATCCCTTATGAGTGGTTGGGAAATATTGAAATTACCCCACCCATTTAGTATAGGGATAGGTGAAACATTTTCTAGATATCACACATTTAGGGGATGAAAAAAAAATTCCCACAACCGTGTGGGTTGGGTACTTCACTATAAGTTGGTATTCTGTTGGAAAGTACCAATACATATTTCTGAGGTAGATATCTTAGGATTATTCCCACAATTATTTCTTGGAGATCCCTATTCATTCATTGGAGTTGGGTGATCCATTCTTCAATATAAATTTCCTTTTCATATTCATGGTTCTTCCTAGTAGGATCCTTGAAAACAAAATCTCGACTTTCAGTGGTTGGGTGAGTGGATGATGACGGGAGTTCATACATGGGCCCCATTGACTAAATCCACTGATGAAAATGTCCATATGCTCCATTTTCATTACCTTTTAAAATAACAACATGGTTGGTAACACCTAATGTAGATTCCTGTTAGATAACTATATGCCTCTCTTCTCTTATGCCGGTGGAAGAAGATTGGCCAACCTTCTATGACTCAGATGACTGTATGAGGGTGTGATTATACACTTTAGGAGTGACCTTGTCTATATCTGATGAGGAGTCTTTAGACCTAATTAATATCATATTTGTTGAGACACAAGTGGGCCACTACTCCTCTTCGACGGAGTATCTTGTCTGGAGGGTCGGATCCCAATATACCATTTAGAGGGTACATGCCCATTGTACCGTTTGAAGTGTCGGATTCCATGATACCATTTGAGGGGTAAAAGTCCATAGTACCATTTGAGGGGTCGATGTCGATAAAAAAATTTTAGGGATCAGTTCCCATGTTAAAGATGATGACATAATGGACGTAATCCATCCTAGAAAGATCTGGAGTGATTTTTTTGACATTATGATTTTCCTCATCCACCTACATCTGGAATAAAATGTTTGAACATTTAAACTCTATGGATATACTCTTGAAATGGTTCAATGTGGTTACAAGATTCATTTCCTCTCCTATAAAATATCCTAGGAAATATGGCTAATCGGATATCATATTGAAGTATTTCATGATCAAATCATAGATTATGTATGGATATGTTGATGTGGTACAACTAGAAAATTACATTCACCAACTAATAATAGAAGTGGTTTGTTAGCGAAAATGTATGTCAAGGCCTTGGGGGAAAAGTATCTTGTCCAGCGATCTCAAAATCCAATGAAACATTAGATGATGAAATTTAGATTAAAAGGAATATAAAAAGTCCTTATGAGAAAAAATACCCCTTATTAGTGCAGTATCACATATAAGAGTATATGATAGATCAATTACTTTCACAATTAATGGATAAATGGTGATCCATTATTTTTACACAGGGTCCAGACTAGTAAAAAACATGTCGGACTCACTATTTTGTTTTATGACAAGGGTAGAACAAAATGGGGTGATGGTAACTAGACATTCTATCCTTTTTGGCCCATGAAATGGATGAAAATGCTAAATAATTTCACATCTGGTTTTCCATTTGGTTCCATCATAAAACAATGTGGATGGGTTTTCGCTTGATGATTTGATTGTGGTGGGTTAAATTCCTTACTCAATCACTCACGTTGATTTTACCATTTATTTATTCTTCCCTAGAAACACCCAATGATTCCTAAATTCATAACTGATTACATACTTTATTTCCAAAGGCCGAAGGTCCTTTCGGGTTTCATACCCAACAACACATAGCAACTCGCATTGGTTGAGAGGATGGGATGTTGGGCGCATCACACTCTTTTTGGGGGAATTGTCACCTACTCCAGGACTCCCTTATATATTTAAGATATGTTCATATATCCTTCTCAGAATTTGATACTGGGTTGGTTACCCATATTCCATTGACTTTATTATGAATATCTATTTATATGAGAGATTGTGCGCATTTCATGGGTTATCCATCGTTCTCTTACTTGTTTATGATGCTTTGGTTTGTCACCATGTTTGGGAATTTTGGGATTTGATATATTCTAGGGGTGTTTAGTGTCTTGGATATTGGATTGAACCTCTCAAAATTTCATATGTATCTTATGAAAATTGGAATAAAAAACCATGTAGTTTATTTGACATAGTTTAAGGTCGGGTGACTGGACTGATCCATACAGTTTAAGGTCATATAGTAAGGACATAAAATGGGGCTCAGGCTTTGATGAGGTGTCCTATGTATCTTGTTTAAGATAATAGTTAGTTTCTATGTTGTTATTATGTTGGTGTTTCCATCTTAATAGACACAAAACAGAGGACATATGGAGGACTTATGAATATAAGGCTGGTCAGGATTGTCTTCTTGGGAGTATTCCCCTTTAAGAAAGGATGAGATGTAATTAGTCTTGAATACCAAAGAATATTCCTCCCTAGGGGATTCTCATCATTTTGTTGAAAAAATAAACTCCAATATCTAAGTCCATGTTAGTCATGATCGATTTGAGAAACATGGGATAGTTGAAGACCAGACACTGTGCATGAGAGAATTCTTGAGCGGGGCTTACACATCAATGTTTCCATGTCAGACATTGGATTACCAATATTTTTAAGGGTATGGTATGGTGCTCGGGCCTTAGTAAATAATCTTATATATCCTATTTTATAATATGAATTAGTTTCATCATAGTTTGATTGGATTATCAGTCAACTGGTTGTTGAGGTAGACTGAAAATGGTTTAATTATGTATAACTTTATTTAATTGATATGTTAGAAGTCTTGTTAAGATTAATGATATTTTATATAAGTGATTAAATATTTACCTGATAAAATGTTTAAGTAAAATCATTTTATTTTAATTCCATTCTTTCAAATTATTCCATTTACTTATGTGATTATGTTCTTGCATCGATAAAATAAATCATGAAACAATCATAAATAAAATAAATAAATCACAAATTGATGATGGTATTTAACAAATAGTTTTTTTATTGTGATAATAATAAACAAACCATTTATCCTTGGGGGGAACTCCTCTGATCCGACCTAGGATCGATTTTACAGAATTCAACCTTTGAAATATGCATCTTCTTGGTTTGGTTTCCCCTCAGCTGTCACGACCCGCCCTCGGGGTCCGTGCTGTGACTACCCCAAGCCCGCCTTCCATAGGCCAGGGGCTGGCGACTAGCACCAAGGCGTAAATCCCAGTAAAAAGGGAAGGCATTGCCTTTGAAAAGTAACCAACACCACAGAGTAAGCAAGCGGAAAGTAAACACTAAACAAGCAGAGTACAACTGAAAGTGCGGAAAAGTAAATGGGCCAGAATACAAACCCAAACTGAAAGTAAAGTACAACTCGAAAAGGGAAAAATAGCAACTGTAAAGTAAAAGCCGCTACTCCGAGCTGTCCACCGGAAATCCCACCTGAAGGGTGGGTACAGATAGCTCCTCTGCTCCACGGGTCCCGCCGTCCGCTCCGTGCACGTCCCGCCCAGTGGTCCACCTCCGGGTACCATCCCGCTCTACAAGCCTCAGCTAAGTCAACGCTGTCTGTCGTCTGCAACCAACACAACGTAGTGCGGGCGAAGCCCGTGCAGGGGTGAGTATAAGCTACTCAGTAGGGACCCCGAGACCCCTGAAGGTCTCTCAAATCCACAAAGGATAAACCACGAAGAAAAGTACAATCACGAAGTAACAACCGACACTGCTTAGGTATATGCCCATACATATACCTAAGTCATCAATTAAAAATACGCTCCAACCTCCGATCCCAAGTACAACTCAGTCCACGCAGGAAAGTATACGTATTCCACATAGGAAAGCAAAACATAATCCACACAGGATTGCACAACACAATCCACACAGGAAAGCAACAGGATTCAGCTCACACAGGTATACTTCTTCAAGGACGATAAAGATGATCACTGATCCATCTAAGTCGTCGGACCCACGAAGGATCGATAGGTAACTAACCCCCGCAGAAGACCCACACAGGATCGGGCTCACACAGAACCTGTAGGCGCTGGCTCACACAGAACCGCTGAGCGCAAGGACCCACACAGGATCGGGCCCACACAGGACCTGTAGCACTGATCCACGTAGGATCGCTGAGTGCTGTAGTCGTCGTCGTCGAATCCACACAGGATCTCTGTACTGTCGTCGTCGAATCCACACAGGATCTCTGTACTGTCGTCGTCGCAGTCACAGCAGCGGTCGTAGCAATAGAACAGTCGCAGCCAGCACTAGGGTTCCCGCACACAGCAAGCTCGTACGGAGGGTCCGCTCCACGAGCCGAGAGGCTGATACATCAACTGTCACGAAGACCGAAGTTGATGTATCCAAAAGTTCCGTATCGCCAACAGGAACTCAACGCAACAGACGGCGCTTCGATCGGACGCCCGGTCTGAGAGTTATTGGCATTTTCGTCTCCGGGGCCCGGTTGGTTTTTAAGGCAAAACCAACCCGACCGTACTCCACCTGCGTCCAAACCTCGGGCGGAGTATGCCAAAAGATCCGTCTCACTAAGAGGAACACAACGCGACTGACGGCGCGTCAATCGGACGTTCGTAGCTCAAGATATGAGCGTTTCCGCTCCGAAGGCCCGGTTGGTTTCGTGAACGAACCAACCCGGCCGAACTCAAAGTAAACGGAAACCTTGAGTGAGATATACCGAAACGACCGTCTCGATCCAAGGATCGCGTTGCCGCAGACGGTTCGTCATTCGGAGGTCCGAGGCTCAAGTTACGGGCCAAAAACCGAATCTGGTTCGAAACGGGGGGGCCTGCTGGAAACGAAACCGAGGGGGCCGGTTGCCCCCTCCCTTCAAAGAACCGCCCCCCTCTTTAAGAGGGGGGGTTTTTACATGCTGACCGGGGAATTTATTTCCCCGGTTTAACGGCATCCGGTCGGCCAGCTGGCCGGCCGGTTTTATCCAACGGGACCGGAATTTCCGGTCCCCTCTTCGGCTTCCGACGCCGGCGGCCCGGCCGCCGGTCTTCTCTTCCGCCGCGGCCCGGAACCGGCCGCGGTCTCCTCGTCCCGCCACGGCCCGGAACCGGCCGCGGCGTTCGTAATCCGGCGCGGTGCGACGGCACCGCGCCCCTTCGTCGTGCCTTGATTCTTTTCAACGCGGCGCGACGGCGTCGGCCCGGACCCGGACCCCCCCGTTTCGAACCAGATTCGGTTTTTGGCCCGTAACTTGAGCCTCGGACCTCCGAATGACGAACCGTCTACGGCAACGCGATCCTTGGATCGAGACGGTCGTTTCGGTATATCGCACTCAAGGTTTCCGTTTACTTTGAGTTCGGCCGGGTTGGTTCGTTCACGAAACCAACCGGGCCTTCGGAGCGGAAACGCTCATATCTTGAGCTACGAACGTCCGATTGACGCGCCGTCAGTCGCGTTGTGTTCCTCTTAGTGAGACGGATCTTTTGGCATACTCCGCCCGAGGTTTGGACGCAGGTGGAGTACGGTCGGGTTGGTTTTGCCTTAAAAACCAACCGGGCCCCGGAGACGAAAATGCCAATAACTCTCAGACCGGGCGTCCGATCGACGCGCCGTCTGTTGCGTTGAGTTCCTGTTGGCGATACGGAACTTTTGGATACATCAACTTCGGTCTTCGTGACAGTTGATGTATCAGCCTCTCGGCTCGTGGAGCGGACCCTCCGTACGAGCTTGCTGTGTGCGGGAACCCTAGTGCTGGCTGCGACTGTTCTACTGCTACGACCGCTGCTGTGACTGCGACGACGACAGTACAGAGATCCTGTGTGGATTCGACGACGACAGTACAGAGATCCTGTGTGGATTCGACGACGACGACTACAGCACTCAGCGATCCTACGTGGATCAGTGCTACAGGTCCTGTGTGGGCCCGATCCTGTGTGGGTCCTTGCGCTCAGCGGTTCTGTGTGAGCCAGCGCCTACAGGTTCTGTGTGAGCCCGATCCTTTGTGGGTCTTCTGCGGGGGTTAGTTACCTATCGATCCTTCGTGGGTCCGACGACTTAGATGGATCAGTGATCATCTTTATCGTCCTTGAAGAAGTATACCTGTGTGAGCTGAATCCTGTTGCTTTCCTGTGTGGATTGTGTTGTGCAATCCTGTGTGGATTATGTTTTGCTTTCCTATGTGGAATACGTATACTTTCCTGCGTGGACTGAGTTGTACTTGGGCTCGGAGGTTGGAGCGTATTTTTAATTGATGACTTAGGTATATGTATGGGCATATACCTAAGCAGTGTCGGTTGTTACTTCGTGATTGTACTTTTCTTCGTGGTTTATCCTTTGTGGATTTGAGAGACCTTCAGGGGTCTCGGGGTCCCTACTGAGTAGCTTATACTCACCCCTGCACGGGCTTCGCCCGCACTACGTTGTGTTGGTTGCAGACGACGGACAGTGTTGACTTAGCTGAGGCTTGTAGAGCGGGATGGTACCCGGAGGTGGACCACTGGGCGGGACGTGCACGGAGCGGACGGCGGGACCCGTGGAGCAAAGGAGCTATCTGTACCCACCCTTCAGGTGGGATTTCCGGTGGACAGCTCGGAGTAGCGGCTTTTACTTTACAGTTGCTATTTTTCCCTTTTCGAGTTGTACTTTACTTTCAGTTTGGGTTTGTATTCTGGCCCATTTACTTTTCCGCACTTTCAGTTGTACTCTGCTTGTTTAGTGTTTACTTTCCGCTTGCTTACTCTATGGTGTTGGTTACTTTTCAAAGGCAATGCCTTCCCTTTTTACTGGGATTTACGCCTTGGTGCTAGTCGCCAGCCCCTGGCCTATGGAAGGCGGGCTTGGGGTAGTCACGGCACGGACCCCGAGGGCGGGTCGTGACAAATTGGTATTAGAGGAGTTCGGTTCTACCGCGAACTCTGATCTTTTCTATGTAAAGCAATAATGTTTAGCGTATTGAGTGTGGATATCAGTCCAGGGAGTCCAGTGTTGGTGCGGCGGCCGACGTATCCGTACACCAGGACCCTGACTTCTGATTTCCGACTTAATGCACGAAAACATTGATTGTGTGTGTGTTTCAAAGTTTTCTTTGTGATTACTTATATCAGCTCACCAGGTATACTGTTCTAACCGTGGCGCACCTGTTTTCTTTTCAGGATGGCCCCACGACGGTAGCCAGCTAGGGTTCCGAGAGTCGAGCGAGACGACAGCCCACCGAGCGACGAGGCCTCGGTGCAGGGCCCTTTTCCAGTAGTGGCACCGGCGGTAGCTTTACCCGCCGAGCCCCCGATGCTTCCAGCAGCAGCCGCTGACGATGCACGTCGCCTCAGCGCACTGCATGAGTTTCAGCGCCAGCGACCGCCCAGGTTTCGCGGGGAGACGGATCCCCAGGCAGCAGAGGACTGGCTGGAGGCAGTAGTTCGAGTGTTTAGGCTAGTGAGGACACCAGCAGACCTCATGGTGATCCTCGCTGCGAGCCTACTACACGCAGCAGCAGGACGATGGTGGAGCTTGATGCTCCAGTGCACGATGAGGCATCTCTTCTTTGGACGGACTTTGAGAGCCTCTTCCGCTCGGAGTTCGTCCCAGCCACCCTTCGTGCGGTGCGTATCCAGGAGCTTCTACAGCTGCGGTAGGGCAGCATGACGGTCGCTCAGTACTCGGCGAGATTTACCGATCTCTCGCGCTACTCGACCGACATGGTACGGGACCCATTCTTCCGGGCCCGGACCTTCGAGCAGGGTTTGAGACACGAGATCAGGGCATCGCTGATCTCCCTCAGCATACCGACTCAGACAGGAGTACTGGAGCGGGCCCTTCTGATCGAGAGCTTCCTTGCTGAGTCTACACCAGCACAGCGACCCACCGCAGGGCGGCACGTGGCAGAGTCATCTGCAGCAGGCAGTCGACGGATGACTCAGGGGTCCAGACAGACCAGACCTTCAGGCAGACGACCTCAGGGCACTGGCTCAGCAGTGCGGGGCACACAGCGTGGAGCCAGTCTTACGAGAGGCAGACAGTGCTACTCGTGCGGCGGGCAGGGCCACATGGCTCGCGACTGCCCGACCCGTCGTGCCGAGGAGCAGCAGTCAGTTGATGGACCACCGAGGCAGAGGCAGAGGGTCGACCGTGGCGGTCCGCAGGGAGGAGGCGGACGAGGCAGAGGAGTTGGATGAGCAGCTGGTGGTGGCCGACGCTTTGAGGCTCTACCACCACCACCACCAGGAGGTCCACCCCGACCACAGGGAGCTGGCGGGCAGCGACAGGCACAGCTCCAGGCAGCAGAGGCCTACGACCACGGCGCACCCGAGATGATTCGAGGTACTATCTGTATCTATTCCACCCTTGCTGCAGTTCTTATAGACACAGGAGCGAGTCATTCTTTCATAGCCGCTGCCCTTGTTCGGAGCTCGGAGATTCCGACAGAGCCGTTGGCTCGATCCTTACGGCTAGAGACTCCTACGGGAGCAGACTCGACGATTACGCACTGGTGCCGGCAGTGTGAGCTTACTCTAGGAGGCGAGAGCTTCGGCTGGGATCTTCTTGTAGCAGCGTCGAGGCCTTACGACGTCATCTTGGGCATGGATTGGCTGTCTACGGTCCATGCACAGATTGACTGTTTTAGGCGCAAGGTGCGATGTGTACGCACCGACGGGAGCAGGTTCACCTTCACCGGCGAGAAGGGAGCCTTAGCAGCACAGGATGGACTTCCGCGAAGGAGAGGACAGCCCATCACTCATCAGTTGGCTAGCCTTATCCTTGGAGCAGTTGACGTGCGGAGTCCTGGTTTTCCTGCAGTGGTGGATCAGTTTGCGGACGTTTTTCCCGACGATGTTCCAGGGCTACCTCCTCGCAGAGAGGTAGACTTTTATATTGACTTGTACCCCGGGACAGCCCCGATATCCACTCCAGCATATCGGATGGCCCCCGCCGAGCTTCGAGAGCTACGGGTACAGTTGGAGGACTTGCAGGGCAAGGGGTTCATCCGACCCAGTGTTTCACCCTGGGCTTCCCCGATATTGTTCGCCAAGAAGTCGGACGGAAGCTTGCTTACTCTGTGGTGTTGGTTACTTTTCAAAGGCAATGCCTTCCCTTTTTACTGGGATTTACGCCTTGGTGCTAGTCGCCAGCCCCTGGCCTATGGAAGGCGGGCTTGGGGTAGTCACGGCACGGACCCCGAGGGCCGGTCGTGACATCAGCATAATATCGAACCAACTCCATGTGTGTGGGAGTTCCATCTGGATGATTATTTTTCTTTACTTGTAGGTTAAGGAAATCAAAATGGGGTTTTACATAAAAGAAACTATAGACACATAAGCATGTACATAATAAGAAGGGAGGGATAAATCCTAATCCATCAATTTAATCTAATAAAATAATTACAAAAATAAATGAAATAATTACATTAAATGAAATGATACATATATAAAGGCCAGTCTAATATCATGATCATCAACTAGTGAAACAAATATTTTTTTAAAATAACTGGCTAGAATTAATTTTTTTATTTATTTTATTAAGATAAATGTGCATGAATTAATCATATTAATCATTTTTTTAATCTTCATTTAGTCCATCCAAGAGATACGCATCTCATACTATTTATAATTTTTACAAGGGGAAATTATTGTTGACCAACTATGTGATTGGGAGTTTGGGGCATAAAGTGTATGGTATAGGGGTGGGGTTGGTTTTTTATGTGGTATTTGGGCCTTCGAGTTCTAGTTGGGCCTCATTTCTTGGTCCTACTGGTCATGTAAATAGTTCTCTATCAACTGAATCAAAAAGTGGGTTATTAAAAATTAATAATAATAATAATAATATTCTAAGGCCTTAAGGATTTAGAGTAAGTTCACATCTTATACTTGAAAGCAACTCATAATGTACATGTCTAAACTACTTGACATGTATTGAGATCATATAAATTCTACTCATGCAGCATATAGAATGAATTTTTCATCATTTAATTACATGGTGTTAATGAGTAAATAAATAAAACGTGAAACAAATTTTAATTAAGGTTGCGTGTAATGTTTTTAATTATCATAGAGTAGGTAATGTATTGAAACTATACAATGGTATATTTTTTATAATTTTATATAGAAATTAGTTAAGAACATTATGTATATATATATATATCCTCACACATAACCTGTACAATTCAATAAATGACACATGAAACCCATGTTGTTGATATTTAAAGGACTAATCAACTAGAATATAATTTTTTATTTATAATAAGGTCAGGTACACATTGTGTGCATCCAACTACACATCATATATCATTCTCTTTGTATGTCCATGATAAACACCTAGGGACTCGATGTGTATTACTGCTCAAACCTGTGTGGGGTATACATTGTGTACAGTTAGTACACGTTATGTAATCTCATTGTTACATGGGTTACAATCCCTATTTTTTGTAATAAATACATTACATGTCTTGGATTCCATGTTTTTTCATGAAAACAACAGGACTACATTTTGGGTAAGATCGTTACATACTTTTTTAGTTTAGAGAGCCATGTACCGTCCTGTCCGGATGAACATACGGTGTGAAATTAATGTAGGTCATGTGTATTTAATGCATGATGCTCCAAATTAATAAGAGTGTCATCCTGGTCCATTAAACTTGGGTACAAAACATGTACCTTTTGGCTACATGTCATGTACTCTTTTTTTTATACAGCTAGAATTTCCAACACCTCTAAATGGATTCATTATATATTCTTCATTAATAAATAATTTGGTATAGATTAAATGAGAAATAAACAAATGAATGAATAAGATATATTGATAATCGGTTTCAAGAATAAATTACAAAAAATGAAAACATAATATAAATGTGTATAAAAATCAATAATTAAATAATAATAAATTGAACATAACCTTGCTCTAAAACCAATGGATGGTTTGGGATGTAATGGAACCACCTATTGACTCATAGGAAAACTCAAATTTTATCAAATTTAATGAATTATTCACAATTTTAGTGGTGTGAATGCCAGGACCAATGTAACTTTTTCTGACAAATATTGACAAATAATTTTTTCAGAACTAAGAGATATGAACTTTCATGTTAATTTATAAATAATTTAAAACATAATAAAAAAATATTACCTCGGTCTTGAGATCAATATGCATTGATAATGTTGATCATTCTAACCTAATCTATGTATACTCATTGCATAGTGAGGAAATAAAGGAAAGCCCCTCTAGGGATGATCCATCTGTGTTCCTTTGATCTCTAAATAATGTCGATGAGATGGTATGTGATAGTGTGGCAGATTGATTATCATGCATTGTTCACTTTGATTTTTTCATGATTCTTTTGGATTGAAAAAATTTCTCTTATTCATCTTCTTATTGATAGGAATAGAGGAGGAGTGAGATCTTTGGAAATAATTTTTTTGTGCACCGATTAACCTTTCTCTGATTAAAAAATTAGTTTATTTATTGATTTAGGTTTAGGGTTTAATATTTAATTAATTTCAAAAAATTACTTAATAATATATTAACCAAAAATTAACCCAATAAAATGTAATAAATTAATATAGTTATTTTATTTTAGGGTGTGTACTAACCCGAACAATGATAAATATTTATTTTACAATATAGTAAATAAATATGCATCACCTAAGAGAATCAGGTCTATCCATGATCCTCTAAATTTATTGAAAACTTGAATAAATATTAAATTTAATATTATTAATTCAATAAATAAATAAATATTCAATTCCTGGGCCGGTGAACAAATATTTTTTTAATATTTGTGTAACTAAAAAATAATTTATTTAATAAATGAAAAATTATTTATTATGGTTTGAAAAACAATATATAAATAAATATTATTTAGTTTTCTTATTAAACAGTTACCTTACAAATAAATAATTATGTATTGTTTCCAATCATTTAAAAATTCTACACTAAATATCAATTCCTGATCTATGGAATAATATTTATTCTAATTATTAAATAAAAAACAAGTCAAATGAGATCAAAGGAAACATTTTATGTGTGGCCCTCTATGCCTCATCCTAAGTGAAATTAGGAATGCTTTCCTAAACTCTCAGATTACTATTTATCAATAGGTCAAGGAACCTGTAGAGGAAGAAGACATATAACTACCTAAATATTTATAAATAAAATTCTCTTTGTGGTTGAATAAAATTATCTATTATGTATTATGGTGATAGAATAAACATGTACAAACAAGGTTTTATTATATTATATTAAATTTAAAATACTATTAAGCATCATGAATGTTCATAATATAGTCATTCAACGGAAATATATTTGTATATATATAGGGTTTTCAAAAATCAAATTGATACAAATGAAGGAAGTGATGGCCTCATTTAGAATCATTGTAACATATGTAAAATGGATTAATTCCTATCTTATATGACATATTAATTAATCTATATCAATTACTTTAAGAAAATATAAAAAATGGTTTAAAATTGAAAACATTTAGTTTATAAAAATAATATTCTTATTAAGAACTTGCAGATAAATCGATGCACTCACCTGAAGGCCCTAAGGAAATGTTTTTATAGGTTAACATTCTCCATCAAAATAGGTCTCTCCATCTAGGTAATTGATGAATCACTTTTGTATTGGGTTTAAATCTATATTTCATGATAAAACATGTTAAGGGGAGAGAAAATGTTTTCAATGTCGAGGACTCGTGATGAAAAAATGAGAACCATTCAGTGGTTATTTGAAACCAAAAAACTATTCTAGGGTGATTTGTTAATCTTTGAAGATAACGGCGAATGAAGATAAAAATCAAGGGGAAGATGGATTCTAAATATAAAATGTATATTTCTAGAGTAGGTGAGTTTTTAGGACATGTGAAAATATTGATCTGTATGGTACACATGGACATAATACATGTATGCTTCCTAGTTGCAGCCCTTATTTAAATACAGTTCAAGATTCGAATAAGAAAATGTGAGTGAATATATTCCCAAAACCAGTTGTCTTTCAATCTTCACCAATTTATTTGTAAAATAATCAATATCATATGTGGCATGGGATTTTCCATTTTAGGTGTATGGATTTATATTTCCCTGCATCTTATTGCATGGTGCTAAATAGAACCTCCCCCACTATTGAATCTCACCCCCTCCCCTATGGAACACAAGTATATATTTACTAACTATATTTCTTTAAGGATTTTTTGGATAGGATAGAATATATAAAATACGCCCATGAACCTTTTTTTATTATTTATATTGTTTTAATTACTTTTATTATAGTTTTAGTTTTTTAAAAAATAATAATTTTATGGGAATTGAAAAAAATAATACAATAGTTTTGAAAACAAAATAAATAATAAAAAACTTATCTTATTATAAAACTAAAACTTACTATAATTCTAAATGCAATTAATAATAAAATATGATTTGAAAACATTTGATTATTCTAAGAAAAATTCAACATACCATAATAAAATTATAATATTTCCAACATCAATATAAATTTAATCTTAGAAAAAACAAAATTCTCATAAATATCATAAATACAAAGAACCTTAAAAATATAATTTATAATTATCTTAAATAAAAATAAAATAATTAAATAATTTTAAAAAAAATGTAAAAATATATTTAATTTGTAATATAATTTCATTTTTAAGAATATCATTTCAGAAAATATTTTATTAAATGCGTCAGAAATTTTAATTGATACATAAAAATAATAATTTCAAATAGTTAATCCTTTCTACAAAAAAAGATTTGTAATATAACATCAATTTATCTATAATAAAATTCATTACATATTTAATGAACCTTTTTTAATAATTAAATGATAATAATTATTAAAATATAGATATCCATGAACTCTCACCACACTATATTTCATATGTAGGGATATATATTTGATTGCATCGTATTACATGGTTCCTCATGTCACAATGAAACACATTGCATGGAACCAACCCTGACTTCCTTACTCATACCCCCACCCCTACATAACACATTTATATACTCATTAACTATATTTATTTAACCTTTTTGAAAATATAAAATTTATTAAATACACCCATGTGAACTATTTAGAAATTATTTGATTATTAATTAATTTTATTATAATTTTTATAAAATTAATATGAATTATTGAATGGGAATTTATAAAAATTGTTACAAGAGTTCCAAAAACCCCAAAAATAGAAAAACTAAAAGAATTTATAAAAAAAACATTTTTCAAATTTCTTTCCCATGTTTTCTGGTGTAGGTATTTTTATTTCACTTTATCGTATTACATGGCACCGTATACAGATGTGAAACGTATCATATGGAACCTCCCCCCACTTTATTAATCCCACCCCTCCCCTATATTAAACATTTATATATATATTAACAATATTTATTTATCATTTTTTATAAGATTGATATTTAAAATAAACCCATTATCCCTTTTTTAAATTATTTGGTGTTTATTAATCTTATTATTATTTCAATGCGTGGAATATGAACTCTTTAAGAGAAATTTTTAAAAATTATTATGGGATTTCCAAAAACAATAAAAAGTTTAGAAAAAGTTATAGAGTATATAGAAATCATTAAGGGAATCTCATTCCCATTTTTTCTTGTGTTGTTATTTATATCTCAGTACATCGCATTGCATGGAATTTCCTCACTCCATGTAGAAAACTACATGACCTCTCTGTGGTGTCTTGATTGTTGGTTAGAAACATATTGTAAGAGACTATTAGGCCTATGGTGAAATCCTATTTTTTGGATTCAATGGATCATTTAAAATGTACATGACAAGAATTCCATGAGCAGCAAAATAAATTCAATGAATATTGAAAAATAATTTTTCTAAAACCAGGAGATAAGATATTTCATTTTAATTTTATTTTATTTAAAACAAAATAAGAAATATTACCGTCATATTGAGATATTTCTTCATTGAGGATGTTGATCATTCTAACTCAATCAGTGTATCGGCATTGCATAGCGAGGATCGAAAGCAAAGCCCCTATATAGGTGACCCACAAATACACCATTGATCTATAAATAAATATGATGAAAAACCAGGTGGTAGCATGGTCAATTGATCATCTTGTGTTGTTCACTTTGGCCACTTCATATTCCTTCAAGCTTGAAGAAATTCCTCATGTTCTTCACAATCATGAGATAAAGAAAGGAGGATGGAGATCTTGATATGTAAAAGACCTTTATAATATATAAAACCCAATATAAACCTCATGTCGTGTAATAAAATAATTATTTTATTTTATTTTATTGTCTTCCCTAAACCACACAGTGATATATATTTATTTTACAAACTATAAAGACATATTCATCTCAAGATAAAATCGTTTATTCTCATCATTCCCAACATTTATTGAAATCCCAAATAAATATTTTAAAAAATATTCATCATTTAATAAATAAATAAATATTCTATTCACAGTATGATGGATAAATATTTATTTGATATTCATGTATATAATAAATTATTTTTTTAATAGATAGATAATTATTTATTATGGTGCGAATAGAAAGTGGAAAATAAATATTATATATTCACACAATTAAATAACTACACTACCAATAAATATTTATTCAATGTTTATGAACATTTAATAAATCGTGAATAAACATTACCTATTGGTATGTAGAATAATATTTATTCAAATTGTTAAATATAAATAATATTTAACTATGATCAAAGAAATGATTTGTGTGTGACCCTAATATTTCCCAATTACATTATGCAAGCTTTATTGAAGTGAAAGATTAATGTCTTGCAATGGGTCGAGGAACATATATATAAATATGAAATTTCATAATTATAAAAACCACCTATGATCACTCACTATGAAATAAAATATCTTTGTCAAGATATCTCTAAAAGAAGGTTTCACACCTATCTCATCAACCTATATGTTTGATAAATCTTTATTTGACTATTTGAAATAAACTCATCATTACATTGTGCCCATGGATTTTAATGTAATGGATCTATTGAATCAATGAGATGAGATGTCAACTTATATAGATATGGAAGGGACAAATCCATTCTCAACTTATTAATTAATGAAATATTATTTATTACATACCCAATGAACCCTACTTACCATGAATATATGGCGTCATGGTTTTGATCTGGATATAAATGGAAATGAGTCATGACATGAATTTATAATAATTTTAAAGTTTAATGATCTTTACACATGCTCTAAAAAGGGAATATCTAATGAAACATAAAGATTTTTAATTAATACTGACATTTTTCTTCCCATAATCTCCCCTATTAAATATTTCTAAGTGAGAACTTCATTAGATTAAGTCTCACCCACTTATGAGTGAACACAATTGAAAATCAATATAAAAACCTGAATCCAATGACCCAAATTGGATATTTACGTTATTTAATTGGTACATCATATAATGGACCATACCAACCAGGATCGATCAATTTATATGTCTTCTAAAACTAGATACATATATGATTTCCATTTTTCATTGGATATATAATAACATATCATAATAAACATTATTTTATCCTTGAAAAAAATTCAAAATATCTTTCTACATGTCTTGGGGAAAGGAAAATAAAAAAAGGGATAGCTTGGATGCTTGGTAAGGGTTACATAAAACAAAATCTATCATGAGTAACTAATTCATAATCAATATGGTAGAGTGGATAATCAAAATACAAGGAATTCAATGAAAAAAATTAGTTAAATTTAAAACACACATCTAATATAAAAATATAAATCACATGGATAATCGAAATGAAATTATTATTAAAGGAAATATATAAATCTAGATATTCATAAAATCTTCAACAAGGCCGCATCCAAGTTATCTTAAATCATACCATAAAATCTGCAACCAATAAATAATTCTCAATAAAATTGTAATTTCAAGACATATTCCCATCTAATATGGAATGTCAACATTTTTGTTTTATGATACCTGCCGATGCATAGAGGGGATATTTATAACCAGGCCCCACCCATCACTGCAATATCATATCCATTCCTCACATATTGATTTATCAATACAAATAATCCCCAAAATATAGTATAAATCAATATTTATCCATATTAAATCATGAATGTAGAATATTTCCCTGATAAACTAAATAATCATTCTAAAAAATACTTCCATAATATGATACCTAATATATAATTGGTATATTATAGATACATCATAAAAGTGGAAGAAATAACGACCATTAAATCCATGATACTTAAAATATAGACATGGAGGGGAAAATAATTTCCTAGGGAATGAAATATTATTATAAGGAATGTGATCATGAAAAATTTAATGACCAAAAAAACCTGAATTAGTAAAGGATGAATGAATTACATAAATTCATTATAAATTAAGGTTTAGTAGAAAAATGATGAATTTTGGAAATATAAAAAAATTAGAAGTAAAAAATTAAAAATAGCTTCCCTGTAAGATTATTTAAAAAAATTCTGAGTCATTTCCAAAATTATTTTTATTTAGTTAAAAAAATAATACCCATTACATTTGGAATATTTTAAAACTAAAAATTAAGATAATATTGGGAAAAAAATTATAATAAAATAAAAATAGAAACATGAAATAGATTATTAATAATGTATATCATCTATCATGGTGGGAGAGGTTTGTCAAGTCATATACCTTAATAAATTTTTTTGTAATTTTGTAAAATGTCAAAAATAACACAAATAAAAAACATAGGAAATATTTTTTTTATAACATGATAGTAACGTCAAAAATAGATAAAAATGTTACTCTTCAAACTTTTAAGAATAAATATAAAAATTATTTAAATATTTATGAGAACCTAAACTTTAGAGAATAATAGTTTGAAGGAAAAATTTAAAACAATATTTTTAAATGAAAGACCCCTAAATGTAACTTATTTATTTATTCTTGATCCAAAAAGTGATAAAATAGAATAATTAACTTGTGAACCCAAAACATAACCATAAGAAAAAAACTAAATTGGTTATATGATATTAGAATCACATAATTTTTCAGTATAAATATGATCATAAACAATCTTGAAATATAATGAAATTGTAATATAAATTTCTTACCTTGGACCACTATTAAGTTTCTAGTGTTTTATCCGCCTATAAAATAAATTTATATTTATTGAAAAATTGAAATTAAAATTTTTCATTAATATTCATTTTGTTTATTTTCTTTTAAAATCCTTCTAAATCCATTCATTTAATATTTCTTTCTTATGTTGACTATTTAAGGTTATTAGGTTAATTTGTCCAAAAGAAATCTGTATATTTTTCATGGATAAATGTTTTATGAAACTATTTCATCATCACAAGAATTTTAATAATGTAATGAATATAATTTTAATTCATTATATACAATTTTATAATCGTCTATGAATAGTGGTAATAAAATAAACAAGTCACATCACTTCATGGAGGTGGTAGTCCATAAGTATGCATGGGAAACATTGGAGACAGGTAAGAAGTTATATGATATATTATATGTGTAGAACAATAATTATGTCATAAATATCATAAATATTAAAATTCTTTTCAATTACTACACACACACTATAGAAATAGAACAGTTTGGGGAATCAACCCAATGATTGGCACCCCACACCCCAACCCCCTTTTGACACCCTAGCCACCTATGGGGGAAATGTGGGTTAGGTTACACTCGGCTCCCACTTGGGGGCCCCACCATACCCAGTGCATCCGCACGTTCCCCAGATTGGAAAATGGAATTGAATCATCCTATGCATAAATATCATAAATATTAATTAATTATTCCTTTATAACCATCCAAATAAAGAAGAGATAAAAATGAATTACACTATTAAGTGTATATGGTAGGTCGTACATATATACAAGAAATATTTTCATTTTTTATATGATGGATAGGTGATAGAAAGTGGTTATCTTATAGTAATAATAAGATATTAGTATATTTTTTATTCAATATTAATTTTTTTAGGATGTATAAAGAATAGTTATAGGGAATAGAATAATAAATTAACTTTGATAGAGTGGAGTAAGGCGATTAACTATTCTTTGAGAGAATACCATTAGATTATTCCTTAAGACTTATTAGATTGGTCTTAGGGAAGACTGAGACCTCAATAATGAAGGTAAGAAATCTAAAAAGGTTTTTCGATAGGTATTTGATGATATATATTCTTCAATGTTTTTGAATAAGGGAGGATAAAAGGTTACCTTTAATAATAGTGGGGGGTACACATGTAATTACATAAAATATTTAAATAATGTAAAGTAACTTTATTGTGAAATTTGCACTAAATTTTCATAGATTAAAATGTTATAAGGTCTAGTTCAAAATAAAACCAACCAATGAGGTTTAAGAAATTGTTTTTGTTAACATAAATCCATATCCATTTATTTTTAACCTTTCCAACTCATTTTAACCTCAAGTGATGTGATAAATAGTTTCTAGGGTTACAATTCATTATGTCCAAACACCTAAAAGTGAAAAAAAAATTACATTTAACATATGTTCACAAATCAAACAGAAACCCATTTTTATCTAAATGATTGTTTTTTGCACAAAAATGATTTTATAGTAAAATAAATCATATTTTTTATTCAAAAATAAAATTAGAATTATTTTTCTTTTTTATAAATCCCAAACTGAAAGGTTCCTATAAAAAAATTTAAGAAAAAATAACTAAAAACTTTTTTTTATTTGAAGAGTAATATTACTTATATTTTCAGAAATGTTAAGTATATATTTCTATGTTCAACATTATATTTTCTATATAAATTATATTAATTCATAAATATATATTTGTTCTATAAAAATGCTCTCTTAAACATTCATGTTTTTTATTATATCATTATAATATTATACAAATGGATTTTTTTATGTAAAATTTGTTTTTTAACTATTCACTCAAAAAACAATTATTTCTAAAAATATAAAAAAAATAAAACTTAAGATAAATATGAAATGTTAATTTAAAAAATCAAAATAATTTCACCAAATTTAATCTATAAAATGTTTAAGTTTAGGTTTTAATCACATTCTTCAATAAAGTTATGTGCATTATTTTTTTATTTCTTTATAATGAAAAGTTCACTTACTATAATTAATGCTCAGGTGTAACATTATTCCATACATAAATAATTTCATCCCAAAATGTTTAATAATTTCACTTAATGATTAAATGTGGGTAGTTATTCATCAAAACTTTTTCATGTTACAAAATTTCCTCTCTTATATTATGATTTCACCAAAGTAACTCTACCAATAAAATTGTTTAATTCTACCACACTTTTTCTCTAGTTTGAATAATCTTGGAAGGATCTAAATAATAATATAAATATTGTTCCAATTATATATACTTTAATTTGATCATATATGATGTCTAGGGAATTACCTTCCCCAAAAAGTAGATAAGGAACACATCATGAAATTTAGAGAGACTAAGAGGAATTTCCAAAACTATTATCCAAAACCCCAATTATTTTTAGAATTTCAAAAGTCTAAATGTATCAAGGACATAATTTCCCTTTATTTTAGAACCTTTTAACAACCCTAAATAAATATACCTTCAATAAAAAGTAATCCATGCTTGAAATTATAAATCCTTCATTTGGTTACCTACATAGCACTTTTACCTACTTTGAGCTTCCTTGATATGAATCTGAATAGTATTTACTTTCACCACTACCTCATTAAAAAGTTCTAGGCATAAAAACTTCCTTTTATAAAAATTATCTCAGGATCAACATATTTTCCCATAAAATGATTTATATAGTTCCATTTGAATTCTTGAATAGATGTTATTATTGTATACAAATTCCACCAAAGGTAAATATTGATCCCACATACCATGAAAGTAAAGTTATCATTACCTCAACATGTTGTATACTATTTTAATAGTTCTTAACACTCTCCTTCTATCTAAGTATTGTAAAAAATTATCAAATATATCTTTTTTCGAGAGCCTTATGAAAAAGCTTCATTATTTTCATAATAAATTCTGGTTTATGATCAGACAGAATCATAGGATGTGCACGATGAAGTCTCACAACTTCATTAATGTTGATCCATGCTAGATACTCAAGTGGTATATTTTTACTTATAGTGACTAAAAGTGTAGAGATTCTAAATAGATCAATAATTACTAATATAGATACATTCTTTTTAGAAGTATTTGGAAATATAATGAAACATTCAATAGTAATATCATCTAGTTACACATAGGAATACGTAGAGGTTTCATGACTCCTTTAGGATATTTCCTCTCAACCATTACCTGTTTAAAAACCAAGTATCTTGAAACAATGTCTGCAATTTCCAATTTTATATCATCCAGCAAAAAACTTTCCATAGAATTATTAATACATATTTGTACTATAAGTGAGTTTGGATAATTTGTAACTATGATATTCATCTAATAATTCTATTCTTATATTATGTGGGAATAGAATACAAATCCTCTTTCTAAATTTCAATATACCATCTTTATAAATGAATTCTACAGACTTCCCACCATTCACGACTTTGATTTTATTTTGAATATTTCCAATATAATGATGGGATATTTTTAATTTCTATAATAAGGATTCATTGTCAATCATATATAATATAAGTGATATTCCCCTTCCTTCATGATTTCCATATACTACATCTTTAAATCCAAGAATATATGAACTTTTTTAATCTTAATTTTATTCATAACTCCACAATTTGTCCTACACAATGCATCAAACATCTTATTTTCCTTATCAGGGTTGTAGTGTGTGGAGAAATCATAATCCTTGAATATATATATATCCAGAAACAATTCATCATTTTGATCTAATTCTTTAAGAATATTTATTTCATTATTTTTTATATGTATATTTTTAGATTTTTTCCATCTTAAAGGTAATTACTATATATCTTCAATGAAAAGATTATGACTACCAACTCAACATCGTGGGTTGGAAAAAAATCATTGTAAAGACCCCAACCTTGGTATTCTAGAGTTAGTGTTTGATTTATTTCATTTTCATGATATACAATTGATCGCATCCAAAAAGACAGAACAATTTTGTCATCATGGAAAAAGAGATACATGCTTGAATCTTACATTACATTTGAAAACATAAAATAAAAAACATTATTTTATTTGAAACCTTATTATTCCATTTATAATATCCCTATGTATCAATCATAATAATCTTCCTAGAATCATAAGGAATGGAAACACAATAAAAGAGTGATTCCAAATTCTCAGTAATGGTATGAATAAATTTTAATCTTAAAAGTCAACAACAATATAGAAAAAATCAATGACCAGAAAATAATGTCATATAAATAATCATGTGAGAGAAAAATGAATCCATGGATATCATAACTATTAAAAGTAATCACATGTTTATCAATAAATAATTTTCAAATTATAGAATTCATAATTTTTGACATAAAACATACTACTTAGGCCTTATGATAAGACGTCAAAAAATACACTCAAGGCCTCATAGTATGACATCTATATAAATGGGTCAGGCCACATCCAAATACCCAATCTATTTTTGTATCATGAGTCCCACTAATAAATTTAGGGGATATTTAATTCTAGTCCCCACATGTCACTTAATAATTATAATTCATTCACCATATGATTTCCCAACAAATCTAATCAACATACCTTAAAACATCAAGAACTATCAGTATTAGAAGAACAAGTATATAGAATATCAATAGTATCTTCAATTAAAGTGATCATAATTAATATAGATAAATATGAATGATGATATAATTGTATTCCACCCTCACTAAATTATAGGATTCAAAAAATAATGTTGACATAGATTAAATTACTTTCAAAGGATCATGAGAATATCTCTTGGGGAAAATATACTTTTTCACTTTGAAATTACTTGTTTAAAATCTAAAAATTTACCAAATGTTAAGAAATAAATTTTATTAGAAAAAACCCTTGTAAAATTATAAATTAATCTTTAAATTATTGATCATTCATGATTTTGTGAAATTATGTTCATGTCTTGTAAGTTAAAAACATTTCATTCACAATTTTGTAAAAAGGTATAAAAGAACCTCATACAGAAAACACCAAGAATAATCATCTTAAAAAAATTTATAAAAAATAAATAATGTATATAAATTTTACATAATAAATAATTTTATAATAATTAAAACATTATTTTACAGATTTAATGAAAATATAGACAAAGAAGAGAAATATTCCCGACCGAGTAGAAAAATAAGGTCATATTTCCTTAAAAATATTATTTTTGTATCTTGAGTTCATAAATAGAGGAAAATAAATTGAAAAAATGTAATTTAAATAAATATCCATAGAATGAGAATATATATTTATTTAAATATATAAATATCAGAAAATTTACATAGTAGATACATAAACATATACAATCTTGAATGGTAACGATGATGTCAAATAGACCCTTACCTCGGGACTGACATCCTTTGTATGTCTTCAAACCTCCTATATAGTAAATATAAATATAATATAAATATATTATAGAACCAAATTCAAATATATAGTACTATATATGATTTACTTATAATCTTTTATCACATGTTTTCTAACAATTCTTTGTTAAAATCACTCTTCTGGGTGACAACTACTTCGTTCTTCAAAAATGTTTTGGTTCAGTAGTTTCAGACTATGTAATTTTATCATGGTTACATCATTTATAATTTTAATCATAATATAAATATAATATATATTAATTATATATTTATTTATAATAATCCATAAAAATTTAAAGATATAAAAAAATGAATTACATTATTTAAAAAGATGGTAGGTTGTATGTACGCGTGAACGTTCTTTTCACTTTTAGATGCGTGGAACAAAAGAAATATAAATAATAATTAACCATTATAGAATAATTTTTACACCATATATATCATTTAAAAAGTTTAAATATAACCTTATACCATCGATGTAACGTGTAAATGTAAATGAATCAAATCACTTTGTGGAGGTGGTAGTCTACACAAATGCATGAGCGACATTATCATTTTTCATTTTATTAAAAGAGGGTATATAATGGATTTTTCATATTAATAATAACATTTAATTATATTTATAAAACCTTATTTATTATTTTATGATAAAATATATATATATATATATATATATATTTAGAGGAGATAAAAGAAGAAGCAAAAAATGAAGTTATCGGTTAAGGTGGTTAATTATTCTTGAAATTAATCCATTAGATTTACTCTTAAGGACCCTTGGGTTAGTATTATGGAAAAACCAGAAACTATATAATGTGTATTGGTATGTTTTTAAGTCAAATGGGTAGGAATTTGAAGGTTTATCCAAGTGGTATAAAGAATATATAGAAGAGGTTTCCTTTTACAAGGGAGAGAAAGGACTCACATTGAATTACAAAAAATATTAAAATATAAATAATCCATTCTCAAAACAATGATCCCAAATGGATAGATATTGAAATAAAAGTTGGTTAAGGTAAAACTATAATCATAAAATAAAATTTAGATAGGATTTCATATCATTTTAAAACCTATATGTATTATTAAACCCTTGGTTAACTAATTTTAACCTTAAACATGGTAATAAATTTTACGATCATAAAAGGTTATAATTTTAATTATAATGTAAAAATTGTTCATAAATGGAAACGGTATGAGATTTAGACCATGTTTTATCCCATTTTCATTTTTTAATATTTTTATGATTTTTAGGAAATTTAATAAAATATTATTTCCATAAAAAATCAGTAATGTGATTTTGACACTATTCATTTAATTTAACTATAAAAGAATCAAAATAAATATGGACCTAAAATATAATATTATAACATGTCACTAATATGGTAAATGAATCCATCAAATTACCTAAACTCTATAAATAACAAAAATTATATTAATTTTAGTAATTTAAAAATCATGTATTTTATTTTTCTTTTAATTGGTGAAATAATGTCTCGGTGTTCTGTGATAATTTAAGTTAATTATTCAACCACTAAAAATTAGAAATAACTTACCATAATTAATATAATTTCATTATATATAAAATAATAATTTATATTCATTCCTGATTATATTTTTTTCTAATCTGAACACATAAGTTCTATTTAAAATTAAGAGTGTGTCATTTTGTATTTTTTCCTAGATTTAAATGTTATAAGGATCATTTTCATGAAACATTATCTTGTAAAGATTAAATTTATATCATATGTTAGTAATTTTATAATTATCTTTATCCAAATATAATTTAGTTAAAAATTTATGACTTTAATACTTATTCTTAACATATGTTAACCTAATTTACCCTTTATGGAGGTGATAAATTTTACCACAGTTACTTTTAAAAATGAATAAAAATAAAAAAAACACCTATTTAAAAAAATTATACCTCATTATTAAAAATATGTAATCCAATTTTCAAATATTTAATTTCAATATGTGGTGTAAATTAATATTAAAATATGTTTGAAAAACACAATGAAACAGATTTTTAGAAAAATGTAGTTTTTATGAATAAAATTTAATTTATACATATCACAATCCTAGAAAAAATATTTGATGAATGATAAAACATATTATTGAATATATAATATATAATTTTCATTAAAATCACTCACCAATGTAGATTAATTGAATTTATTAAGATAAAAACACATTATATTCCTAAAAAAGTTTTTCAAATCAATTTTATTTCACATTCAAATGATTTCTTATTTTAATTTTTAAACAGTTGATAAGAATTAATTTTACACATGTAAAATATAAAAATTCATAATTTAGTTCTTTCTATTCATACCATCAAATTTTAATGGGTAATTTATAATTATCACTACATTACAGTTCATTTTAACTCAGGGTTGTGTAAATGCCAAGATATCAAAAAATTAAATTTATTTAAAAAGAAATTTATTATAAGATATCAAGGTGTAACATTCATGAATCTTTAAATACCATTATTCATAGGTAATAACTCTATAATTATACATAAATATTCATCTAGTTACCTTATTTTATGTAGTATTATATATCACAAATCCATCCGCTCTCAATAGTAATGTCAATATCAGTGGATTGAAAAATATTTTATTTTATTAATTAAAAAATTATTTAAATTAGTTTTACCAAAAAACCATAACCCATTTACATTTAAACTTGGTTAAAATTTTAGATAATTGATAAAAAAGTAAAAACAAATCTTTGATGGTAACATGTAAATCCAAGGAAACTATAAACCTCGGTTATATTCATTGGTGTTACTCATTCCATAACTACCTTTTCAATGAAGGATGCACTTATATTCCATCTTTACTGAAAACATGGACAATAAAATAAAATTCTAAAAGTAATAATTCACATTTTATAAAAATTTTATATAATGCCATTTGTCTAAGAATCCTAATAATGAATTTTTAAAATGAATCCTAGTATCATAATAGCATTTAAAATATGGAAAGATATCATCAATAAATACCACAAAAAAATTATTAATATAATCCTTGAATACGTTGTTGATTTTGATTATAAAAATATAGGGTTCAGTAATCTATATAAAGTCCATTAGTGTAAATTTTTATTGATCATACCTCATAGGAAATTTGAAATTTGGAATATCTTCCTTTATTACTCATACTTGATGATACCCATAACAAAGGTCAATCATTATGAAATATTGATCTCTGTCATGTTGATAAAACAATTCATTAATGTCTAGTATTGGATACTTTTTATTTCTGATAATTTCATTGATTTCCCAATAATAAATTCACAAACTCATAGACCGATCTTTCTTCTTAACAAAAAAATAGGGTTTCCCCGTGCTAAAACAGTTGGGAATATAAATCCCTTGTCAAAGAACTCCTGTGATTTTTTATTTAATTACAAAAATCTTGTGGTTTTTGTCCTATAGTGTATGTTAGATATAGGGTTTTCATCAGGGTTGAGATCAATGGAAAAATCAACTTCACAATCAAGTGTATGTCCAAGTAGTTCTTTAGGAAACACATCAATTTATTCATGTACAACATGTACATTATAAATTCTATAGATTCCATTCTCATTAAAAGGTTTTGAACGATCTTATTCTCCAAGAAATTGATTAAGTATAGAAACCATCGGTGTATTGAGAGAATATTTAGATGATGTAATCTACCCTCTGAAGATAATATATTTCATTTCTATGTCACAAATTGTAATATCCTTCTCTTGAAAAAAATTCTCACATTATATTTTAAAATCTAATCCATACCATGGATTATGTCAAAGTAGACTATATGTACAACGATCAAGTTTGAAAATAGGCTATTTTCATTTTCATAATGGGAACTGATTGATATACCCTTGGCATAATAAAATTTCCACTATGATTATTGATTAATAACTCCCTTCTTATGGTGCAAGGGAAATTTATAATTTTATTAGAAAACACAGAATATATAGAAATGTTTGATGATCCAAAATCAAATTAATCATTATGTAAATTAAATTTTATGATGAAATTACCACCCACTATAACATTGAGAAATTATATCTCTTCTTTAGTGATAACATAAGCTTGGATTAGCTCTTTTGGCCTATTCTAAGGAAAATTCCATTGATTCGTAGAGTAGTAGTTTGAATACAATCCCATATATTTATAGATAAAGCACTGGATAATTGTGGTTTCTTTAATTAACTTTCATTCATTGTCCTTATAAACTCTTTATACACACTTGAAATACACTCTTTTTCACATTAAACGAGTACATTTTAGTTTCTTTCAACAATTATAAAATTTTTGAAATAGCATCTTCTATTTCTTCTTCTTCAACACGTTTCAATTTTCTTAGTGGTCAACTGACCTATTCATTTCTTGGTTTCCCCTAAATATATAAGACCTATAAAATTCTTTCTCCATCTTTATGGAACATTATACAATATCATCATAAAATGAAAATTTATTAGAAACTAGTTCCCTTAGATGACTTGACTTATGTCCATTAAATAAATATCCAACCTTGATTTCATAATTATGTATATAGTCAGGATGAATTCGAGATAATCTTGTAAAATATAGCTTATATTATATAACATTTTCTTTTTTTACTTCAATTTGAAAGTGAGTAACTTCATTTACATTTCATTTCACTAATCTCTAGGAAATTATTTCCAAAATAATAAAACTTTAAAATCACTAAATTTGATAATTTCTATTTCATTAACCTTATTAGTGTTAAAAATCAACTACCACTATTAATTATAATCTCCTTTAAAAATAATAAAATTCCTGAATAATATTTTCTATTTCATTACATATCATTCCTATAAATATCTTTTTGAGGGACTTAAGGAATTATTTAGTAAAACTGGATTACTAGTTTTATTAAAAAGGAGGATTTTTCTACATGAACCAATCCAACATAGGTGAATCATGTTGTGTAACAATAGGATTCTCAAAAAGAAAATATACTTAATCATAACCTGATTCATCTATCCCAATATATCCGTGATATGATTGGTTCAAACACTAGCTGTATTGTCTTAATCAACATGGAAATCCAAAAATTGATTACAAGTATTTATTTCCTTCCTTCTACTAGGCCTTATCTCGGAATAGTGAAATACACTTAGTTAGATCATAATCATCATAAATATTATTCCATAAAATAAACATATCTATAATGTTAGATGTTCACAACTACCCTAATGTAATATCATAATTCTCATGTTAGCAACATTCATTTAAAATCTACTTTCCAATGAACCTAATAAACCAAACATCCATTAATACCAACCATAACACCCCATGTCTAATAACCCAAAGCTTTTGTCTACATTATTACATTGGAACAGGATAAAAGGGATCACACCACATATGATTGATCAGTTTAGAATCCTTGTACAACTAGATGCATACATGATTCACATATTACGTTGGAAATAAAAAAACATACCATAAGAAAAATTATTACATCATTGAAATCATTCAATATATCCTTATTTATATCCTGAGAAAAGGAAAACAAAATAAAGGTTGTTCATAGATTATTAGTGACATATAGATGAATATTTTATTGGTATATATGACATAATCAATATGTAAAAGTGGATAATGAAAACAAAATCCATTAAAACAATAAATTTAGTTCAATGAACTTTCATGGTTAAAATAAATTATTAATGAAATGGATAATCAAAGTGAATTCTCAATAAAATAAAATCATGAATCCTATAATTCATAAAATGTTTATAAAGTCCTTAGTTATGTTTTCATTAATATTACCATTAATTCATTGACCAATATATCATTCTTAGTAAATGGGTAATTATAAACTAGATACCCATCTAATATAGCATTCCTGCTATTTTTGTCTCATGAGACATGTCAATTCATTAAGGGATTATTTATAACTATGTCCCACCCATCAATTTAATTTCCTATTAATTACCCATATATTTAATGATCAATGTAATTAAATCTCAAAATTCGTTATAAAACAATATTTATACATATTGAATCAAGAAAACATTATATTTCCCTAGTAAATAAATTAATTATTCATAAAAACTACATTCAATTGATGCCACACGTAGAAGTGGTATATGACCGAGACAACATAAAATTGGACGAAATGATTCTATTTAAATCCATGATACTTAAAACATGGATATAGGATATAAAATAATTTCCAATGAAATGATAAATCCTAATAAGGAATGTAATGATGAAAAATTTAATAACAAAATACCACTAATGGTTAAAGGATAAAAGAAAACATTAATTCATTAGAAATTAAGGTTTTGTAGTAAAACCATGCCTTCTAGGAATATTAAACAAAGTGGAAGAAAAAAATTAAAAATAAATTCCTTTTAACATTGTGTAAAAATTAAGGTATAAATCACAATTAAAATTATTTTCATTCCTCTGAGAAAATAATACATTTTTCTTTCTATACCGTTAGAAAATATAAATCATAGTATATTGAGAGAGAAAGATTAATTTTTAAAAAAACCATAGAAACTTTTTAATGTTTATTTCTTATATATAATGTATATAATAATAAGAGATGGTGGTCAAGCTGTACGCATTAAAAAAATATACATAATTTTAGAAATGTTAAAAATAACATGTATAGAAAATGTTGGAAATATTATTTTTCAATCCATTGTAAATAATTTAAAAAAATTATGAATTTTCAATATTTAAACCATTTAATCATAAATAATAATATTCATAAAACTTTTAAAATAATCATGAAAAGGGAAAAAAGTGTTGGCATGAAAACATTAAAAAATTGATGAAAATCCCATATATATAACTTACTTGTTGATTCTTGATCTAAAATAATGTAAACATAAACATAAAAAACCCAAAAATAACTATAGTGGAATAAAATTTATGGGGTTTATGAAATTATTATCATATATGATTCCCAAATGAAGTCGAAACATAAACAATCTAGAAATATACTTAGATTATAATATAAATTCCTTTCCTTTGGTCTCCACTTTGTTATACGTGTTTAATCCTAACATATAAGGAATTTAAATTTATTAAATACTATATTAATAAATTTTTTCATATTTATTCAATTTTTTATTGTCCTTTTAAAAAAAATTCAAACCAATTCATTGAATTGTTATTTTATACATATATTATTTAAGGTTGTTTAGTTAATTTCTCTAAAATTGATTTACTATATTGTTCATGTATAAATGGGTTATAAAATGGTTTCATAATCTCAAAAATTGAGATAATATAATGAATATAATTTTCATTAATTATATATATAATTTTAACAATATATTTTTTTTGGTAATAGAAAAACCAATCACATTTCTCCTTGGTGGTGGTAGACCACACATACGCACGGGCGACGTTATCACATTCCAAAGGATGGAAGGGTAAGAAATTATTTGTTATATTATAATTTTAGAATCATAATTAGGTCATAATTATCATATATATTAATTATTTACAACTTTATAATCATCCAATTAAAGAAGTTATGAAAAATTAAACAAACTGTTACATGGAGATGGTAGTCGTATGTAGACACAACTGATGTTTTCATTTTCCATAAGTTATAAAGGAGGTCAAATATTTTTATAATATAATAATAAAAATCATATCATTATATTGGTGATGATTTTATAATTATTTTAACTGAATATAATATATTTATAGTATGTATAACAAGAAATAAACTTAGAAATAATTGGGTAAGATGATTACCACTTCTTTAAGAGACCTCCTTTAGCTTACACCATCAGTCTTCTTAGGATTGTATTATGGTAAAAAAAGTATCTCAATAATTAAGGGAATAAATATAATTAGTTTTTTTTGTTCTAATTTGATGAACCTTAGGTATTTATGTTTTTGGATAATGGAGGAGATTGGTGCACTTTTATAAGTGAGAGTAGGGACCCAAATGGAATTATATAAATGATTTAAATAATATATAGTAATTTTCTTATGAAACTGGTACCAAAATATTTTAGATTTAAATATTATAAGTTTAAGGTAGAAATAAAACCAACCAATGAGGTTCAAGTAAGTTATTTTTGTTATCTCAATGTTTTATCACTTTATTTTTAACCCTTTTAACTCAATTTTCCCTTAACTGAGGTGAGAAATGTTTACCATTGTTACAATAAATTATGAATAAAAATAAATTTTTCTTTATTACCTACTATTAAATATTATTATTCAAAATATATGATTCATTTTACATGATTAAACTTATATAATTTATTAAAATTAATTTTAATAAATGTTTCAAAAATGCAAAAAAAACTATTTTAAGAAAAATGATTATACTAAGTAGAAATTTGATTTTACAAAAAAAATTATAATGTCAATTCCAATGTAATTAATCAGATTATTTTAAATAAAAATAGGATTATTTTTCTTTAAAACCAAACCAAAATTTAAAATATCCTTAAAAATACTTCATTAAGAAAAAATAACTAAATACACATTTTATTTGAACAAAAATATTACTTTGATTTCTAAAATATTAAGCATATATTTCTAAATTAAACATTATATTATTATAAGAATTATATTAATTATTAAATATTTATTTTTTCAAGGAAAAACAATTCCTAAAAATTCATGTTATTCTTGAATCATTATAATTTCATAAAAGAGATAGTTTTTTATAAAGTTGGTATTTTTCACTATTCACTCAAATATCAACTATTTATGAAAAATATAAACAAATAACCCTAAGATAATTCTTCCATGATTATTTCAAAAATAAAATTAATTTTATAAAATTCAATTTATATAATTTGGTATGTTATATTTTAATCTCAATCTTGAAGAAAGTTTTGTGCAATATGCTATTATTTCATTAGAAAGACAATTTTACGTGCAATAATTGAAGATCGATTGTTAGTATCGGCATACCATGTGTCCCATCATAGAATTTTATCTAAACATAGAATAATATTTACTAATACATTCATTTAATTTTAAGGTTATCGTCTTAGTTGGTAACATTTATCATTTTTTCAATGCAAAAAATACTCTATAATATTATTACATAAAGGCCATATAGAAAAATGAATAATATATAATAATATATTTATTAATATTCACTTATTTGAATTAAATTTCAACCAAAATTAAAATTAGTTTGTTTTAGGACACCAATTATAATAGTCTCCCACTTGTAATAGTACCAAATGCTAATGAATTTCAGTCTGATATATCTCACATGGTGCTAATGTTTCTACTAAGTTAAGGCTTTATTTAATGTGTTTATCTCTTTTTCTTCTACAGAGACTCTACTCACTATGATGTCACATATTTGAGAAGATTATATAAAGATGTTATACTTATATAGTATTTTTTTCCTTCCATTGATGTGACATTTGCTCCTTTTGAAAATCCACCACTACAGTATTAACTCAATTTAGTGTGATATGTTACTTACTGTTAGGCACCACTACAAAATCTTTGACCAAGTTTCACTTCCAGATCACTTATTTAGCTGAATCAAAAACTATAATATAATTATAATCCATTATAGAATCTAAAACCATGGATTTCTTTTAGTTCTTAGAGCTCACATCCCCACCATTGAGGCTGAATATGTATCTCGAATTCCATTTCAAATTGTCTTGATATTTTTGGAAAATAGTATCAAGAAATCCTGAGATTACTAAATCCTCATATACTCAATAGATAAGTAACATATCATTATCATGACCTAGAAAATTAAGGGTTGTCATGAATAATATCCAATAATGATAACATTGGACATCATTATAGCTTCCTATTGTGCTTAACGCATCGGTGAAATCTATCCTTGTACATTGAATAACATACATGACTAGCATAATTGATGATATTTATGAAATTATTCCCATCCTATGTTTATCTTCATGCGTATGAGGACATATTTTCTTAGAGATACGAATTCCTTGTGACACTAATAATAATCCCATATTAGAATCTTCCATGCTGAATCACTTTAGTATCGTTCCAATGTATGTACTTTGACATAGTCTATATATCCTTTTGGATCTATCATGATTGATCCTGATCCCAAGAATATATAATACTTCACCCAACTCTATTAAGGATAAGGATTTCTCTAAACATTATTTAATATACTATAATAATGTTATTCCATTTATAATAATTAGTATTTCAGAAACATGAACTATTTTAAAAACAACCACACTACCATGAAATAATTTATAGATACAAGTCTTATTACATTCAATCATTTTGAAACCAAATTAAATTATAGATTCATAAAATTTGATGTTCTTTGACCTGGATAATCGATTTAATCCATAAATGGATCTCTACAAGTTGATTAACTTATTGACATCCTTTGAAGATACAAACCCTTCAAATTGTGTCATATAGAAATATTACATATGATTACAATACAGGAAATATATTTTCACACCCATATTTCAAATCTCAATACATGGTAATCCATTTTGGAAATTATAATTTTGATCGATTTTATCATGATTTATAGTTAAATACTTTCAACATACTCTATTTATTGGAATTATTTCAGTCCTTTTCCAAGTATTCTTACCTTATAGGTAATGGATATATCATTTTGGTTCTTTAACCTCTCTTCCACTCCTACATAATATTTGTGCCTCTGGAACTTTCTTTTCGAGGGGGCATTGTAGAATTTGTTCCTTCTATAAATCTTGTATATCTTGAGCCTATAATTCATCAAAGTCTATTTGACACCAACTATCTATTTTAGAGATATGCTCCATATCTAAGAATATAAAATTTCCTACATCTATTATCATTATTTATAAGGAATTATATAATTAAAATAAAATTATTTATTTGGGGAATACTATAAAGGTAATCTTTTTTAACAAGGTGAAATTTCATTACCTGAAGAATCCTTTAAGTATTATTTTCTACCCCACATATGTAAATTCAAGAACACGGAGTTCCTTTCACCAAAACATTCAAATATAATGTCATTTTTTACTTCAGTTATAACTTGGTTTAGTATATATGTCAATATTTGTAATGTATACCCCCCAAATCATAATGGAAGACTCACATGACTCGCCATTGGTCTACTATGTAAAATAAGGTGTGGCTCCTCCATTCACTTACACCATTCCATTATATTGTATCAATAGGAGTGAGTTGAGATAAATTCCTAGACTCCTCTAACTAATTTGTGAAGTCTTGGTTAAGATATTCTCCACCATAATATAAGTGAAGTCTCTTAATAATCCTATTAAGATGGTTCTCAAATTCATTCTTATATTCCTTTAATCTATCAAAGGGATCTAACTAGTACCTCATTAATTACACATGTCCATATCTAATAAATGCATTAGTTGGAGTCATGAAGTTTGAGTTCCCTCCCCAAAATTCAACTGCAAATAGTCCACACACATTGTTATAAAATAACTAAATAATATTTGTGTCCCTTGAACCTTTTTTACTAAATGGGGTATGGTATATTCATTTTTTCATGAAAACATGTGTGACATAAAACAAGTGGTTTTAGTTAAAAATAATCCAAATATCTAAATTGGTTTACTCATATTAATTAATTTTTATTTACATGATCTAATTGGAGATTTCATAGTTGGGTGTGGTTTGAGTTAAGTGAAATAATTTCATTATTGATTATTGTTACCTGGTTCATGTAATCTAACACCTAAAGACCATTATTTAGATATGACTTACTATAAAAGTGATTTATTTGAAAAAGTAGAGACACATATTTATCAATATGAAAATAAATTCATCTAAATCATTTTTAGAAATATAAATAATGTTTTATTACTAAAGTCATATAATATAAATCTTTTAAAAACTATATTATTCTAGTCGAATATATGATGTTTTAATCTCCAATAGCCACACTAATTTGTCTGTCTCTATTGAATGCTCATAGATCTACCTCACCATGAGAAATATTTCAGAACCTAATTGGTTCTTGTATTTGAATACATATATGTGCACCTAATATTTTGTCTAATACCCTATTTTTATAAACATGTATACTACTCCTAAAAACAAATAAACATGGAGCTTCACCTTACTTCTTTTCCTTGGTGACGTTTTTATTTCATTGACCTCTATTTCCATATTTGAAATAGATATTTTCTTATTACCTTGCCTGCCACTTAATCCTCATATTCTTGGAATGTAGTTGTGAATAATCTTAAGACAAGGAATTATTCTTTGAACTCTTTACTTGAAATTTCATTTTATTCACCATAAAAAAATAATTCCTTTTGCACTTCCTATCCATAATAACTTGGAGAAGTACAGTGAAAAGATACGAAAGATACTTCTCCATGTTGTAAATATTTAAATTTACCACAAAACTATAAAATATCTGAGGGAATTATGAAATAATGATATTGGTGTACTGTTTTTATGAAAGATTAAACCCTAGAACATATAAACACTCAATGTAACAAAAGATTTTGGCAATGTGAGGTCCATCATCCATAGCTTCTTTATGTTTTCTCATGACTAATTCCATTTTTATGTCAAACAATTATTTTCTAGATATCTTCTAATAAATATTGTTAATATTATAGATAATGTTATAGAAATCCTTGTTTTCATGTAAATTTATTAGTTTATTAGACATAGATGATATCATTAAAAACTAAAAATCTATCACAGCATTCAGGTGTATTTCCATAGATATTGATATCTAAATCACCATCCTCTTTAATAGTTTGATTATGGGTTTAGTATTCTAGAATTTAAAAATTTTGTTCAGGGTGCAGCATAACCAATAAGAATATGAACCATTCCTGTAATTTAATTCAAGTAAAGATATTGTCTTTCTCTAAATATGGTCATAGGGATAATATGGTTGATGAACTTTTCATTATTATATAACATCATAAAACAATATTACTATTAATTTACTTGATAAAAAATTCAATGACATTTTTAAAAAAAATTATTAAGTATCCCAAAGTTTTATCAAGTATCAACATCCCTCACCAATTAAGAAATCCTCACTTGGATTTCCTCAAAACATGCCTCCAAGATAAATCAAGTTTTGAAATGGCTACTCCTCTTTATATAAACTTGGTTAGATCATCACAAAAATCATTTTTAGAACTCTCTAATTAATTTATGTCTCTTAAAAGGGTGAGTAAAACACTCAATTCAATGGTTTCTTTCTAAATCCAATAACGGAAGGTGTAATAAATTAAAATTAACTTAAGGGGTTTTTTAATTAAGTATAAATTTTTTCAATTTATCTTTTACTTATATTGTTAAGATTAATGAGATTTTACATAAGTGGTTAACTGTGTACCTGATAAAATATTTATGCATAATCCTTTAATTTTAATTCCATTGTTTCATATTAATCCATTTACTTATGTGATTATGGTATTAAATCGATAAAATAAATCATGAAACAAACATAAATAAAATAAATAAATCACAAAATGATGATGATATTTAACTAATAGTTTTTTATTGATAAAACAACAAAAAACCCATTTATCCTTCAAGGGAACTCCTCTAATCTGACCTACGATTGATTTTACAGAATTCAGCCTTTGCCATATGCATTTCCTTGGTTTGGATTCCCCTTAGAATCATCTCAAACCAACTCCATATTCCTGGGAGTTCCATCTTGAGGATGTTTATTCATTACTAGTAGGTTAAGGAAATTATATTGGGTTTTTACATAAAGGAAACTGTAGACACATAGGCATGTACATAATAAGAAGGGGGGATGACTCATAATCCATCAATTTAATCTAATAAAATAATTTCAAAAATCCATGAAATAATTACATAAAAATAAATCTTACATACACAATGGTCGGTTCAATCTCATGATCATCAACTAGTGAAATAAAAATTTATTTAAAATAACTGGCATGAAATAATTTTCATTTTTACTTTTATTAAGATAAATGTGCCTGAATTAATCATATTAAAAATTTTATTTTAATATTTGTTCAGTCCATCCAAGAGATACTCATATGATACTATTTTAAATAAATTTAATATATTAAACATATTTCAAAATTTAATAAAATGGGTACACCTTTTTACAAGGGGAAATTCTTGTTGACCAACTATGTGATTGGGATTTTGGGGTATAAAGTGTATGGGATAGGGGTGGGGTTGGCTGTGTATGTGGTATTTGGGCCTTCGAGTCCTAGTTGGGCCTCATTCCTTGATCTTACAGGTCATGTAAATAGTTCCCTATCAACTGAATCAATAAGTGGGTTATTAACAACTAATAATAATAAAAATATAAGGCCTTCGTGCTCCAGAGTAAGTCCACATATTATACTTAGAAGAAACTCAGAATGTACATATTTGAACTACAGATTTTTATAAAATTTTAAGACATGATGATGGCGCTCGGGACGGCTTGCGGCGACTCGCGGCGACGGCGATGGCGATCTGCTGCTTGGGAACCCTAAATGACGATCGACGATGACTTCCCTCCCCTTCCTGGAGGAGGAAGGGGGTGGATGATCGGCCACAGCACCCAATACCGCGGAAACCCTTTGTACCCTTCTCAAACCCTAGCTACCTCCCTGATTTCCCGAAGATTTCTCTTGGCCCGAAGGTTCCTGACCTGCATCAGGGAGAGCCGCAATTACCGATTTCATTGTCGGAATTTCATGAAGCTTCAAGTCACCTGGACCTCACACTGGTGGCTCGGTTCAATCAGCGAAGGCCCTCTGTTGACGATTTTGATCGTTTCATTTTTGGTAAGTGGGATTTGCAGGACAGGGATGTTTTTGGTCTTCTCGATAATCGTCATCTCATGATTCGGTTCTCCTCGGAAGTTGATCTGATCCGAGCATGGTCCAGCGCCCCGCGTAGGTGCAACGGCTGTCGCTTCTTCCTTCTTCGCTGGTCATTCGAGTTATGCATGAATCGTGATCCATCGACTGTTGCGACTTGGGTTAGTCTCCCTCAGCTTCCACTTCCCTTCCAAAATCCTGCGTTTTTGTGCATGATTGGTAATATGGTAGGAAGATACTTATGTTACGATGTTCGGACGTCCACTATCAGTCATCCTGTCAATCCACGCATATGCGTGGAGGTTGATGTTGCAAGGCCACCAGTTAACTGGATATGGCTTGCGGTAGGGGAAGAATTTAGATGGAGACAGTCTGTGGTATTCGAGTCTTGGGTTGAATACTGCAATTCTTGCTGCCGTTTGGGGCATGCATCCTTGCGGTGTCATGGTGAGGCTATAATTCGAGGAAGTGTCAAGTCGAGGGAAAGAGTTGGAAAGTCTCAAGGGCCGAGGTTGCTTCCTGCTGAGGGTGTGCCTTCTGGAGCTGCTGGTGGTATGGAGGACCAGAATGCTGTGCCTTTGAAGAAGGCAGAGGCATCTGCAAATCCTGCTGTGTCTGCTGTTTTCAGAAGGATGCGCCAAGATCTGATGTTGGACAAGGTGGCTTTGTCAGTTAATGCAGGGAACTCTGTTAATAGGGAGAAATTGGTTTGCTCAGCGACTGAAGATGCAGTCCTGCAGGACTTGCAGTGTGATCTGGGTGCAATGGTATCTGATGGGATGAATGTGAACTTGTGCAAGGGAGCTGGTAAGGTGGATGGAAGTGGGTCGGATGCTGCTGTCCGTCGGAGTGGTTCCTTGGGGGTGTTAGATGATGCGAATGGGGAGCAAGGGATAACTGTGAAGGATGGGGGTGCGAACATCACAAATGGTGCTGGTGGCTGTCTCCAATACATGGTGCAACAGAATTCGGAGGACGGATGTCCAGTGGTTGAAAGGCAGATTGGGCCTTCGATGCAGAAGGGTGGCAGTGAAGCTGAAGACCTGCAACAGGGGGCTTTGATCTGTTATGAGCCGGCGGAACAGCCGAGGTGTCTCGCTCAGAAGGGTTGTGGCGAAGAGGACCTTTTTCAGAATGTGGTCATCAATGGGAAGTGGGGGGATTGTTGTGAGAGTGAAGAGGAGCATGGTGGCATGATCAAGCCCTCTTTCAGTGAGGTGGTTCAAGGTAGGAGGATGAAGATAAGGGAGCCTCAGGAGGCTGTGACCGCTCCTCCGCGTCGCAGGCCAAGAAAGGATTACTCATACCTGCCAAAGCCGGTGAACACTAGGTCTTCCGGTGGCAATACTGAGCTTTTAGCCTTGGAATGGATGAATCTGCGGAGGAAATACGCTAAGATCCTGAAGCATCATGACAACTCTGAATGGGAGACGGCGACTGTGGATGAAGTTGGATATCAGGGGTGTGATGATGGGGATGTTTTTGATGTCATGTAATCTTCTCTTTATCTGTGATGCTTGCTACTGTCTTTTTCTTTTATTCTAATAAACGGTCAAGGGATTATCCCTTGGCTGAGCATACCCTGGTACATATTTGAACTACTCGACATGTTTTCAGATCACATAAATTCTACTCATGTAGCATATAGAATGAATTTTTCATCATTTAATTACACGGTGTGAATGATTCAATAAATAAATCTTGAATAAAAAATTAATTAAGGTAGCATGTATTGCATTTAAATTTCACAGAGTTGTCAATGTATTGAAACTATACATGGCATATTTTTTATAATTTTATATAGAATTTAATTAAGAACATTATGTATATATATATATATATCCTCACACATAGCCTGAACAATTCCTGAAATGACACATGAAACACATGTTGTTGAGATTTAAAGGAGTAATAAATTGGAATATAATTTTTTTCTTTATAAAAAGGTTGGGTACACAGTGCGTGAATCCAACTACACATAATGTATCATTATCATTGTATGTCCATGATACACACCTAGGGACTTGATGTGTATTACCACAAAAACCTGTGTGGGGTAAACAGTGTTTACAACTAGTACATGTCATGTAATCTCATTGTTTTTTCGGTTACAATCCCTATATTGTGTAATAAAGACATTACATGTCTTTGATGCTATGTTTTTTTAAATAAAACGTCTAGACTACATAATGTGTAAAGGTGTTACATATTGTGAAGTTCAGGGATCCATGTACTAACCTATATTGATGAACATAAGGTGTACATTTAATGTAGGTCATGTGTATTTAATTCATGATGCTCCATATTAATAAGAGTGTCATCCTGGTTCATTAAACATAGGTACCCAACATGTACCTCTTGGCTACGTGTCATTTACTCTTTTTCTATATAGCTAGAATTTGCAACACCTCCAAATGGATTCTTCATATGTTCTTAATTAATAAATAATTGGGTATAGATTAAATGAGAAAGAAACAAATGAATGAATAAGAGATATTGATAATCTATTTTAAGAACAAATTACAACAAATCAAAACTTAATTTAAATATATATAAAAATCAGTAATTAAATAATAATAAATTGAAAATAACCTTTCTCTAAAACCAATGGATGGTTTTGGATGTAGTGGAACCACCTATTGAGCCATATGACAACAAATATTTTATCAAATTTAATGGATTATTCACAATGTAAATGGTGTGAACACCATGACCAATGAAAATTTCTCTGAAAAATATTGATAAATAATTTTTTCATAACTAAGAGATATGAAATTTTAAGTTAATTTTTAATTAATTTAAATCATAATAAAAAAATCTTACTTCTGTCTGGAGATAAATCTCCATTGATGATGTTGATCATTCTAACCTGATCAATGTATCTTCATTGCATTGTGAGGAAATAAAGGAATGCCCCTCTAGGGATGATCCATGTAATCTCCTTTGATCTCAAAGTAATGTCGATGAGATGGTAAGTGCAAGTGTGGAAGATTGATTATCTTGCATTCTTCCCTTTGATTGTTTCATGTTTCTTTTGGATTGAAACAATTTTTCTTGTTCATCTTTGTCTTCAGAGGAAGAGAGGAGGAGATATATCTTTGGATGTAATTTTTCTGTACACTGATTAACCTTTCTCGGATTGAAAAAGTAGTTTATTTATAGATTTATCTTTGGTGTTTAATATTTAATTAATTTCAAAAAAGTACTTAATAATATATTAACCCAAAATTATCCCCATAAAATGTAATAAATTAATATAGTTATTTTATTTTTGGGTGTGCAAACACCTAATCAATGATAAATATTTATTTTACAATATAGTAAATAAATATGAATCACCAAAGAAACCCAGGTCCATCCGTGATCCTCAACATTTATTGAACACTTGAATAAATATTAAAATTAATATTATAAATTCAGTAAATAAATAAAGATTCAATTAATAGTCTGGTGAATAAATATTTATTTAATATTTGGGTAACTAAAAAATAATTCATTTAGTAAATGAATAATTATTTATTATTGTTTTAATAACAAGAGATTAATAAATATTATTTAGTTTTCTTATTAAATAGTTACCTTGAAAATAAATAATTATGTAATGTTTTCAATCATTTAAAATTCCCTAATATATATTAATTCTTGATCTAGTGAATAATATTTATTCAAATTATTAAATAAAAAAATCAAATGAGATCAAAGGAAACATTTTATGAGTGGCCCTATATGCCTCATCCTAAGTGAAATTATGAATGCTTTCCTAAATTCTGAGATTACTATTTATCAATAGGTCAAGGAACCCGCAGAGGAATAAGACATGTAACTACCTAAACAATTATAAGAAAAATTCCCTTTGTGGTTGAATAAAATTATCTATTATGTATTATGTTTATAAAAAAACATGTACAAACAAGGTTTTATTATATTATATCAAATTTAAAATACTGTTAATCATCATGCATGTTCATGATATAGTCATCCAACGGTAATCAATGAGGATATATATATGTTTTTCAAAAATCCAACTGACACAAATGAAGGAAGTGATGGCCTCATCTAGAAGGATTGTACCTTATGAAGCCCATTTACTTGACCTTCCAAAGGAGATAGAATCACTTGGATTTTCCCTCGTCCAAGCCCGAGATGAGATCCAATAACATAATCCTAGGTGAAACCATTTACGGTAAAAGTTCTAGCTCATTGAGATCACACCCCAAACCATGTACGGCGAACCACCCTATGAAAGTCTCAAATTCGTGAACCTTACCCTTAGGTTGTTTTTTTGTGTAATAAAGTGTTATAAATGAATAACATAATAATATAAATGTGTCTATTATATATAAAAATGAATATATTTTCATTTTATTATTGTTTCTTTATAAATGATATTTATTTTGAAATAATAAAACACAAATTGTTTTTTTGGTTTATAATCAAATACAATTAATGCATTTATTTAGTTAAATTAGTGTATTTTTGGAAGTAAATTATATTTTAATAAAATATTATTATTAAATAATTTTAATTGAATATAAATGATCATATAATTTTTATAAAGTCAAATATTACTATTATATGGGTTTGAGAAATTTTATTGTAAAAAAACCTAGAATTTCTAAATAAATGTGTATTATTATTTTAAAAGTGAAAATTTACATATTTATAAAAAAAATTGGATAAAATATATATTATTTTAGGAATAAGAATGTAAAAATTATCCAATGGTGAATTGTTTCTTAATTTTTTGAGAAGGTGAAATTTTTTTAGTGAAAATTAAATACGATATAAATATATAGGGTATATTGTGAATTTAAAATGATCAATAAATGGTGTAATAAATACAATAAAGGGTATACATGACCTTATATATGTCTATCCATTAAAAATATTAAATTTTAGGCTTATTTTATTAATTTTAAAAATATTTTATGAATCCTCCAAAACCAATAATAAATTTTAAGGCTTCAAAATCAATTCTTTAAGGACATGACACACTTCCACATAACTAAGGGTAATATTTTAATAATATCTTCTATATTCATAATAAAATAATATAAACCAATCACCTTTTCATGAAAATAATGGAAAAACCATGGGAAGGTTTGTATTTTTAATTAACGTTTTATATAGAGTACAAAACCTGTGTTTGAGAAATAATAAATAATTCCCCACTCATTTCCTCTATAAATCCACCAAAATTCCCATTCATCTTCACTAAAAAAACATGGATCACATACTTACTCTATCCTACCATCTCTAGAGTCCTCCCATGGTGCCCTACTATCTAAATAAGCTCCTTCCAAGCATTTGGAATCACACTGTCAATGTAAGGGATCCTCTCACTTTCCTCTTTATTCAAGAATATTAATTATCTTATGCCTTTTATCTCTAATACTAAATGTATGGATATATTATTTCGCATCCCCATTACCGAACTTATGATTTATAAATGATGATATACCTCTTTCTATTTCATCAATCCATCACATGAATGTTTATGTGCCCCCATTATGCTACCGAAATTTCACCATGATTTCTCATGACAAACAATTGTGTATTGAATACCACTACCCATGTCTTATCTAGGGGGTTCAACATTATGACCTTATACTTCTTTGATTGGGTAATTTCATATATTTATTCCGTAGACCTTAGTATTGGAATAAAAGGTGATGAAAAATGATTCAATGTTGTACGATCTATGTGGCACACTTATGCATGTGAATGAAATCAAAGTGATGGGTGCACCCAGAATTATATATCACTCCATTGCATTGGGTAATGTATTAGTATCATTAGACATCTTAAAAGGGATTAGGGAGTGAATTTATTCTATCATGAAACTTTTTCTATCATGATGGATTGCCAGTTATCTTTGACCAATGCTTATGATCCATACATAATGTTGTTACCAGATTTCCATGTTGTCATTATATTACCATGATATATCATACCACATTGTTCATGTTTATTATTCTCACTTGTTTTATTCCCCATTTATATTCCTATTGTTTAACATGTGTTACTTTAATCATGTTATTCCATGTTTATTCCCTTATTAGGCTTTATAGCTCACCCCTTTCTTATATATGTTCACATGTTATCACATACAGTTTTAAGTATGATGGAATAATATTATCATGTTAAGGATGTATTAAATAATGGATATGTATTCCCTATTTGATGTTGTTATGTAATGTCCTAAATTAACAAATACACTAGGCTTCTCAATCTTTTGGGTTGTATTATCTGTAATCTTACATAATAAATCATGAATTAATGTGTAATAAAGGCTTTGGATGTTATAAGATATAAAATATTGATAATAACCGCATATGAAAAATCACTATGTAATATTATCTCTTTTTCACGATATCTCATAACACAAGTTACACGAACATTTCCTTAACATATATTCTTGATACATATCTATATATTATCTAAAACTAAATTTGTTGATACACCATTGTGATGAAATTTAATATGATGGGTTAATTTCAAAAAAAAGAGCCAAGAAATAAACTTTTATAATAATGGACAGGACAAATCCTTCCTCAACTTATTCATTAATGGAATATTATTCATGACTAACCCAATGTACTCTACTTCACACCAACATATGGCATCATGGTTTTGGTCAATTCAAAAAAGTACATGAGTCATGACATAAATTAATAATAATATAAAAGTATAAAGATCAATCCACAATCATGTATAATGGAATATCCGATGATGCATAGAGATTTGGAATTCCTACTAGTGGATTTTTCCACACACTCTCTCATCTGGGAGATTACCGAGTATGATTTTAGTGGGATGAAATATCATATACTTATGAGTACTCACACTAATTAGTCAACATACCATGTGTCCCACCAATGAACTATAAAGAAATATTTAAATTACCATAATTGAATTTCTAGGTTTTCATCATATTAAGGAACTAATATAAACTTTTCAGTATGACAGATACTCTATGAAATTATTCCATTAAATTGAAGCTGAAAAATGATAGATATTATATAATATATATTATTAATATTCACTTATTTGAATAAAATTTCAACTTAATGTAAATATATTTGGTTGTAGTACATGAACTCAAACATTTGCAAGGTCTTGAGTTTAAGTCTCCCTCCGTACGTTGTAGAAATGTGAAGAGTTTTTTGTAATTATCCCTCCCTGTTAATTGGTAAATTATAGTTATTTGTCTTTTTGACAATATATTGTATATTAAAAACACCCACACACACATTTTAGTGATTATTTTATTTTAATTAATTTTATTATTATTTTATTTCATTTAATATGAAGGATTTTAAGGGAATTTATATAAATCATTAGGGGAGTTTGGAAAACCAAACAAATAAAATAACAACATATTAATAATTATAAAACCAAAAATTAATGAAAATGTGAACATGGTAAAAAAAATTAGTTTGAAAATATGTGATTCTTATAAAAAAATATATTTACCATCATTATATAATAATATTTCTAAAATCTAATAAAAATTTAAATACTAGAACAAATAATTTTCATAATAATCATAAATATAAAAATATCCATAAAATAAATAATCATAACTAATCTTATATAAGTAATAGTCAAATAATTAATTAAGCTGAAAAACTAATAATATATTTGATTTTAATACTCCTTCCTTTTTAGAAATATCAAAATATAATTTATTTTAGTAAAATATTAAGAAATAAATAAAATAATATTTATAAGATTTTTCACACATTAAAATCCATGTGTAATATAACATTAAATTATATTTAATAAAATCCTTAAAATATTTAAAAAACATTATATTAGAAATAAAATGAGAAAAATTATTAAAAGATAGACTTTTGTGTACCCTTAGCACCTGAGAAATGATAAAGTTTGACCTTTAAAAAAACCAGGGCCCTTACAACATGTACCGAATGAACCGAAACCCTTTTTACACCTTCATACTACCAAGTTTTAGTTTTTTAATAACACTTCTTCTCTATAGCCATCAACATTCCATAGTAGAAAAATTCTACATGGAAATTAAAGAAATACACTACTGTAGATAATACTTTTATTAGTGCTAGAAATCCCATTTATCAATGATTAAAAGAACTTATATTTTGAACGCTTTTAAAATCCTTTTTCTTTTAACAAGGCTATGAAATTATTGATCAAGGCCTCCTTTACTAGTTATAAAAAGTTAATATAAAGGGTAATTTTTTAGAATTTATTATATCACTGATAAAGGCATATTTTATTAACCCTGGTTGTAGCACTCATAAAATCTTCTTTAATCACTACTACGTCTAGCGGTTATAAAAGATATCATTCATAGTATCTCATTGAATTATTTATAGCACACTTATTTAGCCCAACTAATAAAAAACATCATAATTTCAACTAAATTTAAAATAAAATAAATTAATATTATTAGGAAAAATAAATTTCAGTACATTATAATTAGATTGACCTGTATATTTTATTATGAAATTTACATTTTGAAAAAAAATCAAATAAACTTTAACATGTAATAGATTGAGTGGCCCTATATTCCACCATCACTGGGCCCCCTTCCAATAGATCACTAACATGGTATAATTTTCTAGACACACCACCCCAATCTCGAACAAAATAAGAGTGTATATGTAATAAAAAATAATGATTATTTTAGTAATACTATATATAAATATATGAAACATAAATGTGATAGAATATTTCAATATTGAAAAATAAATGAATCAATAAAAAATTAATAATAATAATAATAAGTAAATAAAAAGGGTAACATAATACCAAAATAAGATATATTAGTAAGTAATATGACACTTTCAGTCTGTTTTCTCTATTTTAAGTATGTGTCACCCCTCTAATTGTATTATCCACTCCAAGAGTTCAGTTGACATGAGGTTAATTCCCACTCATCATAAATGAATTATTGATCATTATCCTAAATCATAAATACATTCCACTAATATTTTATCATTTTTGAGTACATGGTTTGTGTTTGTTGACCAAAATGACCCTTTTAAATGAAAACACACACTTCTAGTCACAATGGTTACACCATATTTTATACTTATGTGTGGTTATTTGTTATTTTCTAATAGAAAATAACTGAAATGAAATAAAAAATGAATTTTATAGGGGATTTATTAAATAGACAAAAAAAATAAAAGAATCACCCCCTTCCTCTCCACCCTTTATTTCTCTTTCTTAGATCTCTCAGTGATATTACAATTCAAACAAGCTCTCTGGATCAGAATTAGATAATTCAAGTAAGATTCCCAAATACCCCTTATCCAATAATTCTTGATGAGTTTTATTTAATGAAAATAATAAAATTAAATATATTTATTACCATTAATTTTTTCTCATTGAAATTTTATTCATATATTCCATTCAACGCATGGATTATCGACAATGTATGCACCTGTATCTAGAAATAAACTCCTTTAATTTTCCCACCCCAACTATAATCCCTGGGATGATCTAAAAATTTATAACGTCTCTTGATCTTCCAAATTTTTTTACATGTACCTAGGGTTCTCCTTTCTGTGGATCTTCACAACTCATAGTAGTAATCATGGATATATCTTAAAGTCACTACAGTAAGAGACGAAAAGAATGGATTTTATTTTTCATTGTACTTAAATGAACCGCCATTTTGTATAGGCTTAAAAATTCATAGAGAATTAGAAATCATTATATTAATTGTGGATATTGAATACCATCCACTACCACCATCGATAGAGCTATAGAACATGGAAATCTAGTGAAAATGGGGGAGGACACCGAGAGAACTCAGGGATGGGTGTATTTTAAGAATCATGTCTTCTTTCCCTAAACCTATTATCCCGTGCGAAGTATAAGGGAAATAGGTTTTGTCTTGGAAGGCCATGTTTGCACACATGAAATTCCACCCATATCGGATGTGAAAAGGTATCCATCCCCCATAAACCATTAGTCAAGATGTTTCTATGGAGTGTGAAACATTGTAACTGGTTATATAGGAGGGTGAAAAGAAGGGCGTTTATCTGTTGAAACTAGAAATACCAGAAAGAGATAAGGTGGGGAGGGTGCAGGCCAATTTATTGAAGATAGTGACTCTGTAAATATTTAACTTGGGTCTAAATGTGAATCTTAATGAACCTTACGGGGAGGATGTAATTCTTCGTCTACTTCATTTCTTGGCCACAACGTTCCTTATAAACTTACATGTTTAGGAACCATCTAATATAAGATATATGTGTGTGTGGTGTGGCTATTATAGGAATAGGGAAACACATTTCATTCCATAAACCAATTTATGATAATTTTTCATGTATTGACTATGAACTCAAATGAAAATAAAATATGAGATAATTTCATCCCAAATGGTTAGGAAGAAAGAAAATATTTGGATTATTTTTTTATAAATAAATATATGTGATGGATTCCTCGTTATAAAAGTAAATCTAAAGTCATATTACTAATTCCCATTAGAAACATTATTCTACAGTAATAATTAAAATTCTAAGATTATATTTTATTTAGGTGGAGAATGTAAAGTCTTCAGATATCATGATATATTTTCTTTAAATAAATATTTTTCCATAGTATTTTTCACATAAAACCCCAAAAAAGGGGGAAAATTGATATATTTTTAATATTATATATGATCATTAAAACTTATCCATTAAATTAGCTTGTATAAATTGAATGAACAGTATCTAGAAACCAATAAATAATGTAAGTAGAAATGGAATCTGGAAGTATATGTATTTATTTGTAATACCATTCATCCAGACTCAGTAGGGAGGTAGCTTAACTGGGGTCTTCCCCTGACCAATCCCAAGGAGAACTCATGCAATTATGGTTAGACAAAAAACATATGAGGTAGAAGTTCTAGCTCGTGGAGATTTCCAAAAGATCAATAACAAAAGAACCAACACCTAAAAATGGATGTATATCTTATATGATTCTTATGTATTATGTAGATATCATAATGATTTATGTCATTATAAATTAGGATTGTATTGAAATGTAACAATATATATATATATGTATAGTGATATCATTAATTTTTAGACTTTTTAAAGTCATTTTACTAAATTACCATTTTTTTTAAAATAATTTTTTAAAAATTGGAATTTTATTTCAAGAAACTAAGTTTATTTTGGTTGAATAATAACAAGTTATGTTATCATTATATTAATTAGTAATTTATAAAAAAATAGTTAATATACCAAACGTTACTTTTTCTATAGAAAACATTTTCGTAAACTGTATGTTTTCAATTAAATATATAATTTATAAATTTTAGGATGTGAATTTGAAAAAAATAGGATCATATTTGGGTTTATCATGTCTATATTATTTTAATATGAATTTACATATTTTTTTGAAAATGATTGATTTTTAGGACAATAGTAAAAATATTTATTTTTCTAATGTCGACACTTTAATATAACTAAGAAGTTTTTGAAATATTTTTTATATAAAAAATATATTTTTATAAATTAAAATAAATCATTTATATATAACTTTTAAATTTATAATACTCATGAATATCATTTTATAAAATCATGTAATAATTTAGAAAAAATAATTTTGATTTGTTTCTCTAATAAAATATACAAATGTGGAAATTTGTTTTTTAATTTATTTTTGTGTCAGATAACTCTACATTAAAAATGTTATATTTTTATTAATTTCCTTAGAATCTATAATATTAATAATTTTTTCTGATAAATAAAACACTATGATTAAAAATACAATAATCTAAAAATTCAGTTTTTTGTGTTACATGCGCTAAAATTAATTTCCTTATATATAAATTTTATTGGATAAAATAGTTATTATATTTGAGAAAATAATGTTCACCTTATTTATTATGGACAATTTAATTTTTGGTTATAAATTATAAATTTTAAGGATTATTTTTAATTACCATGATAATGGTGATACAATTATTCAAAAAAATTTGTTTATTAATCCTGAGGAATTTATAAAAAACTAAATTTATAATATTTAGTAAATTATTTGGAATAAATTGAGGTTAAATTAATTTCCATCACTCCCAAATTATTTAATATGGTTTATGTTATATTTTTAATATAACATAAAATCACTTAGTTAAAAACTAGTTACTTAGTTTAAAAGTAAAAGAGTAAAATGTAAAAAACCTAATGGTAAGAACCATGTAAGATGTTTAAAACGAGTATGGAAACAATTGGTTGATCGTTTTCAACATAAAAATTCACCAAACTCCATTATTTCTAAGCATTGGAGTTATTGGCCTAGGAATAGTGTTGTGTAATTATTAAAATATAAAGGGTGTTTTAAAAAGTTCACCTTTTCTCACTTATAAAATGTACTAGTTCCACCGATAAAAGATACACTTAACCTTATGATTCCTACTTCAAAATATTAAATTTTAATCTCCCCATAACCACATCACAAAAACATAATCCCTAGCCACCTAGATTTTCCATATCCCTTCAATTTAAAGGGAGATTCTGAGGAAAATCAAGTCTCTAATATAAGTATTATCCCTTTCTTATGTTTTTCTTCTTTATCTTACTCTTCGAAATATATTATAGAAATAATAATATTATAACATATTTATCATTAGTATAAAAATATATTATTGTGTTAGTGGTACATCCCTTATTTATTCATTTCCTACTACATATGAAAACAAATTAATGTCAATCGTGTGTGTGTGTGTGGTCAACAACCTCCACGAAAAATATTTTTTTTCTCTATTCTAGTTAATAATTCATTATCAAAACATCATAAAATCTAGTTTAATATTAAAAAACATCAAAATAATATAATTTCACTTATTTTATAAATATTTTATATCAAAAGAAACACCTGCTTAATCATACTCACCAATCGAGTTAAAGAAAGTTCAATTTTCGGTGGATTTAAATACATATGTGAATAATGATTTTAAAATAAAATTATAGATATCTATGGGAAAATGATAACTAAATTATTATAATATATACAGAAAATCATTATTATTGTTTGGTTCTAAAAATATTTTAATAATATTTAAATTATTATTAAAGAAAATTTTTTATTGGCTAAAATTACTAAAATACGTTGTTATCAATTTGATTTTCAAATAACATAACAAAAAAACATTTGGAATAAAATAAGTACTTGCTAAATCAATATAATTTATATATTATAAAATCATAAATGATATATAAATAATGAAATTGGTATAAAAGTATAGTTAATGATATTATTTTGTTGCTTTTATAATAGTAAACAAGAATTTAAGAATTTCGAAAAACTAATGAAAAACTAGAAGAAAAAAATGATTCCTCATGGAGGAGTAATATGAACACATGCACGAGTGGAGGGTTTAGGAAAACTCTAATTTTAGTTGGTCATTGGGTTTGTGGATTTGGGATGGTGTTTACGGTCACACCAGTGGGCATTTGAGGAGACTGGTTCCATGGTTTGTCTAGCTTTTCTGATGTTTGTGTTCCCTGCTTCATGGTACCTCGGTCTTCTCTTGATGATTTCAGCTCCATATGTGTAGGTTTGTTAGTATGAATTCTTGAATGGATGTGAATCCTAGTACGGTTTTTGTGGTGAAGTGGTGAAGTGGTGAAGTGGTGAAGTGGTGAAGTGGTGAAGTGGTGAAGTGGTGAAGTGGTTAAGTTGTGAAATGGTGATGTGGTGAAGTGGTGAAGCTCTTATGTAATAAAGTCTTGTATGGTTTCTCACTTTTTCCTCAAAATTGTTTTCATAATAAAAAAATAATTTTCATTCAGAACACATGCACTATTGAAAATATTTTGTTTTTATAAGGTTGTAGAAATATATAATTAAAGGTTTTTCCACTAAAATAACAACATATTAGTATACTAATGATATAATGTCATCATATTTTTATGTCCATGAGATATTTATAAGAATAATATTAAGAATAAAAACATAATAATGAGATAATACATATGTGGAAGAGTGTATTTTTCCTTGTAAGTTCCCTTGATATTGATGGTATTAGGCAATTATGAGTAGTTGGGGGATTATTTTTGTGGGAAATGGTTATAGTGTCACAAACCTTCCCAGAGGGGCCTATACAGTGACTACCCTAAGCCCGCCTCCAATATGCTAGGGGAAGGCGACTAGAAATTAGTAGCATATCCAATATATGGGTGGAATTTTCCTAAGTGCATGTACACACTCACACATATTCAAGCCCAAAAATGATGAAATGTACAAACACTAAGTAAATAATGCATGAAAACACTAAGATAGCAACCATAGAGTATGATAGTTGAAAACTAGAAATAAACAGGGCCAAAATATATGCTCACCAAAATAATGTGTCTGTAAAAGTTAATAAACAAGTTCCTGAGACTCATCCATAGAAAAATCTTCCTGAAGGGTAGGTGTAGGACAGCTTCTGGAAGTCATGGTATCACACCTCATTTATCTATTCTCTTGAAGCACCACCTATTCCAGGTCCACCTAGATCTCTATTAAATCATCTACCTTTTTTAGAAGACATGACAAATCTGGCAGAAGCCCATTCAGGGATGGGTAAAACAATACTCAGTATGACACCCTAAAAAAGTAATACCACTTAGAAATACATTAAGTACACCATAAATTTATTAAACGGTGTACACAACAAAGTAATCAAAAAAAGGTATAGTTAGTTCACACAGGTATATGTCCACAACATATATTCTAAAAAATTATTGATGTACTCAATCCAATGAGTTAGACCATCTCTGTGAGTCACACAGTCTCCATTAGACACACAATCTCGGTAAAACACACAGTCTTGATAAGACACACAGTCTTGGTAAGACACAGAGTATCGGTAATGCACATAACTTCTAGGTCACACAGCTTCTAGGTTACTCATATTCAAGGTCACATCCATCCACAGGATTCCGCTCGTAGCATGATCAATCTAGAAGAACCCACCCCTTAATCCCTTAGGGAATATGAAAATTTATACAAAAACTCACGTAGAGTATCTCAAACGGAATGTCTTTATGCAAGGGTCTCAATGCTGTAAAAATCCCCTCAAAAGGACACACGATTTGAAAGTTACAAACATTTTTATAAAGAAGGTTTGACCTGGGTCTGGTCTGGTTCTGACCTGACCTGGCGGCTAACCTAAATTTACCTAGCATACTCGGCTACTAGGTCCATCTGGAAGGTCAATTAAAGTAGACTAGCACCCCTTGGTCTGGCCTATTTTTTCGGTCAGTTTGCTGCACAACATGTAGTCTGCCCTAACTGCATACCTCTTGTGCTCACTTGTTGTCATTTCATGTTCCATACAATCATACCGCAATAATGTACACTATCACAACACCAATCCACATCCTACCTCACCTACATGTACACATCCTAACCTCACCACGTCTCATAGTCAACATTGAAACCTCCATCCACGAGCTACACTATCCAGGCACATCAGCCCCAACACTGCCACTCTACCGCATTCCACCTATGTCCGGTGCTCTTCCGGCAGCCTCACCCTGTCGAATTGTCGTCCACCTAGACCAGCCCCTTATACCCACTCTTCCTTGCCTGAACTATCCAGATCCCCCTCTAACTTGCACCATCATTCTGGTCAAATCATGCCATGACTGTCGTCATACCTCTAATGCTCTTTAAAGGGTTCGAATCTTCAATATCTGATCATTGTTCCATAGATCAGGGGTGAAATGTTCGATCGATCAGATAGAGGATTCAAAGGTGAAGAACACATAAAGAATGAATGATATTGAGGAGTTAAAATAAAAGCTTAAGAATTCCTAAATAATGGATCTTGGCCTTGTTCATGTTGACCATGATTTGTTCTTATTTGAAGGAAGAATGATGAGAAAGCAATCACACAGATCTATCTCCCATTTAAAACCTCATAATCATAATCCCTTCTCGCAAGTGATTAAACTGTGGAATAACCTATTTGTGGGTTGGTTCACTTTTATAATTGTATTTAATAATGGGGAATGAATCCCAAAGAAAAAACCCCCTACTTGGGGTTTGGATCGGTCATTGATTAAGGGTGACACGTCATCGTCATCATTCCAAGATTCTTCGATGCTCGATCTATGAACCGATCTCCAATATGTTTTTTCCATTGATATAAATTAGTTCTCATTACCTTAGGGGAATTCTAGGATTATAGTGATAACCTCGGATTCATGAAAATAAGAAATATTTAAAATAAACTAATGTAGTGTCAAAAAGAATTATTTTTATTAAATATTTTATTGACGTTTCTGTATAAAATATAACATTCTTGGTCCCACACTCCAGTTGATAATAGTATCTTCCTATTTAATATTGTAATTCTAAATGAAATAGTGTCCTCATATTTCTGATCTTGACACCCATTTATGATTTATTCCAGTTTTGAAGAAAAACTACATGTGTGCTTTATTAAAATGTGAACATCATTTAGAAAATAGTTCGATGAATACCAAGGCCATGGAATCACATCCCATCTCAGCATCTGGTCTAAAAAATTTACCAATTAATTTATAAAAATAAAACCGAAGAAAATGAGATTCAATACATTCTCCTAACCTTAGGGATTTATGTCACTAATATCCAAAATAAGTGCTACTAAACTAAAGATGAGGGTAATAATCAAGAATCTAAGCCTCCCACTACTATTTTTTGTAAAGACTTGGAAATTTCAAGGAAAATTTTTTCTTAATTTTCTTTGTAATTTTACAAGAACGCAGTTTCTGACGGCGCCTGATTCCGAGGCCCGGTGTGCCCGGAATTAATTTCCAAAGTTTGGCTCAGGTACGTTCAGTGAACGAGCGAGCGGGAATTTCTATCTTTTGAACCTTTGCCCGAAATCGAATTCCGAAGGCACCGATGAACTCACAGCGCCGATATTCGCTTAAGGAGACCTTTTCCGAGGTTGCGTATATTGCAGGTGGAGAGTTAGTTTTTGGGTTTTTAAAATAAAGTTAAATAAAATGTGGAAACACATTTTATTTTCAACTTGTTGGTTAACTCCTACCAAAGGGAGTTAGGGGTGGGACCCACATACACTTAACCTCCCTTGACAGGATTAAGTGTGGTGGGGCCCACACGAACCCTAACTTTTCACCTCCTCTTTTTAAAACTCCCCTTTAACTCACATAAATTAATGTTTGACACTTGGAATGATTAGTTGAGGTGAGATGTTTTAAATTTCAAACCTTTGAAATTCTAAGAGGGAGGTTGTGTAATAAAATAAGCTTAAGCTTATTTTATCATTTTGGGTTTGGTTTCTTTTTCCACTTGAGAGGATTTGAGAAGCTCTCTCTACCATCCTCAACTTTGACGAAGAACACTCAAGAACGCCACTTCTCTCTTCTTCCTAGCCGGATTATTTCCGAAGATCGACGACGCCTTCCGTGTCAACAAAAGGGAACGTCGCTTCCTCCTCGGACTTTCTTCTTCGGCTTACGAAGATTCACCAACGACGTACCTCTTCGGACGTACCTCTACGTCAACGGAATCGATGAACGATTACCGCAATGCCCGACCTCCGCGACGCTCGTCTTCCGCAGTTTGTTGACGTGCTCCGCACTTGAACCGAGGTAGGGGTTTGTTTCAATTGTTTATATTTGTCGGGCCTTGATTTTCAAATCTTTTTATTTAATCTAAAAAGATTGTGAAAGTTTATTATTCGTTAAAGGCCGATTTCTATCCTTATAACGTGAGGAGTTCGGACCGTACAAACCCGGCCGATCCTCCTCTTTTACTTCGTGTTGATTTTTTGTGGAATGGTTCGGAAGGGCATGGTGTCGTCGCACCACGCGGGTTCATGCGGTTTAATGCGGAAGATACGCGCGGCGCCGTGGCGCCGCGCCGTGGAAAGATTTCAAGAACGCGACGCCGTCGCGTCGCGTCGAAGGTAGTCGAAGAGACCGCGGCCGGAGTCGGGCCACGGCGGAGGGGCGCGGCGCCGTCGCGCCGTACCAATCGAACAAGGGTCGCAGCTTGAGCCGCGGCAGAGCTGGAAGGGGCGGCCAGAAAACCGGCTGCCGGCGGTTAATGAAGAGCCGCGGCCGGCCTCGCCGGCCGCCGGTTTGCTTAGGAGGCGGGACCACGCGGGTCCCGCGTGTGAAAGGAAAACGGCCGGCCTAAGGCCGGCCGAGATCCACAAAACCCGGGGGAAGTTTACCCCCCCCCCCCACCCCCCCCGCGTGCGGCGCACGTGCGGTGCCCAGGCCGCGCCCCCGCGCCGGGCCGCGCCGCCGCGCTGGCCGCACCGCCGGTCGGGTCGCACCGCCGGACGGGCCGGGTCGGGTCGACCCGGTTCGGGTCGGACCAGGGTGGTGGGGCCGGGTCGGTTCGGGCCCAGACCCCCCGGTTGCAGACGGGTTTCGGTTTTTCGCCCATATCTTGGGCTACGGGCCTCCAAACGACTCGCCGTCTGCGGCAACGTGATCCTTGGATCGAGACGGTCGTTTCGGTATACTATACTCAAGGTACATCTTCCTTTTCGGGAGGCTACGTGGTTAAAACTCCATAGTTAAGCGTGCTTGGCCTATAGTAGTGATCAGGATGGGTGACCTCCTGATAAGTTTCCCAGGGTGGGTGTGAGACGGAAAAGACAATAACGTCCAAACCAGGCGTCCGATTGACGCGTCGTCTGTTGAGTTGCGTTCCTATTGACGATACGGAACTTTTGGCATCCTCCGCCTGAGTTTTGGATGTAGATGGATAGTGGCCGGGTGGGATAGCACTGAAATCCAACCGGGCCCCTGGAACGGAAAAGCTGATATCTTTCTGACAGAACGTCCGTTTGACGAACCATCAGCGGCATTGGTGATCGCGTTGAGAAACGGTCCCTATGAGTTTACCCTATGAGTGTTCGGGGTACAGTTGAGATACGGCCGGGTTTGGTTCGCTCACGAAACCAACCGGGCCCCTGGGATGAAAAGGCTAATAACTCACAGACCGGGCGTCCGATTGACACGCCGTCTGTTGCGTTGAGACCCCTATGATGTGGCGGTCCTTTGAGATACTTCTTTATGGGACTTTGAGATACTTGGAGTATCGACCTGTAGCTCGTGGAGCGGACCCTCCCAGTGACGAGCGTGTGGAGTACGGAGACCGTGTAGCTGGCTGAGACCCAACGACTGCTGATCGAACGACTCGATGTGTTACAGAGGTGCGCTTAGTTGTAGCGGCACATGGGAGCGCTTGGATGTAGCGGAAGACCCACAACAGAGGTGCGCTTGGTTGTAGCGGCACATGGGAGCGCTTGGTTGTAGTGGCAGACCCACGACAGAGGTGCGCTTGGTTGTAGCGGCACATGGGAGCGCTTGGTTGTAGCGGCAGACCCACGACAGAGGTGTGCTTGGTTGTAGCGGCACATGGGAGGGCTTGGTTGTAGCAGCTGGCCCGCAGTACTCGATGGGTGGAGTTCTTCAGCAGTCTTAGGTTAGTGAGCAGTACCTCGGAGTCGTGACAGGACCACTGTACACTCCAGAGACGGAGCTCTTCAGCAGTTACGGTTTCGATAATGAAAATCCTAGTTGAGCTGAGACTTTTGACCTTGTGTTTACCTCATGATTGAGATGGGTCACTTGCTAACTCAGGTATATGTATGGGCATTTACCCGGGTAGTGGTTATCCATTAATTTCACAATCCTTGTGTTTCCTCATGATTGAGATGGGTTACTTGATAACTTAGGTATATGTATGGGCATATACCTAAGTAGAGGTTATCTGTTGAGATCTTCTTTGTGGTTATTCTTGTTGGTTTAGTGAGACCTTGAAGGTCTCGGGGTCCCTACTGAGTATCGTTATACTCACCCCTGCACGGGCTATGCCCGTACCTCGTTGTGTTGGTTGCAGACGACGGGCAGTGCTGACAGAGGCCGAGTGTTCGAGGACTGGACGGTACCTGGAGGTGGACTATACGACGAGAGGGTACCTGGAGGAGGACCTCACGACGAGACGGTACCCAGAGGTGGACGTGACGACGAAGCGGTACCCGAAGGTGGACCACTGGGCGGACATACTCGGAACAGACGGCGGGACCCGAGGAGTAGAGGAGCTATCTGTACCCACCCTTCAGGTGGGATTTCCAGTGGACAGCTCGGCGTAGCAGCTTTACTTTTCAGTTGTTGTTTTCCCTTCGAGTTGTACTTTACAACTGGGCTTGTATTTCCGGCCCCTTTTTACTTTCCTCACTTACTGTTGTACTCAGTTTTTACTTAGTGTTTACTTCTTCCGCTTGTACTATGTGTGATTGTTTACTTTACAAAGGCAATGCCTTCCCTTTTTACCGGGATTTACGCCTTGGTGCTAGTCGCCAGCCGCTGGCCTAAGGAAGGCGGGCTTGGGGTAGTCACGACACGGGTCCCGAGGACGGGTCGTGAAAAATTGGTATCAGAGGAGTTCGGTTCTACCGCAGAACTTATAACTCTGATGTTTCTTTCTGTGAAGCAATAGTGTTGAGAGTACTGAGTGTGGTTTTCAGTTCAGGGAGTCCAGTGTTGGTGCGGGCGGCCGACGTATCCATACACCAGGACCCTGACAACTGATTTCTGACTTTGTGCACGAAAACACTAATTGCGTGTGTGTTTTCAAAGGTTTTCCCTTAAAACAGCTCAAACCAGGTCATCTCACAAGGAATAAACGTTTGACCGTGTCACGATGTTTCATTCAGAATGCCTTTTCACGGACGACCAGCTAGAGCCTCGAGAGTGGTACGTACTGACAGCCCGCCGAGCGACGAGGCCTCAGTACAGGGCCCTATCCCATTTGAGGCACCAGCGGTACTACTACCCATTTGGCCACCGATGCCACCAGCCCCAGCAGTAGGCGATGCATGACGCTTGAGCGCGCTGCATGAGTTCCAGCGCCAGAGGCCACCCAGGTTCCGGGGAGAGACGGACCCGCAGGTGGCTGAGGTTTGGCTGGAGGATGTGGTGAGAGTCTTCATGCTAGTAGGGACGCCGACAGACTTCATGGTGATCTTTGCTACCAGCCTCCTTCAGGCAGCAGCAGGCAGGTGGTGGAGCCACTTGTTCCAGTTTTGCGATGAGATGAACTTCGCATGAGAAGACTTCGAGACCTTCTTCAGGGTGGAGTTTGTGCCAGTATCTCTACACCCCGAGCGTGTGCAAGAGATTCTGCCTTGGTCGCGTGCTTTTCGATCAGTATCCGAGTCATCTGTGGGCAGTAGACAGATGATTCAGAGGTCCAGGAGGACCGGACTAGCAGTTGGACGATCTCGGGTTTTAGGACCGGTGGTGCAGGGCACCCGAGTTGGGGTCAGAGCCAGTCGTGCTAGAACCGGAAAATGTTACTCCTACGGCGGAAAGTGTCACCTGGCACGTGACTGTCCGACTCCTCGTACGATTGATCAGCGGGTGTTGGAGGAGCCACCGAGACAGAAGCAGCGGTGAGTTCTTGAGTAACAGCCGAGCAGTGGACAAGGCAGTAGATCTCTGAGAGCAGGTGGGCAGGAAAGGAATTAGTGGATACGCCCTTTGTACTTCTAGTTCCATGTTGCTTTGTATTCGTGTCTTTGTACTTTGAGCTGCAATAATAAAAAGACACTTGTCTTTGTTTGCTTTCCTATCCTTTTGTTTGGTTGATACTGAGTGGTCCCGGTTAAACTGTTGACTTGACCCTCACTTTCAAGATTTCTACTGGAGGGGACCCAGTGACCTCACACTGATGCTGAAAGTGTGACTCGACCCTTGGAGGCGAGAGTGACAGTTGGATCTCTTAGTAGATACGTCGAGGTCTTACGATGTCATCCATGGCATGAATACATCATTCATGTCAGGATTGACTGTATTAGGCAACGAATGTGGTTCATCCAGGGGATGAGATCGGGTTTCTCTTATCGGCAAAGAAGAAATCATAGCAGCTCTTGTGAGACTAAAGGTGGTCCAGGACATCCAAGAGAGGATGAAGACTGCACAGTGCAGTAAGAAACAGGAAACCGGTGTCAGTCATAGAGACTCGGGCGTGCTAAGAAGAGGAAGCTTAAAGGAGAGATGAGTCTACGAAGAAGTAGACGTGGAGGCAGAGCTAGGAGAGCAGCATGAGGTGGTGTACATCCTAACATGGTACAACCACCCGCCTTAGTTATCCCCTCCATGCTCAGGGAGATGGAGGGCGGTGGAAGAATGCGGCTGTATGCGGTCAAGGAGTGTGACCCAATGGCTCTAGAAATGATTCAAGGGACAGTCTGTGTCCACTAATAGTTGTTGTAGTAACGGACATCAATGTGAATCATTACTTTCTTTCACAAATCTTGTTCCAGACCTAGAGTTTCCGGTAAGCCGTGGACTTGACCCTCACGTCTGGAGATACCTTGGGAGGAGACTCGATAATCACACTTATGTCGATGGTGTGGTCAGACCCTCGAGGAGAGAGTTTCGGTTGGAATCTCTTGGTGGCAGCGTCGAGGCCTTGCGACGTTAGTTTGAGTATGGAAAGTGCAATAACTATTTATACTCAAATTGACGGTTTTAGGCAAACGTCGGGATGAGTTTTCCTTGGTCGGCGGAAAAGGAAACCCCAGACAGCGCAGGGTAACTCTTGCACAGGAGGGTGCGACCGATCACTCTTGATTCGGTCAACCTTACCCTCGTGACAGCAGCCTTTCGAGTTCCAGTTCTAACAGAAAATGGAGACCTCTGGAGTTCGAGGATGACGATCACGTCCTTATACGGGTCTCACCTCGACGAGGTTTACGGAGATGTGGCCAAGGCGGAATGTTATCTCCGGGGTTCATCGGACCTTCTTAGGTCCCCAGCTGGGTAGGCAGGGTGGTTTACTGCTTGACCCATTCACCGCAGTTGCACCAGGTGCACGACGACTTCCACGTATCTCAACTGAGGAGATATGTGCTCGACCCTTCGCATACCATCGACCATGAGGAGCTGGACGATGGCGATGGGGTGTCTTTCACGGAGATTCCAGTGGGGATCGAGGATCGACATGAGCATATCCTAGTAGGATGATTGATTCCTTGGGTGCACTTTCCTTGGCAGTACGAAACCACCAGGTGAGCACATAGGAGCGGAAGGCTCAGATGCGTGCTCTGTACCGCTTTTGTGACACTAGTTTGTGTTGAAGCTTTACGGGGACGTAAAGCCCTGAGGTGGGAATAATGTAATGACCCGGAAATTTCAAGGAAAATTTTTTCTTAATTTTCTTTGTAATTTTACAAGAACGTAGTTTCCGACGGCGCCTAATTCCAAGGCCCGGTGTGCCCGGAATTAATTTCCAAAGTTTGGCTCGGGTAAGTTCAGTGAACGACCGAGCGGGAATTTCTATCTTTTGAACCGTTGCCCGGAATCGAATTCCGAAGGCACCGATGAACTCACAACGCCGATATTCGCTTAAGGAGACCTTTTCCGAGGTTGCGTATATTGCGGGTTGAGAGTTAGTTTTTGGGTTTTTAAAATAAAGTTAAATAAAATGTGGAAACACATTTTATTTTTAACTTGTTGGTTAACTCCTCCCAAAGGGAGTTAGGGGTGGGACCCACATACACTTAACCTCCCTTGACAGGATTAAGTGTGGTGGGGACCACACGAACCCTAACTTTTCACATCCTCTTTTTAAAACTCCCCTTTAACTCACTTAAATTAATGTTTGACACTTGGAATAATTAATTGAGGTGAGATGTTTTAAATTTCAAACCTTTGAAATTCTAAGAGGGAGGTTGTGTAATAAAATAAGCTTAAGCTTATTTTATCATTTTGGGGTTGGTTTCTTTTGCCACTTGAGAGGATTTGAGAAGCTCTCTCTACCATCCTCAACTTTGACGAAGAACACGAAGAACACTCAAGAACGCCACTTCTCTCTTCTTCCAAGCCAGATTATTTCCGAAGATCGACGACGCCTTCCGTGTCAACGTAAGGGAAAGCCGCTTCCTCCTCGGACATTCTTCGTCGGCTTACGAAGATTCACCAACGACGTACCTCTTCGGACGTACCTCTACGTCAACGGAATCGACGAACGATTACCGCAATGCCCGACCTCCGCGACGCTCGTCTTCCGCAGTTTGTTGACGTGATCCGCACTTGAACCGAGGTTGGGGTTTGTTTCAATTGTTTATATTTGTCGGGCCTTGATTTTCAAATCTTTTTATTTAATCTAAAAAGATTGTGAAAGTTTATTATTCGTTAAAGGCCGATTTCTATCCTTATAACGTGAGGAGTTCGGACCGTACAAACCCGGCCGATCCTCCTCTTTTACTTCATGTTGATTTTTTATGGAATGGTTCGGAAGGGCGTGGTGTCGTCGCACCACGCGGGTTCATGCGGTTTAATGCGGAAGATACGTGCAGCGCCGTCGCGCCGCGCCGTCGCGCCGCGCCGTGGAATGATTTCAAGAACGCGACGTCGTCGCGTCGCGTCGAAGGTAGTCGAAGAGACCACGGCCGGAGTCGGGCCACGGCGGAGGGGCGCGGCGTCGTCGCGCCGTGCCAATCGAACAAGGGTCGCGGCTTGAGCCGCGGCAGAGCTGGAAGGGGCGGCCGGAAAACCGGCTGCCGGCGGTTAATGAAGAGTCGCGGCCGGCTCAGCCGCGGCGGAGCAGCCAGAGGCGGCCGGCCTCGCCGGCCGCCGGTTTGCTTAGCAGGCGGGACCCCGCGGGTCCCGCGTGTGAAAGGAAAACGGCCGGCCTAAGGCCGACCGAGATCCACAAAACCCGGGGGAAGTTTACCCCCCCGCGTGCGGCGCACGTGCGGCGCCCAGGCCGCGCCCCCGCGCCGGGCCGCGCCGCCGCGCTGGCCGCACCGCCGGCCGGGTCGCGCCGCCGGCCGGGTCGCGCCGCCGGCCGGGCCAGGTCCAGCCGGACCGGGTCGGGTCGACCCGGTTCGGGTCGGACCAGGGGGGGTCGGGCCGGGGCGGTTCGGGCCCAGACCCCCCGGTTTCGGACGGGTTTCGGTTTTTCGCCCATATCTTGGGCTACGGGCCTCCAAACAACTCGCCGTCTGCGGCAACGTGATCCTTGGATCGAGACGGTCGTTTCAGTATACTATACTCAAGGTACATCTTCCTTTTCGGGAGGCTACGTGGTTAAAACTCCATAGTTAAGCGTGCTTGGCCTAGAGTAGTGATCAGGATGGGTGACCTCCTGGGAAGTTTCCCAGGGTGGGTGTGATACGGAAAAGGAAATAACTTCCAGACCAGGCGTCCGATTGACGCGCCGTCTGTTGCGTTGCGTTCCTATTGACGATACGGAACTTTTGTCATCCTCTGCCCGAGTTTTGGATGTAGATGGATAGTGGCTGGGTTGGATCGCACCGAAATCCAACCGGGCCCCTGGAACGGAAAAGCTGATATCTTTCTGACAGAACGTCCGTTTGACGAACCGTCAGCGGCGTTGGTGATCGCGTTGAGAAACGGTCCCTATGAGTTTACCCTATGAGAGTTCGGGGTACAGTTGAGATACGGCCGGGTTTGGTTTGCTCATGAAACCAACCAGGCCCCTGGGACGAAAAGGCTAATAACTCACAGACCGGGCGTCCGATTGACACGCCGTCTGTTGCGTTGAGACCCCTATGATGTGGCGGTCCTTTGAGATACTTCTTCGTGGGACTTTGAGATACTTGGATTATCGACCTGTAGCTCGTGGAGCGGACCCTCCCAGTGACGAGCGTGCGGTGTACGGAGACCGTGTAACGGGCTGAGACCCGACGACTGCGGATCGAACGACTCGATGTGTTACAGAGGTGCGCTTAGTTGTAGCGGCACATGGGAGCGCTTGGTTGTAGCGGCAGACCCACGACAGAGGTGCGCTTGGTTGTAGCATCACATGGGAGCGCTTGGTTGTAGCGGCAGACCCACGACAGAGGTGCGCTTGGTTGTAGCGGCACATGGGAGCGCTTGGTTGTAGCGGCAGACCCACGACAGAGGTGCGCTTGGTTGTAGCGGCACAAAGGAGCGCTTGGTTGTAGAAGCTGGCCCGCAGTACTCGATGGGTGGAGTTCTTCAGCAGTCTTAGGTTAGTGAGTAGTACCTCGGAGTCATGACAGGACCACTGTACACTCCAGAGATGGAGCTCTTCAGCAGTTACGGTTTCGATAATGAAAATCCTGGTTGAGCTGATACATTTGACCTTGTGTTTACCTCATGATTGAGATGGGTCACTTGCTAACTTAGGTATATGTATGGGCATATACCGGGGTAGTGGTTATCCGTTGATTTCACAATCCTTGTGTTTCCTCATGATTGAGATGGGTTACTTGATAACTTAGGTATATGTATGGGCATATACCTAAGTAGAGGTTATCTGTTGAGATCTTCTTTGTGGTTATTCTTGTTGGTTTAGTGAGACCTTGAAGGTATCGGGGTCCCTACTGAGTATCATTATACTCACCCCTGCACGGGCTATGCTCGCACCTCGTTGTGTTGGTTGCAGACGACGGGCAGTGCTGACAGAGGCCGAGTGTTCGAGGACTGGACGGTACCTGGAGGTGGACTATATGATGAGAGGGTACCTGGAGGAGGACCTCACGACGAGACGGTACCCAGAGGTGGACGTGATGACGAGACGGTACCCGAAGGTGGACCACTGGGCGGACATACTCGGAACGGACGGCGGGACCCGAGGAGCAGAGGAGCTATCTGTACCCACCCTTCAGGTGGGATTTCCAGTGGACAGCTCGGCGTAGCAGCTTTACTTTTCAGTTGTTGTTTTCCCTTCGAGTTGTACTTTACAGTTGGGCTTGTATTTCCGGCCCCTTTTTACTTTCCTCACTTACTGTTGTACTCAGTTTTTACTTAGTGTTTACTTCTTCCGCTTGTACTCTGTGTGATTGTTTACTTTACAAAGGCAATGCCTTCCCTTTTTACCGGGATTTACGCCTTGGTGCTAGTCGCCAGCCCCTGGCCTAAGGAAGGCGGCCTTGGGGTAGTCACGGCACGGGTCCCGAGGACGGGTCGTGACATTTTTTCCCTTGGATATTCTCATGCTACAACAATACAAAAACCATACATATTGACTACCCATGAAGGATCCTCTTCAGTCGATCCTCGAACTCTATGAGGTACTCCTCCAAATTCACCCCACCATCAATGTCCAGCTCACCGCAGTCGATGACGAGCGATGGATCATGCACTTACCTCCTCAATTGTGATACTTGAAAGACATCATGAACACTTTTCAACAACGGGGGTAGAGCTAGGAGGTACACCACCTCACCAACTCTACAAAGAATCTAAAACTGGCAGATGTATCTCGGATATAACTTGCCACCCTAACCAAATCTACATTATCCACTTCGAGGTGAGACTTAGAGAAACACATGGTACTCTTCCTCTAACTCTAGAGGAATATATATTCTATCATGATATGAATTTTTATGACTTCTTTCAATATGCATCTACTCCTGTATGATCTTAACCTCCTCCATAGTAACTCGCTCCATCTTTGGGTCCATTATTGCCGACCCTCCTAGGTTTTTCCATCAAAGTGGTGACATGAATATTCACCCGTAAAGGGCCTAATATGGTTCCATACCAATAGTGGAGTGGTAGATGTTGTTGTATACAAAATCCACCAGTGTTGGGTGATCCTATCAACTACAACTGAAGTTCAATATTTAAGCTCGTATTATATCCTCTAGAACCTAAATGGTCTTCTATATCTAGGAATTCTTCTAGAGATGAAACACCATGATCAAGTGTAACAGAGTCCCAAATTCCTCCTACAATCCCTACCACTAACTAGGATGTGAAATGAGCATCACGGTCTGAAATTATTATTTATAGGACTATATGAATCCTAAATGTCTCCTACACATAGTGGTTTCCCAATCTCTCTACAGTAATTTTCTCCCAGATACGTAGGAAGTGGGCCAGCTTGGTGAGTCGGTCAATGATCACCCATATTGTATTTTTTCCCGTGGATATTCATTTTAAACCCATCATTAAGTCTATTGATATCCCATCCCACTTCCACTCTAGCACCATAATGGGTTGTGTTGATCCCACTAGAACCAAATGCTCAATCTTTACTTGCTGGTAAGTGAGGCATCGGGAAACGAACTCTTCCACTGACTTCTTCATCCCTTTCTACTAGAACAAACGTTAGAGTTCATGGTACATCTTCACAACACCTGTATTTACCGCCAAATGGGATATGTGGAACTCCGACATGACCACCTCCCAAACACCATTGGTATAATTAATCACCCTCTAAAAAGAATGATGTGCTCCCCAACTATAATATATCCATCAAGGGCATGCCCTGTGGACAAATGAGAAAGTTGGCCTTCATAGTCGATATCTCTTAGACGTGCCGCCCTGACTTTTTGTATGAGTGTAGGGTTGAAAACAAATTACTAGAGGTAAGCCTCTCCATCTCCATCCAAAATGGATATTTGCAATGTGGCCAACTACTCCAAAACCTTTCTCAGTAATGACAATCTAGATCTCCCATTGAGATCGTCTTACACCATGTTCCCCTTCCCAAGAGTATAGTAAATAATGAAGTTATAATCATAGAGGAACTCAAGCCAATGCCTATATCTTATGTTCAAATCCTTCTGATAGAAGATATACTTGAGAATATTGTTGTCCGAGTAGATGATAAACTGGTCAACCATCAGGTAGTGTCACTATATCATTAATTTGTACACTATTTTCATTAGCTCAAGATCATGGGCTGTGTAATTATGATCATGCTGCTTAAACTAGTGTGAACCAGTGGAAATCAACGCTTTCCTATGCATCAGGACACAACCAAGACAAGTCCTTGATTCATCACAGAACACTACATAACTGATTCCCTCCTCTAGTAATCTCAATTATAGAGCACTCTCCAACCTCTGCCTCGGCCCTTGGAAGAACTACTGTAACTTCTCAGCCCATACGAAAGGATACCCCATCCATAATAAATCCATAAAGGGTGAGGATACTCTCGAAATTTCATGTACAAACCTCTGATATTACCCAGCCAAACCAAGGAAACTCCATACCTTGGTAACACTCTTGGGTACATCCCAAGAAAGCATCACCTCAATCTTTGCAAGATTCACTGTGAATCCAACCCCAAAAATAATTAGTCCCGGAAAGTGGACCTCACAAATCTAGAACTCACACTTTGATAGAATCCCATGAAGTTTTTTCTCTCAGATTGTGTCCAGGATAATCCTCAAGTGTATCATGTTCTCCTCCTCAGACACCAAGTACACTAGGATGTCATCAATGAAGACCACCATGAACTGATCAATTTAAGGCTGTAATATCCTATTCAAGAGTCCCATGAACACTACCAGGGTATTATTCAATCCAAACGGAATCACCAAGTACTCATAGTGGTTGTACCAACAACTAAAGGTTGTATTCAATACATCCTCATCTCATACACAAAGATGGTGATAGCCAGATATGAGGTCAATCATTGAGAACCACCTCGCTCCCTTTAGGAAATTGGAATGGTCATCGATCCTTGGTAGTGGGTATTTGTTCTTCATAGTCACCTAATTCAGTCACTAGAAGTCCACATATAAAATAAATCTCCCATATTCCATCTTAGAAAACAAAATTGGGGTTCTCTGAGGAAAAACATTGGGTCTCATGGATCTCTTCTTCTATAGGTCCCCCAAATGTACATGCAACTCACGAAGCTCTGCTGGTTCCATCTGATTTGAAGGTGTAGATATCAGTGTCATCCCATGGTATATGTAAATGTATAAGTAAACCTACATATGGGGAGTTAATCTAGGGACATCCTTAGGGAAGATGTCCTCATACTTCACCACCACTATAGTAAACTAAGGACTCCTGTCATCCACTACACCAAGGGTGGTGCTAGACAACTGATAGGTAATCGGATACACCCTCTTATGAATAATTCCATCATGAACTTCATGAATTTACCTTTAACCAAAAAATAAAAACCCATTCCCATCACCATGGAAACATCACACTCTATACATAAAATAGTCAATCTGAGCATGAACTTTGGATAACTTGTCCATAACGAGAATGAGGTCGTAAGCCCTCAATTTCTCTACTAAGAGATCCCAACTGAAACCCTCACCTCCAAGAGTAAGGCCACACTGTCTAAACCATTGTTTGATCATAGAATACACACCTATAAGAGTCTCTAAATGTATGGGTCAAGTCAACAGGTCTACCGGAATCTTTGATCCTCAAACAAGGTCCCCGGAAAGAGTGAATGATGGTAACCTGTGCTTATCAAAATTGTAGATAGGGTATAAAAGATACATATCATACCTCTAATCATCCATGTAGAACTGGGGTCATAAGGCTCCGTCTCCTGCATTTTTCCTCTTCCCTAAGCTTGGTGTGGACAACCTGGGGGTGGGGGTGGTGTTAATACATCGAATTTCTTCCCACCTCCTACTACCATACCTTCTCCCCTAACATGTACACCATCCTGTAGACCACCATGATCATGCCTCCTTCTCTAACTCAGTGATCCCTCGACCGTATCCTTATCATCCATATGTAAAGTTAGAAAATCTCATGTCGTATTTCTCTAAACATCGCACGGGTAATACACCATGTTCTTCAGCTGACTCACTCTTCTTTGGGATCCATGCACCATGGGTCTTTTGTCCCGGGGTCATCCCATAGAGTGCATGACCCACTTGGTTCCCTGAGACTATTGTCGTCTACCTACTACCAGAGACATAGATACCCGGTGCCATCAGGTAGCTCCCACAACTAGTGTCTGATCTTCCATAAATCAATCCACTAGTAGAGCTCACTCTAGTACCCCAGAATATGTAGGAATCATAAGTGATTTCATGGATTACCTAATCTCCTAGTGTATCCTCTTCTCAAAGGTACCAGACCTGAATAATGTCTCTCACACCATATCCATGTATTAGTGAGAAAGATCAATAAGCCTCGTTGAGTTCTCTGCCACAGTCTAACTTCCCTACAAAAAATGTAAGAGCTCTTGGATGAACACTATGCATAATGTATCTTGAACAAACTCCTTTCTGGAGAGATGCTCGAATTCTTCCCAAGATAAATTTGTGTCATCGTGTGTCTGGGTCTCTAAGCTCTACCATCGCCTTCTTGATCCCTAAATAATACACATGACTAGTACATCCATCTAGTCGGTACGGGACCCCATAAGGTGGAAGACATGTGTAACTGCCTCTAACCAATCCTCAGCTACCTGGGGATCTTTTCCACCATGAAACTGGAAGGTCACTACCTTTGGAGCTCTTACAAGGCACTCATCTTGCGTGCATCCACAACCAACCACACTGGTAGTAAATGTTGCACAAAGGGTGGTGGTATCGATGGTAAACCACCCCGAGGATATATCTATAATACATTTTTTGGTACCAATGCCTTAACTCTAGGCGGATCATCCTTGTGATCATGCAACAAAATCTTGGATGGTTGTCTGTGTGAAGGCATCCTGAAATGAAACAAGATGTATCGCGATTAATAGGGTATACCTAGTGAAATGACAGAGGAAGGACATGAAAACATACCCAAATATTATATGATTCATGTACCGTTAATTTCGCTGCAAATAGTGTTTTCTTGTACTGAGTCTAAAAGAAGGTTTCCAATGTCCTGGTGTATGGATAAGTCAACTGCCGCACCAACATTGGATTCCCTGTCCTAAAATCCGAACTGGAAACACTTGACATTGCTTCCCCAAACAAACCTCATAGACTCTCGGTCTGGAAGTAGAACCAACCACTCTGATACCACTTTTTCACAACCCATCTTAGAGGTGATCTTGTTGTGACTACTCCAAGCCCGCCTTCGATAGGTCAGGGGCTGGCGACTAGTGCCGAGTAGACATATCCCACAAATGGGAATCATTTGACTAAATACCTGTACACACACACATATTAAAGCCTAAAAATGATGAAATGTGAAAACACTAATTAAAAAATACATGCATACACTCAGATAGAAACCACAGAGTACAATAATAGAAAACTAGAAGTAAACAGGTCTAGAATACAAGCCCACCAAAAGGAGTCTATAAAAGTGAAATCACAAGTTCCTTAAACTCATCCATAGAAAACCCTACCTGAAGGGTGGGTGTATGATAGCTATTTGAAATCATATGAGAACACCTCATCAGTCTGATCTCTATAATCACCACCTACTCCTTGTCTAAATAAAACTTTTTTAATGTGTTTATTGTCTTCACAAGACATGAAACATGGGGAAAAAGCATGTGTAGCGGTGAGTAAAATAATACTCCATAGTAAACCTCTAAACCACAGAGGAATACCACTAAGAAATACACAATGTACACCTCAAATGAATAAAATAAATTACCCCACAATGGAATTAGAGTAAGTACAACCAGCTCACATAGGTATTTTCCTACATAATATATTCTAATAAAGTCCAAATATACTCAATAAAATGAGATAAATTGTCTCCATGAGTCACACAGTTTCTATAAGACACAAAATCTTGGTAAGACATACAGTATCAGTAAGACACATAGTCTCAGTAAGACACAATGTCTCAGTAAGACAAATAGTCTTGATAATACACATAGCTTCTAGGTAACATAGCTTTGAGGTCACACAACTTGAAGGTCACAACCATCTACAGGATTATGCTCGTAGTGTGCTCATTCCATGAGAACCTACACCTCAATACATTAGGTGTTTTTCTAATTTCCATAAAAAGTCACTTATAGTATCTTAAAAGGGTCATCTTTTCACAAGGGTCCCAACTCTACAAACGGGTCATCAAACAAACACATGGTTTAAAAGTTATACCCATTTTTATAAAAAAGGACTGACCTCTGTCCGGACCAGGTCTGACCCGACCCAACCCAACCCACCGGTAGACCCAACCTGGCTCACCCTAGTCTGGCCCATTTTGTGAGATAGTTTACTACACTGTACATGTTATTCCTCGACCATGTGACTCCTGTGACAATGTGGTGTCATTCCATTTAGTACATGGATAGCTCACCACACCGCCTATCCTCACGGCCTCTCCACTGCAGATTCCTCCAACGCGGCACCAATCCACATCCCATATCATCACCGCGTATGTGGCCTCATCTCACCACATCCCCCAAACAACACTACGGCCTCCTACCACAGACCGTCCATGTTGTCCAATTTGTCCCCAATGCAGCCTCCCTACCACATTCCTCCTCCATCGGCCTCTACACTAGTGGCCTCACCCAACTGGCTCAATGTCCTTATGGACTATCCCCCTGGACCCATGCTACCTTTCTCGAACTAGCCAGTGCCACTGCCATGCACCGCCGCCTTATGCCACCTTTCTAAGCAAATCATGTCTTACCGGCTATCTCATCGCCTCTGTGTCGTCGAGTGTTCGGATCCTCGATCTCGGATAGTTTCCCATGGATCAGAGGTAAAACACTTGATCTTTCAAATAGGGTCCTCAAAGGAAACGAACACATAAAAAATGGTAGATATTGAGGGGAAAAAATAAAAGCACATGAACTCTTGAAGAATGGATCTTGGCCTTGTTCTTGTAAACCTCATTTCATTCTTGTTGGAAGGAAAAATGAACAGGAATAAATCACATAGATCTATCTCCCATTTAAAACCCCCAAGAAAAAACTCACCCTTTAGGCGATCAAATCGTGGATCAACTTGTTCTTGGGTTGGTCCGCGTTCATCGTCAAATTTAAGATAAGAGAATTATTCCCAAAGAAACAACACCCTACCCGGGGTTTGGGTTGGGCTTTAACAAATGGAAAAGCTGCATTGTCATTGTTCATTTATTCATCTATGCTCATTCCGAGTTCCGATCTATGATCCGCCGTTGCTGGTGAGAGAAATTCATTATCCTTACATCATGAGAATTCTAGGGTAATGGTGATATTCCTGTTTTTCTGAAAATAGTAAATATTTAAAATATACTAACACAGCATGAAAATAAAATATTTTTACTAAATATTTTAATGGAGTTTACATCCAAAATATAACTTTCACAGTCGACCAACATCGGTTGATGTTAGGCCACACCTATGGTAAAGACTCTATTCTAGATGAAATGGTTCCCTTAAATTTCCCATATAGGCACCCACTTAAGAGTTATACCAGCATTAATGAAAAATTTCTCATGATCATTATTAAAAACTGAGCATTATTAAAGGAATTATTCCGGGCAGACCGGGGCAATGGAATCATATGTCATCTCAGCACCTGGTCTCTAAATTTTCTCAATTAATTTATACAAATAAAATATGAAAAAATCCAAGTCATTACATATAGGGAGATTAAAAGGGAACTTTTTCTAGGAAGAATTAAAAGTAGATGTGTTTATTTGAAAGGTGGAAGTGGTATCCTTTTATAAGAGGAGAAAAGGGATACTTTTAAAAAAAACCCATTACATTTTAAAAATTCCATTGAACTATTAAAATGTCATTGGCTCAAACATTAAAAAATATTTCAGTTTTATGTGTACTTGTGTCATATAAAGACTCAAAAAAGGCTTTACAAACATTTTTTAAGCATGTTATAGAGTTTTTACCATTATGGTTTTACATTTTACCCATTTACTTTTAAACTAGGAAACATTTTTTAACTAAGTGATTAAATTTTAGTAAACATATAACATAACTAGTTTGAAAAAATTTGGGTGTGTTGTACATAAATTTAACCACTATTAAATCCTTTTAAATTTCTAAATAATGTCAAATTAACTTTTAAATAAAAATAGATAATGTGTAGAAAAACATTTTTAGTAGAAAATTTACCTTCTGACCATTATGGATTCCTTATATTATTTATTATTGATTAAAAATTAAATTATTGTAAATATAATTATTTATATTTTTATAAATCTTGTTAGATTAATTATTTATGTTATTATAATTGATTCATTATAAATTCCATGGTATTAATAAAATAACAATGTAAAAATATTTGTTTAACCCTTATAATGGTAATTAAAATTAATCCTAACAATTGAAATTTTATACAAAAAAAAATTAAATTGGAGACAATAAAAATTTGAATATTATTGTCTCATATATATGAATCATTTATCTAATTAATTTTCAATGTGTAGGTAAATTAATGTTTTCACATGTAATTTAATGAACATGTTTTTTAACGAAAATTTTATTTTTAGGTATAAAGTTTTATATATGTGATACAATTATCAATGTTATTGATTATAATGAAGATAATATAATTATAATTATTCACATAATAGTTATATTAAATTAAAATAAATTCAAAACCTATTTACTCAGGGCGTAAAATAAATTAGAGAAATGGATGAAATATAGTTTTCTCAAAGTATTACTTGATTTTCTAAAATGATTTTAATGGGTTTTACAAATTGAAAAAATTAATTTTAAATTATTTATTTTTCTCTATAAATATATATTTTTTATTTAGAAATTATTTAATAAACTTTTTTTCTCAAATTAAAGTGATGAGGTTCGGAAAATCAGTATGTTTTTTACTATTCACCAAAAAATCAATTAATTAGAAAAATATCAAACATTCAATTTATGTTAATACAATTATGATAAACTAAAAAATTATTTTAATTATTTAAAATTAACATCCTATAATTTAAAAAATTTATTTTAACAAAATTTAGATGATTATTTTTTATATAAAAACTACTTTTTTATATTAATAATATATTTTTTATAAATTACTAATTAATTTAGTTCTAACAAATATTGTTACTATTCACTCAAAATAAACTTAGTTTATTGAAATGAAATTCTAATTAATAAAAAAATATGTCTAAAGTGAATTTCACAAAGATGACTTTTGAAAAGTATATAAATTCATGATATGTCGATAAATAAAAATATTTTATTGCATTTTGAAATAATAAAAATTTCTACATACATAACCCCTTATGATCTCCTCATAAGACCTAAGCATCATATAATCTCTAGTTGCATTAATGGGTGGATGTTTATCTAGAATAGATCTTCTATAAATTTTAATGATCTTGAACATTTTCTATCTATGGTTTCTCTCATATTATAATTGCTCGAGTTGGGCTTGGGATTGGTAAAGGGAAATCCTACTGAAGCTACCTCCTATATGAGTTTTTATAAATGTGCTTTATAGGGGAAGACTTATTATTCCAGATTCCATTTCTTATTACTTTATTTATTAATTTTGTGATATGATAACTTCAATTTATACTGGTTAATTTAATATCTATGTTTTAACATTTATATATAATATCCAAAATATATCATGGTTTTTTTCACTTTAGTTCAGTTTTTCATGTGAAACAATCTATTAACCAAATATTTATTTAAGGAAAACATATAGATAAATCTATGTTATTTACATCACTCCCCCCCATAAATTATATCATCACTATTTCAATTATTACTTATGAAAAAATATTACTAAGGGTGTTTGTAAGAGGACTTAATATTTATTTTTTTAATTAGGTTTCAATTTTTTAATCCCAATATTTTGTTTATTTCTAACCATTTGAGTTAAATCTCTCGCATATTTTATTTTTATTTAAGTTCATAGTACTAACCTAAAAAATTATCATAAATTATTTTATGGATGATATGTGATTCCCTATTTTAATAATAGCTACACCACACATGCCGATATCTCGTCTCCCATGGTCCCTCAGCATAGTGATGCAGGTAGAAATTTGATGTCAAATAATGTTGTTGGAAAAGAATTATCAACCTCCTTATAAGGCTTATTAAGATCTACAATTTTACACCTCCCAATCCTTTTGAAGTATCCATCTCCAATGCATCAACATGCTCTATCGCTATCTTAACCCTCACCTACATTACGAACAACAACATATAACCACCCATCTATTCAGCATCATGTTTCACCAGTATGGTCACCTCCCTCTCTATGAAATCATCTTATCTAAAGGTTGGAGTGGGATGGATGCCTCACCATGTCCACTCTAGGTGAAATTTCATGTGTTCAAATGGCTCCTTCCAAGTCTTAAACTAATTACCACACACGCCACATGTGATCACATGGTCAGTTGATTCAAACCTGATTCTTAAAATACTCCCAACCCTAAGATCACTAGGAAGCCTCAACCTTTTTCTCCAAACCACCATGTCATATTACACTATCATTGGTGGTAGTGGGTTTTATTCTACATCCACTGTCACAATGATGATTTATACTTCTACAATAACCCCAAGGTATATAGATAATGGTAGTACATTGACGAATGATGAAGAAGATGATCTATTATCTCTATCTATTATTACAGTGTTGTTAAGATCTCTCTATGGCAGTTTCTCATAGTTATCTCTAACCCCTTCCATGTTTTCAATAAGGAGGATGTTTTAGTTAATCTATCCACAATTTTTGAATATAGAGTCTATGTTAGATTAATTAATTAATTACATAAAATCCATCTAAAGGACACATAATAAGATTTATATTCTTAAAGAATTGGATTTTGAAAAGAACCCATCTGGGAACTAGATATTTTACTTTATATGGTGTTACACTAATAAAAAAACTGTGAATCATATATTGTCTTGAATAAAGATCCCATATCCATATTTCTAAATTATATTATTTAGTTATCACAATTCACCTAATCAAAAGTCATTGATCAGGATCCAACTTCTTCCTTTGGTTGTGGTGATCGTTCAATACAATCATTCTTTTCTTCCTTAGATTTATGATACTGAATTGGTAATTTCCAAGAGATCCATACTTAAGGAATTCACTATTAGTGGTTCCTATTGATTCCCATTTTTCACTCCGATAATGCTAATTTGAATCTTAATTTTCCTAGTATAGTTGTATACTGGATAAACTCATATTCCATAATTAAAACATCTTCCAATCCCCTTAAGTAAATTACCTTGGTTCTTCTTCAAAAACAGTTGAAAAATAGAAAATTGAACATTTTTTCCTTCATAATATTTATTACTTTATCTTAAATGAGACTATTTATTTCTCTTAATTGGTGTGTTTGGGAGTTGTTCAATGCTTAAATTGTTAATAATATTCCATGATAACAGGTCTAGAATAATCATAAGATTTATCATTCCAACTCTTATTCTGATTGGTTCTTCATTTAGTTAATATCTTCATTGTCCTTCACACCCATGGTTCCTTCTAGTTAAAATTGTTACTAAAACAAAAATGGTTGACATGAGTGATGAAACATTTTCAATATCATAAAATAGATTCCAACCTTAAAATGACATGTTCTTTTATTCTTGTTTCGTACATAGCGAAAGCATGCTGTTGGGTTGGCCTGACTTTGCCTTTTCCATAATTGATGATAAACCCTAGATCAATACGATGACGAATTCCAATATCCATGGATTTAATCAACGAAATATATAAAGAAGGAAAATGTTGGATCTGATATAGGGTATCTTGTACATTATGTTTATAGTTAATTTAATTATGATCTGAAGAAATTAAATACTTTAAATTAGGTACTTTATTCATTGAAGATTGGTGGTTTTACAAAATAGCACTTATATATTACTTTCACTGAACATGGGAGTATCCAAGAGTAGAATCCTTCTAGCAGTGATCCACACATTCTCCAATGGTCTCTGACGAATGACACTCGATCTCTGAGTGCTATCACAGTAAATCAAATGACTTTTATTGGTCATTGTTGATTGTTTGTTCTTGGGTTTAAGGAACTTATCCCTTGGGTTTCTCATTCTTCAGTTGGATAGAGCATATAAGAGTTGAGAGGGAATTCATTGTGCTTAGCAGTTCTCTATTCCAAACATGGAATTGGATTCGCATCCATCGCACAATAGACTTATCCGTCTACTGATAGAGGTGATATTCCAGTTATAATATTTAATTTCATTACAACCATTAAATATAATTATAACCATCAATGAAATATCCAACCATATAATATTATTATTATTATTAATTGGTGTGACATCTTGCACAAAATGAATAAATAATATTTAATGACTTGTATATAATTATTCTATCACCAAAAATGGTCTTTTTCTGTTTGAAATCCTATTGTATTCATAGAATACTCAAATAAATATTGTATTCTCTTAAAAAAATATTTTATTCACAAACTAGTAAATAAATATTTATTACATATTCAATAAAGTAAATAAATATATTTTATTCGTAATCTGTTGAATAAATATTTATTTAATTTATAAAATCATTATAACGTGAAAAAAATTATTCCTTGTTCAATAGAATAATAATTATTCCATTAATTAAATTCAAATATAATTTAATCAAGACCATTAAAAACACATAGTGTGTGACCCTCTTGGATTCTTTCTCATTGTCATTAGAAATTCTTGCCTAATGACCAAGATTACACTCTAGTAATGGTTCAAGGCACCCAAGATAAATAATATAAAGTTTCAATGATGACAACAATGTACAAATTCTCACTATGTACTATAATCCGATTTTCGCAATATCTCATCATGTAGGTTTCATGACAGTGCCATCAAACTATATACTTGATACATTATTATTTGACTACATGAAATAAACATGTTGTTACATCATGTCCATGTAATTTAGGGAAACAGTTCTATTTCAATCAAAGGACAGAGATATCAACTTCCATAAATATGGAAGGGGAAAATCCTTTCTTGAATTATCAATTAATAACATGTCATTCATGACACATCCAACATACCATACTTCCTTCCAAAATATGGTGTGATTTTTTTCATTAGGAAATCTAAGTTTACAAGTCATGACATGTATTAATGATAATATTAATGTCTAAGGACTATTACACACACTAACAGATTGAAATATTCGATGACACAAAAACATGCAGAATTCTTACTGGAGGGTCTGTTCTTATAATCTCCCTTCTCGGAAACTACCAAGTGTGAACTTCATGAAAATAAGTCCTATCTTCTTATGAGTACTCACACCTGAAGGTCTATATACTATGTGTCCCATCATAGTATGTTATCCAACCACATAACTATATTAAGAATAATGGTATATCACTTTAAGGTTCACATCATAGTGGGGAACCTCTATGACCATATCAATGAGACAAATATTCGTGTATGTTATTACATTATGGTCATAGATAAAAATGAACAGTATTTAATATGAATTTAATATTTAATACATTAAATATTATTGTAATAAAAGTAAAAAATAGTTGGTTCTAGGACACCAACTCTAACAAACTCCCACTTGGACTAGATCCAATTTCCTATGACTTTTAGTCTTCTAGGCCTCACATGATAATCATATTTCAGTTGAGTCAAGGCTTTAGTCAACGGATCCTCCATGTTCTCTTATGTGGAAATACTTCCCACTAAAACTTCACCTCTCTGATAAAAATCCCTCAAGAGATGATACTTTTGAAGTATGTAATTTGTCTACTGGTGTGACCATGGATCTTTTTTGAGAGCCACCACTACAGTATTATCACAATAGAGTATGATGGGATCTTTACATCTAAATACCACATCCAACTTTTAGATGATTTTTTTCATCCAAACTACTTCTTTATCTACCATATAAGCTGATATATACTCATACTCTACTGTAGAATCTGCGACCACACCCTTCTTTGAGCTCTTCTAACTCACAACACCTCCATTCAAAGTGAATATGTATCTTATTTGTCACTTCATGTCATCTTGATCATTTTGGAAACAAGAATCCTCATATCCTCTGATGAATAGTTCTTTATCTCCTCAATAAACAAGGAACATATCATTAGTACACCTCAAATACTAAAGGATATTCATGACTACTATCCAATGGTGATCACCTAGATCAGCTTGATATCTTCCTACCGCACTCAATGTATAGGCAACATCTAGCCTAGTTCATAGCATAGAATACATGATTAAACTAATCATTGATGTGTATGGAATACTTTACATTATCTTTCTTTCCTCATGTGTCTAAGGAAACATTTTCTTAGAATGATGAATTTCATTTGACATTGGAAACAATCCCCTCTGGAATTTTTATATACCTAATCTCATCAGTATATTTTTAATGTATATACTTTAACACAGGATGAAAAACCTCTTGGATTTATCACAATGGATCTTGATCCCAAAATATATGTTTCCTCACACAAGTTGTTCATAGAGGATCATTTATTCTTCCATACCTTAACAGACTGTAAGATTGATATTTATTTTCCAATAAGTAATACCTTATTAACATATACTATTAAGAAAACAACTATAATTCCACTAAACTATTAATATAGACAAGGCTCACATTAGTTCTTTATAAAACTGAATTACATTGTGGATTCACCAAAATGAATGCTCCATGACCTAGATTCTTTCATTATTCCAAAAATTAATTTTTGAAAATTTTATATCTTATTGGAATCCTCTGGATTCGAAAACCCTTCAGGGTGTTTCATATAGACATCTTCCTAAAGTTTCGAGTTCAGTAAATCTATTTTGACATCCATTTTTTAAATCTTAGAGTCATGGTATGCTAGAATGGATAGTATAATTCTATTGGATTTCAGCATTGCAACTGGTGAAAGATTTCATCGTAGTGAATACCTTGATGTTTTTAAACGAAATTGAAACTATTCACCCCTTATCAGTACTAACTTTTCCTTCCTGTCTAGTTTCATCTTGAATACCCATTTTCAACCAATAGGATTCACATCTACTAGAGGATCCTCCAAAATTCAGACTTGGTTTTGGTATATAGAATCTATTTCATAATTTATTTCTTCTTTCCACTAGGAAACAATTTTTGAACTTACTACTTCCTTACAGGTTAGAGGATCATTATTATCAACAAATAATGAGTCACCATCATTGGTAACTACAAAATAATAAGTTTTTGGTTCTCTAAGCTCTATTTTACTCCTACATTATTCTTTTTTCTATATAATTTTTTCTTCTTCCAGAGGAATTTGTGGAATATTTTCCTATACCAACATTTTTATGCTATGAGAATTGACTACATTGATGTTTTTCTCTCTCCCACTATGGCTTTTTGATATGTGCTCCCTCTCAAGGAATATGGTGTGTCCTTCCACTATAACATTTTTTTCTGAGGGGTTGTGTTGGTAATTTCCTTATGTTTCCTTAAGTTATCCTATAAAGATACACTTTGTGCGTCAGGGTGTAGGTTTGTTTCCTAAATTGGACTTAGAAAACACTTCACTTCCCCACACATTTAAATTAGATAATATAATTTTTTTCCACTCTAAAACTCATATGGAATACCATTTATCAATTTAGTTGGTATTTTATTTAGTATTTGTTCCACCATTTGTAAAAAAATATCCCCAAAATGATAATGGAAGACTTTCACGACTCATAATTGATCTCACAATGTCCAACAAAGTGCAGTTCCTCCTTTCGCTTACACGATTCCATTGAGGCGTGTAAGGAAGATTGAGTTGAGATGGGATCCCAAACTCCCACAAGTAATCAATTAAGTCTTGACTAATATAATCTCCACCCCAGTCTGAGTGGAGTTTCTTAATATTTTAACCAATATGGTTCTCATATTCATTCTTTTTTTCCTTGAATTTATCAAAAGAATATAACTTATACCTCAATAAGTATATATATCCATATCTACTAAAATAATCAGTAAAATTTATGAAGTATGAGTACCCACCCATTTATTTAATGACAAATGGTCCACACACATAGGTAAGAACTAATTCAAGAATCTCTTTGTCCCTTTCACCATTCCCCCTAAATGGGGCTTGGGTAATTTTACCTTGTAAACATGTGTCAGGTACACTAAATTTTTCCAGTTAAAAGAATCTAAATGTCCATCTTGATGTAATTTTTTCGAGCATTTTTCCTTTACATGACATATCCAATGATTCCAAAGGCGGGTGTGGTATGGGTCTTGTGAAATAACATCATTATTGATTTTCATTACTTGGTTAGTGTGATCTAACACATAAACATCGTTATGTAAATTTTCCTTGCCATATCAAATGCTATATTTTTAAAAGAATAAATATTCATCTCTGAAAATGAAAATAAATTCATAATTATCTAGTCTGAATACAGAAATAATGTTTTTGCTAACTGAAGGCACATAATAAATACCCTTTAAAACCAAGGCCATCCCTGTTGTCAACGTGAGGTGGTAGTCCCTGATTGTTATAGCAGTAATTATAGATTTGATATATGGGTGTAGATCTACCTCCCCTCTGTAATTTTTTTTAATATACTTGATTCATATATTTGAATAAATATATGAGAAACACATAGTGTATCTAATACCCAATTTTTAAAAATAGATAAATTTCAATTGATAATAAACACACAAGAATCTTTCCCTTGCTTATGCAACTGGGTGTAGTTTTTCTTCAAATGGACCTTCTTTCCAAATGTGAAATAGACCTCTTCTTATTCCCTAGCCTCCCCTTTGATCTTCCTTTTCATGGAAGGGTGTAAAGAAGCATTAGGCTTAGATATCTTTTCCTTCCCTTTCCTTTTGTTCCCCATAAAAATAGAAGTATTTTTACTATTCATATATTTATCTAATTAGAGGTGGAGGGTAAAAAGATTTCGAAGAGACTTCTAATTATTGTTTATATTAAAATTAATAACAATAATAGAGAAGATCTGAGGGAGTGATGTGTGAATGAGATCGGTGCCCAGTTCTTCTGGGAATTTAAACCCTAGAAATCCAGATTCTAAATGTTTTCAATGAGATCAACTAGGTGACTCCCAGGTGGGGAACCCTCTCTAAGATTACTCTAAAAGAGTTCCTTTGAAATATCAAATTGTTCCTACGTATCTCACTCTTGGTAAAGACCATGAAGGTTCTCAAGCATTTTATGTGCATCCATTTTTTTTAGACTTCATGAGTTCATTAGATATCAATTAAAGCATCAAACATTAAATGTTGACCTCATCATTCAAATGTCTCTTTTAGACTATGAACTCTTCATCACTCAACTCTTGGGTAGGCAGATCAGGCAATGAGGACTCTATCATGTAAGATTTTTGTTCATGGCATAGAATAACCTGAAGGGGTCAAAACCATTCTTAGATGTTTCTACCAAGGAGGATATAGTCTTTATCCAATTTGGATTGTAGGGATAGTGTCGGTGATGATATTGTCATTTTTATTCTACAATTTAAAGGGCATATTATTACTACTTTTCTTGGTTACAACATTGTGATAGATAATAAATTAAATTTTATTAAATATACCACTATTTTATCATGTCCCAATACCCCGCACAGTTGAAATTGGAATGTCTAGTTACTAAGAAATTCTAGTGGAAAGAATCCATATTCCCTTTATAATTACCCCAAAAGGGTTGGTCAAGCTATTTAATGGTTTTTAGGTAGGTAGGTCTTTTCCAACAACGGGATTTAAGCTCCATGATCTGTTGTGTGGACGCCCTGTTCCATAAATCATAACCTGGATTTCTCACAACTCTTGCATGATCTACTCCTCTTGATGTAAAATGGTTAATTAAACACAAAACAAGAATAAGAACTTACTTTATAAAAGTAAGTGTCCCATCAGGGTTTGGTCAAACACGTAGTTTTGTTGAGTCTTGTTCCTAATCAAGTAATAGAAGGCTTAGTATGACTTAATATTAGGTTGATGGATTTTAGGTTATTATTCATTAATTTTTGTCTTGTTTTATCCCTTAAATTTCTTGTTAATATATATGTGGATTATTAATTAATTAACCATGTTTAGATAAAATAGTTATGCATAATATATTTTATTTAAATTATGTCATTCCATATTAATTCATTCATTTATATTATCACAGAAACACATCCATAATGAAATAATCATGCAAATAAAATACATTAAATGAAGGGTATGATCATGAGAATATTCTAATGTTTATTTTAACTATTGGTTGATAAACTAATCATTGACCTTGGGGAGAATACACTTTGAACCAGTTGAGGATCATGTTTACAACATTCCACCTATCCACATTTGTATTTCCTAAGATTCATTCCACCTTATCTCCAAAAATGAACCATCTCCACTATCTTGGGAGCTCCATCCATTACATATGATTTTACTCATATGTAGGTGAAGGAACAGGGGGTTTATATAAAACAAACCATGGAAATTAATTCCTTATATATGAATGATGGTACATTGCATCCAAGCCAACAATTAAATTTAATAAAAAATTAAAATGAAACCAGCCACATACAATGGTCTTCTTGAGCTCATGATCATCCACATGCATGAAACAAATTAAAAATTATATATAACTAGTTTTCAATTCTTTAATCCTTCTTGTTTAAGATAAGTCACATTTTAATAGATTAAATAATTTCTTTAGTTAATCAATCCTTTTATCTAAATCCATTATTTAATTTCCTTTAGATTCTCATCAATTATAATTTTAAATAAATTAATAAATTCATTTAAAGTTAACCTTGTACATAAATGTATCTATACGGAAACAAGGTGAATACCCATCCAAAAATTCCCAACATGTATTATATTTGTATATTGTTTTACTCTTGTGACACATGGAATACGCGATTTAATTCTTACCTCACGGATGAATACGTGAATCGCTTGATTTTTTCAGAAATGTGTTATGATTCAATTAACTTAGAGTAACAACATGTAATATGACTTATACAAGATATGCATATTTGAACATCACAAAAATATTAAATTTTTAAATATATGTAATTTGGTACAAGTGCACTATGTGTAGCTACGACTACACCGTGTGTACTACCTTCACTATCTATCTGTAGTGCACGCCAAAGGTCTTGGTGTGTGATGTGTACTTCGGAAATCATGGAGAACATGGTGTGTCTAGTGGGCCACACTCCATGTTGACTCTAGGTTACATTATTATCGATTAGCTACACCATGTGTGAGATACATAGCCCAGCCCTGACCTGAAAGGGACTACATGCCTTGTCTAATGGGCACACGAAATGTAATCTGGTAACCCTAAGGCTATTTTTCCTGGTCAACAAATGGTTTAAGAATTATCTACACAACGTGTCATTAAGGAACACAGGTTGAGTAATTTCTTTATTACTCCTGATACATTGAACCCAACTACACTGTGTTTAATTTCAATTATACGACGTATACTACTTTATTACTTGGAAAGAATCATTGGATCCTCAAGATGATTTCCTAAATTTAATTTTAATCATAAAATTAATTTTTTATGTTATATTTTCAATAAATGATGGAGTAAGAATATATCTCATAATTCAGATTTAAACAATGATCAAACATTAATTGAAATACTAAATTATAAATTTGTAAATTAGCAATGATTATTAAATAATTATAAACAATGATTTTCCCACTCTGATACCACTTCTTGGTTCCGGGCGCGGTGAATGTGTAGTGTTGGGTGGGCCCAAGTTTGGGTTTTTCATAAATGATGACAAATTCGGGATCAATACGATGATGAATGCCAGAATCCATTGATTGAAGCAAGAAAATTGGCAAAGAAAAAATTCCAAAACTCATAGAGAGGATCTTTTAGATCATTTATATAATTCATTTAATTATGATATAAATAATTAAATACATGGACATAGGTACATTCTTCATTGAAGATCATTGGTTGTTTGAAATGGCCCTTCTAGTTTTATTTCATTATGCTTGGGAAGATCTAAGGGTACAACCACTCTAAAAGTGATTCAAACATGCTTTGATGGTCTTCAAGAAACACCACACTATCTCTGGGTTCTAGTGTGGAAAAAATAATGTCTTTGATTCATCATTATTGATCCTTCCCTATTTTTTATTGAATAACTTCTCCCTTGGGTTTCTCATTCTTGATAGGGAGAGAGCAGATAGGTGTCGAGAGAGAATTCATTTCACTAAAGAATTCCATATTCTAAACATGGAATTGGATTCATATCCATCCCATAATAGAGGCTTCCATCTATTAACAGAGGTGAGGTTTTGGTTACAATATTTAATTTAATTACATCTAAGAAATATAATTATAACCATCAATGAAATTACATGCCACAAAATGTTACTATTATTATTATTTCATCGTGCACCAACTTGCGAAAAATGGATAAATAATATTTATTAACTTGTAAAAAATTATTCTTTCACTGAAAATAGTCTTGTAATGTTTGAACTCTTATTGTATTTATTGAATAGCTAAATAAATATTTTATTCAATTAAATAAATATTTTATTCAAAAACTTGTAAATAATTATTTATTAAATATTCAATAAAATAAATAAATATATTTTATTCACAATCTGGTGAATAAAAAAAATTAATTTATACAATCATTATAAATTGAAAAAAAAAATATTCCTCAGACAAGATAAAAAAATTTATTCCATTAATTAAATTCAAATAGAATTTAATTTATACTACTAGAAACACTTATTGCATGACCCCCCAGGACTCTTTCACTTTGGAATTAGGAAAGCTTTCCTAAAGTCCAAGATTATTGTCGATTAATGGCTCAAGTCACCCCAGAGAATGAACTTAAAGTCACAACAATGAAAACCACAAACGAACACTCCCTCTGTAATATAATCTCTTTGTCATAATATCTCATCAAGACGATTGCACAATGGTTCCATCAACCCATAGGCTTGATAAATCATTATTTGACTACCTGAAATAAACACGTCGTTACACCATGGATATGTAATTTAGGGAGATGGTTCTATTTCAATCAAAAGGATGAGATATCAACTTCCATAAATATGGAAGGAAAAAATCCTTTCTCGACTTGTCCATAAATAACCTGTCATTCATTATGCACCCAGCATACCCTAACACCCGCCAACATATGGAATGACTGTTCTCGTCAGTAAATCTAAGTGTGTGAGTCGTGACATGTATTAATGATAATATTAAAGTCTTAAGACCATTACAGGCATCTGTTGATAGAAATATCCAATGACACAAAAACATACAGAATTCCTACTGGGAGTATGTTCTCATAATCTCTCATCATGGATACTACCAAGTGTGAACTTCATAAGAAGATGTCTCATCTTGTTATGAGTACTCTCAACTGGTGGTCTATATATAATGTGTCCCATTATAGTATGTTATCAAAATATAGAACTATATTAAGAATACTATCATAGAACTTCAAGGTTCTCATCATAGTGAGGAACTACTATGACCTTTTCAATACGACAAACATTCTGGGACATTATAACATTATCGTCATGCAGAACAATGAAATATATGTAAAAAGATTTTAATATTTAATACATTAAATATTTATGTAATCAAGATAAAAATAGTTGGTTTTAGGAAACAAACTCTAAAATTTTATATTATCATGTTTTCTATAGTTTCTTGTTCAACCTATATCAATATTAGTTTGACAAAAGTCACTTTAAGTTGGGTTATCTTACGCTTCTCAACAAAATCCCTCAAAGTAACTTGGAAATAAATCATTCATAGTGGTTTGTAAATATCGTATGATCAAACAACCAATATCCCTTATGAGTGTCTCCTTTGGTGTGAAGTCTTAGGCCCACACATCATGCATCGTGGTGATGATCGATTCAATGATCTACCAACCATTTTCAAGTTTATTACCATTTGGTTAATATATTCCATAACCGTATCTACTTTCAAAAATCTAGACAGGTATGAATTTCTAGTAAAACCACTTACTCAATACTTTCGCAACATTTTATAATATCATCCTATACTTAAACTCACCCCTAGGTTTTTCACTAAGGTTCTTTAAACCTTACACCAAAGGTAAACAAATATATCAAAAAATAACTAAAATAATCTCTAAAATTAATAAACTCTTCTCTGATACAAACTATAGTGACCCAAGATAAAGTTGAATTAAATAATACTTCAACCTTATAATTTAAATAATATATCTCAACAAAAGTCAAAACACCCAAACACTTGAAGTTTAAGTGTTTTGGATATTAGTTATTGAACAATATTATTTTATCACACTTGTGAAAATTTCAATATAATCATGCTCCTATAGAACTACTTTCTAGAAATTTCACATAATATAACCATCTTGGAAACATAAAAAAGGCATGATCTTGAACAATTAGTGTGGAAACATATATCAAATAATGATAGATTATAATGATAGGGTAGAAAATGAAGAAGGCTCAAATATATTATTAAAAGATCATAAAACCAAAAATGATAACCATAAATCCTGATAATGAAACAAAAGATCCTAAAATTATTTTTAAGGAAACATAAAAGATAAAACATATAACATGTTAACATGACATAAATGTTTGAAATACTTAAAAGGTGTAATCATTAAAATGTGTCCTTTAATGGAAATTAAGTTTATCTTGAAAATTTTTCAAAACGTGAAACAAACTTAAAAATGTGGTAGAAACATAAGAATAGAAACAAATTGTGAGAAACCCCATTATTTTCCAAACTATTTGAACAAAGATTTATGTCTATTATTGAAAATGTGAGTAAACCCATCATGCCCATGCATGTGTAGAAAAACTGATTATATCCACACTTAAATATATCATGAGATATAAACTTAAACCAATAAATTTTAGTGTTATATAGGACCCCACTATTCATCATACATAAATATATGTCCCACTTAAAATCATTCATCAATATATATTAAATAACCCGCATAAAAATAATGGGTTTCTTAATCCTTTAAAAAACATCACATTTCATGAACTTGATAAATCATAAGATATAACAAATCTCGTTTTACAAAAATGAAGAATATCATAATATCATATATTGGGTGATCAAAACATCACTTCATTAAAGTTAATCCTTAGGGGAAAATAGATATGAAAAAAACATATTTCACAAAACCTTTTAATACATTGAAGAATAAATTACATTAAAAACAATTATTTAAAAAGAAAAATAACCCTTTTTAAAACCTTAATATAAAGAGTTATAAATAAAACATCCTTTAAAACACATAAATATTATAAAAAAGAAGAAATTATAATACTTTGATAACATTTAATTTTAAATGAATATTTAATAATGGGGATATAACAATGAAATAATGTTTTCCAAGAAGGGAAGTGAAAATAATTTAAAAAATTTTAATTTTTAAATAATATTTAATAATAGGGACTTCAAAAAATATATATTTTTAGAAAAAGGAAGTGAAAATACTTAGAGAAATTTTACATTGAGAATAATATTTTATAATGAATTTTTCAAAAAGTTACGTGACATTACATTGAAAATTATTACATTTAAAAATAATAATTAATATTTGAAAGTTAAAAATACATGAAATTTATCAAAAGATAATATGGATTGGAGGATAAAACCTTTTATTTTTTAAAGGATAAAAAACCTTTTGAACACTTTGAAACAACCATCTTGAAAACCCAAATCATTAAAAGGATGAAGACAACTTTGTTTTAAAATAAATAATGGGGAATAAAAATATAATTGGATAAAAAAATTTCATTTTATACTTGTAAAACAAGAACATTGGTTGGAATTAAAAACATGTAAATGGAATGAAAACCCATTAAATGAAATGGGAATTATTTTTAACAAAAATGATTTTTAACGCAACATTAAAATCATCGATGAAAAATAATTTGGTATAAAAAATCAATTTTACTGGAAAAGAAGTTTTAATAAATCATAACTTCATTATAGGTAATAGTAGACCAATATTTAAATATTATAGGAAAATAAGTGTGATTATGACCCTAGGAGGAGAATTAGGTACCAAATACCCCTTTACAACTATAGTAATTTTTGAATGAAAAGTCATTGGAAGATTGAAAATAACATGGTTCAATAGATTCCATTAAAAATCATGGATTAGGTCAAAATAAATTCTTATACTGTATAGAAAACATATAAATAATAAATTGGTTCATAACATTAAAACATGTCTCAATGAAGATAAGTAAAGATGAAAACCCCTTACCTTATTTCCAATATTAGCTGATCTCACTCTAAACTCCTTTAAAAAATGAATAAATTAGTTTCCTATTTCATTACCTTACTAATAAATATTTCAATTTTATAATCCTTATTATAATTCTTCATCATGAGTATATTAATTATTTATAGCATATTATGACCATTGGTCGTTAATAACTTTAACTATTTTACACATGTTTAATAATTTTGATATCATAGACCATAATTTGATACCAATTTAATTATTGATATATCATTTAATATTAAATAATATATAACATATATTTATTTAAAATTTTCTTATTTCATTCTATATGTGTTTTGGTTACATTAGGGGAAAACTGAATTGATAACTGCATATTTTAGGAATTCTTGAGGTCAATGATGATTTATTGATAATAAATTACATAACATATACAAATTCGAAAAAAACAAAAAATGATAATTATTTTATTATTAACCTATAATAATATTAGTATTTAGTTACTAATATTCATCCATGTTCATATTTAAAGGAATTATTCACATAGGTGGTGAAACCGACCAAAACATGAACACGCTTTTACTTAATTGGAGAATATATTTTATGAGGTGGTTATTTTGAAATAATATCATTATAAAATAACAAGGATGATATTATATATATATATATTTATTATATGAAACCATAGTTTAACATTTTTGGAAAAATAATGAAATACTTTAAGAAAAATAAAAAACAGTTCTTCGTGGAAGTGATAGTCCTCACACATGCACGATTGATCTTCCTTTGTATTTATAAGAGTATAGAAATGAATAAATTTGGGATATAACACTAATATATAAACATATAAGAAAAATAAATATAATTATTTTACTTTATTATTATGATAATAAGATATTTATATGAGTATGAATAAAATTAAAAACTTAAGAATCATATAATACTTTCATTAGAGAATTAATTTTTCCTTGGAAGATCCATTGAAATTAATAGAACTATGCTAAATATGAGTTACCAAGGGCTTATTTTTACGATGTATTATTATAGGGATAGTAAAATGGTATATTTTAAAATATTAATTGAAAGGATAGGTGTGAATTTTAAATTTGGAAGTGGTATCCTTCTATAAGGGGAGAAAAGTTGTACTTTTGGAAAACCCTTTATATTTTAATAATAATACGGAAATATTCCAAGGTAAATGGATCAAAAGGTTTTAAATAATTTATTCTGGGGTTTCTCTTGGTATTCAAAGACTCAAATAATTATTTCACACATGTTTAAAACAAGTTATAGGGTTTTTAGTAATAAGTCTTTTACATTTTCTCTTTTACATTGAAATAAGATAACTTGTTCTTAGCTAATTGAATTTAGGTTTTATTAAACATAAAACATAACCCATATAACCAAATTTGGGTTTTATTGAAATAAATTTATTCTCTATTCAATCCAATTCAATTTTAAAATGATATAAAATTAATTTCAAATTATAAAAAATAATGTGTAGAAAATAAATTTTAATAAATAATGACATTTTGACTATTAGGGATTATTAATAATATTTTGTAAAGATTCAAAATTAAAATAATGTTAATATAATTTTTTATTTTACAATAAATGATATTATATTAATATTTTAAATGACATAACTAATTCAATATAAATTCCTTTGTATTAATAAAATAATAATTTAAATGTAATTGTTTCACCATTGTCGTGGTAACTAATATTAATCCTAAAAATATAAATTTTATATCCAAAAATGAAATTATCCATATTAGATAATATGAAAAATAAATTATTGCAATGATATGAATAATTTTACCAAATTAATTTTCTATGTGTAGGGAAATTAATTTTAGCACTTATAACGCAAAAAAACAATTTTTTAAAATAATTTAATTTTTAATCTTAAAGTATTATGTATAGGAAAATATTATCAATATTATTAATTATAATTACATTAATATTATTATAGTTTTTTTAGTGTTATTTTACAATTAAATAAATTCAAAACCTGATACATAAACTTATTTAGAGAATTAGACGAATAAAAATTCTTGAAATACTACTTGATTTTATAAAATAATATTCGTGGGTTTTATAAATTTAAAAAATGATTTTAAATTCTTTATTTTACTTTATAAATATATATTTTACATATAAAAAATATTTCAAAAACTAATTAATCATATAAAATTGACGGTATTATCAAAATCAATATTCTTTTACTATTGATCTAAAAATCAATTATTTTAGAAAAATATCACAAATTCATCATAAGCTAATATAAACATGAAAATTCCAAAAATTATTTTTGATTTTTAAAATTTCACTTCCTATAATTTATAAATTTTATTTTTAATAAAAAATTAGTGACAATTTTTTTAAAGAAAAAAAACTTTGGTATATTTAATATTTATTTATAACCTACTATTGAATCTATTGTTAATATATCTTATTATTATTCTATCAAAATAAGCCTCATTTATTGAAATAATATTTAAATTTATAAAAAAAATACATTTTTTTAATCATTAAGTGATAGAGAACATATGTATTCGAAAAATTATATAAATTCATGATATTACTATGCATATAAATATTTAATTACAATTTTATAAAATCCATATTTCTACTTAAATAACTATATATGATCTTTATGTAAGACAAATGCATTATATAAGATCTGGTTATAGTTTTTGGTGGTAGTTATGGTAGCATGGATCTTGTTTAAATGTAAATGAGCTTGAGCTTATCCCGTATATGGTTTTGTTCAAATAATAATTTCTTGAGTTCAACTTAGACTTGGTCAAGGGAAAACCCTAGAGAAGATAAATCCCTTCTAGGTTTAAAAAAATGGGCTTCATAAGGAAAAATTCTTCTTATGGGTGTCATTTCTTATTACATTTTTTATTGGTATAGTAAAACGGTTACTTCAATTTATGCTGAAAAATTTAACGACTAATTTCTAATGGTCATATATGATATTCAAAATATGTTAGGTTTTTTTAGTTTGGTCTTTCATGTGAAACACCCTACTAAAAAATATTTCTTTAAGGATAACACATAGTGAAATCTTAGTTCTTTATATTAAAGAATTTCAGAACACATTAAACATACTTTTCATGAGATATCCATAAAAACCTCCTCTTTCTGTCATCAGTGACCCTCACCCCAAAAATCATTTGTTCCACTCCCACATATTTTATACAAAAAAATGCATGGATAAATCGTTCTTCAACTAGATGATCTTTTATTCATCCTTCACAATGATCAATATTTCATCAACATAAAGTAGAATAGAGATGAAGTGACCATCCTAAAATATATAGAATTAAACACACTAGTAAACTTATGTCCACTTATATCCATAACTCGCCCTGAATTAAAACGTCCTTTTCCGCTATCAGGGGGATTGTATCTGTACATACAAGATCTTATTTAATTTTCACATGAGTTTTTATTATCCAGAAACCTAAAAACCTACAAGTTTCTTCAAATATATCTCCTCAGTGAAATCTCTATAATGAAAATATTTCCTCATGTCCATTTACTTAAGATCCAGGTCTAATCTGGCCAGTAATCTGAAAATAAATTTTATTGAATACATTTTAATAATGGGTGAAATAATCCCATGAAAGTTAACTTATTTATTATGAAAGTATCATTTGACCACTGGATAATATTTTTACTTTACCACCTTTCCATTTTCATCTTTTTTTATCTAGAAGACCCATTTATTTTTATTTTTTTTTCATCTTGTCTTTGGGTAGTTCTACCAAATTATATGTCTGGTTATCTATCAATGAATCTATGTTATTCTCCTTTAAATGCATCCACTTGAGTTTTTGTTGATGAGATATTGCTTTGTAATATCCTTTTTGATCCCCACCATCAATCAGTAATAGGCTCTATACTTTTCATTAACTCGTTAATGGAGTATTTCCTCCTGAATATCTTTGAAATTGTTCAGGAGGTACACCATAACCTAAATCAAGTAATGGTTCAGAAACATCTAGTGAAGGGGGTTGTGTCTCCCCTAATCAATGCCCTACTCCCCTATATTATGGTTTTCTCTTAATGAGTCTTCTTTAACCTCCTATTTTTTTTTGGTAGGTGGTGCAATTATAGGCATGGGATCATTAATTGATTCTTCAAAATATTATCTTCAATAAATTCTAGGATTTCAAATGTCCCCAATCATCTCATTATCATGGAACATGGAATGTCATATTCTGATAAGCTTCTTCTCCTTTAGTCCCAAATCTTGAATCTTAAATCCTCATCTTTATAGATGGTGAAGATTTATAGACTTAATCTTTCCTATAGATTCTTATTAATAATTTTGGATACATGTGCAAAATATTAATATTCAAGTACTCATAAATCTAAGTAATAGGGATACTTAATAGACCATATATTATGTAATCATAAAAATTCAGGGGGATTGGTTGTGAACTATTGATAAGGTAGCATGAAACAAAAACATCTTTTCCCAAAAATGGATTAGTAATCTTAAGAAAAATCATCATTCTTTTGACCTTCTCTATGATGGTTTTTTCAACCTTTTTGTGACCCTATAATGTTGAGGGGTGCGTGAGACCATTGTCTCAAGTCAAATTCCCTAACTCTTATAATAATAATAAAAATCCTTAGATGTGTACCCTCCTTCATCACATGAATAATGTATCTTAAAATTCATTTCAATTTCATATCCCACCATGGAATGTAACATATTTAAGTACCCCCACACTTGGCCCATCATTCATAAGAAGAAGCCTACAATTTTTAGCTTTCATCATCAATAATGGTTTGGAAATATTTGTTAACTCCCAGTGATTCCACCTCCATGTTACTACATGCATCAACATTTATCGGATCTAGAAACTCTGGTATACTTAATTAAGTAGTAATGAATACTCTATGATTTTTCATATACAATATAAATTTAAATAATCTAGTTATGAATCCCCTTAAACATTGATGTACTTATTCTTAATTATGGTTCATATCCCTCCTTAAATATTTTGGAAAAGTATCATACGCCATATATTTGATGATGCATATCCTTAAATTGAGTTAAAGTGTTCTAAAAATATCTTCACATGAGTTTTAAACGATGTAACACATATGTGTCCTCAAGAAATAATGATCGCTCCTTTCAGCATATTCCATGATCCATTATTAAATATGTTTCCATATCCTTGTCTATCAAAGTTTATCCTCAATAACATATTAAGTTGAAGGTTTGGGATATACCATACATCCAATAAGGTTATTATAAATACAATGTTAATACTGACTTGAATATCATTTCTGATGAAGATCTCTAGGAAACTGGTATTCCCTCTCTTGACTACTCCAAATTCACCATCTTGATAATTTAATAAATACTCATGATGTACAGTGACATGGAACAATGTTATTCTATCAACCACCCATTTTATGTATTTTCCTAATGTGTGAAGGAAAGTATATTCTTCATATTTGGAACAAAGTGAATATTCTCTAGTGATAGCCACAAATAATTCTTTATTTCATCAATGTGGGTCATTACCTTGCCCCTTCCCTTATAGTAATTTTTTGTAGTTTTTCATCAATTGTCTAAAAATTCCATAATGATAGAATTTTTATGTTGGTGTAATTCTATTGACGGAAAATCCTCTACTTCCTTCACTTTAACCACCACCTTATTATCTACATCACTTCTCCTTGTGGATATTTGGTGTCTAATTGTAACTTTTAACCCTTGTTGAGGCCTCCTTAGTGAATAGTGAATCATTTTCCACTACCATGGTAGGTTAGCCTCTAAATTCAAAGTTATAAGCGAGACCACTAGTGTATCAAATCTATCAAGAAGTGTGAAATGTACCTGGTCATTTGATCTTCATCAGTTAGAGTTTTACATATAGACATTGGTTGATTCACTAGGCTCTAAAACTAACTTATGAGTTCCACTTTAGAGCTCCCACTCTTTAGTTGAAGATTTATGAAATTATTTAACAAGATAATCTTATTTCAAGTGTTATTTGACTAATACATATTATCCAACATTATCATGAGTTTTTATAAACTATTCAATTAAGCGGCATGATGGTAGAAGGTAAGATCGATCTATTGGAAAGTTTTACTGATTTTATTCTTTTTATACTTATTCTACTCAACTTCCTTAATATAATTGAGTTTTACTCCCTTGTCCATAATGGGGTCAAATAGATACCTATAATTAAGTAAATATTCCATTAAATACTTTGTACGCATCCAAAATAGTTAAAAGATATAAAATCAACTATTGGGTTGTCAAAATAAAACTCTTATTAATTAAGGTATGATCAAATCAATGTCAATGATCAAGATTTACTAATGGCATTACGATGGCGTGGTATACCAGGGAACCTTAAAAAATCACTTGAAAAGACATTAATGTTGGAATAATATCACCTTCTTCTATAACCACCACAGTTTCTCTTACAACCTAGGATCTAATACCACTTCTTATGATTTGTTTATTCAAAATAAAGGTAATGAAAGAAAAATGGAATTTTATTGGGGATTTAGTTAAAAGAGAAAAAAAAATAAAATAATCACCATCTCTCTTTCCTCACTTTGTTTCACTCACTTAGAGATCTCAAGGATCTCATAATACAAATGGACTCTCTAACTCTGAATTAGATGATTCATGGAAGCACCTCAGGGAATCCTTATATATCCATTATTAATGAGAATTGTTTTGTCCATATTCAATAATTTTATTCTCAAACATTTATTCCCATCGTCATTATATTAATTTATCCAATTCAATGAATATATTATGACTTATGCAAGCACATACATCTGGAAAAAAACACCTTTGCGGTAAATTTCTACACATCACAAATGTATCACGGAACATTTTCCTGAAGTATCAATACAATTTATGTCTTTGACACACATTTTTGATAAAAATACCACTGTTATAATGAAAAAATACACATTTAGTCATAATGGGCTCCCCATGGGTTGTATTGATGTGTTGTTAATTTTAAATTATTAAAAATAAATTATTGATCATTTTCCTAATGTATCAATAAAATATGAGCATGGTTTCTTAGTTTTTACTATGGGATGTTTATTTTAATCTAAGATGTCTCTTTTATACTAAAAACATGAACATTGAGTAATACCAACCAACCCGTTCATTAGATAGATGTGCGGTTGTGTGAAAATAAGAACTTTTAGTAAATCTAGCCACACCATTTGTCGACGTGATGTGACATTCATTCCAACACATCATAAATGAATTATAAATCATTATAATAAAGTTTCAATACAATCTGAGAATGTTTTATCTATTTTTAGTTTGTGATGTGTGTTGTTAACAAAAATGTTACTTTAATACTATAAATGAACTTTGAGTCTTATCAGCCCCATTGTTTGTCAGATTGGTGTATGATTTATTCCAACACATCAAAAATGAACCATATATCATCTTCATAAAGTCTCTATAAAATTAAATCAGGTTACATTTATTTTTATTGTGTGACACACATTCTGAGATAAAATGTTAATTTTTTTTAAAGATACGTACATTGAGTCATTCTGGTCACACCACGAGTCTAATTGACATAAAGTTGAATCATGCACATAGAAATAGATCATTTATTTTTTTTACTTAAGGATTTAGATAGTAATAGTGTTTTCTTTAATTTTAGAGTATGTGATGTGTTTTTTGAACAAAATTTTCACTTTTAAATGAAGACTTACACTTCTAATTGTATCGACTGCCGAATGGGTTGGATTAACATGATGTAAATTACTATAATTTATAAATTAATTATATATATTTATCTTACTATATAAAGATAATATATAAAAAATTTATTATTTTTGAGTATTTGGTGTTCTTTTTGAACTAAAATTTTAGTTTTGAATGAAAACATGTACTTTCAATCATATTATCCACACCATATCTGAGAATAATTTGGGATTGATTCCTACACATCAAAAATGAATTATGGATAATTTTTTATATTATAAAGACAATATGAGAATGTGTTATTCGTTTTGAGTATGTGAAAAAAAAAATTGAACTATAACGTCACTTTTGAAAGAAAACACACACTTTTAGAATTTCCAGATGCACCATGTGTCAGATTGATGTGCAGAAAAGTCTCACACTTCAAACATATTTTATTAATATTTTTCCAAAAACATCATGACATCATAAGTTATATTTCTTATTTTTTAGTATGTGATTATTGTTTAGAACTAAAATTTTATTTTTAAATGAAAACATGCACTTTTAGTCATACTAGAAACATTATGTGTCCAAATAACATAAGGTTAATCCCTAAATGTCAAAAATAAATCATATAGAAGTTTATTAAATTATTAGTACAATAAAAGCACATTTTCTCAAATTTGAAAATGTGACACAAGTTTTACACTAAAATTTCACTTTTAAACTGAAAATGTAACATTTTAATCAATTTCTCCACACCATGTGCCAGATTGAATTGAAGTTAAATCTTAAATATCACCTGTGAATCACAAATAATTTTCTTAAAGTATCAAGAAAATTTGACTTAGATTTATTCATTTTGGCTGTGTGATGTGTATTGTAAAAAAATTGTTACTTTTATTCTGAAAACATGTACTTTCAGACATATAGGCCACATTGTATGTCAAATTGACTTGTGTTCAAGTCTTACACATCACAAATGAATCACATATCATTTTCCTAAAAATCAAGACAATATGAGAATATTTTCAAAATTTTGACTTTGTGATGCACATTCTGTGAAAAATATCACTTTTAAATGAAAATGTGAAATTATAATCATAGTGTTCACACCATATTTTATTTTTATGTGATTTTAATTTCCACACATCAAAAACTAATCATGTTTCATTTTTCTAAAGTATTAATAAAAAATAAAATTTATAATTGGTTTTGAGTGTGTGATGTGCATTTTTGGTGAAAATGATACTTTTTAACTGAAAACCTTCACTTTTAGTCATAATAGAATCATCTATGTCATATTAATGTGGATTTAATTTTGACACATCATAAATGAATTGTCGACCATTTTATTAATGTATCTGGATAATATGACTGTTTTTCGTAGTTCTAGCTTTGTGACACATTTTTTTATCTAAAATGTCACATTTTTTGGGAAAAAATAAAAATTAAATAAATTCTGATATAAAAAATAACACTATTAAAAATAAAAAATAATAATTTAAAAATCTTATTTTTTAAAATGTTTTCGATAGAAAAATTCAAAATCTACACATTTTCTTATTTGAAAATACCAAAAGATAAGTTATTCCATTTTTAAAAACATAAACCCAATTAATCCTAAGAAAATATACATATATATCTATAAATAAATAGACACATATATTGATTTACTTGGACTAATATCGATAAAAAAAATTGGGATAAAATTAATCCAACTAGGTATATTGGATGATTCTAGACATTAGTGTGCATGTGGTGTATGATGCAGTCATGAAGAGAGGAATAATGAGAAAAAACATGAAAAAACTATATAATATTAGTTTAGAGATACATCAAAATAGTTAATGAATAACATACCATTGGTTTTAATGGTTGTTTCATCCAAAAAAAATTAAATGTGGTTGCAGTAATATTCGACTTTCATGAGATCTTGAACGATGTTAGGTTGTTTTATTGTAGGGTATATGGGTCACCATTAAAAGAATTTGTGCCTCTTATATTTCATAATATGTATTCATTAAGTCCTTTTTACCTTTTGATATGTGGTTAATATAGGGTTCCCTCTCAACCTAGTTAAAAATAGGGTTTCTCTAGATAATAAAAAATCTATTGCCCTTTGGTCCAGGGAGATGATAAATACTAGTAAAAATTTAAAATTTAAAAATTACAATAAAATATTAATTATATAAAAATTAATATTAAAAATTGAAAAATAATTTATAAGTAAATTATAATAAATATTAAATATGAATAAATGATATTAATTATATTAAATGTATTAATAAATGTGTTAATATTATGATACATTTATTAATGTTATGATAAATTTGGTAGTAAAAATGTTGATATTATAATAAATTTATTATAATATATATTAGGTAGAGGGGATTACATATTGAAAATTCACATGAACTCAGGTACCCTATTGGTTCAAGCCTCATCCCTCACCACAAGGAAGGATAATAAGCAACCAGACCTATTTAATAACATAGAGTGGGTTAAATGCCAAATTCAAGTTGGCCTAAAGGTGAATTATAGAGAAGACCCAAAGCTCCAACTAAGCATCCTTCATCACATAGAGTCACCAGTCTTACACCATGTCTCCCCCTCCCATTTTTCATTTCACTGTATCACAAGTCAAAATACCACATCACACCTAAGAATAAACAATGATTCACACTTCCCTTTATCATATTGTAGTAGGGAACCGCCACATCCCACATTAGAAAGTATTATGGGAATAGAGTTTATTAAAAGGGTCAAATACACCCATCTATCTTTTGAGACATCCATCCAAAAATGCATGTGTGGTATCCGAACCCACCACTAACCAAATCGAATTGTGTCAACCGACTAGTCTCACAATGTTGATCATTATGTAGTATGGAGACCCTCTGTACAAAGATAGAAATATAAGTTGAAAATGGTCAATTAATAGGATCCAACTCACCAATCACTTTTTAGAGCCACCCACCTGGTGATTCCAACATGTTTCTGTGTTGTACCACCTACCTGGTGCACCATATTGTTTACCTTATTACACTGTAATTTCAAGTTACCTATTGATGTGCCTCTGCGATGTTTATACCCATAACGTGGGGTGAGGCTCCCTGAATCCATACTCTTGTTATTGATGCTAAGAAAACATTCTTAAACACTGACATTCATAAAAATTAGATAAAAATATATTTACTTCACAACATTACTATAATATAAACATTACATCTCACATTAATCTCTCAATCCCAAGAATGGAAATTTTAGTGTCTTCTATGATTAGATACATACGAAACTTATTTTATGATACTTATGAACATTTCTCCATAATCTAACCACACTATAATTCCTTCTAAAATCCTGATAAGTTATAGTCATCTTCAGAACCTATGGAATGGGAACATAATAAAGTGGTGAGCTCAAATGCTTGGTAAGGGAAAATTTATCAATATTCCATCAAGTGTCAGATCATAAGAATATTATAAAACATGAACATGGGAGAAATATCTTATTAAAAATAACATGGAACAATAAGAGTTTTCTACAATCCATTATAACATGAAATGAAATCCAAAAATATAAGACATGTACCATGGAATAAGAGTATAGAAACATGATATAAGAAACATGATCTACGCCTAAGAATCATAGTAATAATGATATTGGATTACATGGAAATGAATTATATCAGTAAAATATAGAGATAACCTCTATATGGAAATCATAAAATAATAGAGAGGAATCACTACAAGTTTCCCATAACCTGGTGTAGTCCGAATCACTACCTGATTCCCATAGTAGAGAAGGCATCACTACCCGATTCCCATAAACATAGGGGATCGGGAATTCGTACCTTATCCACATAGCATAATAAAGTGGGAATCACTTCTCAATTCACATAGTTTATTGAGAACCAATACTCAATTCTCATAACTATCTCTTGAAATATAAATTCTTAACCTATTCATTATAGGATAATATTGGATCCCAACCTTTATAATCATAATCATTCATATATAATTGTACTATTAGAACCCAAAAACATACATACTTCATATATCACATAATTAAACTTTTCAAAAGAGATGGGTTTTGTGAAAAGGTTTCCTAAAACATCCTAAAGTACATGAAGATAAATATTTTGGATGTTGGTTTAAAAATATCCCCAGTTTAAGATAAGGAGAATTAATGATGTTTTCATATATGGAAAATAAAATTTTATGATATCTATAAAAATAACATGAAAAATAAGAGGAAATACAACTTTTTGGAAATTATTGAAAATTCCATAAAATTGTTTTATTTAAAATTAAATTATTGATCTTGATAAATAATTCAAAAATTATCCTTTAAAACCAAAGATGGGGATGTTTAGAATAAAAAATTTATAATAGATATATTCTTTCAAAAAAAATTTTGTTTAACAAAATAAAACACTAAATATTTATTTATTTTTAAAACCCAAACCATTAAAATAAATCTATAAAAGAATCCCTTTTTAACATAAAACATTAACTTTTGGAATATATAAGAAGATTCCCATTTATTTTCATAATTACCAAGATTAAAAATAATTTTTAAAACCATTTTAAAACACTTAAAGTAAGGTTATCAAATAATTATGATCATATGGAAAGAGAAACTATAAAGTATATTCTAGAAAACAATTTCACCATACTTGTAAAAGATAATGTTATGAGTCACATTGAAAGTTGTTTTCAAAAATGTAATTTGAAAAAATTCGAAACACTTAATTTTAAAAATTATCTTCTATAATGTATCCTTTAAATGTATGTAAATTTTTTTAGAATAAATTTGGAGTAGAAAATATATCATTTTATTTTGAAATGATGGGAAAAAATTAATATTTTAAAATTCCTTGTTTGAAACCCCACATCAAAAAAAATATTATAAAACTTTATTTTTAGAAAAAGATATAGTAAATATTAAGGTCACATGAGTTGATATATAATTAGGGTTCCAAATATAAATTATAACAATGCTGGTAAAGAAAATATGGAGAAGTATTGGAAATAATCATTAAAGAGGATGGGAATTATTCTCAACTATGATATATTTTTTGCACAAAAAAATATCAAGGTAAAATATTTGATTTTTAAAATCCATTCTCAAAAATGATAAAGATATAATACCCTGAAATAAAATATTATGGTGGAAGAAAACAATTATAGTAGGAATATGTTTAATAAGGGGTGTTATAACTCATAGAAAAGATATTTGAGTAATCTACATACCTTATTACTTTAGTAACACTAGAATCGAAAACCCTTAAAAATGGATCTCAAGATATATTTTTGCATCCCATAAATTACGTGAATAATCATGGAAAAATAAATCTATAGAAAATATATATACCCCATAAAAATAAAATAATTGGTGAATATTAATCATTTCTCAATGAAGTAAAATTGAGATGCAAAAACCCATGACAACCATGATATCCTTTGAATCAAAACCCATTTAAAGAAATAATGTGATGTGTCTCTTCAAACCCCATGAATTATTTGAATGTGGTAAAATACATATTTTGGAGGTAATAATTACATAACAATGATATTATGGTTTAAAATATGAATTTTGTCTCGAGAAATTAAATTAGAGACAAAGAGGCCCTAAATTTAACTCATAACTTCCACTAAAGTAATAAAATATCTAGTATACCAAAAAAATATTAATATCCTATATCAAAACCATTTTAATATTTATAACCTTTTAAAATCATCATTTATAATTGTTATCTATATTTATATTAGTTAGTTTTTACCTATTTTCAATATCAGTTTTGAGTAAACTTGATCGTTTTGAATTATTTTCATAATAAATTTTTTTTATTCATTATTATACTAAAATTCGTCATTAAGATATCAAAAAATGTACTATAATTTATGATTTATAATTATTGATAATGTAACAACTCATTTAAACTAAGGGTACAAGCTTTTTTAAATGTATTGTTTATAAATTTTTACAAATGTCTGGAAACTCATATGAAGGTTTAAGAATCGGAGTTAGATGATCAGAGGAGTAGGGAAACCATTGGATTTTATTCATTGGTTTTAGATCAATTAGGATTCATCCTAGATGAATATAATTCCAATCAGAATTCCACCCAACAACTAGTGGAATCCCATTATTCAGTCGATGGGACATCCATGGGTGCAGACATTCAGTCTGCTACCATTGGGTAGCTGATAGCCTTAGGATAAGACAATTTAATTTGGGATGGTGTAGTAAATTAACCCTATGAAAACATTTTTAACCCCAAAAATCATTCCCTTCAACTTTAATTCACCATTTACAAATCCAGGGATTCTCTAGGATTGTATTTTTCTCTCCTCATTGTCTTCACTTTGTGTTTTGATCTCTAGTTGGTTGGTTGTTCTTTTTTTGTAGGTGTGGTTGATTCTTTCTAAATTCATCCAATTATATTGGAATTAGAAATGGTTCTAAGTAGAATTTCTTGAATCAATTAATCATGTTATTATTCATCTCCAATCACAACTAGACCACTCATTAATTTGTCTGTTTTAGACTAGTTCTCTTTTTGGTTTTAGTGTATAGCATGTAATTTTGATGGTATGTGTTGATCAATGTTATTCACCATCAATTTTTCTTATAAAAACGTTATTATAATTTTTAGGAATCATTTTTTGGGCCTTCAATCTCTTTCTATTGAATATAATCTTCTTTTCAGTGTGGTTGGATCCTTTCTTGGGAGGTGTGCGACCCCATTTTGAGGTAGATGGTTGTATCACTAGTCTATTTTCTATAAACCATGAATGATATTGGTTTTATTTATTTTTAATAATAAATTGAAATGATCCTATAATAAATTTCATTATGTGTATAAAATGGGATTTTTAGAAAATTAGGTTTTTCCCTTATTTTGGTAAATGAAAATGCATTTTAAAATCATTATGAAATGGATTGTAAAACAGATTTTCAAATAATATTTTGGTGAAAAGTGTTGTTATGAATTTTTTGTGAAATGTGATTATAACTTTTTAAATTGATTTAACCTATACCACATAGGTGATCCTTGGGTACCTAGGTGGAGGGGTTATTATTAGGCCTTGTCCATTGAAATTTTAAGGGGTTCACTTTCTAGGGTGTTCTTTTATTCCTAGTTTCTGGATTCATTATATTTAGGGACTTGAGTGCACACTATTCATGGTTGTGATTTGTACATGAGTGACCTATATTTACTATCCTTTCTTATCATATGGTTGATTACTATTATGGTTTGGATTTTTACTATTTTTCATTGATATGATATGTTTCAGGGTTAGATAAATGTAACTACATTGTTGAAATTATTCATTGAAACAATATTTTTTGGTTTTTTTGAAAGGTTTGAAAAAAGGGGATCCTTTTATTCAACATTGTGTAACAAATTTCCATGACATGTTTTCTTTTAAATTTTTTATATTTGGATTATGTAATAGATACTTCTTTTATAATACCTAGTTAGGATCCCACTGAGCCTTTTTATCTCACACCCTACATACTTCATCGGAGGTGTGCTAACCTTTTTTATTTGATATATGAAATATTAAGGCATCAGAGTGAGTTTTCAAGGTTTATGTTAGGTTGGAATCAGTAGTTATAGGTGAGACTATGGTATATTTCCCATGTATCACATGTTGTAGTAGGTTTCATCTTGTGGTTTAATTTTCTTTTGTGGACATGAACCTTGTGTTTTTATCATTATACCTTGAGCTGTATTTCTGCTATTGGCCCTCTCTATTTATGAAATATTTATTTTCTATTTATCTTTCGATATATATGTTATATATATTTTTTTTAGTTTGAGAAAATAATTCCCGATATTTCTCATTGGATGATTAAGTGTTATTTGCTAGCCCATTCATATTGTGAATTCCATTTAGGTCTTATTGTGGTCTGGTTTGGATCCCAGTTGGATGGGATGCCCATGCTAGGTTATGAAAATTTCATATCAGAGGATAGTTATGCTCAGTATTGGAAAGTTGGTGTATGGGAGATATTATTTTTGGAACTTGAGGGGTAGGTTGTGGTGAGTGGTAGGATATCTCTTCCCATGAATACCTTTATGTTACCAAAGGATAGTGGTATGTGTGTCTCATTTGTTGAAATTTAACCTTGATCTTAGTTTCTACTTATGTTATTTTGGTTTATTCTAAGATTATTTCATTGTATGGACATTTATTCATACTTATTTTTAAGTATAAACATGCCTCTGAGAGATATTCCATGGATTCCATTTGAGGGTTTAGTAGAAGATTATCTTCTAGAGAATCCTCATCTGAAAAAGAATCTCTGAGAGATTGTCATATGGGTAGTTCATTCCATGGACCAACACATACCATATATTCAGAACCAAACTATTTAGGTACAACCAAAAGCTATAGAAAATAGGTATCAAGAAGAAGAGTTATTATGTAATAATCCCCCGTACTTTAAGGGTATGAATGAACCAAAAGAGGTGGAGGGATTTCTAAATAATAATGATCATGTATTCAAATTACTAGAGACACGTGTATCTATTATGGTGAAATGTGCAATGTTCTAGCCCAAAGATCATATCCAACAGTGGTGGAATTCTATGGTACATTTAAATCGAAATGTGCAATTTGAGTGTAAGGGGTTTAATACCCTTTTATTTAAGTAATCCTACCTAGAATATTAGATAATAATTAGTCCTTGGAGTTCCTCTCCTTGCATCTAGGAGAGAATTCATTGTCAAATTACACCAACCAATCTGTGAATCTGGTTTTTTTTTCTCGAAACATGGTTATGAATGATCTGTTGAAGGATCAAAAATTATTGTAGGATTTTGACTTGACATCTAATTATAGATATACATGTTGACTCTCACCAACTATACTAAGGCAGTTGATAATGATGTAATGGATTAAATGGATATAATAAGACATATTATCTTCTTTATCTCATCTCTTCCACCCTGTGGTAGTTTAAGTGGTGTACAGGGGAAGAATATGTAGTGAAATTATAATCATAAGGGCAGTGGAGGTGGTTCTTAGTAGTGGGATTCCTCATTACCATCAGTAGTAGAAATTAGTGTGACCTACCTTTTTATATGTGTAAACAGGTATGGCAAATCTTATGGTCTTGTTCTACACCCCCAAATAATTATAGTGCTTTGGCTACCAAGCCCATCTGTAGATGTTCTTCCAGAATGCTTCAATGCCCCACTATACTTTGGGATATTCATCTCCAAAGTCCACTACGAAATATTCATAATATTCAACATCTATAAGGATCCAGCTCTATCCCTCAGGATTGAATAACCATCATGTATTAGATGATTTTTTTATGGGGGTTGATGTGGACCCAATTATAGTGAGATGTATCATCTTTGTTGCATCTTTCTTAAAAAATACTAGTATGAATACTAGTGACTCACACTGTATTAGGTCTACTTATTTTTTTGATGTGTTAAAATTTATAATGGATCTCATTTCATTTGTTATAGATCTCTTAATTCCTATTAGAAAAAAAATATAATGGGATTTATTCTTCATCATGTTCTTTTTTTTGACAGTTGATGTGTTGTTTTCCTAGGATTTCTTGTTTCTTGATCATGATATCTTTAATGTAACCATGGGGATTTATTGGTTGATTTCTCAACAATATTAGATTTATTATTTTTATTATCATGTCACTTTTTTGGCTGTTAATGGTATCTCTCGTGTATTCTAGGTAGTGTGGGATATGAGGTTCAGTCATTTGGGTCCTTCACACCCAAAGCATGTGAGATTCTTTCCAAGATTTGTAGTTGATCCTAGTAATGTTTCCTATATTTCTAATATTCCTATGGTTCTTCAAGATTTCCCTGAGTTTTTTCAAAGGGAATTATCTGGTCTTACTCTAAAGAGGAAGGTGGAGTAGATGATCGATCTGGTGGTAGGTATGATTCCAATTTCTATACCCACGTATAGTTTAGAACCCACTGAGATGAAATAGCTTAAGATTACGTTGTATGGTCTGATATTGATGGTTTTATTCATCCCAGTGTTTCTCCCAGGTTGTCCCCCATTCTATTTTCCAATAATTCTAATGGTTTCTAACTTCTTTCATAGACTACCAAAATATAAATTGGGTAAAAGTTAAGAACAAGTTTCCTTTGACCCGTGTTGATGAATTGTTTTATCTTTTAAAGGGAGGGTAGTGGTTTTCAAAGATCAATATTTAATAGAGGTATAATTAACATAGGGTTTGGGAGTTAGAAATCCAAAATACCACTTTCAAAATCATGAATGGACATTATAAATATCTTGTAATTCATTTTATTCTGAATAAAACTCTTAAAGTGTTTATAGATTTGATGAACTGGATATTCCATTAATATCTCAAAACCGTTTTTATATTGTTTATGGGTGGTATCTTGGTTTATTTGAGATCTGAGTATGATCACCATCTAAATTTGGTTTGGGAAATCTAGAGGAGTCACCACCATTATGGGAAGATATCAAAATGTAATATCTAGATCCAATACGTTCAATTATTAGGTAATGTGATTATAGAATAAATCCTTTTAATTGATCCTAAAAAGTTGAAGGTTGTATTTTCATGGGAACATCCATGAAACATCATTGAGATTCAAATCTTCCTAAGTCTATCTAGATATTATCAATGGTTTTTCAAGGATTTCTCAAAGCCAGCATCACCGTTGACTGATCTTACCAAGAAAGGGGTGAATTTCTAATGAGATGCCAAATGTTAGTCTTATTTTAATGAATAGAAATTATCTATGACATCAAAACCCATTCTAATCTTACTGAAACCAAGTAACGGATCTATGGTATATTTTGATGCTTTTATTAATAGTTTGGTTTTTTTTATTATATAGGATGATCATGTTGTGGTATACGACTCTCATAATCTTTGAAATCATGAGAATAATTACCCCACTCTTTATGTTTCACTCACTATTGTTAGGAATTTTCTTAATTGTTGGTGAAACTATCTATTTGGGGAGAGTTTGAGGGTATTTTATGATCATGAGAGTTTGAATTACATATTTTATTAGAAGAACCTAAACCTAAATCATTTTTTATGGATGTAATACCACTAAAAATTCAAAAATTACATTTCCTATAATCCTAGGAAGGGGAACGTGGTTTCTAACACTCTTGGTAAGAATTTTCCTTTTCATTATATCTTGGAGTCAAAATAAGAGTGGATTCTGAAGGGTATTTTCACCTTATTTCAACTATATTTGTTGGATGATTATTTAGGTATGGTTCTGACAAGTTTTTAGTTATTATCATCTCTCTTTGAGTCTATTATGTAGGACTCGTAGCTTAATGATGATTTTAGAGGAATCAAGGAAACCTTATATGGTGGGGATACCATTTATTGGTTAGTCTAACCCTTCATGTAAAATTATTTATTTCAGGAATCATTTTTTCATACCATCATCCATAAAGAATTCAATGTTTCATTATTATTATAGATCTTTATGGTTTATTCATACTAGAAATAATGAGTTGTATTGTGACATGAGAAGTAATTTTGGTGGATTGTTATATAGAGTGACATCACTTATTATTTTTCCTACTATTACACTGACCAGTGTATAACAGTAGAGCACCTGAAGCCTTATAGTTTACTCATGTCTCTTCTAGAGGTAGTTTGGATATGGGACAAGGTATCCATGGGATTCATCATTGGATTACCATGGAATCTTGAAGGAAATAATCTTATTTGGGTTATCATTGATTGGTTTACAAAATCTGATCATTTTATTCTTATCAGGGATACCCCCAATGTTGAATATGTGCTTAAGCTATACAAATGTGAGATTTTGAGGTTTTATGATATCCCCCCTACAATTTTCTCTGAAAAGGATCCTCAGTTTACCTCTGGGTTCTAAAGAGTCTCCAAGAGGTGATTGGAAACCATGTCAGATTGAGTATAACTTATAATCCACAAATGGATGGTTATATGGAGCATTCTATTTAGGTTTTGGAGGATATTCTACATGACTACATCTAGGAATTAATTGGATCACGGGACATCCATCTAGGACTTGTTAAGGTTTATTATAATAATATCTATCAATTATTGATCATAATGGATCCCTTAGAGGCTCGTTTGGTTTCCTATTCAAGTCACCTCTTTGTTACATGAATTTGAGTGAGGCCTCTCCTATGGGATGAAGTCTCATTCAAGAGATGAAGGTAAGAATCCAGTATAAATATCAATCCTCATTTAAAACTTAGAGTAAGCATAAGCCTTATGAATATCTTTGATGTCAACCAATGGTGTGTTATATTGGTGATTGGGTCTTGTTAAAAGTTTCACATCAGTTAGGTCACCTTCATCATGGGAGATAGGGGAATATGTCTCCGAGATATGTTAGACCATTTAAGATCACTGAGCAGGTTGGGAAAGTTTCTTATCGGTTGGAATTATCAGCTCAGTTGATAGGTATTCATGATTTTTTGTACATATCTCATCTCAAAAAGTATCCCCTTGATACTTCTCATGTTCTAGGATGGTAGGAGATAGAGTTGGAACCAGATGTGTCTATAATAGAGCAACTTATAGAAATTGTTTTTTTTTATATGGAATTATTTTGTGGGAAGTTTATTTCATTGGTCGAGGTGTTATTGAAGTACACATTTGATTCTAATTAAACTCAAGTGTGTGAATCATTAGTGAGGGAGCAATGGCCTATCCTCTTTCAAAAGATTTCATCCTCTATATGACTTTCAGGGACATAAATTTCAATGGTGGGGTGAATTGCCACATCCTATTTGAACCTTAGGTATGAGGTACTATTTATAACTCTTCACTAATTTTTTAAACTTTAATGGAGGTATAAGAAAGGGGATAGGGGTTCAAAGGATTAGGGATGCCTTTAGAAGAAATTCAATGGTTTCATAGGTGCACTGGCTAAATGATGGGTGCCACCGGCCAATTGGTGGAATCTTGGAAGAATGTAATTCCTACAATAATTCCACCAAACAACCAATGGGACTTCTAGAGGTGAAAAAATTCTATCTGATACAACTAGCTAGTCAGTGGCCTTAGTTTGGGCCGATTTAATTATGGTTTTTTAGAAAATTATTCCCCAAAAAACCTTGTTTAACACATCTTATCACACCCATTGACCCTAAGTAATTTTTTTACTCAAGGATCTCTCTAGGAATGTCTTGATCTCTCCTAATTGTATTTTCTTGGTGCTTCAATCTCTGTTTGGTTGTTTACTCCTTTTTTTGTATGTGTGGTCAATTCCTTCTTAATTCCTTCATTTAACATAGAATTGGAAGAATTTATAAACTATGTTTCTAGAATCTATTGATAATGTTATGATCTTTATCCAATATCTTATATATCCATTTTCAATTGGTCTTATATAGGTCAGTTCTCATATCGGTTGTGATGTGGTGGGTATAATTCTAGATGTATGTGTCGATCTCTCTTCCTTTTCAACCCTTTTACTTATGGAAACACAGTTTTAATTTATAGGAATAATTTTTTAGTGACTTCTATCACTTTATATTTAATTTCCTATCCATATAATGTTTTTGGATCCCATCATGGGTAGTTTGTGACCCTAGTTTGAGGTATGTGGTTTTGTCTCAATTTGATATTCTATTAACCATGAATTCTCATGGTTTTATAAATGGTTTTATAATAAATTTGTATGATCCATTAATTGATTGAATTGTGTGTGTATAACGGTTTTTTGAGAAAATATTATTTTCCCTTTTTGGGTAAAATAAAAGGTATTTTAAATCATTGTTCAATGGATTATGAAATTGGTTTTCAAAGAATGAAAAGGGTTGTTTGGAATTTATTTTCAAATGTGATAACTCGTTCTGAAATTTATTTTAACTATATTTTTCATGGGAGCCTTGTGTAAATAGGTAGAGGGTTTAGTATTTCACATTTTCTATTGATATTGTAAGAGGGTATAGTTTCTGGGGTGTTCTTTTGTTTCTAATTTATATGTAGTGACTTTAGAGACATGAGTGTGCACTAGTTATTATTGTGATTTGGATATGAGTGACCCTACTTACCTGACCTTTGTTATACTAGGTGTGATTACCATTTTTCTTTTTATTTGTACAAATTTTGGATTTGATATTATTTGATTCATTCTTTGATAAATGAAACTTCTTTTTTGAAATTATTCTTTAAAATTGTATTACCTGGTTTTGTTAAAGGTTTGTAAATTGGGGAATTATTATATCATTATTTTGATATAAAACTATTTAACTTCTTATCATGACACATTTTATTTCAAATTTAGTATATTGGTATTATTTAAAAAAGACTTCTTATGGAACATTTGGTTGGGATCCTACTGATATTGTTAAAATCACACCCAAAACACTACCTTGGGGGGTCTGTGGACAATGTTTTATCAAATGTGGGAATAGGAGAGGCACAGTGGTGAAGGTAGAATAATTCATCGCAACCATTGGAACTCTTTTGTTTGTTTAATATCTATGTTTTAGTTATGATTATATATATATATATTCCTGGTATCTTTTTTTAGGATGGGAAAATAATTTTTCATGGCTATTGTTGGATGTTTGGGTGCTAGTTCTTGTCCTATGGAGATCAGAAATGGCCTTCAGGTCTCTTTTTGGTCTATCTTAGAGCCTAGTAGGATTATTTTTTAAGCTTGGTCCTAACATATAATATAATAATTTTATTTTATGGGATTTTTAGTTATGATCCGTAAATATGAAATCAGTAATGAGCATTTTTTTGTGATTTTTATTAAATAGAATTTAGTTTCCTAATTAATGAGTTTAATATTAATGTTAAAATTAAATAACCAAAATAAAATCATTAGTTAAATATTTATATCATATATTTATAGTAATTATGTTTTCATAGTCATCCATGTTATTATTTTATGCAATTTTTCATGTAGGTGGTTAGACTGACCCAAACATGGAAAAATCATAATTAATGGAGGATTATGAAATGATTTAGATTGGATATAATTATTATAGAGGTATCATGATATTGTTTTAGATTTTATTACAATGATAATTATAATTGAAGGGAATTAAATAAAGATGTAATTGGTATGAAACTATTACATAGTATGAATAAATTAGTTTTCATCTTATTATCTTTTTTTTAGATGGATGAATTTACGATGATAATTTATAGCTCATATTCATGGGTATAAAAGCATCCCATCCACAACCCCAGCCCACTCGGGCCTCACTGGGTTGGGATAAACCCTAAAAACTTGGACCAGAAGTCACTATTTTGGATAGGTCAATCTGGGTTTAATTGTGACATATCATGACCCAGGCTCATCCTCGAGCAGGACATATTCTTTGGGTCTGGTCATACTTGTTGGGCTAGGCCATGGGCATTGGTGATTGTCCTTTAATATTGATTTAAAAAAATAATATTTTCCAAAAAAACCACTATAATATTTTTTATAAAATATATATATAATTATAAATACCATATAAATCTATTAGACACACCACATGGACTATTTGTTCCATGAGATTCCATGGAAGATAGGGGTAGAGGGATCTAATCTCCCCTACTAAACATTTTATGTGATTTTTTTTGGATTTTTCGGGCCAGATTAGGGCATACATAGAAGAACATTGGGATGGGATTATGGGCTAGCCCTAGGGGTTGGGACTTCAATCCATAAATGGAAAAAATATATTGTTCCATGACCAAACAAACCATCCCTTATACTAATCCCATCTTTGCCTGAGTCAGGCATTTCCAAGCCGAGTCGGGTGGGGCTTCATGCCGGGTCAAGCGGGTTTTTGGGTCATCATACCAAATTTACACCCATAGACATATTATTAATAGGACATCTAATTTTTATTAAAAAAATCATAATAATTTAATAAAAATTATATTTATCCATTAAAATCTTTATTAGGACCATACATGTAAGGTGGTGATGAAAAATGAAACATGACACATTGTGGTGGTGATAGACTACACATACACGCAAATATAATTTTCATTTTCTTGAAGAGAAAAGGGGAAAGTTGTATAATAGTTATTCCCATAATAATGAAAATTTTATTTTACTGTAATAACATAATTCATTATATAATATTTTGAAAATTATATTTGAAATGAAAATATAGAAAAGAAAAAATGTTAGGGAAAATTGATTACTTTTTTGTGATCTTCATATTTCTCGAGGAGATATCCTTTGAAATAGAGACCTTAGGCTAACCAATTGAGGCCATATAAATAAGTAAATAATAGAGACTTATAGTAGGAGATAAATGGTAGGGTATGAGGATGAAATTATAAGAGATATGTCTACCATGAGGTGGTGGAACTAAGCTTCTTTTATAAGTCAAGAAAATTATGATTTTTATAAATAATCATTAGTTTTGAATAATGGACAACATTATTCCCAGTTAAAAGGATAAAATATAGGAAATAATGGAATGCATAGAAATTTAATTTCTATAATCCTCTAAACTATAAAGTTTTTAGATAAATTTGTATGATTCTCCACTTTTTCCCTTAGTTTCTTAATATTTATGATAATTAACTTTTATTGTTTTAACTAATTCTTAACCTCAGTAATTATTTTTAATGAAGAAAATTTAAATTAGATTCTTAAATAATTTAAAATAATATATATATAATATAAAATTCATTTTTTCAATTAAAATTTTTATTCTTGATAAAATTTAATTTCCAAATAAATGCACAAAGAGTGTAACAATAGTTTTTTTTTGAAAAGTAAATTTTCATGCTTAAATTTTATGTATTGGATAAAATTATCAATGTTATTATTTTTTTAACATTTATTTATTTTTTTTTAAAAAATTTATGGCTTCAAAAGTAATCTGAAACCAAATATCACGATTAAAATATGTAATTATAAGAAAACACTAAAAACATTTATTAAATTTGAAAAAAAATGTTACTTATGTTCTAAAATGCTGAACATAGGTTTTATTGGATTAACATATTATATAAAAATAATTAATTTTACTCTTGATATATATATTTTATAGACTAAAGTTTTTTATAAACCCTTATATATTGTTTATATAAAAATAGTCATAAAACTCATAGTTCAGATAAAAACATTATTTTCCCCTATTCAACTAACAAAATAATTATTTTAGAAACATCCCAAAATTAAATCCTAATATTATTTTGGAATTATGAATTTAAAAAATGAATTTAATTTTACAAAATTAAATTTCTATAATTTATACATTCAATTTCCGAAATAAAAAATTATATATATTAAGAATAAATAATTTTCATGAAAAAAATGAATTGTTTACGCTTTAAGTGTTCTTAACCCTATTTTATAAGAATTTATAATTGATTGATATATTTTTATTTACTATAGGATTTATTGTTCTTAAAATTTATTAATAATATTAATCTTATATATCACTACTCATTTTAGTCATGGGTTGCGTGTAGAGAAAGCTATCGATCATAGTATTAATTTAGAAAAAATATACAAATTCCAAAATCTTGTGGTATTTTTTTGGGATCCTTTTAATGTCATAAATGGATAATATAATTCCCCTATGAAGGATATAAGGATTAAAACTCTCATATAATTCATAATTATAGGGCTACTTTAACACTTAGGTAAGAACCTAGTGTACAATGGGTCATGGGTAAAAGCTTATTTGCAGTCTACTCAAGGTATTGGGAATCTCAATGATAAAGAGGAGGATGGTGCTTCTCATGGTAGAGGAACCTATTGTTCATCCAAATAATTGAAGGATATGATATTTTTAGATTCAAACTATGCACATGAAACTAGTGAAAGGTCTATAGTCTGTTATATTTTATTCAACATGAAAGAATATTTTATGCATGATGGACTAGGTTTTGGGAAACCCAATTCAGGGATGAGTTATCACCCTCCACATCATTTTATTTGTAACCCTTTTCTTGGAAGGTTTATTGGAAAGGAAATTACACCTAAAAAAGTTTTATTTAATACCTTCTATTGGAGGTGAAGATAATCAAGTGAAAAATATATGTGGTCATCTTTTCCCCAACACCTTAACCTCTTGATAATGACTTGTGAAAAAACCCAAATCCAAGAGGAGAGGTTGGGAAACTCAATCTGATAAATGAATAAACAAGTTGATGGCTCAAGATAGGGGTCTCTAGTAATTTTTTTTTTGTCTTTTATATGTTTTCCCTATGAGTGTGTAACCCATTATTATTTTTTCACTTTAAAAAAATGAACAGCGAGTTTGGTCTCCCAAACTCATGGATTACATATTTTTAGATTATTATATGTATTATAAATAAATGTATTAATATTATAATAATTATAAAATTAAAAAAATTACTTTGAATAAATATTTAAATATAATTTATTTTTAACTATATTTTAATTTTTTAATTATAATAAAAAATATTATTAATTACATAAATGAATAAATATATTTTGAAATATATCATTATTAAATGTATAAATATTAATATTATGTATTTAGCAATTAATTGTATTTATAGCAGCTAATATGTTGATATATTATTATTACTGATTAATTATATAGATATATGTATTGTATTGATTATATACTAAAAAATATAAGTATTATTAACCAAATTTAAACTTTTTAATTATAATTAAAAATATTATTATCAATATAAATGTTTAAATATTATTAAAAAATGTATTCATATAATAATAAAAGTATTAATATTTTAATAAATTTAAAATTACAATATTAATTTATAATAAAAATGAATAAATATTAAAAATGAATAAATATATTTAATTATTAACAAAATTATAAAATTGATATAATTTAAAATATTATTAATTATATAAATTAATAATAATTTTATAATTTTCATTTATAAATTTATAAATAGAAATATTAGGTATAAATATTTTTCACAATAAATAATTTATGAAAAAACTATAAAAATAAAAGATAGAATGTTAATGTTAATATTTATATTAATTTATAGTTGTAAATACATAGATATATTATCAATACTAATTAATTATATAGATGTATATATATTATTGATTTTATATAAAAAATATTGTTAATTATTAACTAAATTTTAATTTTTTAATTACAATTAAAAACATTATTGTTTATCTAAATGTAAAAATACTTTATTATGTGTCTCTATGGGATGTCTAGGTGAACCAACACATACCCATGTGTATCTAGTTATACACATACACATACACATGCACATACACATACACATACATACATACACTTACATATGTATACACATACACAAACACATACATATATGAAAATACACATACACATAAACAAACATACACATGCACATACATACACATACACACAAATTCACATACACGTACATACACGCACATACATAGAAACATACTATTAGTGTTAAATTTTTTTGATATGAGTAATGATAGTAATTAGGGAGATTTTTTGTTATGTTGATGTTTTTTTAATATTACAGATACATTATATTGCAAATACCAAAAATTATCCAAATATTGTTTAGAAATTACTCACATGATTAAACTGGACAATTATAATTTCTCTTAGATTTTTTAAATAACATTGTATATATTCTTTAAGTTCTTAGTGTTTATAATATTTTATAAAGGATTCTTCAGCCACTATATTTTAGTTTTGGATTTTCAATGTTTTTCTAAAATTCCCAAAATTCCAATATTATCGCAGTAAAAATAATTTTTATCAAAACATGTTTCATGGTTACAAAGACATGTTTCATGGTTAAGAAGAACTAAATTCCTGGTTATTCAAACATAAATAATTTTTATGCGATACTAGGTCCATGATCATGCATGTATAGTTCATTGTAAATAATAATATTGAATGATGGTTACACATACTTAAAATTATGGTTATGTAGAACATAAAATTATAGTTATGTTAAAATTGAATGATTATTTCATAAAACATGAAATTATTTTTGGAAAGAAAACTAAAATTAGGATTACACATAGTTTCCTTTGTCATTTTAAAATCATTTTGATACTCTATTTTACTAAATTTTTAATATTTCGATCAAATATAAGTTCATATGGGTTGTTTTATTTGTTTTATTGACTTATAAAATACATATACATTCTAAAACTTTACTATAAATTATTTTTTCTGAATTACTTAAAAGAATAAAAAATTTGATATATTTCACTAATAGGTAAATCAATATTGTTCCATAATTACATTATTTCTAACTATGGCTTCCTATGATTATTTATCAAGAAACCCCCACATGATCAGAATATCATAGAGTTAATTAAGTGGATATTAGTATTTGTTTTGAATATGGAAAATTGATTAAAAATATTGGCATGGATCATTTCAGGATCTTGACCAGATATTTAAACAATAATTATGATGGTTATGAGATTCTGCTCCTACGACTTCTGTTCTACTATGTGATCATTAAGTAACTTCAATTTTTGATCCAATAGTACTAAATTGATCAAAACTACATTGATTTTTTTCATATTTAGACTTAAATTCTTAATTTCATTATGTATTTCAATGTTTTAATCTTTTATATTTTATTTTTGTGATATAATTTTCAGTTTATTATTTTCCCTATCAAAATTAAGTTTTCTATTTATTATACCATTTGATAAAAATGTATGTCTACTGGTTTTTTTGTCTCATAAAAATTCAATGCTTCCTTAGTCATGCATTGGTCTATAGAAAGGTATATTTTGTTAGGTTATAACTCCATGTGATAAACAGGTAGGCTTTGTAAATAAAATTCACTCCTTTAAAAAGTGATGTAGTTTTCTTACTATGTACTATTCTTCTCATTGAGTCAGAGAGGATTGAATATTATATGTATAATCAAGAGGATCTGAACTACTATAAAAATATTTTTCAATATTTTTTTTGTTTCATTTTATTTTTGAACACTACTGAATTATACTAATTTCTAATGTGATAATACGATCTCATTATTATTTATTTCAAATGGATATACCTATTTTTTAAAAGGTTTATTCACCCCCCCCCCCCCAGAACAAATTTTCTATCTCAATAGGGACAATAATTGGTATCAAATATTGTTCTTATTGGATATAGTTTTTTTGTTTATAATTACAGGAAAACCTTATCCTAGACCTATCATTATAAGGAATGTTTTTGTAATATGGTAGGAATAATTGAAAATGAAGGTTGGATACCATATAAGCCATCATATTTTGATGGAAACGACTATGGTCATTGACAGTCTTAAATTGAGGCATATCTTTAGCATTTGAGTTTTCATCATTGGATGATCATGGGGAAACCATATAAGCTACTACATGCAGATCTAGATGAACATTTATAAAATGATGTGATAGAGTATGTTTTATTATAAATTAATTAGTATACTATATTTTGATATAATATTAGGTTTGTTTATCCATGTATTATCTTTTCTGACAGATCATGATGTTTTGGGGATTCTACAAGTCATGTATTGGGGAATAGGTAAGCTTAAAAGAACAAAGATGGGAATTCTATGAGCAGAATTCCATGACATCAATATAAGAGAATATAAATCCATGAACCACATGTTTTATTGAATTACAATCATCATAAATGATATTAATGCTCTTGGAGAGGATTTGGATAACACTTTTGTAATTGAAAGGGTGTTATTTTCGGTACCTAAAAAGTATAAACAAATAAATCATCAATAAAGAAGAGTAATACCTTTAAGGAGTAAACTTTGGATAATATTATCAGTTCACTAATTCAATCTAAAATAGAGTTCAAGAATATTACTGAGGAAGAAACTTAAAATAAGAATGTTTTTTCATTTAAATCAAATATAAATTATTCTTTTAATTCTTTTAATTAATAACTAAAACAAAGAGAGAAAGAAAAAATAACCAAATTTATTATTGGAGTTTACAAATATATGAGAAGAAAGAGTGTATTTAAGAATAAATCTATAAGTGATCGTTATAAGGATGTTCAAAAAGGAAGTAATAAAGGTAATGGTAGTAAATATAATAATGTATCAAAATTAACCATCTTTGAGTGCAGAAAAAATGGACACATCAAATCATATTGTCCAAAATTTATGAAAAGTGGGAAAGCAAATAAATGAAATAAGAAATTGAACATATATTTTTAGTTTAATAGAGTTTCATCGAGGATTTTGACTCAAGAATTGATGATTCTGAGTGAGAGAGAAAATCAACTAATAAATTTCTAATGAAAATAATAATAAATAATGTAAATAATGATTCTGATTCTACTTTAGGATATGAATCGGATCATTAAACTAATCTTAAAGAGTTAATTGAACTAAATGAAAATTTATAGAAATTTATTTTAAAAATATTTTTATATTATTTTAATTATTTTTATATATACGTAAGTAATATAAGATAATAATAAAATAAAATAACTATTTTTAAGAGGAAAATAAAAAAGGAATGTTTTTTTCATTAAATAATGAAAATAAGAAAAAGGAATTTGAATATCACATATCAAAACATAGTTAACATAATTTAAAACATAAATATGAGAATGATATAATTAACATCATTCTTTCTCAAAATAATTAAAGTGACCAAATGAAGTTTATTAATTTGTTTGATGAAATGAATACAATTTAAAAAGAATATATAAATCTCAATATTGATAATTATAGAAGAAAAAATGAAGCATCATGTTCATGTAAGAAAGTATGTGATGATTTGGAATCTATTTCAAAAGATAATGATGAATTAAAATTTTGAAATTTGTATTCTGAAAATAAGATAATATACTTTTGGATAAGGAAAATAATAATATGCTATGATAATATCAATGATGAGTCAGAAAAATAGAACTAGTTTAGGATATAATAGTCAACTACAACATATTAATAACACGTTCCTATTTAATTTTTAAATGGTATTATTTCAAGTGTTATATGTTTTAAGTATATAATTTATGAGAATTATTCTAATAAATTATCATTTATATTCACTTGATATTATGGTCACACCCAAATTTTATTTCTAAACATTTATCTTATAAACTACCCGTAAATAAATGTTTGAATTCTATTTGGGTACCTTATATTTATATTAATAATCCTACTGAACCTAATAATTAATGGGTACCAAAAAATATTACTGTTTAATATAATTCTTAGGAAATATATCCTAAAAGTTACAAGGATTCATGATTAATGGATAGTGAATATTCTAGACACATGACTGGGGATATTTCAAACTTTTTTATTTTAATAAATATGATAGGGGATCTATCACTTTCACTGATAACACTAACTGTTGTTCGGATTGGTGTAAATAATATTTTTTGCGCTAATTATCATTTCTCTGGAAGTGGAATCATCATTAGATAATCTTGGGAGAATCTTGATGGAGGAAATGCACCGGCATCATGAAAATACCAGTTTGGGAAACAATATTCAGTTTAATGGTTCTTAATTAAAGTTGATGATTCATTTAATTAATAGTAGAAGCAATATTAATTTAATAAAAGTTCAATGTGAGCCTCAGAATTTCAAATTAATAGATACACATTGAACGGTGTGAGATAACCTATAATTTGGTGGGAGAATTTAGACAATTGTATTAAGTGGATAGATAAAAATAGAGTCTTAGTACATAATTAATGATAAAGATCATTTTATGTATGTGCTCAGGGATTCTGTCATAGAACTGGAGGATGTAGGGTGTCAAAAAATATAGGTATTTATCGGTATCTAAACTGAAGTTTGGTGGACTAGTTAAGAAAGTGTTGTGGTTCATGACTCACATGCAGTAATTTATGGTAGGATTTATAAGAATTAATGAAAAATGAAATGTTGTTTAATGAATTAGTGTGGAGTAGTATATGGAATACACTGTTCAATGGGAGTTAGTGGTCAATGTAATGAATGATATAGGAAATCATGAGTTTCACACTCCAATAAAGGGATTCCCACATCTATTAAATAGTTGTGTGGACTGAATGACCGGTTGGGACCTTCTATAATTAGGCCATTTGTATACATGTGCATATTTCACTGACTGCTAAATGATCTGATGATGCCTAAAACTGGTTTCAGTGGCATGGAAAGGATCATTCATGGGTGCATCCAAGTTCCAAAAGTTGATATATTAAAAGATGAAAATAGGATGAAGGAGTATTGAAACATGGAGTCTTATTTTTGTTATATATATTGGGTTGTAAAAATTTAATATCCCCTATAACCTATAATTATTTTAGTTTCCAATAAAAAGAAATAGATTACATTATTCTTTAATGGGTGTAGGGAACAATGTCTGAACCATGTAATCCTTGTTTGAATTATTTTTGTGATATTGTTCTTGCATGTATCTAGAGTGTACTTGTTTTATTATGTTTTTACTAGGAGTATGATAGTGAGGTGACTAGTACTAGAGGGATATGAGGTGAGGATGACTCAATATGGTGGTTTGTGTGAGAGGTCTTCCTAGTTATGGTCTTTGAAGTCATGGGGAATGATTTGATCAAAAGTTTTTGTGCTTCAAATGATTGAAGTTTTATTTCATCGGAGATTAGGTAATAAAACCTACCGGTGATAAATAATGTGTCCCTATATCCCTAAAAGGTGGTGTCAAGGTGGGATCCCACATCGATACTTGATCTCCAACAAGTGGTATCATATCATGGTAACATTTCCTGGTGTCAATGCATAAATATAGAGGCTTCTAGTGGAGTCATTTGTTAAATAATCAGAACGATCTTGATTGGAAGATATTATAGGTTTCTGAATGGTTAGTTTGTCTATATGGTTACTATAAAAATATAATTGGAATAGGGTAGTGGTACTAGCAATGTTTTTGGGATATTTAAAGTTTAAATTCCTATAAGATTCATACAAATTGTTACATTCATTGGGTGGAATTCTAGAGCTTGCTGGAAGATCACTGAAATTCTAATGCAAGATTATTATCCCTTATGTTTCCTAGATTTAGTGGGATTTCATGTTTCAAGTTGAAAAAATAGATTAGTAATACATTTCTTAAGGAACTGATTGTCAAATTTTTAGATCTTGGAGGATATTAGTGCTGCTACTCCTGGAAGGTTTGTAATTCCATTATATGGAGAATTCATCAGTGGAAGGATAGAGAATTTTAAGACCATGATAGTAATAACATCGATTTTTTTGGAGGTTGTGATAAAAAATGATTAATTTTACCATAATTTTATGTTATATGATAATTTATTTCGGATAAGTAAATTCAATTATAGATCGAGAAGTCAGTTTCTTGGAAGTTAAAATTCCAAGATTTCTATAGCCGATAGATGAGAGTGGGTTATTGGAATATTACCAAGTATTCTATTAATCCCAAAAAAAAATACATGGTGCAACATAGTTCTCATGTTCAAGAGATTATAATCATCTTAAGATAAGAGTGAATATAGAATATCATGGTAGAATTCATGCTGATGGGGTTCATAGTTATAACAAGTGAGGAGAGGGTTTAATGCTTCGAAAGATGATGATCGAAAGGAGTGTTGGAACTTCTAGAATTAGATGGATAGAAAATAAATATGTGTTATGGTTATAATGAATGATCTATAGTGAGATATTGTAAAGTATTGTATTTACTAAATCATTTGATGTATTACTATAACTCATTGGAAAAATGTTAAACCTTTAGTGGTAGAAGTTTGTGTTCAAATTATGACATTTTCTCTTAGGGAAATCATTTGTAATTAAAAGTACCTTCATTTGAAGATTTTTAGTAACCATGATATAGATATATTATTAGTTTTTTGGGGGCCTGAGAGTGTAATAACAACTGAATATTTTTTATATGGTCAAATTCTATAGGATACCATAGACATCTTATAGGGTAATTCTTATCTCATCTACAAGTCTATAGAAAATTTTGACTTGGGTCACGGTAAATCTGAAGAAAGGAAAACCCCAAGTCATAGAGTGTATTTATTTAGAATGTTTACAACTATATGTAAATTATTATAAGAAGAACTTAAAATCATTTTAAGGACCTATAAATGGAGGTGGTATCCTTAAAATGGATGGGACCAAATGAAGAAGTGGGGGAAAAGAACCATGAAGACCTTGGTTGCACTGAGTAAGATTTTCAGTGGGATTTAAAAATGTTGATGGAATAAAAATTTCTAATATTATTTCATATAGTTGGATTCAATTAATCTAATGGAATTTTATTTTCTATAATACCTTGGGTTATTAGGACACATACATAGTGTTTGAAGTATATATCTGGAAGAGAAAGTCAATGGACTCAGTGCCCCACATATCTTGTTGACCTAAAATTTAATAAATTCATTGGATGGAAACTAAATTCCCATTTTATTTGAAGAAATTTCATGGAGAAATTCATATTATTTTGATGGTTTTATTAGAATGAAATATTTTGGTTATTTAGGTTGAAGAAGGATTTATTTTAGTGGGATACTAGAATATTAGAAGGATCATGAATTAGAGAACTATGTGGTTGTTACTGAAGGTGGGTAAAAAAAGTTGTACATTAAGACTTTTAAATGATCCTGAGAATGGTATTACTATGGTATATTATTGGAGTCTTCCTTCGAAAAAAATTCTCGCATGGAAAATTGTTGGTTTTGGTTTAAAATAATTAGGTTAAGTTTCAGAGCACTAGAAGTTCAGTCATCGGTAGTAAAACTTGGGAGTATCTTCATGGAGGAAATGTATAGGAACCAGGGAAATCTATGATTTGGTAGATAAATTTAGTTCACTATAAGTTCAATAGTTGGATTAGTCAGTTCACTAGAAGTATCAGTAATTTTAGTTTAATTGAATTTCAACGGGATCCTCAGAATTCCAGATCAACGAATACACATTGAATTTTGAGAGATCACCAAATGTTTTGTAGGATCGTCTATATGGATGAGTTTAGTGGGTGGATAAAATTAGAGTTTGAGTTTTGAAATTATAAGGGATTTTATATAATTAATTTACTTAGGGACTCAATCATGGATTCTCAGGATGTAGTGAGGAAAATGTTAGTGGTATTTTCCAATATCTAAATGGAATTCAAGAGGACTAATGAATAAAGTGTTGAGGTTCAATACATTCATGAAGCCACTGATAATGCGATCTAGAATATTTCCTCACAAAATAAATATCCATCAAGGAATCAGTGTGGAGTGGGACATATAATTAACTATTCATCTAGAGTTAGAATATCATGTAGTTAATGCTATAGGAAATTGGGAGTTTCATAGTCTAATGAAGGGATGCCCATATCAATCATATGGAAGTGATGACAGGATGATCAGCCAATTTCCTCTATAAAAAGGTTATTGGTAAAATTTTAAAGATTACATCGACTGATAGAAGATCATAAAAAACTGGAAAAGGTTTAGGGGGGACATGAAGGAGAACTCTTGGGCGCATCTAGGTGCTAGAAACTAAGATACAAAAGGGGGAAGACCGGGAGGAAGATCACCAAAAGAGAGGTTCTTATTCTGGTGATCGGGGTAGGGTTGTCAAAAGATGATATACCTTATATCCAAGATGTATTTCTATATTTTATTTAATTAATGAGATGTTGTTGTTATATCGTGTATGTTTGGCATAATTACATAACCATGTAATGCATGAGTGTTTTGTGTTTTTGTTGTTGGGATTTCATGTTTCTATCATGTACTTTTTTTCATGAAAATTTACTAGAAGGAGGTTCATGAGGTGATCAGTTCTAGATGAAGACTAGGTGAGTATGATTTAATTTTGTGAATAGGGTGCGATATCTTCCCAATTTGTCATTTTGAAGCCATGGTGGATGATTTCATCGAAATTCTCTTTGCTTCTAGTGGTTGAATCTTCGATTCACAAGATAAAAGGTATTATAAACTAATGGTTATTGAGAAATACCCCCTTGATCCCCTATAAGGGGTATCACGATGGGTTCTCTCTTTAATGTCGGATCCCTACCAAAGGAAATATAAAAGTAAATGGTGAATTAGATTTATCTAAAATTATTGTCATCTAAAAGGATTTGTATATTAATGTTTTAAAACATAATCTAATTAGTATATGACATCTTTTGATGATGGGATGAATGTCTAATTTTAAAATTATAAGTGTTTACTTTTTTGGATAATTTTACCTTATTTAATGAAAATAAAATAGGTAATATATACTCTATTGATTTTTCTAAAATAACTAATCATAATTAGTGGTATTGAATGTTGTAGAAGCAGATAAAAGTTTATGGAATAAAAGTTTGAGGAATGTTAATTTTTGTCAACTATATAAATTGGAAAAATATTGATAGGTCATAGATCAACCTAAAGTGAAATTGAGTAAGTATTTTGTTTGTGATACTTTCTTAAGAGGTATGAAATATAGTTAACTAGTCTCTTCATATATAAATATCACATCTTTTCAGATGAATATTAAATATATTTCAAAATCACAAGACTTAGGACTATAACAATTTGGTGACTTTGGAGACTAAAAACACAATCCTATTTTTTCATGAATGATCTTCAACATCATCCACAAATATCTTATCTCATAGTACCCCTCTAAGAAACACCCTACTTACCTTTCTTCATAACCTGGGGGAGGAAACATAAGAAAGGGTGAGCTCATATACTCAGTCAGGGTAAACATAGGACATATCAAAATATGATCATATAAAAGAATAAGATAAGTATAAGGGGAAGTGATCATGAAAATAACTTATGAAGTTCATACCCAAACTATCATAGATCATAAACATAAGTAATGGAATAATAATTTATTATTTTAGAAAACATATTCCATAAGAGTGAGAAATCATTATAAATCAATCATAAACCATATGATCATGGAATAAAAGTGTGGAACCATCATAAATATAGAAAACCATTTCAAATGATAAGGTTAAATACTAAGACCATCAATAATATCAATTTAGACTTATCACCTATTTCCATTTTGGACCAAGACATACTTATTTCTCACAATGGATCTAGACTCGCCCATTTCAAACATTTCATCAGGACACACCTAGTTCCCATAGTGGATCAAGCCTAATGACTTGTTTCCCATTGTTGTCTAATGAGATTTAAAAATTTACCCAATTCATTGGAGGGAGATATATTTCCCACCCACCTCATAATACAAATCATAATTATGTGTGCCACAATGTCATAAAACATTCACCGTATCATCCAATCATAACCCATTTAAAGAAAATAGGTTTTATAAACATTTCATTAATTTACCATAGCATAACCCATGAAAACTAAATGGGTTTCCTAAGAATTTGATGAAAATAAAAAGTAACCATATACATAAATAATAAGGATGGAATCATTCAATTTTAACACCAGTAAATCATATATACCATCAAAGAATTTTATCTTAAATGGAATATAATTTTGAAAGAACAGTTGGAACATTTCTTAATGAACATAGCATTTACACATTGAAAAAAAATTAAAATATAAACCATTTTAAAAATAAATTTCTTTGGAAATCACATTGATACATATAAAGTAATCATCAAAAATAATTTAAAATATTTCTTGAGTAAAATATAATTGTCATTTTGAAGACACTTTTTAAACTTTAAAACATTTAAGTAATCAATTTATTTTAAAATAACCATGAAAACTTATAAAATAAGATTTAAAAAATTTGATCTTTTCTTGAGGAAAATATCCTTTAAGATTTTAAAAAATCTTTTTAAACATTAAAACATTTTGAAAATACTTTTCTTTAAAAATAACCTTTAAAATTTATATAGGAAGCTTTAGAAATAATTTAAAACATTTCTTGAAAAAAATATCCTTTTAACTATAAAAACACATTTTAAAAAATAAATGAAATTTGAAAATGCATTTCATTGAAAATAAACTTGAAAATTTTTAAGGTAATTTTAAAATAAAATAATGGATATTTTGGTACAAAATTTAATTCATGGTGTACACATTAAAATAAATATTTCTTTTTTAGTTTCCATAAAATCCAAATGGGAATTGTTTGAAAAATGACATAATGATTCCTTTAAAAAAAATTATAAAAAAGATAAAAATGGATAATCTATTATTTAATAAATCTTTTTAATAATGTTAAAATTATTTTTTAAAACATTTTTTGAAAGTATGGTTTTATAAGATAAAGGGTTTTCAACTGAAGAGAGAAATAAAGATGATTTTTCTTAAAACCACTTTTTTGAAATTTTGAGTATATAAATAGATTAAAATGGATGTAAAACATGTATTATAATTAAATAAAAAAAGGATAATAAAATTCGTGAGTTTCTTGATGGATTCATCATAATATTTCATCATTGGAAACATAATCATAAATAATCTCGATAAAGGACAAGATTATTCTTAAAACTATTACAATATGGATAACATTGAATCATAATCATAAAAAAGGAATTAAATTAAATAAAACTTTTCATTTAATTAAAATGAGTATATTCATGATATACCATGTAAAATAAGTAGTATATACATGTCATATTTGAAGATATGTGCATAAAATAGTATATACATGTCATATAATTAAAATGAGTATATTGTTATCCTTATTGGGAGTTCTTTTAAAATGTAAAAAAGACTAAAGAAGTGGAGTGAAATGATATTAATATACTTAAAAAGTTTAAATGTTCCCATATATCGTTTCTCAAGTATGAGGATGATTCATTTGATAAAATTTTAATGATAAACATTTTGTTTATTATGGTGGTTTTTCGATCACCATAAACTAGTTTGGTTTTTATTATTTAATATTATATGTATATATCACTTCCAGAACATAAAAAATGTAATTATTTTTATATTATCATATTATTTATTCATAATAATGGTTTTATTAATGGACTTTATGGTTGTAAAGGAAAATGAAAAATCGTCATCCATGAACGTGGTGAATTGGAATACCACGGATGATGTATTCATTTTTAGAAAAATAAGACAATAAAAGAGATTTAATGATAAATATTCTATTAAAAGAATACAATTATAGTCTATATATGATACTAGAGTTATCAAGTAACTTTTTATTGGTTATGTCCGAAGAGGATAAGAAAATAAAAGAAATTAATAGAGAAAGAATGGTGATTTTACCTTTTGAATATCATCTCCTTGGAAACCTCTTTAAGGCACTTGGATCTGTTCATTTCGAAAATCCAGCAGGTCTTGGATATAAGGAATAGGATTTATATAATAATTGGTAAGAATATTAGCAAGCTTAAATTATTAGGAGGTGTGAGGAGAATGGGTGGTGAGTGGTGGTATTTATAGTGGATGAGAGTGGTGTTTTTTATTATTTTATTCATTAATTTATTATTTTGGATCCAGGATATCAGTAGTGTTGATTCTTGTAAATATCTATAGTAAATAGTGAATGTGAATTCTAAATAATGGTTTCTTACATCAACCATGACTTAAAAAATCAAGTATTTGTCTTAAAATTTTAAATATTGTAAATTACCATATTTTATTATTTACAAAAAAAAAGTCAACTTTTTTTGAAAAAACCAAACATTTCAAACAAATTTTTTTGTTGAAATGTAGATATAAAAAATGCACTCCATTTTAATAAAATAATTTTATAAATATGGGAAATTTAATTTCTAATTAAAATCATTAGTTATTAGAAAAATACTAATATTAAAATTATAACTACTTTTATGACACTTTGAAAAAATAATTATTGTCTCATAAAATTATATTATAATTATAAGAAAAAAAATATTAATTTATTAATATATTTTATGAGAATATATTTTCTTTTAAATCATGATATTTATTATAATATAGAAATAAAATATTTATGTTTCACAAAAATACAAACATTTAATTTATTATTTTAAAAACATTTGTTTTCTAATTACATGATATAAATATATCATAATTTCATTTATAAAATACCTAAATTTTATTTGAAATTTAATAGGTCAATTTATTATTCTAATGGTTAGTCTACCACTCCAAATGGCCACATTACTATTCCAAAGTTCATGGTAATATTTAATAGTATATCACTATTTTTTTGAACTCATTGTTGCGTGCAATGTAAGCTATCAAATAAATTGAATTTATTTAAGAATATGCATAACATAAAATATTAGGGTGATATATTCGTATATCATATTTCTTACCTAAAATATTTCATGGGTGTTTTCTTCTAAATAGATGATCATGGTTATTATTCATAACATCCTCAGGTTCCCATGTTGCTTTTTCAATTTTATGGTTTCTCTGAAGAACATTTACAGGTCAACTCATCTGATTTCTCAACACTTACTATATATTGTTAAAAATCTCGATAGGATCTTCAAAGTAAAAAAACCTGGATTTAGTTTTATTTCTTCATAGTTGAGTACACGTGTTACTTATGGAAATTATTTCTTTTAAAAGGATATAAGGAACACATCAAGAACTTTAGAGAGACTTAGTGGAATTGGAAATCGATACGTTATAGCTCCAATTCGTTCAATAATTTCAAATGGTACGATATACCTGGGGCTTGGTTTACCTTTCTTACCAAACCTTATGACACACTTTCATGTAGATAATTTCAATAAGTCATGATCTATAACTTGAAATTCTAAATTCTTTCTTTGATTGTCATCATAATTCTTTTACCTACTTTGAGATGCTTTAATATGAACCTGAATAATATTTACCATTGTCATTGTTTATTCAATAAGTTCTAGGACTATGAATTTCCTCTCACCAACTACATCCCAATAAGTTGGAGTAAAACATATCATGCCACATAATGCATTATATGGTTCCATTTGAATAAATTAATGGAAGCTATTACTATAGTAAAACTCTACTGAAGGTAAATACTATCCCAAAATTCCTTGAAAATCAAGTGATCATGGCCTCAACATCTCTTCTAATGTTTGAATAGTCATTTTAGAACATCCATCTATTTGAGGGTGATGCAAAGTACTAAAATTAATCTCCTTATCCAAATCATTTTCAATACTCTTCCATAATTTTAATGTAAAATGGGGATCCTGAGTAGAAACAATCAATAGAGGTGCACCATGAAATTTTACAACATCAATAACATTGAGACTTTCTATGTGATTATGAGGTAAATCTTCTCTTATAGATATAAAATGTGATGATTTTTTAGGGATATCAATAATAACCTTTATCGTATTATTCTTTTTGGGGGTATTTGGTAATCCCATAAATAAGTACATAGTAATGGAATCCCACAAACACATAGGAATAGGTAAAGGAAATCCAATGAGGAAGCCCTTAATAATGGAATCCCACTTATACATCTGAATTGGTATAGGATTCATGAATCCCATAGCATGTTGTCTATAATCCTTCACTTGTTAAAAAAATAGACATCTTGAAACATAGTCAACAATTTCCCACTTTATATTATCCCACCAAAAATGTTCCTTTATATCTCTATACATCTTGGTACAACCATAGTGTATAGAAACAATTGAGATTTTAGAATCATCAAATAGTCCCCTTTTTATCTTAGGTATTTATGTCACACATAAACACTTTCAAAATTTCATAATTCCATCCTCATACACAAATTCTTCCAATCTTCCATCCTTAATGGCTTTAATTTTCTTTAGAAAAATATCATCCTCAGATTGATAGCTTTTTATCATTTCCAATGATTATGGTTTCAAAATAATTTGTAAAGGGATAGATTTTTATCCTTTCTTAACAATTTCTATATCCATATTTAATATATCCATGAACATATAATCCCTCTTAATACCAATTTGGGTCATAATTCCATGATCTTTTCGGAATAGTGAATCTTCTACCTTATTTTCTTTTCCTGGTTGGTAGTGTATTGATCAATCATAATATTTGAGTAACTCAAACCATTGTATTTTCCTTATATTGAGTTCTTTCTATATAAATTAGTATTTAAAACTCTTTTGATATGTAAATATTCCACATCTTTCACTATAGAGAAAGTGTCTCCATATATTTAAAGCAAATATTATGGATATTAATTCAAGATCAGGAGTTGAATAATTTTACTCATGAATCATTATCTTCCTTAATACTTATGTAATAACTTTATAATTTTTTATAAGGACACAAACTAGTCTATTCTTTGATTCATCACTATATATCACAACACCATCATTTCCTCATGGTAGTGTCCAAATCGGAGAATTGGTCAATCTTCTCTAAAATTCATCAAAACATTATTCACATTATTTTTTCCACGAAAAAATAACTATTTTACATGTGATATTGGTTAATTAATTATCCAATCAGACAAAAATTTAAATGAAATGCTAATATTAACCTATTAAATCAATGAAACTATATACCTCGATTATGTTCATTGGCATAAGAAATCATTTTTCTAAATTAATCTTTATAGTATCAACTGATATTCCATACTAAGAGATAATATAACCCTAAAAAAATTCTTAAAGATATAATTCACACTTACTAAATTTACCATAAATTTATTTTTTTATGAGAGTCTCAAGAAAGACCTATAAGTGATTCTCATGGTATTAATAGATTTAAGAATACACTAGAATAATATCAATGAATACTACCAAAAAATAATCAAGATATTCTATGAAAACAATATTCATTAGATCCATGAAAATTAATGATGAAATAGTCAATCCAAAATGAATTATTGTACACTCAAAATGTCCATATATCATTTAAAAAGTTGTCTTCAAAATATCTTCCTTCTTTACTCACAATTTATGATACCCATAATGAATTTAAATCTTCTAAAAATATTTTTCTACATATATTTAATCAAATAAATAATCAATATAAGGTATAGGATAATTTTTATTTATTATAATGGCATGATTTCTCTCTATTTGATACAGAACTTCATGTATCCATATTTCTTCTTAACAAATAGAATAGTGGATCCCAATGGATAAACATTTGGGAGAATAAATCCCTTATTACTCAAATAATATAGTTGTTTCTTCATCTCCACTAATTCCACTATGGTAATTCTATAAGGATTCTTTGATATTTCTAGTTCATCAGGGATTAAATCAATGGTAAACTCAACATCACACTCTGGGGGTGTTAAGGTAATTCTTCATATATTACATCAATGTGGTCTTGTATAATAGGTACATCATCAATTTGAATATCATCTTCATCATCCCTAGATATGTTTTTCACTTCCTCCCCTAGAATTTCATTCATTAGAACTACTAGGTGTGGATATAGATAATAATTAGATGATGAAGTTTCTTCTTTAAAGATACAGAATTTTATATCTTCCTCACAAATCAGAAATTACTTCTTCTTGGAATAAATTTAAAAATAAAATTTTGGAAGTCAATCTATTTTTTGGACTATATAAAATTCATCAATAGTTATGATGATAAGTTCAATAAATAAATCATGTTTACATTCCATAATGGGGACTATCCAAAAGAGTTTTGACTGAAAACTCCCGTATTAAATCAAAAGGTAATTATCTAATTTTCTTGAAAAAATAGGTATATATAAAATAGTGTGATGATAGAAAATCAAATAAATAATTTCAAAAATTTGAAGATAGTATTAATGTACTTACTACTGCATCATTGGGTAATTCTACCTAAACTATAGTGATTTCATATGCTCGGTCATCTCTCCTTCGCCTATTCTGTGGTATATTTCCTTTACACAGGGGACATTGGTTTGAATAATTTCTCATATCATTACAGTTGAAGAATAGATAATCATTTATTTGCTTCTTCCCCTTAAATTCATTAGCTTGTTGAACCTTCTCTCCAGACTTATAAAAAACTTTCATTCCATTCAAGAATTTCCTATGATGATTCTTTCACCAATTTTCAGATAATTAGAATTCATTTATTCCCCTTTTATTCATTTATTCTTTATCTTTTGCATGGTTATAAAAAAGACCTCTTATTTTCTTGATTTCTATTGAACATATAGAATCTTGAAAATTAATTCTCTATTTTGATGGCACTTGATACTATTTCATCATATGATGAAAATTTTTGAGAAGACAATTCCCTTCAGAGACTTGGATTACGGCCCTCAAAAATATGATCAATATTACTCTATGAATTATGTATGTAATCCATAGCATACCCATCTAGTCATGTAAAGATATCCTCATACACCTCAAAAATCTCTTCTTCCTTTTTCATTAATATAAGTAATTTTCTATTCATTTCAATTCATTGATCATCAGAGAAATATTTGTCTATGAATGTTTCTTTCAACCCCCTCAATTATATGTGTTCTATTTAATCTTCCTCCCTAGTATTCTGGATCAACGACAATTATTTATCGGCATCACCCTTGAGGAAGTATACTACTAGAACTAGATTTTCCCTTTCATCACATCCCAATGACAAAAATATATTTTCTAATAACTTAATCCATTACTCAGATACTACTGGATTAGTAGTCCCACTGAAATATGGGGCTTCTACCACATAAAATTATCCAATATAGGTGTAGTATGGTTATTCATCATAACCTGATTATGTTTTCCTAATATGGACCTAATATTCTCAACTACAACACTAACTTTGTTTACTTTCTCAGTGGGGAAACCCCAATAATATTTTTAGGTATTGATTCCTTTCCTTCAATTAGAATCCATTACTAAATAATGGAACACATTCAGTTATCCTATAATCATCATGAGAATTCATCCATGAAATAAATATTCTTCTAATGGTAAATTTTTTTAAATATTATAAGAAATTATCATAGTTATCATGTTGGTTATGTATTTTTTAAATATAGTTCCCAAGACCTCTATTAAAATGCCCATGATACCAACTGTAAACACCCAAAACCTAGTAACATAGATCTGGAGCATTACCTTATTATAATGGCATAGATATAAGATTCAAATCCTAAATGAGTTATCATTTTATTATTATTAAAGAAATATATACAAACATGGTACCCTTATTACATTGGTAAGAAAATATGAAACATATCAAAGAAAAATAAATTTCTTCCTTGACACTTATTCAAATATTTCACCTTCATACCCTAGGAATGAAAGAAAATAAAAGGTTGATATCAAATGAATAGTAAGGGTTACATATATAAAAGAATGAATAGATAATAAGTGATTCATAATCAATAATTCATAATAAATATGGTAAGGTGAATACCTAATAAACTCATGGAATTTAATTAATAAACTGAGAAAAAAAATGCATGAATAGATTTTATCATTGTGAAAATATCATGGATAGTAATAACTTAATATTGATTAAATGAAATTATTAATTATTTGATTTTATGTATCTATAACATAAACCACTACATTCAAGACCTTTAACAACATGGTTTAGGTCTGTGGGTATAAACCTGTCTCATTCTTCTTGGAAACAAATTCGAAGGGTTTCCCTCCAACTAAGGTGTCTCATGAGACCTATCGATGCATCGAGGGGAGATCTATAATCAGGTCCCACCCATGTTTGCATGTCCAAATCACTCCTCAAATATATAAATTACCATTTTAATTCAATAATCAATATTCCCAATCAACAAATATCTGTATTTTCTAAAAGATAAGAATTTAACATCATATCCTAAGTTAATCAAATAACATTGAAAATAAACATTGTGTGAAAAATTATTATTCTGATTATGAAATAATAATATAAATGAAACAATAAATATGTATATTTTATGAAATTTTCAATTAATTTTGATAATAAATAAAAAAGGGCAGCATATACATCACAGAAAAGAAAATTGGTTCATAACATCAGAAATATGTGTCAGCGAATGAAAATTGAGACGAAGTCACTTATAAGGATCATATGATTAATCAAATGGATAGATTATGTGTATTCACTATAAATCCACATAAAACAAGTGTAAATATAAAATAGTATAAACACAATTCATTTTACACATAACCTTGTCATGACATAATCAATGACATAGAGGTTGAACCCAAAGAATGAAAATTGAGTTAAGAAATCCCTTACCACTTTGTAATCAGTTAAATTGTATACCCCATGAAAGTAATAATTAACAAATGAAAAATTTAATACCATTACTATAATTAAACTCATGATATTATATATAAAAGGGTAATATACATAAACCACACGAAATAAATTATTGGTAATAATAGTTATCTCATATAAATAAAAGTGAGACAAGAAATACATACCTTATGTCTAAAATTGTTCTGCACATGTACCTAATATCATCTATAATCAATTTTGATTTATTAATTACTTAATTAATAACCTAATAAACATATATTTTATATATTATAATTTTATTAAGTTCATTTATGACCAGTTTGATGAGTTATAATGTTTAATTTTGTAATTCTGGGAGCATTCGTTTCATGGTTTAAATCGATTACCGTATGTATAATTATGAGAGTTCTTTTCAAATGTAAAAAAACTCCATAAGTGGAATGAAATGATATTAATATACTTATATGATTTTAAATGTTTTATATATAATTTTTTCCTTTTTATAATGATGATTCATTTGATAAAATTTTAATGACAAATTCTTAGTTTATTTTGACAATTTTTTTATTATCATAAACTAGTTTTATTTTTCTTATTTAATATTATGTATATATATTAGTTATATAACATAAAAAAGTTATTATTTAAATATTATAATCTGATATATATGTTAAAATTAATAGTTTTATGACCATCCTTTTAGGTGGTAAAGGAAAATGAAAAATAGTCATCCATGAAGGTGTTGAATCTGCATACCGCGAACGATGTCTTCATTTTTATAAGAAATAAATAAAATAGAATAGATTTGATTATGGGTAATCTATTAATAGAATACAACTACATTATATTTATGATAATATATTTATCATGTCACTTTGTATAGTGGACGTGAGAATAGGATAATAAAATAAAATAAATTAGAAGATAAAGAAGGAGGATTTTACCTCTTGAATATCGTCTCCGTAGAAGACTCTTTAAGACACTTGGATTTTGTCTTTTTGTAACGCCCCGACCCTAGTTACCTAGATTTGGTGCATTATTACATAACATTGGCATGGTCACAAGATATTAAGTCTCTAAATACCTATTAGTTTAGTATCCTTGGAAGTACTAGATACATACATAAGTTTTACATTACATCATGAAATAAAAACAACAACAACATTTTTCCCCTTTGAACATACTTAAATCCCTTAGCCTATCCCTACAGGTCAACCATAAAATACTTCTTCACATCTTTTGAAAAATAAAAAATATAAAGGGGTGAGCTCATATTCTCAATAAGGATAACAATATAGTGTAAACATTAATAAATAAGCATAAACATTTAAGGTAATATATAAGACTAAAACAGAATCCTTTTTAAACATAGACTTCAGCATAATAAGGAAAATATAAATCAAAATAATTTCATTTACTTATTTACATGGATATTCTACTAGTTGAATAAACACATGTAATATCAATCGCTAATTTCATAATTATGGAATTCATAATATCGAACATCAGAATCACAAAGTCAAGGCCTCGTGCCAAGACTAAAAATAAGATTTTTTCAAGGCCTTGTGAAAAGACACTAGTTTTTCTCATGAGACCTACTGATGTGTTGAGGAGATATAGAGGGATCCACCCTTCACATAGTAAGTCCAATGCATTCTTCATGTTAAAATATTTGAAACATAACATAAACATTTGTATTAAAACTATCATACGAAATGTTAATAATTTAACTATAAACCATGAATGGTATAAAAATAATACATCTTTATTCAAACATATTAGAAAACCTTCAATACAATATGGAAGTTCGTATCATAATAAATCAACTTCAAACAAGTGTAAAATCCATCAAAGTATGTTTTCATAGATGAAATAATAATTATATGAGAGAAATTTTGAAATCATTTAAAAGTCACATAATTATAAAAGAAAGCATTTATTTTTAAAATATACTTATAAGAATTTAAGGGAAGATTCTAAGGTGTTATAACGGTAGAGAATAGTCGCACCCTCTGTATAAGTTAAAAACATTCTAACCATAATTTTTCAAAAAGGTCATAAAGTACCTTATTTGGAAAATGATGGAAAGATTCCATTCAAACCATTTATAAAAGTAAAAAATGGTGTAAATGACTTTAACCCATAGTCTATAAAATAGTAAAAATGTTTTAAATACATTTTTAAGAAACACGGTTGTTGGTGATAATGAGGTCCTAGTAGATACTTACGTATAAACAACCTTTGATAATAAAGAGATTGTAAAATTAACCCTTACCTTGTAATTTTCCTTGTTTTAGGATATAATAACCGTCTGTATAATAGTTAAATCATTGTTATTAAATTATAAAATAACCATATACATAAATTTATATCATATATTATTTTATAATATTGATTTGTTAATAATATTTTACTAGTATCATTGTTTCGGGTGTTAACTGATTCATTTTCATTTATATGTTTGGTTATGTAAGTCATGTTTGTTATGGATAGTATGTATTTGATTCATATCTAGAATGATATTAGTTTCTTAAACATTATTTTTTAATAATAAAATTAAATTTATTCTTGAATGGTTACGATGGGAATAAATCTCATCGCATTCGTGGAGAGAGTAATTTGTACGTACACACGAGCGACAATATCATTATATTGGTGGTGAAATCGTATGTAATTTGAGGGTATATCATATATAAATAATAATTAACATGTTATATTTATTATTAAAATCAATTATACTCATTATTATACCCATCCAAAATAATTAAGTGTTTAATAACAAACTACACTACGATGTGGAGACGGTAAACCATATGTACGCACGTATGGTGACTTTGTCACTCATAGGATAAATAAAATAATGAATATAGTTATACCATATTAATAATAACATCACAGTATGTAGAAGGTACTGGAGTTATTATTTTTTTATGTAAACAACAAATAAAGAAGAAGTGGAAGAAGAAAATAACGTTGAAATAGGTGATGAAATTATTACCTCTTCTTCGGGTGAATCCTTTTGATTTGATCAAAAGGGATCCTTAGGTTGGATTTATGATCAAATTAAGGCCTCTAGGTTAAATTAAGGGTATTTGGGAGGATATTTTATCTGGTATTGGTCGATCCAAATGGCTACGGAGGTGTGATTTGGAGAGAAGGGGAAGTACCCCTTTATAAGAGAGGTGAGGGTCACTTTAGGAAAAGCTTTAAATATTAATTCATTATACAATCATATTTAGTTTATAATGAGTCCAAAAGGATTTATTTCGAGGATAAAGTTGGGATGGGTCAAAAATCACTCAACCAATAGGTTTTAGATAGGTTTAGGTCACCATATTAACCTTATATTTTATATTTAACTCTTAGTTAAATAGTTTAACGTTTACCATGTCTCCTTGTATTTTTATATTAAATGGTTAATAAACATACTATAAAATACCAAGAGAACCTAAAGTGGTTCATTAATGATATATATATCATTATATAAGTCCTTTTGTCGAATCATAAATTTTTAGGACTATTATATAATTTAATAATATAGTATTTGTTTTGAAAACTCATTTATGTCAATTTGAACACTATTTAGTATTTGGATTCTGTGAAATTAAAAGAAACATGATTACTCAGAAAAAAATAAATTAAATCAATAAAAATATGTCATATTAACCTATAAAATTAGTTTAATTCATCAAAAGTCTCAATTTAAATTTATTTGTATATTTATAACATCAATTATTTTAACCTTTCATTAAAAAATATTTAGTGCATCATCATTGTGTCAACAATAAATTTAATTATTTAATTTCTAAAAATTACAAATAAAATACCATTATGTAGGAAATATTTTTATATTTATAATGAATTTTTATTTTCTAATTTATCTTATGTGCAACCCTATATCAAAAATGTTTTATTTATCCAAATTTGAATTTAACACTTTTAACTCTTCATTAAATAAAATAATAATAAATGTCCTAATCTAATCCAAGAGGACCAAAAGAATCATATTTTACTCTTAAGGTTTATTTTGGTATAAATACACTTATCAAATAGAATTAGGATATTTGTTAGGGTAATAATAATATCATGTTTACCTTTAATTACCATATTCTCTTTTAACCGTGGTAAATAAAACTCAAAAGTTATTATTCACCAAAAAATATTTTAATATTATTGAACCACATTTTAATTACTAATGTAAACTGTGTCTCTCGGATTTTTGAAATTCAATTCACAGAAGCGGTAAAATTATGTTTTATGCAAATTTGCAAATGTGCCTAATAGGTGGGTAAAAGAGGTTAAAAAGATCAATAAAATTTTATACATCTAATATTATTTTAAAATGACTCTAATAAATTACATTGAACTAATATTGGTATTATTTATCTATTTTGACTTAAATTAAATTTAACTAAAATAAATACTTATTTAAATAAAAAGTCGATTTTAAACCATAACGCGGTGTTTATTACTATTCATCAAAAATTGAAAGTTATCATAAAAATACCAAAAATTCACCCTAAGATAATTTTTATATTCGTAATTAAAAAGTTAATTCTATATTACCAAATTCAAAACATTGAATTTCCATTAATTAATTTAAAATTAATTCCCATTGTCAAAACCAAAAGGCATGTTTTTTAAAAAGTGAAAACTATCAAAAGATTGACATGTGTTTATGTCAAACATGAATGTGAAATTACTTATAATATCCTAAATTATATTAAATGATAAAAATATAATTTATTATACTTAAAAACCTCACAAATTCATTATTTAACACTGTAAATTATTTTGATTAAAAAAGTTGTTTTCAATTAAAAATATTTTTCATTATTCGTCAAAATATGAAAGTTTTCAGAAAAGTACCAAAAATTTATCAAAAATAGATTTTTAAGTATCCCTTATAAATAATAATTTGATTTCTCTAAATATAATATAAAAAAGTGTCAAATATTGGATTTAAAAAGGGTTCTACATGAAAATGCGGAAAAACTGCATTTTTTTTAAAATAATTCTTTTATCTAAAAATTGAATTTTTTTCCATATATTATTTCCTAGAAACAAAAAATTTGAATGTTAAAATTATATATGATATATATAAAATTAAAAAGGTCATTAATACTATTCATAACCTCTTTTTGAACGGCTAGTTTGGTAAGTCGTGGTGCGCTCGAACTCGGTGTTCCGTATAGCTCAAGCTATTGAATTACATTAAAGAGGTAACGTACATTGAAATCATGGGGTGTTAAATTCTCCCCTATGAAAACAAATTGTTTACTCGCAATTTGAAATTGTTCTTCAAAAATAAAAGGTTGAAAATAGAAAATACCTTTGTGGAAAACCCACATCAGAAATAGGGTTAATAAAATTTATTCTTAAAAAGAGGGAAAGGAAAATGGAAAAGTCCCCACCAAATTGTGATCTCGATTAGGAGAGAATTTTTGGAAATTAGAAACATATAATTGGAGGAAAACGTAAATATTTATAAGGAGTGATTGAGATCATCAATCATAAACAAGTGTAAAATTGAGGGCCTCAAACCCATCAATTTATGATGATTTATAATATCATCGGTTCAACAAATCATAAGGTTTTAGGATAACACGTTTTTTGTTTTAAGATCCCTTCCCTAAAGTTAAAGAATTAATTTCTTCATATAATAAGATATATATATATATATATATATATATATATATATATATATATACTTGACAAGTAGACTTTCATCCTTCATCAAACTCCTACCAGAAACTCATCTTTCACTCGAAAAGATAATAGAATTCAAAAGTATTCTATTTATCCTGATCGTACAGGGTTCCAAAAATAATGAATTTATAATTCATTTGTCAGACTATTTAAAAAACTACATTATACAAACCAGGACATCATCTAGGCCAGTGGTAGGTGATGCACCATTTTAACCCTCTGGTTGTGGGTTCTAGTCTTGTGGCCTTGTCGGATGCGACGGGTTGTCGCCCGACCTCCATGTTGTCCTTTTTATAAAAATACAAAAATAATCTTAACAAAATTTTAAACCTAAAAAATAGTATCCAATGTACATATTAATTCATTATAACCTTTATACTTATCCAAAATACTTCTGTCAAAACTCAAAGTCCAAAATTTATAAGGAAGGTAAACATAATGAAGATCTTGTTTTCCATGTAATAACATGTGAATACCTTCATCATGTATTCTTTTAAAACATGGTAACACCCTGAATTACCATAAAACATTATTGATTAAACTCATTCCCCCTTATTCCTTATAGAATACTGGATACACTCCTTATATCCAAATATGTTGTAAACTCCAACAATGATGGAATAAACAAACAATTAATCTGTTTCAAGGTGGTCAAGAATATCAAATATAATTTTTCCAAATCAATCACATCTTATTCAAAAATAACTACCTTAGTATCAGAACCATATTAAGGTTTATCCTTCCAACAACCATGTATTTTCCCAAAAAATATAACTTGCTATTACGTAAATTTTTTTAGATCCATATAATCTCAAATCCTCAATGAAATTTTTCTGCAATATAATCATTATTTATTTCCATAATTCATGTTACTAGTACATCGTTGATACAACACTCAGATGAAATTATTCATTAATAACAACATAATAACTGTAAAGACCTAGAATTTTCAAGGAAGTTTTTTTTTCTTAATTTCTTTGGAATTTTACAAGAACATAGATTCTGATGGCGCCTGATTCTGAGGCCCGGTGTGCCCGGAATCAATTTCTGAAGTTTAGCTCGGGTACGTTTAGTGAACGAATGAGCGGGTTTTTCTAACTTTTGAACTGGTGCTCGGAATTGAAATCTGAGGGCACCGATAAACTCGCAACACCGGTAATTTCTTAGGAACACCTTTTCTAGAGTTGCGTTTTCTCTGGTGTGGTTTTTAAATTTTGGGGTTAAGTAAAAGAATAAAATAAAATGGTGCAACCAATTTTATTTTATTTAAAGTAGTTTAACCTATGCTAAGTGGTTGGAGTGGGACCCACTATATCCTACTCCACTAGGAAGGATATTTGTGGGGTGGGTCCCACAAGAGCCCCACCTTTTCAACTTCCTCAAACCCCCCCCCCCTCCTTTAATTAGGTAACGCACCTGCACCCCCATTAAATGAAAGTCAACTCTTGCATTTAACTAAAAATTAAACGCCTCTTTAATTGGGCGGTTTAAACATTTCAATTAATTCAATTAATTGAATGATTCAATTTTGAATTTCAAAACATTTGGCGTGAGTAATAAAATAAGGCAATGCTTATTTTTTTACTAGTGTTGTTTTGGTTGTGTGATAGGATTTTGGGAGGATTTGCTCTACGTCTTGAAGTTCTTCTTCCACGACATAGAACGTGAAGAACGTCGAGCCTTCGATGAAGAACTTCGTCAGTGAAAAGGGGTGTTCATCGTACCATCTTCTTCCCCCTCCGCAGCCGGTGAGAGATGCCATCCTCGGAGATCGACGACGTGACGCCGACGAATCTTTTTCTCCACGACACCGATGATCCTCCTTCCAAGATGCCTTCTTCCGCGACGTTCAATTCCACGACGAACCTTCGTTAAACCTTTTCTTCAAAGTAGGGGTTAATTTCTTCTTCGTGAATAATTCGTCACTGTTCATCGTTTTCTAAATAGGCCGCCTGTTATCGCAATAACGGGAGGAGTTCAGACTGCACAAACACGGTCGACCCTCCTCCCCCTTGATGATTATGTTTGTTGCGGTTCGAAAGAAGGCGGCGCGGTGCAACGGCACCACGCGGTAACATGGGAAAATGTGGCGAAGATACGTGGCACTGTCGCGCCACGTCGTTGAGGACAAACAAACCCGTGGCCGGAGTCGGGCCGCAGTGAAGGGGAACGGCGTCGTCGCGTCGTGCCGGAAAACCCCGAAGACACCACGGCCGGAGCGGTTCCACGGTGGTGGGGCACGGCGTCGTCGCACCGCGCCAGTCATACCAAGGCCATTGCCTTTGGCTGCGGCGGAGCAGGGAGTGGAGGCCGGACTACCGGCCGCCGGCGCACCGGAGAAGGAGGGCGGGACCCCGGCAGTCCCGTGGCAGCAGCACGGCCGGCCAGCCGGGCTGGACGATCGAGGAGACCGGGGGATCGTAACCCCTGGCTGGAAGGAGAGCGGCCCCCACATGGGTGGGGGGCACGGTTCATCAATCAGGGGGACAGCGCCCCCCCCCCCCCCCCCCTGTTTCGCTCAGCTCGGACAACCGAGTTGGCCACGCAGGTCGCGCCAGCGCGGCAGGCCAACCGGCCGCCAGGCCGGACCGGGCCGCCCAGGCCAAGCTGGGTTGCGCACAAGCCGGGTCGCGCCCGAACGGGCCGGACCCGGACCCATTTCCGGTCGCCCCGGTTCTGGCCGACCCAGGGGGTCTCGGGCCGGGTCGGTTCGGGTAGGAAACCCCTATTTTCGGACTGTTTCAGTCATTTGCCCATAGTCTGGGCTACGAACCTCCAATCGATATACCGTCAGTTGCAATGTGATCCTTGTATCGAGACGATCATTTTGGTATATTACACTAAGAGTTTCAGAGAACTTTTGGTATGGCCGGGTTGGTTCGATCACGAAACCAATCGGGCCCTTGGAGCGGAAACGCTTATATCTCAACCTCTGGACGTCCGATTAACGTGCCATATACTTTTTTGGATTACTCTTGTTGAGACAAAACTTTTGGAATACTTCGCCTGAGGTTTGGATGCAGTTGGACAGTTGCTGGGTTGGATTATACCCGAAATCCAACTGGGCCCCTCGAACAGAAAAGTTGATAACATTCAGACCGGACGTCCGTTTGACGAACCGTCAGCAGCGTTGGGGATCACGTAGAGAAACAGTCCCTATGAGTATACCCTATGAGAGTTTGGGGTATAGTTGAGATACGGCCGGGTTTTTTTGTACACGAAACCAACCGGGCCCTGGGGATGAAAAGTCTAATAACTCACAGACCGGGCGTTCGATTGACGCGCCGTCTGTTGCGTTGAGACCCCTATGACGAGGCGGTCCTTTGAGATACTTCTTCGTGGGAATTTTTGACACTTGTAGTATCGACCAGTAGATCATGGAGCGGACCCTCCCATAGATGAGCGTACGGAGTACGAAGACCGTGTAGCTGGATGAGACCTGACGACTGCTTGACCGACTTGACTTGGAGTGAGTTGACTAGCCCAGTGGACGGAGCACTACATTGTTTGGGTGCAGACCCATGGCGGACGGAGCACTACTGAGTTTGGGTGCGTACCCTTGGAACTTGACTAGAGAGTACTTATGCTGGCTATTAGGGGGGGTGCACTACTGTGTTTGGGTGGCAGACCCCGACGGAAAGCACTACTGTGTTTGGGTGGCTGAACCGCGGTACTCGACAGGAGGAGTACCTCAGCAATCTTAGGTTAGTGAGTTGTACCTCGGAGTCATGACAGGATCACCGTACACTCTAGAGATGGGGCTCTTCAGCAGTTACAATTTCGATAATGAAAATCCTAGTTTGAGCTGAGTCTATGACCTTTTTGTTTACCTCGGGATTGATATGGGTCACTTGATAACATAGGTACATGTATGGGCATATATCTAAGTAGTGGTTATTCGTTGATTTCATAACCTTTGTGTTTCCTCATGATTGAGATGGGTTACTTGATAACTTAGGTATAAGTTTGGGCTTATACCTAAGTAAGGGTTTTCTGTTGGGTTCTTGCTTTGTGGTTATCCTTGTTGGATTTAGAGAGACCTTGAGGGTCTCGGGGTCCCTACTGAGTATCGTATACTGACCCCTGCATGGGCTATGCCCGCACCTCGTTGTGTTGGTTGTAGAAGAAAGGCAGCACTGATGGAGGCCGAGTGTTTGAGGACTGGACGGTAACTGGTGGTGGACTTCACTTGGAGGAGGTTGACAGGCGAGATCAGTGTTTGAGGATTGGATGGTACCCAGTGGTGGAATTCACGACGAGACGATACCCGGAGGAGGTTGACGGGCGACAGCATTGTGGAGGCTATCTGTACCTATCCTTCAGGTAGGATCTGTGGTGGACGATCCAGGAGCTGCGCTATCTGTACCTACCCTTCAGGTAGGATCCGAGGTGGACGACCCAGGATCTACTTCTATTCTTCTAGTTGTTTGTCTTTTCTATTGTACTTCCTTTTAGTTGTAGTTGTACTTTTCAGTTGGGTTTGTATTCTGGCCCTTTTACCCTTCAACACTTTCTTTTGTACTTAGTATTTTACTTCCTCTTATACTCTTTGGTGTTTTGTTTACTTTTATAAAGGCAATGCCTTCCCAGTTTTCGGGATTTATGCATTTGCTGCTAGTCGCCAGCCCCAGGCCTATGGAAGGCGGTCTTGGGGTAGTCAGGGCATAGGCCCCGAGGACGGGTCGTGACAATAACACTAGTAATTTATCTTCATCTATGGTAGTATCAAAACATTATTATTATCCAATATCATTATTTGGGTCATACTCTGATGATTTGGACATTGATTCACATAGTGCCCCAACTCCTTTCAGATGAAGCATTGTACATTTGAAACCTTTTTCTCACCCTTAAAATCACGTACTTGTTGTCATTTTTCTCCACACTTTTAAAAAACCCTCATTCACTTCAAGCTTTTACCAAGGTGATTTTTTCCACATTAATCCCATATGGTAAAATACTTCTTCCCTTTCTTCTCTTTGTACATATTTCTCTCTACCATCGTTTTCTTCTCTGGCTTCCCTTCAAAGCCATAGGACTCTGAGAATTCTTTCCTTACCCAATTAACACATGTAATTATTTCTTCATATGATGAGAATATGTGGGAGACTATTTACCCTCTATGTGTTGGATTAAGACCATGAAAGATATTATTCTTCTTACTCTGTAGATCATCCGTATTGCTGGAGTTCTCAATCCTTCTACTGGGCACCATTTCTAAACAATGGCATATACTAGGTTAGTTTAGGAATTGAAATGCATAATCACAAACTTGTAAAATACATAACATAAATAGTTTATGCATATAATACATAATAAAAAAAATTCTTTGACAAAGTATTTACTCATAAATCATTCATAATGGATTTTAAAGAAAATATGAATTATCCTAAGCATATCCACCAGGAGTGTCATAACCAAGAGTGCAGCAAGGCCTATTTTCATGTACCAGGATACCCCGTGTCAAGTCTAGAACTCCATATCGGAGTTTTCACTCCTAGGAACATCTGTTCCAGAGCCGCTTCTACCTGATCGTAACCAGACAGAGATGTATTATCTTAGAAAGGTCACAAAATCTCTACATTACCAAAATTATAGAAAGTTCTTCTATACAAATATTCGAAGTCTATATTAGTGTAATGTTCTCTAATCAGGGTTTTTCAAAATCTATTTTACAAGTTTTGTACTAAACTACCTCTGATACCAACAGTAACGCCTCGACCCTAGTTACCCAAAGTGAGTGCATTATTACATAACATTGGCATGATCCCAAGAGATCAAGTCTCAAAAGACCGATTAGTTTAGTAACCTTAGAAGTACTATATACATACATAAGTTTTACATTACATCATGAAATAAAAACAAAAAAAACATTTTGTCCCCTTTGAACACACTTAGATCCCTTGTCTTATCCCTACAAGTCAACCATAAAATACTTCTTCTCATCATGTTAAAAATAAACATAGAAAGTGGTGAGCTCAGATACTCAATAAGGATAACAATATAGTTGAAAATTTAATAAATAAGAATAAAAATTTAAGGAAATGTATAATGTAACACCCCATTATTCCATGGTACACTTCACTTTGAATAAATCAATAGCGTGTGTTGTATGCAACTTCGAGTTCTAACACAGCACAACCAATCAAACTAGCCGTTATGAATAGTAATACCCGCTTTTTAAAATTTTATAAATTTTATCTTTCAAAATGGACTTCATTTTTGGATTTTTAATATCAAAATTAGCTTAGGGTGAATTTTTTGTATTTTTTTGAAAACTTTCAATTTTTGATGAATAGTGAAAAACACTGAGTTATTGGTTAAACCCGAATTTTTATTTAAATAATTGGTTATTTTATTTAAATTTATTATACATAAAAATAGATAAATAACACCTATATAAGTTCAATGTAATTAATTGGAGTCATTTTATAAAAAGTTTAGATATATAAAAATTTAATTGAACTTTTCACCGTCTTTTACCCACCTCCGAGAAGAATTTGAAAATTCACATAAAACATAGTTTTACCGCTTCTGTGAGTGGAATTTAAAAAAAACGAGAGACATGGTTGATTTCAGTAAGTAAAATTTGGTTCAATAATATGAAAATAATCTTTATTCAATAGTAACATTTTACTTTTATTTACCACGGTTAAAAGTAAATAGGGTAATTAAGGGTAAAACTGATATTATTATTACCCTAACACATTTCCTAATTCTATTGTATAAGTATAATTCGACCAAAAACAAATGAATGAATAAAATATGAACCTCTTTGGTCCACTTGGATTAGATTAGGATATTTATTATTATTTAATTCAAAGAATAGTTAAGAGTTAAAATCAAAGTTTAATAATTAAAACATTTTTAATATAGAGTTATACATAAGATAAATTGGAATATAAATATTAATTAGAAATATAAAAATATTTCCTACATAATATTATTTTATTTATATTTTTTGAAATTAAATAATTTTAATTATTTATGACACAATGATGATGTTGTAATTCCCTAATTAATGAAATATTAAAATAATTGACACTATAAATATCCAAATAAATATAATTTGAGACTCTTTATGAATTAAAATAATTTTCCAGGTTAATATTACATATTATAGTTTTCAATATTAATTTTATTCAAAGTATTCATGCGTAATAAATTTATAAAAAACAAAATACCAAATAGTGTCAAAATTGACATAAAAGAGTTTTTAAAACAAATATTATATTATAAATTGATATTCTATTCCTAAAAATCTATGGTTCAACCAAAGGACTTATATAATGATATGTGTATCATTAATGAACCACTTTGGGTTCTCTTGGAAAAATTTAGTAAATTTATCAACCATATAATATAAAAATAAAGAGACATGGTAAATGTCAAACTATTTAACTGAGAGTTAAATCTAAAAGATAAAGTTAATATAGTGACCCAACCCTATCTAAAAACAAATTGGTAGTGTGGTTTTATACCCATACCCAAATTATATTTTAAATAATCCACTTTGAATCCATTAGAAACTGAAAATGATTTTATTATAAAATAATATTTCTACCTTTTCCTAAGGTGCCCCTCACCTCTCTTATAAAAGGGCACTCCCCCTTCTCTATAATTCACACCTTCAAAGCCATTTGGATCGGCCAAAATCTGCCCAAATACCCTCTAAACTATCCTAACTATATCCTGGAGGTCTTAATTTAGTCATAAAGCCAGACTAAGGATCCCTTTTGATCAAATCAAATGGAAGAACCCGAAGAAGAGGTAAATATTTCATCACCAATTTCATGTTCCTGTCTTCTTCCACTTCCTTTTTCATTGTTGTTTCCATTATAAAATAATAAATCTAGTATATTCTATATACTATGATGTTATTATAAATATGGTACAACCAAATTCATTATTCTATCCATCCTTTGAATGTCATGTCACCATACGTGCGTACCTACGGCTTATCGTCTCCACGTCGAGGTGTAATTGTTATTCAATACATTATTATTTGGATGGGTATAATAATGATGTAAAATTGATGTAAATAAAAAATATAACATGATAATTATTCTGTATATATGATATTTCATCCAATTATATATTATTTTAATATCAAAATAATGATATCATCGCTCGTGCGTACGTAGGGATTACCGTCTCAACGAACACAATGAGATTCATTCCCCATCGTATCCATTCAAGACTAATTTTCATTTGATGATTAAAAATAATTTTTAAGGACTTGATATCATTATGGATATGAATAATATAAAACCTATACATAAAAAAAATGGATTATTTAACATAAAATATAAAAGAAAATGAGTAATTGAACACCCAAAACGACGATAATACTAAAATATTATTAAGAATGCAATATTAGAAGATAATATATGATATCATATTTATGTATATGATTCTTGTATAATTTAATAACAATGATTTAAATATTATAAATGACGTTAACCTACCCTCAACCAAGGAAAAGTACAAGGTAAGGGTTTATTTCACAATCTATTCATTATCCGAGATTGTTTATAAGTAATTATCTACTGGGACCTCTTTATCATCCACGTCCATGTTCCTTAAAATTTATTTCAAAACATTCTTACTATTTTATAGACTATGGGATAAAGTCATTTATACACTTTTTTTTAGTTTTATAATATGTTTACAAAGTAATATTTTTTTCATTTTCCCAAACAAGGTCCTTTGTAACCATTTCGACCAAATTAAGGTAAGAATGTCTTTTTTTAACTTATATGGCGGGTGCGCCTATTTTTCGCCGTTATAAAATCACCAATGATTCCCTTACAAGATTATAAGAATATTTTCAATGTAAATGTTTTCTTTAAGAATTATGTGACTTTTAAATGATTTCAAAAAAGAGATATTTCTCTCAAATAGTTTTGATTTCATCTATGTCAAAATCCTTTAATGGATTTTAAGCTTATTTGAAGTTGATTTATTATGATACAAAACATCCATATTGTATTGAAGGTTTTGTGATATGTTTAACTGTTGATGTGTTATTTTTATACCATTCATGGTTTATGGAGAAAGTATTGACATTTTGTATGCTAGTTTTATTACGAATGTTTATGTTATGTTTAAACCTGTTCATATGAGGAATGCATAGGAATTAGTAAGTGACGGGTGGAGCCCTCTATAACTCCTCGATGTATCGGTATGTCTCATGAGAAAAACTAGTGTCTTCACCCAAGGCCTTGAAAAAATATTATTTGTATTATTGGAACAGGCCTTGACTATGTGGTTATGATAGTCTGGCATTATGCATTCCATCATTATGAAAGTGGTTATTGATATTTCATGTGACTCTTTGACTAGTAGAATATCCATGTGAATAAGTAAATGGCATTAATTCATTTTATTTTTTCCATATTATTCTAAAATTCAAGTTTAAAAGGCTTTTGTTTTAGTTAAACATTGCCTTAAAAGTTTATTCTTAATGGTGAAATATTCTTCTATATTGTTATCCTTACAGAGCATCTGAGCTCACCCCTTTCTATGTTTTATTTTTTCCAAGATGTGAAGAAGTATTTTATAACTGACCTGCAGGGATAGTCTAAGGGGATATGATTGTGGACTATGGAGACTATGTTGTTGTAGTTTTTCACTTTATCATGTAATGTAAGACTTATGAATGTATCCAATGTTTCCAAGGCTACTAAACTAATCAGTCTTTCAAGACATAATCTTTTGTGAGCATGCCATTGTTAAGTAATAATGCACCGACTCTAGGTAACTAAGGTCGGGGCATTACAGTTGGTATCAAAGTAAATTTAGTACAAACCTTGGAAGCTAGATTTAGATAAACTGAGATTAGAGCACATTACCCTAAGATATACTTTGAGGATTAGTATTGAAGAACTTCCTATAATTTTGGTATTGTAGAAGTTTTTAGAGTTTTCCAAGCAATACATCCCTTTATGGATACGATCAGGTAGAGGTGGCTCTAGAAAAGATGTAACTAGGGGTAAAACCTGAAAACACCACTTTGAGCTAGACTCGAACGGGAACCGGGGCATGACAACGAGCCTTATTTCACTCTTGGTTACGACACTCCCAGGGGATATGCATATGATAATTCCCATTTTCTTTACAAACCATTATGAAGGGTTTATGATTATATACTTCCTCAATGAAAACATTTTTATGACTATGGATTATATCCATAAATTGTTCAGTTTATGTGAAGTGTTTTACTAGTTGGGATTTATGTATTTCGATTCATAAACTAATCTAGTTTATGCCATTGTTTAGAAATGACTCCTAGTGGAAGGAATGGAAACCATATCAATGCACGCACTCCATGTAGTGATTTCCCTCCTAATAAAGATAATTATAGTAGAACTGGTGATAAAACTAGTGATGATCAGCTTATCACTATATTGGGATAACTAACTCAGGTTATGAATAATAACCTTACCCGTATGGTGCACCCTGATCCGCAGTGTGGAGGATCAATGTTAGATCGCTTTATGAGGCAGAAACCAACAACATTCAATGGGAGTAAAAATCCACTAGTAGTCGAGCAATAGATAAATTCCATAGAGAAAATATTTCATGATTTGGGGAGTTCTGAAAGGGAAAAGGTTGTCATGGCAGTTTATCGCCTCACTGGAGATGCTGATCAATGGTGGTCATTAATAAAAAACACAAATGAAGTTGAATAAGTTTCAAGTATGGAATGGAGGGAATTTAAATATATTTTCTTAAAATAATACTTTCATCATGACCATCAAGCGGATATGGAAATACAATTTCTGAGTCTAAGGAAAAAGGATGATGAGAATGTTGTAAAGTATGAGTATAACTTTACAAGGTTAGCAAGGCATGCTGTAGATTATATATGTAACCCAAGAAGTAAGATTGATAGTTTCTTTTATGGGAAAAACCCATTTATCCATCAATCATTAGTCTCACAATCCTTCTCATCATACGAAGATATTGTCTCATGTGCTATCAAGAAAAAAAAATGAATTCTCTAAGTCTTATGACTTTAAAGCAAAGCAATAGAAGAAGATATATGCTGATCACTATGGAAATGGAAATAAGGGGAAGAAGGGAAAAGTTGAATATCTTTCCTATATTAACTGTGTGACGAAACACCCCGGTACTTGCTTTAAGGGAATAGTAGTATGTTACAAGTGTGGTGAAAAAGGCCACCAAGCTCATGATTTCAAGGGGAAGAAAGAAGCTACCAATGATCAATGCGACAATTGCAGGGATATGGGACATTATGAAAATGGATTTCATAAGCGTCAGGGAAACATACCTCATAAAAGGCCAAGGGATCCAGGCCAAGCTTATGTGATTACTAATGCGGAGGTTGAAGCTCCAAAAGACGTGGTGGTAGGTAATTTAATGGTTTCCTCAAGTTTAGTCAATGCTTTATTTGATTCTGGATCGTCGCATTGTTTCATATCTTCCCAGTTTTCTAAGAAAATTAGATATTTCCAATTTTAATTAAAAAGGGATTTTTCAGTCAAAACTCCTAAGGGAATTATCATCACAACAATTTTTTGTCAATCAATTCCCATTAGATCATATAAATGTTCTTTATTTGTTTATCTCATCATCATATCCAGGATTTAATTAGATATAATCCTCGGTATGAATTGGCTTTCGGACCATGATGAAAAAATTTATTGTAAGAAGAAGGAGGTTATTGTTTTTAATGATGATGATAAAGAACCCCTTATCTTTACAGCAGAATCGTCACCATCTAATTCTTATCCAGATCCACCCCTAGTAGCTCAACTAAATTCAATTATTGGGGAGGAAGAGAATGAAATAACTATGGGTGAGGAAAGGAATGTTCAAATAGAGGATGTACCTATTGTGAAAGAATAATTTGATGTGATTCCAGAAGATTTACCTGGACATTCTCCAGAAAAATAAATTGAGTTTTCCATTGATTTAATTCTTGGTTCAAGGCCCATATCGAAGACCCCTTATAGAATGGACACTGTGGAATTAGTGGAACTAAAGAAACAACTAGAGGAATTGAGTAATATAGGATTTGTTATCCCTAGTATTTTTTCATAGGGATCCCCTGTCCTTTTTGTTAAGAAGATATATGGATCTATGAGGTTTTGCATTAACTACAGGGAGATCAATGCTATAACAATGAAGAACAAGTATCACATACCTTGCATTGATGATTTATTTTATCAACTGCATGGATCTCAATACTTTTCAAAGATTGACCTTTTATCTGGATACCATCAGTTGTGCATGAAGAAGGAAGACATTCTGAATACTGTATTTCGAACCAGGTACGGGCATTACGAGTTTACAGTAATGCCTTTTGGGTTGACTAATGAACCCTCTATCTTCATGGATATAATGAATAGAGTTTTCAAGGAATATCTTGATGACTTTGTAGTGGTATTTATCGACGATATCTTGGTATACTCCAAAAGCTATGAAGATCGGGAAAATAACATGTGCATTATCCTGAAGACTCTTAGAAGACATGAATTATATGGGAAGTTTAGCAAGTGTGAATTATGGATTCAAGAGATTTCTTTTCATGGCCATATTATCTCTAAGGAAGGAATCTCTATTGATCCTTCTAAGACCAGAGCAATCCAAGAATGGACAGAACCAATGTGTATACCCAAGGTACATAGTTTTATTGGTTTAGCAGGTTATTATCGATGTTTCATCTAGAATTTTACCCAATTGGCTAACCCATTAAGGAAGCTCACACGTAAAGGAGTTAAATTTGTTTAGAAAAAAGAGTGTGAATAATGTTTTGAAGAACTGAAGAGAAGATTAGTCAATGCTTCTATATTGACTCTACCATCAGGGAATGATGAGATTGTTATTTATAGTGATGCTTCAAAGAGAGGACTTGGTTTTGTCCTTATATAGAATAATAGGGTTATTGCCTATGCATCACGACAGCTAAAAATTCATAAGAAAAACTATCATACTCATGATCATGAGTTATCAGCGGTAATATTTGATTTGAAGATATGGAGACATTATCTCTATGGTGAAAAATGTGAGATATATACCGATCATAAGAGTTTGAAGTATATTTTTTTACAGAAAGAACTCAACATGAGGCAAATGAGATGGCTTGAACTACTCAAGGATTATGATTACACGATACACTACCACCCTGGGATGGAAAATAAGGTGGAAGATGCTTTGAGCATAAAACATCATGGATTTTTTAACAAGTTGAGATATGAAAAGGATCCTATATACATGGATCTAGTAAATATGGATTTAGGAATAACCATGGAAGGTGAAACATCAATGATTTTTCAAATGGTCTCTAAGACATCTTTACTATAAAGGATAAAGAGTACTTAGACCGGTGATGAAGAGTTTCATAAGAATATTAAAGCTGTGAATGATGGGAGATTGAGTGACTTTGTGTATGAAGATGGAATTTTGAAATTTGGGAAGAGACTTTGTGTTACTGGTATACCTGATCTAAAAAGGGAATTGTTGGATGATGCACATAGTTCCAATTTCTCTATACACCCTGGTAGAACTAATATGTATAGAGATTTGAAAGAACATTTTTTTTGGGACAACATGAAGAGGGAGATTGCTAATTTCTTGTCAAGATATATGGTTTGTCAACAAGTGAAAGCTGGAAGGAAACAGTCTGGAGTAGTCATGCAACCTCTTCCCATACCTGAGTAGAAATGGGATAAAATTACGTTGGACTTTTTCATGGGACAACCAAAGACTCCTAGAAGGAACTGTAAAGACCCGTAAAATTCAAGGAAATTTTCTTCTTAATTTTCTTTGGGATTTTACAAGAACGCGGTTTCTAACAGCACTTGATTCCGAGGCCTGGTGTGCCCGGAATTTCTATCCAAAGTTTAGATTGGGTACGTTCAGTGAACGAACGAGCATGAATTTATAACTTTTGAACCGGTACTCGGAATCGAATTCCAAGAGCACCGATGGAATCGCAGCGCCGGTATTTGCTTAGAAACACCTTTTCTGGAGTTGCGTTTGCTTAGGAGGAACTGTTAAAATTTAGAGAATTAAATGTTAGGTAAAATAAATTGTGTGCAAATTTATTTTATCCTTGGTAGTTAAATTCTCTCATGGGAAGTTGTTGGTGGGCCCACAACCACCCAACTTCCCATGTGAGGTTATGAGGGAGGTGGGGCCCACATGAGTCCCCATCTTCTCATATTCCCTAAATCCTCTAATCTCCCTCTTAAGTGTGTAACCCTTAAAAATTCCCATTTAATTTGTGACCTTCCCTCTCCCCAAATTTATCCAATGCCAACTCTTTAATTTAATTAAGTGGGTTATGTATTTGAAATTTGTAATTTTAAAAGGCATGACTTAAGATAATAAAATGAGAGGGATCTTATTTTATTAGGCTGTCTTGTGGTGTAAGGAGATTGGGGAGAAGGAAACACTAAGTCTTGAAGTTCATCTTCTTCCTTGTCGTAGAATGCGAAGAACGTCGAACCTTCGACAAAGAAATTCGTCACCTCAAAGGGGAGTTCGTCGTACCGTCTTCTTTCCTCACTGCAGCCGGTGAGAGACTCCATCCTTAGAGATCGATGACGCAACGCTGTGTACCGCGACGCCGACGACTCTCTTCTCCGTCACGCCGATGACGCTTATGGAGTCTTCTTCCGCGACGATCTTTTCCGCGACGAACCTTCGTTCTTCTCGTTATCAAGGTAGGGGTGTGTTTTTATTTTAGAAATTCTGATTCTTCCTTCCTTTGTTTATCTTGACCCTCTTTCTACCAAACTAACATGGAAGGACCGGGCCAAACGAACACGGCCCGATCCCTCCGCCGTTTTTGTGAATGTTTGGTGGGATCTTTGTGTTCTTCATGGGTGACGTACACCGGAAGGTTTCTAGTTCATTGTGAGATGCAATGATCCCAATTGAAGATCCAACATCATGATATCCTAGCGATGGTGCGACGACGATAGTGGGTGACGGATCAAACGGTAACGGGAGAGACCGTCGCTTGACCGTTCTTCGAGCGGGTGAATCAAATTGAGATTTCGGAGCCGATCGGAGGCCCGAAAACACTAGAGAAGATTACGAGTCCTCAGGGAAAATTAGTGTCCGAAGTTTCATGATAAGCAGACCGTTAGAATGATGAACAGACAGTACGGGAGGCGCGGTGGCCGGAGGCGTCGATTCTGGAAAATTCCAGAATACACGGCGTGTTCAACTGACGAACACGCCGTGTAGTGTGGGTGTACTGTGGCTAGAGTTTTGGGTTTAGACAAGTAACACATGGTGTATGGCCTCGGCCACACGGCGTGTAATATCTATGCAGAATAGCGGAAGCAGCTTCGTGGGACTCGGCATGTAATCCGGGGATACACGGACATGGATTTGAGTACACGGGTATGTACTTCACCACACGACCAGGCATGGCCAGCATACACAGATCTGACCTAGATGTTTGGCCACAGCGTGTAACCATACCACACGACGTGTAATTACTTTTTAAATGAACAGCCCATCAACATGGGTTGTGGAACACAGACAGTACCCGTGGACAGAAGACACGGCGTGTAACCATACCACACGCCGTGTACTTACTTTTTACACGACCAGCCCTGCGACACGGGCCGTAACACATGGGCAGTACCTGGTATCAGATGACATGGAATTTATCATATATCTACACGCCGTGTACTTTTGGAAAAAATTTTGGTCGTCTTGTTCTCGGTGACTTGGGCATGTTTTTCTTGGTTTTCCCCTAAGACGTGGGACGAAACGTTGGGTTACATCATCCATGGACTTCGTGACGGTTGATGTGTCCATCCCTTGACTCGAGGAGAGGATCCTCCTGAAACGAGCTTGTTGTGTGCGGGAACCCTAGAGTGGGATGCGACTGCGATGACGACGACTGTACAGAAATCCTCCGTGGATTCAAGGACGAAGACTATAGCACTCAGCGATCCTACGTGGATCAGTGCTACTGATCCTGTGCGGGTCTTGCGGGGGTTAGTTACCTATCGATCCTGTGTGGGTCTTGTGGGGGTTAGTTACATATCGATCTTGTCTGGGTCTTTGCGGGGGTTAGTACCTATCGATCCTTTGTGGGTCCGATGGCTAAGATGAATCAGTGAATATATCTGATCATCTCTATCGTCATACGAAGAAGTATACCTATGTGAGCTGAATCGTGTTTTGCTTTCCTTTGTGGATTGTGTTTTGCTATCCTGTGTGGATTTTGTTTTGCTTTCCTATGTGGACTGGGTTGTGTTTCCCTATGTGGACTGGGTTGTACTTGGGCTTAGAGGTTGGAGCGGACTGGAATTGATGACTTAGGTATATGTATGGGCATATGCCTAAGCAAGGTCGGATGTTACTTCGTGATTGTATCTTTCCTTTATGGATTGTCCTTTAGGGATTCTGGGAGACCATCGGGGGTCTCGGGGTCCCTACTAAGTAGCTTTTACTCACCCCTGCACGGGCTATGCCCTCACTACATTGTGTTGGTTGCAGACGACGGACAGCTCTGATCGTGGTTGAGGCTTGCGGAGCAGGACGGTACCTGGAGGTGGACCACTGGGCGGGACGTACTCGGAGCGAACGGCTGGACCCTAGGAGCTGTGGAGGCCATCTGTACTCACCCTTTAGGTGGGACTTCCAGTGGATGGCTCGATGTTGCGGCTTTACTTTCTGTTGTTGTTTTCCCTTTCTAGTTGTACTTTACCTTCAGTTGGGTTTTTATTCTGGCCCACTTACTTTTTTCCTCACTTACTGTTGTACCTAGTTTTTACTTAGTGTTTACTTCTACTGCTTGCTTTCTCTGTGGTGTTTGTTTACTTTACAAAGGCAATGCCTTCCCTTTTTACTAGGAATTACACCTTGATGCTAGTCGGCAGCCCCTGGCCTATGGAAGGTGGGCTTGGGGTAGTCACGGCACGGGCCCCGAGGACGGGACGCGACAAATTGGTATCAGAGGAGTTCGGTTCTACCACAGAACTAAGGACTATAATCTTTTTCTATGTGAAGCAATAGTTTTAAGAGTATTCAGTGTGGTTATCAGTCCAGGGAGTCCAGTGTTGGTGCGGCGGCCGACGTATCCATACACCAGGACCCTGACTTCTAATTTCCGACTTAATGCACGAAAACATTGATTTCATGTGTGTTTCAAGTTTTCTTTGTGATTACTTTATGTCAGCTCACCAGGTATATTTTTCTGACCATGGCGCACCTGTCTCTTTTCAGGATGGCCCCACAATGGCAGCCAGCTAGGGTTCTGAGAGTTGCGCGTGATGATATCCCACTGAGCGACAAGGCCTCGGTAAAGCGACCTTTGACAGCAGAGGCACCGGCAGTACCTCTACCCTCCGAGCCACCGATGCTACCAGCCCCAGCCGCTGACGATGCACGTCGCCTTAGTGCACAGCACGAGTTTCAGCCCCAGCAACCACCCAGGTTCCGCAGGGAGACGGACCCCCAGGCAGCCGAGGACTGGCTGGAGGCAGTGGTATGAGTTTTCCGGTTAGTGAGGACACCAGCAGACCTCATAGTGATCTTCACAGCGAGCCTCCTGCACGCGGCAGCAGGCAGATGGTGGAGCATGATGCTCCAGGTGCACGATGAGGCATCTCTTCTCTGGATAGACTTTGAGAGCCTCTTCTGCTCGGAGTTTGTCCTGGCCACCCTCCGTGCGGTGCGCATCTTGGAGTTTCTTCAGCTGCGGCAGGGCAGCTTGACAGTTGCCCAGTACTCGGCGAGATTTACCGATCTCTCGCGCTACTCGACAGACATGGTACGAGACCCATTCTTACTGGACCGGACCTTTGAGCAGGGATTGAGGCATGAGATCAGGTCATCACTGATCTCCCTCAGAATTCCGACCCAGTCAGGAGTACTGGAGCGATCCCTTTTGATCGAGAGCTTTCTTGCTGAGCCTTCTTCAGCAGTGAGACCTACCACAGGGCGGCAAGTAGCAGAGTCTTCTACAGCAGGCAGTCGACGGATGACTCATGGGTCCAGGCAGACCAGACCCTCAGGCAGACGACCTCAGGACACTGGCTCAGCTGTGCGGGGAACACAGCATGGGGCCAGTCTTTCGAGAGGCAGGCAGTGCTACTCATGCGGCGGGCAGGGCCACATGGATCGTGACTGCCCGACCCGCTGTGCCGAGGAGCATTAAACGGTTGAGGGACCACCGAGGCAGAGGCAGAGGGTCGACTGTGGCAGTCTGCAGGGAGCAGGCGGACGAGGCAGAGGAGCTGGCCGAGCATCAGGTGATGGGCGACGCTTTGAGGCACTACCACCACCACCACCAGGAGGTCCACCCCGACCACATGGGAGCTGGCGGGCAGAGACAGGCACATCTCCAGGCAGCGGAGGCCTATGACCACGGTGCGCCCGAGATGATTCGAGGTACTATCTGTGTCTATTCCACCCTTATTGCAGTTCTTATAGACATAGGATCAAGTCATTATTTCATAGTCACTGCCCTTGTTCGGAGCTCGGAGATTCTGACAGAGTCGTTGGCTCAATCCTTACGGCTAGAGACTCCTACGGGAGTAGACTCGACGATTAGGCACTGGTGCTGGAAGTGTGAGATTACTCTAGGAGGTGGGAGCTTCAGCTGGAATCTTCTTGTATTGGCATCGAGGCCTTACGACGTCATCTTGGGCATGGATTGGTTATCTACAGTCCATGCTCAGATTGACGGTATTATGCGCAAGGTGCGATGTGTACGCACCGACAGAAGCAGGTTCACCTTCACCAGCGAGAAGGGAGACTTTGCATCACAGGATGGACTCTCACAGAAGAGAGGACATGCCATCACTCATCAGTTGGATAGCCTCATCCTAGGAGCATTTGACGTACAGTGTCCTGGTTTTCTTGCAGTGGTGGATCAGTATGCGGGTGTTTTCCCCGACGACGTCCCAGGGCTACCTCCTCGCAGAGAGGTATAATTTTATATTGACATGTACCTCGGGACAGCCCTGATATCGACTCCAGCGTATCAGATGGCCCCCGCTCATCTTCGAGAGCTACGGGTACATTTGGAGGACTTGCAGGGAAAGGGGTTCATCCGACCCAGTGTTTCACCCTGGGCTTCCCCGATTTTGTTTGCCAAGAAGGCGAACGGGGGCTTGCGACTTTGTGTCGACTATAGTCTCCTGAACCAGGTGACAATGAGGAACATGTATCCACTACCAAGGATTGATGACCTCTTCGATCAACTCAAGGTAGCACGGTGGTTCTCGAAGATAGAGCTCAGGTCAGGCTATCATCAGCTCAGAGTTCGAGACGAGGATGTGTAGAAGATGGCCATCAGGTGTTGGTATGGCCACTATGAGATCTTGGTTATGCCATTCGGCGTAACCAATGCTCCAGCAGTGTTCATGGCTCTCATGAACAGGATCTTTCAGCCATACCTCGATCGATTTGTCGTGGTCTTCATCGACGACATTTTGATTTACTCGACGAATGAGGTGGAGCACTCCTATCACTTGCGGGATGTACTAGACACACTCCGAGAGCACCAGCTTTATGGTAATCTCTCGAAGTGTTAGTTCTGGATACGCGAGGTCCACTTCTTGGGGCACGTCATCTCTGAGGAGGGATTTATGGTGGATCCTGCGAAGTTCGAGGCAGTGTTGTCTTGGGAGCCACCCAGGAGCGTGACTGAGGTGTGGAGTTTCTTAGGACTATCTGGATACTACCGGAGATTTGTGCCAGACTTCTCCAGAGTTGCGGCACCACTCTCAGCTTTGATGAAGAAGGGGAAACCCTTGGTGTGGTCAGACAGATGTCAGCAGAGCTTCCAGGAGCTGAGACAGAGATTGACCAGCGCCCCTATCTTGAGGTTTCCTGAGGAGGGAGTAGGGTACGTAGTCTACTGCGATGCATCAGGGACCGGACTCGGATGTGTCTTAATACAAGAGCGGGCAGTGATCGCCTATGGATCACGTCAGTTGAGGCCGCATGAGTAGAACTATGCTACCCATGACCTGGAGTTAGCAGCAGTGGTCTTCGCTCTGAAGACATGGCGACACTACCTGATGGGTGAGCGCTTTACAATATTTTCTGACCATCAGAGTCTTAGGTACATCTTCTCTCAGAAGGACCTGAATCTGAGATAGCAGCGAAGGCTCAAGTTCCTCCTGGACTCTGACTTTGAGATATTCTATACTCCTGGGAAGGGGAACGTGGTAGCCGATGCTCTCAGCAGGAGGACGGGCATTCAGCTACTTGAGGAAGCGACAGAGCAGCTAGCCGCTTTACAGATATCCTTTGTGGATAGAGATGGAGTAGCCTTCCTTCAGTCTCTCACAGTCACCCCTCTAATACTGCAGCGGGTCAGAGAGGCATAGCATGGGGACGCTGACTGTGAGAGGCGGCGTGAACAGATCTCCTCAGGACAGGCACCTGATGGTTTCTCCTTTGGAGCAGAGCACGACGTCCTTTTTAGAGGACATACCTTGGTACCAGTTGCTTTACGGGAGGAGGTGCTTAGATATTTTCACACTTCTCCTTTGGCGGTACATCCTGGAGTGGCGAAGACATACCAGGATCTCAGACGACAGCACAGGTGGCCGGGCATGAAGAAGGTTGTGGCAGAGTTCGTTTCTCGATGCCTCACCTGCCAGCAGGTGAAGGCAGAGAACCAGGTACCAGCAGGCTTGGTACAACCCTTAGAGGTCCCGGAGTGGAAGTGGGATGGGATATATATGGACTTTGTGACTGGACTACCACGAGCTTCCAGAAGTCATGACTCCATTTGGGTGATTGTCGACCGACTCGCCAAGTCGGCACACTTCTTACCCATCAGAGAGTAGGTCTCAGTGGAGAGCATGGGATGTGTCTATGTTCAGGAGATTGTACAGCTTCATGGTGTTCCATCATCTATCGTCTCCGATCGAGATGCTCGCTTTACTTCCCGGCTTTGGAAGGGGTTGCAGGAGGCATTCGAGACGCAGCTGCGTCTGACCACCGTCTTTCACCCTCAGACAGATGGTCAGATGGAGAGGACCATACAGACTCTCAAGGACATGCTCCGCGCATGTGTCCTCGACTTTGGTCGCAACTGGTAGGACCACTTACCCTTGGTGGAGTTCGCGTAAAACAACAGCTACCACTCCACTATCGGGATGGCACCATACGAGGCGTTGTATGGCCGACCATGCAGATCTCCTTTGTGATGGACAGACCTTGGGGAGTCATCACTTGTGGGACTGGAGATGGTCCAGGCCATGATAGAGAAGGTCCAGATCATCCAGGAGCGGATGAGGACAGCTCAGAGCCGGCAGAAGTCTTATGCTGATAGGAGGCGGAGGCTACTGGAGTTTGAGGATGGTGACCACGTCTTCTTGCGGGTCTCACCTCGACGTGGATTATAGAGATTGGGCCGAGGCGTCAAGTTGTCTCCATGATTCATCGGACCATTCCAGGTCCTCAACAAGATTGGAGAGGTGGCTTATCGCCTAGCTCTACCACCTCAGTTGCACCGGGTGCACGACGTCTTCCACGTATCTTAGCTGAGGAGATACGTGCACGACCCGACTCATATCCTTGACCATGGGGAGCTGCACATTGATGATGGGGATACTTTTACGGAGGTCCCAGTAGAGATCGAGGATCGACAGGAGCGGGTCCTATGTGGACGGTCGATTCCTCTAGTGCGCATCAGATGGAAGCACGGGAATCTCCAGGAGAGAAATTGGGAGCGGAAGGCTCAGATGCGTGCTCAGTACCCACTTGTGGTTCCCCAGTTTTTGATGTATCTTTACGGGGACGTAAAGCCCTGAGGTGGGAGTAATTTAAAGACCCGTAAAATTCAAGGAAATTTTTTTCTTAATTTTCTTTGAGAATTTACAAGAACGCGGTTTCTGACGGCACTTGATTCTGAGGCCCGGTGTGCCCGGAATTTCTATCCGAACTTTACCTCAGGTACGTTCAGTGAACGAACGAGCGGGAATTTATAACTTTTGAACCGGTACTCAGAATAGAATTCCAAGAGCACCGATGGAATTTTAGCTCTGGTATTTGCTTAGAAACGCCTTTTCTGGAGTTGCGTTTTCTCAGGAGGAATTGTTAAAATTTAGGGAATTAAATGTTAGGTAAAATAAATTGTGGGAAAATTTATTTTATCCTTGGTAGTTAAATTCTATCATGGGAAGTTATTGGTGGGCCCACAACCACCCAACATCCCATGTGAGGTTATGAGGGCGGTGGGGACCACACAAGCTCCCATCTTCTCATATTCCCTAACTCCTCTAATCTCCCTCTTAAGTGTGTAACCCTTAAAACTTCCCATTTAATTTGTGACCTTCCCTCTCCCCACATTTATTCAATGCCAACTCTTTAATTTAATTAAGTGAGTTATGTATTTGAAATTTGTAATTTTGAAAGGCATGACTTAAGATAATAAAATGAGAGGGATCTTATTTTATTAGGTTGTCTTCTGGTGTAAGGGGATTGGGGAGAAGGAAACTCTAAGTCTTGAAGTTCATCTTCTTCCCCGTCGTAGAACGCGAAGAACGACGAACCTTTGACGAAGAACTTTGTCACCTTAAAGGGGAGTTCGTCATATCGTCTTCCTCCCTCTCTGCAGCCGGTGAGAGACACCATCCTCAGATATCGGCGAATCGAAGCCATGTACCTTGATGCCAACGACTCTCTTCTCCGTCACGCCGACGACGCTTATGGAGTCTTCTTCCGCGACGATCTTTTCCGCGACGAACCTTCATTCTTCACGTTATCAAGGTAGGGGTTTGTTTTTATTTGAGCAATGCTGATTCTTCCTTCCTTTTTTTATCTTGACCCGCTTTCTACCAAACTAACGTGGAAGGACCGGGCCAAACGAACACGGCTCGATCCCTCCGCTGTTTTTGTGAATGTTTGGAGGGATCTTCGTGTTCTTCTTGGGTGATTAACACCGGAACGTTGCTAGTTCATTGTGCGACGTAATGATCCCAATTGAAGATCCAACATCATGATGTACTAGCGATGGTGCGACGACGATAGCGGGCAATGGATCAAACCGAAATGGGAGAGACCGTCCCATGACCGTTCTTCGAGCGGGTGAATCAAATCAATATTTCGGAGCCGATCGGAGGCCCGAAAACACCGGAGACGATTACGGGTCATCGAGGCAACTTAGTGTCCGAAGTTTCGTGATGAGAAGACCGTTAGAACGAAGAATAGATAGCATCGGGAGGCGAGCAGGCCGGAGGCGTCGATTCTGGAAAATTCCAGAATACACGGCATGTTCAACTGACGAACACGCCGTGTAGTGTGGGTGTATTGCGACTGGAGTTTTGGGTTTAGAGAAGTAACACATGGTGTGTGACCCCGGCCACACAGCGTGTGACCCCCGGCCACACGGCGTGTAATCTCTACACAGAACAGCAGAAGCAGCTTCAAGGGATTCGGCGTGTAATTTGGTGATACACGGACATGGATTTGAGTACATGGGTATGTACTCCACCACACGACCAGGCATGGCCAGCATACATGGAGCCGACCTAGATTTTCGGCCATGGCGTGTAACCATACCACACGCCATGTACTTACTTTTTACATGAACATCCCATCGACACGGGCTGTGGAACACGGACAGTACCCATGGACAGAAGACATAGCGTGTAACCATACCACACGCCGTGTACTTACTTTTTACATGACCAGTGATGCGACATGGGCCGTAACACATGGGCATTACCCAGTGTCAGATGACAAGGCATGTATCATATATCTACACGCCGTGTACTTTTGGAAAATGGTTGGTCATCTTGTTCTTGGTGACTTGGGCACGTTTTTCATGGTTTTCCCCTACGACGTTGGACGAAACGTTGGGTTACATCATCCCTGGACTTCGTGACGGTTGATGTGTCCATCCCTTGACTCGAGGAGAGGATCCTCCCGAAACGAGCTTGTTGTGTGCAGGAACCCTAGAGCTGGCTGTGACTGCGATGACGATGACTGTACAGAAATCCTCCGTGGATTCAATGACGATGACTACAGCACTCAGCGATCCTATGTGGATCAGTTCTACTGATCCTATGTGGGTCTTGTGGGGGTTAGTTACCTATCGATTAGGTGTGGGTCTTGTAGGGGTTAGTTACCTATCGATCATGTGTGGGTCCTTTGGGGGTTAGTTACCTATCGATCTTGTGTGGGTCTTTTCTGGGGTTAGTACCTATCGATCCTTTGTGGGTCCGACGGCTTAGATTAATCAGTGAATATATCTGATCATCTCTATCGTCATGCGAAGAAGTATACCTGTGTGAGATGAATCATGTTTTTCTTTCCTTTGTGGATTGTGATGTGTCGTCCTGTGTGGATTTCGTTTTTCTTTCCTGTGTGGACTGGGTTGTGTTTTCCTGTGTGGACTGGGTCGTACTTGGGCTCGAAGGTTGGAGCGGACTGGAATTGATGACTTAGGTATATTTATGGGCATATACCTAAGCAGTGTCGGATGTTACTTCGTGAATGTGTCTTTCCTTTATGGATTATCCTTTGTGGATTCTGGAAGACCTTCGGGGGTCTCGGCGTCCCTACTGAGTATCTAATACTCACCCTTGCACGGGCTATGCCCGCACTACGTTGTGTTGGTTGCAGACGACGGACAGCGCTGATCGTGGTTGAGGCTTGCGGAGCAGGACGGTACCTGGAGGTGGACCACTGGGTGGGACGTACTCGGAGCGAACAGCTGGACCCTAGGAGCTGTGGAGGCCATCTGTACTCACCCTTCAGGTGGGACTTCCAGTGGATGGCTCGACGTTGCAGCTTTACTTTCCATTGTTTTTTTCCCTTTGGAGTTGTACTTTACCTTCAGTTGGGTTTGTATTCTGGACCACTTACTTTTTTCCGCACTTACTGTGGTACCCAGTTTTTACTTAGTGTTTACTTCTACTTCTTGCTTGCTCTGTGGTGTTTGTTTACTTTAAAAATTCAATGCCTTCCCTTTTTACTGGGAATTACGCCTTGGTTCTAGTCTCCAGCCCCTGGCCTATGGAAGGCAGGCTTGGGGTAGTCACAGCACGGGCCCCGAGGACGGGTCGTGGCAGGAACGGTGAAAGATGGGTCATTGTTGATCGTCTTACCAAGTCATCACATTTTCTTGCTATAAGAGAAGATTTAACACTTGAACATCTATCAAGACTATATATTAGTGAAGTTGTGAGACTTCATGGAGTACCCCTATCGATTGTTTCTGATTGTGATCCCCGTTTTAATTCAAGATTTGGTAAAAGTCTTTAGAAATCCCTGGATACTAAACTTCGTTTGAGTACTACCTACCACCCTCAAACTGATGGACAATCAGAACTGACTATTCAAACCTTAGAAGACATGTTGAGATCATGATCACTCGACTTTCAAGGTATGTGGGATCAATATTTACCTCTGGTATAATTTTCTTATAACAATAGCTTTCATTCAAGTATTTAGATGGAACCATATAAAGCATTATACGGATAGAGATGTCGTACACAAACCTGTTGGGATGATGTTGGTGAAAGAGAACTCGTAGGCCCATAACTTGTTGAGTAAATGATGGAAAAGGTGAAGGTAATCCAAACCCACATCAAAACAGCTCAAAGTAGGCAGAAGAGCTATAACGATAATCAAAGGAAGGATTTAGAATTTCAGGTATGAGATCAGGTTTTCTTGAAGGTATCTTTATTGAAGGGTGTTATACATTTCAGTAAGATGGTTAAATTGAGTCACAGGTACATCGGACCTTTCGACATTCTAGAACGAATTGGGGTTGTATCTTACCGTCTCGAAATTCCACCAAGTCTCTCCAAAGTACACGATGTGTTCCACGTATCACTATTGGGAAAATACATGCATGACCGAATGCATGTACTCACCTATGAAGAATTAGAACTAGAACCTGATATGTCTTATTTTTAAGATCCTATAAAGGTTCTTGATACAAGAGAACAAGTGCTGAGAAATCGGACGACTTGTCTGGTAAAAGTTCTATGGAGAAACCATAAGATGGAAGAGGCAATGTGGGAACCTGAGGAACTTATGATGAACAACCACCCGACTCTTTTTATGCAGTAATACTATAAAAATTTTGAGGAACAAATTATTTTAAGGAGGGTAGAATTTAACACCCCAATCTTCCAAGATACTCTTCTCTTTGAATCATACAATAGTGTGTATTGTACGCAACATCGAGTTCTAACACACCACAATCAATCAAACTATCCGTTATGAATAGTAATACCCACTTTTCAAAATTTTATAAATTTTATCTTTCAAAATGGACTTCATTTTTGTATTTGGAATTTTGAAATTATCTTATGGTGAATTTTTGGTATTTTTCTAAAAACTTTCAATTTTTGATAAACAGTGAAAAACACTAAGTTATTGGTTAAAACCAAATTTTTATTTCAATAATTAGTTATTTTATTTAAATTTGTTTTAGGTCAAAATAGATACATAATACCTATATATGTTCAATGTAATTCATTGGAGTCATTTTATAATATGTTTAGATATATAAAAATGTTATTGAACTTTTCACCGTCTTTTACCCACTTCTTATGAGAATTTTCAAATTCACATAAAACTTTATTTTACCACTTCTGTGAGTGGAATTTCAAAAATCCGAGATACAAGGTTGATATCAGCTAGTAAAATTTGGTTCAATAAGATGAAAATAATTTTTGGTGAATAGTAACTTTTTACTTTTATTTACCACGGATAAAAGTAAATAGGGTAATTAAGGGTAAAAATGATATTATTATTACCCTAACACATGTCCTAATTCTATTGGATAAGTATAATTCAACCACAAACAACCTTAGGAATAAAATATGAACCTATTTGGTCCACTTGGATTAGATTAGGACATTTATTATTATTTTATTCAAAGAAGAGTTAAAAGGGTTAAAATCAATCTTTAATAACTAAAACATTTTTTATATAAGGTTACACATAAGATAAATTTGACTATAAAATTAATTAGAAATATAAAATTATTTCCTACATAATGGTATTTTATTTATATTTTTTAGACATTAAATAATTTAAATTATTTATGACACAATGATGATGCAATAATTACATAATTTATGAAATATTAAAATAATTGACATTATAAATATCCAAATAAATGTAATTTGAGACTTTTTATTAATTAAAATAATTTTCTAGGTTAATATGACATATTACGGTGGGTTAGATGAATTGTATTCGAAGTAATAATGCTGTTATGAATTTAGCAAAAACAAAATACCAAATAGTGTCAAAATTGACATAAAAGAGTTTTTAAAACCAATATTATATTATAAATTGATATTCTATTCCTAAAATTATAAGGTTAAGGAAAAGGACTTATATAATTATAGGTGTATCATTAATGAACCACTTGAGGTTCTCTTGGATGTATATAGTATGTTTATCAAAAATATAATATAAAAATAAAGAGACATGGTAAATGTCAAACTATATATCTAAGAGTTAAATCTAAAAGATAAAGTTAATATCATGACACAAACCTGTCTAAAACCTATTGGTTGTGTGGTTTTCAACCCATACAAACTATATCCATTAAATAATTCACTTTGGAGCCATTATAAACCGAAAATTATTTTATTATAAAAAAATATTCCGCGCTCTTCCTATGGAGCCCCTCACCCCTCTTATAAAAGGGCACTCCCCCTTCTATCTAATTCACACCTTCAAAGCCATTTGAATCAGAAAACCTCTACCCAAATACCCTCTCAATTGTCCTCCTTTCATCCTAGAGGCCTTCCTTTAGTCATAAATCCATTTTAAGGGGACCTTTTGATCAAATCAAATGGACGAGCCCAAAGAAGAGGTAAATATTTCATCACCGCTTTCAAGTTCCTTTCTACTTCCACTTCCTTTTTCTTTGTTGTTTCCATTATAAAATAATAAATCCAGTATATTATATATACTGTGATGTTATTATAAATATGGTACAACCAAATTCATTATTCTATCCATCCTTTTAATGACATGTCACCATACGTGCGTACCTACGGCTTACCGTCTCCACGTCATGGTGTAATTGTTATTCAATACATTATTATTTGGATGGGTATAATAATAATGTTAAATTGATGTAAATAATAAATATAACCAGATAATTATTTTTTATATATGATATACCATCCAATTATATATTAGTTTAATATAAAAAGAATGATATTGTCTCTCGTGCGTACGTACGGATTACCCTCTCCATGAACGCGATGAGATTCATTCCCAATCGTATACATTCAAGACTAATATTCATTTGATGATTAAAAATAATGATTAAGGACTTGATATCATTCTGTATATGAATAATATACAACCTATCCATAACAAAAACGGCTTATGTAACAAAATATATAAAAGAAAATGACTAAGTGAACACCCGAAATGACGATAATAATAAAATATTATTAAGAAAGCAGTATTAGAAGATCATATATTATATCATATTTATGTATATGATTATTTTATAATTTAATAACAATAATTTAACTAATATAAAGGATGTTAACCTAACCTAGACCAAGTAAAATTACATGGTAGGGGTTTATTTCGCAATCTCTTCATTATCCAAGATTGTTTATACGTAATTATCTGTCGGGACCTCAATATCATTCACATCCATATTTCTTAAAAATGTATTTCAAAACATTCTTAATATTTAATATACTATGGGTTAAAGTCATTTATACCATTGTTTTACTTTAATAAGATGTTTATAAAGGAATCTTTCCGTCGTTTTCCCAAACAAGGTCATTTTTAACCTTTTCAACAAAATTAAGGTAAAAATGAATTTTTTTCAACATATACGACGGGTGCGGCTATTTTCTGCCATTGTAAAATTGTCTAATTTTACCTTAAAATCTTATAAGAATATTTTCAAAGTAAATGTTTTCTTTTATAATTATGTGACATTTAAATTATTTCAAAAAATTGATATTTCACTCAAATAGTTTTGATTTCATCTATGTCAACATTCTCTGATGGATTTTAAGATTATTTGAAGTTGATTTATTATGATACATAACTTACATATTGTATTGAAGGTTTTGTGATATGTTTGACTATGGATGTTTAATTTTTATACCATTAATGGTTTATGTAGAAAGTATTGACATTTTTTATGCTAGTTTTAATACAAATGTTTATGTTATGTCTAAACCTGTTCATATGAGGAGTGCATTGGACTTAGTAAGTGACGGGTGGAGCCCGTTATGGCTCCTCGATGCATCAGTAGGTCTCATGATACAAACTAGTGTCTTGGCACAGGGCCTTGAAAAAATCTTATTTGTAGTCCTTCCACAAGGCCTTGACTATGTGGTTATGATAGTCTATCATTATGCATTCCATCATTATGAAAGTGTTTATTGATATTTCATGTGATTATTCGACTAGTAGAATATCCATGTGAATAAGTAAATGGAATTATTTTATTTTATTTTTTCCATATTATATATAAGTTCAAGTTAAAAAGTCTTTTTTTAGTTATACATTGCCTTAAAAGTTTTTGCTTATTTATGAAAGTTTCTGCTATATTGTTATCCTTATTGAGAATCTGAGCACACCCCTTTCTAAGTTTTATTTTTCCCAGGATGTTAAGAAGTATTTTATTACTTCCCTGTAGGGGTAGTCTGAGGGGATAAGAGTGTGAACTATAGAGACTATGTTGTTGTAGTTTTTCACTTTATCATGTAATGTAAGACTTATGAATGTATCTAGTGTTTCCTAGGATACTAAACTAATCAGTCTTTTCAAACTTGATCTTTTGTGATCATGCCAATGTTATGTAACAATGCACTGACTCTGGGTAACTGGGGTCTGGGTGTTACATATAAGACTAAAAATATCTTTTTTAAACTTAAAATTTAGAATAATATGGAAAATACAAATCAAAATAATTCCATTTACTTATTCTCATGGATATTCTACTAGTTGAATAATCACATGTAATATCAATAGCTAATTTCATAATGATGGAATGCATAATTATGGACATCACAACCACATAGTCAAAACCTCGTGCCAAGACTACATATAATATTTTGTCAAGGCCTTGTTCCAAGACACTTGTTTGTCTCAGGAGACCTACTAATGCATTGAGGAGCTATAGCAGGCTCCACCCGTCACTTACTAAGTCCAATGCATTCCTCATATGAAAATATTTGGAACATAACATAAACATTCGTATTAAAACTAGCATATGTAATGTTAATACTTTAACCATAAACCATGAATGGTATAAAAATAACACATCCACAGTCAAATATATCACAAAACATTCAATACAATATTGAAGATTGTATCATAATAAATCAACTTCAAACAAGTGTAAAATCCATCAAAGGATGTTGGCATAGATGAAATAAAAATTATTCAAGAGAAATTTTGAAATCATTTAAAAGTCATGTAATTATAGAAGAAAACATTTATTTTGAAAATATTTTTGTAGTATTGTAAGGGAAGATTATAAGTTGTTATAACGGCGTAGAATATCCTCACCCTCCGTATAAGTTAAAAAACATTCTTACCTTAATTTGTCAAAAAGTTCTTAAAGTGCCTTGTTTGAAAAACGATGGAAATATTCCTTTCAAAACATTTATAAAATTCAAACAAGGGTATAAATTACTTTAATCCATAGTCTAGTAAATAGTAAAAAAAATTTAAATACATTTTTAAGAAACATGGATCTTGGTGATAAAGAGGTCTCAGTAGATACTTACATATAAACAACCTCAGATAATGAAAAGATTGTAAAATTAACCCTTACCTTGTACTTTTCCTTGGTTGAGGGTACGTTGACCTCCTGTATAATAAATAAATAATTGTTATTAAATTATCCAAGAATCATATACATAAATATTATATCAAATATTATCTTCCAATAATTATTTGTTAATAATATTTAAGTAGTTTCATTATTTTGGGTGTTAACTGATTCGTTTTCCTTTATATGTTTTGTTACAGAAGTCATGTTTGTTATGAATAGGATTTATTTTATTAATATCCATAATGATATTTAGTTCTTCAACATTATTTTTTAATCATAAAATTAAATTTATTCTTGAATGGTTGTGATGGGGAATGAATCACATCGCCTTCGTGGAGACGGTAATCTGTACGTACGCACAAGCAAAAATATCATTCTATTGGTGGTGAAATAGTATGTAATTGGATGGTATATCATATATAGAGAATAAATAACATGTTATATTTATTGTTTACAACAATTATTCACATTATTATACCCATCCAAAATAATTTAGTGTTGAACAACAAACTACACCATGACGTGGAGACGGTAATCCGTACGTACATAGGTATGGTAATTTGGTCATTAATTGGATGGATAGAATAATGAATATGGTTGTACCATATTTATAATAACATAACAGTAATTATAAAGTATTGGATTTATTAGTTTTGTATGGAAACAAAAAATAAAGAGGAAGTGGAAGAAGAAAATATTGTTGAAATAGGTGATTAAATTATTACCTCTTCTTCGGGTGATTCCATTTGATTTTATAAAACGGGATTCATAAGATGGAATTATGATTAAATTAGGGCCTCTAGTTTTAGGTGAGTGTTGTTGGGAGCATATTTTAGCATGTTTTGGCTGAAAAAAATTTCTTTGGAGGTGTGATTTTGAGATAAGGGTAAGTACCCTTTTAAAAGAGAGGTGAGGGTCACTTTAGGAAAAGCTTGAAATATTAATTTATTATACAATCTTATTCGGTTTATAATGTCTCAAAAAAGATTTATTTCTAGGATATGGTTTTGATGGGTCTAAAACCCCTAAAAAATTGGTTTTAGACAAGTTTACGTCAGTATATTAACCTTATATTTTAGATCTAACTCTTAGTTAAATAGTTTAACGTTTACCATGTCTCCTTGTATTTTTAAATTATATGGTTAATAAACATACTATAAAATTCCAAGAGAAACTTAAGTGGTACATTAATGACATATATATATATCTATCATTATATAAGTCCTTTGGTATAGCCTTAGATTTTTAGGAATATTATATCATTTAATAATAATGTATTTCTTTTAAAAACTCATTTATGTCAATTTTGACACTATTTAGAATTCGGTTTTTGTGACAGTAAACCAAACCTGATAACTTTGAAAAAAATAAATTAAATCAATCAAAAAATGTAATATTAACCTATAAAATTAGTGTAATTCATTAAAAGTCTCAATTTATATTTATTTAAATAATTATAACATCAATTATTTTAATGTTTCATTAAAATGTTAATTACTATATCATCCTTATGTCATAGATAAATTTAATTATTTAATGTCTAACAATTGTAAATAAAATACCACTATGTATTAAATCCTTTTATATTTCTAAATAATATTTATTGTCTAATTTATCTTATGTATAACTCTATATTAAAAATGTTTTAGTTATGAAAATTTTAATTTAACACTTTTAACTCTTCTTTAAATAAAATAATAATAAATGTCATAATCTAACCCAAGTGGACCAAAAGGATCTTATTTTATTCCTAAGTTTAATTTTGGTCGAAATACACTTATCCAATAGAATTATGACATGTGTTTTGGTAATAATAATATCATTTTTACCTTTAATTACCCTATTTACTTTTAACTGTGGTAATAAAAATCTAAATTTACTATTCATCAAAAATTATTATCATCTTGTTAAACCACATTTTACTTACTGATATAAACTGTTTCTCTTAGTTTTTTAAATTCAATTCACATAAGATGTAAAATTAAGTTTTATGAAAAATTTCAAATGTTCCTAGTAGGTGGGTAAAAGACGTTAAAAAGTTCAATAAAATTTTATACATCAAATATTATTATAAAATGGCTCCAATGAATTACAATGAAATAATATAGGTATTATGTATCTATTTTGACTTAAATTACATTTAAATAAAATAAATAATTATTTAAATAAAAAGTCAGTTTTAAATAATAACGCAATGTTCTTCACTATTCCTCAAAAATTGAATGTTTTCCGAAAAATACCCATAATTCACCCTAAGATAATTTTGATATTAAGAATTAAAAAATTAAGTATATATTACCAAATTCAAAACATATAAGTTGAATTAATTAATTTAAAATTAATTCCCATTGTCAAAACTAAAGGGCAGGTTTTTAAAAAGTAAAAACTATCAAAAGATTGACATGTGTTTATGCCCAATTTAATTGGGAAATTACTTATAATGACCTACATTATATTAAATGATAAAAATATAATATAATTATACTTTAAAACCACTAAAATTAAAAATTTAACACAATATATTATTTCGATTAAAAAAGTTGTTTTCAATTAAAATTTTGTATTTTTCACTATTCATCAAAAATATGAAAGTTATCAGAAAAATACCAAAATTTTATCCAAACTAAATTTTTATGTACCTATTCTAAATAAGAATTTAATTTCACAAAATTTAATATATAAAAGTGTTAAATATTGGATTTAAAAAAGGGTTTTCCATTAAAAGGTTAGAAAACTACATTTTTTTAAATACTTCTTTTATCTAAAAATTGAATTTGTCCTTATATTATGTCTCGGAAACACAAAATTTTAATCTGAAAATTATATAGGATATATATAAAATTCAAAATGTGTTTAATATTATTCATAAATGCTTTTTGAACGGCTAGTTTGGTATGTTGTGGTGTGCATGAACTCGGTGTTGCGTGTAGCGCAAGCTATTGAATTACTTTAAAGAGATAACATACTTTGAAATCATAGGGTGTTAAATTCTCCCCTACTTAAATAAATTTCATTCTCACAATTTTACATTGTTCTTCTAAAATAAAAGGTTGAAAATAGAAAATACTTTTATGGAAAACCCACATCATAAACAGGGTTTATAAAATTTTTTCTTAATAAGAGGGAATGGGAAATTGAAAATTCACCACCAAATTATGATCTCGATTCGGATAACATTGGTGGAAATTAGAGTAACATAATTGGAGGGAAAACGTAAATATTTATAGGGAGTGATTGAGGTCATCAATCAAAAATAATTGTAAAATTGAGGGCCTTAAAGCCATCAATCTATGATAATTTAAAATATCACCATTTCAATAAAACATAAGGTATTAGGATAAAAAAATTTTGTTTTAAGATCCCTTACCTAAAGTTTAGGAATTAATTTACTCATAAAATAAGTGAAAATATATATATATATATATATATATATATATATATATTTAAAAATTATAGTTTAATATTTCAACTAATTCCTACCACAAACTCATCTTTCACTCCAAAAGACAATAGAATACAAAAATATTCTATTTATCCTAATCATATAGGGTTAAAAAATATTGAATTTATAAACCATTTGTAAGAAAATTAAAAAAAACTACATTATACAAACTAGAACATCATGAAGGCCAGTGGTAGCTGATGCACTCTTATCTTCCTACGGTTGTGGGTTCAAGTCTCACGACCTTTCTGAACACCACAGATTGTTGCCCGACCTCTAGGTTATACTTTTTATAAAAATCAAAATATAATTTTATGAAATTTTTTAACCCTAAATAATAGTATCCAATGTCCAACTTAATTCATTCCAACCTTTAAACTTATCAAAAATACTTTTTTCCAAACTCACAGAACAAAATATATAAAGAAGTTAAACATATTGAAAATCTCTTTTCCCACGTAATAACATGTGAATACCTTCATAATGTATTATTTTAAAATATGGTAACACCCTAAATTATCATAAAACCTTATTGTTTAAATTCATTCTCCCTTATTACTTAGAGAATACTCGATATACTTCTTATATCCAAAATTGTTGTAAACTCCAAAAATGATGGAATAAAAAAACAATTACTTAGTTTCAAGGTAGTCAAGAATATCGAATATAATTTATCCAAATAAATCATATATTATTAAAAAAATTGCTACCTCAGTATTAGACCCATATTAAGGTTTATCTTTCCTTGAACCATATATTTTCCAAAAAGTTTAACTTGTTATTAAGTCACTTTTCTTAGAACAATATAATCTCAAATCCTCAATGAAGTAGTAGTACAGTACAATCCTTATTTATTTCCATAATTCATATAACTAGAACATCATTGATAAAACACTAAAATTACATTATTATTTAATAAAAACATAAGAACACTAGTCATTACTCTTCATCTGTGGTAGTATCATAAGTTGATTGTTATCCAATAACATCATTTTGGGAATAATCTGATGATTTGGACATTGATTTGCATAGTGTCCCAAATCGTTGTAGATAAAACATTCTACATTAGAAACCTTTTTCTTACCCTTTCAATCACGTACTTAGTGTACTTTTTCTATACACTTATAAAAAACACTCATTCCCTTTAAGCATTTACCAAGGTGATTTTTTCCACAATTATCACATATGGTAAAATCCTTATTTCCCTTCTTCCCTTTATCAATATTTCTCTCTACCATACTTTTCTTCTTTGGATTCCCTTCAAAGCCATACAAATCCAAGAATTCTTTACTTATCTTATTAACCCATGATATTATTTCTTCATATGATGAGAATAGCTGGGAGACTATTTCCCTTCTAAATGTTGGTTTAAGACCATGAATGATATGATCCTACTTAATTTTTGTATCATGCATATTTTTGGAGTTCACATTCCTTATAATGGGTACTATTTCCAAACAATGGCATACACTAGGTTAGTTTATGAATTTTAATGCATAATTCCAAACATTTAAAATACCTAATGTAAATATTTTAGGCATATAATCCATAGCCATAAAAAAATGTTTTCTTTGAGGAAGTATTTACTCATAAATCCTTGATAATCGATTTTAAAGAAAATATGAATTATCCTAAGAATATCCCCCGGGAGTGTTCTAACCATGAGTGCAGCTCGGCATGTTGTCGTGTACTAGGATACCCCAGGTCAAGCCCGAAATTCCTTGTCGGAGTATTCACTCATATGTACATCTGTGTCAGAGCCACCTCTACCTGCTCATATCCAGACAGGGATGTATTTTCTTGGGAAACTCACAAAATATCAACATTACCATAATTCTAGGAAGTTCTTATATACTAATCCTCAATTTCTATATTAGGGTAATGTTATCTAATCAGAGTTTTTCAAAATATAGTTACCAAGGATTGTACTGAACTTCCTCTGATACCAACTGTAACGTCCCAACCCCAGTTACCTAGATTCGGTTCATTATTAGCAAACATTGGCATGATCACAGGAGATCATGTCTTGAATAACTGATTAGTTTAGTTTCCTTGGAAGTACTATATGCATATATAAGTTTGAAATTACATCATGAAATAAAAACAACAATAACATTTTTCCCCTTTGAACACACTTATATCCCTTAGCCAATCCCTACAGGTCAACCATAAAATACTTCTTCACATCCTGGGAAAAATAAAACATAGAAAGGGGTGATCTCAGATACTTAGTAAGGATGACAATATAGCATAAACTTTCATAAATAAGCATAAACATTTTAGGCAATGTATAAGTCTAATAAAAAATCCTTTTTAAACATAAAAATCAGAATAATATGGAAAATATAAATCAAAATAATTTCATTTACTTATTCACATAGATATTCTACTAGTCCAATAACCACATGTAATATCAATAGATAATTTCATATTGACGGAATGCATAATGTCTGACATCACAACCACATAGTCACGGCCTCGTGACAAGACTACAAATAAGATTTTGTCAAGGCCTTGTGCTAAGACACAAGTTTGTCTCATTAGACCTACCGATGCATCGGGGATCTACAGCAGGCTCCACCCATCATTTACTAAGTCCAATTCATTCCTCATATGAAAATATTTGAAACATAACATAAACATTCGTATTAAAACTAGAATATAAAATGTTAATATTTTGACCTTAAACTATAAATCGCATAAAAGTAACACATCCACATTCAAAAATATCACAACACCTACAAAACAATATGGAATATTGTATCATAATAAATCAACTTAAAATAAGTGTAAAATTCATCAAAGGATGTTTTCATAGATGAAATCAAAATTATTTGAGAGAAATTTTGAAATTATTTAAAAGTCACGTAATTATGAAATAAAGAATTTATTGTGAAAAGTTTCTTAAAATCTTGTAAGGGAAGTTTCGAAGGTTTTATAATAGCGGAGAATAGCCTCACCTGCTGTATAAGTTAAAAAACATTCTTACCTTAATTTTTCGAAAAGGTCATAAAGTGCCTTGTTTGGAAAACGACGGAAATATTCCTTTAAAACCATTTATAAAAGTCAAAAAAGGGTATAAAAGACTTCAAACCATATTCTAGTAAATAGTATAAGTGTTTTGAAATTAATTTTTAAGAAACACGAATGTGGGTGATAATGAGGTCCCAGTAGATACTTACGTATAAACAACCTCGGATAATGAAGATATTGTAAAATTATATCTTAACTGGTACTTTTCTTTGGTCGATGGTATGTTAAACTCTAGTATAATCATTAAATAATTGTTATTAAATTATACAAGAACCATATACATAAATATGATATAATATATGATCTTATAATATTGATTTTCTAATAATATTTTAGTAGTATCATTGTCTCAGGTGTTATCTGATTCATTTTCCTTTATATATTTTGTTACGTAAGTCATGTTTTTATGGATTGGATGTATTTTATTAATATCCATAATGATATTAATTTATGAAAAATAATCTTTTAATCAGAAAATTAAATTTATTCTTGAATGGATACAATGGGGAATGAATCTCATCGCATTCGTGGAGACAGTAATCCCTACGTACGCACAAGCGACAATGTCATTCTTTTGATGGTGAAATAATATGTAATTGGATGGTATATAATATATAAAAAATCAATAAAATTTTATATTTACTATTTACATGAATTATACTCATTATTATACGCATCCAAAATAATTAAGTGTGGAATAACAAACTACACCATGATGTGGAGACGGTAACCCTTACATACGCACGTATGATGACTTTTTCATTCATATTATGGACAGAATAATGAATATGGTTGTACCATATTTATAATAAAATCAGAATATCTAGAAGATACTGTAGTTATTATTTTGGTATGGAAACAACAAATAAAAATAAAGTGGAGGAAGAAAAGAACTTTGAAAGAGGTGATGAAATTATTACCTCTTCTTTAGGTGCTTCCTTCTGATTTGATCAAAAGGGATCCATAAGTTCGTTTTATGATCAAATTAAGGCCTATAGTTTTACCTGAGGGAAGATTGAAGGATATTTGAGTAGGTTTTTTCTAATCCAAATGGATTTTGAGGTCTAATTTTGAGAGAAGGGGAAGTACCCTTTTATAAGACAGGTGAAGGTCACTTTAGGAAAAGCCTGAAATATTAATTTATTATACAATAATATTCAGTTTATAATGGATACAAAATGATTTATTTCTAGGATAAGGTGGTTAGGGGTCTAAAAACTCTCAAACAATAGATTTTATACAATTTTAGGTCACCCTATTAACCTTATTATTTAGATTTAACTCTTAGTTAAATAGTTTAACATTTACCGTGTCTCCTTTAATTTTTATATTATATTGTTAATAAACATACTATAAAATGAAAAGAGAACCACAAGTGGTTCATTAATGATATATATATATATATATATATCATTAAATAAGTCATTTATCCAAACATTATATTTTTATGAATATTATATCATTTAATAATATAGTATTTTTTCTAAAAACTCATTTATGTCAATTTTGACACTATTTAGTGTTTGGTTTTAGTGAAAGTAAATAAAACATGATTAATTTGAAAAAAAATTAATTAAAAAAATACCCAAATGTCATATTAACCTAGAAAATTAGTGTAATGCATCAAAAGTCTCAATTTACATTTATTTTGATATTTATAACATCAATTATTTTAACCTTCCATTAAAAAGATAATTATGGCATAATTATAGTGTCATAAATAAATTTAATTATTTAATGTATAAAAATTATAAATAAAATTTCTTTATTTAGGAAATATTTTTATCTTTCTAATTAATATTTATATTTTAATATATTCTATGTAGAACCCTATATCAAAAATGTTTTAGTTATTAAAATTTGAAATTTAACACTTTTAACTCTTCTTTATGTAAAATACTAATAAATGTCCTAATATATTCCAAGTGGACCAAAAGGATAATATTTTATTACTAAGATTTATTTTGGTCGAAATACACTTGTCCAATAAAATTATTAAATGTGTTAGGGTGATAATATTATCATTTTAACCTTTAATTACCCTGTTTACTTTTAAACGTGGTAAATAGATGTCAAAAATTAATATTCACCAAAATTTGTTTTCATATTGTTGAACCAAATTTTACATATTGATATCAACCAAGTCTCTTAGATATTTTAAATTCAATTTATATAAGAGGTAAAATAACATTTTATGCAAATTTGCAAATGTGCCTAGAAGGTGGGTAAAAGGCGTTAAAAAGTTCAATAAAATTTTAAAAATCTAATATTATTATAAAATAATTCTAATGAATTAAATTTAACTAATATAGGTATTATATATCTATTTTTAATTAAATTAAAATTAAATTAAATAAATAATTATTTAAATTAAAATTCGGTTTTAAACAATAACATAGTGTTTTTAACTATTCATCAAAAATTGAATGTTTTCAGAAAAATATCAAAACTTCACACTAATATAATTTTGATATTATGAATTCAAAAAGGAAGTCTATTTTATCAAATTAAAAGAATATAAGTTCCATTAATTGATTTAAAATTAATTCATGTTGTCAAAATCAAAAGGCGGGTTTTTAAAAAGTAAAAATTATCAAAAGATTGACATGTGTTTATACCCAATTTAAATATGAAATTACTTATAATGACCTAAATTATATTAAATGATAAAAATATAATATAATTATACTTTAAAACCACTAAAATTCATAATTTAACACTGTAAAGTATTTCAATTAAAAAAGTTGTTTTTAATTAAAATTTAGTATTTTTAATTATTCATCAAAATATGAAAGTTATCAAGAAAGTACCAAAAATTTATCCAAACTAAATTTTTATTTCCCACTTATAAATAAGAATTTAATTTCAATAAATTTAATATATAAAAGTTTCTAATATTGGATTTAAAAATATTTCTCCATTAAAAGGCAGAAAAAACTACATTTTTTGGAAAAATACTTCTTTTATCTGAAAATTGAGTTTGTCCTTATATTATGTCTAAGAAACACAAAATTTTAATGTTAAAATTATATAGGATATATATAAAATACAAAATGTGGTTAATACTATTCATAACCTCTTTTTGAACAGTTATTTTGGTAAGTCGTGGTGCGCTGAAACTCGGTGTTGCGTGTAGCGCAAGCTATTTAATTACTTTAAAGAGATAACGTACTTTGAAATCATGGGGTGTTACAGTTTTGGTAATAATATAAGGACTTATACCTGTTGAAGAGGATTTATAGAATAATTGGGTATAATATTATCAAGCTTCAAGGATTATAAGGTTTGAGGAGAAGGGGTGGTGAGGGGTGGTATTTATAGTGGAGGATAGGGGTGTTTTTTGATATTTTTTCATTTGTTTACTATTTTGGATCAAGACTATAAATAGTATTAATTTTTGTGACTAAGTATAGTAAATAGTGCATATGAGTTCGAAATAATAGTTTATTAAATCATTCATGACTCAAAAATTCATGTATTTGTCTTAAAATGTTATATACCGTAAATTACCATTTTTCACTATTCACTAAAAATTCAACTATTATAGAAAAAACCCAAAAGTTACCCCTAAACATTTATCTAAATGTTGGTTTAAAAAATGGACTCCATTTTATGAAAATAATTTTTTAAATATGATATATTTAATTTCTAATTAAAATCATCATTTATTCGAAAAATACATTTTTTAAAATTATAATAGATTTTAGGAAAATTTGAAAAATTAAATATGGTCTCATAAAATTATATTTAATTATAAGAAACATAATATTAATTTATGAATCTATTTTTTGATAATAAATTTCTTCTAAATCATTATATTAATTATAATATTGTAAATAAACATGTACATTTTATAAAAATATCAACACTTAATTTATCGTTTTTAAAAAATTTATTTACTTATTACATGATATAAATATATCATATTTTCATTCATGAGATTCATAAATTTAATTTATACATTCATAGGTGAGGTTATTATTCTAATGTCTAGTTTTCAATTCCCAATGGCCACATTACTATTCCAATGTTCATGTTAATATTTAATAGTATATCACTATTCATTTAAGATCGGTGTTGTGTGAAATGTAAGCTATTGAATAAATTTAATTTATTTAAGAAGATACATACTATAAAATCTTGGGGTTTTAAAAAACATTAGAGATTATATTCAGAAAAATTAATTAGATTTACCTTCAATATCAGTTAGATGATAATTTTTCAAATTGAAGAATTTAATTTAATAAATTATTTTAATAGAAATTAATTAGAAACCCAATTCACCCCTCTTGAGTTTTCCACTCCGACAAACATTTGGTATCATAGTATTTTTTATATAACTTTTTTGTTTTAACTATTATCAAATTTTTACTCAAAAATATCAAAATTTATGTTATTTATAAATTTCTATCTATGTATATAATAATGTTCTTGAGGGGAATGCTACTAAAAAACCCTCCTTCTTTTAATTGAACAAATTATTCTTAGTGGAAATTAAAATTAAAATACATTTATAATGTATGGGTTTTGATAACTGGATTGTGATTGAAGATCAATATAAGAAACCTAAAGATGTAAGAGTATAATATAGTGATTCCACTAATTCATTTTGTGATTGTAATTCTAAATCCATGAATGATTTATGTTGTTCATTAAGAGAAGATGAATTCAATAGAATATCTACATTTTATACTAATTTTGAAATTCGGGATACCTTATCTATGTCTTGTGAAGGGACATCGAATGTTAAATAAATTAGATTAAAATATTATCTTATTAAAAATGTTATATTTAAGATGAAACGTAATGAATATATTTCTCAAATGTATCTCAGGTTTAATGAGATCAAAAATACGATTCATGCACTCATAAAGGACAAGAACGACAAGTCACAAGTACTACGAATTATGTGATGCTTACTAGATAGATAGAGAGGCACTACATTGTCCATTTGTGAGTCTCAGGATATAATAAAGTTATGTATAAATGAGTTAATAGGAAAAATTGTGATGTTTGAATAAGAAATTGTGGTAAATGATAAATATTTTTAACAAAAAAGGTCAATTCCCATTCAGACATCTCAGTCAAATGTTGAAGAAATAGTCAAGTAAGAGAGAACCAGTAGTAGAGATGGTGACTCAGGTAGGGATGAAGAGGTCATTCATCTATCTATAAGATTAAAAAAATCTATAGGAAAAAATTTCTTCAAAAAATAAATCCATAAATTAAAATATGAAAAACTCAATGATTAGAAGAAATACGGAAACTTTGAGGTTACATGTTACAAGTGTAAGAGAAAATGACACATTAAGTCTAGTTATCTTAAGCTAAAATACAATAAAATGAATCAATATAAAGGTAATAAATATAAAAAGGCTATGAAAGAAACCTAAAGTTATTTTGAGAATGGATCTAGTGAATCTTATTCAAGTAAATAACGCAACAATGAAGGTTAAATATGTATTTTGTGGAAAACACATTTGAGGTATTAAATAGTATTTTAACTACTTCTTATCATATTTTAGATGTGTTTGGAAATGAAAATAATAATGGAAATATGAATAGTGTATTTTTTTTTTTTACTAAAATATACTACAAGAAACATTTAATGATCTTAAGGATAATATAAGATTTTAAAGAAATAACATGATTTATTAGTTAATATTAAATTTGTTCTTTCTATTTAAAGATTAAAGAATAAATTTCTTATTAAAAATGATTTAAATTAGATTATGAGAAATTAAAAATGGTATTTAAGGTTTTTCTTATACAACAAAAACTCTTAACAAAATTATGAGAATTCATGTTGTACCTCAACCAAGACCTAGTTTTGGTTATCAACCTGGACAAAAGAATAAACTTTATAAAAAATAATTTATTCCACGTTCAAATAGTAATCCTATTGTAAATAATACATTTGGAACATCTATATCTAGATAAATCCAATTTGGATCTAAGAAAACTTACTTTTCTAAATATTTTATGTTTTTTGAAATATATGGGAACAAATCCATTAAACCTATATAGATTACCAAATCTCTAATTATTAACCTATATGGACCCAAGTAGATATAGTTACCAAGGTTATTGTCTATTTAATTTATTATAGGAAACACGTTTGAAATGATATTATATAATGTTTTGGTATCTATAGAGTGGGTGCACTAGATATATAAAGGGTACATATCAAGCTTTCAAAATTTAACTAGCATGGCTGCTTTTCATTTATCTTTTTGTGACAATGAAAGAGGAAAAATTATTGGCCTTGGTCAATTTGATAATTCTAAAACTTGATTAATTTCTATTTTTTGTTGATGATTTAATATGTTTAGAATATCTCAATTGTGTGATGATTTATTTCATATCAAATTTCAAAAATAATATGTGTCATATTTATGATTCTAAATTTAAATTATTATTTACTAGTTTAAGAAATTATAATTTTTATGTTTTATATTTAAATTAATTATTTTTTTTAAATGTTTCTTCTTTAAATTAATTTTTCCATGAATCTTGGTTATGGTATAGGAGACTAGGCCACTGTAGCATACACTCACTGATGAAGATATCCAAAAAGGGTTTAGTCAAAGATCTACCTAAGCAAGATTTTCTAAAAGATAAAGTGTGAAATCACTATCAAAATCGAAAGAAATAAAAAGTTTATTTTAATTAAAATAAAGTAGTTTCAACTTCTTAATCACTATAATTAGTTCACATGAATTTGTTTATACCTTCAATGGTTTCTAGTTTGGTAGGAAAACATTTTTCTAATGTAATTATTGATGACTATTCATGGTTTATATGGGTATATTTATTGACTCACAAAATTGAGTCATATATGTTCTTTTAAAATTATACACAATTGTAGAAAATATATTGGAATTTTCATTTAGAGTGTGAGAAGTTATCATGGTCATCAGTTTGAGAATCAATATTTTTAATCCTTAAACTCACAACATGGTTATAATCACAATTTCTTTTCTCCATAAAACCTCAACATAATGGGGTGGTTGAATGAATTAATTGAATGCTTCAAGAGATATCTTGTAATATGCTTAGTTAATGTGACTTACTAGTATATTTTTTAGTAGATGCTCTAAGTATAACTTGTTATGTAATTAACATAGTCTTAGAATGGCCTATTTTAAAGATTAATATATATGAATTATGGAATAGAATAAAACCGAAGGTAAATTATTTCAAGGTTTTTGGATAAAAAGTTTATATTCTTAATACAAAGGATAATATGGAAAAATTTACAACCAAAAGTCATGAGGAAATTTTTATTAGATATTATAAATAAATTAAATCTTAGAGAGTCTTTAAAAAAGAAAAAATATTTTGGAGAAATTTTCATATAAAATTTTATGAGACTAATCCACATGAACCTAGTATTTCTTTATAAAACTTGTATGATGATATATAAAATTGTAATATTAACAACACCTCTAAAACAAAAAAATATTTTTGGTGATTTATTTTAAAAATAACTGAGAAAAAAGATTTTGAAGGAACCAAATACTAATGAAAACATAGTGAAATTAAATATACCTATAACCATTATAACCCACTGATTCACACTCAAATTTACCCAAGAGATGAAGGTAGAATGGTCCCTGTAGTTTATCTTGGGTTGTCGAATCCTCAGAGACCTAAGAAGTAACCTACAGACACGTACATTCTATTGATTTTTTTTTGATATGAAGTGGCTAACATGGGTTGTTTTTATATGGGTTTAAGGTATCACTAAAATATTTAACTTAGTTCAAATTAAGATAATGATTTGATCCTAAGTTATCACTTGGGGTGGATTGGATGAATTACTTCTTTAATGATTTCAATTTCTTATATTTGAGATGGGTTCATTTAAGAAGATAAAACAACATCATCACTTAATGGATTAATACCTATACCCTTTAATTCTAATCACCTATACACTTGAATTATAAAATTTTTGAGCATTTCAATTTAAAGGTTCATATTAGCACTAGAAGTGTGTGGCCTTAAATTCAACAAGGACGATGGAGTTTAAAAATCATCAAATAAAAATCTCCCTTAAAGAAATTATTAGATATTAATGGGGTGAAAAATAAAATCCAATAAATCCCCTTGATAATCACTTGGATCAACCCATAAGTGTGTTATCCCTCCATTTATTCTATGGTTTCAATGGAAGCGGGAAGTAAACTCATGAGGGAGGAATTGAAGAAGTAAAGAAAACAATAAAATGAAAATGATCACTCCACCGTTGTGTGAATAATTTCACAAGGTTTGGTGTGAATAAATTCATACCTTAAGACAATGAAATCAAAGTGAGATGTATAATAACATAATAATAGTAAAGGAATAACTTTTATTAAGAAACTAAGGTGAATTAAATAACTAACATGAGAAAGAAGTGTGATTACAAACACAAAGCGGGAGCATAACACTGCAATGAAACCAAGCACAAAAGATCATTAACTCCTCCACCTAAATGGACTTAAATAGGAAATTTTGGATCCTTATGTAGATATCCAAATAGTACAAAAGATTCCACATGATTATGGTAGGCCTAGGGTGGTGGAAAGTAGGGAGAGGACACTTTTCCACCCTTAACCTGAGGTGGCAGCTAGCTAGCTTCAACCAAACAGATGCATATGAATGGACTTCTCGATGGCCTAATTGGAGTGAGACATAGATGAATAAAATGAATCAGATGATGTTCCCAAACCTTATGTAAAGTTTCATCCCAAAATAATTTATGGTTTATGAGATATTTGTAAAATGGTGGGCTGTTTTTCTGGGCCTTAGATTCTGGTCTAGAATTTTATCTCTAAATTAGGCCACCTTAATAACCACAATAGAATCTGAATTTTCACTATATTGTGAAGAATTATTTGTTCCTATATATTCCTTCTAGTATCCCATGAAATTTGGGTTTCATTGGGCTTGTTTGTTGGGTCCCACATTCTCATCTGTCGGCTGGTGTCCAATCAGCCTTCTCCATAATTGTTTGCATGAAATCCCATTTTGTTGGTCTTCCAATGTGAATCTTCTAACACTCCACAAGTATGAATTGTTCCCAAAATAATTAGAATCCTGAAAATTAAATATTAAAATAAAATCAAGATCAGTGGGTACTTTAAATGATGTTCAAAAATGTACCACATAATAGAGCATTTTAAGAAGGAATTACAAACATAATGTGAAATGATGTTCAAAGTGTAAAATACACTAAAATGTTGTTTATGAATAATAAAGAACATGAATATTATATATATTAAAAATTAATATTATCCTTATTTAGTGTCTAATCACACCCCCCCCCCCAACTTGAATTTTGCTTGTCCCGAGCAAAATATATCTCAACAATATGAAATTTGAATTCCCTTTTCCAAAAACATTTTAATACACAATGACCCCCAAAAACCCTTATACCAAACAATCATGAAACCCATAAAAATATTTTAATAAATGATAGTTTCATAATTATATCCCAATCCCAATCCCATTACTTTGTTCAAATCCATCATCATATTTCATCCAATATCCTTTAAGAGTGATGATGTGTTGTGCATCACATTAGACATGGGGGTTCATCATTATTCAAGAGGTAAATGATAGAAGCACTAGGTGGAATCACATTTCAATATTAGTATGAGTATTCGAAAAAAATTATTGTATTGTTTTTTTTTCAATGGTAATTGAAATTGCACTCAAAAGAGTCAACCCCTGTAGCGAGACTTTGCTGTTGACTCCCAGGATCAAATACCTTAGGGAACCAAGTGAAGCCCACATACTCAGGCATCATCTCAAGTTAACTCAATCAAAAGAAAAATCAAATTACCAAAAATAGAGATAAATTTACTAACTCTGGGCCAGAAAACTATGGAGTCACGATCCCCAAGTGCTGAAAGCCACACATTATGTCATTTCATTTCTATACGCGCAAATTTATTGTTTTTTTTTTGTTTTTTTATTGAATACTCATATTAAAACTAAAATGATTACCAAACCTATGCTATTTATTTGGGGTTCCCCATGAACTCAAACTAATACCCCACTATCTGAAGGACATGCATTGTGATTTTTTTGGATGAAAATAGAAATGATGAAATATCACAATGGACAATCACACTTTCCAAAAGCTATGCTCTTGAAATTATACAAGGATTAAAATCAGAATTAGGGTATGCTAAATTATTTAATATTAAGTTTCAAAGTGTGCAATGTGTATTACCGTGTTCAAGTTCAAATAAATTTTTCATTCCATTAAGGAACGCTTTTTTTCAAATCATTCATTTTTTTGACACTAAAGCATTTTTTATTTTATCCCCCCCCCTAGCTTAAAATAACACTATCACCAGTGTTTAAAGAAAAGAAAATTTAGAAGGGGTATAGGTAGAGAATGAGAGTTCAAAAAATAAATTGAAAATTATGATGATGGAATGAAGTCACCTGGTGGTTGAAGTTGAAATTCTTGCTGCTCCCTTTTAATCCCTTGATATCGATGCCACTTTGAGAATTCCCTAGTGGAGATAAAAATAAAATAAAAACAAACCAACAAAACAACAAAAACTATATATATATATATAATAAAGAAATTAAAATATAATTATATATAATAAAATTATAGAATAAGGAAGCAAAAAAAGTCGTAGGTCAGTGGTTAGTGCGCGCCCCTGTCTCCCTTCGGTCCCAGGTTTGAGTCCTCATGGCTTTGCCGGTTGTGACGGGGTTTTCCCCATGACCTACGATGTGGCCTTTTTTATTATTATTATATTCTTATTTTCTTGTATTTTTTTTAACCTAAAAATACATGAAAATAAAATAAAATAAACTGATGATACATTTTCTTCTATTTAAATTTCTGGGTAAGGTATTACTCAAGGATCACACCATGTGACACTGATGAATATGGCACTCCCCTTTCGTACCCATCCATACTAATAATAGAAGAAAAGGTCAACAGTATATTTTTTTAATATCAAAGTTTTTCATTAATCCTAAATATATAAAGTTGATTAAAACAACAAAATGATTGGAAACTTGAAAACCATGGGTTACCTCCCATGCAGCGTATTGTTTAACATCGTTAGCCTGACATGAACCCCCCCCCCCCCCAACTTACCCTATACCAACTTTACACATTTTAAGAACCACTTGTTTCACCAATTAAACTAGTTTTAGATTGATTCTATGTTAATATTTTTTTCATTAACAAACCTATGTTCCAAAATTAGTGGGTAAATCCAAGGAATGTCAAAAAAGGTGGATTTAGTTGCTTCTCTAGTTTTTTCTAAGACATCAATAATGTTTCCTACATTTTATTTTTCAATAGAATCATGAATTACTACTAAAAGTTCACTGTTATACCCTATGAAGGGATACTTGAGTGGGTAAGGGAGGATAATAATTTTGACCACAGTTTGGATAGGAAATTCAAACACAGGTTGAGATTTTAAATCCAACTCAGTTTCTTTTTCCAAATTTATCAAAAAATTTGGTTCCTTTTGAATATAATATTCATCACCAAATTGGAAAGATTAGTGTCAGGGATGGGTATGGACTCAATGTTTGTTATTCCTCCTGATGTTTCAATGATTGCTGTTTCTGAAAAATCATCAATGGAGCTATAATAGGGGCACTCAATCCACGATGTCAAATTTTTCTCTTTTGAATCCAAAAAATCAATTTCCTATTGATTTAAAGACCCTTAAATAATTAATTTATCAACTTCATATATTCCAAATCCAATGTTTGGTTCTTCAATAAATACATGAGAGGTTTTTGGGAGAAAAGAGTCTTATATCAATGATGGGGAAGGGATAACATGAGTGGGAATGGGTTCCATAACCGCCCCAAAGTTTTATATTTCTAATCTCAATGATGAAACCTCAAAATTCATTATCTCCATTATTTGAAATATTTTTTCAAGTAATGGATTTGGATTTGGATTAGGATGGATAAGGGGTTAATCCAAATGGTCAAATCTAGGTAGATAATTAAGTTGTTGGAATTGCACGGGAGGGTGTTCAGATTGGCTTTGTGGGGAGTAAAACTCATTATATGTTGAAATGTTTTGTGAATAATAGGAGTTAAAACATTGTGGTTAAATAGTTTTTTGATGATCCCACCATTATAAATTAGGATGGTCATTATATATCACACATGGGGTTGGGTGATCAATGTAGGGATAGGTCCCCCATGTTTGGATTTGTTCGAAATTTCCTTCCATAGGAGTGAAATTAGGGATGAGAAAAGATATGTGGGGTGAGAAAAGAAAGGTGGTGTCTAAGATAACTTACTCAGGTCCCTGGAAACGGTGGAAAAATTTTATTCACACTCAAATTTACCCAAGATATGAAGGTTTAACGGTCTTTGTAGTTTAGCTTGGGTTATCGAATCCTTAGAGACCTAAGAAGTAACCTATAGACACGTATATTCTATGGATTGTTTTTGGCTATTAATTGAACAACTGGGGTTGATTTTATATGGATTTAATGTATCACTAATAGATTTAATTTAATTCAAATTAAGATAATGAGTTGATCCCAGGTTATCGCTTGGGGTGGATTGGATGAATTCCTTCTTTAATGATTTCAATTTCTTATATTTGAGATGGGTTCATTTAAAAAGATCAAACAAAATCATCACTTACTAGTTTCATACCTATACCATTTAATATTAATCACCTATACACTTGAAGGATCAATGTTTTTAGCACTTCAAGGTAAAGGTTCGTATTAGCACTTGAAGTGTGTGGCCTTAAATTCAACAAGGACGATGGTGTTTAAAAATCATCAAATAAAAATCTCAATTAAAGAAGTGATTAGACATTAATGCGGTGATAAAAAACATCCAATAAATCCCCTTGATACTCCCTTGGATAAAACCATAACTAGGTTAGGCCTACACTGATGCTATGGTTTCAATGGAAGCTGGAAGTAGACTCATGAGGGAGGAATTGAAGAGGTAAAGAAAACAATAAAAATAAAATGATCACTCCACCGTTGTCTGAATAATTTCACAAGGTTTAGTGTGAATAAATTCAAACCTTGAGACAAAGGAATCAAAGTGAGATTCAAAATAATAGAATCAGAGTAAAGGAATAACGTTTATTAAGAAACTAATGTGAATTAAACAACTTACACGAGAAAGAAATGTTATTACAAACACAAAGCGGCAGCATAACACTACAATGAAACCGAGCACCAAAGATCCTTAAATCTTCCACCACCACTTCCATAAATTGTCTATTTTGGAGCCTTGGGTATATCTCCTAACAGTAAAAAGGATTTCACTTGATTATGGTAGGTCTAGGGTGGTGGAAAGTAAGGGATAGAACACTTTTCCACCCATGACCAGAGGTGGAAGCCAACTTGCTTCCACCGAACAGACACATCTGAATGGCCTTCTCGATGGCCGAATTGGAGTGGGACAAAGAATAATAAAATGAATCTCCTGATTTCCTCTAACCGTATGTAAAGTTTCAGCCCAACATAATTTATGGTTTACGAGATACGTGTAAAATAGTGGTCTGTTTTTCTGGGCCGTAGATTCTGGCTTAGAATTTTATCTCTAAATTGGTCCACCTTAATAAACACAATTGCAGCCGAATTTGCACTGTCTTATGAAGAATTATTTGTTCCTCTATATGTTTTCTCGTATCCCAAGAAATTTGGGTTTCATTGGGCCTGTATATTGGTCCCCACATTCTCATCAGTGGGCTGGTTCCCAATATGCCTTCTCCAGAATTGTTTCCATGAAATCCCATTTTTGTGGTCTACCAATGTGAATATTACAACACTCCACAAGTATGAATTGTTCCAAAAATAAATATAAACCTGAAAATTAAATACCAAAACAAAATCATGATCAATGGTTTCTTTAAATGATGTTAAAAAATGTACCACATAATAGAGCATTTTAAGAAGGAATTAAAAATCTAATGTGAAATGATGTTCATAGTGTAAAATGAACTAAAATGGTGATTATGAATAATAAATCACATTAATATTATATATATTAACAATTAATATTATCCTCATTTAGTGGAAAATCACACCCCCCCCAACATGAGTTTTTCTAGTCTCGAGAAAAATATATCTCAACAATATGAAATTTGACTTCCCTTTTCCAAAAACATTTTAATACACAATGATCGTAAAAAACCCTTATACCAAACAATCATGAAACCCATAAAAATATTTTAATACATGACAGTTTCATAAGTAGATATGAATCACCATCCCACTCCTTTGTTCAAATCCATCACCATATGTCATCAAATATCAATTAAGAGTGATGATGTGTTGTACATCGCATTAAACATGGGGGTTCATCTTTATTCAAGAGGGAAATGATGGAAGTGCTAGGTGGAATCACATTCCAATATTAATATGAGTATTGAAAAAAAAATATTGTATTTTTTTTAATTTGCAATGGTAATTTAAATTTCACTCAAAAGAGTCAACCCCTATAGCGAGACTTTGCCGATGACTCCCAGGCTCAAAGACCTTAGGGCATCAAGTGAAGCCCGCATACTCGGGCATCATCTTGAGTTAACTAAATTAAAAACAAAATCACATTACTAAAAATAGAGATAAAATTACAAACTCTGGGACAGAAAACTATGGAGTCACGATCCCCAAGTGTCGAAAGCCATGCATTTGGTCATTTCATTGCTCTACGTGAAAATTTATTGTTTTTTTAATTTTATTTATTGAATACACATATTAAAACTAAAATGATTACCAAACCTATGTTATTTATTTGGGAAACCCCATGAACTCAAACTAATATCCCACTATCCAAAGGATGTGCATTTTGATCTTTTTTTGGATGAAAATAGAAACGATGAAATATCACATTGGATAACCACACTTTCTGAAATCTATGCTAATGAAATTATAGAAGGATTAAAATCAAAATCAGGGCATGCCAAATTATTTAATATTTGGTTTCAAAGTGTGCAATGTGTATTACCATGTTCAAGGTTAAAGAAATTTTTCCTTCCATTAAGGCGCACTTTTGTTTCAAATCATTCATTTTTTTTGACTCAAAACCATTTTTTATTTTATCTCCCCCCACAACATAAAATAACATTGTCCCTAGTGTTTAAAGAAATGAAAATTTATAAGGGGGTAGAGGTATAGAATGAGAGTTCAAAAAGGAAATTTAAAATGAGGATCATGGAATGTAGTCACCTGGTGGTTGAAGTTGAAATTCGTTCTGCTCCCTTTTAATCCCTTGATATCGATTTCACTCTGAGAATTCCCTAGTGGAGAGAAAAAAAAAACAAAACAAAAAAATATATATATATATATAATAAAGAAATTAAAAAATAATTATAAATAATAACATTATAGAATAAAGAAGTACAAAAAGGCGTAGGTCAGTGGTAAGCATGCACCCCTATCTCCCTTCGGTCCCAGGTTCGATTCCCCGCGGTTTCGCCGATTATGATGGGGTTTTCCCCCATGACCTATGATGAGGCATTTTTTTGTTATTATTATATTATTATTTTTCTATATTTCTATTTTAACCTACAAATACATGAAGAGAAAATAAAATAAACTAATGATACATTGTCTTCTTTTTAAATTTCTGGGTAAGGTATTACTCAAGGATCACACCACATGACACAGATGAATATGGAGCTCCCCTTTCGTACGCATCCACACTCATAATAGAAGAACAGGACAACAGTATTTTTTTTAAATATCAAAATGATTCATTAATCCTAAAAATATATTGTTGATTAAAACAACAAAATGATTTGAAACTTGAAAACCATGGGTTACCTCCCATGTAGCACTTTGTTTAACGTCATTAGCCTGACATGAACCCCCCAACTTACCCAATGCCAACTTTCAACATTTTAAGAACCACATGTTTCACCAATTCAACTAGTTTGAGATTAATTCTATGTTAATATTTGTTTCATTAAAAACATATGTTCTAAAATGAGTGGGTAAATCCAAGGAATACCAGAAATGGTGGATCTAGTTACTTCTCTAGTTTTTTCAATGACATCAATAATAATTTCTACATTTTCTTTTTCAATAGAATCATGAATTACAACTTAAAATTCATGGTTATACCCTATGAATGGATACTTGATTGGGTAAGGAAGGATAATAATTTTGACCTCAGTTTGTATAGGACATTCAAACACAGGTTGAGATTTTAAATCCAACTCAGTTTAATTTTCCAAATTTATCAAAAAAATTGGTTCCTTTTAAATAGAAGATTAAACCAAAAAATAGGAATGATTAGTGTCAGGTATGGGTATGGACTCAATTTTTGTGATTCCTCTCGATGTTTCAATGATTGTTGTTTCAGAAAAATCATCAATGGAGCTATAATAGGGGCACTCAATCCACGATGTCAAATTTTTCTCTTTTGAATCCAAAAAATAAATTTACTCTTGATTTAAAGACCCTTAAATAATTACTTTATCAACTTAATATATCCCAAATCCAAAGGTTGGTTCTTCAATAAATACATGAGAGGTTTGTCTGTGAAAAGAGTCTTTTATCAATGATGGGGAAGGGATAACATGAGTGGGAAAGGGTTCCATAACCATCTCAAAGTTATGAAGTTCTAATATCAATGATGAAACCTAAAAATTCATTATCTCCATTTTTTGACATATTTTTTCAAGTAATTGATTTGGATTAGGATGGATAAGGGTTTGATCCAAATGGAAAATTCCAGGTAGATTATTAAGTTGTTGGAATTGCATGGGAGGGTGTTCAGATTGGCTTTGTGGGAACTAAAACTCATTATATGTTGAACTGTTTTGTGGATAATCGGAGTTAAAACATTTTGGTTAAATAGTTTGTTGATGATCCCACTATTTGAAATTAGGATGGTCATTATACATCACACATGGGGTTGGGTGATCAATGTAGGGATAGGTCCACCATGTTTGGATTTGTTCAAAATTACCTTCCATAGGATTGAAATTAGGGATGAGAGAAGATATGTGGGGTGAGAAAAGGGAGGTATTGTCTAAGATAACTTACTTAGGTCCCCAGAAACGATGCCAAAATTTTATTCACGGTCAAATTTACCCAAGAGATGAAGGTAGAACATTCCTTGTAGTTTAGCTTGGGTTGTTGAATCTTCGGAGACCTAAAAATTAACCTACATACACTTACATTATATGGATTGTTTTTGGATATAAAGTGGAAAAATTTGGTTGATTTTATATCGGTTTAAGGTATCACTAACAGATTTATGTTAATTCAAATTAAGATAATGAGTTGATCCTAGGTTATCACTTAGGGTGGATTGGATGAAATCCTTCTTTAATTATTTAAATTTCTTATATTTGATATGTGTTCATTTAAGAAGATCAAACAACATCATCACTTACTGGTTTAATACCTATACCCTTTAATACTAATCACCTACACACTTGAATGATTGAAGTTTTGAGAACTTCAAGGTAAAGGTTCGAATTAGCACTTGAAGTGTGTGACCTTACATTCAACAAGGACGATGGAGTTTAAAAATCATCAAATAAAAATCTCAATTAAAGAAGTGATTAGAAATTAATGGGGTGATAAATAACATTCAATACATCCCCTTTCTAATCCCTTTGAACAACCCATAAGTGGGTTTTCCCTACATTGATTCTATGGTTTCAATGGAAGTTGGAAGTAGACTCATGAGGGAGGAATTGAAGAAATAAAGAAAACAATAAAATGAAAATGATGACTCCACCATTGTGTGAATAATTTCACAATGTCTGGTGTGAATAAATTCACACCTTGAGATAAAGTTCTCAAAGTGAGATGGATAATAACAGAATAAGTGTAAAGGAAGAACTTTTATTAATAAACTAAGGTGAATTAAACAACTTACATGAGAAAGAAATGGGATTACAAATACGAAGCGGCAGCATAACACTACAATGAAACCAAGCCCCAAATATTCTTAAATCCTCCACCACCACTACCTTTAATAGGAAATTTTGGAGCCTTGGGTAGATATCCCAATAGTACAAAAGATTCCACTTGAGTATGGTAGTCCTAGGGTGGTGGAAAGTAAGGTATAGGACACTTTTCCACCCTTGACCTAAAGTGGTAGCCAGCTTGCTTCCACCAAACAGATGCGTCTGAATGGAATTCTCGGTGGCCAAATTGGAGTGGGACATAAAATAATACAATTAATATCTAGATTTCCCCTAATCGTCTGTAAAGTTTCATCCCAAAATAATTTATGGTCTACGAGATATGTGTAAAATGGTGGGCTGTTTTTCTGGGCCTTAGATTCTGGCCCAGAATTTTATCTATAAATATGGCCGCCTTAAAAACCACAATGGAATCCGAATTAGAAATTTCTTCTGAATAATGATTTGTTACTATATATGTGTTCTAGCATCCCACGAAATTTGGGCTTCATTAGGACTGTATGTTTATCCCCACATTCTCATTAGTGGTCCAGTGTCCAATCTGTCGTATCCAGAATTGTTTTCATGAAATCCAATTTTGGTGGTCTTCCAATGTGAATCTTCCAACACTCCACAAGTATTAATTGTTCCAAAAATAATTAGAAACATGAAATTTAAATACAAAAATAAAATAAAGATCAGTTTGGTACTTTAAATTATGTTCAAAAATGTACACATAATAGAGAATTTTATGAAGTAATTACAAACATAATGTGAAATGATGTTCAAAGTGTAAAATGCACTAAAATGGTGTTTATGAATAATAAAGCACATGAATATTATATATATTGACAATGATTATTAGCCCCATTTAGTGGATAATCACCCACAAATACCATCCTTTATATGTTGTAGTTGGTGATCTAAATTAAGGTAATCAAACTAAATCATCACTTAGAGACCAGTTTGAACATAATGAATTATTATCACAGCTTGAACACAAATACATCAATGTTGAAATTAGGGATGAAAATTGGGTAATGTAAATAAAAGAATAATTGAATCAATTTGAAATAAATAAATATTTTTACGTAGTTGAGTGACATAAGTAACATTTAACCATTGGTACTAAATGGGTATATGAAAAAATGTTGATGAATCTAGAAGTATTATTATAAATAAATCAAGATTAGAGCTCATTGTTATAATCATGAAGAAGGCATTGACTAGGAAGAAATTTATTCTCCAGTAGCAATACTTGAATCCATTAGAGTACTAACTTCAAGTGCAGTGAATTTAAATTTAAAATTATTTCAAATGGATGTTAAGAGTGATTTCTTTAATGTTTATATTTTTTAGGATGTTTTTATTAAAAACCCATGTCTTTTCAAACTAAAATTTTCTAAATCACATTTTCAAACTAAAAACATACTTTATTGTTTAAAAACTAACCTAGAGCTTTTTATAATAGGCTCATCACATTTATTATTTGAAATTATTTTAAAATATGTATTTTTTATCCTACTTTATTACTTAAAATAATTTCAGAATAAGTTTTAGTTACAAAAATTTATTTTTATGATATTATTTTTGGTTCTTCAAAAAATTCATTATGCACTGAATTTTAAAAACAAATAAAAATGAATTTAAAATGAGTTTTATGAATGAATGAAAATTCTTTTATGGTTTTAAAATCCTTTAAAATAAGGAAGGAGTTATTGTAAACCAAATAAATTACAATAAATATCATTTATAATGTTTTTACTTGTGTAGCACAAAAGGAAGTGATACTCCAATGAATACCACCTTTAAATTGGATCCTGGTGAAATTGATAAACCAATTGATCAAACCATTTACAAAGGTATGATTTATTGTTTATAATACTTAATAGTTATTCAACAAGATATTATGTTTAGTGTGTGCATGTGTATAAAATTTGAAGCAAACCCTAGAGAATCTCATTTTTCTGTTGTCAAAATAGTTTTCTAAATACCTCAAAAGTACTTCCAATTTAGGATTTTTCTATTCTATAATACCTAATTTTGACTTCATTAGACATTTAAATGATAACTATAGTTGTTGTAAGTACAAACTATGGAACATGTCACTTTTTGGGAAAGTCCTAGGTTTCATGTTGTCATAAGAAACATAATTTTGTTTCATTTTCACTACCGAAGATGAATACAAAGTTTTACGTAGTTTTTGTACTCATATTATGTGGATAAAACACACTTTACTAGATTATGGATATCAATTCATAAATGTCTCTATAAACTATGAAAATACATGTTCTATTAATAATTATAAGAATCATGTATCTCATTCTAGGAAAAACATATTGATATATGACATCACTTTTGAGGGATCATTTTCAAAAAGAAGATATCACCCTTGAATTAATTCATATGAAACATCTACTTGTTGAAATTTTTACAAATCCTATGATTTATGAGAGATTAAATTATATCAAACATGATTTATGTATGATTAATTATGTTTAAAATGTTTTAGGAAATACTAATAATATTCTTTTTAATATTCTTATAAATATATGTATATATACATATAAGTTATTCTTATATAAAATGTTATTTTATTTTATTTATTTTAAATATATATATCATAATATTTTAAATATGTAAACTATTTATTTTTATTTCCCCACATGTTACTATTCTAAAATTCACAAAATGGAAAAAATATCTCAATTTAGAATCTGAATTTCTGCACTCGGTTCTAACTTAAACCAAACCCTCCTTCAAACCTTCCTCCACCAAAACTATATCTTTTCATTTTTTAAATATTATTTATATGTGGTAAAGATAAAGATATTATTTGCAGAATATGTTTTGGAATCATCTAATACTCCCAAAAGAGTAAAGAAAAGTACAGGTGGACCTCATAAACTTATAAAACCCCATTTTTTCTCATGAAGTTGTTATAAAAAATGAATATTGAATGGTTTAGGGTGAGTGATTCCTTAGTTTGAAGAGCCATTTTCTATAAAGGATGGAAGAGATGGTTTATGGATGAGAATATCCCATTATATCTAAGTTTAGTAAAATATTTTTATGTGAACATAGTTTTTGATACTAGATATGAGGAAGACCTAATTAGGACTATTGTGGACTGTCGCGAATGTGAATTCTAATTGACCTTCCAGACTAACTACTTAAGGGTTCCATTCCATATTGAATTTAATGATTATCACAATTCCTATCTCATAAATCATCCCCATTTTGAGATTGAAAATGTTCTATAAGAACTGACAGATGATTGAACCTATTGAAGACCAAGTGAAAATGTGTTAAGTTAATAATTTAAGTTATTATTAAAGTTCATACAGTACTACATCTTTCCTCAAAAGTGAGACTTTGTCTTGATGAAGTTTTAATATCTATTTTTTATCTACATAATGGTTTATTCTGTTCAAAATATTCTACCAAGATTATTAATGAGGAATAAGGAAGATAAAAGTAAATATTCTCCAAGATTTAATACACTTACATACCCTAAGTTCATCTCTGTTATGATAGAAAATAAAAGGTTAATTATTAAGGTAATAGGTAGATAGGTGTTTTCTGGTGGTGTTCGTTTAAATTAGACCACAAAAAATGATTTAGGTTAGATAGAATTCATGGAAGAACCCATGGGTAGCTGATGAGGAAAAACTATACAAATGCTTCAATCAAGTGCAGTATTCTACTAGACTAACTAATATCTTAATCCAAGATTACATCCAAATCAAATTTTTTAAGAAAACCATTATTCTAATGAAAATGGTTTTCAAGATATGTTTGATATAGTTGAATAAGAAATACCAGATTATGAAGAGATATTGAGTGGCTATCCTATTTGTGAGTTTCCAGAGGAATCTGAGGTTCCTGTTGACAATGAACTTATAATAGAATGTGTACCTTTTTAGGGGGAGAAAACTCCCAACTCTGTGTTATTTGAATCTATTGTCATTGAATCTGATAATGAAAGAAGAGATGATCAAATTGGTGATAGCCTTATAATATTTGATATTTGGGGAGCTCCAATATTTGATTACACATACCTAAGAGAATATAGATTGTCACGAACCAGCCCAGGTCGACCCTGAACCGGTCGCCCGAGCCGTTCTGTGACATGGCCCGAGAGGCGTTCCCGATTCTCTTGGTCTAGCGACAAGCGCCAGGGAATCAATAGAGGTTGTGGGAACAATTTCGCCTAGTAAAAACAAATAAATAAAGCAGTAGAAATAGAACAGAGTAGAGACAAAATAAATAAACAGAGTAAAGTAACTAAACAAGAACAAAAGAAAATAAAACTAACTGAAAGAGACAACCACTAACCCCGTGTGACCTCGCGGGTCACTCCACAACTCACGACCAAATGTCGCCCAAGGTGAACGCACCCAAGATGTATCCTGCACAAACACTAAAAAAATTAAAGGACTATAGGCGTGAGAATTAAAACTCAGTAGGATATCCATATATCTATTCCCAATTAACTACATGTAATATAAAAGAAACACCATTTCAAGTTTGAACCAAAATTTATCAAAGTAAGGTTTTCTACATGTCACTCAAAAACAAAGTATGAGTCATTTCCCCTATTCATTTCTCAAAAACCCAAGTCATTATTTTAGTGAGACATTAGAATTTTTTTCAAAGGTCAAGTGATATTTACATTTTCAATTTTCACAAAAAGTATAAAACACCATTCTTTGAAAACAGTTTTCATAAACCACTTTAAAACCACACATCACTTTATAGTAAAAACACTACACATGAAAACGCTACAGTAGTTACATAGTAGGGGCATTGCAAAGAATGTATATACAAGTACCATATTCATCACAGAAAGTAACTGAAAGCCAACAGACATGGGTGAACCTAGGAGATCAAGAATAAACCAAAAGACACCAATACATGAGAAATCATCCTCATTGACATGTCACAGATGATGAAATCAAAATTCTAAATATACTCGACCATCCTTTCTCGAGAAGGTTGAGGGAAAATCCCAGAGTAATAAACCCAATATATCCACCTACTATGGCCCACTGGTCAGTACCATAACCTACCAGTGCAGCAATCATTCTTATAATATTCTCTCAATATGCCAGATTCCCATGTCTCAAGTTTTTGGAAAGGGGGTGATCCAACTGATGCCAACCGAGCATCCAATCATATATATATATATATATATATATATAAAGCACAATAGGCATCACCCCGAGCCACTCCATGGGACAACCTATTGCCTTTAAACTACTCAAGTACCCAAGAGACTCTAAGCGCGTCCTCCCAAACAATTGATTTCCACCAAGGTAGGAGAGTTATCCTAGGATGGTTTTTATCAAAAAAAATTCATCATTTTCCAATAAAGTGCCAAACAGACATTAAATACATTTCACAAACACTACTTTAAAAAGAATCAAAATGCTTTTTCAAGCTTCAGAGGAAATCATTTATCATTAAAACCAGAACTATAATTGAAATTCCATGAATTATGTTTAAAATCCAAACTGGCATTCTTTCACTATTGGGTGTTCGTTCATCAAGAAAACATTTCAAGTGTCCTGTATAAAATAAAAGTCTCTTTTTACACCAAATAATCATTTAAAAATTAATTGTCTAATATTATCTCACATTTATTAAAATTAATAAAATAATTAATCTGAACAAATAGTGTGCCCAAACAATAGGAAAAAATGTAACTCAAATTTTAAAAAGCAGTGCAATGGGAACCTACCTTGACTTGCAACACGGAAGAGACAATGTGATAGCACGACATGCCTCGCACAGGCACACAAACACGTGCAAGATGACGACTGTAGTATCATGGGTCTTCCTCGCAAGCACGCTGAAACAACCGCACAACTAAAACACATAAACACGGACTCAAAACAATTCAAATGAACAAATGGCGCAAACACCATTCATAAAACTCAATAAATCATAAATAAAAATTTATATTATATTTTAGAAATAATTCTCTTAGCTTTACCTACTCAATCCACATGACATCTTCAATACCAAACACACAAAATATACCATGTCAAAATGAAAATCACAACACTTAGACAGATTAATAATCAACTACACACATTATTCAAATGAAAACAATTTACAAAACATAAACTTCTAGAAAAACACATCCATATCATATGGGAAAGCTACTAACCAAATCATATGCACACTAAACTCCAACAAAACCAAATTTTCACCAAATAAATAAATTAAATAACATAGAAGATTAATCAAAACAAAAAGAAAATCATCGTAGACACACGCTGACATAGACCAGGAACCGACTCAAAACATACTTTTAACCATTTCTAAAAATTTCAGAACTCTATAGAAAGATAATTAAGTGCATAACAAAGCTACAAAACGAGTTTTAAAACTAAAATATAGATCGCATACATTATCGGAGTGCTCTGAAAATAAAATACGTAAATTCACCTACCTCGGAGGTGCGTAAATACAACAGTGCATTGATGGAAGGAAGAAAAGAACTTTGTGGACCCTCGCAAACCCGAAAAAAAGAGAAACACACACAAATAAAAACCACTCAATTAGGGTTTGGCCAACTCAATGAAAACATCAAGAAAGATTAAAGATAAATCATTGTGTAGGAAATCGGAGAGGAGAGGGGGAAATTCACGCTAGTTGACGAAGGTTCGGCCGGAGCAGGGGAAGTCGACCGGAGGTTAGGGATCCGGGGTGAAGTATTTGCGCACAAGCCGGAGCAGCGGGTGGATGGGAATAGGGCATGCCAGAAGGGAGGCTGGCCGGTGAGTGAGAGGAGTGGGGATGCACACACCCGAGGGAGAGAGGTTGCGCTGAATGAGATCGGTGCAAAGCGGAGCTCCGACGAGATCAGCTGGACTGGTGCACTGCAAGTTGATCGAGGTAGTGAAGTGGGGCTATGCCATTCTGAGGGAAGTCGTGCTGGATGGGGTAGAGCGGTGGAGGCTCGCACAGGGCCAGAACTGCAGGAGGCCGATGATGGGATGAGGTTGGAGTGGCGGTGGCTTGTGCGTCTGGGAGGAGAGGCTACCGGCACAGGGGAGAGAGAGCCAAGCAGGAGGGGTGACGGGATGAGAGGGGGGGCTAGGCCGCGCCGTAGAAGTGGGAGAAAAAAAAGGGATCACCCCTTCGGGGTTTTACCAAAAATAAAGAAAAAAATAATTAAAGTAAAATTAATATAAAAAGTTAATAAAAATGTTAATATAAATTTTGATAATAACTATTGTAGTAATATTAATAATGACAAAAATTCTAATCATAATAATAGTGATAATAATAATCATCATCATCATCATAATCATCATTGATATTTTATAAACAATCATAACCTACTCATAATAATAATAATTATAATATTAAACAATAGAATTAGAAGAAGAAGAAAAAGGTTTCTTTCTCAATAATAATAAAATTATTGTACTTTATAAAAAGATGATAATAATATTAATAACAACCAAAATAGTAATAATATAAACTAAATGGTTTTTAAAATTAAAGATTTGTTTCATTTCATTTTGAATAATGATAATAATCGGTCAATCATCCAGTCTCCAGGACCGAACACACGGTCGCCGCTAGCGTTTCGGTGACCGCGCATCGGCCCGAGACCCTACAAAATATCAAACTTCAGAAAAATTCAAATAGGGACGCAACTAAACCTCATCCAAACGACGCGAGACCGAAAAAGAATAAAATAACATGTTTCTGTGGTCGGGGTGTGACAATTCTCCCCACCACAAAACTTTCAACCCCAACAAAGTCACCAAGCCAACAATTCACCCAACTAGAGTCCATGGAGAGACCAAACCAGAAGAAACCGAGAGGCTTGGGGTGACCATTACCAACACACATCACACTTGACCAACTCAAGAACAAACATTTCCCGAAGTTAAGGGGAGAACACAAGAGGTTTCTCCCCACCACAAGAATTCACTAATAAAAAAACCCATGAAACCCGAACAAACCACCCCCCGGGGGGCAATACGGGAACTCCCAAATAGAACTCATTCAATCTATCCACATGGACCAAACAACACTCCAGAAACATAAACAAAATATCACTATGAAACAACCCAAAACCTGAGGATGATAAATGAACTCAACACTTTTCCAAAATTTCACGATACCAAACATTCCCCTAACGGGTACAGTTGTGACCAACTCAAAATCAGAACGGTTCAGTTTATTCAGGAGCCTAACAACCTTCAAAGAGAACAAAAAATTTAAAAACCACGCTGAGAGCAACTAAGACCGCTTGGATTGTGTGGGAATGATCTCATCACGCCACCACAACAAGGATGATCTTATGACAATGACGAGAATAGAACAAGGAAATTTCAGATATTTCCATCCCAAACATGAAATCATTATTCAGACCCTGGTTCTACAAACCCTCACCAACTACTGACTATATGTGAGCTTCACCCCAAGACCTATGGCTAGGGCCCTGATGACTGGAGCATCTTCTGCCTCATAGTGAGGAATTTTCATCCTCCAGTCCCCAACTCCTTTGTCACGAGCGACGCCTCTTCCAGAACTCTCCCCGGTGGCCCGAATAGACGCACGGTAGGAAGACTTCGGAGGGATGCAGCAAGGCGGCTTAGAATTCCAGAACCGGCCAAAATAGTGGTAGGTGAGAGAACGCTAAAACAAACTGGGAGTTGGTACAGACGAAGATCATTGCTAGATAAGGAATCTTCACAAGAGACGACTCCAACAAACTAAACCTGAGACTCTAACGATGATGAGACATCTCACCTTTTCTCGTCCAGAACTGAACCCTCAAATAACTCTGGGATAGTACGAACATTAACTACCCTGAGAGTTCCCAACAATATAAAGACACACTATCTTTCTGAACTATACAACGGCCTCTAACAGGCATCTATTACCTTGAAAAGCAGGCAACACACAAAAGAACTGGGAACTGGGCATAACCCATTAACATCTTTTGGAGGCTTTCTGGGTGGCATACTCATATCAACATGAAAAAAAACATCGAAACCATAATCATGCCAAAAATCAATCAAATCAACAACACAAGACAAGGAAATAAGAACCATAAGCCACACACATACAAATACAAGCATAAATCACTTTTCAAAAACCATTATTTCTTTAAAATTTTAAAACCCACCTATGGAACCTTATGAGCCGTCACATGTGTTTTCATTCAATCTCGCTCACATCATCTGTGAACAAGTGCCCTTGCGCACTTTTCGTACATACCCACGCACGTGTGACCCTCTATAAGGAGTGCCAAGGTTCAAGCACTTCTTTTACTTACTCAATCCCAACACATACCAAATTTTTCCAAACCAATACACTTTCCCTTTAAAAACTCCCTTCACTAATTTCAAAACAAATTAAAAGAAACACTTTTAAATTTATAAATCAATTTCCCTTTTAACACACGCTCACATCAACTGAGTTCAAAATGAACACAACCAGCCATAAACCACTGGAATGAGGAACTAGTGTATGTGCCTAACCCGGAGACATGGTGGTGAGCCATGCCCCGAGTAAGTTATAACACTATGAGAACCTTAAACTAGGCACTTGGACTCCACATGGGTCACCACCCCATGTGAGGCCGCAACGTGAGCCGATTAGATCTTATTGTCATCCCTCAATCCAAAATAACCAAATATGAAAGACTCAAATCCCGGACTACCCCTGGTAACTCAGGTCTCGTCACGAGGGGTGGTGATCAGGCACTGACCCGTAACCTACCTCCCCATCCCTGACAGTCCAAATATCCATCTACCGGATATCCCAAATAACAAAGGGTCCTATAAAAAGTAGGGTCTGCTAAGAGCCGACCTACTCTCATACCATTTTTTCAAAAACCAACCCGGATCGACCCTGAACCGGTCGCCTAAGCCGGTCTGCGACATGGCCCGAGAGGTGTTCCCGATCCTCCCAAGCTGGCGACAAGCGGCAGGGCATCAACAAAGGCTGTGGGAATGATTTCACCTAGTAGAAACAAATAAATAAAGGAGTATAAATAGAACAGAGCATCTCCAAAATATATAAATAGAGTAAATTAACTAAACAAGAACAAAATAAAATAAAACTAACCGAAAGAGACAACCACTAACCCCAAGTGACTGCGCAGGTCACTCTCCAACTCCTGACCAAACGTCGCCCAAGGAGAACGCACCCATGCTGTAGCATGCACAAACACTAAAAAAAGAAAAGGACTATAGGTGTGAGTATTAAAACTCAGTAGTCTAGCCCAATATCTATTCCCAATGCACTACCTTTAAAATAAAAGAAACACCATTTCATGTTTGAACTACAATTTATAAAATTAAGGATTTCTACATGTTACTCAAAAACAATGTACGAGTCATCGCCCCTATTCATTTCTCAAAAACCCAAGTCATTCTTTTAGTGAGACATTAGCATTTTTTTCAAAGGGGAAGTGATATTTACATTTTCAATTTTCAAAAAAAGTATAAAACACCTTTCTTTAAAAACAGTTTTCATAAACCACTTCCAAAACAACACATCACTTTCAAGTAAAAACACAACACATGAAAACGCTACAGTAGTTACACAGTAAGGGAAATTAAAAGAAAATATATACAAGTACCATATTCATCACAACAAGTAACTAAAATCCAAAAGACATGGGTGAACCTCGGAGATCAAGAATAAACCAGAAGACACCAATACATGAGAAATCATCCTCATTGAAATGTCACACACGATGAAATCAAAACGCACAATATGCTCGACCATCCTTTCTCAGGAAGGTCGCGGGAAAATCCCATTGTAATAAACCCAATATATCAACCTACTATGGGCCATTGGTCAGTACCATAACCTACCAGTGGAGCAATCATTCTTAGAATATTATATCAATATGCCAGATTCCCATGTATCAAGTGTTTGGAAAGGGGGTGAGCCAATCGATGCCAACTGAGCATTCAATCATATATATATATAATGAAGAATAGGAATCACCCCGAGCCACTCCATGGGACAACCTCTTTCCTTTAAACTACTCAATTACCCAGGTGCCTCTAAGCGCAGCCTCCCAAACAATCAATTGCAACCAAGGCAGGAAAGTTGTCCTAGGAGGGTTTTTATGAAAACTTTTTCATCATTTCCCCATAAATTTCCAAACGGGCATTAAATACATTTCACAAACACCACTTTAAAAAGAGCCAAAATGCTTGTTCAAGCTACAAAATAAATCATTTATCATTTAAACCAGAACTATAATTGAAATTCCATGAATTATTTTTAAAATACAAATTGGCATTCTTTTACTACTGGGTGTCCCTCCATCAAGAAAATATTTGAAGTGTCCTTTATAAAATAAACGGCTCTTTTTACACCGAATAATCATTTAAAAATTAATTTTCTATCTCCAATTTATTAAAATTAATAAAATATTTAATCTGAAAAAATAGTGTGCGCAAACAGAAGGAAATAATGTAACTCAAATTTTAAAAATAAGTGCAATGGGAACCTATCTCGACTCGCAGCTCGAACGCGACAACGCGACAACACGACACGCCTCGCACAGGCGCACAAGCATGTGCAAGCTGACGACCACAGTATCGTGGGTCTTCCTCACCGACACACTACAACAACCGTACAACTAAAACACATACACATGGACTTAAAACAATTCAAACGAAAAAATGGTGCAAACACCGTTCATAAAACTCAATAAATCATAAATAAATATTTATATGATAGTTTAGAAAGAATTAACTCAGTTTTACCAACTCGATGCACACGACTTCTTCAATACCAAACACACAAAATATACCATGTCAAAACACAAATCACAATACTTGCACAGATTAACAATCAATTACACAATTTATTCAAATAAAAACAATTGACAAAACATAAACTTCCATAAAAATGCATCTGAACCATATGGGAAAGCTACTAACCAAATAAGACGCATGCTAAACTCTAACAAAACCAAATTTTCAACAAATAAATAAATTAAATAACATATAAGATTAATCAAACAAACAAGAAAATCATCGTAGACACGTGCTGACATAGACCAGGAACCGACTCAAAACATACTTTTAACCAATTCTAAAAATTTCGGAACTCTATATAAAGATAATTAAGAGCATAAAAAATCTATGAAACATGTTTTAAAACTAAATGATAGAGCTCATACATTATCGGAGTGCTCTGGAAATAAAATACCCAAATTCACCTACCTCGGAGGTGCGTGAATAATACAGCGCATTGAAAGAAGGAAGAAAAGAACTTTATGGACCCTCACACGCCTTAAAAAAAGAGAAACACACACAAACAAAAACCGCTCAATTAGGGTTCGGCCAACTCAATGAAAACACCAAAAAAATTAAAGATAAACCATGGTGTAGGATACCGGAGAGGAGAGGTGGGAATTCGCGCCAGTTGACGATGGTGCGGCTGGAGCATGGGAAGTCAGCCGGAGGTTGGGAAGTCGGGGTGAAGCTGTCGCGCACAAGTCAGAGCAGCGGGTCGATGGGAATAGGGCATACCATAAGGGAGGCTAGCCGGTGAGTGAGAGGAGTGGGTTTGTGCACTCACGAGGGAGAGAGGTCGCGCCGAATGAGATCGGTGCAAAGAGGAGCTCCGATGAGATTGGATAGAATGGTGCACTACAAGTAGATCGAGGTAGGGAAGTGGGGATGCGCCATTCCGAGGGGGTCTCACTGGATGGGGCAGAGCAGTGGAAACTTGCACAGGACCAGAACGGCAGGAGGCGGATGCTGGGAGGAGGCTGGAGTGGTGGTGGCTTGCGCGGCTGGGAGGAGAGGATGTGGGTGCAGGGGGAGAGAGCCAAGCGGGAGGGGCGACGGGATGAGAGAGTGGGCTAGTCTGTGTCGTAGAAGGGGAGAAAAAAGGGAGCTCCCCTTTAGGGTTTTACCCAAAAAAAGAAAAAAATAATTAAAATAAAATTAAGATAAAAAGTTAATAAAAATGTTAATATAAATTTTGATAATAATTAATGTAGTAATATTAATAATGAAAAAAATTCTAATCATAATAATAGTGATAATAATAATAAGAAGAATAATAAGAATAATAATAATAATCATTGATATGTTATTAACAATAATAACCTACTCATAATAATAAATATAAAAAAATATAATTAGAATAAGAAAAGAAGATTTATTTCTCAATAATAATAACATTATTATTCTTAATAAAAAGATGATAATAATATTAATAATATTAATAACAACCAAAATAGTACTAATATAAACTAAATGGTGTTTAAAATGAAAGCTTTGTTTCATTTCATTTTGAATAAGAATAATAATTGGTCAATCATGCAGTCTCCAGGACCGAACACACGGTAGCCGCTAGCGGTGTGGTGACTGCGCACCGGCCCGAGACCCGCCAAAATATCAAACTTCGGAAAAATTCAAACATGGACCCAACTAAACCTCATCCAAACAACGCGAGACCAATAAAAGAATAAAATAGCTGGTGTCCGTGGTTGGCGTGTGACATAGATCTCCAGAGAACAAATTTTATGACATATATCTATCTACTTCTTTCTATGAGGGTGAAAAGAATGATGGTGATATGGATAATTGTGATGATTGTTGAAATTCACATAGGCCAGAAAGTGATTCCATTCTAGTTTCTTCAACATTTATAAAGCCTACTATGAAAAGAACTACTTATCAAGTTCCATAATATCGTATCAGAATTGAGACCTATAATAGTAAATTATAACTATTGGTCACACCTTCTTCTACAAGAATTTTATTAGAAAACTAATTTGAGGGAGAATCGGTTCATGGTTCTTCACCCAGAACAGATTTGGTGGAAAGGGGGAATTTAAAGGAAGAATTATATACCATTATTAGTGAATTTGAGAGACCATGATATTTTATCTTCTAAAGGAGAACCTTGGAGAACACATTCCAACTTTGAGTTTAGTGACTCTTACTATTTCTCTTCATCTCAGACTATTCATGGACCTCTAGAAGATACTCCTAATCCATCTCAATTTTCTCTATCTCAGGAAGTTGGGCCATTATCTATACCTCCCTCTGTAATCACTTATTCTAATTTAACTTATTTTAAGAATGATCATCTTTATATTTTAAAATATGTGTTTCTAAATGTTAATTGGTAAAGTAACTATTATGGATATGAAGGGGTTTCCTACACTATTGAGAGTGTAGTATCTCATATCCAGCCAAATTGTTTACTTAATATAGATCATAAAAAATTGAGATTATGAATTTTAGAACTCATATGGAGGATTTTAGACCCTATACCTTAGCCTCATATCCTCTTACCTTAGTCTCTGCCCATGAATATACTATTATAATTTTAATCCATGAGTAAATTCATAATATCATTAATAATGTGAAGGATACCAAAAATAATGTTCAAATGGATATTGTTACACATTGTGAATTTTTTTTATATGGTTAGAGTCAAATCAGTCAAGTATTCCACAAGAAAATGGTGTAATTAAAGGTGTTATCAAGTATTATATCAGATGAATTTACACCAAGGAAGATATTAAGACGTGGTTTCCTTCTTTGGAAAGAGACACAAAAATTCATCCTCTAACCATAGCATTCGAATCTATTGTATAGAAGTTGTTAGTCATCACTCCTCTCCTCAAACAATTTATGTCATAAAATGATGAATTCATTCAGATTGTGGAACATGGATCCCTAGAACTAACTGATATTACCATGATTTTCGATCCTTATGTGTATATTGAAAATTCCCTTATTTTGGAACCTCATGCTTTACTTTCTCTCAATATATCTTTATATATTTCCCAAAATTCTATAGTAGCTTCATCCTTAGTTTCTACATATTCCTCTATACCAAGCTCTACCGCACCTACTACAACTCCTATAAGAATATTCGGTCACTCCTTCTCCCATTCCTTATATCAAATTATACTAGTTTCCAAGTTTATTACAATTATAAGATATACTTCAATTTATTATCTTGTACCTCATCCTCCTATTTTTGGAAAATAAAAAGTCCCCTTCGTTCCTTCTACCCTTCTGGAACTCAAAGATTCTGATTCCAAATAGATATTCTGATATGCCCATTACAATATTTATTAACATTAATGAAATAAATTTTTATTTAACTTTCTATCTCTAAATTTTCATTCAATTATTTTATTTCATTTTTACTCTATTTCACTTTATGGATTCTTTTTTAAATTTGAAAAAAGGGGGAGTAAAATATGGAATATTAACAATCTTTCATGATTATCTATTATAGCCAACTTTATTTTCTAGAATATTGTAATAATTAATTAGTTTCTTAACGCCTTATGTATTTATTTATTCCATTTTTTGTGACCTTCAAAAAGTGGATTTTTTTTAATCCATTAAATTATTGTTTTAATTATCATAAATCATGTTTATATTATTTCTAATCAATTATATGTTTTATGAAAGATAAATATTTCTTTGGATCACACTATAAATTTTTCTAAGTATTGAATCAATAATAAAGCATAGCTAGACTATCAACTGCATGAAGATTACATCAACCTTGACTCAAAAGTAGAGATTTTTCAAAGTATCAGATTAACCACAAGGAAGGTGCATCGAGCATGGGAGGTATCACAAATGACTTAAGCGACTGTAATACAAACTGAGAAATCATGTGTTGTATCTCAACCAACAATAGTGATAAAGATTTTCCCAATGGCATGAATCGACCACTCACCTATCAGATCGACCAAATTTATTTTCTCTCTAACTATTGGATCAACTGCACAAGAAACCTTACAACTAAAAATCCAAACGGAAGAGACCACACATTTTTCAAAATGTCACAAAGTATTTTATCAACCGAATGATGGAATCAAATCTTACATAATATTCCATTCAACTGAAATTTTAAGGAAAGTGAGAAGATGAGAAAGTTTGATGTCTAGAAAAGTAATAAAGCAACTATGTGACTTATTTAATGACTATGGGAAGAAGTAACAATTTGTAAAACTATGTGATTGACCATAAGTTCAAGTGATCAAACATAAGATAAAAGTGGTTGACTGTATGGTTTCTTCAAGAGATTCAATCAGAATTCTTATAAATTATTGAGGCTACTAGGGAAACTGATGTTTCACTCTTTAAAGTGACCATATCAAAAAGTGAGTATTATATTTTTGAATATAATACTTCAACCACATTTTTACATAGAATTAAATGCTATCCAGAATCATTTAATGAGACTAGATTTAATGTAGAGTGTGGGGATTTATAATGGTGATTTTTCAATGGATCATTGTGAATAAATCATTTTCTTTTATAGAGTACCATAGATAGATAAAGAAAAAGAGGCCATATATGAGACACACATACATCAGGATTTTTTTTGTGAGCATAAAATATAAACCAGTTCACTATTTTCATTGCTAATAACTCTTTTATTTTTATAAGATTATAAAAAACCATAAAAATACCTCTTCATTTATTGAATAATCTATGAAAAAAATAGGAAATTTAGAATAGTAGAATAATCTACAAAATAATATAATTACATTCTTTTCTGCATCGAATTATTTTAATTTCATTAATCTTTTTTTATTACATTTCGAGTTTTGATTATTATAACTATTTTATTTCTTGGTCGCAATATCCTATATCTTATTGGAAATTATTTTTATACCCTCTATACTTTTATTTAATCATTTCTATCCCATGGAAACTTTGGAGGAGGAAATATATCCTAGACTTTTTCAGTATAGTTTTATGAAAAACAGAATCCATGTTGTGGATCAAGTTTATTATTTAATAAACTGAGATTGGAAGAGGATGATTTTTAATTAGAGAGGATTAGGACTCATATTAATATTGATTCTATTAATTTTTATTATTTTGTGTTTCAAAGTATTGTTTACTATATTTTTAAACCATTTTAAAAAACTATTTAACAAAATTTTACTTTGATAGTTATCTCTTACTTGTGATACTTATATTATTTAGTGAAGGTAGAGTAATCTCAAAATTTTGGAATAATACTTATATTATTATAATTAATTTTTCATCAAAAATATAAGAAATTATTGAAAATATTTGAATTATATTTACCTATATTATCAGCTAATTGGGTGTTTTTCAAATTAGGGAATTTAATTTTATAAAGAAATGTCAAAAAATTTAATTAGAAACTCAATCAACCCCTCCCCCCTATTGTGTTTTCCACTCTAAAAATAATATTAAATTGTTTATATAAATGAGTGGAAGTCTAATTTATTTGATTATATGTTGACCTAATATAATTTTTTCAGTACATAAGTGTGCTAACTTTTAATCTATTTATAACAAAATTATTTAATATTGGTTTATTTTATATTAATCATAACTATTTTGATTTGATATCACACTCTGATTTTGATTTTGTAGGATTTAGTCTTGATAGAAAAATCATATCAGGTATGTGTCATTTTGTAACAACCTAACCTGAATCACCATGTCTGAGCTGGATTGGCACATGACCTCATCCATGCATCCATGTTTTTCAGAGGATACCTCCTAGGAGTGATGGTATAAATTGAAGTTGTGGGGAGACTATACCCTCTATTAGAATGAATTATAATAAATGAATAACAAAATATGTAATGATAAACAATAAAGTTTCACATAAAACAATAACATACCGCTTGTAATGAATAAATATTGAAACAATGTATAGAAACTAGAATAAAAGGATGTTGATCACCCACCAATTCGATCACCAGTACAGTATAGAAAAAGAAAAAACGTATAAAGAGGATCTTCACCCAACTCCAAGACTCACCTCCTCCCGATCTCCAAACTCATAGTGAGATTACCTGCTCAATGATCAAACCCATACCTCAACCTAACCTATACCAGCAATAAGTGGGGGATGATTTGGTACCCATGTTTCATGGACACTCGAGAAAGGTGTGATTAGAACTCAGTAGGGCACCACCAATATGGTCTAGTACATAACCAGTAAAAGTAATGTACATGCATGTGATAATCCCAGAAGAAAGTAAACAATAAATTCATAATTTATTCAAGCATAACATATAATCATAAATTCATAGAAAAGCAGCAAATATCCATATTTTGACCAGTTTTACACTAACTAGGATTTCACAAACCACGATCATACCAACTTTATATCCATATCGAATGGAATTTCAATAAGCCACCTGACATATCCACCTCAATGGGATAGCCCAAAAACATGTTTAATGCATCCTATTATAAGTAATAGCCCGTGTACATGATGACCAATATCTAGAAAATCTCTCTCAAGAGGATAGTCCATATTGATCAATCATTATACTCAATTGTTGAGGAAAGAGGAATAATACACGCAATACATATATACAAGATGATAGATCATTATAACATCGTATCAAGAAAGATTCATAACCACCACAAATCCACACGTGAGGAAATATAAATCAAAGGCCTCATGGTATACACATGCACATGACATCTGGAAAATATCAAGAATAGGCATACGGGATACACATGCATGCCACATGCGATTAGTATCAAGCATGGTTCTCGTAGGATACTCACAAACACACGGGGGATTAATATCGAACATGGGTCTCATTGTTGATGCATCTACACAAATGTGATCAACATATAAAAAGATTCTCATGGACTACACATTCATACACATGTTATCAAACATCAAATATGGGTGTCATAAGCTACTCACAAACACACACATGATCAAATATCAAACATGGATCTCATGGGTTACACACATAGATATGATCAATATCAAAAATGGGTCTCACAAGCTACACACACACATGTGATCAAACATTAAACATGGGTCTCATAGGCTACACATGCACACACACACACATTATCCCAACAATGAACATCGATAACTGACATCAAGCTAGTGCACAAGGGTATGTCAGGTCCCTTTTCACTTTTCTCAATTAAATTAGGTGTGGTTATTTTAATTATTCAAGACCTAAATATCATTAACTAATTAGTCATTACGTGAAGTTCATAAAAAAATTATGAAATAGGGGTTGTTCACACATATCTACCTTAACATGTATCAGAAAACATTTCAAGTAAATCCCATCTGCTTTTTTGGAGTCATCCAATTACATTCAGCATCCATCAAATTCCACGAGTTTCTAAATCAGGCCTAAGAATTAAAAATTAATTAATTAATACTAAATTAAAATTAATTAAATGATTAAAAGAAACTTATAACCAAATTAAAAGGAGTAATTATTGAAAGACTCACAAAATATTATTCCCTAGTTAGAACCATGACCAACCACCCATAAAAGGAATGTAAGGCTATTCTAGAATTATTTCGGGAAAAATCCATGTCTCATAGAAAAAAAATTAAAATTTAATATAATTAAATTGGAATATATAAAAGAATTAAATATTTCAAAATAATTTACCAACAACATCATTTAATGGAGTGTGGTCCACTCCCAGCGAACTTATGATTCAAATTCATGATAAATATCCAATTCAATTCCATGATTTAATGGAAAATTCAACTCAATTTAACCAAACAAAATATAAGGAAACTCTAAGTGATATGAACTCAATGAACATGACATAAATGAACTACATTCATCATCATGAGACATCCTCTAGGAAAGCTGATCAAAATCCCTCTCACTCTAGGATAATTCTACCAAGACCTACTGGAATTTTCATTCATTTTCCTAATAAAAATAAATCCATAGATCAATAAATGATCCAAAAGATCATGGAGGAAAATAAATTAATATATAAAGGGTATGAGAGGGAACATAATTACCAATAGTAATCATCCAAGAACAATCCACCGCCACATAAGGAAGAGGGATTCAAGATCGTATAAGAAAAGAGGATCTCACCTGAATTTTCCAAAAATTTTCTTTTAGATCATCCCAAGAAAAAGGTGAATTCATAGAGGGAGGAGAATATGAGATCCTATCAAAATGGATTTAAAAAATTTGTGCTATGAATATAAATCCAAATAGGGTCCTTGGAGTACAAAAACATCAAAAGGACCTCATTAATGCACTACCCAGTATGCCCCATGATGGCCAATGAGTACTGTTGGCTAGAAGGGCTATTTTCCACCCCACCATCTAGTCAGTGGTCACTGAAATAGCTCTGATTCTCTAGACCTCCTCCACTATTTATCCAATATTTGAGTAACCTCATAAGCTTCACTACAGGTATAAAAACATCCCTTAAATATATTTAAATAGTCAACATCTTGGTTCAACGCATGGTTCTCTAAATGATCTATACATTAGAAAAAAAAAGTCCAATATACCTCCAAAAAATTATAACCTATAATGATGCAGGATGATAAGAATTTAATTATTAAAATTATAATTTAATTCTTCTATAAAAAAAATTACCATTTACTTTATCCAAATTTGAGGCCAAGTATATTTTTTCTGCAACTTATTGGTCTCAATGTCTTCAGACAAAACAAAATTAAAATTATTTAAAAGTATATTTTTATAAAAAAAATATACATTGTGATAATTATCCTATAATTTCAATATCTAAATTTTTTTTACAACATTCAAGTAAAAAACATATTGACGATTGATTTCATTTCATAAGAGATCATGTCAATAAAAGAGATTTTTTCTTATAATTTGTATCAATATAAAATCAACTTGCTAATATATTAACTAAAAATTTATATTCAATGAATTTTGAGAATATAAAATTTTTACTTGTAATGATGGAGATTTAGATTAAAAATATTTTTTAAATGTCTATAATTGTCTTATGGTGATAATAGATCTATTGTACTAATTTTCTTAATCTATCTTTTTGGAACAGATTTGATGTATTAGAACTTAAAAAAATCCATTGAAACATAAAGTTGGTATAGATATTATTCTTATGATTATTTGGGTTATTTATTCTAGAGTTAAATTGAGTTTTTATTACTCAATGTGTTTTAAGTTTTTATGTAATTTGGGTATAGGTACTATTTGTGCATATTGTATATTTTTTGAATTTTATTTTTTATATTTCAATGTTTTATATTAATTTATTAAGGGGAGGCTTAAATTACTTATGATTATAATAGTTTTAATATATATTGTTTACTATTGTAAAAAATGGGAACAATTTTAAATTTTTTCAGTATATTAACCGCTTAATTATTTTAGTGTGCCAAATTTATTTGTTAAAAAGTTATAGAATTTGTGTTATTAACTTTTTGAAAAATTTCATAAGGGGATGATTTTTTTTATTTATGTAATCTATAAAAATAATTATACTGTTAGTTTTAAGTCTTTTTTATATAGAGATTGTTAGTGATTGCGTAGATTATTTGTTAGATAGATGTTTGTTTATTTTGAATATTAATAATTCCTAATATTATAAATGCCTCATGTTTTCCTCACATTTTTTAGAAATAAATTTCGTGATTAAATTATATAATTATATTTTCTAAAACTTTTGTAAACTCATATAGTGTTTATTAATTAATTTTTTAGTGTTTATAAAGTTTTATAAATGATTCTCCAGTCAATGTATTTTAGATTTGGATTTTTAGTTTTTTCTGAAATTCTATAATGTTATACATTTTATTTACAAATGATTTCTTTGAAAACATGTTTCATTGTTACACAGACATGTTTCACTGTAATAGAGAACTAGATTCATGGTAACAAATACATAGATAATGATTACACCTGGCTAAGTTCATTCCTACATAGGTATAGTTCATGGTTATGTAGAATATATAATGATGGTTACACAAACTTAAAAAAATTTATATAGAAATTAAAATGGTGGTTATGAATTAATATAATGATAGTTTTAATATTTATATCCACTGCAATTTTATATGAATTTTTTTACTTTCACTATTAAATTGTAAAATACATATACAAGATAGCAATGCTCTAAGAAGTATTTTTTTAATTACTTGAATGAAGTAACAATATGAGATATTTCATTATTGGTAAATCAATATTATTCCTAGTTTAAATTTATTCTAACCATGGTAGCCTATAATTAGATATCAAGAAACAACCATATGATCAAAAGATAATTGAGTTAATTAAGAAGATATTATCCAGAGGTTTGATCTTAGAAACCTAATTAAAAAGATCAAGAAAAATAAATCAAGTATAAATACCCAACATTCATACAAGAATAATGAAAATTCTGATATTCTTCTCTTATAACTTGTGTGTGTTTTTTTATTATGATTTAACTTTAATGTTTGATCCATTGCTTCTAAATAAATTAAAACTACATCGAGATGAATAATCTTTAAACTTGTGTTCTTTATTGCATAATGATTTTCAATTTTTTAATATTTTTTGTGCTTTAAGTGTTGGTTTATTCTTTTCCCAATCAAAAGAAAGTATATTGTTGGTTATACCTCTTGATCATAAGTTGTTTCTATTGAGTAGTGACTCATAAAAAATCAGTGTTACCTTGGTTGTGCCTTAGTCTATAGAAAGGTGGGTGTTTTCGGGTTGTACCTCTAAGTGAGAAAACATTAGGGAATGTAAAAGGTTTTCACTCCTATTAAATGTGAGGTATTTTTCTTACTGAGTTCCATTCCTCTCATTGAGTTAGAGGGGAGTGAAGAGTAGATGTAGGTTCAAGATAATCCAAACTACTCTAAGAATCATGTGTTCATGTTCTTTTTATTTTTCCCCTACATTTTTCTTAACACTACTGCATTACACTGCTCTTGAATGTGATAACACACTCAGATTAATAATTATTATAAAAGGATTTTTCTAATTTTTAAACGTTCCATTCACTCCCCCCCCCCCTCTAGACCACATTTTTCATCCTGATTGGGCCAACATATAAATCTACATACGCATGAATATATATACATGTAAATAAACATACACTGATATATATATACATGCGCATACACACACATACACTTACACATGAACACATACATACATGTATCTACACATTCATAAACATATATACACATACACAAACAAATAAACATATATTTACATATATTCAAACATACATGCTCAGACATACACATACATTCACTTCCATATACATACACATACATACATTCACATACATACATATAAATAAAAACATACATACAGATATACATATATAACATACACATATAAATATACACACACATGCACATTCATTCATATACACAGTCACATACATATGTAGATAAATATTTTATATATATACATGTATTAACCACCCCATTATTTTTCATTTTTTTTATTTCTCAGACTGCAAGATGTTTATGCCATATTAAGGATTCATCTCAAAAAAACAATGATTATATTAATATATATATATGCAATGTTGTGAGTGGGTTCCCTAGACCCAAATCATTTTTTTACATTCATTCCCATTACATGTATATAGTTTTATATATATACATCTGTTTCTATTACCATAATAGTATTATAATTATTTCATGCAATATTTACTTTGTATTGTCCTTTGATTTTATGTTGTATCAAAATGTTATAGTAGGTCCCATATTATAATAAGAACCATAAGATACCAAGAAAATAATCTTAAATATATGTCCTATGGTCTAGACACATCATTATGAGAGGACATAGATGATGTACATCCATCAGGTGTTGGGGGATCATAAGCATCGAGACTTATTCTCACTAACGTTTCACTTGAAATCTCAAGTACATGAGATCATAAGGACTATCCCACCAATAGAAACACCACATGTTTTGTGTGTAATTGGTAGATCCTATCTACAAACACGTGTATTGTTCTCCTAAATTGAGATTGTTTTCAATTTGTACGACTTGATTTTTTATTTTAATCAAAAAAACATGGAATTTATATTGTGGTGATATAGATTGTGTGGGGTCTTTCATTGGTGGTATGACATTGATTGAATTGTCAATATGAAATTTTTCACTTCTGAAAAGAAGTGCTATCTCATGACTAGTAGATCAGGATGGTAGTACCTTTTACCAAATCCATGTCCATGATAGAAGAAGGTAATTCCATCCAGTACGGTCAATGAATATTAAATATATAAAGGATGATGACACAAATTTGGTGTTTTAATTTAAGAGATATCACAAAAAAGAGATTGTATTATACTTCATGTGTTTCTAGGAAGTTGTCATTGTTATAATATACTTTATCACTATATGGGCCTTGATGGGTTTTTATAATCCACTCCTAGTATATGATTAGTTCTCATTACTATCGAGATAAGGTTCTATAGGGTCACACACTAAGCATATTAAAAATACTGCCCTATTCTTATAAATATGTGTGAAGGACATGTTGGGCCCCACCAAGGGGTTTGGGTGATGTTAGAGTTTTAATGATCACCATAAAATAAATAAATTCATATTATTGGAGTATAGAAAAAAATTTACTGAATTTATTTTTTATTATTATTCACAATTCATACAGTGAATACATGGAAGAAAATTTAATGAACGAATATTATTTTAATATTAAAGATTCATATAATATTTATTGGAATAATAAGACAAGTTAGTGTCTTGCTTCTATCATGTAATATATATATATATTATATTTCTAGTAAGTGATAAAATTATAAATTAAATTTATAACACAATTAATAGGTCATAATATTTTTCTTATGACTTATTTAGTAGGTAATATATATTTGGGGGACATAGTTCAATTTCTAGGTATTTTAACTTCACTATTTAAGCAAGGGTAAGATATAATTTGAGTCACTATTCATCCACTAGAATTTGAGATATCCACAATCATCTCTCTTGTATCCAAGAGAGAAAATTATCCATTTCCAATTATCGATCCAAGTTCATATATGTGGATTGAAGTAATAAAATAGGTTATCATCAGGACGTCAAAGGCATTGTTTTTTATCAGTTCTAACACCCAAATATTAGCAATCAGTATACCCATGAACTTTTAAAGTGTGTATGGATGATCTAAAGGGTTCCAAAATTAGTTCCCTTGAGCAACGGTCACCGACAACGAGTGGTATTTACCAACATCTTCAAATCGAGCTTAGTGATTGTTCAATTCAATTTTATGCTTAAATCATTTCACATGGGATCCTTATACTAATTATTGAGATGCATGTTTCTACAGAAATTTTTTTTACCATTATCTAGTGATAAAAAATTTAAAACCCCAGTCTATCAGGTTTTGCGTTGTTCCTCAGTACCAATAATTGGTTTCAAATTGATAGTGTGATTGTTTAAGCCAATATTAAATTACATTTTCATTAAATATTTGAATAGACATCATAACGGTCACATTATAATGAAATTTGATTTTATCCAATCATAGAAGACCATGTGATGGCCATCCAATGATTTAAATCGGAACAAATACATTTTTTTGGGTTTAAAAATTGAAGAACGTATTTTTGTGCACATGCGTGCGTGTGTTATAAGTTTCCCAGAGGTGGTGGTCTATGACGAATTCCAATGATCCCTATTATTTTGGACAAATTATGGTGTCTTAATTAGTTATCAACCATGGGGTACAAAATCCACACACTTGTGGAATATCAAAATCAAAGTAATAAAAATTATTTTTCAATAGCCTCATGTAGTGGGAGTGAAGAAATTTAAAAAATAACTAAAATTAGGGAGATTTAACTAAAACAATGGTTTAAATTTTCCCCCAAAGTGGGAGCATGCTTGGACCTATCTACCCACCTATGGAGGGATGCAATATTTAAAAATAAAAAATAAAAAATTTCATGGGTTAGTTTTTTCACCCATTTTCTCTCCACAAGACCCTTGCATCACACAGTGCTCCTACCGCTGGTCGACCTAATGTTACATCCATGTTGACCCAGCCTTCCCCATGTGAAACCTTTTTTTAAGGTTTTTAAACCATATAGGTTCTTAAAAAATTAAAAACAATTAAATTTAATTTTAACTTTTTTGGAATGATTTAATAAAATTTAGGGACAATGCAATTAATAATTTGTGAATTAAAATTAAAAAAACTTATTTTAATTCATTTAAAGCTCACTTGGGTAGAGGTTATTGGAAATTTAATTTAATATTTCATGTTTACCCCTTTTCAATTGATATTGATCATCGACCAACCATTTTATGTTTGGAATTTTATTTACTTATTATTTATTGATATTTCCTAAAATGGTTGGAATAATTAATAAGTAAATAGTAATCTATGAATCATCCTTCTTGCACATTATATGTATAAGGTCAAGCATGTCTATGTGTATTTTTTCATTTATGTTAAGCATTCCTGGTTTTTTATGTATAATTTCAAAAAATTATATAATATATGGACTATGCTGATATATGGTAAAGTTCAAAATGAGATGTGGATACATTGGACGGGGGTGAAAGTTGTGACATGGGTAACACGCAGCTTTTGTATTCAAACCTTAGGGTCTTGGTTTATCCATTTATTATTGATGGATCTACAAATATTAAATTCTCAAGATCAGTCATGTTATTTATTTATCTATGAATGGTTAATTAATATTTTTTAAATGTTCATATTTACGTGATCAAATATAATAATAAATGAGCGTATATTATATAAAAGAAATTAAGGCGTGATGAATGTTTTATATTTTATAAATTGTTAAGTTGTGTGCATTATCACATAGTATGGTCATGTCAAATAGTACGATCAGGTTAAGTTGTGAGTGTGATGAACGTATTTTTTCGTTTGAATTTGAAAAAAAAATAGAGTTTATGAGATGCTCGTCAACCCCATTTGAGGGTACCTAGTACTATTCAGGCATTCTTATGAGTGAAATGGGTTGACATAACTAATGATGGAAATAAATAAATATCCATAGCTATCTTGTTTCACATTTAGAGTCAAAGTGTTGGTTAAATCAAAGGTATGATTCCCAGAAGCTATGATTTCACTTAATATTTTTGCGAGCCATTAGTCAAATTGGATAACTCCTCAAAAATCTGACCTTGAAACTCTTTAGGAAATTGTGTAACCATATCTTGGACTATGTGGATTGGTTTCAAGGATATTTTCCACAAGATTACTCAAGAGACTTGGTATTTTGATTCTAGTAGTGATGGATACTATGATTTAGTAAAATAGGGGGAAACATTTAAATATTAATTAATTAGTAATTTCTATCGATAATCAAGATAAGGTATTAATCTGATAATTATATTTATTGTAGATAAAATGAAAATCACCACCAATAGTTCAATATCACTATGATCAATGTTGGATTAAGATAATATCACGACCGACCATAACATTTCAGAGTGATACCAGATCTTGCTCATAGTACTATAACAAGAGAAGAAACATTTTGTATTGGAAACCCCATATCCCACTGATCCTCATAATGGAGAAATAAAGATGGATAAATGTAAATATAAAAAGCACATAGATGATTACCTAGATGTAAAATATAAAATTTTATCATCGATGTCCATTGGACTACAGAAAATGTATAAAGATAAAGATGTATGCAAGATGTTATCTAATATCTAAGTGTTATATCAGGATAGATTTCAAGAAGAAATATATGAGATATCAATTTAATTATAAAGGTTTACTCTAGAATAATGTAATCAAGAAATACATTTTGTACTCAAGATGATTGGTTACATTGAGAGACTAGAATCCCTTAGGTTCAAACTACACCAAGAACTAGAAACATATCTTATTCTTACCACTATGCCACCAAGATTCTCAACATTTATTGTTAATTATAACATAAATTACATGAAAAATTATCTCAAAAACTTATTATATTTATTTCTCTAATATAAAAAGTATATGAATAATACCAACTCTTCAGTTCTTATAGTAAACAAGGGGAGGAAGGGTAAGGATAAGGAATCAAAGGATAAACCTAATACCAAGACACGAATGGACCACCCTTCCATGAATATAAAGATATATATGGACAGGAATATGTAGGAGTATTCCTACTTTTCATATTGAAAGAAATTCCACTAGAAGAAGCTTCAACAATATTATGGAAGTTTACTCTAAATTCTGTAGGAAAATTATCAACTAGGATAAAAGTAGAGTGTATTTTTCTACCTCATGTTTGGATGGATGAAGGCACAATATTGAAAATATTATATGTATGAAAATAAAGAAAATAGCCACATTACCATTGGGTGACATGCCGATGGAAAACAAACTTGTTTCCATTGGGTGACGTGCCGATGGAAAACAAAATTGTAACCATTGGGTGACGTGCCGATGGAAAAAAACTTGTTACCATTGGGTAACGTGCCGATGGAAAACAAACATCAATATGGTAATCAAAAAAACAATACGACAAACAAAATATAAAAACTATAATTAAATAGTCAATACGATAGACAGAATTACAAACCAAGAGAATAAAAAAATAAACATTATAAGAAAAATAAGAAACACATTAAGTAAAATGGTCTCCCCCTTTCTAAGAGGAGTTTATTTAATGTAAGGAGAAGTGTAAAACATGAAGTAGATATGAATGATTATTTTAATTTAATCATTCCTAGATTCTGTTTTATAAACTCAAATCTATTGGAAGGTAATGGTTTTGTAAAAATGTCAGCAAGTTGTTCCTCCATTCCAATGAATTGTAAAATAATATCTCCTTTTTGTGTGTTATCCCTAAGAAATTGATGCCTAAAATCTATGTGTTTTGCACGAGAGTTATGTGCTATGTTCTTACTAAGAGCTATGGCACTAGAATTATCACAAAGAATTTGAGTTCTGGAAAAACTCAATCCATATTCAGTGAGTGTGTGTTGCATCTACAACACTTGAGCACAACAACCTCCGGCTGCTACATATTCAGCTTCAGCAGTGGAAAGTGCTACTGAGTGTTGTTTCTTGCAGGACCAAGAAACCAGAGAATCTCTTAAGAAATGACATGTTCCAGATGTACTCTTTCTATCCATTCTACAACCACCAAAGTCAGCATCTAAAAAACATTTTAAAACAAAATCATTTCCAGAAGAGTAAAAAAGACCTAGATCTATAGTGCCTTTTAAATACCGAAAGATTCTCTTCACATCTTTTAAATGAGACTCTTTTGGATTATATTGGTATATTTCACATAAGCATACAGAAAACATTAAGTCTGGTCAACTAGCTTTCAAGTATAACAAATTTCCTATCATACCTCTAAAAGTTGTTTGATCTACTGGTTTCCCAGTTTCATCAAGATAAAGTGTATTTGAGGTACCAATTGGAGTTCCAATACTTTTAGTTTTTCATATCCATACTTTTTGAGTAAATCTTTAACATACTTATGTTGAGATATATATGTTCTTTATATTTTTTGAGTAATTTAAAAAACCTAAAAATAATGTTAACTCACCCATCATACTCATTTCAAACTTAGACTTCATTAATTTTGCAAAAGAATCGGTTAAAGACAGCTGAGTTGATCCAAATATGATGTCATCAACATAAATTTGAACAATCAAAACATTTTTATTTTCCTTTTTTATAAAAAGGGTTGGATCTGCTATTCCTTTAGCATAATTTTTTTGTAAAAGAAATCATGTAAGTCTATCATACCATGATCTAAAATCTTGTTTAAGGCCATATATATCTTTGGTAAGTTTAAAAACATGATTAGGATGTTTTGAGTCAAGAAAACCAGGGGGTTGTTTGACAAACACTTCTACTTGAACAAAACCATTTATAAAATCACATTTAACATCTATTTTAAATAGATTGAAATTAAAAAATGTTACAAAGGCTAATAGAATTAGAATATATTCAAGTATAGCTATAGGAGCATATGTTTCTTCATAGTCTATTCCCTCTTGTTGATTATAGCCCTTAGCAAAAAGTCTTGCTTAATTTCATAAAATGATTCCATTTTCCTCATATTTGTTTCTAAAAACCCACTTTACACCAATTACATTCGTTTCTTTCAGTCTTTCAACTAAAGTCCAGACTTTATTCCTTTCAAATTCATTTAGTTTATCTTGCATTGCTTTAATCCAACCTTCATCACCTAAGGCCTCACTTGGACTTCTAGGTTAGAATTGTGAAAGAAAGGAAAGATGTTCTATTTCATTTCTCAAGGAATTTCTGGTCCTTATAGGTTGATTTACATCGCCAATGATGTTATCACTGGGATGATTCCTAAGAGACAATTGATTTGGGTTTTGTAAAACATGTTCATCAACATATGGTAGAAAATATTCTGGGGTAAAAGTTTCAGGAACACTTTCTTGAACATTTTCCTTATCAAAAGAATCTTCTAATAGAGGTTGATAAACATTTTTAGAAAACAAATCTAAGGATGTAGATTGGGGTTGGTTGAAAACATAAGGATTAGTTTCATCAAATTTAACATGAACTATTTCTTCAACAGTACAAGTGTTTTTATTGAAAACTCTATATGCCTTATAAGTTGTAGAATAGCCTAAAAATATTCCTTCATCATATTTTGGTGTGAATTTTTGTAGATTATCTTTAGTATTCAGAATGAATACTTTGCACCCAAATACATTTAAGTATGAAACTTTAGGTTTTCGTCCAATCCACAATTTATAATGTGTTTTATTAATAAAAGGTCTTGTTAAAACACGATGTATAGTATAACAAGTAGTACTTACAGCTTCTGCCCAAATGTGCTTAGAAATTGAGTATTCACTCAACATGGTTCTTGTCATTTCCTGAAGAATAAGATTTGTTCTCTCAACAACACCATTTTGATAAGGAGTTCTTGGAGCTGAGAAATTGTGAGTAATACCTTTCTTACTACAAAAAGTTTCAAAATCAGAATTTTGAAATTCACCACCATGATCACTATGAATAGTTATCAGTGGTAGGTTTTTCTCATTTTTAACTTGGGCTCTAAAATTTTTCAAATAGAAAAAGTCTTCAGATTTCTTTGTTAGAAAATAGAACCATGTAAATCTAGTAAAGTCCTCAACTAAAACAAATACATAGTATTTACCTCCAATGCTTCCAGTTTGTGAAGGACCGAAAATATCCATATACACTAACTATAATTCATTATAAGTTGAAACTTCATTAATTGATTTAAAGAAATTTTTATGTTGCTTTCCAAATTGACAAGGATCACAGACGTTTGAAGAATCATATCTAAGATCTGGTAGTCCCTTTACAAGTCTTTTCTTTGAAAGTTTACAAAGGTTTCTTAGGTTGTAGTGTCCTAGTATTCTATGCCATAGCCATGATTGGTCTTCTATTGCACTTAATCAAGGTAAATTCTAGATCCTAAGGTCTTATAAGTTAATAGTGTATAAATTATCTTACCTATGGGAAGAAATAATGAATTCATCCTTGGAATTGTGAACTAATCATTTATCATTTCTAAAATTCACAGGGTATCCTTCATCACATAATTGGCTTATGCTGATGAGATTGTGATTAAGGCCTTTAACAAACAAAACATTTGAAATAAGAACTTTACCAAGAAATACTATATTACCTATTCCAATAATTGTTCCTTGAGAATTATCTCTGAAGGTAACCTTTCCACCCTTTATTTTGATGATCTTTTCAAAGAAATCTTTATTTCTGGTCATGTGTCGAGAACAACCACTATCCATGTACCAAATATTCTTATTGGTACACTTCTTATTTTCATGAAAAAGAAATAATTAGTTTTTTGGAATCCAAACTTGTTTGGATCCAGAAGGGTTAGATAAAATAATTTTAGGAATCCACATTTTTTTGAAAAATGAGATTTATGAAATCCTAAATTCTGAGTTCTATTAAGAGAGAAATCTATTTTCTAGTGTCCTCCACATTGACACTTCAAGAAAAAAGGGGTATTTTTAGGAACAAAATAGTTATTACTAAAAATTGGTTTAGAATGAGTATAACCAAGACCAGAAAGATTCCTCCAAGGTCTAATTTGAGAATACATTTTATCAAAGATTTCCTTACCATAAGTAATGTTTGACAAACATTTTTTCAAGGAAAAAATTTCAGACTTTAGTTTTAAAACTAAATTTTTATCCTCCAAAACATTTGATTTTGAACTAGAGTTAGGCTCGAAAACATTTTTCTTAGAAATTACATTTTCTAGATCCTCAAAAAGTTTATCCTTTTCAGAATTGACTTTCTCAAGGGTTTTTAAAATAATTTCAAAATCATAATTTTTCTTATCAATATCATTAGAAAGATCTGATACCTCTTTAGTTAAAATTAAAATTCTAGAATTTTCTTTATCAATCTTTTTCTTGAGTTTAGAATTTTCATTCTCAAGTAATTTAGAAAACCTAGACACTTCTTCAAAATAAGGTAATGTATTATCTTCTGATGATGAATACTCATCTGAAGATTTCTAATACGTATTATTAGTATAATTTTCATTCAGGTAATAATCTTTAATAGCTTCATCATTGTGTACCTTAGCCATGAGACAATGATCTTCAATTGGTAATATGGCTATAATTCCAATATTCCTTTGTCCTGAGGATTCATATTCTGAAGAATTATCTGATGAATCGCTACCACTTACACTCCAAGTATCATTTTCCTTCAAGACTTTCTTTGTCTTTGTCTTGTAATACTTTTTCTTATTCCTTTCAGAATGTTTCTCCTTTCTGTCTTTTCTCTTCAGTAAAGAACAATCAGGTCATATATGACCTACTTTCTTGCATTCATAACATGTTACCCCTGAATCTTTCTTATCCTTCCTATATTTCATCTCGAATCTGTATTGGAAGTCTTTCTTTCCCATAATCTTGTTTATCCTTCGATCAAGATTGGCTAACTCATTATCCGAGTGATCACTATCACTTGATTCTGACATGACCACTTTCTTAGCTTTGGATCTTGTTATCCTTTCAGGTGGTTTAGCTTTAGATGTAGTAGTAAAAGCAAAAATTTCATTACCATTATTCTTATTATTTAAATCTTCATCTCTCTTAATTCTTGTCTCGTGCTGTAGATGATTTCCAAAGAGTTCATCAAGAGTAATCTGGGAAACTTTTCTGTTTTCATCAATAGTTGTCCTTTTTGACTCCCATTCATTTTGCATAATGTAAATAATATTTTCTACAAGGGATTCATCATCAAGACCTTTTTCTCCCATATATTTTAAACTATTTAGAATTTTCATAAATCTTTGTTGCACTTTACATACTAGCTCTCCATAAGGAAAACGAAATCCATGATACTCTGCTCGAAGCATTGCTCTTTTTGTTTCTATAACCTTGGATGTACCAAAATGTGTGACTCCCAATTTCTTCCAAATACAGTTGGCTGCTTCACAAGAAGATATCTGGATGTATATATTCCTTGTCATAGAACATAGTAAACTATTGTGTACCTTGTAATTCAGTTGATATTCTTGCTTCTCTTGATTGCTGAAAGTATTGACTTCTTTGTCAAGAATTTTGTAACCTCCAGCAAGCATAATAAAATTGTCTACACCAGTATTGATAACGAATGTATTCATTCTATCTCTCCAGTACTCATAATAATTTCCATCAAATATTGGTGGTCTATTTGGATTTAGATTGTTAATTGACCCAATATTCATTCCATCCATCGAAAAAAACAAAATCTTTTCCACCTCACACGTTAGTGCAGTAAATAGTTGAAACAGAAATTTGGAAGAAATAGAGCTAGTAAAACAGATTAGTGGAAACCTCATATGATACCAAATGTTGGATCAAATATGTAGAGGTATATTTATATTATATGGAACAATACAAGAGGGGGGTAAATTGTAAGTTTAAAAACATTGTGTTAAAACACTTAAGAAATTAGTTTAAGTGATCTTAAACTAATACAATTCAGAACAAAAACAAAAAACCACAATTTTATTGAATATAAAGGAATGATATGATGTAATACTATAAGAAAAGTAAAGCAATTGAATTCAAGATGAATACAATAATCAAAGTAATACAATAGTAAAGGATTCTACCATAAAGCATATAGAATCAATCGATACAATATGTAACAGTATGATTGTAATTGAAACAATTACAAATGAATATGGAATGAAGAAAGGAAAACAATAAAATTCCCTTTCTTAAAGCAAACAACAACAGAAATGTAAAAGTATTAAAATTATTTTGACCTAAAGAGAAGGGTTATCCTTTCACCTAGGATAACAGGTCTATCTAACCAACACCTTGGTAATCCCTTGATATGATGATCGGTATGTCTGTCTTGATATCCCTGCAAGCCCTCGATACGATGATTGGTGTGTCTGTCTTGTTATCCCCTCAAGTCCTCAATTTTGCAGGTAATCGGCACGTCTGTATTTCAATCACTTGAATGCCCTCAATACGATGATCGGTTTCATCGTCTTCCTATCCTCGGCAACCCCCGATTGTTATCACCTGATCGGTCACACAAAGCAAAAAAAAGCACTTATTGAAATACAACAACTAATAATGAGTCGTTCATGTTTTGTAGTTTCAAGGCTTTCTCACAAAGAAGGAGATAAGTCACAAAATCTCTCTCTAGAACTTGATAGAATAAAAGTCTCACAGTTGTTCTTCTCAACTTCAAATGACCTCCAATTTATAGGCCTCAGGTTCCAACGGTCATATTTCCTCCAACGGTCATATTTCTCCAGAAAACTCAGAGGGACTTGGAAAACTGGCATTATAACGGTCATTTTGAAACGGAAAACAGGACATTGTTTTTATTAGTTTATAACTAATTACACGACATCATTTTGGTTAAAAAAAGATATATGAAGATGATAAACATGAGTATGATTAATATAAAGCATGTGTTTTTTATAAAGGACCAAAACAAGAATGTAATGAAAGTGAAATATGAGAACTATAAGTATTACTTAGTGTAAAGTATTGATATGATACAAAGTGAGTATGATGCACAATAAGTCAGTACAATTGACAGAGTCAGTACGATTGACAGAGTCAGTACGATTGACAGAGTCAGTATGATTGACAGAGTCAATACAATTAACAGAGTCGGTACGATTGATAGAGTCAATACGATTGATAGAGTCAGTACGATTCACAGATTCAATACGATTAGCATGGTCAGTACGATAAGCATTGTCAGTACGATCAGCATAGTCAAATACATTTGTGATTTCCAAAACAAGACATAAGAGTCAAAATAAAACATTTGACTCAACACATATATTTTTTCAAATTGATTGGGTGGATATGATTTGGGGATTATTGGTCATGTTCACTAGACAACCAGTATTGGTAGATTCTTTTGATGATTTATTTCAACAATGGTTCAGTAGTGTATTTAACAACAAGCATGTGTCATGGGCCTGAGCGCTACTCCTGTTATATGGTTGTTGGTGTATGTGGGAGTTAAGGAACCAATCTCTCCATAGTGGCCTCAAATCATCTGGTCAGACTTTAGTTGTGACAACTAGATTCCCTATCTTGGATCATGTATACCTTATAAGTTATTGGGATAAGGATCCCTCCATTAAGATCTATATGGTTAACAGTCTCCCCTCTATGTTTTCCATACCTTTGTTGATAGAGAATTGGGTGATCATGTCTCCTCCTCCCTAGGGTGTCGAATTGAACATCAATGGTTATTTTAGCCAAGGTGTCATACAGGGGGGAGGAATCATCCTTGAACCTATAGGTTCTGCTTTGTTTGCTTTCACTATATTATATGGGCATGGAAACTCTCTAAGGGAAAAAGGAAATGTCATGCTCTATGGCCTCGAATTGTTCTACTCAAATCATATCCCCTTTTTAGCAGTAGAAACAGACTTTAAGATCATATATAACTCCTTTAAGGGCCTCTATCCTACCCCTTTTTAGATTATTTACTTGATTCATTCTTACAAGGACCTCCATAAAAATAGAATTGATCTCTTTCATACATGGTGTGAAGGAAATTGCGTGGCTGATTTCTTAACTTCAAAGGATTCCCAAAAGTTCCACCTTATAGAGTTGTCTAACACAGGTTCCCTTCCCCCAGGTGGTGTTGACATTATTATTAGAGATTCCCTTGTTCATCATTTTAAGAGGCCCCCTAAGTGTCTTCTCTGGATTTTCCTCCATTTCTCTAAAAAAATAGATTTTTTGTGTGTAGATACAATATGTGGATCACACATTTTTATAATATATAGGATCCAAGTAGATTCCATAAGATTTAAATGGTCAAGGAGGATCTCTATGCCATAAATAGTGTGAGAATAGTAGCCTTAGTATTGAGAGATTATCATATAACTTTTCCTAATTGTTTAGTTATTTTATGAAACATATATTATTATGTACCTTAAGGTACCAGATACATAATCTAAAAGTTTATTTTTGAAACCATAGGGTTTTATTTCAAGTTTAAAAATAAGTATTGTATATTTTTTAAGGATAAAATATGTTATAGTATAGTTCATCTTAACAATATATTGTATACAATGGAACTTGAAACCCCTATATTGGAAATAAATGACAAAACTAGTGAAAATGACTCATATAATACCTTTCTATGGAACATCATACTAAATCATGTAAACGAGAATCATTTCTAAAAATTACATAAATCATGATATTTAGACTCTAAAAAGTTAAAATCATTGGATGTGTGTCACACTTTTTAATAGGAGAGAATGACCAAATCACTTTTCACTAGGAAAGGAGTAAAGGACATAGAACTACTGCAATTGAGTTGCACTGATGTGTGTGTTATATTTCCAATAGTCAAAAGGGGTGGATTTTCATAATTCACTACTTTTACCAATGACTATCGTGAGTATGGATATATTTACTTATTTAGGTATAAATGAAATTGCCTTCAGATATTTAAACAATATCAGTATAAAGTATAAAAGAAAATTATTAACAAGATTGAGTCACTTCACTCAAATCAAAATAGAAAGTATCTCAACCAATATTTCATCAATCACAAAAAAATAGTGTTGGATAGTATCCCAACTCAATCCTCTTAATACACCTCAATGTTTTAGTGTAAGTGAAAGGAGAAATTTCACCTTTCTTGACATTGTTAGATCAGTGATGATTTGGGAAACTCTTTAATAATCCTTTTAGGGATATTTTTTATAGACATCGGTATATCCCATTAATTGAGTAAAAACTAACGTTGAAAATTGTATTCTATATGATTCATGGTATATAAAGAAACATAGTTTTCATACATATATGTTTGGGGATACGGGGCTTTTTTAAGATGATAACTAGTGAAAAAAAAGCATCTCAAAGAAAAAATTGCATCTTTATAGGTTATTCTCAAAACAAAATGATATTACCCATATAACCCTTCACATATAAAATTTTTTATGGTGAGGCATGCCATATTTCTATAATGGGAACAAATTTCCATTAGAAATAGTGGGATAAAGGTTAACTTCAATGAATTTGATGCTCTAAATTCATGAGAGTTAGTATGAGAATAATATATAAAATAATTTGTAGGAGATGAAAACATTCCAGAAACAAAAGTACTTTGTAGGTCAACTAAATAGTTTAGAGAACCATATTGATTTGGTCTTATTATCATCTAGTCAGGTGATATGTTACTTCTAAATAATTATTAACTACATACCGATAAGGAATTGGTATATATAAAGGACATTGCTAAATGGAAAGAACCCATTCATTATAATAAGGTGTTCATGCACCAAAATCAAGTTTAGAATTTGGTAGATCCTTCAGCTAATGTAAAACCTATTGGATGTCAATGGGTATTCAAGAAAAATATGGATATGGATGGTAAATTAAATACCTAAAAATAATGAATGTTTTTGAAGGGCTTCTGGAAATGTTAAGTCATAGATGACGAATAAACCTTCTCACCAGTTGTGATATTGAAATCCTTCCAAATATTAATTATAGTAGTAGCCTTTCATGATTATGAAATTTATAAAATGGATGTCAAAACTAATTTATTGAATGGGAATTTGGTTAAAGAAATCAATATGACTAAACCCATAAGGTTCATTTGGTTAAAAAATTATAAAAATGTATGTAAGTTTTGGAGAACCATATATGGGTTGAAGCTCACATAACGATCATGGAAAGTTCATTTTGATAACTCCATGAGAAAATCTAGTTTTGTTAATAATTAAATTGATCCATGTTTCTATAATAATGTTAGAGGAAATTCCATTTTTTCTAGTATTATATGCTTATAAAATATTGATTATGTGATACCTAGTGCAAGTCTTATGGTCAATGAATACCTAGTAAAATTAATGCTTCTCCATTAAAGTCTTAGGTGAAATGGACTATATTCTATTGATAAAGATCTACTGAGATATATTTAATAGGATATTTGCTATAATTCAAAGTAAAAATATTAAAAAAGTACTCAAAATATATAATATGGAACAATCCAAGAGAGGGTTCTTTCTAATGTCACTTAGTATTAATCTCTCTAAGAAAATGTGTCTGCAAACATAGGAGGAGATTGAAAGAATAAATAAATTCACTTATTATTTGGTAGTGGGGTATATCATTTATGTCATGTTATATACTATGTTTGATATTTCCTTTTCTTTAATAATGGTGGATAGGTATCATGATAATCTAGGGGAGATACATTGGACATCTATAAAAACTATCCTCAAGTACTTGAGATGGTCAAAAGATATATTCCTAGTGTATAGAGGAGATGAGGAACTTGTAGTTAGAGGATACTTTTATGCTAGTTTCTATATAGATCAAGATTATCTAAATCACATTCAGGATATTTCATTTTCTTGAATAGTGGTGTGGGGGGGTAGAGAAGCGCAAAGAAATATATGGTCACTGATACTATAGTACAATCTGAGTATATTGCAGCTTTTAATGTATCCAAAGAGGCAATTTGGATATGTTTCTTTTTCTAAGATATTAGTGGTGTACCTAGAAAAGAAAATCATATTTTAGTTTATTGTGATAATACTATAGTAGTGGTACTTTCTAAGGAACCTAGGTCACACCAGAGGATAGAACATATACTTTGGAAGTTTTGTATCTTGAGATATTTTCATCAAAGAGGTGAAGTAAAAATTAAAAAATTATCCATAAATGATAACATGGAATACCCCTAACTAAAGCCACATCTTAACAGAATCATGATACTCATATGAGATCCATCAGTTTGAGAGTTGTTATTAGTTGGATCTAGTAAAAGTGGGAGTGTTGTGATTGGATTTCCTACACCCAACTCCTTTATGTACTTTAATTTCCATTACATGTATACAGTTTTATATATATACATGTGTTTCCCTTACCATAATAATGTAATTACATTTGAATGTACTTTTTATATTGCAATTTCCTTATATTTCATGTCATATCAAAATGTTACAGCAGTTCCCAAGGTATAATGAGAACCAAAATATACAAATACAATAATCTTAAATATATTTCATATGGTCTAGACACATCATGTTGATAAGACACAGGTGATGCTTAAATATTAAGGAATGGGGGCTCATAATCATTGAGATTCCTTCTCATGAAGTTCACACTTTGAGAACTCAAGTAGATGTGATTATTAGTATTGACCCACTAGTAGGAACACAATATATTTTGGGTTTCATTGGTATTTTTTATTTGAGATAACGTGTATTTTTCTCCTAACTTGAGATTATTATCATTGTGTACCATTTTATTACATACTTTGATGCAAGATAAAAAGCAATGCATTTGTTTCATTGATAAGTATCTTGTTTTTGGTGTGTCATTGGTGGCATGTAATTGATTGAATGGTCAAGATATAATTTTTCACATCCAAAAGAAATTGATTTCTCAAGACCAATTGATTAGAACAATAGTACCATTTACTAAAACCATGGATATGGTAGAAGAATGTTAGTCCACCCAAAAAGGATGATGAATAATAAATCAATAAAGTATAATGACACGAAGTGTGCATCCAACTTTATAAGATATTATAAGAAAAATATATTATATTACAAGACGTGTTTTCATAGGAGGTGGTCATTTTTATGACGATACCTTGTCTGTTTAGGGGCCTTGATGGGTTGCAAGACTCTTCTCTTGATCTGTGATTAGTACTTACTACTATCGATCTACTGACTTAGAGGGTTACACGCTTAATGTATTAACAAAATTTAGCATATTTTTATGAATAAGAGTGAATGATTTGGTGGGTCTCACCATGGGGTCCGGGTGATGACTGAGTTTGAATGTTCTCTATAAAATAAAAAAATCAAATTATTCAAGTTTTGAATATCTGGTATTGAATTTATTTATTAATTGTATTCAAGAGTTATACCATGAATACCTAGAATAATATTTAGTGAACAGATATTATTTTAATATTGAAGGTTCATTTAATATTTGTGGGAATGATTATTTAAGTTTATGGCTCTCTTTAATCATGTAATATATATATTATATTACTAGTAAGTGATAAAAATAAAAATTACATTTATGACATAGTTAATAGATAATAAGATGTCATTTATGAATTATTTAGTAGGTAACATATATTCAGGGTACATGGATCCATCTTCATGCATTTTAAATTCTCTATTTAAGAAAGAGGTAGCTCAAATTCGAATTACTATTTATCCACTTTAATTTGAGAGATGCACTCTCATCTCTCCCGCATCCTTGAGAGAGAAGAAGCATGTTCCAAGTATCAATCCAAGTTTGTATTTGTGGATCAATGTAATGGAATAGTAGTGATCATTAGGATATCAAAGGCTTCTTTAGTTCTCCTCACTATCACCAAGATATCGATGATTGGTGTAACCATAAACTTTTAATGCATGTGTGGAAAATCTAGAGGGTTCTGACATTAGTTCCTCCAAGTAACGATTGTTGGAAATGAGCGGTATTTACCGACTTCCTCAAATCAAATGTGATAATTTTTTAATTTAATTTTTTTTTCATAAATCTTTCCTTGTGAGATCCCCGGGTTTCTTATTGGGTTTCACATCATTAGAGATGAGGTTTTGATGTTTTTTCAGTGATAAAAAATTTAAATCATTAATCTATCTACTTAAACAGCACACTTCGGTACCAAGAATTTGTGTTGGAGGGAACACATGATTGTTTAATCCAAGATGAAATTAAATATTCATTACATTTGTGAATATGGTGTTGTAGAAGTCCCATCGAAATGAACCACACTTCAATCTGATCACAAAAGTTGAAGTTATGGCCACTTGAAGATCTAAATCAGATCAAAACCATTTTTTCTTGGTTTAAAAATTCAAGAACATAAATATGTCATAATTTTATCAGGGGATTTGGGCGGTGGAGATTTTCAGTGATACCAAGTGTTTCAAATAAATTCTAGTGACCAAAATATTTTTTGGTCAGGGGTGAAAATTTTACACTTGGAATGTCAAATTCGAAATAAAAAAAGTTATTTTTCAAAATCATCATGTGGAAGGATTGGAAAACAAAAAAAATAATTAAAATGGGGGGTTATCTAAATTTTTCCCATGATTTAAATTTTCCCCCAAGGTGGGGGCATGTTTGGACCTAGTCATTCGCCTATGGAAGGTGGCACTATTTTAAAAAAAAATTAAATTTCTCAAGGTGGTTGTGTTTCCCATTTCCTCTCCACCAGCCCCGCACATCTCGTGGGGCACCTACCATCGGCCATCATAGGAGTCCATCAAGGGAAATATTTGAGGTTATTCAGGCCATTTGGGCACCCAAAAAAATATTCAAAATTTAATTTTAGATTTTTGGAATGATTTAAAAATAAAACTAGGGACCGTACGATTAATAATTTGTGAATTAAAATTAAATAACATTATTTTAATTCATTTAAATCTCCCACAGGTAGAGTTTATTGAAAATTTAATTTAATATCACATGTGTATCGCTTTCTAGATGATCTTGAGATCAACTTACCATTGTATATTTTGAATATAAATTATTTATTATATATTGAAATTGCATGCGATGATTGTAATTATTAATTAGTAAATGATGATATATGCATCTTCATTCTCACGCATTATATGAATAAATGCTCGCACATCCATTATTATTATTATTAAAGTGTTTTTAGAATTATAAAGTGTTTATATATAATGTTGAACGTAATATAATATGGAAACCAATCCATAATTTGGTGAAGTTCCAAACAAGACATGGATACATTGGACTAGGGTGCGAGCTGCGACACATGTTAGACACAACTCAAGTACTCAACTCCTAGGATCATGGTTGATCCATTTACTCTCAATGGATCAACTAATAGAAAATTATCAAGTTCATCCTTGATATTCATTTATTTGTGCATGTTTTATTATTATTTTGTGAGTTTTAATATTTACACAATCACATAGAATAATAAACGAGCACACATAGACAACATAAATAAAGACATGACAAATGCTTTCTATTTAATTCATTATTAAGTTGTGAGTGTGATCACATAGTACAATCATGTTAAATAGAAAATGATTTCATTTTTCAACAAGTAATAAAATCCATTAAAGTACTATTAAGTGGAAATTCCTTCCATCAACATAATTTGAACAGAACTAGGTGTGTGAGGTGTTGATCATACATAGTTGAGGGTACCTCCTACAACTGGGGTGTTCTAATTAGAGTGATGGGTTGACTTAAATAATGTTTAAAATAAATAAATTCACACAGATATATTATTTCATCTTTAGAGTCAAAGTGTTGAGTAAATCTAGGTTATGACTCCCAAAATTTGGGACTTTACTCGATTGTTCAAAGAACCATGAGAAAATGTGGTTAGAAAGTCAAAATCCCACCTTGAAACTCTCTATGTACTAGTGTAGTTATATATTGGACTATGAGGAGAGGCTTCTAGGATATTTTCCACTAAAATACTCAAGTGGTTGGGTATTCTGAGTCTAGTCATGAGGGATACTAAAATTCAATAAAATTGTTGGATCCATTTAAAGATTAATTAATTAGTAATGTTTATAAATAATCAAGATAAAGTTAAAACTAAGTTTATTTTTTTAGATAAAATTAAAATTACTATTAGTAGTTCAAAATAATTATGATCAATACTAGATAAAGAGAATATTTTGGCCAACTATACAATTTGGGAGTGGTATGGGTGCTTGTGCATGGTAATACACCAGGAGATAAAGATTTATTTACTCTAATACCCATATGCTATCAATATTACTCAATGAGAAAGAAAATATGATAAATATAAATATAAGAACCATTTAGATGATGTAGTAAATATACATTGTATCATATTATCATTGACGTCCGATGAACTTGAAAAAATTAATGAGGATAATGATGCTTACAAGATGTTATCCCATCTCTAAGAGTAATACATAGAGAGAGATTAATAAGAATGATATGATATTTAAAGTGAACTATAAAGGTGTATGATATAAAAAGGGAACCGAGTAGGACCTCATGTACTCATGATTAATGGGTATGTTGACAAAATAGAATCCCTTATGTTCAAACTAAAATAAGAACAAAAAAAATAATATTATTATTTTCCTTGACTTTTATTGTTAATTATAACATGAATAACATAAAAAAGTCTATCCTATGCCTATTGGATTTAGTTCTCTATTCTAATAAGGAAGAGAATAATACCAACTCTTCAGTCCTTATGGTGAACAAATAGAGCAAGGGTCAGGATAATTTATTGAAGGATAAATCTAATACAAAGACACCAATGCACAACCCTTCCAAGAAGAAAAATATATAGAGGGGGAGAAATGAGAAAGAGGCTCTCATCTTTTCCTATGGAAAGAAAATCCACTAGAAGAAGAATTGAATGGATAGGAAGAAGAAGTAAGGTGATATTTATACCTTGCGAATATTTTTCATCAAATGCAAGCTATAATTATCTACCATTTGGGTATTAGATACAACATGTGGATCATTCATTTGTATTGATATATTAGAACCAAGTAGATTCTAGAAGAATTCAAAGAGTGAGGTGGATCTCCAGTCCATAAATGACGATACACTAGCAGCCTTGAAAGTGGTATATTAGCATATGACTTTTACTAGGGGTTCTGTTCTTATATTAAACAACTATTATTATGTACCTTCAGTTACTATTTACATAACATCAATGTCAATTTTGGACACTAAAGGGTTTTATTTCAAGTTTGTAACTAAGTTTTTTCTTGTTTATAAGGATAAAATATGTTTTGGTATGGCACATATTAATAATGTATTTTATATACTTGAAATGTAAAACCTTGTATTGGAAATCAATAATAAAACTAATGAAAATTAATCATATAATACCCCCTTTGAAACTTTAAGATTCTTCATGTAAATGATAAGTGTTTACATAAATTATATCATGAAGGGTACTTTGACTCTAGTGAGTTAAAACCCATTGATGTATGTCATTATTCTTTGTAATGGAAAATGACCAAATCACCATTCATTAGGAAAAGAGTAAAGTCCAAAAAACTGCTCAAATTGATTCGCAATGATGTGTGTGGGTTGTTTCTAGTAGATTAAAGAAATAGCTTTTAATACTCAACTACTTTTATCGATGACTATAGTATATATGGATATATCTAATTAATGAGGCATGAGTCTAGTTCCTTTCATATGTTTAAAGAATATTAGCATAATGTAGAAAACCAACATAGTAAGAATATTAAAGAATTTTACTCAAACTGAGTTAAAGAGTATCTCAACCTATATTTCATTGATCACTTAAGGGATTTTGTGATATTATTCCAACTCACTCCTCCTAATACACCTCAATGGAATGGAATTATTGAAAGGAGTAATCGCACCTTTCTTGACATCATCAGATCATTGATGAGTTAGGAAACTCTTCCATTATAATTTGGGAGAGAAGAATTGTAGACATCAGTATATTCCCTTAACTGAGTACCAACTAAAGCTACATATGGTATTCTATATGAGTTATTGTATGGAAAGAAACCCAACTTGTCACACATACATATTTGGGGATCCGATGATTTTATCAAGACTATACCTAGAGAAAAATTAACATCATAAAACATGAAGTGCAACTTTATAGGTTATACTAAGAAAAAAAGAATATTTGAAACACCCTGATATTTTATTAAATATTTATATTTATATAATTTTATTTCTTCAATGCATTTTGTTACATACCACTACCATAAATGTGGGAAATGGAAGAGCTCGGGTTTTATCAATGCTAATCAGAAAGCGCTGATAAAAGGGGGATTTTATCAATGATAGAAAAAAAGCGGTGATAAATCCACCCTTTATCAGTGCTGACAAAAAGCACTGGTAAAAAGGTGAATTTATCAGCACTAATAATAGAACTCATAAAACAATTAATGGAAAATATTATTAATTTATATAAAAATATTTTCATTATATTCAAAAATAATGTTTATATGCATACATTAAATAAAAAAATCGTGTTAATTATGTTTATTATGTTTATGTTTAATTTCTGTTTATTATGATTATTATTTTTAGTTATATATTTATTATATTTTTATTCTACTAAATGTTTATAATAATATATATAAATACTTTTAATATATATATATATATACTTATTAAATATATATATATATATATTAATAAATTTATGTTTACAAATGAATGTGTCAATTGATGCGTAATGGATGTTCATATTCATCTCATGAATGTGTTCATTGTCTAACCAAATGTTGGACATATATATTATAGTATTATACTTGGTGTATTTATTAATTTCCCATACATATGAAGCTTAATGTTCTCAAAAATACTTAAAATCACGATAAATATATTTAAATAAACAATAAATGTATTTATTATATTTAAAAATATAAATTACTAGTTATATATAATTATATACTTTTTAAATATGTTATATATAATTATAATTATATATAACTAATTAAATATAAATGTGTTTAAATAATTATAAAATTACAAAATATTTTTTTTAATGATAAATATATATTTAGGAATACCTTTTCAATATATTTATTTATAAATATACGTATTTAATAAATATAAACACCGACACAGACATATATATATAATTATAATTTATACACAGACACAAACATAAATATATATATATATAATTATAATTTAATTTATAAAATTATAATAAATATATTTATAATGAATATATTTATAATAATTTTATAATTGTTTAAATATAAATATTTATTTATTTAAATATATCATGAAATTATAAAAAAAATATTTAATACAAATATATTTAAATAATTATTAAATATAATAAATATATTTATTATATATATTTATAAAATTATAAATGTAATAAATATATTGGTTATAATTTTATAATAATTAATAAATGGTATTTTATATAAATGGTAATTAAAAAATGCTGATGAAACATACATTGATCAGGGCATTTTTAGCATTTATAAAGATATTCCTTTATAAGTGCAAAAAAATCCCTAATAAATTCCATTTTTATCAGCGCTAAACTTTTAGCACTACTAAAGAGGACATTTATCAGGGATTTTTTAGCATTAATAAATGTTTGTTTTATCAGTTCTTTTCAATTTAGAGCTAATAAAACAAACATCTATCAATGCTTTTTACTATCTCTTTCCCCCAATTTTATAAATAAACCCTAACTACATCCCCTTCCTTCTACACACCTCAATCACTAGCAGAATCCTAAGGTTGTGTCGCCCGATCCTCCTCCTATACTTCTTCCTCCTCCCCCTCCTCCTCCACCACCACAATCATCGACTCGTCTTCCTCCTCCTCCTCCTCTTCCATGGATGCTGCTACGAACGCATCCTCTTTCTCCTCCACTGTCGTTGCCACCTTCTGTTCATCCTCTTCCGCCACTACCGCCTCCTTCTCCTCCTCTATCACTACTGTAGCCACTTCTACCGCCCCCAATACCTCCACTGTTGTTTCTACTTCTATCTTTTCCACCACTTTCGTTGTTGTTGTTGCTAGTAAGGGTACTCTCCCTTCTAGATTAACTGCATTTCTTCTTCTTCTTCTTCTTGAAATAATAATAGCCATCGTTTTTTTGTTCTCTTAGATTGGTTGTTATATATTTTTTTCATATTTATTCTCAATGTTTTGTGATATGATATTGTGGTATTTTGACCCATATTGATTGTATAGGTTATTTTGGGGTCACTTTGATCATTCAAGGTGAAAATAAGAAAATATCCCAAGTTTTAGGGTTAACTCACATGGTCTAGAAAACTATGTAGACCCCATGCAGTTGGTTCTGTAACCATTGTGAGGGTTTTTTATGGTTATTGAATGGTTATATAACCCATGTGGTCAAACCATTCCCAATTATTCTTCCCCCTTTATTTTTAGTTTTGAATCCCTTGAATTTTTCATTAATATTGAAAGTTCCTTCCATTGGTGTGTCATTGATTAAGGGAGTTTTATGGTGGTTTTACATTGTTGGGTTATGTTTAAATTAATTATTCAGGCCTTGTTGTGTGGTCTTGTGTTTTTAAAAGTTGGTTTTATGTTATAGGAAATTATATGTTTTGGTTGGAAAATTTGATTTTGGTGTTCATAAAATGTTTTGAAATGGTATTCTTCCTCTTCATTTTTAATTGGGAGATTTTTTTTGAATAGAAAATTGTTTAATGTGTCTTGGTTTTTAAAACTAGGCATAACAGTTTCTTTATAAGAGAAATTTTGATTATTTTAAAGTTTATAAAAAGTGTTTGATTTCATAATGGAAATTTAAAAAGAAAATAGAATTGAAAAAAATGTGTTTTAAATGATTTAAATTTATTAAATTAATTATAAGTTAAATTCGGTATTTAATTTTAAGTAAAATTAAATATTTTCAAATCAAGTGTGTTCTTTGGGTGAAAGGATTCCTTAGACTTATTTTAAATGTGTTAGTCTTAATGAAATTTATTTTTGTGAGTGTTCAAATTTTAGTGAAGAATTTTTACAAGGTGTTGTATTTTTTTCAAAGAGTGTGTGTATTTAAAAATAATGAATATGAATCTTTAATATAATAGGGTTGTTTAAAGAAGAGTGAACATATTTAATGATTTTTTGTATGTTTTGGGATCATTAAATTTTTTGTATTTGATTTATTTACATAGTGTTCATTGAGATTCTTTGTTTTAGCTTGTGAAACATGAATGTAATAAATTCATATTTACTATGTGGTATTTAATCCTCTCATAAAGGTCTAGAGAATATTTAAATAAACATCCCCAAAGTTGAATTATTTTCATTGATAGGTATATCTATTTGGGATGTGGGATTTACCCAAACAACAGATGGGGTGGTGAATCCAAATCATCTTTTCCATTAGGGTTTATTAAATCGACATACTTCATTCCATGTTGATTAAGGTCTTCCTAATGTTGTGAAGTGGTTAGGTTTTTTTCTAAAATCCCTTGAGTTTAATTACCCAAAGTGGTCTGGGGAGGTTGTTTATTTTGGAATTTATGCTTGTTGAGTTGTAATTTCTTGAGGCATTATGGTAAATTATATTTAATGTATTCCTTTTTGATTTATGGTTCCTCTTACATGAGGGTTTGTTAATAGAGGTTGTGAATATTCTTTAGTGTTTTATGACTCATTTTTTATCTTCTAGGGTTCACCATGAGATGGTACTCTCACAATGTGATGTTCTAGATTTCCCCTTTCCTTCAATTTTTTGACCTAAGGTTATATTCACTAGATATGAATATGTTAAGAACTACATAATGTTATAATTTAATTACAAAAACTTCATATGGGTTACCAATTAATAAACAATTATGTGTAAGGGTTTCATTGGAGTTTTTAGGGGTACCTGGGGTCTACATATGGATTAGAAGGAGTTGTAGAAGAAACCCTCACACAAATATTGAATGCCTCAATTATATTGGGAAACAATCAACTAATGAAATTTAATCTCACATTATCCATGCACGGTGTGGGAAATAGGTAGTATATAAACATTACCTATTTTATACAAGAGCTCACAAAAGGATCAAAAGTGTTGGGGTTGGAATGACATATTGACCAATAGAGGAATCCCAAAAAATTGAGCGGTTCGTTAGGGGAAGACCCAAAAATAATGACTTAATTTAAAAGTATATATAGCTACTTGAGGGGGTAAAGAAGAAGGAATTTGAATTCTAGTAGAATTAAGGAGAGTGGAAAAATTACGCCACCTTGAATTGGGAACATCATATGGCATGATATTATAAGTTAGGGTTAAACCTTTATAGAGGATCACTATGAGAGTGTTAAGCATGGGTAGGTATCCCAATAAAGGGGGATCTAATATAATGTCACATGTATGGTTGTGAAGTTAGGACTGATGTTTTTATAGATTAACATAATGTATAAAGTGTCTCTCTTGGTATTTATGTCTTTGTGAAAATTTATAAGTGGCTCTCTAAAAATGGTTCAAGTGTTTTGAAATGTTTCTTAAAAAACTATATGTGTTCAACATACCATTTATTGGTTTTAAATAGCTTTAAAATTTTTTAAAAAAAGCAATTGGGGTTTTGAGAAAGGATGTTTGGAACTAATTGGTTTATTTTAAAAAGAATGTGTTATTTTAAATAGGAATATGTGTAAATGGTTAGTTTTTAATGGGATTTCAACTGTGATTTTTTAATGGTATTTTAACTTTTATTTTCAAAGAGTGTGATTTTTTTTAAAAATATTTCTTTATGTGATTTCAACTATGTAAATTCTTTTTCAAAATTAGATCTTTGTTATTTTATAAATAGTTTTAAAAATAGTGTTTTATTTTAACATTGGTTAATTTTTATATCTACTTTTTGTGTATTTATTTTGTTAAATATTAATATCATTTAATAAAATAGGATGGATATGAATAAATAATGGATGGATTCCAATCATCTAACAAAATATTATGAAGATGGAGTGAAAGAGTTCATCAAGTTTGTAAAAGATCATGCATATTATCATTCTAAAATCCTTTTTTCGTGTTTACACTATTGTTATTAAAGACAAGTTAGTACAGAGGAGTTGGAATAACACTTGATCTGTCATGGAATAGATCGAAGTTATAAATGTTGGAATAAACATGGTGAAAAAATGAATATAGCTAGTGATTGGGATAACACTGTGTTTTATGGATCATTTGATATGATTACAAGTACGGACAATAAAGAAGACCATATCGAGGATGAGGTTACAGATGTGCATGATGTGAATGATGATGAAGATGGTATTAAGGAAATGAAAAAGGATAGTTGAAGATGAACTTCATGATTTCCAAAAAAAAATTGTGAAGTTAATGAGTTGTGCAAAGACTCCATTGTATGATGGCAGCAATAAATATACAGCATTTTAATCCTTACTGAAGAAGAATAATTTGAAATATGGAAATTTATGGAGTGACGCCTGTTTTATGAAATTACTTTCTCTCTTGAATGATTTTCTCCCAGAAGATAATGATCTCCCAATCCAACCCTACAACAACTAATGAATTCTACGCTCGATGGGTATGATCTCTAAAAGAATAAATGCCTTCCCAAATGATTGTATACTATTTCTCAAGGACCACAAATCACTTAGAGAATGCCCAAAGTGTGGTGCTTCTTGATATAATAAAGATGAATCTAGTCCTATGAAAGTTTCATGGTACATTCCAATCATTACATATTTTTGGCGCCTATATAGAAATGAGGAGACTATAATAAAATTGATGTGGCATTCATATGAAAGAAATAAAGATGGAAAACTACATCACCCAGCAGACACTCCTCAATGGAAGAGAATTGATCATGCGTACCCTTACTTTGGAAACGATCCATGAATACTTCGTCTCATGTTATCTATAGATGGAGTGAATCCTTTTGGTTTTCAAAGTATCACTCACATTACATGGCCATTTTTGTTGGTAAATTATAAATTTCCATCTTGGTTATGCATGAAATGAAAAGACATCATATTAGCTATGCATATATCAGGACCAAAATAACAGAGTAATGATATTGATTTTTATTTGGCTCCATTGATCGAGGATTTGAAATAATTGTGGGATTCAGGTGTTGTGATGTATGATGCTTACAGAAATGAATATTTCACGTTGAGAGACATGTTGTATGGGATGATAAATGACTTTCTTATTTATGTAAATTTGTCAAGATATAGAATTAAAGTAACTCTTGGGTGTCCCATCTGCGAACAAGGTACACAATCAATTAAGTTGAAACATTCAAGAAAAACTGTTTTTCTAGGACATCGTAGACTTATACCCTGACGACATAAGTACCGATCGTGGATGACATGATTCAATTGAATTTTATAAGAACGTACAACACTATCTCCACAAACTAGTGATCAACTATTTGACAAAGTTGAATATGTGGATACTACTTTTTGGTAAACCGTTTTTCAATAACCTTACGAAAACCGGTTGGAAAAAGAAATCAGTTCTTTTAATTACCATATTTGAATTGTCTGTACATCAGTAATTTTCATGATGTTATGCATGTTGAAAAGAAAATATTTGATATTTTCATCGGCACATTGCAAAATTCACTCAGAAAAACAAAGGATCGGATTAAGGATAGGTTGGACATGGTTTACATGGGAATATGAGAACAGTTAGCACCAGTGAAAGGTAAAAAATGAACATTTCTTCTTTCTGCTACTTACACTCTTTCTAGGAAGGTGAGATATCAGTTTTTCAACTTATTGAATGATGTAAAAGGTCAAGAGTGGGATTCATTGAATATCAAGAACATCGTTTCAATGCACGATTTAATGTTAAAAGTTTTGAAATCACATGATTTCCATGTTTTGATGAAATATCTAATTCCTATAGCTTTGCGTTGCATTTTTGAAATAATATATGTCATAAATTAACTAAGCTCTATTTCTTCTTCAAAGCTATATGTTGGAAAGTTATAGACCTGGTGAAATTTCCGACTATGAAAAGAGAAATTGTCATCATATTATGTGAATTGGAAATATTTTTTCCACCGACATTCTTTGATATGATGGTTCACTTGGTGAGAGAGATTAATATATGTGGTCGTATGCACTATAGATAGATGTACCACATTGAACGGTATATGAAGATGTTCAAAGGGTATGTCAAAATTGAATTTAGCTAGGGATTTTATTGCGGAGCGATATATTATTGAGGAAGTCGCTGAATTCTGTACTAAATACCTATCTAGGGTGAAAAGCATTGGTCTAATGAAATCTAGTCACACTAAGTGACTTCAGGGTGAAGGAATTTCTGGAAATGAGGTTGTCACAATCAATATTAGAGATCGGGAGCAGTCCCAACTTTATGTTTTTCATAACATTTTAGACATTTACCCATATGTTGAAACCCACAAAGAAATTATTAGTCATTTGAATCCATCAATTACTAAAAAAGGATATCAAATAACCATAATCAAAAGTTTATAAGATGGTTTTAGTACCATATTTTTAAGGATTTAGATGAAAATCCAGACTCAATTTCAGATCGACTTCAATGGTTAGCCAGAGGACTAAGTTTGTATATATTATCTTACAATGCTTATGTAATTAATTGTTATATATTCTATACTAATGAACATGATGAAGAAATTACTAGAAATAATAGTAGAGTTAAACTTGTGGCTGAATTGATGCTTGTTTTTGGTGCTAAGGATAGAAATCCAATATACGCGAATATGTCATACTTTGGCATTACCAAAAAAATATGGGAGTTGGATTATACAACATTACAAGTGTCGAGTTTTCAATGCAAGTGGTTTGATAAAAGAAGTACTATTAAAATAGATGAGTTGGGATTTGGGAAAGTTGATTTCAGTAAGGAAGGGTATAGAGTTCAATAATTAGGTTATATTTTTTATAATATACATCATGTTAATTTATGTTAATATTTGTTCACTGCTACTTTTATGTTATCTAAATTAAATGTTAAAACAATTTTTCAGATAATGACTTCTGCACATGATGATGCTTTAAATCCCCAATTACAACAGGTTTCTCAACCTACTGCTAGTCGCAGTGCATATGAGAAACAGGTTTCTCAACCAGTTATGTTTTTTTAATATATATTCGCTATTACTTTTATGTTATCTAAATTAAATGTTAAACCAATTTTTTAGATAATGACTTATGTAGGTAATGATTCTCCCAAGCGCCAAGCACAATAGGTTTCCCAACCTGCTGCTACACTAAGGTTAGATGAACAATAGGTTTCTCAACCTGTTGTTTCTCCCAGTGCAGAGGTACAACCACTATCTGCACATGTCAATGCTTGCCATCGAGAGACGGAGAACCTATTGATAATGGTGGATCTCAGTAAATTAAAGGTTAAGAAACACTGAAGACGTAGAAAAAATAGGAGCACTATAGTTTGACTTTATCAGCAAAAATCATTCAGGCTAAAGAGAAAGACATCAAATATGAGATTGGATGGAATAAGTAGGGCCAACATGTTAACCCCAACAAGGTCATGTTCCATAGTTACATTGATATCATCACTTGGAAATTAGTGGTGATTGATGTAACTTCATGGAACCATGTTGTGGCTAAGATTAAGTCACTGATGTGGGGAGATATAATGGTAAAATAGTGATATCATTTTTTTGGTTTACTAAAAATTATTTAATGAAACATTGACTTACACTTTGTCATCTCTTACAGGGTTCATTTATAATAGATGACTCTCATAAAGACTATTTATTAAGGGTTGGTGGAAAGATTCATAGGGGTTTTCACACACTTTTAATGAAATATCATCTTAATTATAATGAATGGAAAATAAAACTACACCCACCTCTTATTTATGCACACCTGATAACCCAAGAAATATGGGATGCATTTACTGGAATCGTAAAAACTAGTCTTTTTAGGTACATTGTGTCTTGTAAAATCTTGTTTGATGGTAAATGTATTCATCACATTGATTGAAAGTGTTTTATTTATGAAATAGAAACCGAGTACTGAAAATATACAACAAGAATCAAAACCAGTGTACCCCTACCATAAAGAAATGATGGGGAATGCATCACTTGAAAAACAATATGTATTTTAAATCTACCATAATACTTTTATGAGACATAAAATAACATAATAACTATGTTATTTTGTTTATATGCAGCTTGAAGGGTCCAAATCCAAATATAATTCCATCCCACACCATGTTCTATAGAAGGAGGCATGTGTAACAAAATATGGAAAACTCATAGTTGAAAACACACAAAATGTGTTTGAATCATGTGTGTTTATGATATAATAAAAATTTGTTTTTCATTAAATCTCTAGTACATAAAAATAATTAAATATTTTCCTATTTTTTCTATCTGACATAGTCATAAGAATCAATAACACCCACACCAGATGCAGACTTACTTTCAGTGGCCTTGAAGCATATAGAAAAGTATGGTCGAGTCAGAGGTGCGGTTTTTGGGGTGACTCCCCGAACATATTTTAAGATAAAATACAAAAGGAGGATAAAAATGGGGAAATTAAAAGGATGAGAGAAAGATTATCTATGTTTTAAGAATAACTAAAATACTATAGAGAGATGATAGAAAGGTTTATGGGGGATGCAAATAGAAGAAACAACTCAAGAACAACCCACGCGTGAATATCCCGCCCCAATCCCCACTAGTTTTGATGCGATCCAATCCCCTCAAAAACAATTCATAACTGAGTTAGTAAATTTTATAAAAAATGTTTCTATGCAATGTGAATCAGAAAGAAACTAGACACTGATACATTTCCTGTATTGATATTCTATAGGGTGAAAATGACTGTGATTTATATCTATCAACACCCACCCATCGCCTTGTGGTGAGGGATACAATGTTCAATATCCAGAACAATATGGTACAAAACTACCCACTTCCAACAGGTAAATTCAGATTGTCAATTACTATATCCCTAGAGTTGAGATCCGAGCCACCTATTCTAATTGATGATTCAGATATTCATACGATCGAACAAATTCTTGGAACATTCATCCCATGGCCGTCACATCAGGTAAAAAAATGCAGACAATGAGGTAATCATTTCCAATTTAATTTTCAAGCTAAAACTTAAAAAATTATTGAAAAAAGTTCTGAAACAATGCATGTTATTATAGACAGACAAAGGTATGGTGGTGAAATGAATTATTGGTTCAAAACCATCTCAAGGATAAACCAACCGATCAAAACGATCTACCCAAAGCACCTTAACTCCCCCCGTTCTATATCCACATTTATTATCATTGAAGGTTCATGTGGATGTGAAGTTGAAAGATGTTGGTGCTCACATAATTAATTTTGAATAAAATATGAATGGAGGGGAACATCCGGACTTCATTGTTGTTGAGAGTGCAACTAAAATCCTCAATTATGAATGGTTAGGTGGCTCATTTGTAAATTTATACATGAGGTATGTTTTCATGATTTTATTTTCCAAAAGATGATATACTATCTTAATTATGACTAAATATATTTCAATTTTTCGCAGACATATATGTGAAAACCAATTGAAGGGATTTCCCCATGAACATTAATTTTCACTTGTTAGTCCTCACATCACCTCTATAGAACAAAAATACATAACTTCCAAGAAAGAGGATGAAATAGTGGCAGGCATTCTCAAAACATTTAACTGAAAAATTAAGGATGATAGACACTTCTCAATACCAATGATATAGAGGTAAAAATCTATAATGTAATCACATCAAATATATTTTAATTTCTTTCATTACTTATTCTTTTTTTTGTTTTTAGGCAGCATTGGATGTTCATTACAGTAAATTTGGATACTCTAAATATTTGTTTTATCAATTCAATGCATGAATATCCAACAAACCAACCACACATGATGGCATTTTTCAATTTTTAATACACTATGTTCAACATTTTAGAACTAATCATCAAGTTATATAATTTATATTATCTTTTAATGAGGATTCTATTATGATAGGGTGGTGCATGAATGTCATCTACAAAATGGAATGAGGCTAGTGCAAAAGGACCAGAAGCCACACAAGTACTACAACTGGACATGTATCAGGTTATATATAATAATATTTCACAGTACATACACATATAAAATATTAATTATTTTTCTCAATGTTTTTGTAGTATCTGAAACAAGAAAACAGAAAAGACTGTGGTTATTATGTTTTTAAATTTATGAGAGATATCATATTCTATGAAAAAACTTGCTTCCCTGAACGGGTATTTTAGAAGATATTTTTTATTTTATTTAAAATATATATTAATACTATGTGTATTTATATTTTTTCAGCAGTACCATAACTGTTGAAAATAGTTATATTCACAAGACGATATAGATATTCTTAGAAATGAATGGGCAACATACCTGGTTGAAGAATGTACAAAAATAGCATGAATATGGTAAACTTATCAAATAATTTCAACTTTAAAAATCGTGTCTACCTTATATTTTTATTGGTTTCATAGTAATGTTGTGATTTTTATGGGTTATACGCCCTGCTAAAAATCATGGTCATTGGTGGTCCTTGTTTGTGCACTAAATGAATTTCATGTTCGTTGGTTTTTGCAAAGAAATTTGTGGTCCTCATTTATAGGGAATGTGTGTTGTTGATAGAATATAAAATATAATGAGTATCCAGAAAGGGTTTCCCCATCCCTTGAGTTTGTTGTGATGTCTTGAGACATAATGGGCTACGTATATTACTCCACTCTTATCATTTTAAACAATGAGAATGGGTTTTCTCTAAAAAAAACATCGATTCAATATGCTACAATGGAAGTTCTATTATTTATTAAACATAGTAAAGAACCAACTATCATATATATATATTCAGAGTTCCTAAATATATGATAGTTGTTTCATCACTAGGCCGAATAAAGTTATGTTGTAGAAGGAAGATGTTATTATGTGCCAACCATATAGGGATCAAAGGTTTTTCTATAATCCTTCAAAACAATGTATATTGAGCATATTGAGTCGGGCAAGTCTCTTTTTTAGGTTTCATAGGTAATGGTACATTTATTTTTAAAAAGAAAATTGTACTTAAAATTTGTTCTGATACTTTTGGAAAATAATACATAAGTCATTTTTGATGTGTAGGAATCAAGTGTACCTCAATCTGACGCACGGTGTCACTAGTATGACTCAAAATGTGTCTTTATTTAAAATTTACATTAATTAAAGTAAAAAACACAACTGACATACTAAAAAAAAAAAGAAATTCATTCTGACTATTTTGATACTTTGGGAAAATGATCTATCACTCATTTTTTGATGTTTAGGAATCAACCGCACCTAAATTTGATGCATAGTGTCACCAGTATTACTAAAAGTGTCCCCTATCAGTTTAAAATTGATATTTTAGCTCAAAACATGTCACTCACAAAAACCCAGATAACGCACTCTGATTGTATTCAAAATTAATTATAGTTATTCTACAATTATTTTTGATGTGTATGAAGTAGTCTCATGTCAAACTGATGCACGATGCGACCAGTATGATTCAAATTTTTTATTTTCTATTTGAAATGTTATTTTAATAAAAAAACCCAACTAAAAAACCATGGAAATGCATTCCAATTGTTTTGATACTTTAGGAAAAGGGTCTATATGTCAATTTTGATGTGTATGAATCAACCACACCTCAATATGACACACGGTGTCATCGGTATGACTCCAAATGCATCTTTTTATTTAAAATTGACATTAATTCAAGTGAAAAAACACAACTAATATACTGAAAACTAAAAAGATACATTATTATCATTTTTATACTTTATAAAAACAATCCATGAGTCACTTTTGATGTGTAGTAATTAACCCCACCTCAATCTGATGAATGGTGTGACCGGTATGACTAAAAGTGTACGCTATCAGTTTAAAATTGACATTTTATATCAAAACATGTCACTCACTAAAAACCAAGAAAACCCACCTTTATTTTCTTCAAAATTAATGAATAGTGACTCATCATTTATTTTTGATGTGTATGATGTAGTCTCACATCAAACGGATGCACAATGTGACTGGTATGACTCAAATTACATGTTTTCAGTTTGAAATGACATTTTAGTAAAAAAACACGACTCACATACTAAAAACTACGGAAATGAATTTAAATTATTATGATACTTTAGGAAAAAGATATATCAGTCATTTTTGACATGTAAGAATCAACCACACCTCAATCTGACACACGGTGTCACTGGTATGACTCTAAATGTGTCTTCTTATTTAAAATTAACATTAATTCAAGTAAAAAACACACCTGACATACAAAAACCAAGAAATTCATTTGGGTTGTTTTTATACTTTAGTAAAATGATCCATGAGTCAGTTTTGATGTGTATGAATCAACCCCACATCAATCTGAGGAATGGTGAGACCGATGTGATTAAAAGTATCTACTATCAGTTTAAAATTGAAATTTTTGCTCAAAACCTATCACTCACTGAAAACCAAGGAAACACACTCTGATTTTATTCAAAATTAATTATAGTGATTCATTAGTTATTTTTGATGTATATGAAGTAGTCTAATGTCAAACCAACATGGGATGTGACCGGTATGACTCAAATTACCAGTTTTTAGTTTGAAATTACATTTTAGTAAATAAAAAAAATCACATACTAAAAACTAAGGAAATGCATACCAATTTTTCTGATACTTTAGGAAAGTGATCTATCGGTCATTTTTGTTGTGTATGAATCAACCAAACCTCAATATTACACACAGTATCACCTCTATGAATCCAAATGTGTCTTCTTATTTAAAATTGATGTTAATTCAAGTAAAAAACACAACTGGCATATTGAAAACTGATCAAATGCACTCAGATTGTTTTGATACTTTAGTAAAATGATACATAACTCAGTTTTGATGTGTAGGAATCAACCCCACCTCAATCTGACAAATGGTGTGACTGGTATTACTAAAAGTGTCTTCTATCAGTTTAAAATTAACATTTTAGCTTAAAATTTGCACTCAATGAAAACCAAGAAAACACACACTGATTGTCTTCAAAATTTTGGATATTAATTTTTCATTTATTTTTTATGTTTATAAATCAATCTCACATCAAACCGACACACGACGCGATCGGTATGACTCAAATTGCATGTTTTTGGTTTGAAATGACATTTTAGTAAAAAAACACAACCGACATACTAAGAACAAGAAAACGAATTCCAATTGTTTTGAAAAATTATTACAATGATCTATCAGTAATTTTTGTTGTGTTGGAATCAACCAAACCTCAATTCGGCACATGGTGTCACCGGTATAACTCCAAATGTGTCATTCTTATTAAAAATTGACATTAATTCAAGTAAAAAACAAAATTGGCATACTAAAAACCAAGAAAATGGATTCAGGTTATTTTTATACTTTAGGAAAATGATCCATGAGTCATTTTTTATGTGTAGGAATCAACCCCACCTCAATCTGATGAACAGTGTGACTGGTATGACTAAAAGTGTCCATTATCAGTTTAAATTTTTCATTTTAGCGCAAAACATGCAACTCATGGAAAACCAAGAAAACCCACTCTGATTGTCTTAAAAATTAATGGAAGTGATTTGTTAGTTAGTTTTGATGTGTATGAATTAGTCTCATGTCAAACTGATGCATGATGTTACCGGTATGACTCAAATTTCTTGTTTTCAGTTTGAAATGACATTTTTGTAAAAAACAAAACTAACATACTAAAAACAAAGTAAATGCATTCCAATTGTTTTCATACTTTAGTAAAATGATATATCAGAAATTTTTGACATGTATTAATCAATCAAACCTTAATATAATAAATGGTGTCACTGGTATGACTCCAAATGTGTCTTCTTTTTTAAAATTGACATTAATACAAGTAAAAAAACACAATTGACATACTTAAAATTGATCAAACACGTTCAGATTGATTTGATACTATAGTAAAATTATTGATGAGTCATTTTTGATGTGTATGAATCAACCCTACCTCAATCCTATGAACAGTATGACCGGTATGACTAAAAGTGTCCACTATTAGTTTAAAATTTACATTTTAGCTCAGAATGTGTAACTCACTAAAAACTAAGAAAATGCACTCTGATTGTCTTTAAAATTAAGGATAGTGATTCATCAATTATTTTTTATGTTTATGAAGCAGTCTCATGTAAAACTGATGCACTATGAGGCCGGTATGACTCGAATTGCATGTTTTCAGTTTGAAATGACATTTTAGTAAAAAAAACACAGCTGACATACTAAAAATCAAGGAAAAGAATTACATGTGTTTTGATACTTTAATAAAATTATCTATCAGTCAATTTTGTTTTGTAGAAATCAACCACACCACAATCTGACACATGGTGTCACCGGTATAACTCCAAATTTTTCATTTTTATTAAAAATTGACATCTTTTTAATGTATTCTTCGTATTAATGTTTAATTTATTTATTTATAGTATTAATAATGTAATATTTATTTTCCTATATAGGTGGAACCTTTTTCTTAAGGTGGGATGATTTTTTTGGTGATTATTTCCATCAGAGAACATTTTTTAAAGGGGACCACAGACATCAAAGGAGAAAACATTAATGTTTTTAACTATTTGGTGGATAACTAAAAATGTAATTTTATAAAACATTGTTCAAAATGTGTATAGATGTGTTTTTTTAGCATATACCATTAGTGAATATATTTTTATTAATTATTCCCATTAAATGTATATATAATATTTTTCCAAACCATTGTGTGTACTACGTTTTTTTCATCATTTTCATCATGTATGTGGTTCTTTTGTATATACTATGGGTGGTTATTTTTTTGCAGGTTTTTGCTGGTTTGTGCATGTTATTTTTGTTGGTTTGGTTATTTTTGTCTGATGTTTGGGTGATGTTTATTTTTTGCAGGTTACTGGGTGTGATGTAATATTAATAGCACACTCAGGCAGGGAATCCTTTATCAGTGCTTCAAATAGCACTCATAAAGGGCCACCTTTATCAATGCTATTGAAGCGCTTATAAATAGGGACTTTATTACAGCTTCGAATAGTTCAGGTAAAGGATAATCTTTATTAGTAATTTTTGAAGCTCTAATAAAGGGGACCCCACCCCCTTTAATAGAGAATCTATTATCAGCTCTTTCTTAGCATTGATAAAGGCCTTTTTAGCGCTGATAAAATCATGTTTTGCGGTAGTGTTCAACAACGAGTTTAGATAAAGCATGTAACATTATTAAAATATTATGTCTATGTTATCGCATGACAGTAGGATTGAATAGTATGAAAATTAATAAATAAATTATGAAAAATATATGGTCTATTCATTTTTAAATTGAATTCACTAGTTATCAAATTATTAAAATTAAAAAAAAATGGAAATAAAAGTGATGGTTTTATGAAATTTTTGTATGCGTACAATATATTTTAATATTAGAAAATTAAATTAATTATCATTGGTGAATGATTTTAATGAAATTTATATGTTATTCAATTGAATAAAATTTTTGAACATTAAAAAAATATTTTTCTAGCCATAGGATAAGAATAAATCTATTTTTATGATTAAAAATGTATTTTTTATAAAATGCAGTTTTTATCGCATTTTTTGCACTTACTTTAAAATTAATTTTATCCCATTATAGGTATTTAAATAGATAAAATGAATTAAATATTTATAATTATGAGGTTAATATTCTATAATTAGGACCCTTTTATTTTTTTAAATATGAATAGAAATCGTGGTAAAATTTATCACCTTGGTAAAGGGTAAATCGGGTTAATCAAACTTAAAAATAAGTGATAATGCCATAATTTTTCATCCTTTATATTATTGGGTGAATTTAATTAGACCCTTAATACCTTAGGTTCTAAATTGAGTTGTTTAGTATACATGTGTCTATGAAAATTACATATATATTATTTAAACCAAACAAAGTTACAAAATGTAACTCTCTTTTTTTAATGTCTTTTATCTATCCACATAAGGAAAAAGTATGTTATGAATGAATATAAGGACTTATTTTGAGACTAATATAATTATTTTCATAATGTAAATTTATTTTTATTTTTTAGTAATTATATAATGACCTTAATTTCTATTCAAACACAGATACAATATTTATCCAGTTAATAAAATATAGAATAAATGATTTAAAAATATAAAAATTTACATAATTTTAATGATTTAATGTGACACGTGGATTTGATAGATCTATATGAAATATTATTTATTTTTGAAGTATTATATTTGAATTACATATTTTTATTTATGTATTTAAAGTTAAATTAAATGAACAGTGTCAAAATTGGCAATAATTATATTTTATCAAAATAATATTTTATTAAATTATTTTAAAATCATAATTTTTTTTAATAAGACAAGGTGGTTTTGATATGGTATAAAATTTCATAAATTGACCATTTATGTTCCAACCTTCACCTTATATGTAAAAATTACCACCCTTTACAATTAAATAATGTTGTTGTTATAGTTAAAATTAAAATTGGATAACTAATGGTTAATCAAAATAATAAGGTTTAAAATTACATAAAAACTTATCTAAATTATATTGGTTTATGGGATTACAACCCTATCCTACCTTATCCTTTAATCCATAATCATTTCACGGTATTCTTCTTGAGAATTAATTTATTATAATTTAATATTTCGAGAAATTCCAAATGTTCCCCTCACCTCAATTATATAAGGGAACCTCCTACCTCACTTCATTACACTACTTTAAGCCTTCTATCTCAAACAATTTCTACCAAATTACCTTCTCAAATTCTATAGACATGTGCAAGAGGTTTTTTTATTCCCCAAAGTCCAACCCTATATCCCTTTAAGGGATATCTAAAGGATTTTTTTCAAATAATAGACAATCGCCTTAACTGATCATTTTTTTATACTCTTTGTAATGCCTAGACCTAGAATCCACTAATATGGTTCCCCAAGACAGTGTGAGACATTTCATCAGGTGCACCTCACCATGCTCTAGAGGCTACCGACTAGCATCAAGGTTCTGATCAAACATGTGGGGATACTATAACCTCTTTATTAGAGTAAGACACAATAGATAAAATATGAAACAAATAAAACAATTAAATAGTAAACATTCATCGTAATTCCATTTCCCAAAACATGGTTTAATCCCACAACTAAATAGTAATTATGTCATGTCATTTCATGTCTTATAATGCAAAGTGCAAAGGAAAACTCAAAATAAATACAAACTGATGAATCCCCAAAATGGGACCCAACTCCAAGTCTAGGTCCCTCATCCATAAACCTCCCATTCCTAAATTAACCATCTAGCATAGGGAACTTACCCTTGTCCTGACCTTCCACCATGAAGTATACTTGGGTACCCAATGACATCTTGATCAAGGTGTGAGTACAACTCAATAGTCCACCACCAATGGTATCTAAAAAATATCCAGTCAAAACAGGTATTATATGAAGGTACAATAAACTAGGGTAAATAGAAGATAAATTAGGTGTTGTCAGTTAAGATGATTCACATTATCCACTTTTCTCATTAGTTCCAATGATTATCCATTTTCACAAATTCTTGTCATTCTCTTCAGCCTAAGATGGTCATTTAATTATTCATAATGGGGAATCAAGTTCCCAAAATATAGTGAAAAATACACAAATAGTATATGAAAACCTACCTCGGAGTCTCATGCTAAGTAATCATATCAATTTAATTTATTAAGGACGTAGAGCCTCAGTCAACTCCTTAACCCATGCAATATAGTGGTGGGGTTTAGAGCCTCATTCTAACCTAACCCATAGGCATAGATCCTCAAGTACAATACCACACACTACTAATCCATGTTCATAAGTTTCACTAACCATTTAACATTTTTCATTGGCCAACTATATCACGTTTCACATATTCACAATAAACCAAACACCCCCTTATGTCATGCCAACTATTAAAAACCCTCTTCATGGGTTCATATCATACTCATGATATCATCTAAACACACTTACCATTATTCCATTTTATAAACCATATTAACATTTCAATATAATTACCATGGGTTCTATCTCATTAACCCTTTTATATAACATTTAACAATCTGATTCCACATTCAAAGAAGTGACACGTGGTTATTATTTCACTAACACTTCAATTCCATATTTAAAAACTCAATTCTATACTCAAGGAATTTTTACACTCCATGGGTGTCCCTTATATGGGTATATTCTACCTCAATTCATCCCTCGGGGATCATGAGGGGTTGAATTCAGTAATTAAACAACCAATTTATCAAATCTATTAAGGAAAAGAAAATGGATGGCCCAACGGCACAAGCGCACAACCACATTAACATCAAATAAAGCATCAAGACTATGGGATCAACATGTAGACCACCTACCTCACATTCATAGACAAATGCTCACTCAACCTTCGCCTTTGATTCAAACCCAAACACCCCTTTTAGCTTCAATCAAGAATCCAATGGAAAATATGGTTTTAGGGATCCAAAATAAGAAGAATGAGAACTCAATCCCTAAAATAGAAAATAAAAGGAAGAGGACTGTTAAACTCACCTGAAGATTCATTCTACACCCAACGCTGCTCCAAATAGACTAGAAATGAAGGAGATTAACCCTTGAGAAGATAATGAGGTAACCCTATTCACCCTTGGATGTTGTATAAGAAGTGAGGAAGAAACCTAGGTAAGGATTCATAAATCAAGAGGAGGGAAAATGTAAATTTTCCAATTTTTAATGGGTCACACGATTTGGCTACACAGTTGGCTAAACCATGCACCAACTATGTTCTACCCTCTATTCAAGGGGGGCTAGGTCATGTGGTTTCCTGGGAAGCTTACATGATTTGAAAAAATGTGTGGTACTTTCATGTCCCAAACCCTTAGGATGCCTCCAAGACTACAAATAAACTCAATAAAAATTACATTATCCAAATTAAAGGGGGTTTCAACCTAAACATAAATAAGGACCTACATCAAGAGAAGTCCTAGATCTTTCAACCTCCCCACATTATTACAGCTCATCCTTAAGCTACACTTCCAATCGTCATTATTCTTCCATAGTAAAGAGATCAGTCTATTGAGCTCATATATCGGTCCCCCTTTCCTAAGTTTCCTCCTAAACATTTCCATGAAACAATAACACTCAAACTAACAGCACATTCTTACCCCAAAATAGTTTCTCACTACAATCCACAATATGAATATGATGCTTCTCAAAGGACGAATCAGCCTGAAGCTACACATCATCCACATCTATCACATGAGAAGGTTCACGGTGATACTCCCAAAGCTCTGACACATGGAAAACATTTTTCATGCCACCATGCGACTACAGAGGATCCAATCAGTACACCACCTGTCCGATCCTCTTCGCAATATCAAATGGCCCAATATACCTAGGAGATAACTTCCTTTATTTTTGAATTTGATGTTGACCCAACCTTGGTGACACTATAACGAATACACGATCACCCACGATAAACTTGAGAGGTCTAAGACGTCGATCAACATATGACTTCTATCTAATTTGGTTTATAGCCATATTTTTTTTAATCAACCAAAAATGTTCCAATGCCTCCTGTATAGGACTTAGTCCCAGTAACTCAAATTCCCTAGCCTCCATCCAACATAATAGATATCTACATAGCCTCTTGTATATTGAATCGTACTATTTTATTTCAATAGTTTCCAAATAACTATTGTTATAGGTGAACACAACAAGTTCCAAATTCATCCCCTAGGACCCACCAAATTATAGGAAACGTGTCCTCTAATAGCTGAATAGTATCCTCCAACTACTCGTCCGTCTAAGAGTAGAATTTTGTACTCAAAAACACATAGGTACGAAGTGTCATATTCAAACTTTTCCAAAGTTGTGAAGTAAAATGAGGATCATGATCTGAAACTATAGTCTATGTTACCCTATGAAACCACACTATCTCCCAAAAATACAAATCACCCAACTAGTCCATGGTAAGAGTCTCTCGAATGAGTAAGAAATGTTACACTTTGTTCAATAGATCAACAACTACCCATAATGTGTCATTCTTCTTAGACATCCTTTGAAGACCCACTACAAAATCCATTGTAAAATTGTCCCACTTTAATTCTAGAATGGGAAATGTCTACAATAAACCACCCAGTCATTGATGCTCATCCATCACTTTCTGAAAGGTGTAGCATCGCGTCACAAAACCTGCCACTTCTTTCTTCATCCCTGGCCACCCACATTTCCTATGAAGATCACAATGCATCTTGGATAAACCAGGGTGCACCCACCAATTCATGGTATGGAACCCGTGAATTATGTCCAATATCAAACATGTAGGCATATACACATTTATATGAACATAAAATATCTCATCATCATCAAAAGTCCAATAGAAAGGTGACTCCCCACCTTTAACAATTTACTTCAAAGACAAACCCTCTGGATCGTCATACTAAATTTGATTAACCCAGCTACAAATAATGGAATCAAATACCAAGTATGAAAGTGTCATCAGTCCATGATCCTTCTGAACCTCTATATGCATCTCAAAAAATAGGTCATCGTCTTCTACTCAGAGCTAGACTCCTAAATTTCCTGAGTATGTATCTTCTGGACCAAAAAATCAGTAACAATTTTTACTTTAATCATTAGGTAAGCTAACTCAAAATTAGAAGACTTCTTGTACTCAACCCATCTTCACTTCCAAAGATTCATATCATGATGGTAGAATATGTACATAATAATTTTATGATCGGTATACACAACAAACCTTTCACACAATAAGTAATTCCACCATCACTTTAAGTAATAAACCATTGTGGGTAGATAAATATAGTGCATAGGGTAATTAGATTCGTGAGTCCTCAACTATCATAACCCATATTCTACAACTCGATCACCCTACATCAACACTACTCCAAAACCAATACTAAATTCATCACAAAACAAATAATACTTCTTACACAGCTTGAGTAGGATCAAAATCGATGCATTAGTCAAATGCCTCTTCAACTACTTGAAAGAATTCTCAAATGCCTCAGACCATTCAAACATGATACCCTTCCCATTAAATCCTGAAATTAGTGTTTCTAAATATGAAAAGTCTTTAATGAACCTTTAGTAACAGCCTTACCAACCTAAAAACCTTAAAATATTAAAAACATCTTGGGATGTTCCTTAGATACAATTTCTTGAACTTTCCCTAGGTCTACTGATATACCTTGCTCAGAGATGATGTGACCCAAGAAATGTAACTTTTTAATTCAGAATAGGCATTTAGGTAGATTTTTGTATAGACTATACTCCTTTAGTGTACTCAGTATGATGTCAATGTGTTTGTCATGATCATCATGAGACTTGGAGTACTCCAAGATGTCATCCACAAAAACAAATATAAACTGGTCTAGGTATGGATTGAAGATTTAGTTCATTAGGTCCATAAACATTTTTTGTTCTTTTTCTAACCCAAAACAAATCACAAAAAAAAATTCATAAAAACCATACCTACTCCTGAAATAATTTTTCAGTATATTAGATGGTATCACCCTTAGCTGATGATACCCTGATCTAAAATTGATTTTTGAGAAAATTGAAGCACCCTTAAGTTGTTAAAAAATAGCATTGATATGTGGAAGAGTATATTAGTTCTTAACTATCATCTGATTCAACTTCTGATAATCGACACACAATCGTAACTTCCTGTCAACCTTCTTAGAAAACAAAACAGGAAATCTCCAAGGCTAATTACATGGGAAAATAAACAATTTATTTTCCAATTCCTCTAATTGTGTCTTAAGATCCTAAATTTCTTTTGCTTCCATCCTATATGGAGGAAATGAAACAGGCTTGGATCTAAGCATCATCTCAATCATGGACTCAACTTCTCTCTGAGGTGGAAGCCTAGAGATTTCCTGGGGAAACACATCCTGAAATCAATACACCATAGGAGGAAAGACAAGCTTCTCTACTCCCCCATCATCAAGTATGAGAAATTATACTTGGGCAATAAGCTCACCCAGCTACAGAAAAACTATCCATTCATGGCCTTCTTGGATATCCCATTCCCCACGGTGAACATAGGTGTCTCCCTCCAAATACATGAATGTTACCCTTCAGTGGTAATAGTCGATATGGTCTTGATAAAACACTATCCAATACATCCCCAGTATTAGGTCAAAACCTAACATATCAAGAAGAAACAAGCACCAAAGAAAATGGATCCCACCAACCTTGAGAGTACACTCCTTGCCCAGTCAGATATTTTCTCCTCGGAATTTTAAGGGTGTTTCAATTGACATAACCCCACACATAGGTTCTACAGATACACCCAAAAAATCACAAAATTAGAAGATATAAAAGAGTGTAAGGCACCTGTATCAAATAACGAACTTGAAAGTGTGTAATTTACAAGAATCATACATTGAACTATCGATGGCACAACCTCACCACTACAAAGTTTCATCTAAACTGCATGAGTCTAGCCTATCCCTATACCATGGGATCTGGTATGAGTTCTTAGTGTTGCACTACCCTTCTGTAAAGGACACTATTTTCCTAAATCACCACATCCACCACCCCAACCAGTATGGCCAAAATAACTCCAACTTCCTTCTAGATATTGGGTAATTGATCCACTTCCTATATATTGTATCATACTGGATCCTCAAACACTTTCTCTCTAGTGATGGTTCCTATAGAACTTATGTACATGTTCAATCCTTCTACATGATCGGCACTAAACTGGTGGTTAGGTACACTGACCATGATTTTTTTCAGCCTTCCCCACTGATAACAAAACACATTATCACCACCCTATGGAACCTAACCTCTTACCTGGCATCCCTATCTACCACTGCCCTAGTGAAAACTCTCAAAGTGACATTATCTACTGTCAGAAGTTGAACCACTGGTCAGCTAATATTAAACCACCTTTCCACTAATGGGACCCTCCTTCAATATCCCTACATAAATAAGGTAATGATCCACCACCTCAAAAAACCTCCTTAATCAAAATATATTTACCTAGGATATGATCTCATGTCTAAGCTCATCCTAGAAGTTTCTTTCTATCACTACCTGATCCCCTATCATCACTAGAAAAAATTATTGTAGTTTTGTTAAATGGACATCAGAATCCATCACTAACATAGACCCCTAATTCTACCTCATAAACTCAGTAACACTTTCCTACCTCAGAGCCTTTGGATAGAAATGTTCGAGGAACATTTCCTAGAAACCCTTACGTAATATACCATATGTATGATCATTTAGAACCAAAACATCCCACCAACTCATCATTGTTCCTATAAATATATAATTCACCACCTTAAATATGTTCTTAGAAGGAGTCTCTATGTGATCCAAAATCATTAGGATGGACTCTATCCAGAACACGGTTTTGTCGAGTCCACCCTCTGTGGTAAACATTAGAGGGTGTTGAAGTTAAATCTCCCATCTCAAATCAAACAAATGTGGCAAAAACTACCCTAGATCTCACTCCAACATCTACATAAAATAAGAAAACTTATCTTGGAAATTATATCCCCCTTTATTATTCGGAACTGGTAGGGTTTCATTCTCTGTTATTGGAACAACGTTCTCAGTGATATCCCCATGTTTCCCCACCAAAACATGTATTTGGGGTGGAATCTCTCTATAATTCTAAATACGCATATCAAATTGTATAATGTAATACTTCCACAATTTAGACAAAAAAATACTCACTAATATCCATAAGCAACCCATTCTGTATACACTATCCCATCAGATATGATCACATCACCATCACTACCCTCATCCATCCCTTCCCTAAGTTGTGGTCAACATGGGGTAAATCAAATTACAAAACCACAAAATGGACACCCTTTTTAACCATTTCAATTTCAACAGAATTTATCTTTATAATTTGGGATCTACCTTAACCATTCAAAAAAAAATCAATTCTTTACATTTCCAAAATTCATCCTTTTTATAAGGCATTATTTCATCAAAATTTTCAGAACTAGTAACCATCTAATTACTAACATCCCAAATTATTTTATTGTGTGTTCCTAACATGATGCATGTTCCCAGAACCATTATGTACTTAAAATGATGAATGCATTTAAAAACCTTGTTCCAATTTAGCCTAATACTAAAACATTATAAAATAGTCACATCACACAACAAGTGCCTCACCCAAGGTGAAATAATGTCCAACGGTAACCACTAACATCAATACTGTCAATCCCACCCTGGATACTTGGGTTTTATCCCACACATGGGTTAGCTAGTCTCATGCCCGAGCTCAGTTTCAGGGACCGACACATTCTAATATCTAATCCACCATTTTCAAATATTAATACATCATAAAAGTAAAATTATTTGATACCACTTTGTAATTATATGTCTTAGAAGCCACTAAACTTGTGCCCCGAGCTGGTGCGGTACATGACCTCGGTATACCTCCCTATATGCCAAAGGTTTTTGACTAGAAATGAGGGTCTGATCGACCATGTGGGTAGAATATACCCTCTTTTTCAAAGTAATCCACAAGAAATTAAATATGAAAAAAATGGAAATAAGTAAACAATAAACATGCATAACAATTCCATTTCCCAAAACCAAACAGTAAATATGTCATGTATGTCATTTCATACAATTCTAAGTGTAAAGGAAAACCCCAAATAAATACATACTAAAGAATCCCCAAAACTATTCTTGACTCCAAGATCAGATCCCTCATCCACGAACCTCCCATTCTCAAATCAAAAATCTAGCATAGGTCTCTTTACCTTGTCTAGATCTACAATCATGAAGTCTACTCGAGTACCCAATGGAAACTGGAGTAGGGTGTGAGTGCAACTCAATTAGGCCACCACCAACGGGGTCTAAAAAATATCTAGTCAAAATAGATAGAGTATGTAGGTACAATAAACAAGGGTAAACACAAGATAAATTAGGTTTTATTAGTTAAGATTATTTACATTACCCACTTTTCTCATTGGTTCCAAGGGTTATCCATTTTAACATATTCATTTCATTCTCTTCTGCCTAATCCAGTCATTTAACTATACATAAGGGGGAAGTGAGTTCCCTACATCTACTGAAATAATATAAAACGCTATATGACAACCCACCTTAGAGCCTCAGTCTAGGTAATCATATCACTATTATTCGTTACGGGAATAGATCCTCAGTCTGACTCCCTAACCGATGAAATATAGGGGTGGGGTTTAGAGCCTCTGTCTAACTCAACCCATGGGCATAGATCCCCAAGTCCAATACCACACACTACTAATCCATATGCACATTCTTCATTTTCCATTTCACATTTCTCATTAACCAACCATATCACATTTCACATATTAACAAGAATCCAAACACCCCCTTATTCCATACCAATAATTAAGTACCATCATTATTGGTTCAATTCATACAAATTTTAACATCTAAACAAACTTACCATTATTCCATTTAATAAACAATGTTAAAATGTAAATATAATTACAATGGTTTCTATCTCATTAACCCTTAAATATAACATTTAACACTACAATTCCACATTAAAATGAGTTACACACATGTTTTATTACACAGAAAAATTTGTTGCTTCTATTAAGGAAACCCAAATGGCCATCCCAACATCACAATTTTGCAACCACATACACGCGAAATAAAATATAAAGACTTTGGGATATACATGTAGACAACCTACCTCAATTATGTAGAAAAATGATCACTCAACCATGGACATTGATTTAAACCCAAACACCCATTTTATCTCCAAAAAATAATCCACTATAAAATAGTGTTTTATTGATTTTTAAGAAGAAGAATTAGCACATAATACCTGGACCAAGAAATAGAAGGAAGAGTAGTGTTAGAAACGACCAGAGATTCAATAGACATCCAATGATACTCCAAACATCCCAGAAATGAAGTACATCAAACCTTGTGAAGTTTAAGAGAAAAATATCATCACCATTGGCTCCTATAGGATAAATGAGGAAGAAACCAAAGTAAGGTTTAATAAATTCCAAGGGTCCAAAAGAATAATTTTTCCAATATTTACTGGGGTGCGTAGTTTTCCCACACAGTTGGATAAACCATGGGATAATTGTGCACTACCCTATGTCCAAGGGGAGTTTGGTCACATATATTCTTGGGAAGACCGTATGGTTTCAAAAACCATGTAGTATCCGTTTAGGATTGATTTTTCCAAGACCTCATAGTTTAACCTCCCCCTTTCATGGTTTCACCAACCGTGCTCCACCTCCTTTAAACAAGTATGGTTAGGGTGTATGATTACTTATAACCATTTTCCAAACATGAAACTTTCACTGGTTGGACATTTTTCTCATTATTTCATGTCCTGAACCCCTAGTATGCCTCCAAGAATCCAAATCAACTTGGGAAACATTCCATTATCCAAATTAAAGGGGGTTTGAACCAAAACGTAAATAAGGATATACATCAAGAGAAGTTAGGGATCTTACATTCCTTCTTACCACCAATTAATCTGTGGTATTTTTCATAAAATAATAAATTAAATATTATAAAGAGTATTAAATATAATTATGATTATTAAAATACCATTATACACCCTCTTTATTATCAAATGAGAAGTGAAAGTTTCAATCATATGTACATAAGGCTTACCATCTCTACATAAGGATACAATTAATTTTTCATCACCATATTTTATGGATGGTAGTTCTGATGGGTTTAATGTTTATATATGATACTTATGAAATAATTAAACTGATTTAATTTTAATATAACATTATCCTTCTTACCATCAAATCCTTTAAGAAATGATAATTTTGTTTGTGCATACATGTAGACTACCACCTCCATGAAGTGATGTCATTCCTTTTTTATTTATATTTTACATTGATGATAACGAGGATAAATTTGATGAATATATATTATATATATTATATAATAATTATTCTATGTAGGTGAATTATTATTTACCTTTATCTCATTCAATCCGTTGAAAAATGAAAAGGTGTTCATGCATACGTACGGCCTAACGTCTCTATGAAAGGTGTAATTCATTATTCTATATTTAATTTTTATGAATGATTATAAATATGTATATTATGAATATATATGATGTTAATACCCTAATTAACATTATATAAATAATTGAATCATGACCAATGTAAAATTATTGGGACTTCCTAATCGAAACATGCTTGGAAAACAGAGCAGTTATCACCCAGAATAGTGGTTTTAATAACAAATTATTAACAAATGGGTGACAAGATATCATTACTAAATCATACGTGGTCTGATATATATGAATATATTAATGTAATAAATTTATAATAAACACTTATTTATTATATAGCAGGTTTTAATGTGAGTAAGGACAGAAAATAATTGAGTTAAGGAATTTTCACCTCACATTTATTTCAGAGGGGAAAATTATATATTCACAACTTATTTCCTTTGTGTGATGTATATACTTACCATTAATGTATTTTATGATTATTATCATGAAAATTATGACATATAGTTTATAATCTAAGTTTATTTCTTTTATGGATCTTTTTATTCAAAAGTTACCAATGTTTTAAGGGTTTTATTTCACAATTTCATCAATATTCGGGATTGTTTATGTTTAAGTATCTACTAGAAAATATTTTCCTTCCATAATAATATTTTATAAAAATATTTTAAATAAGTTTTTTACCATTCCCCTATGATTTTTTAAATCCATTTTTACCCATGTATTTCTTTTTACTAGATGGTTTGAAAATAATATTTTAGTTATTTTCCAAATGTAGTACTTTCTAAATTTTCTGACAAAAGTATTGAATAAATGTTTTTTTAACTTATATAGCATTAATGGAATTTCCTGTTGTCATGAATCCCCAATGAATTCAAAAATATTTACAAGTTTAGAATTTTATTTTCAAATAAAATGGTTTCTTTATTATATACGTAGTTTTTATATAATAAAATAATATTTTTAATTTTCGAAGGGTATTTTCCTCAAGAAGGATTTAATGAAACTTTGGGGGTATCTCTATACATCAATTAAAATAGCCCTTGATTCTAATTATTATTTACAAGGGTTATAACCCAATGATACAATACTTATTATTTCTCATGATGAATAATGATTGTGGTGAAAAATGTTTATTAAACCAATTTCTATAGGTTATGCAATAATGAAATGTTTATGAAACTCATTTCATTTCATGGGTTCTGATATGATGAATTTTTTATGATCATGTGGCAGTCATATGTATGATTTTCATAATGGGGTCGATGGTACCCATAACTCCATCCAATGTATTGGGTAAATTATTATTTCTAATGAGATAGTTATGTAAAACAAGTTTATGTGCTTGATTAGTTATGGGAAACTAGTCAATTTGTTTTAGGAAATAAGTCAATGTGTTTGATCCATAATGGGAAATTGTTTTTGGTGCCTAATATTAAGTTATTGGTAGTTAAACTTGACATATGGAAAATTTTATTTACTTATGATGGAGCCACGCACATTTGTGACATGAACTTATAGTTCAAGATTGAGTTATGATGAGTTCTCATTCTTATGATTCATGCCTTTTGAAATGCCAATTTTTTAGGCCATAACTCATTTCTATGATCTTTTTTAGATTGTGTATGAATTTTATACGTTATGTTCATGATCTAATACCTTTATTCTTATCTTATTCTCTCACATGATCATAGATTGATATCTCCCAAGTTCATCCTTACTAGGTATTTGAGCCCACATTTTTCTTTTGTTTCTTTTCCCCAGGTTATAAATAATGTTTTTAGTAGGGTATGCCTATGATTATTACTACGACGGAAGGTCTTTATGAGGCATTTATAAGATCTTTCATAAAATAAGAATATTGTATATCTAGTTTCTAAATACTCTAAAACTTTATAGTTATGGTGTGGATTATATTTTTATGTATTGAGTATTATTATAAATAGATGAGATATTTATCTATGAAAATATTAGGCCACTATAGTTGGTATCAAAGTGGGGTTTAGTCAATCATTGAAGATTAGGGTTAGAAAACTATTATCAAAACCTTGGGTATAGGTTTATATATATGATAAAATCATAATGTTTTGGTAATGATCATGAATAAAATAGGTTAAACCTAAGTTTTCATTGAATAAGGAGTCATAATTTAGACATATGTGGATTATTTGTTAGAATTATGTGCTTTTCCATTATGAATATTGTTTCTCATAGTATGATTTTTGGTTTCAATCCATGGTTGGAACCTAAAGGATTCAAGTTAATGCTGAATGTGATGGAAAATGAAATGATTGTCTATATAATCAACTAAATGTTATGGGATTTGGAATGTAGAATATTTATTTTATTCTCACACAACTTTATTAGGCTATGAATTATACTGAGTTTCTAAATAATAAAAGGAGTGAACAAAATAATGTTGAATCTTTCATAAAGAAACATGAGCCTTATTTTAGTGTTTCCTCTAAGCCACTAGTGGCTAAGTTATGGATCAATACCATTGAGAAAATATTTTTTGTTCTTCAATGCTCAAGACATGAAAAAGTTGTCCTAACTATTTATCATCTAGAAGGTGAAGCAGATAAATAGTGGAATCTTATCAATAAAACAAGAAAAGAAGAAGAAATTGAATCCATGGAATGGGATGATTTTATGGAAATATTATTTTGAAATTACTTTACTCATATTCTACGTACAAATATAGAGAAGTAATTTCTTGAGCTAAATAAAAAAAGTATGATAAATCTATTAGTACCTGTGAGGAAAGTTTTACAAGGATTTCAAGGTATGCCTGTAGTTTAATTATCATCCCTGAAAATAAAGTTTATCAATTCAATAGTGAATTGAAACAAATTCTTAGAATGGAATTATCTATAAGATTATTTAATATATATGAACCAATATTTAAATTTTCACTCAAAGTAGAAATGTAAATTGGACATTCCCACCATTCACATAGTTTTGATAAGAAACAAAAGATTGAGTCTCATGAAAACTCAAATAAATCACATGGTGGAAATAAATTTGTTCCATAAAATTGAAATAAATGTGGCAAGAAACATCATGGAAAATGTTTGAATAAAATTTAGGGTGCTTAAAATGTAGAAAGGTGGTTTATAAATCCCATTAATGTTAAAATGTGATGAAGAGACTAGTTGATGCAATTGAGAAAAATAGGATAGCAAATAAATCACCACTGGTGCTCCAATGCTTAAAATATGAGTATGGGAATTATACCAAAAAATACAAGAATCTAAATGTTTTATTTGATCAGCTTCAATAACCTCATAATCCCAATGAAAAATGGAAACCTCATGTGATCACAACTACTGAATTGAGTTATGAGAATTATGTGGTGAAAGGTGCACTTATCACTCGCTCTGGAAAAACTAAGGTCTCATTTGATTTTGGATCATCCCAATCTTTTGTTTGTAAAAAAATTTCAATGGGTATCACTATATCACATACAAAATTATATGTTGAGTTATTTGTGAAAACTTTTAATGGAATAACAGTCACATCTCAAGTCTATATTTTCACTCTTATTGACTTTTGTGGGAAAGTGCGTCCCAAAAATCTTGTGATTCTCCCTTTAGTTGAATTTGACGTGATTCTAGGAATGGATTGGAATTAGCTATATTAATCTTATATTAATTTTTGAGGAAGGTGAGTCACATTTAATATTTTGAATGAACCTCTAATCATTTACTAATTTGAGGAAGAATATGAAATTCCTAGGGAAATTACATTCATCTTGCGATTATTATTTCTTATACATGAATTTTATCTATCTTAGATGGTTGGTGGGAAACGCAACATTAAGGATACATCTATTGTATGGGATTTTATTGATATCTTTCTAGAGGAATTTTTGGGTCCTCCATTAAATCGTTACAATGATTTTTCAATGAAACTCATACATAGTGTTATGACAATTTCAAAGACTCCTTATAGAATGGACCCAATTCAGTTGTAGTAATTGAAGAACCAACTCAAGAAGAATCATGAAAAGGGATTCATTTTTTCAAGTGCTTCACCTAGGGGTGCACCTATTCTATTTTTTAAGAAGAAATTTCGATCAATGTGACTCTACATTGTGTATTGAGAACTGAACCAGGTCAATATAAAGAAAAAGTATCCTCTATCCCATATTGTTGAATTATTTGATTAACTACGTAGAGCTCATTACTTTTTCAAGATTGGACTACAATATGAATATCACCAAATGAGTTTCAAGAAAGAGGATATACCCAAGATAGCATTTTGTACAAGGTATGGACACTATGAATTTATTTTGATTCCTTTTGGTCTTAATAATTCTCCCAATATCTATAGGTATTGGGCATAGTATAAGCATTACGATGGGGTTTTCCCAACTTTTATTTTTTTCGTTTTTGATGATCAATATTAGATCTATATAAAGATGAACATCATGATATATGGAATTGAATCAAAGAAAATAGAAAAGGGATAGAACATCAGAACTAAAGGGATGATCATCACATATTATTTATAATTAATTTATTTAATTAAAAAATTAACTTGTTGGAATTATTTATTTATTAATGGATCTGACAACAGAACTGTGTTGTAGTGTTGTTTCATTTTACAAATCAAGAGAAGATTCCCTCTAGCAGTGATCCACATGTGTTCCAAAAATCTATGAACATCATCATAGGAATCTCTAGGTTCTAGCATAGCAGATCATATTTCTTGCATCGTTCACCTTTGATAGCCGTGAAAATCGATTCCAAAGGATTATCTAGATCTCTATTGACTTGAGAGTGGGATATGGAGGGAGATCACTCTCCATTATTATGATAATTATTAGGGAAAGGAGCTCTCTATTTTATGAGAGGATTCTCCAAATTTATTGTTCACACACAAAATAAATGAATTGGATCCTTGAGAAAATAATATTTTTGGGTTTATATACTCTTAGGGTTAAAATAAAATAATTGAAAAAATACCCATTATTATTTATATAAACCCTACAAAACCACATGTAAAATAATAATATTATTATTATTATTTCCCAACAAGTTCTTAACTCATTAATTAAATTAAATATTATTTAATAAAATAATATTCAATACTTATTATTTCTCACCTGGCCATTAAAATCGGTCTGCCATTCCTCCAAAATATTTATTGGGTCTTGAATAATGACTATATATTTATTAAATAAATATAACTCCATTATTTTCCTATAAATATTATATTCACTGAATAAAAAATAAATATTTATTAAATATTCTCCTCACATTATATTCTCTCAAATAATGGGTTACTAAATATATGCGATCAAGATAATGTGAATAATTATTAAAAAAATTGGGGAAAAATTTATTCAAATTGATAAATAAAAAATAATAATATATTATTCAACTGAGATTATGGATACACTTAGTGTCTGACCCTCAAGGCCAGTTTCTCAGTGTCATTAGGTGAAGTAGCCTAAAGTCCCAGGTTAGCATCTAGAAACCCGTCAATGAACACATAGATAAAGAATTTAATGTTGATAACACATAATAACTCTTAAAAATGGTTACTGTGAAATATAATGCTTTTATCATGATACCTTTAATCATTCAGGTTGCATGCTGGTTCTATCAACCTATGTTCTCGATCTCAGTTTTCTGACTTTATAGAAATTGAACTTGCCTAAGAACAACATTGCCATGGATTTATTTAGGTTATATCATTTCCATAAAAGGGCCTAAGATATCAACTTCTGTTAAAGAATGGAAGGTAAAAAACCTTTCTCATGTTATTCATTAATAAAATATTACTCGTGATGCACCCCATGTATCATAAGTTTCCATTAACATATGTCACCATATTTTTATTTGATACATCATAGTATGTGACTCATAATACTCATTAATAATAATAATAAATTATAAGTATCAAAACACATGTCTGCCGATAGGAACATATAATGACACATATAAATTTTGATTTCCTATTGGCGGGTCTCATTATCATAATATCCTACACAGAATATTACCAAGGGTATACATCATGAGAAGGTGTCGAAAGTTCCTATAAATCTCCACCCATGACATCTTATATCATTTTTTTCATTCAAATGATATCATCTTGATGTAGAACATAAATTTGAGAATAGTGTTATAACACTTTTGGGTTTTCATCATAATGGGTAACTACTATAACCTTTTAGTTCAACAGCTACTCTTGGGACATTATCACATACTATGTTACACATAACAAATCATGATGTGATAAGAAGTTTATTAATATTAAAAACCATGAATGAAGGTTTTAATAAAGTACACAAAAGTTGGTTTTAGGGAACCAACTCCAATAGACGCTAACTTTCCATAGAGGCAATTTTTAACACCATTTAGTTCGCTAGATCTCAATTGATACTCATGATTCTACTGAGATCGGCCTTTAGTAAAGGGGTCCTCCAAGTTCTCTTCCATGGGTACTCTGATTACTGTAACTTCACCCCTTTGATAAATATCCTTCAATAGATGATACTTATAGAGTATATGATTTGTCCATTTGTGTGACCTTGGCTCTTTTTCAGGATCCAAATCTGTAGTATTATCACATTACAGTTTGATATGATCTGTACTACTAGGTACAACATCAAGCACCTAGAAAAAGTTATGTATCCAAATGAATTACATTATTAAATCAGAAATCACTATATATTCTGAATCCACTATCGAATCAGAGAAAAATGGATTCTTTGAACTCTTCCAGCTCACAGCTCCTTCGTTGATACAAAAAACATATCTTGACTGCAAATTCGGATCATTATGATCTATATGAAAACTAGAATTAGTATTACCCATGATGAACAACTCCTCATATCCTCTATACACCAAGAACATATCCTTAGTTTGGTTCACATACTTGAGGATGTCCTTAAAAACATACCAATTCTATTCTCCTGGATCTACTTGATATCAACCAACCATGCTCAGTGCATAGGAAACATCAAGTCTATCACATTACATAATATACATGATCGATCCTATCACAGAAGCGTATGGGATCTTACTAATTCTCTCTTTATCCTTTTATGTCGAAGGAAACATTTTCCGTGAAATATGTAAACAATGTGACACTAGAATAAATCCCATTTGGATTGTTCCATATTAAATCTCTTTAGTATATGGTCATCATATTTACTTTTAATTGGTCCAATCAGCCTCTTGTATCTATCATTAATGATCTTTTTCCTTAGAATATAGGTTGCTTCACCTAAGTCCATAATAGAGAATTACTTGTTTAAACAGTCTAGAAAAAACTATAAGACTAGTATGTCATTTACAATAAGTAATATGTCAAAAAAATATAATAGTATGAAAAGGAAAAAATTCCACTAAATATCTTGTAAACACATGCCTGACATTCATTCTTCATGAAACAAAATTCTTTTATAGCTTCATCGAATAAAATCTTCCATGACCTGGATACTTACTTCAATCCACAAATGGATCTATACAAATTGAAAATTATTTTGGCACCAAATGGGGTCACAAACTCTTCTAGTTGTGTCATATAAACATCTTTCTAAAGGTTCCCATTAAAGAATACAGTTTTGAAATCCATATTCCAAATATCATAGTCATTATAAACTACTATATCAAGTATAATTTTGATATATTTAAACATGGAGACTGGTGAAAATGTTTTATAATAGTCAATTACTTGATGAATCTTAAACCTATTATCCCATATCCTTTCTTTATAGGTATTTACTTTAACTTCCAAGTCCTCTTGAATACCTATTTTCATTCTATGGGCTTTACATCAACCGACATATCGATCGGAACCCAGAAATGGTTCTGAAACATGTAATCCATTTTTGAATTCATGTCTTCCTTCCATCTTGTATCTTCTGAGCTCTCTACTATCTATTTGTAGGATAGAGGTTCATCATTGTCAACAAATAATGAGTCACTATATTTGGTGACTAGAAAGCCATATTTTAGGTTTTCTTACCTCTCTTGTGCTTCTATGCAGTACTTGTTCTTGGAGAACTACTTTTTCCATGGGGACCTATGAAACCTATTCATATAAAAACACTTATGTATCTTGCCATCAACTTCATCAAATTCAATCTTTCTCTCACTATAATTTTTGAGGATGTGATCCCTATCAAGAAATATGGATCGTCTGGTGATAATCAATTTCTCATCTAAGGGGTTTATAGGTATTATCCCTTTATTTTTTTGGGATACCCTATAAAGATACACATTGTTCCTCGGGGTGCAAGTTTGTTTCCTGATAAGCCCTTAACAATTTCCTTGTAACCTCATACACAATTATGTGACAAAATTGGTTTCTTTCCACTCCATAACTCAAATATAATTTCATTTTCCACTTTAGTTGGTACTCAGTTTAATGTTTATGTCTTAGTTAGTAATTAATATCCTCAAAAGGATAATGAAAGATTTTCATGACTCATTATCGATCCTACCCTATCTAAAAATGTGTGGTTTCTCCTTTCACTAAAATAATTTTGTTATGTTATATAAGGTGGATTGAGTTGAGATAGAATCCCAAACTATTATAATAAGTCAATAAACTCTTAGTTAAGATATTCACCACCACAATCTGGTCAAATTTTATTTATATTTTTTTCAAGTTGATTCTCTAATTTATTATTGAATTAATTTAATTTCAAAAATGACTCAAACTTATACCTCATCAAGTAGATATATCTATATCTACTCAATTCATTAGTAAAAATTATGAAGTAAGAATACCCACCTCTATCTTCTACTAGAAATGGTCCATACACATCAGTGTGTACCAATCTGAGAAACTCTATCGACCTTACACCCTATCCACCAAATAGTGTTTTGGTAATTTTTACTTGTAAACAATAATGTCATCTTTCAAGTGGTTTTATCTTTGAAGAGTATAAATATCCATCTTGACAAAGCTTTGTCAAGTACTTCTATTTTACATGAATAAGATGGTGATCCCATAGTTCGGTGTTATATGAGTCATGTGAACATGATTCGTTATCAATTACCAATACTTGGATTTTATAATTTAATACATAAGATGATTATTTAAATGTGTCATGCCATAACATATTTTTTACTTATAAAATAAACCGCTTTTATTTCCAAACTTGAAAATAAACTCATCTCCATCTAGGCATGATACAGAAATTATGTGTTTGGTAGTAGTTGGTACATAATAACAATCTTTTAAAACCAAAACTATTCTGGTTGGCAATGAAAGGTGGTAGTCACCAATGGCTAAAGCAACCAACCTCCCACCATTAGCATCTCTCAAATCCACATCTCCTCTGGACATCTTTCATAATCTACTTGGTTCCTGCATTTGGATAAAAATGTGAGCACGATAAGCTATACCTAATACCCCATGTGTAGATATTGAAATATTACACTTGATAATGAATAAAACTTTAGCTTCCTCTTGATTTTGGGTGCAGTTATTCTTCCAGTGGCCTTTCTTGACACATGACAAACATATTTCCTCCTTTTCCTTACCCTGCCTCTAAATCTTTCTCTTCTTGGAATGATGGTGCTTAGAACCTTTAGACTTGTTATGATTCTTGATCCCCTGGATCTGCCTCTGGATCTTTATCTGCCTCTATTGTCTCACCATCTCTTGATAGAGATCATGAAGGTGAGACATAATTATATAGACATTCATATCCTCAATATTCTTAAAACCCTCACTCATCATGGATGATAGCATGAAACATTGAACATATGTGGAATTGGTCAAATGTTTCTCATAGAGAGATGACTCTTCATCCCTTTCCTCATTACCAGGTACATTTGGAATAAGTTCTTCTAGAACATACAATTTCTTTTCATGGTGAAGGATGGCACATTATTTCCTTTTCCATTCTTGGAAAAAAAATTCAGTAAGAAGGTCATCCTTATAAAGTATGGATCATAGTAATATATTTGAATTCATTTTAATATTATTTCTAAAAAATAATAAGAGAAAAAATTTAGTATTATATCTGATAAAATTTAGATAAATAAATAAATATTATGTTTATTAATATCCCACTATTTTATCGAAACCCAATAGCCCTCACCATTGGCTTTAGAATATACTGTTTCTTGGATATTCTAGTGTCAATGAACCATATTCTCGTTCTCATTACCCCAAGTTTGGTTGGTCAAGGAATTTTAATGGTTTTAGGAAGTCATTACAAATGAAAACTACATTAACTCATTGTTCCTTGATCTGTTGAGTGGACTTCCCAATCCTGAAATCCTTAAAATGGATTTCCTCAATTATTTCCCCTCAGTTACACCAAGTCCTGATTTAAAAGTAAACCCTTTATGTGAAATATGTTAATTCAACCCAAAACTTCAAGTTATAATTCCTCGATAATTGAATGTACCCCAACTTTGGTTGGTCAAGAACATTGAACTATGGTTCAATTTTAACTGAAGTAGTGGAAGGCTATATCGACTTAATATATTTTATTGAGGGATTTTATTCTATTATGTATAAATTGTAAATTATTATCTTTATCAAATTATTATTAATATTAAGTCGGTATAATTAAGTGATTAACCATGTCAAAAACATTTGTGATTCCCTGACACCCAGACCGATTCATGGCACGGACCAAAGGGCATTCCTGATCTGCAAGGGATAGAAACTAGTGCATGGGTATCAAAAATACATCATGGAATCTATTTCACCCATTTAAATAATCATAAAAAATCCAAAATAATAAACAAAATAGGGATGAATAATCATAACCAAATGTAGCGAAACAATTTTTTGATTCAAATTTTATAACTTTAAACAAAACCCAGAAGTACTACAACTGAAATGGAAAAACAAAACTATCCCAAAACCACCATGTAACAAGAGGGATGTCACCCTCAAGACACCACCACCAACACCTACACTAAGTAGACCTATATCAGTCGGATCCACCTTCACCATACAACATCTTTCCTTTACCTCATTCATATATAATAAAGTCTATATACACCCAAAGTTGTATGCAGGGTGTGAACTAAAGCCAATAAGATTCCAACCAAAAGAAAATATTCCATTCTATAACATTATAAAAAAATTTAAATGCACATTTTTATAATAAAATTTGAAATTTTTTGAATAAAACATTTTTAAATGAGTATTTATCTATAAAAATCTTTAAAAAAAGGAAAACCATGTTTCACACATAATATTTATTAAAGTAAAATATACACAAGGTCTATCATGTTCCGACAGCTATAACCACATCACATAAGAATGATATCACAAGAGAGTACCATGGGTAAATCCCTTATTTTATCTGGAAAAATTGAGTCACTAAGAACCTCATAACTCAGTGATTAATATCCTCCAACTCAACTACCAATAGCTTTATCTTGCATGATCCACTAGGAGGGATCCATCCCAAGAGCCTAGAAGTCTCCAGATAATATGCCAATACTAATATGTCCCCATCCACAAGACACTATGAGGGATCCATACCAAGGACCTAGTGGTATTAGATTATATCACATGTTTAGTTAGTGTTGTAATCATAAATCATGTTAAATGAATATGGGCCTTAAGCACTTCTGAATCAACTAGCATGCAAGTTCTAGTTCACCCAACTAGGTACCAATGATTTCCTTTATGATCAAGTTACCTTTCACATAACACATAAGTCATCAATATCACATAATAATTCCAAGAATCACAAGCACACAAAGAAATCACCACTTTCAAAATAAAACCATTTTTTCATTTTACACACACCAAATCCATTGGGAAGTACTCTTTGTACCATTTTCAAAATCACTTTCACAATTTAAATGAAACACTAAAGGTTTAAAACCAATAAGTCACAAAAAAAATCCCATATCACTTGATAAATCCACTTTAAAAACATACACACTTTTAATCACTTTGAAAATAAATTTCTCTCGTTTCATATATGGCATAGAAAATATTCAAGAAACAAAACAACGAAGCACGCGAGGAATACAACCACTTTCATTTAGAAACCCCATTTTCATTACATGTTAATCATAAAACCCTTAAAAAACAAGATTCACACCAACCAAGAAATTAATATAACATATTTAATAATTTAATAATGAAATCTAAACACATCCAATAATGTAAAAGCACGGAACCACCTACCTCAAGCCTGGAAACTTCTGAAAATTGATGTAAAACCAAAAACGCACCTCAAGAAAAACATATAAAGGAAAGATCAAACCATGCACATTAATATTAAACCCTAATAATAATGATTCAACCAGAAATCAGTCTCCCAACCCACTATAGAACAAAACCCAAAGAAGGAGGATAATAAACCCAAGAAAAGATATGATATCAAGGGAGAAAAACATACTTGAAGAAGCTTGGAGAGACCCCACCAAATCCACCACAAAAATTAATATCCAATGGATAAATGAGGGAGGGAGGGGGCTCCTAGGGTGAAGAATACGGAATGGTAAGGATTATGGGTGTTTAGGGTTAAAATTGAAGGGGGGAGGTAAAAAACCAATTTTTAATGAGTTGTACAAGTCACATGATTCTCTTTCACGGTTCTCCAAACCATGCGGAAACCATGAGGTTGCCTACTATCAAAAAATGATAATTGGTTGCATGGTTTCCTAAGAAAGGTGCAAAGTTTCCCCTACCCTTGCGCAAACCATGCACCACATACTATCAATCCCAAAATATCCAATTTTTGTCAAAAATTAAGGGGGGAATTCATGGATAAGCACTAGACTAAAAATAAAGAAGGAATACCTCTAAATGAAAACATGAATGTGAAAACCATGTCTTAGGTAATTTTTATTCATAATCCAAATTATTTTAACTCTATCTTGCATGATTTTTAATTCATTAATTCATGTGATCACGAAAAAACATACATGATGAAATAACCATGAAACTTGTTAGATTTAATATAATAAATTGGTATGATCATGAGATTACACTAATGGTTAGTTTAAATAGAGATTGATAAAAAAAATTGACCTAGGGGAAAATACCTTGAAAGATATTAAGTTTTAGGTTATAGCTTTCCACTTGTCCTCTTATATAACTCTATTGGATTGGTTTCTTCATATCTCCAAACTTTAACCACTTCTACTAGGTTGGAAGCTCCATCCATTGCATGTGTTTTTACTCATACGTAGGTGAGGGGAAAGGGTTTGTATAAAAGAAACCATAGGAATGTAGGACCTTACATAACAAGAAAAGATAAGGAATGCATTCCAATAATTTAATTTAATAATAAATTAAATGAAACCAATCACATAAAAAGGTCTTGTTTATACTCATGATCATCCATATTCATGCAATAAATTATTCAGTTAATAAAACCAGCATCCAATTCTCAATTTTTATTATTTAAGATAAATCTTACTCAAAACAATTATTTATTTTATATATTTAATCACTTATTTTATCTTAATTATCATCTAAATTACCTTGAGAATATCAACCATAATAATTTTAATCAAATTAAATAAAATTATTTAAAATTAATTGTGTACATAAATGTACCTTGGAGGAAACATGGAGAATAACTGTCTAAATCTACCCAATATGTATTATACTTGTATAATTTTTACTTTTATGATGTATTTCATACATGACTTGTCACATAAATTCATGAAATGATGTATAAACTTAATGATTACATGGATTACATGATTTTTTGGTCACATGTTATGCTTCAATGCATTTACAGTAATCATTGTAATACGACTCACACATGATATGATGATTTGAACACTACACAGAAATTAATTAAATATATATATATATATATTGAAACTCATCACATGGTGTGTCCTATAAACTTAACGATTGCATGAAAGGACACATTGATAATGTTTACACTATAAAATAAATCAATTTTAATTATGTGTTATTTTGTATAAGTACACGACATGTACATATGAGCTACATGGAATGAACGTATCTCATCATCTATCTGAGGAAAATTCCTAGATAATCAGTGTATAAACTATGACTTAGAAAATATGGATTATATTGCATGTATAAAATACAACATGGAATGTGGACTCCAAGTTACATAGTCACTAGTCAAATAGGAAATGTATGGAAATACATGTCCCATCTGTGACTTAAAAGGACTATATGTTGTGTATATGAGATACACAATGTGTACTCTGGCTGACCGTATTCTAGACTGGCCTAGTCAACATGTGGTTTCAGAAATTTATTGCACCACATGTAATCAGTGCACATGGTTTGAATTAATTCCTGGAGAATTGAACATAAGTACACACCATGTTACCCTGGTTACACGGTGTGTACTCTTGTGTTATCAGGATAAAATCTTTGGCACCTCTAGTTGATTTCTTCTTTTTTATTTCATTTATAAAATTAATCAAATCGATTATAATTGAGAGAAATGGCATAGGAAGAATAAAATATCATAATTCATATTTAAAGAATGATTAAAATTTAATTGAAAAACTAAATTAAAAATGCATAAATAAATCAATAATCATTAAATATTTATAAATAATTATGTGACCACTCTAATACAACTTGTAGATTCTAGGCACATCAAAATCATTGCAATGGGGCTTACCCAAATTTTATTTTTGTCATGATTGATGATCAATCTAAGATCTATACGATGATGAATGTTGTGATCTACAAAATTATATCAAATAAAGTATAAAAGGGATTGAACACTATAACCAGAGGGAGGATCCTCACATATTGTTTAAAATTTATTTATTTCATTAATGAATTTCATTGTTGGAATTATTTCTTTATTGATGGTATTACAACAGATCTATGTTGTTTCATCATTATGTTTTAGGAATCAAGAGCAGATTCCCTCTAATGGCAACCCACATGTGTTCCAAAAATCATCAAACACCACCATAAGAATGAATGGAAACTATCATGAAAAATCATATCATTTGTTTCATTTTCCTTTGATATCCTTGACAATATATTCCAAGGGATTCTCTAGATCTCTCTTGACTCAAGAGTGGGAGGTGGAGGAAGATTTCCCTTCATTCATGGGAGAGTTATTTGAGAAGGGATCTCTCTAAGTCTTGAGAGGATTATCCAAATCTGTATTCCACAACCAAAACATATTAATTGGATATCATAGAAAATAAACTAGTACGGTTAAAATAAAATGATTTCACAAGTGCCCTTTATTATTTATTTAATCCCTACAAAACCCCATGTCAAATAATATTATTATTATTATTTCCCAGTATGTGCTTAAATTTTGAATTAAATAAAATGATATTCAATATTTATTATTTCTCACCAGACTATTAAACTCAGTCTGCCATTCCTCCACAATATTTATTGGGCCATGAATAAGGATTATTTATTTATTAAATAAATATCACTTTATTACTCTCTAATATATATATAAATATTTATTAAATATTCTTCTCACATTATATTCTCAAGAATAACTCGTGATAGAATATATGTGATTAAGAAAATATTAATAATTATTAAAGCACAAGAAATAATAATATTTATTTGACTTTTTAAATAATAAATAATAATATATTATTTAGCTGACATTCGGGATATACTAAGTGTGTGTCACGAAGCAACACGGGTCGACCCTGAACTGATCGCATGAGCCGGTCTGTGATAAGACCCGAGAGGCATTCCTGTTCTTCTCAGGATGGCGACAAGTGTCATGGCATCAATAGAGGCTATGGGAACGATTTATCCCAATATAAATAAATAAAGAAGTGGAAAATAATACAAAGCATCACAGAATAAATAAACAAAGTAAAGTGACTAAACAAGAACGAAATAAAATAAAACTGGCCAAAAAAGAAGTCTGAACTAACTCTGCGTTACCCCATGGGTCACTCTCCAATTCAATGGTCAAGCATCGCCTAAAGCGAGCGAACTCAAGCTGTAGCATTCACAAACACTAAAAACAGAAAAGAACTATAGGCTTGAGTATTAAAACTCAGTAGGCTAGCCAGATATCTATTCTCAATTCACTACCTTTAAAATAAATGAAACATCCATTTACAAGTCTGAACTACAATATATGAAATTTAAGGTTTTGTACATGATACTCAAAAATAAAGTACGAGTCATTACCCTTATTCATTTCTCAAAAACCCAAGTAATTCTTTTAGTGAGACATTAGCATTTTTCAAAGGGGAAATGATGTTTACATTTTCAATTTTCATAAAAAAGGTAAAACACTTTTCTTTGGAAACACTTTTCATAAGCCACATTAAAACCACACATCACTTTCCAATAAAAACACTACACATGAAAACGCTACAGTAGTTACACAGTAAGGGAAATGAAAAGAAAATCTACAAGTACCATATTCACCACAGTAAGGAATTGAAAGCCAACAGACAAGGGAAAACCTAGGAGATCAAGAATAAACCCGAAGACACCAATACATGAGATATCATCCCCGTTTACATGTCACACATGATGAAATCAAAATGCTCAATATGATTGACCATCCTTTCTCAGGAAGGCCAAGGGAAAAATCTCATAGTAATAAACCCAATATATCCACCAACTATAGGCCACTGGTCAGTACCAAAACCTACAAGTATGGCACTCATTCTCAGAATATTCTCTCAATATGGAATATTCTCATGTCTTGAGTATTTAGAAAAGGGGTTGTGCCAACTGATTCCAGCCAAGCATCCAATCAAATACATATATATATAATAATAATGCATAATAAGCATCACCCCAAGCCACTCCATGGGACAATAGCTTGCCTTTAAACTACTCAAGTACCCAGGAGCCTCTAAGCATGGGCCTCCCAAACAACCTATTTCAACCAAGACAGGAGAGTTATCCTTGGAGGGTTTTCATCAAAACAATTTCATCATTTTCTAAAAAGTGTCAAACGGGCATTTAACACATTTCAAAATCACCACTTTAAAAAAAAGAACCAAAACCTGTTTGAAATAATTTAAGGTGCCCCAAAATATCACTTCACAAGCTACTGATATTTTTATAAAACCCAACCAAAGAATTTTATTTTCCCAAATAAACCATAAGAGCTGACTGGTACATTCATAGAACACGAGGTGTGTAATATATAACAAGAAAAATACTATTTATCGCATAACAATGTATAAAAAACCACTTTCACACCAAATAGTGAAACCAAGAATCATACATCAATATTTATTAATTAAAGGAGGTGTGAAAAGCATGAAATGATTTAATATTTAATTAAAAAGGCAATTGCAATGGGGGAACCTACCGCAAGACCAAGGCACGATGATGGCGCAAGCTCGAAAATTAGGTACGGTAATGGCGCTCACTCGGAAACGCCCCACGCGGGTCCTAAAAAGTCAAACCGACCCAAAACAATATTTAATTAATAATAATCTAATAAACCCAAGGTAATATATATATATATATATATATATATATATATATCAAATATAAAAAAATACGCATACCAAAGGGAATAAAACACGCCGGCAGAGGCGGGTTGGTTGGGGAAACGCTAGTAGAGCGCGCGCCGGTAGGGGTGGCGCCGTCAAAGAGAAGGGTTATGCGGGAGGTTGGCCATGAGGATGAGAAGAGGATGTGGAAGGGGTTTCAGGTCTGCCAGAAGGTCTGTGGGTCGGTCGGAAAGGCCATGACCGCTGAAGGAGGGAGGTTCGGCACCAGCGGGAGGCCTCGCCGAAGGAGGGTAGGTCGGCTGGAGGTCCTGCGCACCGAGCAGGGGGCCGAGGGGGGTGCTTCACCACTGGAAGCAGGAGGCCATGAGCGGCAGGGGTTCACGCTGGCTGGGTGCGGCGATGGAAAGAATAAGGGAGCAGGGGTGCTGGTCGCTGCGCAAGTGGGGTGCAGTCGGCGGTGCGTAGGCTGTAGGAGGAGAAGAGGCCGAGCGTGGTCGGGTGCTGCAGGTGTTGTGCCTGCTGGATGAGGGAAGTAGGAGGGGATCGGGTGCTACGGCTGCCATACTAGGTAAAGGAGAAAAAGGTCGGGGTTCGGATGGGCTGTTGCGCGGGCTGCTGCAAGGGGATGAGGAGAGGGAGGATGAGCGGGGGTGTAGTGCTGCGAACAGGGGGAGACATAGAGGGGGTGTATTGTGGCAGCTGGAGGAGCTGTGGGCTAGCGCAAAGGGGAGGAGGAGAGAGTAGAGGCCGAGCGGGTTGGCTGGGTGCAGCGGCAGACCGAGAGGGAGCCAGGGCGGGTTGGCTGGGTGCAGCGGCGGACCGAGAGGAGGGTGAGAAGGAGAGGAGCAGGTCGTTCAGGAGAGAAGAGGCAGGGGCGGGGGACACCCATGAGGAAGAAAACAAAAAAAAGAAAATAAAGAAGGAAGAAGGAAGGATGAGGGAGAATCTGTGTGGAAGGAGGAGGAAAAGAGAAGAAAGAAAAAAAAGAGGAAGAAAGAAGAGATAAAAAAAAGTAAAATAAAAAATAAAAAGTAAAAAAAAAGTAATACTAAAATAATAATAACAATAATAGTGATAATAATAATAATAATAATAATTTAATTTATATCATTTAATAATAATAAAAATAACAAAAACGCGACGTAGTTGAATGGGAGAAGAGGCGCACCGTTGTGCCCTGCCCGTGCGTCCGGCGACGTTGAACCCAAAACACGCGATTTTTATCAAAAAACCAGAAACCTCGTACGGGACTCACCAAAGACCTTAGAAAAAATATTTAAAGGTATAAAAATAACTAAAATAAAATAACAACCTGGTTCAGGGTGTGACAATTATGCCCACCACAATGCATTATGTCCCCAGAAAGCCACGATACCATCTAGCCGGTTTATCAACACATTAGGATTTCACATAACACGATCTAACCTCTTAACACATAGTCATTCCATAAACCACCAACGAGACTTATCCCTATTACCTAAAACAAATTACAAGCACAGGGGAGTCCTGAACGGAATCCCCATCATAAGAATTGAACTACTATTTGGACCGGGCCTTCCTCAAGCTAAAATAAACACACCAACAACACTTAAACCACTCAGTCCCATCTAAAAGGAATAAGAGATGAACTAAAAACTTAGTAAAAATGAAAAAACCTCACCCCATGGTTGGGGAGGGAGGGCCCAAGTATTAGATCAATGAAACTAGGATATAAAACTACTCACGACTCACCAATTCAGGATGGACACAAACCAAGGCCGTAACTGATTCACATGTGTGGTCCATGAAAGGTCACTGATCGAAAACTCAAATCCAAAAGTCCTAATTATTGACATTGCTTAAGGGATAAGTCCACTGCACTCTTACGACAAGATGATAATTACAATGAACAAGAAACCACAATAGTCACACTAAAACATCATCCCCAAAACGATAAAGAAACAACCTTATACAACCTTCTTAAGAAACTTCCTTGGGGGTTCTTGACTATGCACTGGATTCACTCTGAGGAATTTTCGCTGGAGCTCTGATGGATGGAGCATCTTCTACCTCACAGTCAGGTACTGATAATCCCAATAATAAATATACACCTTTAGATTTGACAAAATAAAGGAGAGGATTTTAAAACAAAGCCACGCTGCAATTGAAAACTAGATTTTATCAAAACCCAAGACATTCCCATACATTTCAAACCCAAAACAATTCTCATAAAACATCAATGTTAAAATATCCCTTATACTTGAATGAAACATACATAAGAAACTTTAAATAAAAACCCAACAACACATCACTTCTGAGAACTTCCTCTATGACGCTTTCTAGCAACGCCCCCGATAGAATCGTCGCAAGTGACCCAGGTGTCCACATGCCTGGAAGGGTTTCAGATCACTTGGACACGACGGTGTCTTGTGACCCAGCTTTCAGCACTGATAACACATGAGGACATCTCACTCTAAATAGGTTGATGAAAGATCTCTGGGCCTTTTGATTCCATGACCTACTCCATCCACTTTCAATTGCTTACTCATCTCCTTCCAAGAATCTTCACCACTTGTCATAGGGATCGAAGGCGGGAGGACTACTTTGAGCACTCCTACCATCGCGGCTTCGACATAAAAAGCTTGTCTCACCACATCGACAAAAGAAGTTAGGTTGGAATCTGAGACCTTCGACTGTAGATCAGGGAGGAGACCATCCTTGAAGCGTCAGGCCTTCATGGAGTCATCTGTGACATACCCTGAATCATAAGGGACTAGATCCACAAATTGTTGTAAATATTCCAACACGGATCTGTCACCCTGCTGCAAAAAACACATCTCCATCCCCTTTTTCTTCCATTCTTTTTTAGAGAAATACTGACAAATAAACAAATCCTTGAAAAACTCTCAAGTAAGATCTTGATGGGGCTTGTTCTGAGACATCGACTTCCACCACATCCAAGGTTATCCTTCAAGCATGAAGGTTGCAAACTTTACCTTCAACGACTCAGGAAACTCAATGAGTTCAATTTCCCTTTCAATATTCTGCATCCACTCCTCTGTAATAGAAGGGTCTACTTTTCCATAAAATATAGGTGGACCTAACTTTCGAAACTCAAGCATAAAATCCTTAGTTTGATCAATCGTACTAAGATCACCCATCGAAACTTCAAATGAATAGCCACTAGACAAAAGGAGTCAAGAACCCAATCAATGCCAACTCAATAAATAAAAATCTTCAAAAACAAACACTGCATATATGAAAATCTATAAACACAAGAAAACAATCCATCATAAAATCAAAACATTTCTTTTGAAAACATCTTTAATTTAAAACAATCTTGGTGGGTTAAACCCTCGCTATTGGTATTCTATAGAGTCTCACTCACATGCATGTATCTGTGCCACCCCGGGAATCCATCCACCATAACAGAAATCCATTCAACTTTCAACATACCACTATGCATGTGATCACCCCTAGGAATACCAAACCCAAAACAAAACAACCTCATTTTTTCAAAAGAAAAACATTCATCCCATTTCCTTAAAAAATCCCAAATTAATCATGTCATTTCAAACAACCATTTTTTTCAAAACCCCCCTTTTTCAAATTAGAACCACTCTCAAATGTCACAAGAGACCCAAAACATCTCAAACATTGAACTAGTGTCGGTGGGTGACTTGACCATATGGTTGTCAGAAATATGTTAATCACGTCACTGACACGGAGAGTCTTTTTGGACAATGCCCCTAGCTCCACATGGCTTTCCAGGCCATGCGGCTTAGGACTATTAGCCCAAATCCCATTATCGTATCCCAATAACATAACGTTCCATAAAAACAAAAAGAAACTAATTAAACTAGACTTCCCATGGAAACCTGAGGATTAGAAGGAGTAATAGTTCACGACGCTCTTCCCGCTCCTACCCCTCAAGTCCCGACAATCCAACTCCATCTACCTTGACATCCCAAATAACAAAGGGAACTCAGAAAAGTGAGGTCCACTAAGATTTGACCCCCTCTGATACCATTTTTTCATGAACCAACCTGGGTCAACCCTGAACTGATCACCCGAGTCGGTATGCGACATGACCCGAGAGGTGTTCCCGATCCTCCCAGGCTGGCGACAAGCACCAGGACATCAACAGAGGCTGTGGGAACGATTTCACCCAATATAAATAAATAAAGTAGTAGAAAATAATATAGGAAAACTCAGAATAAATAAACCAAGTAAAGTGCCTAAACAAGAATGAAAGAAAATAAAACTGACCAAACACGACGTTCAAACTAACTATGTGTAACCCCACAGGTCACTCTCCAATTCAATGGTCAAGCATCTCCCAAGGCGAGTGCACTCAAGCTATAGCCTGCACAAACACTAAAAACAAAAAATTTCTATATGTGTGAGTATTAAAACTCAGTATTCTAGCCTGATATATATTCTCAATGCACTACCTTTAAAATAAAAGAAACATTCATTTTCATGTTTGAACTACAATATATAAAAGTAAGGTTTTCTGCTTGCTACTCAAAAACAAAGTATGAGTCATTTCCCTTATTCATTTATCAAAAACCCAAGTCATTCTTTTAGTGAGACATTATCATTTTTTTAAGGGGAAGTGATGTTTACATTTTCAAGCATGATCGGGTACTACGGGTGTTGTACCCACTGGAGGAGTGAAGCAGGAGGGGATTGTGTTCTGAGGCTGCCATACGAGGTGAAGGAGAGGAAGGTCAGGGCGACGGTGGGCTGCTGCAAGGGATGCTGCAAGGGGATAAGGAGTGGGGGGCCGAGCGGGGGTGCAGTGCGGCGGACAGGGGGGGAGACCGAGCGGGGGTGCAGTGCAGTAGTTGGAAGGGATGCAGGATATTGAAAAGGGTGGGAGGAGAGGAGGGATGTCGAGCGAGTTGGATGGGTGAAATAGCGGACTGAGAGGGAGCTGGGGCGGGTTGGCTGGGTGCAGCGGCAGACCGAGAGGAGGGTGAGAAATAGAGGAGTGGGTCACGTTGGAGAGAATAGGCGAGGGTGGGGGACACCCATGGGGAAGACACCAAAAACCAAAGAAAATAAAGAATAAATAAGGAAGGAGGAGGGAGCAGCCACGTGGAAGGAGGAGGAAAAGAGAAGAAAGAAAAAAGAGAGGAAGAAGGAAGAGATAAAAAAAGAAAATAAAATAAAATAAAAAATAAAAAAAATAATAATAAAATAATAATAATAATAGTGATAATAATAATAATAATAATAATAATTGAATTCATATCATTTAATAAAAAAATAATGAAAACACCGCGTAGTTGCATGGGTGAAGCTGCGCGGTGTTGCGCTCCGCCTATGCGTCCGGCAACGTCGAACCCAAAACAAGCGCTTTTTATCGAAAACCCAGAAACCTTGTCCGGGACTCACCCCAGACCTCAGAAAAAATATTTAAAGGTAGAAAAATAATTAAAATAAAATAATAACCTGGGTTGGGGTGTGACAGTGTGTGACCGTTTAGGACTCTTTCTCAGTGCCATTAGGTGAGTCAGCATAAAGTCCAAGGTTAGTGTCTAGAAATCCACCAAGGAAACTATAGATAAATAAGTTAATGTCACAATGAAATAATACCTAATACGGACACTTATTTTTGTAATATAATCCCTTTATCTCAATATCTCTAATCAAATAGGTTGCATATTGGTGACACCAACCTATGTGCTCGATGTCTCTTTCGTTGACTTTCTAGAAATCAAAATTTCCTATAGAGAACCATGGCCTTGGATTTATTTAGGATATATAATTTCCATCAAAGGTTCTAAGATATCAATATTCATTAAAGAACATAATGGAAAAATATTTTCTCTCATTAGTCATTAATGCAATATTACTCGTGATGCACCCAATGTATCCTACCTCACCGTGAACATATTTCATCATGGTTTTCATCAATACATCAAAGTACGTGACTCATAATACTCATTAATGATAATATTAAAGTATAAGTGTCAACACACACGCCCACAAATAGGAACATCCAATGACACATATAAATGTGGATTTCTTACTAGCGGGTCTCGTTCTCATAATATCCTACACAGGATATTATTAAGGGCATACACCATGAGAAAGTGTCTCAATGTTCTATGAGTCTCCAACCATGATATCTTGTATCATTTGTGTCCTTAAAATGATATCATGTAGCTATAAAACATATATTTAAGAATAGTTTTGTAGATCTTCTGAGTTCTCATCATAGCGGGGAACTACTATAACCTTTTAGTGTGACAGCTACTCTTAGGACAATATCACATACTATATTATATAGAATAAAAATCATGAAGTGATAAGAAGTTAATTAATATTTAAAACTATGTATATCGGTTATCATAAATTACACAAAATTTGGTTCAACAACACCAACTCCAACAGACACCAACTTGCACTAGTGACAACTGTTGACACCCTTTAGTTCACTAGCTCTCACATTATACTCATGCTTCTATAGAGATAGGTCTTTAGTCAATTTTTTCTTCAAATTCTCTTCTATTGGTACATTTATTACTACAAATTCACCCCTCTGATAAAAATACCTCAAGGGATGATACTTTTGATGTATATGCTTTGTCTTTTGGTGTGACCTTGGCTCTTTTTCAAGAGACCCTGCTACAGTATTATCACAGTACAATGTTATAGGATCATTACTAATAGGTACCAAATCAATCTCATGGATAAATTTATGTATCCAAATGGCCTCCTTCATTATATATAAAGCTGATATATACTCAAGCTTTGCTGTAGAATCAGCGACAACTGGATGCTTTGAACTCTTCCAGCTCACAACTCCTCTGTTGAGATAAAAAACATATCTTGACTGCAAATTCAAATCATTTTGATCAGTTTGAAAACTAGAATCAGTATAACCCATGATTACCAGCTCCTCATCTCATCCATACACCAGGAAAATATCCTTATTTCATCTAAAATACTTGTGGATAGCCTTAACAATATACCAATTTTGTTCTCTTGGATCTACTTGATATCTTCCTGCCATTCTCAATGCATGGGAAAGATCAAATATAGTACAAAACATGGCATAAATTATTGATCCTATCATTGAAGTGTACGGTATATTACTCATTCTTTCTTTCTCATGTTGTATTTGATGACACATTCTCTTAGAAATATGTAAAAATGTGACACTATAACAAATCCCCTCTCATATTGTTCAATTCCAAATCTCTTTGTATATGGTCAATATATGTACTTTGAATTATTCAAAGCATCCTCTTTAGATATATCATGAATGATCTTGATCCCTAGAATATAGACTACTTCACTTAATTCCTTAATGGAGAAACACTTGTTTTACCCTTCCTTAATATACTATAGGACTAGTATATCATTTACAATAGGTAATATGTCATCAAAATATACTACTGGGACAACAATACCATTTCCACTAAACATCTTGTAAATGCATGGATCACATTAGTTCTTAATGAAACCAAATTCTTTTATGGATTCATCTAATGGAATGTTCCATGACCCATATGCTTGCTTCAATCCATAAATGAATATCTACAAATTACAAATCCTTTTGGCATCACATGGAGTCACAAACACTTATGGTTGTGTCATATAAACATCTTCTTAAAGGTTCCCACTAAGTAATGTAGTTTTGAAATCCATCTACCAAATCTCAGAGTCATTGTTTGCTCCTATAGCATGTAGAATTTTAATGGATTTAAATATAGATACTAGTAAAATGGTTTAATCATAGTTAATTCAATCATTCTTCTTAAAAGCTTTATCCACTATCCTTTATTATTATGTATTTACATTATAGTATATGTCTAGTTTCCTCTTGAATACCCATTTGGATCCTATGGTAATTACATCAACTGCCGTATCGACCAGAACCCAAACACGGTTCTGATACCTGGAATTCATTTTAGAATTCATGGATTCATTCCATATTGCATATTATAATCTCTTTACTACCTATTTATATTATAGAGGATCATTACTGTAAACCAATAATAAGTCACAATATTTGGTGATTAGAAAACCATATCTCTTTGGATCTCTTACCTCTCTTGTGTATCTATGCAGTATTTATGTCTCAAGAACTACTTCTTCGATAAGGATCTGTGGAACCTATTCCTATACCAACTCTTGTGTATCTTTATCATCAACTTCATCAAAATCAATATCTCTCTCGTTATCCTTTTTTAGGATGTGATCCCACTTAAGAAAGATGTCTTGTTTGGAAACAATCACTTTCTTATCTAAGGGTTTGTATAGGTAGTATCACTTTATTTCCTTAGGATACCCTATAAAGATACACATTGTGCCTCGGGGTGCTAGTTTATTTCCTAAGAATGCCTTAACAAAGACCCCTCAACCCCATACATGTGTATGTGAAAAAAATAGGTTTCTTTAAACTCCTTAACTCAATGGGAATTTTGTTTTCCTCTTTATTTGGTACTCGTTTTAATGTGTATGTTGTAATTTTTAATGCATATCCCAAAAAGGCTAATATAATATTTTCATGAATCATTATTAACCTTAACATATCTAACAAGGTACATTTTCTCCTTTAACTAAAACCATTACACTATGGTGTACAAGTTGGAGTGAGTTGAGATAAAATCCTAAACTCCCATAAGAAGTCGATAAACTCTTGGTTAAGATATTCACTACTAGGATCTCATCGAAGTTTCTTTATCTTTTTTCTAAGTTTATTCTCTATTTCATTATTGAATTCATTGAATTTATTAAATGACTCGGACTTATACCTAATCAAGTATACATAACCATATCTACTCAAGTCATTAGTAAAAGTTATACAGTAAGAATACCCACCTCTAGCTTTTTCTTGAAATACTCCACACACATAACTGTGTACCAATCCTAGAAGCTATTTGGACCTTTCACCCTATCCACTGAATGGTGGTTTGGTCATTTTTTCTAGTAAATAATAATGAAATATTTCAATTGGTTTTAGCTCATAAGAGTCTAAATATCCATCTTGATAGAGCTTTGTCAAATGGTTCTTTTTAACATGACCAAGATAATGATGCCACAATTGGGTGTTATATGAGTCATGTGAACATGATTTGTTATCAATTTACAATACTTAGTTTTCATAATGTAATACATAGATACTATTATTTAAATATCCCATACAATAACATATGTTTTCCTTATAAAAAACATTTATTTCCAAACAAGAAAATAAACTGATATGTATCTAGGCATGATACAGAAATTATGTTCTTGGTAAAAATTGGTACATAATAACAATACTTTAAAACCAAAATCATTCTCATTGGAAATGAAAGGTGGTAGTCACCAATGGATAGAGTAGCCAACCTCACACCATTAGCATCTCTCATATCCACCTCTCCTCTATAAATCTTTTAGAATCTACATTGTTCTTACATTTGGATACAGATGTGAGCACCACAAGCTATACTAAATACCCCATGTGTAGATATTGAAATATTAAACTCGATAACGAATGCACCTATAGTTTTCCATTACTTCTGGGAACATTTATTTTTTCAATGGCCTTTTTTCCACATGAAAAACATATTGCCTTTTTTCCTTACCCATCCTCTAGATCTTCCACTTCTTGGACGAATAATGCTCAAAATCTTTAGACTTGATATGAGTCATGATCCCCTTTTCCATGTTCTTATTTTTCTTATTTACCATAAGTACCACGGGTTTATCACACCCCATGTCCTTATCCTCTTAGTGAATCAAAGTAATATGTTCTAAAATAATCTTCACATTGTTTCTCATATTGTAATTAACAATAAAATTCGAGAAGGTCTTGGGTAGTGATGAAAGTATGAGAACTATGTACAACTCATTCAATAATTTAATCCCTATGATTTAAAAGCATTCAATGTGGATAATAAGATTGACTATAGGACACCCAGGTTTCATAGACTCTAAAATATTAGTTGTAAACAAATCCTTGGAGATATTTTACCTCTCTTATCTTGGCTTCTATTGATAGAGATCACAAAGGTGAGACATCAAGCTATAAACATCCATGCCCTAATTTTTCTTCAAAAACTCATTGGACATGGATGGTAGGATGAAACATTTAACACCTATAGAATCATTCAATTTTTTCTTAGAGAGTGATAAATCTTCACCACTTATCTCATTACTAGGTGAATCAAGAATAGGTTCTTCCATCACATTTAATTTACTTTCATGGTGAATGATAATGCATAATCACTTTCGCCACTCTTGGAAATTTGAGTCGGTGAGAACATTATAATTCTCAAGTATGGATCATAGTAATTTTTTTGAATTAATTTTAATGTTGTTTCTAAAAAATTATATGAGTATAATTTTAGTAATTTGTGAGATAAAATTTAGACAAATAAATAAATTTTATATTTATTAATCTCCCACTATTTTTTCAAAACCCAATAGCCATCACCATTAGCTTTGAAATATCTCATTACTTGTATATTATATTAGAAAGGACCCATATACCCCTTATAATTACCCCATATTTTTTTGGTTAACAAATTTCAATGGTTTAGGTAGGCATTCCCAATGTCAACTGCATTAACACGTTTCTAGTTGATCTGTTGAGTGGACTCCCCAATCTTGAAATACTTAAAATGGATTTCCTCAACTCTTTCATATAAATTACACCAAGTCTTGATATGGTAGTAAACCCATTATTTGAACTAATTTATTTCAACCAAAAAATTCAAGATATAATTCCCTAATAATTAAAATCACCCCAACACTGGATGATCAATCACATAGAACTGTGGTTCAATTTTAACTGATGTAGTGGAAGGTTATACCGACATAATATATTTTATTTAGAATTTTTATCCATTTATGTGTAAATTGAAAATTATTATCTTTATCACATGATTTTTAATATTAATTGGGTTTAATTAAGTTCTTGACCATGTTAAGAAAAAAGTTGGGATGCCCCGACATCTAGCCTGACTCATGGCAAGGCCGGAAGTGAATTACTAATCCCCATGGGATGGAAACTAGTGCATGGGTATCAAAAATACACCATGAAAATGATTTAGCCCCTTTATATAATAATAAAAACCACATAATAATAAACAACACAAGGCTTAATAGTCATAACTAGACACAACATAATAATTTCCAAATTCAAAGTTTAAAACTTTAAAAAAACTAAATGTGATACAACTAAAAGGGATAAAACTATCCCAAACCACCATGTAACAAGAGGGAAATCACCCTCAATACACCACCACCAACACCAGCATGAAGTGGAACTATAGTAACTAGATCCACCATCACCATCTAATATCATTCATTTACCTGGGTTATACATAACAAAGATTACATACACCCAAAGGTGTATTCAGGGTGTGAGCCATGTTTAGTAGGATGGCACACAAAAGAAAAGATTACATGCTCACACATTATAAGAAAAATTAACACGCACATTTTTATATGAACATTTGAAATATTTTTAAGAAAACATTTTTAATGGATCCTTTCTGAAGAAATTTCTTTTACAAAAATGAAAAATTTATTTCACACATAATATTTCTTGAATTAAAGTATACACAAGGTCCTTCGTGTGTTGATGGCTAAAACCCAATCACATAATAACTGCATCACAAGAGAGAACCATGGATAAATCCCTAAGGTTATCTAGCACAAGTGATCCACTAAGAATCTCATACCTTGGTGATCAATAGCATCCAACTCAACTATGAATAGATATCTCATGCATAATCCACTAGATAGGATCCATCACAAGGGCCTAGTGGTCTCCAAATAATAAGTCAATACCCATATGATCCAATGAACGAGCCACTAGGAGGGATCCATGTCACGACCCGCCTTCACCAAGATGATAGAAGGGACATCAAGTTTCCAGAACCTTCCTTCTTCAAGTTGAAGGAGAGATAATGACCCCTAAGACCCGCCTTCAATAGGTCCCAAAGTGGCGACTAGCCACAAGGGTATAGAATCACACATAAGATGGAAGGCATTATTATTTTTTTATTTAATAGGATCGGGAGATAAGATAGTAAATCCCAACAACACCAAGAGTGGAAGTACAGGTAAAGCCAAAACAAACCATTCTCATATGCATGTTCCAAAAGTAAATGATACAAAAGTTAAAGAAAACTCCAAAAAGAAGTACCAAAAGAAATAAAAATAGCAACAGCAATTGTCCCAACGTCTGAACTAGTACAACCCTGAACGATCCCTGAAGTCCTCCTAGAAACCTGAAAACGGTTTTATATATGTAGGGTGAGCATACAAGTATACTCAGTTGGGAAACCAAAAGCTCTCTTGCATAAGTGAGGAGGCATTCTAATGCTCTGTGGGAAAAGAGATAACCAAAGCACCTAGCAAGGAAAATTATCCACCCAGGCCTCACCAATGCATACTCCCCAAATAACACAACTCAAGTAAAATATAGTAATAGCACATCGACATTTGGGTACCCTGAGCCACTTTCCCACTGGTTATTGAAGACATCCTACGCATCGAACCTCTCCCACCATTCTCACTACAGTCCCACTACCACAACCCGCCCGCACACACCTGGGCCACAACCACGCATTCCACCCACAAACACTTGTGCCACAACCACCATTCCTCCTGAAAACACCTGGGCCACAACCACCATGCGTAACCACACACACAACCACCTGGTCCAGAACAACTACAGCCACGCCCGAAGACACCTAGGCCTCATCCCGAAGACTCTTGGGAAACAACCTGCCCGCACACACCTCGGCCAACCACCACAACTACCCTTACCAAAGAATCTTGGGCTATAATGGACATCAGGCCATCACATCCTGCCTGAAGAGTCTTGGGATATTTGGGAAAGGGAGCATAAAAGGAGCTAATAACCATCCACTCATAGAAGTTTTGGGAAAAACACCCCCCCCCCATGAAATAGGGGTGTTTGGCACTATGTGCTCAACTTGGGTGGGGCGTGAATAAGAAACATAAGAACTAAAATTATATAATGTATATAACAAGCACTCATACTAACCTAGGAGTTCCAAAACCAACTTAAGCACAAACACCCTTGTTACTATTCATTCACAAGAAACACTAAACCCACGACCATGTCACCACTCATCCCAGAAAGTAATTCCCCATTGAGCCCATTCATGTTTTCATGTTCAAGTGATCCCATTTAAGTAAATTATTCAATAATGGGAAACTAATAGGCATAACCACAATCCAGAGAAAGAGAAACACCCAAACAGCAATTTAAGCATTCACATCCGGTTCTCTTGTAAAGTCACAACAATAAATGGATCTGTGAGATCCCTCAAAGTACTGGAACCTAACCAAGCCTCGAGATACAGCCCCACACAGCTTTATATTCACAAGCAACAACCATTCCACAATAGAGGATCCCATCCCCATACACATCACCCCATAAACATCAAACAGAACAACACAACTACTACCAAAACAGAGTAGGGAAACTCCCAGGTTTAAGCACATCATTCATTAGGTTCTTATTTCTGTTGGTTAACTGGGGTGACCACACAAGGATTGATGTTCACTGGGAACCCATTTAACCAACCGAGTATAGGTGATTAACCAATTTCCATGTTACAGTAATTTAATCAACACAAAAGACAAGGGTTCATTAGTGCGCAAGGAAAGTCCACCAACGGCAATGATTTCCAATGACCATAAGCCCATACAGTTCACAACATATAGCAATTACAAAAGAGAATAGTAGAAAATTCAACACACCCCAACATTATTTAACAGTATGTTTATTATCTTTGTTAAGGTTTGATTTCATCCATTCCCATAGAAACAGTAGCTTACCCACCCCGTATGATACACAGTAAGGAGAGACGAAGGAAAATCCCTACCTAGTTGATCAAGGGTCGAAGAAAGCTCAAGAAACTTGGGCCGATTAACCAAGGTTCCTCCTTAGATCTCTTCTCCTAACATAACCAAGACCAAAGCTCATCATATTAGACATCCACACAATTAGATCTACCCATAATGGGTATAGATATAAGAAACCGAGAGAAGACGAGTAGATCGAAGTAGATCTAAGAAACCAAACCCGAACGATCACATACCTCAAGAAACTGGCTTCGATTTTCCAAGAGAAGACTTAAAATCACCTCCAAAATGCTTGGGAGAGGTTCTCCTACCTTCGAGGGAGGGTAATCCCGATTTATGGCCACTTAAGGGCTAAAAAGAGCAAGTTAGAGGCCAAATGGTTGAGATCAACAATTTTAGGTTCTAGATTTAAGTTCCCGCACGGTTTTCTCACACAGTTAGAAAAATTGTGCGCTAACTGTGTGGTCGTGACAGCCTCACCCAACGCTCCTCGCACGGTTAGGCCGCACGGTTAGTCAAACCGTGCGCTAACCATGCGTTAGCCACTGCCTCCAACACCAGCCTCACACGGTTTGGCCGCACAATTTAGACAAACCGTGCGCCTCCCTTGCGAAAGCTATTTCCCTTTAATTTCCCTTAAAAGTCCACCCAAATCCACCTCAAGTCACCTTAACCTCCCATAACACCTCTAACACCACATTTTCACAAGGTAATGGGATAGAGAGGTTTGGGCCATTACAATACAATCCAAGTTCCTAGTGGTCTCCGATTACATCACATGTTTAGTTAGTGTTTTAATCATAAATCTTGTTAGATGAATCTGGGAATTAGACACTTTTGAATTAACAAGATTGCTAGTTCTAGTTCTCTCACCAAGATACCTAGAATTCCCTTTGTGCTCCAGTTCCCTTTCAAATAACACATAAATTATCACTATCACATAAGAATACTAATAATAATAGGAACTCAATGCAATCACCACTTTCATAACAAAACCATTTTCCATTTTACACGCACACCAAATCCATTTATAGATACTTTTCGCACCATTTTCACAATCACTTTCACAATTCCAATGACACACTAAAGGTGTACAACCAAGAAGTCACAGGAAACAAAACCCATATCACTTGATAAATCCACATTCAACACATATTAACTTTTAATCTCATTGAAAACATATTTAACACCTTTCATACAAGGCATAGAACATATTAAAGAAACACAACAAAGAATCACATAAGGAATAAAACCACTTTCCTTTAGAAAACCCATTTTCCTTATATGTGCACCATAAAATACTTCCAAAATATGTTTTACAACACCCAATAAATTCATAAAACACATTTAATAATTCGATAAAGCAAGATAAACTAATCCCATAATGTGAAATCATGGAACCATTTACCTCAATCTTGGAAACCTTTATAAATCAGTGTGAAAACACAATTACACCTCAAGAGAACCATATAAAGGAAATATCAAACCATAAAGGTAAATATTGAACCCTAATAATCAAGATTAAACTTCAAATAGGTCACCTAACACACTAGACAAAAAAATATCAAATAAAGAGGAATAGAAACCAAAGAAAAGATGAGAAATCCTGGGATAAAGGAACTTACTTGGAGAATCATGGAGAAACCACACCAAATCCACCATAAAAATGAAGCTCCAAGGGGGTGAGGAGAGAGAGAGTAGGTTCCTAGGGTGAATAATCTAGAATTGTGAGGATTATGGGTATTAAGGTTAAAAATTGAAGGGGGGGAAGTTAAAAACACAATTTTTAATAACCTGGACAAGTTGCATGGTTTTTAAAACCATGCAGTTTCCCACTATCCAAAAATTCCAATTGTCAACATGATTTCCTTGGAAAGGCACGCGGTTTCACCTAACCATGTGCAAACCATGAACCACCTATTGTTAAGCCCAAAATATCTATTTTTTATCAAAACTCATTGGGGGAACCCATTGATACAATCTAGAATGAAAATATGAAAATAATACCTGAAAATGAAAATGGGAATGTGACAACCATATCTTGGATAAAATTTACCCATAAGCTAGCTTATTTTTTCTCTACCTTATAGGATTGTTAATTTATTAATTCATGTGATTATGAAAAAACATCCAAAATGAATAACCATATAACTTGATAGGAATAAAATAATAAAGTGGTATGATCATGAGAATTTGTTAATGGTTAGTTTACCTAGCAGTTGATAAACAAACCATTGACCTAGGGGGAAACACCTTGAACTAATTTAAGGTTCATGTTATAGATTTCCACCTACCCACCTATGTATCTCTGTTAGATTGGTTTTTCCTTGGCTCAAAACTTGAACAACCTCCTTGTGCTTGGGAGTTCCATCCATTACATATGATTTTACTCACACATTGGTGAGGGGAAATGGTTTACATAAAAGAAACCATGGGAATATAGTCCCTTACATAATAAGAGGAGAGAATGCAGGAAAGCTAAAAAATTAATTTAATGAAAAATTAAATGAAACCAATCACATACAAAGGTCTAGTCTATACTCATGATCATTTACATTCTGGCAATGAATTATGAATTTAATAAAACTAGCATCCAATTATTAATCATTATTACTTAAGATAAATCACGCTAAAATAAATTAAGTATTTTTCATAATTAATCAAGTATTTTATCTTAATTATCATCTGAATTACCTTGAGATTCTCATTGTCACGACCCCCTTTCTTCAAGATCGAGAAAGCAAGGTAAAGTTTTCGGAACTTCCTTCATCAATGTGAAGAAAGAGATACAATGACCCATGAGTCCCGCCTTCAGTAGGCCACGGGGTGGCAACCAGCACCAAGGGTATAAAATCTCACAAAATGGAAGGCATTACCCTTTTTATAGGAAACAATATCAGGAGATAGGATGGTCCATCCCAAAATAACTCCAATTATGACATATAAAATAAAATGAAAATCCACCCCAAATGAATTTTTTTAAATAAAAAATTCTATAAAATAGAATTAAAACTCCAATGTAAGTACCAATAGAACAAAACTAAGCAGTGACACGGCAACAGTCCCAATGTCCAAGCTAGTAAGGTCCATCATGGTCAACGTAATTTATAGTGAAATTGGAATATAGTTTTTATATATGTTGGGTGAGCATACAATTATACTCAATAGGAAAAGGCAAATTCTCTCTTTCCCAAGTGGTAGAATCATACTAGTTCCCCTATGAGAAAAAAGCAGAAACCAATAGCACCTAACAAGGAATACTAGCCATCAAAACCTCACCAAGGCACACTCACCAAGTAATGTAAGTCAAGTAAAATAATATAATAAGAACATCAATATTTGGGTACCCTACACCACATTTCCACTAGTTATCTACTCTTAACCTAACGATGAACTTCCTAATGCTACCACACTCTTATAAAATCCCCATGTCATAATCCTTCTCATACACACCTAGGCCTCAGATCTAGTCCCATAACCTAGGCATATGAATCTCACCACATCCCGCCCACAAACACTTAGGCCACAACCACATCACATCCCACTCACATACACATGGTCCATAAACCAAAACCTCACCCTGAAGACACTTGGGAAATCACAACACATCTTATCCCAAAGACAACTAGGAAAGCACACCTCGCACATAGAAACTTGGGCCTCATAATCGCTCCACAATCTACTCTAAGAGTCTTGTACTACTAATGAGTAAAAGAGGGAGTATGGAAGATCCAATAACCATCCATTTATCCTCCCACTTGGGTGTTAGAAATATACCCTCCCCCATGAAATGGGGGTGTTTGAAACATAGTGCTCAACTAGGGTGGGGTGTGTATAGAAATCACAAAGAACTAAAAGTATATATATATAGGTACCAAAAACTCATCCCAACCTATGGTTTTTTTCAAAACAACCTTCCAGTACATAGATAACCGCCTTTGCTGTTACCACTAATGCATTACCGCATAACCAGCCACAAACTTAAATCATAACCCCATACAATTCATTTAACCTATAATAATTCTTTATTAAGCAATTCATTTATGTATACCATCCCTACCTGGGAAACTACCAAACATAACACATGTTATAATGGTGAAGAAACCATACCAACCACTTCAAAATCCAAATAGAGAAAGAAGAACTAGGTTAAAATAATCCACTTCACATTTTTAACACCCATTCATAATATATCAATCTCTAGAAACTCCAAGAGAAACACCCATACAAGGTAACACTACCTTTCTTTAAAATCGTCCCTCATAATCCATCGTCCAAACCAAAAACAAATCCCCCAACATACAGTTGTACCTGGAAACACATCACACCACAACCATTTTCGATATCCCCACTGCAAAAATACACCACACCCAGCAGCATAAACAAAACACAGCCTAGGTTAAATCCCACTACACAACACCAATCATCCATTCCATAATTAGTCAATCTATCAACATGAGATTCCATTACACCACATGTACCACCCCACAAACATAACCACGCTCCCAGCCACAACACCACACAGCTTGCACAAGAAACAAAACAAAATAGATCCATACACATCACACAAACATACCCAACATAGAAATGTGCATTCAAATTTTTCCAAAAATCATTCTTTAATTCCACTTTGATAATTCATGGTTGATCACAGAACAAGTTCAATCCTGGGGCATCCATTTATTTAACTGGGTATACGTGGTTAATCAATTTTCCACATGCATAGCCTTTTAACAAAATATGATCAACAAGTATTCATAAGTAATACATGTGTGTAAATAGAGACCACCAAAAGCCATGATTTTTAAAAGGATACAATTCACAACACGGATAACAGATAATGAAAAACAGATATCATCATCATCTTCTCATCCCATCGTTTATTACTATATTAACAAATATAATTATCTTTGTTATCATAATCTTCCCCACCTCCTGTTTATCATTTTTAAATTTGGTTTCAATCTTACTCACAAGAATACTTTCACACACCCACCCCACATGATACATAAGAAAAGAGAGATGAATGGATCCCTACTTCGAAGAATAGATGATCAGAACTTCCTTCTTATACCAAAATAGAGGGTTGCGCAAGCAGTAAGAAATACTCCGAGGGAGAACTCAAAGGGAATCCATAGCATGGATGCATTACTCCTTAGGGTTGAAATGTTCTGTGTACACTAAGAGAAAATGGAAGGGCCCAAGGAAGAGAGGATCTCATATTTCAAAAGTCCAGAGCCTATATCAATGGAAGAAAGAAGTTTCAAAGGCCATTAAAGTTGGATCACGATCAATACCATGCTCTTTGACTATTTAAAGCCTCATGAATTTAGAGGGGTCAAAGATTTGATTTATGAAACCTGGAATGGATTTAAAACATTTAAACATGGTTTTAAACTCTATTTACATCAAACAAAGCGTAAAAGGGATGAAACTATATAAATTGAGTGAAAAACTAAAAATGAATCACCATTGGGTGAGTTACTATCTTGAGATACTAGTGACGAGTCACCATTCGGCGAGTCACTCCTTAGTGAGTCACCATTCGGTGACCTACCATTCCTGACTCACCATTGAGATTCACCGATGCGAGTCACTGATGCCACACACTAATGCCACTCACTGACACCACCTATTATTGAAATGTACCATTTTCACCTACCTTCAGCTCCTACCGATCCTACCTACTGACACCACCTGCCATTTAAAGAAATTAAAAACTACCAAACTCTTCGAAAAAGTTACTATGACCCCACAGAACACCTCAAACACTATATTTTCACAAAGGAATAGACTGGATAGGTTTAGGACATTACATTATATACCTCTCAAAATATTCTATCCCTCGAGAATTCAAAACCAAACCTAGAAGAAAGAGGGGTCTGAACAACCACCCAGTAAGATACCTCTCAAGGATCTTACCAAACTTGAAACATTGATGTGGTTTGGACACCCCAAGGTCCACTGATAAACCACCATGTGTGGTTCAAAATATGGAGTAAAACCTCAAAATCCAAGAACAACTCCTTTGGCATACACTACCTTAAACAACCACACAACCTCCGCGCAAGAATAGTAACCATGGGTTCTTGAACATGTGAATTGGGGAATCTAATCCTTCATTTTTAGATATTATCTGCTTTAGGTAGAACTGACTCTCTTGCATGGGTTCAATAACATCCTATTTAATGGGTATTTATTAGGAATCAGGTCATCCCTTCTTCATATATCAGTACTTTATCATACATTACAGAACAAAAAAGTGACTCATATCATATCAAACAAGGTTCAAACATTACATTACAAAGAAAAACATAACAAAAAAAACACAAAACAAATCTGGTTACTGGGAACACATCTACATATACCTTTCCCAAGTACTCTCCTCTAGGCCACCATGACTCAACAACACACAAACCATGGGAACGTTCAATCCACGTAGCACCTTCTACCAACGATCCTAGATATCCACTGTCTGCTCCATGAACATTGCATTGTCCTTGATATCAAACTCTCCCCAATTGATAACATGGGTGTCATCATGATGATACTAATGAAGTTGGGAGATGTGAAAGAGATTGTGGATCCTCTATAACCACGGTGGAAATGCAATATGATATTCCACCTCGCTAACTCATCCAAACATCTCGAAAGGTCCAATGAACCTAAGAGAAAGCTTACTCCCTCTACTGAACCTAAACTGCCCATGTCGAGGGAAACCCTCAAGAACACGTAGTCTCCAACCTCAAACTCCAAGGGCCTCCTCTTTCCATCAGAATATGAATTTTTCTGGTCATGCACCGCTTTCATCCTCTTGTGAACAATCTGAACATTCTTCTTCATTCTATGCACTACCTCTAGACCGAGAAAAATTTTTCCCCAACCTCTATCTAAAAAAAAGGTGAATGATAAGACCTTCTATATAAAGATTCAAATGAAGCCATGCAAATGGAAGAGTGATAAATATTTTTGTAAGTGAACTCTACTAAGAGAAATTGTCTTACCAATGATCCTCCAAAGTTCAGAACACAAGCCCACAGCATATCCTCCTACGTTTGGATGGTACGCTCTATCTTTCCATCTATTTAAGGGTGGAAAGTACTGTTTAGGCATAACTAAGTGCCAGAAGCATTATTAAATCCCCCCAGACTTGTAAGGTAAAACGTGTGTCCCGATCTGAGACAATGGATCTCATAACTCTATCCAACTACACCACCTCATCCACAAACCTCTTGGTAAAGGAATCCACTTCACTCGACTCCTTAATCACTAAGAATTAGTCTGATTCTTAAAGCTGATCCACCGCCACCTAGATTGCATCACTGCCTCCTTGAGCCCTGGGTAACCCTATGATGAAATACATCAATATTTAACCCCACTTATACTAAGGGATATCTAAGGGATGAAACAAACCACAAGGAACACGGTGAGTAGCCTTCACCTATTGGAACACTACGCACCTTTCCACAAACTCTTTCATTGACCACTTCATATCAGGACACCAAAACTGTTCTCTCAATCCATGGTACATCTTAGAAACTCTAGGGTGTACTACTAAGGGTGATCTATGAAACTCACAGAGGAATCCCTTGCTCATCATCACTAAAACAAATATCCTCCCACAGAACAATATTTAATTCTGACTACCTTCCAACCATACCTCCAGAGCATCACCCTAGTCAACGCGATCATGCATCACCTTCATATCTGAGTCTCCCCACTGAGATTCCTCCACCCATTTCTTCTAGGTATACTGCACTATCATCTGAAATAGACAGCCTCTACTACAATCCACTCATGCATCTATGTTCAAGGCATTAAACTCCTCCATCGCCTTCCAAGTGTTTGCATATCCCCAAAATACCTCCCTCTATGACCACCTACTCAAGGAATCTGTCATGACATTCCCCTTTCCTTAGGTGTAAGAGATATTGAAAACATATACCTATATAAAATCCATCCACCTCCATTGTAACAAGTTCATATATTTCTAGGAAAATATCTACCTCAAGATCTTCTGATCTATGAAGACTAAAAAGTGCTCTCTAATAAGGTAATGTTTCCACAACTTTAGTGTCAACATGACTACCAATAACTCCATGTCATGGGTGGTATAGTTACATTTATGGGGACGTAACTTACTAGAACCATAAGAGATCACTCCCAGCTACTACATTAACACATATCCCAAGCCCAGACGAGAATAATCATAAAACACCTCGAAAATTAATCCTTCCTCTGGAAACCAGAGCACTAGAGCACTGACTAACTTCCCCATCAGATTGCTTAATTTCACTATACACTGCTCACTCCACACAAAAACATGGCCCTTCCTCATAAGGGGCATCAACGAAGCAGAAACTTAAGAAAAAATGGGTATAATTCTCCAGTAACAGCTAATCAGACAGAGAAAATTGTGAACCTCTTCCATATTGTTGGTTGATTCTAGAGAAAAAACTGCTTATAGATTCGATGGGTTCATTTATATACCCTTATAGGACACCACATTCCCATGGAAGTGAACCTCTCATGTCCAAAACTTTCACTTGGACAACATCCCATAAATCCAGTGGCATCGAACATCCTAAAACATGGTCCTAAGAAGATTGGTTTTCTCCTCCTCTAACTTCGAGTAGGTTAGGATGTCATCAATGAATAAAATAATGAACCAGTATGGGAACTCACAAACTATTTAGTTCATAAGCCCCATGAACATGACCAGTGCATTTGTATCTCTGAAAGGCATGACTATGAAATCTAGGTTCTCATACCTAAACCTGAAAGAATTATTTAGGATGTCACCCTCTTTCACCCTCAATTGGTGATATCTAGACCTTAGATTGATCTTAGTGATCCAAATTTCTCCCCTCAGCTACTCTAAAAGATCATCTACCCTTGATAGAGGGTAATGGTTCTTGATCGTTACCTGATTCAACCTCTGGTAGTATATCCACAACCTCATACCAACATCTGCCTTCTTTGAAAACAAGACTAGAGAACCCCATGACAATACATTAGGCTGGATAAAGTCTTTATTCATTAGTTCATCAATCTAAATTTTTATCTCCTGTAACTCAGAATGGTCCATTTGATAAGGAGCCATCAAAACTGGCCTATCACTGGGCTATATGTCTATCCCAAACTCAACATCACATTGAGGGGGTAGAGTTACAACCTATTAAAGGAAATCATCTTGGAACTCCCCAACAACTCTGGGAACCTCTACCATCTCGTCATCCACTAATTCCATTGACCATTCAACTAATAAGAAAATAAGAGGATCCACACGCCGACTACTCATCTAACAACTCCTCTCACCAATGAAAGCCACACATTATCCATACACATTTGAAAACACGAATCTCCTCTAGAAGAAGTAGATAAATGAACACATAGAAAATAGTGATTTCATTCTGAGAAGAACATCATATGGTTTTATCCATAGAAACAAAAAATCCCCACTAGACTGATGCGGCCCCAACATCAGTCTACACCCTCGTCAAACATCAAACAAGCTAGTCTGACCTCCGACTAGAGTACTCAACATAATGGGAATGAAATGTATCTATATTTCTAGTCTCATAGAATGGGATATAGTGGGTGAAAAAAAGGAGTTTTAATATTGTGAATCAAACAAAGCACAAGCAAGAGTACTGAACAAACTGATTGTACCTCGAACGATCTTAGGCCATACAGGAACTGTTGCCTCTGCAGAGCGCAACTGAAGATTCCTAGATCCTCTTCCCCTTAGCTAAAAACCACCTCGCTGACCATGCACGGATCTAGGTCCATGAGGAAAACCCTAAGGTAGGCCGCCACCATCTCTATCACCCCTTCGTGGAGTAGGATCTTGTTGTCCCTATTGCTGAAATGGAATGGTGGGTAGATGCTGCTGAGGTAGGCACTGAACCTACCCACCTCCACCATACTGAGCATGAACGGCCATTGGCCACTGGCTATAAAGATGGTCATGAGATCTATAAGTGAAACATCCTGGTTCTAATCCCAAGGTAAAATTACAAGGACTGTAAGGTCAAAACTAAAACTACTAAGGTTGAATCCTTGTTCACCAAAAACTCAAAGGCCCTATTGTATGAGAACTACTACTGGTATACTTTCCCTTCGTAAAACCCTATTGGATCCCCTTTTGTGGTTTAACTCCTCAAGAATGCATCCTCTCTACTACTTCCACCTTCTTTTAGACCTCCAAGTATGTCGGTAAATTGAAGGGAGTAACTGTGTACCAGAGAGAATGAAGAAGTGCCTCCTTTAAGAACCTCACCCAAGAATCCTCATCCAGAAAGAGATCCAGAGAAATTGAAGGAGATCCTTAAACATGATACCCTACTCCCTTACAAACATACTCCTCTACTAGAAGGAGAGTAACTCCTACCTATTTTCATCCTTCATGGTCAATGAAAGGAATTCCACCCACAACTCCCTCTCAAAATCAACCTATAGAACTTTAGCCTCCTTTATCTCCCCTAGTTACATCATCCAACCCTAACATGAAACTCCCTAAATCCATCCCAATGAAAAAAAGAAACTGAGTACTTTGTCGGTTCCCATATCAAGATAAAGGTGATAATAGTATCCTTGATCCAACTCTCTATCTCCACATCCGAAATGCTTCCCTCTTACTTTCCCAGGGTCTACCACTGGAAAGAACGTAGCGACTTCTACCACTGGTCATCCCCCTCTACATGATCAATCCTCTTTCGATTGACCAGGTCAACCTGCTGAGCCTCCACTTCCTAAACTACACACAGATGATGACCAGGTACCAAAGATAAAAAGTAAACAAGGAACTCCTAAGCCCGAGTAGTATGGAATTATATTTAACATTAATTTTAACTCATTATTAATTTAAATTCTCCAAAACTAACAATTAAAATAAGAACACAAGTCATTATGATGAATGTACCTTTTCCTAGGGTCTATACCCTAAAAATCAAGTATCCTCACTTGGTCATTTGATAGACTCAGAGTCCTCACATCAGATCATGAAGGGCCCTAAAATCCCATGTCCTAGTCAGTCTTCCCTGGCCTATGTCATGCACCAAGATCAACTGGCATTGTTTCCCTACCAACCCATGAAATCCTCACTATTCCAAACTCCAAACTCTATCCTATCAATCAACCATCACCTTTGACACTATTTTGTCACAAACCACCTAATTCAAGATGGAGAAAAGAAGTTAAAGTATCACAACCTTCCTTCTTTATGGTGAGGAAAGATAGATAATGACCCCTGAGTCCCACCTTTAGTAGGCCTCGGGGTGGCGAACAGCCCCAAGGGTATGAAGTCTCATAAAATGAAAGGCTTTACCCTTTTTATAGGAAACAATATTGAGTGATGAAGTGGTCCATCCCAAAAAAATCCAATAACTACACATAAAATAAAACCAAAATCCATCCCACATGCATGTTTTCAAATAAAACTACTAGAAAATACAAGTAAAACTCTAAAGTAAGTAAAAAAGATCAAAGATAAGAAACGACATTGCATTAGTCACAATGTCTGAGCTAGTAAGGTCATGCACGGTCCACGTAATCCCCCTAGAAACCTGAAAGTAGTTTTTATATATTTAGGGTTATCACACAAGTATACTCAGTAGGAAGAACCAAAGTCTCTCATGAACATGTGGGATAAGCATATTAATTCCCCTATGATAAAATAACAAAAAACAACAACACGTAACAAGGAATACTAGTCGTCCCAATTTCATCAAGGAACACTTACCAAGTAACACAGGTCAAGTAAAGTAATATAATAATCACATCGATTTTTGGGTACCCTACACCACTTTCCCACTAGTTAATTACTCATAACCTAATAGAAAAAATCCCGATGCTACCACACTTTTCCACAATCTCTATGTCACAATATCACTTACACACACCTAGGCCTCAGATCTAGTCCCTCAACCTGGGAATATGAGGCTCACCACATCCCTCCCACAAACACATTGGCCACAATCACATCACATCCCATCCGCAGACACCTGGAACACAAATCACAACCTCATGCTGAAGACACCTAAAAAAGAACAACACATATCCTCTCGAAGACACCTAGAAAAGCACACCTCACCCGTTGACACCAGGGCCTCCCAACTGCACCACAACCTACCTGAAGAGTTTTAGGCTATAAATTTCTAGAAGAGGTAGTAGGGAAGATCCAATAACTATCCATTCATCCTCCCACCAGGATTTTGGGAAAGACACCCTCCCCCATGAAATGGGGGTGTTCATCACATAGTGCTCAACTTTGGTGGGTGTGCATAAAAATCACAAAGAACTTGAGAGTATATATGTATAGGTCCCAAACACTCCACCCAAACTATGGGTTTTTTTAAAACAACTAACCAACCCATATAAAACCACCTTTGCTATTACCTCTAATGCATAACCACACAACCATCCATAATATTAATTCATAACCCCAAAAAATTCATTTAACCAATTATCATTATTTATTATGAAATTCATTTATTTATTCCATACCTATCGAGGAAACTACCAAACACAACACATGTTATAATGGTGAAGCAATCATACCAACCACAACCAAATCCAAACTGAGAAAGAAGAAATAGGGTAAAAGAATCCACTTCATGTTTCTAACACCCATTCATAATATATCAATTTCTAGAATCTTTGGGTGAAATACCCATACAAGGTAACACTATCCTTCTTCAAAATCATCCCCCCCAATCCATCCCCCAAACCAAAACAATCCCCCACTATACATCCATATCGGGAAACAAATCACACCATAACCATCCTTAGCAGCCCCACTGCACAAATATAACACACATAGCATAAAAACAAAACAAAACCCGGGTGAAGTACCAGTACATAACCCGGGTGCAGTACCACTGCACAACACCACTCATTCAATCCACAATCAGTCAATCTCTCAACCTGATATTCCATTACACCATAAGTACCAACCCACACACACAGCCACGCTCCCATCCATGGCACCACACAACCCTCAAAAGAACCAAAACAGAATAGATCCATATACAGCACACATCCATACCCAATAGAGCAAGGTACATTCAGATTTAGAGAAAAATCATTATTTAATGGCACTTTGATAATTTAATGATGATCGCAAAACAAGTTTAGTCTTGGGGAATCCATTTATTAAACAGGGTATACATGTTTAATCAATTTTCCACATTCACATTATTTCAATAGAATATAATCAACAAGTATTCACAAATCATACATGTGTGAAAATAATGACCACCAACGTCTTTGATTTTCAGAAGGATACAATTCACAACATTGAAAATAGATAAATAAAAATGATCATTGTCATCATCTTTCCTACCCCTCATTTATTACTATAGTAATAGGACTGATTATCTTCATTATCATCATCTTCACTATCCCTCATTTATCGTTGTTAAATTTGGTTTCATCCATTCTTACAAGAAGAATTTAATACACCCACCCCACATGATACATAAGGAAATAGAGATGAAGGGATCCCTACCTCAAAGAATAAACGATCAGCACTTCCTTCTTATACCAAAAAAGTGGGTCATGCAAGTAGTAGGAAAGACTCCAAGTAAAAAATCAATGAGATTCCATAGAATAGATGCACAAATAATTGGTTTAGAAAGGTTTTGGGCACAGCAAGAGAAAATGGAAGGGTCCACGGAAAAGATTATCATAGCTTTAGAAAGGAAAGGCCCAATATAAATGGAAGAAAGCAGTTTCAAAGTCCATTAAAGCCATATTACAATCAAGACCACATGCTTTGACTTTTTAAAGCCTTGAGATTTTATAGGAATTGAATATATGATTTATGTCACTTCAAATGAATTTAAAATACATAAACATGTTTTTAAACTCGATTTATGTCAAAAAAATGTGAAGGGGGTGAAACTGGAAAGAAACAAGGGGAAAATGGAAATGAATCACCATTGGGTGAGAAACCATCATGAGATACCAGTGAAGAGTCACTATTCATTGAGTCACTAATCAGTGATTCACTATTTAGTGACCTACCATTCCTAACTCACTGTTGCGAGTTACTAACATGAGTCACTAATGCAACTCACTGACGCCACTCACTGATTCCACCAATCAATGCTACCTACCATCGCCACCTACCAATGCCACCTTCAGACACCACCTATCATCCCCACCTATCATCGCCACCTATCGATGCCTATTACTAACACCACCTACCTTCTCCACCTGTTATCTCAACCTACCGACACCACCTACCGATGCCACCTACCATTACAAAAACTTAAAAAAATGGAAAACTCTTGGAATGAGATACCATGACCTCACAGAACACCTCAAACACTGGATTTTCAAAAAGAAATGGATCGAAGAGGTCCAAGCCATTACATAAATCCATAATAATTTCAAACAATTTAAATAAATTTATTAAAAATTAAATGTGTACATAAATGTACCTTAGAGGAAACATGGTGAATACTCATTTGAATCTACCCAATATGTATTATACATGTATACTATTTACTCTTGTGGAATATTTTATACACGAATTATCACATACATTAATGATGTGTAGTATCAACTTAATGATTACACAGATTACATGATTTTTTGGTCACATGTTATGATTTAACGCGTGTAGAGTAATCACTATAATAAAACTCACACATGATATAATGATCTGAACATTACGCAAAAATTAATTAAACATTTCTTCATACATATATATATATATATTAAAACTCATCACATGGCATAACCTTTCAACTTAATAACCAAATTCAAGAACATGTTGATGAGTTTTACATTGTAAAATAAATCAATTTCAAGTATGCACAATTTTTTATAAGAACTTGGCGTGTACATATGAGCTATATGGCGTGTACATCTCCCACCATCTATCTGAAGAATTCACCTTGAAACATGGTGTGTAAATTATGCCTTATAATAAATGGAATACACTACGTGTATAAAGGACTGTGTGATGTGTGGACTCTGAGTTACACAGTCACCAGCTAGGTAGGTCGTGTTTGGAAATACATAGCCCATCTATAACTTAAAAGGACTAAATGTTGTATACGTGGAGTACATAGTGTGTACTCTGGCTGGTTATACACTAGGTTGACCTGATCAACACACGGTGTCATAAATTTAATGTATCGCATGTAATAAATGCACCTGGTTTGAATTAATTCCTAGGGAATTGAACACAAGTACACGACATGTAGTCATGTCTTATCCATCCAGAATCCTTATCACCTCCGGATGAGTTCCTATTTTTTATTTCGTTCATAAAATTAATCAAATTGATTATATCTATGAGAAATTAATGGGGAATAAGTAGATACTGTAATTCAGATTTTAAGAAAAAGTAAAATTGATTTGAAAAACTAAATTACAAATGCATAAATAAATTAATTACATTTAAATAATTATAAATATTTTGTGACTGCTCTAATACAAATTTTATGATCTAGGTACAGTGGAAGAGTTTTGATGGGGTTCCCCAAAAAAAATTGTCATGATTAATGATAAATTTGAGATCTATGTGATGATGAATATTGTGATCTAAAAAATTGAATCAAAAAATATACAAGGGATAGAACACTGGAACCAGAGGGAGGATCATCACATGTTATTTATAATTTATTTATTTAATTAAAAACATTTCTTGTTGGAATGCTTTCCTCATTGATGGATCTTACAACAGATCTGTGTTTTTGAGCCATTCCATTATAGAAATCAAGAGAAGATTCCCTCTAGTGGTGATCCACATGTGTTCCAAAAATATATGAACATCATCGTTGGAATCTTCAAGTGCTAGCATGGAAAATAATATCACTTGTGTCATTTTAATTTGATCTCCTTGAGAATAGATTCTAAATAATTCTCTAGATCTCTCTTGACTAAAGAGTGGGAGGTGGAGGAATATGTCTCTCCATTCTTAGGATCGTTCTTGCAGAAGGGATCTCTCTAGGTCTTTAGGGGATTCTCTAAATCTGTTGAGAACACCTAAAATAAATGAATTCTATCTCATAGAAAATAATATAATTTGGTTTATATACTACTAGTGTTAAAATAATATATTTGTACAAGTGAAATTTATTATTTATTTAATCCCTATACAACTCCTTGTCAAATATTATTATTTTTATTATTTCCCAACATGCGCTTAACTTGGGAATAAAATTAAATATTATTTAATCAAATAATATTAAATATTTATTATTTCTCACTGAATAAGTAAACTTGGTCTTTCATTTCTCCACAATATTTATCAGTCCTTTTATAATGACTATTTATTTATAAAATAATTATCACTTCATTATTCTTCAATAAATAAATAGATATTATATTCACTAAATAGAAAATAAATATTTATTAAATATTATGCTCACATTATATTCTATCAAATAACTAGAGATAGAATATATGCAATTAAGAAAATATGAATAATTATTAAACCACATATGGGAATAATATTTATTCATCTTGTTAAATAATAAATAATAATATACTATTTAACTGAGATTATGGACACATTTAGTGTGTGACCCTCTAGGAATCGTTTTCATTGGCATTAGGTGAAGTTGCCTAAAGTCCAAGGTTAGTGTCTAGTAACACACCAAGGCACCCATAGATAAAGAATTTAATGACACAATGACATAATAACCCATATAGAAACTTACTATGTAATATAATCCCTTTATCACAATATCTCTAATCAAGAAGGTTGCATGTTGGTCCCATCAACCTATGTGCTCGATGTCTCTTTATTTGAATTTTTGAAAATCAATATTTCCTATAGATAATCATGTCCATGGATTTATTTAGTCTATATCATTTCCACCAAAGGGCCAGAGATATAAACTTTGGTTAAAGAACATAAGGGACAAATAATTTCTCTCATTATTCATTAATGCCATATTACTTGAGACCCACCCAACATATCCTACCTCACTATGAACATAAGTCTTCATAGTTTTTTCCAATACATCAAATTATGTGACTCAAAATACTCATTAATAATAATCTTAAAGTATAAGGATCAATACACATGTCCACAGATAGGAACATCCAATGACATATATAAATGTGGCTTTCCTCCTGGCATGTCTCGTTCTCATAATATCCTACACTAGATATTACCAAGGGTGTACACCATGATAAGGTACCTCAAAATCCTATGAGTCTCTACCCATGATAGACTATATAATTTGTGTCCTTAAAATGATATCATCTAGCTATAAAACATATATTTAATAACAGTGTTATAGCACTACGGGTTCTCATTGTAGTGGGGAACTGTTATGACCTTTTAGTACAACAGCTACTCTTGGGACACTATCACATACTATGTTATATAGAATAATAATCATTATGTGATAATAATTTTATTAATATTCCAAACTATGAATATAGGTTATCATAAATTACATAGAAGTTGGTTATATGGCATCAACTCCAACACTATCTTCATGGATTTAATAAATAGAGTCTTTTGAGAATACCTTGATCAGTTTGTTATAGTCTTCATAGATGATATTCTTGTATATTAAAAGAATAAAGAAGATAATAAAGATAACTTGAGGATTTTTCTAAAGTCCTAGAGGAATAATAATATTTATGAAAAATTTACCAAGTATGAATTTTTTCTTTGTAAAGTTTCTTTCTTGTGATATATAATCTAAATTGAGGGTATATCAGAAGATCCTTAAAAGAAACAAGTTAATTAAAAATGGTCTAGACCATCCATGGTTATAGAAATATATAGTTTTCTTATGTTGTATAGATATTATAGATTTTTTTTGGATATTTATCATGATTATATAATCCAATCACAAAGTTGAATCGGAAAGGAGTTCAGTTCATATGGATGGAGGAATGTGAATATAATTTAAAGGAGCTGAAAAGAAGGTTGTTCAGTGCACATGTGCCCATACAACCCTATAGTGGAGAAAGTTTTGTGATCTATATTGATGCATTAAAGAATGTAATAGGATGTTTTCTCATGAAAAATGATATGGGGATAGCTTATTCCTCATTCCAATTGAAGGATCATGAGAAAAACTACTAAACTCGGGATTTGGAGTTAGCTACGGTGATTTTTTCATTAAAGAAACGAAGACATTATCTCTATGGAAAAAGGTGTCACATATATTCTGGTCACAAAATTTTAAAGTATATTTTCACTCCAAAAGGGATGAACATGTACCAAAGATTATGGTTGGATTTGATTAAAGATTATTATTTCTCAATACATTATCACCCTGGGAAGGAAAACAAGGTGTCAAATTATTTGAGTTGAAAGGACCATGGTATCCTATCTATGATGAGGATCACAAAAGATCTAATGTTTTGGAATTTTCAAAGGTTGGAATTAGAAATATTTATGGAAGGGGAGAAATTTTATCTTTTTCAAATGAATGTTAAACCATCCATCCATGTAAGGATTAAAGAGATGAAAAGGAATATGTGGAGTTGTGAAATAAGGTGAGAAATGTTCTTGAGGTTACCCTTGATTGGGAGGTAATAATATGGTTCAAGAATAGTGTCTATGTCCTGCCAATACGTGATTTGAAGAAGGATATATTGAATGAGGCTCTTACTTCATCATTCTCTATTCATCCTAGAAGCACAAATATGTATAGAGAACTGAAATAGTATTTCTGGTGGGATGGAAAGAAAATAGTTGTTTCAAAATATGATTCTTGGTGCGTCGTTTTTCAGTAAGTTATGTCTAAGAAATATCATTCTATGGGGATGTTACAACCATTAAAAATACCTGAATGGAAATGGGAAAACATCACCATGGATTTTTTCATAGGACTCCCAAAAATATCTAAAGGACATAACACTATATGGGTTATAGATTTCCTTATAAAGATAGAATGTTTAATTTAAATCAGATAGAATTTATCTCTTGATTAGATTTCCATAATATATATTAAGTAAGTGGTAATATTTCAGGGAGTACCACTTTTCATTATATCTTATTGAAATCCATGATTTACCTTAATGTTCAGGTGAATTATTAAGCATGATATGGATACAAATTTGAGTTTTAGTATGATGTATCATCCTTAGACAGATGGTCAATATGATAGAACCATTCAAACCCTATAGGATATGTTGACATGTTTCAATGGATTTAAAAGGTGTTTGGGATCAACACCTTCTTCTAGTCATGTTTTTTTACAATAATAGCTTTCACTCAAGAATTCGGATTGCTTCTTATAAATAACTCTATGGAAATAAGTATAGAACTCCAACGTGAAAGATAAAGTTGGATAATTAAATCTATTGGGTCCTGAGTTATCTAAGGAAATATAATAGAAAGAAATAATTATTCAGTAGCACATTAAGGTAAATCAGAGTTGATAGAAGAGTTATGCTGAAAATCATCGATGTGATTCAGAATTTAAAGTTTGTGATAAGGTTTTTCTATGAATTTACACATGGAAGAAGGCTATGAGATTCAAGAAGAAATTGGAGTTTAGCACTATGAATATTGGACCCTATGAGATTCTTGATCAAGTATGGATGGTATCTTATCGATTAGAACTTTCACCATACCTCTATCAAGTTCATGACATGTTCCATTTTCTATCCTAAGAAAGTACATACTTAATCCTTCACATGTACTAAACATAGAGATGATAATAGTATATCATGATCCTTCCTATGGGGAAAACCAGCAGAAATATTATATCATAGTGATAAAGAGTTACGGAACAACACTACTTTTTTGGTTAATGTTCTCTGGAGAAACCATAATTTTGAAGAAGTTACTTAGGAACTTAAGTATGTAATAAAATAGATATGTCCTCGTTTTCATGTATCATAGTGAAAATTTTTTAGGGAAAATTTAATTTTAAGGGGGATATAATGTAATGTTCTAATATTTTATGAAATATTTCTCGTTAAATAATTTTATTTCTTTAATGGCTTGTGTTATATGTAATAACAAGTTTAGATGAACAGCTTAACATTATTAAAATATTATGTCTTCGTTATAACCTAGTTGTTGGATTGGTGAGTATTAATAGTAATAAATAAATTGAAAAACATATATGTTATAAAATTTAATAAAATTTATTCATTACTTATTGAATGGTTATAATTAAAATCAAAAATTATTTAAAAATAAAAGTGATATTTTTTATGAAAATTTATTTTTTTGTGCACAATGTATTTTTTTATTAAGAAATAATTTAATCGCTATTGGTAAATTATTTTATTTAAATAAATATATTATTTAATTTATTAAATTTTTTAACATTCAAAAATATTTTTCTAAGCATAGGATTAGAATAAATCTAGTTTTATACTTAAAAATAAGTTTTTTTTAAAAACAGTTTTTATCACATTTTGCACACTTAATTTAAAATTAATTTATATAATTTATAGGTATTTAAATAGATAAAATATATTAAATATTTATAATAAATAGATACAAATTTGGTAATTAATTCCCTTTTATTTTTTCCAATATGAATAGTAACTGTGGTAAAAATTTTCACATTGGTAAAGAGTAAATCGGGATAATAAAGATTAAAAATAAGTGGTAAGGCCATAATTTTTCATCATAATTATTATTGGATAAATTTTATTAGACCCTTAAAACATTATATTTGAAATTTATTTGTTTAATGAAAAATTAACCATGAAAATGAATTACATATTATTTAAATCAAAGAAAGTTAAAATAAAGTGACTCTCCTTGTTTTAAATATCTCTTTTTCATCCACATAGGGACAAAAGTATGTTATGAACGAATATAAGTATATATTTTTTACATAATAAAATTATTTTCATGATATGATTTTTTTTAATTTTTATAAATTATATAATGAGCATAATTTCTTATGAAACACTGGGAAATATTTCTCCAATTAATAAATAATTTTAAGAATATCAAAAGTGATATAATTTGAATGATTTAATGTGACCCATGAATTTTATAGATATAAATGACATATAAGGGAGTTTTTAAAGCATTATACTCTAATTCCACCATTTTCTTTATGTATTTAAATTTAAAATTAATTTATAGTTTCAAAATTGACAATAGTGATTTTTTATCGAAATAATATTTAATTAAATTATTTAAAAACCATAAAAATATGAAAATAATATTATTTGGGTGTTATTTGGTTACAAATGTCACAAATTTACCATTTATGGTTCAATTTTTACCTTTTAAGTAAAAAATCATACCCCTTTAATATTAAAAAAAGTTGTTATCATTGATAAAATTAAAATTTGTTAAATAAGAGTTAATCAAAATGATGAGGTTTAAAATTACAAAAAAAATCATATAAATTCTATTGGTTTATGGGACTATAACCCTATCCTTAAATATATTCTAATAAATGACTATTGGGATGCATTTGTCTTGAGAATGAATTTATTATAATTTTATATTTTGAGAAATTCTAAATGTGTCCCTCGCGTCAATTATAAAAGCTCACCACATACCTCACTACTTTTGACTACTTTGAGCTTTATATATTAGAAAAACTATAAAACATTCCCTTGTAAACTTTCCTATCAATGTAGTATAGTTTTTTTTCATCCCAGAAGGCCAAATCTTGATCCCTTTAGAAGAGATCTAAAGGAGTCGTTTCTAAGAAGAGGTAATCGCCTAAACCGATCACTTTATTTTTTACTCTTCCTTACCTACTCTAAATATATGGTATTTTTTATAACATAATAAATTTATAACAAAAAATATCCTGAAATTTTATTATGATTATGAAAACACCATTATACACCCTCTTTCCCAACAAGTGATAAGCGAAAGTATCGCTCCTGCGTATGTACGGCTTACCGTCTCCACGTCATGGTACAATTCATTTCTCATCACCATTTTTTGTATGGGTATTATGATGGGTTTAATTTTTATATATAATATTTATGATAAAATTAATCTTATTTAATTTTAATATAACATATACCTTCTTACCATCCAATCCTTTGGTAAACGATAACTTCGTTTGTGCGAACTTATGGACTACCACCTCCACAAAGTGATGTGATTATTTTTTCATTTATATTTTAACTAGATTGTAATAAGTATGAATTTGATGAATATATATATTATATATATGAAATAATAATTATCCTAGAAATGTGTATTATTATTTACCTTTCTTTTGTTCCATCTGTTGGAAAATGAAAATAATGTTCATGCATATGTACGGCCTACCGTCTCCATGAACGGTGTAATTCATTTTTCTATTTCTAATTTTTATGAATGATTATAAATATGTATATAATGAATATATAAAAATTTTATACCATGATTTAAATTCTTTTAATTATAGAACCATGATCTAATTATAAGGACTAGGACGGATGAACCGAAACATGCTTGGAAAACGAAGCAGGTATCACCTAGAAGAGTGATTTTAATAAAAACTTCTTAATAAATGGGTGATAATATGTCATAAATAGATCATACATGGTATAACATATATTAGTATGGTTATGTAATAAATTTATAATAAATCCATATTAATTATATAATAGTTTTAAACATGAACAAGGAAAGGTAAGACTTGAGGTAATGGATTTTGATCACACTTTTATGGCAGTGTTCACCACTTGTTACTTTCTTGTGGATTATTTACTTCCCATGAATGAATTTTATGATTCATATCATGAAAATTATGAGATATACATAACCATATGTGGCTATTTATTTCAAGGGGATTATGATTCAAAATGTACTATAGTGGTAAGGGTTTTATTTCACAATTTCATCTATATTCGGAATTATTTATGTTTAAGTCACCATTATGGAATATTTTTCTTCCATATAAATGTTTTCAATAAAAATTAAATAAGGGTTTTATCATTATAATATTATTTTTTAAATTCATTTTTAACCCTATTTTATTTTTTACTAAATGTTTTGAAATGAATTTTATTTTATTTTCAAAATGAGGTCTGTTTTGACATTTATTATAAAAATTATGTAAAGACTGTATTTTTAACTTATATGATATTAATGGAATTTCATTTCATCATAAAATCTCAATTATATTAAAATTAAATTACAATTTTACGAGTTTTTTTAAAGAAGATGTTTTATTTATTATATGCACATTTTTTTATATTTTAAAAAGTGATTTTTAAATTTCAAAGGGTATTTTCCTCATGAATGTTTTACAATATTTTAGTGTTATCTCTATTCATAAATTAAAATAGTCCTTGATTCTAATTATGCTTTAATAGGGTTATAATCCAAGGATAAAATTCTTATTCATTCTTGGGATGGATTATAATTATGATTTCAAATGTTTATGAAACTTATGTTTAGGGGTTATGCTATGATGAAATGTTTATAAAACCCATTTCTTTTCATTTGTGATGATATAATGAATGTTTTATGATCCTGTGGCACTCATATGTATGATATTTTTTATTTTATGGGTGGTACCTATATCTCCCTCCAATGAACAGGCTAAATCATTATATCTCATTAGATAGTCATAAGAAACAAGTTGATGTACTTCATGCATTATGGGAAAAAAGTCAAACTATTTAATATATTATAGGAAACAAGTCTATGTACTTGAAACATAATGGGAAAAAGATGTTGATTATTGATCTGATGGTCTTGGTAGTTAGCCTTGACATATTAAATGGTTTCTTTATTTATGAACTTGTGGTTCATGATTGAGTTATGATGAGTTCTCATTCTTATGATTCATGTATTTTGAAATTTTATGTTTTATGACATAACTCATGCTTATGATATTTTTTAGATTGGGTGTGAATTTTGTAGGTTATGTTCATGATCTCAAATCTTTATTATTATATTATTCCTTCACATGATCATCGATTGATGTCTCCTATATTTACTCTTACTGAGCATCTGATCTCACCCTTTTCTCCTTTCACCGGGTTATAAGGAAATTTTTTAGAAGGGTGTTCTTATGAAGAGTACTTTGAGGGAAGATATTTATTGGAGATTTTTAAGATCATTCATAAAATAAAAAGTTTGAATATCTATTCTCAAAAGAATCAAAACATTTACAGTTCTAGGATGGGTCATATTATTATGTATTGAATGTTCATCTAAATAGATGTAATATTTATATATGAAAACATTTTTCTAATATAATATTACCTATATAACCCTTAATATAGAAATGTTATTATGGTTATACATCCAATATTTCTATAAATGGGACACATTTCCATTAGAAATCATGGGATAAAGATCATCTTCAATGAAGCTGATGCTCCAAATGCATAATATTTGAAATGACCTGACCCCAGAAGCCTAGAGTCGATGCATTATTTTAATACATTGTCATGATTACAAGGAATAAATTCCAGAAATACGGATCAGTTTAGTAGACTTTGAAAATATATTACATAAATGAATGTTAAATTACACATTAGAAAATAAAAACACAACATAAATTATCCTTTGATAACTCCGTTAATCCCCTAAATTAACCCTACATATCATTCATAATACACTTCTTGGAATCCTGGGAAAATAAAACATAAGAAAGGGGTGATCTCAGATGTTTAGTAAGAGTAAGAAATACATCGGAAGATAACATAAACATTAGGCATCGTGAATAATGGAAAACACATGCCTTTACAAATAATAAACATGAATACTTTATGGTAGGAATATGTGCTGAGTTAATAATGCCATAATAGAACATAGTCATGGGTATTCTACTAGTTGAATAACCACATGAAATATCAATAGTTAATCTCATAATGATGGAATGCATAATGTCGTACATCATAATTACATAGTCAAGGCCTCGTGCCTAGACTAAAAATAATATTTTGTCAAGGCCATATGTCAGGACACTAGTTTGTCTCAAAAGACCTACCGATGCATCGAGGAGCTATAGAGGGCTCCATTCATCACTTACTAAGTCCAATTAATTCCTCATATGAAATGGTTAAAACATAATCTAAACATTCATATTAAAACTAGCATAAGAAATGTCAATATTTTAACCACAAACCATGAATGGTATAAAAATTGAAAATATACAGTCAAACAAAACTCATTAAATACAATATCGAATATTTTATTATAATACATTAACCTCAATCTAGAATAATGAATGATATTGACATATATTAAAATAATCATCAAAACTATTTGTGATAAATATCCCCCTTTTCTTGAAAACATTTAAAAGTATCACTATTTATCAAGAAGGTGTTTAAAATATATTTTTGAATCAAAGTGTCGTATACTACTTTGAAACTTTTAAAAGGAATTTTAATTTTAAAACATTAATTTCCATTTATATAAATCCTTAAAACCATTTTTAAAACATGTACATTAATGATAAATATTTAGAAGAGTTAATCTTTAAAAAATTTAAAATGATATTTTTGTTAGAGTTTGTAACCAAAAGAGAGACACTTAAATATAGAAAATTGAGGTAATAAAAACTTTATAATATAATTAGAATAAATTTATTCATGATATACTATGTCAAAGTACCTTATATACACCATATAAAAGTGAATTGGTATATAATAACAAATAAGTCTCAATGGAATGTAAATTGAGATAAAATCCCTTATAAAGAGTGTATCCTTAGGTTAAGGATAAATCCAAGACATAATTATGTGTGAAAAATATAAATACACTCAATATGATTGGATATTCAGTGTAAATAAATCATAGTACATTCACTCATATTCTTTTAAAAACAGCACCAATGACTTGGATGTTTAACTCAATGAATGGGAATTGAGTTAAGATTACTCTTATCAAGTTCATATCAATGACTTGAGAAATAATAAATGGAGTGATTATGTGCATCAAAGGTATATCCACACAAAGAGGTGTTTAAATTACTACATAAATAATAAATAGTGATTCCACACAAAAATCTTGGAGTAAAATAATCAATGAAGTATGCGTAAAGCCCAATGAGTGGAAATTGAAATTTGAAATTCACTTACCGATTTGGTAACTTACGAAACATACACCTCATGAAAGAAGGATCATACAATGAAGATTTAAATACCCATAAATTAAATTATATTACACCAATAATACAATAATGGGCTGTACATACATCACACAAAATGAAATAGTGGCTAATATAGCATGAATCTCACGCGAATAAAAGTAAGATGAAAAACCCTTCACCACGTTGTAATCAATCAAGTCGTATGAAAAAAATTTAATAACCACCAAATGAATCACATAATACCATAAATATAAATATAATAATGATAATATATATCAAATGTCAGTACAAAAAACACCACATGCAATAAATAAGTGGTGAACAATGGAAATCTCACGAAATTAAGAGTGCGATAAGAAACCCCTTACCTCGTGTCCAACTTGATTCTTTCATTATTTAATCTCCTGAATAATAAACTAAATTTAATTTATACATAATTAAGAACCTTTTTCAAGTTTATTATTCCTTTCATATCACTTATTACCATGTTATAAACATTATTTAATCATTTAAGTTAATAATGGTTGTTTTGCCGATATTTGGTACTTGGGTCAAAAATGAACTTGTTATAATTACAAATTGTCCATGTGGTCAAAATTATGTTATTTATAGTATCATATTCATGATTTAAATATCATATATATCATATATATTCAGTATATATATATTTATTTAGTTCATGATATTTGGAGATAAGAAATGAAATGCATCGTTCATGAAGACAGTAAGTTGTACGTTTGCATGAACGCTGCTTTCGTTTCTATTTTATATTTAATGAAATGAAAACTTAATTATGAATATTTATGTTATAATTCCAGTATAATATCATATGATATATTTTTTACGTAATTTAATTAACTCCATCATTTATATGTTCCATGTATTTCATGAGTGAATCATATCACCTTGAGGGGACGGTAGTCTGCACTTCCTCAAATGAAATTATCGTGTTCACACGTATTGGAAAAAATAAAGGTGTGTTTTTAAATTAAATTTACATAATAATATATAAAAAACAAAAATAATATATATAATATATAAATATTTTTCCATCATAATGTCCACCATAAGAGGCGTTAGGAGATAATTGAACAATCATCGTTTCGCGAGGCAGTAGTTCGTCGTCCACATAAACAGTATGTTCTTTTCCCATTAGATAGAGGTGTGTGTAAGTGTAGCTCGAATACTTCTAATAAAAAACCCTAGTATATTGAGGATACTTTTTTTATAAAATAATGTAATAAAAAGAGTTTAGGGGTTGGAAAAGTAAAATAAAAGAAGTGAACTTTAGGGAAGATGTTACCTTAAAATTGGGTAACTCCCTTTGGTTTGAACCAAAATGATTTCTTGAAGTTATTTATGCCTAAGGTAAGGCTTCTAGGTATAAGGGAGGGATCTTGAGAGCATATTTGGTCAGAGTTTGGATGATCCAAGGGGCTTTAGAGGTGTGAGTAATGGGTTAGAGGTGAGATCTTTTTATAAGGGGGGAGGGGCTCTTTAAGAAAGTGTGAAAATATTATTTTATTATATAATTATTTTCGGTTTATAAAGGTAAAAAACTAATTATATTCGAAGATAATATGACTCATAGTCTAAATAAAATAATCCAATAAGAATTTGACAGGTTTTGGATATTTTTGTAATCTTTATAATCTTATTTATTTAAATCCTTCATTAATAATATAATCATTGCATCATTATTGTGTCATAAATAATTTTATTTATTTGATGACTAAAAATTATAAAAAAAAGTACCATAATGTAGGAAATATTTTTATCTTTCTAATGAATATTTATAGTCTAAGAGATAACTTATATAACCCCATGTAAAAATTTATTTACTAAAAGATGTATGTTTAAGTCATTTTTGTATTTTCTTAAAATTAATTAATATAAAGTGTCATTTTCACTCTCTAGTGGATCAATGGGGTCCCAAAATCGACCAAACGATTCCCATGGTCTTCCATGACTCATAAAATAAGGTTAGGACATATTTTAACGTAATTTTGTATTATTATAATATTCGTTTTACCTTGAATTACCCTATTAACCTTTAACCGCAGTAAATAAAAGTCAAAAGTTATTATTCACCAAAAATTATTTTCATCTTATTGAACCACATTTTACTTACTAATAACAACCATCTATGTCGGATTTTCAAAATTCAATTCACAGAAGCGGTAAATTTTCATTTAAATGAAAAAGTTAGATTTTTATCTACTACTTAGTGGTTTCACTATTCATCCAAAAATGATGTTTTTCATAAAAATAGCAAAAAATCAGTCTAATCTATATTTGATATTATGAATTAAAAAATGATTCCAATTTTACCAAATTAAAAACATAGAAGTTGGATTAATTAATTTAAAATTAATTCTCATTGTCAAAACAAAAGCGCCTTTTTAAGAAATATTAACTACCATAAGATTGACACTTGTTTATGTTCAATTTCAAAGTGAAATTACATCCAATGACCAAAATTGGATTAAACGGTAAAAATATAAACTAATTACACTTCAAAACCAATTATTTGAATTAAAATACAGTATTTCTCACTATTCATAAAAAATTGAATATTATTAGAAAAATACCAAAATTTCATCCAAAGTAAATTCTGATGCCCCGATTTTAAAGAAAAATTTTATTTTTACAAATTGAATATGTAAAAGTGTCAAATATTAGATTTAAAAAGGGTTCTCCATTAAAAGGTGGTAAAATTACATTTTCTTAAAAATACATTTTTTATCTGAAAATTTGAATTTTTTGTATAATATTTCAAATAAACACATAATACATAATTTAAAATTATATGGATTATATAAAATTCAAAGTTCAGTTAATACTATTCATAGCTGTTTTTTTTAATGGCTAGTTTGATAAGTCGTGGTGAGCTCAAACTCAGTGTTGTGTATAGTACAAGTTATTGAATTACGTTAAAGAGATAATGTACCATAAAATCATGGGGTGTTACATTCTCCCCTCCTTAAATAAATTGTGTCCTCACAATTTAAAAGTTTACTTCGAAAATAAAAGTTTAAAAATATAAAAATACCTTTGTGGAGAACCCACATCAGAATTGGGTTAATAAAATTTTATCTTAATAACATGGAAAAGGAAATGAAAAATTCACCACCAAATTATGATATTGATTAGGAGAACATTTTGTGGAAATTAGAGACACATAATTTTAGTAAAAACATAAATATTTATTGGGAGTGATTGAGGTCATCAATCACAAACAAGTGTAAAATTGAGGGCCTCAAAGCCATTAATCTTTGATGATTTAAAATATCATTGGTTCAATAAAAAATAATGCATTAGGATAACAAATTTTTGGATTTAAGATCCCTTCCCTAAAGCTTAATATTTAATTTATTCATATAGTAAGAAGAAATATATACTTGACAAGTATAGTTTCATCCTTCATCTAATTCTTACAACAAATTCATCTTTCACTCCAAACGATGAGTATTCAAGATGACTTGGTCACACCTTAAGTTCTAGAATCAACTTATAGATAATTACATAATCCACAAAGGATGAACTATATATTTACCTTTTCTTTAGAGATTAACCGAGACCAAAATGGTTAGTAAAAAATCAGATGATCCCCAAAAAAGATAATCCTTTAGAGAAAGAAATACTAATCTTAATTTCTAAAGTTAAACCAAAAATACCCAAAGTTCAATAAATAAAATTTAATAAACAATTTCCCATAAAATATTTCAACATAATCTAAACTAATATTGAAACCCAAAACTCAGAAAAATTTTCTTAAATAGTCTTCCATGTTAAATTGTATCTCCAAATAACATTGACTACTCTTAAAGTCACATACTTAAAAGTAATTAACCTAATCACATATTCTATATGATAGGTTAATGATTTACACAAATAACCCACCATTACTCCTCAAATTAAATCCCATAGTATTCAGTTTTTTTTAGGCATATAGTGCTACCAAAAGAGAAAACATCTTCCAAAATAACATTTATCACTTAATCACCAAATCATTTTCCTATACTAAGGATAAATCATAAGTTCCCAAAATCAACATATTATTGATCCATAAAATAATTTAACTAAAAATAATTAGTCATACTAACCAAGGACCTCACGTAGTCCATTGGTAGGCGATAAATCCCAGCAATACTTTGGTTTTGGGTTCGATTCCCGTAGCTTTGTCCGGCACGACGGGTTGTCACACAGCTTGTGTGTTGTCCATTTTCAAAAACTATATAGTTTTATAATAATCCAAAAAATGAGATAAATTCCTTAAAAATAACCCTAACATATTTTAACCATAAATTTTATCTCATACCTTGTATTTCCATCCTAAAAATTAATAACCACCCAAATGGTTATTTAGAACTATATCCACAAAAGAAAAGATAATTCTTCCTCGAATAGTATTTTCACATAAAAAACTATACGGTTACACATACAAGATAAAATTCTTCCAAAGTAATCCCATTAATAAAGAGCACTAATACTTTTAAAAAAAATTCCATCCATTTATTTCCACATAGTTTCTTCCTTGACCAAGAGATTATCCTATAGAATAGGGCATTGACTTGCATAATTCCCAGGTCCCCTATATTTACGGAAAATGACTGTAAATGGATTCTTGGGATCATTTTTATTTTCTTCCATAGTACTCTTCATTTTTTCTCAATAATGTTTTACTTTATGTCCTTAATTCCAACACATAAAGCATTTCTTTATTCCATTGAGGCACTTTCATGGGTTTTTCCTTCCAAATTTCCTGCATGATGGAAAATGAGCTTTCTTTTCTCCCTGGTCTTCACTACTGGAGCTCTTATCATTCACTAAATTTCTCTTCTTTGTCGATTCTGTGAGTTGGTTAATATATATGTTTTTGATCATATTTTTGGAAAACTAATTCGACAAGAACATAAAATCTTTTACTCCTATCAACATTCCATTTCGTTCCTTATTTCCACCACCTTGTACATCATGTTCAATGTTACTAATACTTCCTTAGAATCCAGCCATTGACTAACACAAGAAAGAATAGTGTGAGTCATAAAATCATATATAGAATATCATGACACCTTGTTTTCAATATAAAACACATTAGGATCAACCAAGGTTATTTATTCTCATCTTATATTAAAATCCTTCAAATTGGTTTGTAAAGAAAATGTGAATTATCTTAATCATATCACTCGGGAGTTTCGTAACCAAGAGTGCGGCAAGGCCCATTGTCGTGTACCAGGATACCCCGGGTCATGCTTGAAACTCCTTTTCAGAGTTTTTACTCCTAGGTACATATGTGTCAGAGCCGACTCTAATTGCTTTTATCCAGAAAGGGATATATTTCTTGTAAAACCCACATATTGTTTACATTACCAAAATTTTTGGATGTTCTTCTATACTAATCCTCAAAGTCTATCTTATTGTAGTGTTTTCTAATCAGAGTTTTTCTAAATATAGCTTCCAAGGTTTGTACTAAACTTCCTCTGATACCAATTGTAAAGCCCTGACCCCAGAAGACCAGATCCAGTGCATTATTTTAATATATTGGCATGATTACAAGGAATCAATGCCTGAAAGACTGATCAGTTTTCCGATCTTGGAAAATATATTACATATATGAATGTTACATTACACATTTTAAAATAAAACACAACATAAATTATCCTTTGAGAACTTCATTAATCCCCTATATTAACCCTGCATATCAATCATAATACACTACTTGGAATCCTGGGAAAATAAAACATAAGAAATGGGTGAGCTGAGATGCTCAGTAAGAGTAAGAAATACAGCAGAAGATAACATAAACATTAGGAATGGTGAATAATTGAAAACACGTGACTTTATAAATAATAAACATGAATACTTTATGGAAGGAATATGAGCTGAGTTAATAATACCATAATAGAACATATTCATGGGTATTCTACTAGTCAAATAACTATATAAAATATCAATATTTAATCTCATAATGATGGAATTCATAATCTCGGACATTAAAACCATATAGTCAAGGCCTTGTGCCAAGACTACAAATAAGATTTTGTCAAGGCCTTATGTCATGATACTAGTTTATCTTATGAGACCTACCGATGCATCAAGGATCTATAGTGGGCTCCACCCGTCACTTACTAAGTCTAATGCATTCCTCATATGAAAAGGTTGAAATATAATCTAAACATTCGTATTTAAACTTGCATACGAAATGTCAATATTTTAACCACAAACCATGAATGGTATAAAAATAGCACATCCACAGTCAAACATAACTCATTCAATACAATATGGAATATTTTATTATAATAGAATAACCTCAATCAAGAATAATGAAGTATATTTACATAGATGAAAATAATCATCAAAACTATTTGAGATAAATATCCCCCTTTTTCTTGACAACATTTAAAAGTATCACTAATTATCAAGAAGTCGTTTAAAATAGATTTTTGAATCAAAGTGTCCCATACAAATTTGAAAATTTTAAAATGAATTTTAATTTTAAAACATTAATTTCCATATAAATTAATCCTTAAAACCATTTTTAAAACATGGACATTAATGAGAAAGATTTAGAGGAATAAATCTTTAAAACATTTAAAATGACATTTTAGTTAGAGTTCCTACCAAAAAGAGAGACACTTGAATACAGATAATTGAGGTAATAAAAATTTTATAATATCATGAGAATAAAGGGATTCATTCTATACTATGTCAAATTACATTATATACACCATATAAAATTGAATTGGTGAATAACAACAAAGTCTCAATATAATGTAAATTCAGATGAAATTCCTTATAAAGACTGTATCCTTAGGTTAAGGATAAATGAAAGAAATAATTATGTGTGAAAAATATAAATACACTAAATATGATTGGATATTCAGTGTAAATCAATCATATAAAATTCACACATATTCTTGTAAAAACAACACCAATGACTTGGATGTTTAAATCAATGAATGGAAATTGAGTTAAGATTACTCTTATCAAGTTCATATCAATGAATTGAGAAATTATCAGTGGAGTGATAATGTGTATCAAAATTATATCCCCACAAAGAGGTGTGTAAATTACTACATAAATAATAAATAGTTATTCAACACATAATATTGGAGTAAACTAATAAATGAAGTATACATAAAGCCCAATGAGTGGAAAGTTAAATTTGAAATTCCCTTACCAATTTGGTAACGTATGAAACATACAACCCATGAAAGAAGGATCATACAATGAAGATTTAAATACCCATAAATTAAAGTATATTACACCAAAAATACAATCATGGGTTGTACATACACCCCACAAAAGTAAATAGTGGCTAATATAGCATGAATCTCACGGGGATAAAAGTGAGATGAAAAACTCTAACCATGTTGTAATCAATCGAGTCATATGAAAAAAAGTTAATAACCACCCAATGAATCACATAATACCATGAGTATAAATATAATAATGATAATATATATCAAATGGCAGTACACAATACACCACATGCAATAAATAAGTGGCGAACAATGGAAATCTCATGAAATTAAGAGTGAGATAAGAAACCCCTTACCTCGTGTCCGACTTGACTCGTTCATTCTTTAATCTCCTGAATAATAAAATAAAGTTAATTTATACTTTCTTAAGAACATTTTTCAAGTTTATTATTCCTTTTATATCACTTATTACCATGTTATAAACATCATGTAATCGTTTAAGTTAATAATGGTCGTTTTGTCGATATTTGGTACTTAAGTCAAAAATGAGCTTGTTATATTTAGAAATTATCCATTTGGTCAAAATTATATTATCTCCAGTATCATATTCATGATTTAAATATAATATATATCATATATATACAGTATATATATATATAATTATAATTATTTCATGATATTTGGAGATAATAAATGAAATGCACCATTCATGGAGAAGTCGTACGTACGCCTGAACGCTACTTTCATTTCTATTTCATATTTAGTTAAATTAAATCCTAATGATACATAGGTATATTATAATTACATTATAATATCATATGATATATTTGTTATATAATTTCATTAACTTCATCCTTTATACATTTCATGTATGTCATGAACGAATTATATCACCTTAAGGGGGCAGTAGTCTGCACTTCCTCAAATGAAATTACCGTGTTCACACATATTGGAAAGAATAAAGGTGTGAATCTAAATTAAAATTACAGAATAATAGAGAAAAAATAAACATAATATATATCATATATAAATATAGTTCCATCATAATGGTCACCATAAGAAGCGGTAGGAGGTAATTGAACAATCATCGCTTCGTGAGGCAGTAGTTCACCGTCCACAGAAACAGTATGTTCTTTTCCCATTAGATGGAGGTGTGTGTAAGTGTATCTTATATCCTTATCATAACAACAACCTAGTATATTTAGGATATTGGTTTTGTTATAAAATAATGTAATAAAAATAGTTTAGGGGGTTGGATAATTAAAATAAAAGATGAGAACTTTAGGGAAGACGTTACCTTAAAATTGGGTGACTCCCTTTGGATTGAACTAAAAGGATTTATTGAAGTGACTTATGCCTAAAGTAAGGCTTTTAGGTGAAAGGGAGGGATCTTGAGAGATTATTTGGGCAGATTTTGGATGGTCCAAGGGGATTTAGAGGTGTGATTAATGGGTTAGAGGTGAGGTCTTTTTATAAGGGGGAGGAGGGGCTCTTTAGGAAAGTGTGAAAAGATTATTTTATTATATAATGCTTTTCGGTTTATAAAGGTCCAAAACTAATTATAGTAGAAGATAATATGACTCATGGTAAAAATAAAATAATCCAATAATAATTGGATAGGTTTTGGATATTGTTTTATTCTTTATAATCTTATTTATTTAAATCATTCATTAATGAGGTGAACATTACATTATTATTGTGTCATAAATAATTTTATTTATTTGATGTCTTAATATTATAAAAAAATAATGTGATCTAGTAAATCATTTAATATTTCTAATTAATATTTATAGTCGAAGATATAACTTATATAACTCCATGTAAAAATTGATTTACTAAAAGATATATGTTTAATACATTTTTGTCTTTACTTAAAACTAATTAATATAAAGTGTCATTATCAGTCTTAAGGGGCGCGATGGGGTCCCAAAATCGACCCAAAGATTCCGATGGTCGGTCATGACTCGTCCAATAAGGTTAGGACAAGTTTTAAGGTAATTTGTTTTATTATAATATTCTTTTTACCTTGAATTACCCTATTTAACTTTAACTACGGTAAATAAAAGTCAAAATTTACTATTCACCAAAAATTATTTTCATCTTATTGAACCACATTTTACTTAATAATAAAAACCATGTATGTCTGATTTTTGAAATTTAATTCATAGAAGCGGTAAATTTTCATTAAAATGAAAAGTCAGATTTTTAACTACTACTTAGTGATTTCACTATTCATCAAAAATTGAAGTTTCTCAGAAAAATAGAAAAAATTAAGCCTAATCTATATTCGATATTCTGAATTCAAAAATGATTTATATTTTACCAAATTCAAAACATAGAAGTTTGATTAATTAATTTTAAACTAATTCTCATTGTCAAAACAAAAAGTGTGTTTCAAGAAATATTAACTATCAGAAGATTGACACGTGTTTATGTTAAATTTCAAAGTGAAATTACTTCCAACAACCAACATTGGATTAAATGGTAAAAATATAATCTAATTACACTTTAAAACCAATTAAAAATATTATCTAACCATATAAATAAATTAGATTAAAAGGTAGTTTTGAATTAAAATACATTATTTTTCACTATTCATAAAAAATGAATATTATTAGAAAAATACCAAAATTCCATCCAAATTAAATTTTAATGTCTCGATTATAAAATAAGAATTTTATTTTGTCAAATTTAATATGTAAAAGTGTCAAATATTGGATTTAAAAATGGTTCTCTATTAAAAGGTGGTAAAATTACATTTTTTATCTAAAAATTTTAATTTGTTCTGATAATATGTCTAAGAAACACATAATACAATAGTTAAAATTATATGGAGTATAAAAAATTCATAATATAGTTAATAATATTCATAACTTTTTTTTTGAAAGGCTAGTTTAGTAAGTCATGGTGCACTCGAACTCAGTGTTGCGTATAGTACAAGTTATTGAATTACATTGAAGAGATAATGTACCATGAAATATTGGGGTGTTACAATATTTGGTATGGGAAAATATTCACAAGAAACAATGGGAAATGAAGATGTTCCTGAGACCCAAGTATAGAATAGGTCTACCAGAGAGGTTAGATAACCAATGTGATATGGTTTCCTTGTCACTGTATTAGGTTACATGTTACTCTTAGATAATAACAAACCTCAAACCTACAAGGATGTGGTGGATAATAAAGAAGATACTAAATATAATGAAGCCGTGTGTTCTAAGATAAAGTCCATTTACCAAAATCAAGTTTTGATATTTATAGATCCTCTGACAGATTTAAAAACTATTGAATGTAAATGGGTATTTAAGAAAAGTCGTACATGGATGGTTAAGTAAATACCTATAAAGCGTGTCTGGTTGCAAAGGGTATTCGACATCATCAATGGATAGACTCTAAAGAAACCTTCCCATCAGTTTTAATGATGAAATCCATCATAAAATTACTTTCCATTACAGCCTTCCATGATTATGAGCTTTGGAAATGGATGTCAAAACTACTCTTCTAAAAGGGAAGTTGGTTGAATAAATCAATATGACTCAACCCTAAGGGTTAATTAGGTAAAAAAAATTCAATAATGTAAGAAAGATGAAAATATATAGTTATGGATTGAAGAAGGTATCACTTTCATGGAATTTTCATTTTAATGTGTCCATAAGAGAATTTTGTTTCATCAATAATTAAAGTAAGCCATGTGTTTTTAATAAGGTTTTTGTAGATTCCATCATTTTCCTAGTATTCTATGTTGATGACAATTTGATTATGGAAAATATAGTACAATTATTATGGTCAGTTAATACTTGGTTAAATGAATTTCTCTCTATGAAATATTTTGGTGAAGCAGTATATATTCTAGGGATCAAAATATATCGAAATGGACCTCAAAGGATTCATTGGAAAAGTATAAATATATATATATTGACAAGGTAATCAAAAGGAATAATATAGAATAATATGGAATAATCCAATTAGAGGTTGTTGTGAATTTTACATGGTATCAATCTCTATAAGAAAATTTTTCCACCAACATGGGAGGAGGTTGGAAGAAGGAATAAAATCCTACATACTCCAGCATTTGGATCTATCATGTATTCCATATTGTGTATTAAGTTTGATGTTTCCATTTATTAGAGCATTTTAACAGCCCCAAATCTAGTAACCCCGAGTTGATATCTACTTTATTACATTAGAATAAGATATAAGGGATCACATCACCAAGGATCAATTAGTTAAGTATTATTTAAGAACTATATATATACATGATTCCCTTTTTTACATTGGAAAAAAATATATAACATAGTGATAGTAAACATTGTGCATCCTTAAACTCGCCTAAATATTCCTTTATCATATCTTAGTGAAAAAAAACAAAATAACCATGAGATGAATGCTCAATAAGGGTTACATACAATGGATGTTATCATGAGTAAATAAGGCATAATCAATATGGAAAAGTAAATAACTGAAAAGACAAGTCATTTAATAAATAACATGAGTATGAAATGCATCCATGGATAATAAAAATATATTAGTGAGGAAAATTTATAAAGTTGGACCTAATGATCTCAAACATCAGGATATCTTACCATCAAGGCCTTGTTCTATGAAAATTTATGTTTATGGATAATTATGCACTAAAACCCCATATAATAAGGTTATCCAACTTGTTTTTCTCATGAAACTTGTCGAAGAACTGAGGGGATATGTGATTCTAGGACTCACCCATCAATGCATGTAAAATTTAATCCTTATATATTGAATGGTTCATTTAATTCATAAATAATATGATTTATCAAAAAACTCCCTATTAAATAAATAATATAGAATATCAAGATTTCTCCAGTCAATCAAATATCTTTTATTTAAAACACTATATGTAAAAATGGTATAAAATTTTGGTAATGATAATATCCATGATATAAAGAAAATGAAAAAAAAAGATAAATTTAATTTCAAATGAAATATGATCATAATAAAATTAATATTTTAATAAATATTTAATGACCAAAAAAATAATAAGAGAAAAAATATGTCCATCAATTCATCAAAAAAGTAGAGTTTATAGTAAAATCACGTCTTTTGGAGAATAATTGAAAATAGAAGTGAAACCTTTAAAATAATTTTTTGTTGAATTTTTTTCTTTTTAAAACCATTGAAAAATTGTATAAGAATATAGATAGTGTAAAATAGTTATGACAGATGAAATATCTGTTAACATCATATGAGTTAAAAAGAAACATTGCTTTTGACTTTTTGCAAAGAAAGTCAAAAAAGACCCTTTCAGAAAATATTAGAAAGATTATTTTCAAGACATTTAAAACATTAAGGATAACATAAAATTTCATTAATAAATCATTTCATTAAATAAAAATCACTTTTTCAAAACAATTTTTAAAAATATGGACATTGAATAAAAATATACCTGATGAAAAGGATAAATAAGATCAGATTTTTTAAAACATTTCTATGCTTGATTTAAGTGGAAAAGAGAGAAAACATTAGAATAAAACATGGAAACTCATTAAATATTTATCATATAAAAATATATGGATTTTATGAAGGATATATTATAAAATTCCTTCAATTAAAAATATAAGCAAACCCAAAAAATTGAGATTGTAAATTAAATTATTACGTCATTGGTAACATTTAAATTGTATCCCATTGGAAGAATAAACTTGAATTGAAACTTCAAAAAACATTAATCAATATATATTATTTTTAAATACATAAAAGTGTTAGTATATACACCACATAAAAGAAAATAGGTGCATAATACCAAAAATGACTCAATGGAGTGGAAATTGAGATGAAATCCCTTAAGTCACACTTCCATTTAGTAGAACATGATTTAACCACCTATATAATAAATTTAGATTTATTATAATTACATAAAAATTAAAAACATATTTATAATATCATATATGATCCAATTATAACATCTTATCATCTATTTGTTAATAATCTTCCATTATTATCATTGTTTTGGGTGTTAACAGTTTCATTTTTCATCTATGTTTCATTTCAGCAGTTATGGTTCTTAATTCTTGATCATGGTTATATCATATATATAATTTTAATAATGAAATAAACATAATAAATATTCCTTATATACATATTTATATTTATCCTTTAAAATTCATCTATTAACTAGGAATCACATCACTTCGTAGAGGTGGTAGTCTGCACGTATGCACAAGTGACGTTATCATTTTTCACTGGGTGAAATGGTAAAATAGTACACGATATATAAAATTTAAAGAATAATTATTTTTTCATAATTATGATAAATATTCATTAGTTATATAATTATTAATATCCATGTGATCTATTTATGGAAAATAAACTACATCAGTTCGTGAGGTGGTAGTCCTTCAAACACACGAGCAATGGTTCTGTTTCCCATTTGATGGAGAATGAGATGCATAAAAATTATAAAATAAAAATAATAAAATATAATTATATGGGAAATATTAGTTTTATTATATTTTAATGGTTAGTACATAATTTAAAGTGGTAAAATAAGAATAAAAATGAAAGTGTTCGGTTAAGACGATTACCTCTTCTTTGAAAGAGGTCCTTCAGATATCCTCTTAACGAGCCTAGTTTTGGTCTTTATTGAATAATTTAACCTATATAAAATATTTAATGATGATGTAGATAGATTTTTGTAGGGTTTTATTGAGCTAAATATCTTAATAGGTGTGGATAATTGAGGTGAGGGTGCCATTTAATAAGTGAGGTGAGTGGCACACTTTTAATTTTTTAAAGTTTTAAAATATTATTATGTCAAATTAATAGAAAAATTGATAAAAAATGGATAATATTTTAACATTAAAAGTTTATGGTCTAAATAAACTCAACCAATATGACTTAAAAAAATTAAGTCTTTTAAAGCATTAATATTTTATATTGACCACCGAATAACTTGTTTTAACCTTAACTATGGTAACATATTTTTGTAGTTTTTTATGGTCATTATATCCAAAATTTAAGTTGAAATTATTACCTAATATTAATTATTTTTATTCAAAATATGTAATCCATTTTATCAAATTCAATTACTATAAGTGTCATAAATTAATATAAAAATATGCCCACAAAATGTGGTGCAAAAACAGTTTTTGCATACATTTTTCAAGCATAAGATGATCTTACATTAACTCTATGACTGGTAATACTAATTATATGAATATATATTCATATAGTTATAAATATAATCTATAAATTTAATTAAAATAATTCATTATTATATATTATTTAAATTAATCAAAATGGAAAAATATTAAGCACTTAAAATTATTTTTCTGAAAAATATATCTTTTTACCTGGAAATGATCTTGTCTTTTTTCTATAAAATTAATAATCAATACATGGTTCATTATATATATTATAAAACAATATTATAAATAAAATTATAAATAGTTAAATAATACATTTTTTATTATTCTTAAAAACATATTTCTAAGGTAAAATTTTAAAAAAATCATTATAGGCCTATTCTGACAAAGTATGTTCAAAATCAATATTCATCCTATGAAATTAGAATTTTTTTACCATGAAATATTAAAATTTTCATTGAAATGTATTTTAATGAAAATAAAATGTTCACTTACTATAATAGAATAATTTTTTTAACATTATTCCCTCCGTTAAAATTTTCTACCTCAAAATATTTATGGATGTTATATTCTAAACAAATGAGGGTGTTTTTTCTTCATAACATCCTTAGGTTCCCATGTGATTCCTCAATCTTAAGATTTCTCAAAAGTACCTTTACTATATGATCCATTTTATTTCACAACACTAGGCCTATAATTTCAAGAATCTAGATAGTGTTTTCATAGTAAGATAGATCAGGTTCCAATTATATCTCTTCAGAGGTGGGTACTTGTATTGGGTATAGAATATACTTTCTTAACAATTATATTTAGAACACATAATGTACTTTATATAATATCAATGGAATTTCCAAATATTAACTCATAACTCTAATTATTTATAGAATTTAAAAAGGTCTAACACACCTGGGGCTCAATTTTCATTTCTTACCAAATCTTATAACACATTTCCATGGAGATACTTTCAAGAAAACGTGATCTCCCGCATGAAATTAAAAATAATTTCTTCAGTTATTGATAAAAATAATTTACCATAATTAAGATACTTTAACAAGGATATGAATATTATTTACCTTTATTGTTGTATCCTTAATAATTTATGGTCCTACAAGCTTACTTTAACCAACTTCATCATAATAAATTATAGTATGACATCTCTTGTTATATAATGCTTCAGACAGTGCCATTGGAATACTTGAATAGAATCCGTTGTTATAGGAAAACTCTTCCAAAGGTAAATACATATTCTATATAGCTTTAAAGTCTAGTGATCAATGCCTCAAAATTTCTTATAATTTTTGAATGGTCTGTTTGGACTATCCATTAATATGAAGATGATAGAAAATGCTCATATGATTCTCCGTATCAGGATCCTTTTGAAGACATTTCCAAAATTCCAATGCAAAACTTGGATCATGATCAGACACAATTGAAAAGGTGCATTATAAAGTCTTAAAACATCATTAAAATAGAGTTTTTTGAGGTTCTAGAGAGCTAAATCTTCTCTTATAGTGAGGAAATGTGTATATTTGGTGAGGCAACCAACAATTGCCTATATAGAATCATTATTTCTAAGATTCTTTGGAAATAAAATGAAAAATCTCATATTAATGTCATCACTTTTCCATATAAGAATAGGTAGAGGTTTCATGAATTCTCTAGGACGTTTTCTCTCAGCCTTCGCCTATTGAAAGACCAAGCATCTCAATACATAATCAATAATTTCCCACTTCAAATTATCCCACTAAAAAAATTCATTTAAATCTAAATACATCATGGTGCTTCCTGGGAGTATATAGGAATTCAAGATATGATCATCATCTAATAATTCATTTTTCATATCATATATATATGGAACACATATCCTTCTTATAAATTTTAGAATTCCATCTTCATAAATCACTTCTTCCAATTTCCCAACATTCACATATTTAATTTTCTTTTGAAAATTCACATCATCGGGATAAGAATGTTTTATCTTTTATAGTAAAATTGGTTTGGAATCATTTGAATAAATAGTGATGTTTCACCTTCCTTAATAATTTCTATATCCATATTTACTAAATACCTAAATATAAAATCTCTATCAACTCATGCCTTTTTAGAACTTAATGATATTTCATGCACAATGCATCTTATACCTTATTTGCCTCCCCTGGGTGGTAGTGTCTTGAGAAATCACAATCCTTTAGTAGCATGATACATAAACTTTTCTTCATATTTAGCTATTTCTATAAAAATATGTATTTCAAATTATTAGGATATGTTTATATCTCACATCATTCACCGTAAAGATAATGTCTCTATATCTTCAAAGAAAATCTTACAGGTACCAAATCAATATCTGGAGTTGGATAGTTCTGTTCAAGAATCCTTAATTATGTTGTTGTATAAGTAATAAATTTAGCATAATTCATAAGGACACAAACAATTCCCTTCTTCAATACATCACTATATTTCATAAATCTATCATTTCCATATGGTATATTCAATTTCAAATAATTTACCAATCTTCACTTTAATAATTAAAACATTTTTATCATTCCTTTGTATATATAAATTTAACCAATTGACGTATAATCTTGGTTAATGGGTTATCTAATCAGATAAAATTTTGATTAAATTACTAATATTAACTAGAAAATACAAGGAAACTATATAACTTAGTAATTGTTTTCAGTGTAGGACATTATTTGACTACCTTTGTCTTCATAGGATCAACTGAGGTTCCATCCTTGGATACAATATGGCCAAGAAAATAGAAATTCAAAATTCAAAATTCACATTTTCTAAATTTCCCATATAACTCATTCTCTCTAAGAGTATCAAGAATTATTCACATATTATTCTCATGGTACATATAGATTTTAGAGTACACTAGGATATCTTAAGTAAATACCACAACAAAACTATCAAGCTATTCCTTGAATACTCTATTCATTAGATCCATAAAAACATAGGGCTCATTAGTTAATCCAAATGGAATTACATTAAACTCGTAATTTCCATACCACATATGAAAAGTTATCTTCATAATATCTACCTTCTTTACTTTTAATTGATGATACCCATAATGAAGGTTAGTCTTTAAAAAACATTGAGCTCTATGAATTTTATTGAATAAGTCATAAATGTGAGGTAGAGGATACTAGTTCTTTATAGTGATATCATTAATTTCTCTATAATCAATGAATAGCTTCATATATCCATCATTATTCATAAATATAATAATAGGGTTTCCCCATGGTGAAACACTAGGACATATAAATCCCTTATCACATAAATCTAATAGTTGTTTCCTCAACTCCACTAATTCAAAAGTATGAGTTATATAGGGATTATTTGATATATATCTTACAATAGATATTAAAAAATTTGATAAATCAACTTAATTATTTGATGGATGTCCAATTAATTCCTCTCATTTGTAGATTGTTTCTACAATTCTCTACCAAGAATCTTATTTAGAAGAGCTGTTGTAGGTGGATCTTGACATGACCCATATGATAAATTATCCTCTTAAAAAACAAGTAATTCCACATCTTCATTATGAATCATAATTTCATTCTCTTGGAAGTAAATTTTTTCATTATATTTTGAATTCCAATCCATATCAAGGATTATATAAAAGTTAACCATCAGTATAATGATCAAGTTGGAAAATAGGGTATGTTTATGTGTCATAATGGGAACTAACTGAAACATCCTTGTTATGGTAGGATTTCTATTTTGAGTCTTTACTGAAAACTCCCTTATTAAGTTACTCAGTGAATATTTAATTTTCATGGAAAACATGGTAGATATAAAAGAGTATGGAGATCCAAAATCAAATAAAGCATTAGCTAAATTTCAGGAAATGATTAAAGTACCTACCACCACATCATTAGGAACTTCAACCTTAGCTATTATAATCCCATAATCCTGGCCTTCTCACCTCAACCTCTTCTATGGTATGTTCCTTTAATGCTTGGGACATTGGTGTGAATAATCTCCCTTTTTCTCTAAATTTGACTAAATGGATAGAAATAATGTTTTTCTTATATTCATTATATAGATAACCATTATCTCTACACTTTTAACAATTTATCATTCCCTCTAATAATTTTCCTGGATTTTTCCTTCCATAAATTACACATGATGAAAATTGCTTTGTTCTTATCTTCTTCTTTGATGTAATCTATTTTTCTTAGTTCTTAGTCATCCTCTTATACTCTTGATTTCCCTTGAATATATAGAATCTATAAAATTAATTCTCTATTTTGACAGCATATAGTACTATTTCATTATATTATTAAAAAATTTGAGAACCCAGTGTCCTTTAGAGACTTCTCTTAAGACCTTTAAGGAAATAGTAAATCATTTTTTATGAATTATATATTTAATATATATCATTATTGCCTAGTCTTGTAATGGTATCCTCAAACTCTGTAATACTTTATTTTTATTTTTTCTTTAAGTTGAGAAACTTTCTCTTCATTTCATTTCATTACTCATGATGTAAATATTTGTCAATGAATGTTACTTTTAAAGCACTTCATTCTATATACTCTATATAATTTTCCTCCCTAGAATTCTAGATTAACAACTACTATGGATTATCATCTCATTTAAGATAATACACTACCAATATAAATTTTTCCCTTCCATTACATCCCAACACCATAAATATATTTTCAAGGTACTTAATCCATTTCTTATACACCACTAGTTTTATAGTTCCACTAAAATATTGAGAATTCTGTCACATCAAATGATCCAATGTTGGGGTATCATGTTGTGGAATATCATGTTGCTCCATATGTTTGAGGTTATCATTTATAACCTAGGTTATCTTCCCTAAAATGGACATGATCTACTTAGCTCCAACACTTGTTGCATTGGATTTCTTAGTAGGTAAATCTATATAATGACCTCAAGTATTGATACCATTCTTTTTTTCCACAAACCAGTTCTAAAAAATTTAATATATTTAATTAACTCATAACTTTATGAATTCTAAATTATAATATATATTTCTAAATCTGGTATAACACTTAACATAAATTAAAATTTTATGCATTGTTAATATCATAGTCATAAAGTTGGTTTCTTTGGTAATATCCTTAATTCATAAAATAATTTCAAATACTTCATAATGTTTTATAATGAAAATGTGAATTAACCCAATATTATCCCTTAATTTTGTAAAATTAGGTGTGTAGTAAGGGACCGTTCACTGTATACCAAAATGACATTTGAGATATACTCAGCCAACTCTTTTCGGGTTGATTACCCCTAGATGAAATTGTGATAAAAAAATGTACACTTGTAGTGTCCAAATAGGGATGTATTTCTAGGAAACCCACATAATCTCTTCCTTACTAAAACTTTTATGGTATTATCCTATAATTAAATATATCTTTAAATTAATTCATAGTTTTATGTTCCCTAATATATTTTTTCTTAAATCTAGTTCCCAAGGTTTTTGTTAAACTTTACTTTGATACCAACTGTAAAAAATTGACTACAATAACTTAGCATTGGTGTCTTATTGATTACATTGGAATAAGATACAAGAGATCTCATCACCATGATTTATTCATTTTAGTAGTATTGAATAACTAGATACATACATGATTCCCATTTTTACATCGGAAATAAAATATAAAAAATTATAATAGTAAACATTCAGAATCCTTGAACTCATTCAAATATTATTTACTTATATCTTGGGGAAAGGGAAAAAAATAATGGTGAGCTCAAACGCTAAGTAAGGGTTGTTTATAGTGGAATATATCATGATTATTTTAATAATATCAATATGGAAAGGTAAATAAATGAAAACACATGTCATTTAATAAATAACGTGAGCATGAAACAAATCCATAGATAATAATAATGAAATAATCTCATAGATAAACAAAACTAAATTATCAATGAAGGAAATTCATAATGTTGAACTTGGATATTTGTTGGTGTATTTTTTTTTATGTTTGTTTCCCACAAAACCATAAAGTGGTTTTAGAAAATAAAACAAATGGTTTTTGGTTTGAAATTCGTGATCTCAAACATCATGATATCTTATTTTAAAGTACTTTTTCCATGATATTTTAATTCAATGGATAGTTATACACCAAAAACTCATTTAATAAGGTTATCCAACTGGTTTGTCTCATGAGACATGTCGATGCATCGAGGGGCAATGTAATTTTAGAAACCATCCATCATTGCATGTCCAATTGATTCCTAATATATTGAATGCTCAATTTAATTCATAAATAACATGTCTTATCAATAAATATCTATATTTAATAAATAATATGGAATATCAATATTTCATCAGTCAATCAGATAACTTTCATAGAAAAAAATTGTATCTAGAAATGATATAAAATTTATGCAATAAGAATATCCATAATAAAAAGAATATAAATATGGAAGAAAATTATAATGTTCAATGAAATATGATCATAATAAAGTTAATTTTTTAGGAGAATTTTAATGACCGAAAAATTAATAAGAGATAAAATACTTTTATCAAATCATCAGAAAAGTTGATTTTATAGTAAAATAAAGTCTTTTAAAGAATAAAAGAAAATGGAAGTGAAACATTTAAAATAATTTTTCATTAAATAATTTTCTTTGAAATACCATTTAAAACTTGTAAAATAATCTAAATAGTGTAAAATGTTTATAGATGTAATAAAATCTTTTAACACCGTATACATTAAAAAGAAACATTCTTTTTTCCTGTTGTGAATAAAGTCAAAAATTAACCTTTTATAAAAAACTAAAAATATTCCTTGAAAACCTTATAAAAATTCAAGTAAAACATAAAATTTCATTGATAAATCATTTGAGTAAATAAAAAAGTAAATCTATAAAACAAGTTAGAAAAATATAGATAGGGAATAAAAATATACTCATTAAAAAGAGAGAGATAAGATCACATTTTCTTTTAAAATTTTATTTTATTGATTCATGTTCCAAAGTAAGGAAAATTTGGAATAAAACATGAAAACTCTTTAAATATCTATATTATGAGATAATTAATGTATTTTATAATGTATGTATTATAATATTCTTTCAATGAAAAATATAAGTGATCCCAAAAAATGAGATTGTAAAATAAATTCTTACCTCTTTGGAAATATTTAAATTGTAACCCCTTGAAAGAGTAAAATTGAATTGAAATTTTAATAACCATAAATAAATATATATTGATCTTAAATGCATTAAAGGTTCATTATATACACCAAATATAATAAAATAGGTTCATAATACTAAATATGTCTCAATAGAGTGGAAATTAAGATAATATCTCTTTCCTCACACTTCTACTTAGTTAAACATGATTTAACATCCTGTATAATCAATTTATATTTATTATAATTATATACTAGAACCATATACATATTATTAATATCATATATAATCTACTTATAACATCCTATCACCTATTTGGTAACAATCTTTCATTATTATCATTGTTTCGGGTGTTAACTGGTTCGTGTTTCATCTACGTTTTGTTTCAGCAGTTATGGTTCTTATATTTTGATCATGGTTATATCATATCTAGAATTTTATAAATGAAATTAAAATAATACTTAATAATTATATATATATAATAATCTATGAAAATAAAACATGAAAAACGAATCACATCGCTTTATAGAGGTTGTAGTCCACATGTACGCACAAGAGATGTGATAAATTTTTTTAATGGTTGGAAGGGTAAGGAGGTAAAGATATATTAAATTTCCAGAATCATAATTATGTCATAATTATAATATATATTCATTATTTCCATTATTATTAATATCCAAGTGAGGTAATGATGGAAAAAAATTACATCGGTTTGTGTGATGGTAGTCCACTATACGCGTGAACGATGGTTTTGTTTCCCATTTGATGGAGAAGGAGATGGATAAATATTATGACATAAAAATAATAACATTTAAATATATCAGAGATACTATTTTTATTATATTTTAATGGTAATTACATAATTTTATGTGGTAAAATAAGAATAAAAATTAAAGTGTTCAGTAAAAAAGACTACTTCTTCTTTGAAAGTGATCATTTAGATCTCCTATCAAGGATCCTAGGGTTGGTCTTTCAGGAATAACAGTACCTCTAAAAAATTTATGATGATGTTGGGGGGATATTTTGGTATAGTTTTTTGGATATAAAAGGCTTAATAGTTGTGAATAATTGAGGGAAGGAGGTACCCTTTTATAATTGAGGTGAGTGGCGCACATGTAATTTTTAAAAGTTTTTAAATATTATTAAGTCACTTTCATGGATAAATGGACCAAAAATGATTGATATTAAAAATGAATCATATTCAAATTTAATAATGGTATGGTTAAAATAGACTCAACCAATACTATTTAAACAAGTTTATATTCCATTTTAGATTAACCCCTAGTAAACCAATTTTAACCTTAACCGTGGTAACATATTTTAATTGTTTTTATTATTAATTATGCCCAAAAATTAAGTTGAAATTATTTTATAATATTAATTATTATGATTCAAAATGTGAAATATATTTTTTCAAATTCAATTCATACAGGTAAAATAAATTAATTTAAAAATAAACCTACAAAACGTGATGAAAAAATGGTTTTTCAAGAAATGATTTTTTTAAGAATAAGATGATATTACAATAAATTGATGAAAATTAATAATAATAAAATAAATTTAAATTCATATATTTAGATATATAATCTATAAATTTAATTTAAATAATTCATTATTAGAGATTATTTTATTTAATTAAAATAGAAAAACATTAGGCACTTAAAAACAGTTTTCTCAAAAATATCCTTCTTTACCTCCAAATGATATTATATTTATTTATATCAAATTGATACTCAGTACATGGTTAATTATTAATATTATAATTCATTATTATAAATAAAATAATGAATATATAAATACTATATTTTCAATTATTAATAAAATCTTGTTTTTAAGGGAAAATTTAAAAAAATTATTCTAGGCTTATTTTGACCTAGTAAGTTTAAAATCGATATTCATCCTATGAAATAAGAATTTTTATATAGTGAAATATTAAAAAGAAAATTTAAATATAGTTACATGAAAATAAAATGTTCACTTACAAAGATTAAATATTAGGTGTTATAAGCATGGTTGGAAGATATCAATCCAATCTAGGGGTGATGCATTGGGTTACACTAAAAACTATCCTGAATTACTTGAAATGTACAAAAAAGTTTACACAAGGGAGAAAATGAAGGGAATTTATGAGTTATCTCCTTCCTACGCTGATTCCAATTGGGCTACCTCATCTGGGGCCAACGCCAAACACTCCAGGTCTAATGTTTAACTTCCTTTCATGGAACTCTCATGGCCTAGGGTCACGGGTTAAATCTAACTATATTTCCACTGAAATCCAAAATCAAAAAATCTCCCTTGTGGTGGTGTTAAAGCCCAGGAAACTTTACTCTAAGATATATGAGTATGCACGTCGCATTAAAATGAAATACTTCCTACATGAAAGTCAATGCAATATGCATATCTGGATATTCTAGAGTAACCCTATATTGTGGGAGATGGTCTTCACATCGTGTCAACATATGACTACGAAGGTCTCATGAAACTCTTATTGTTTCATTTTTTGTTTGTATATGGAAGTTGTGAGGAAGAATTTAGGGAAACCCTATGGAATGATCTTGAATCCTTTGACATTAGAAATACTATGTGGGTAGTGGTGGGTGATTGTAACATTTTCTATGATCCATAGAAAAATAATGATAGGGTACTGTTTATAAGGATAGAAAGGGAAGACATTTTGTCTTTCATGTCTTGTAAAGGCCTCATGGGCATGGTATTTGTCGGAGACCATTTTTCTTGGTGTAATAATAGAATAGGTAATCAACACACCCCATTCCACCTTTATCAGTGTATAGAAAATGAGCATACAATCTCATAATTCTCTAGTTCAAAGGTGACACATCTCGCTCGAGGAATATCGGACCATTCTCAAATCCTTGTTTCCATAACTTGAAGGAAAGAAAAAGAAGGTCACTTATTTTTTTCCCACCTATGGGAGGAAATTACAGGTTACATTAAACTATGGAGGAGTCTTGGAAAAAGTCATACCAAGGGTCCTAATGGATTAAATTTCATAATAAGTTATGGTGTCTTAAAGAAGATCTTAGTAAGTTATTATCTTCGCAACCACTATGTTTTCAAGACATGGATAGAATAATGTATGATATTTAAAGTGTCAAGGCCTCCCTTTAAGAGAACTCATATGAACATACCTTTAGTGATTAGTCTACAAAGAATAATATATTCAGAGATATATTCCTCACCAATGAACGAATGGACCGTGATCAAGTAATAATTAGATGGATTCGTTAGGGTGATCAGAACATGGCCTATTATCAAGATTGTATCAAAGAGAAAAGAAATATAAAAAGCCCAATATTATTCTTGAGGATGGTTCTTACATAGACAACCCATATTTGGTTGGTTCCATTGATTTCTCCCACTTCAAAGAACTTATGTCCAGTCACAACCCTCGTATGCTTGAAGGATATCTATGTGGTGTTGATGAGTTTCTTGGTTTTGTCCCCCATGTTATTTCCACCAGTGATAATTTTGTTCTTGAATTTGTTCCAAATGATCAATAAATTTTTTAGGATATGAAGAGTCTTAACCCAAAAATTTCCCTAGGCCCTGATGGGTTCCTAGGGTCTTTCTTCAGAATATCTTTGATTGTGGTGGGCCCTGACTTGATAGGGGTAGTGCAAGACTTTTTCTATGGAAGCAATATTCCTCATGTAACATGTGCTACCTATTTGGTGATCTTACCAAAGGTTAAGGATCTCACATCCATCCTCCACTATAGATAAGTTAGCCTGTGCAATTTCACTTATAAGGTGCTAGTGAGTGTCATTAATAATCAGATGACTACTTATGTTCATCATTGGTTATCTAAGGAGTAGCACAAGTACATAAAGGGTCGATCGATTCAAGGGAAAATTTCTTTGGCAAGGTACTTGATTGGTGACATTAATTAAAAATATCATGGTTCAAATATGGTGGTTAAACTGTACATGGATAAATTATATGATAAAATTGAATGGAATTTTGTTCTTAGATTTTTAACAAGAATGGGATTCTACACCTGTACTGCATATATTGTTTTCAGATTATTTATTTCATCTTGGTTGTCTATTAAATTTATGGGAAAGATCCATGGTTTATTCAAGGTTGTGTATGGCTTATGGAAAGGGGACCCACTATACCCTGTTATCTTCATACCTGCTTTAGACTTCCTCAGCTACCATATCAATAGGAGTATATATAGGGGAAGTATTTTTATGTATAGATGTCGGATGATTCATAATAGTATATCCCATATTATGTATATAGAAAAAACAATCATATTCTTGAAGGATAATAATAGGTTGACCAGGGGCATCATCGAGGTCCTTAAAGAATATGACAAGTGGAGCGGACAAGTGATTAATCACACAAAGAGTAACATTTTTATCTCCAACAGGTGTTCAGACACTCATACTTTCTCTATAATCAATTTATTGAACATGTAGTATAGATAGTTCCCAGTGTAATATTTGGGTGCCCCTATCTCTCCAAATAGGCTTTGAATCCATCATTTTGATCATATTATCTCTAGGATCTCATGTAGAGTATTAAACTGGAAAAAAGGGTATATTTATTTTAGTGGTAGAATAACCCTAATTAATAGCGTCTTGGATTCCATCCTCGTGCATACGTTATCTTCTATTAGGGTCCCTAAGTGGGTGATCCATAACATAGATATAATTCTAGCCTCATTTTTATGGGATTCCCAATCTAAAGGTAAACACCACTGGGATTCTTGGGAGAGGATGGACAAACATATTAAGGAGGGATGAATTGATGTGAAAAATATGAAGGACTCCTTATGTTTCATGCATGAAAAACTTTCTTGGGAATATATTAAAGAAGAGACTCTTTAGTAGAGACATATGAAAGAAAAACATGTAGAATATATGGGAGTTTCAGGGATGAAATCGTCCTCTATTTTTTCTATTATCTTTCCAAATATTCATGTGCTCTAGGACCATTCACATTGGATGATGAGAAGGGGTGAAAATAATTCTAGTTTCATAATTAGGTTGGTTCCATCATTGGATTCCCTACTTGCCCTACCCCAGATTTATCTTTTAGAGAGTCTAGAAAATATATGAATTTCATTGACGTAATTCTCAAGCCAGATCAGTGAAATATTTATGAATCAATTGATACCCACATGGATTAGGACAAATTTTTCTTTCATGTAATCCAACTATGGGTCATTCTCTGTAAAGGATTATCGCAAAGTGGTTCACTCAAATGAAAGCAATGATGAGTGGGGGAGACTATGTGGATAAGGGAGATACCTACTAAGTTTAATTCCTTGATGTGGAGAACCAAGAACCAGGCTATAGCTAATTGTGATAACATTCAATGCATGGGCATCCACCTGGTCTACAGATGATATTGCTGCAAAAAATGAAGTGTGGAGACACTTAATCACCTTTTTTTAAAGCGAGTGGACTTGAACAATTTAGAGATACTTCAGATATTTTATAGTTTTCTCTTACCCTAAGCATATGGGTCTCAACTTATTCAAGAGATGGTTTTATGGAAATGATCAGGCTGGCCCAGAAAGGAATGTGATGGCTATTGTTTTTCTTACTGTTTGTTGGTGTATTTGGAAGGCAAGGAACTCTACTCACTTTTAGAAGGTTTGGAACCGAGAAGAGTAACTATTTATCCAAACCAAAAACATTCTACTTGACATGATTAAGCTTATGAATAACTGGGAGGTTGCACCCACTCTTAGGACTCTTCATGTAGGTTCCACACCTACCCTCTTAAAATTAGCATGCAGGGGAATTGGGTTCATTATTATCCCCACCCTTTGAGTCTTCAACTGAATACTAACAACTCTTGCTTATCAAGTATGGAAAGTGGAGGTGGTTTGGTCTGGGACTCAAATGGCTCTATCGTTTTCATGTTCATCACTTCCTTTGCATAGGGCCACTCTCTCCAAGTGGAAGCCTCATCCCTCCTCACAAGCCCCGAAATGTTCCATCAGAAGAATGTGTTCTTGGAAGCGGTGGAAATAGACTCGCTCATCCTTAATGATACTTTGAAAGATAATGGAAGGTTTCCTTGGTCCATCTCATACACCATCAAAAATTTTCCCAGGTTTATCAATAGCCAGGTGAGTGTCCTTCACACCTTATGTTAGGGAAACAAGGTTGTGTATTTTCTTCCTTCTCTAACGTATCTCACTATAAGTTTGAATTTATTCTCTACTTTGTAATCATTTCTCCCATAGGGGTGAACATCGTTAAGGAGGACACACTTGGATTACATTATTTTAGGCCCCTTGATAGGTTCTTGTGTCATCTTGTTTCTTTTCATTTAATAATAAAAAATATTTATTTTGGTGGTGATGTTTCTGGTGTATAGAAGAGATGATGGTCCATATAATACATATATATGCTAACAATTACCTATGAGTTATTTGAATTACTTGAATGAAGGAACAATGTAGGATATTTCCATAATAGGTATATCGATATTATTCCATAGATAAATTGTTTCTAACTGTGGAAACATGAGATTAGATATCAAGAAAAACCCAAGTGATTAGAAGATAATTAAGTAAATGAGGAGGTGATTAGCCATAAGTTTGATTATGGAACCAAATTAAAAATCCCATCATATATTATTCAAGGAGATATACACAATATTTACATGAGGATTATTAAAGTATTGAAATTATTATCCTTTGACTACCATGATTCTGTTTGTTCATGAAGGAACTTAAATTTTTGATCCATTTCTACTGAATAAATCGAGACTACATCGAGATGCATCATCTTCAAACTTTTAATCTTCATTTCTTTTTTATTTTCGACATTGTAGTCTTTTATATTTTTTATTTATACTATAACAATCGTTTTATGCTTTTCTCAATCAAAATAAAGTCTGTTGCTGATTATACCTTCTAATAAAAAGGTATGTCTATTGATTTGTGACTCACAAAAATTCAGGGTTTCCTTGGTTGTGACTTAGTTTGTAGAAAGGTAGCTATTTTTGGGTTGTACATCCATGTGAGAAAAAGGTAGGATGTGTAAAATATTGTCACTCCTTTCAAATGTGAGTCCATGTTCTTAGTGAGTACCATTCCTTTCACTGAGTTAGTGGGGAGTAAAGAGTAGATCTAAGATCAAGATAATGCAAAAAATATATAAAAATATATGTTAATATTATTTTTATTTTTCTGCTGTATTTTATTTTTTGAACACTACTGCATTGCAGTGCTCCTATATATGATAATACACTCTAGTTATTAGTTCTTTTAAAAGGATTTTTCTACATTTCCAAAGTCCTATTCACCCCCCCCCCCTCTATGCCACATTTTTAATCACAAATGAACCAACACATACATACAAATACACATACATACACATATATAGATATACACATTCATCCACATTCACACATATACACATACACATGCACACATACATACACATTCATACAAATACACACACATACACATACAAACACACACGTACACATACACATATATGCACATGCATACATACATACATACATACATATATCCATGTATGCATGCATGCTAATACATGCACTTTCATACAAATACACATGCATACACATACATGCATATATGCCCATATATATATATACATACATGCAACTATACAGATATGTATACATAACACACACATAAAAATAGACAGACACACATTCATACATACATAAACGTATACATACATACATGCATACATATATATTTTATATTCATACATGTATTGACCCCCCCCCCCCATTATTTTTCCCTTTTTCTGTCCCACTACAATCTTTTCAGGCCACATTAAGGATTCGTGTCACAAAACTAACAAATATATTGATATATATATATACATATACTATATATAAATATTCTTAAATAAATATATGTTCATTTATATATTTATATAATTATTTAAATGAAATTTTAATTTTTTGCATTTAAATATATAAATTATGAAAATAAGATTGAAGACAAATTTTTATTTTAATATTAATGATATTTTTTAATAAATGTTTTATATCTATATTGATATTTTAATATATATATATATATATATATATATATGCAAACACACATAAAATTATAAACATGTGTATATTATAAATTAGAAAATATGAATATAAATATATAATAAATTTAAATACAAATAATATTTAATGTATTTATATATATTTATATAGTTCATATGATATTTTATAATATATATATATATATTATATATGTGTGTGTGTATATATATATAAATATATTTACACACAAACATATATATAATTATAAATCTATATGTATACTGTGAATATATGTGTATATTATAAATTATATAATATATATATATTGTATTTATATGAATATATATATTTATTTTTATATAAATCATATTTAGGAATATATAAATATCTATATAAAATTATTTTATATATGGTATCATTTATCAGTACTAAAAAGAAATGATAAAGTACATCATTTATGAGTGTTAAATAAAGAATTGATAAAGGGTAACCTTTATCAGGGCTAAAAACATTGATGTTGGATGTCCTTTTATTAATGTTTTTTAGCACAAATAAGGGTGACCTTTATTAGCGCTTTTATTTAGAGCAGATTGAAGTACCCATTTTATCAACATTTTTTTATCGCTGATAAAGGATAGCACTGAATATAGTGGAATCTATACTAGTGTCATGATTATTTCCAAAAATGAGGAATACAAGTCAAAAATAGTTGAATAATAAACATAGAATGAAATCAAAATCCCCAATCCATCCAAAACAATAGGTGATGTACTCAAAACCAACCAAGACATTATGTGATATATATTCCATACACAAATCAATTTGGAAGGATAATTATTATCATTAATAGATTCTCATGTATTGTTCATGGGTAAATATATATGTTGTGTCCAGTGGAATTTCAATGTATAAGGGTCAAATAGAAATTTCATGTTGCATTGAATAAATGTGTGTTGTAGTTACATTGGTTTAATACTTTAAGCATCATGTCTCATAGAATTTAATATTACTTTATGAATAAAAATATATTTTGATGTTCACATATTACATTTCATAGAATTCAATTATACACTTTGAAACCTTCATTTATGTTCTATGCATCCCACACTTCATTGATTTTCACATGATGCATCCAATTGGTGTCTACACTACTCTACACAACTTCTAATCGTGTTCTACAAAAAACATCTGTTGATTTACACAAGTTGTGCCTAATATACTTCAATGTTAATCTATACTACCTTCACTTATAGTCTACATATGTAATACTTAATTGAATTTTTTTACTCTTTAGTGATATTTTTGGAGTCTTGTCCATCTTTCAGCCACTTAAAATCATCCGTAACTATAATTTAAACCCTTTCCATGAATTCAAATCATATTTATTATACCATATTTCCAAAAAACAAATTAGAAACTCCAAAGGTTATTCTCTATAAAAACTAGTTTCATTTATTAATTGGTTTCATGGTACTTCACAAAAAGTATGAGCATTAAGTATCCCTAGTGGAAAAAGAGCCAATAGGGACTACCATTGGCGGTCGCTTTTGGTCTTTAGCAGCTACCAAACAACCACTTTTGGTGGTCACATTTTCCATATCGCTAAAGGGAAATAACAACCACTAATAGAAGTAACTATAGGGATTTGTAGATGAACTCATTGGTGGTATCTAGATAGATATTATATGACCACCATAAGTGGTCTCTAAAACATAAGAAATAATGTCTATCATAGGCGGGCACTAATTCTCCCAAAAAAAGGTATTAGTGACCACATATGGTGGTCTCTAACATACAAAATTTTATATATATGTGTGTGTGTGTGTGTGTGTGTGTGTGTGTGTGTGTGTGTGTGTAAGTATGTATGTATGTATGTATGTATGTATGTATGTATGTATGTATGTATATTATTGATTAAAACCCATGAAAAAAACACAGAATAAAAAACTAGTGATATAAACAGCTTCAAGCCCTTCCAATATTCCTTCCCTATCAACTCGCATATATAATACAAATAAAATAAACAAAAAAATAAAAAATAATGTTTACATTAAAATAAAATTTATTCAGATTTTATATATAGAATATCTAAAATAGTTTATACAGTTTTATGTGCATAAATCATCATAAATACATAAATAATTCAAAGAAAATCTAAAATGTATTATTATACTATTTAATTATCATTTGAGCAGTGACTGTTAAAGTTGATAACCAAGATTACTATATACCAAAAAATCTAGGCATCATATTGACACGCAATGGATTCCAACAGATCACAAATGATTTGAGTAATTTTATCCTAGATTTTCACATCAATCTAATGTTTTTTTCTCATTTGTAACCCCCCCCCCAATAGGAATATGTCGTTTTAATAAAACTATACAATGTTACCCATTGTTTCCCATCATATCGAGTGACATGAGAATCCAATGGATGTAGTGTTTCTGCCTACATATCAAAAATAACTCAATGATCATTCTCCGATGATTTTATGTTAACCCAAGTGTGTTTTATTTTTATTGACCCCTTTTATGATATGTGTCACTTAACTCCAAATTTGGGATACAAACGCCACTTTTTATCATACTAATAAAATCAAGTATCTGATAAAGGTTTCAATTATTTAAACATATTATAAATTAATTAAAGATCATTTTCCTAATATTTCATGTCAATAGAATATCTTTTAGTCAGTTTTAACCACTACACACATGATTTTCTCATATATCAAATAATACCTTAATCCATACTGATCAATTTGGGAATCATATTGACATATGGTTGATTTTAATATATCCAAAATGATTTTTGAAATTTTATCATGGATTTACACATCAATTCAAAAAAACTCATTTTTGATCCCTTGATGGGAGATATGTCATTTTAATAAAACTATAAAACATTATCTTTTTTCCATAATATCGAGAGGCATGAGAATCTAATGGATGAGGTATTTATTTCTATAAATAAAAAATTACTTTTTGATCATTATCCCATGATTTCAGGTCAATCCAAGTGTGTTCTCTTATTATTTACTTGTTATTTAACTCAATATTTGGGGGACAAATGCCATTTTTAATCATACCAATCAATTTGGGTATCTGATCAATGTGATGATCATTCCTATAGATTGTAAATAACATAAAGATAATTTTAATAAGATTCCATATCAATAGGATCCGATTTAGTTGGCTTTGACCCCAACACAAATGATTCTACCATTATTACAAAAAGGTTTATAATGTCAAATCATAGATTAAGCCATATCGGTCAATCCAAGCATTTGAATGACTAATAGTTGATTCCAACATATCAAAAATTATTAAAGGAATATAATCCTATATTTTCTTGTAAATAAAAATTCATTTTATAATTTTTTGACACCCCCCCCCCTAATGGGATATGTTTCATTTTATTAAAACTATACAATGTTACATGTTGTATTCCATTATACCAAGCGACAAAAGCTCCTGAAGGATCCATTGTTGATTAATACTAATCAAAAATGAATTGATGATCATTATCCATTGATTTTATGTCAATTAAAGTGTTATTTATTGGTATTTAACCCTTGTACATGATTTTTCATTTAACTCTAAATCTGAGAGACAAACACCACATTCAATCTTATCAAGAAATTTAGGTATCAAATAGATGTGTTGATGATTCCTACATATTTTAAATGAATTAAATATCTTTTTCTGGATATTTAACGTTAAACAGGTCTCATTTAGTCAGTTTTGACACCAATAAACATGATTTTTCTGTTATCAGAAAATTGTTAATAATTTCAAATCATACCTTAATCCGTACTGGTCAATATGGGCATCGTATTGATGCATTATTTATTCAAATGGATAAAAAATGATTTGGGGAATGTTATCCTATATTTTCATGTCAATAATAATTCATTTTCTAATTTTTTATGACATGATGGGAGATATGTCATTTTAAAAAAATTGTACACCCTTACATGGTATTTTCCTTCACACCAAGTTACATGAGTATTCAATGGATACGATGTTTATTCCAAAAAATCAAAAATACTTGGTTATTATTCTACCATGATCTAATATCAAAATAAGTTGATTTTCATGGTCTTAACCCCTTGATCTGGGTAGAAAATTTTGAAATATTTTTATGTTATTCATTAAAAATACCCCCAAATTTAATTAAAATACCATGGAAAACTAGTGATTTTTTATAACCATGTGAAATATGAACATAATTATTAATATTGATTAAATACTTTATTTTAGTGAATCATTAATTTTTTGATGTAAATTGTGAATCCACACATGAATATTAAAATCTAAAATTATAATTGTATTTCTTAAAGGGGTTTTTTGTGAATTTTAATTCTTTCATTAATTTTTTTAATGGAATCCTTAAACTAAAATTGAAATTGTTCTAAAAACAATGGATTAAAAATTATGAAATTTTCAATATGGGATTTTTTAATGTGCTTCAAAATAATTCATAGGAAATTAATTATGTTTTTTAAAATTTATGATTTAAATTTATTTTTGAATTTATTTGAAAATACCATTACTGGAAAATGCTTAGATTTTGAATTTAAATACTGGTGCATGAAAAAATGTTTTGTAAAACCATCCCACCTAGTGTTCTTTCTACCATTAGAATAAAATAGTGATACCACCCAGTTTTTTCAACTGTGAGAATGAAACAGAAATACTACTTCCATCAGTGCAACCATCGGCATGCTACCACCGATAAGAAAACATGTAAAACTACAACTATGCTAGCACCATCTTGCTACTGGCGAGTCTGCTACCACCCTCACATGCTACCACCAACTGGTTTTTTAAATAAGATAGTACCATGGATCTTTCTCTGTAATTATCGTTGTGAGTCCTCAAGAGATTTCACACCAGGTTCTCATCAAAATGATAAAAAAAGTTTGAGTTAAGTTGAACTCGCATATCAAAGAATCAATCAATGATGAGGAGATTCTTGAACTGACCAATATTTTTTTGAATTTAAAATAAATAATCATTGAATTCCTTTCCTAACCCAACATGTTCAGTAATAAAACCATTCTACAAATTCTTGTGCAAATCATAAAAATATAACTTCCACTACACCTAGAAAATAGTGAAGCATGCCACCTGGAGAATTTTATCATAGATTTCCAATACACCCATGATGCATGAGGAAAATTCTACTCCAAATAATATCAAAGGAATATATGTGTGATCATGAGAATAAATACTCTCAATATAATTGATCACAACTATCGTAACTAAACACTTAGCATCTATCCATCAAAAGTTGGAGCTTGCCTTGACACTGGTAGAAAGGAAGAAGAATGTCGATACCTTTAAATAACTTTCCCTCTAACCCACTTAGTATTGTTTAGCATCTTTCAATTGAAGTGAATTTATAATTTTTTTTATTTAAATGTTCAATTTTTTTCTTATTCTATTCATCATTTTGTTCCCCTTTCCCTCTTTTCTTCATGTTTCTTGCTTCTATGATGTCCAAATGATTTCAATCTCCATGATCAAGGAGAACAAACCCTTTATGGGTTGTCCAAAGGGAATCACAATGATGATCTTGAATTTATTCATTTAATTTCAAATCTATATCCTCTCTGATTATAGTGTAATGGAGAAGGTGGAATCTTGATGAAGTGATTTTCACTCTAAATTCCATTGACACTATCGCACTCTTCCAACTATTTCATTTCAATTTCTCCCTCTAATCAGGCCACAGTTTATACTAATATAGTAGTGTGGTTCAAAAGGAAAAATGGTATGAGATTTCTTCCAAGTGTGTGAGTATGTTCATTTACTTGATTGAGAAATGTTCTTACTTGGTCACTGAGGAGAACACATGGAATTTCTAGTCTCTTTAACGATTTCTTGAGAAAAATAGTGGTTCCATACTAAAGAAAACAATGGAGGGTGAATGGTTGAATGATATTGAACTTGTTAATTGAATTAGTTGATATATAAAAAACTAAATAATGGTAGATCTATCTATAATTAATCATTAGGATCGTTTTTATTTCTTTCATTCATATTGTGTGCATCAACAATCTGATTTTTTTTTCTTTTTTTACATTCATAAAAAACCAAACACAATGTATATTGTGTTTTAAAAATTAATAAAACAAAATAAATATTAGTAAGTTATTAAAATAATGAATAACTGACCCACACACACTCCTTGGGAAATAACTTTGATCATCCCTATCCTATATTCCAACATTTTGATAAAATAAATTTGTTTGACCGTAGTCTGCGACAACAGTACAATCAACATGGAACTGTTGTCAGGGAGTATGGTCATAGATTCACAATTCATTTTTTCACTTTGTAAATACTTTATAATTTTAAAAATTTAAAACCAAAAATAAATTAATTTAAAAAAATAGATCATCACTCAATATAAAAAACTTATGGAAGAGAATCTTTCTTAAGTCAAAAAATATATATAGAACTACTACAATTAACTACTTTGATAAAATAATGAACATTTATGAGAATATTTTATTGGATTTTTATAAATCTAATACTGAAATGATAGTACCTAAGGATCATGGACCAAAACCATAAGAATAAATAGAATATAACCTAGATGTATAATTATTGAAGGATCCCACTCTCACACAAAATTTATATTAGACGCATGAGTCACTCCAAGAGAAATAAGAGAAACCAGATGAACAACTTGAGGGGGATAATCAACCTCATAACTCTCTTACTTTGAATTATTTTCAAACTCAATTAGAATCTGACCACCGTTGTTTTGATGATGCAAATTCAGTAGTGTTAAAGTGTACCTCAGAGGGAGATGAATTTGATTTTAATTTTTTCTATCTCCATCTCATGCAAGATAAATTTTCCCATATATTAATGTGTGTTAATCTTATAGATTCAGCTACATTACTAGAGTCCATAATTTTATAATAAATAGAACACTCTCAATATCACCATGAAAATAATATGGAGGGAGACACATTAGAAGAAGAATACTCATTGATCCCTTATGAATAAATGGATGAACAAGATATTATAAATGAAGGGGGAAATCTTGATTTGAACTCAAGTTTCTTTAATCTTATACAATGTGAAATATTTACTAACTCTCCCTTATTTAAAGCTATCCAAGAAACACAGGTAAAGAAACTAATAGAAAAGGAAGAATCCACTAATTTTTATGTGATAGAACAGGAGAGCCCATACATAATCCTACCAACCCCACCTAATGAATCACATCACACTAATGAGGGGGTGGATGTGCATTACTCTATTCAAGGGGACATCTAAGAAGTAAATCTAGGTAGCTTCAAAAAGAACCAAATTTTTTAGTTCTTATCAGAGAAACTCCATCCACCTATATATTGGGGACAGTTGCAGGACTGTTTAGTTGTAGATAGTATAAATAGTAGCACCTCTTGGAGGGCTAAATCCAATAATATCCTCTCTTCTTTTCCTTTTTCCATTGACACTTTAATAAAAAATTATGTTTTAAATTATGTTTTTCTATAGGTTTTCCCTATATTTAAAAAAACCTAAGAGATTAGCTCAAGGTTTTAGACAAAGCATTAGGGAAGACGTTAACTTGAACCTACTAAACAACAAACATCAGGTTGTGTCTATTTGTTTACACAACTTAATCAGTATAAATTTTATGTATTCATGTTGGGACCAAAATGGACAGTGATGAACAGGTTTGGGGATAGAATTCAATCCCGTTTATAAATAGTTTTAACTTTTTTTAGTTAATGTATTAGAATATATAAATTTAAAAAAAAAACTATTTACTATTTTTTATTAAGTTTTTAGGGAATCTATAAGTAAATAAAATAAAATAAAAACAAAAAATAGATAAAACAAAAAAAATATCTACTTATAAATATTAAAAACACCCTTTCTATTTCTATATTTTTTGTATATAATTAATTCAAAAAAAATTAAAAAAACCATAAAACGTGATAAAATGTAAAAAATTGTTTTTTTAATATTTTATATAGAATTTTGTAAAGTTTTTATTTTATTTTTCAAAATTTTCTTAAACTCAAATTTTTTCCGACCTAGTTTCAAAAATTTTCATGTTAGAATTGAGGATTTAATTGGTTCTAAAATTGGGAATATTAGATTATTTATGAGGTAAATTGATCAATGTTTTCATATAATTTTTTTCATAGAACTAGGAAAGGTAGTGTGAGTGAAAATAATTTTATGGAACCATAATTATAACATAAAGTCACTATAATTTTGAACTCAATATAAGGTAACTTAACCTCTATGAGAAATAATTCCTTAGGGATCAAACTTAAAATTAAATTATATAATTCCTTTTAACCTAGAAAAAATGGGCAATTTGGATCCCACAATGAATCTTGGAGATAATGGAACTATGTGTATAAGTATTCATTTGTACATATTCAAATAAGTGATCTTGCAAAATTTCCTGCACATACATGGCTACGAAAAAAAATAAAAAGTCAAAAAAAATGATTAAGTGCCTAATTGAAAAATTAATTTATTTAGGATAAGGAAATATCGAGCCCAGGAAGTGGGAAATTGACTTATAACACATTAATTTGAGTTATATAAATAAAGTGGAAATTGAACTTTGGTTTGAGGAATCTTGGGAGATAGGGGAAAATGAAAGTGCTTTATTTTAATTTTTATTCCACTTAAATATCATTTGATCTACTCCTAGACTTGGAAATTTGATTAGATTTAAGTGAGTAGTGTTTTGATTCACAAATGAGGAACAATATTTCAAATATTAGATGAAGTTTTATTTTCTTCCTTCTCTGGTGGGTCAATTGTGATCTAGGTAGGATGATTTTATTTTATTTTTTGAAAAATTGAAATTTAATAATGAAATTTCGTGTGGGTGAAATATTTCAAATGTGAGGGTTTGATTTTAGTTGAAAATTTTTAAATTATTGTCTGTTATTCATTGAAAATACCTCTACATTTAATTAAGATACAGGGGAAAACTAGTGATTTCTTTTACGATGTAAACTATGAACATAATTGTTAATGTTGATTAAATATTAATTTTTAGTGAATTAGTTATTTTTTCCGGTAAATTGTGAATTCATGCATGAATTTTGAATTTTGAAATTATAATTTTATTTCATAAAGGGTTTTTTTAGTAAATTTTAATTCTTTCACTCATTTTTTTAATGAAATCCAAAACTTGAAATTGAAGATAAAGTTGTTCTAAAAAGTGTTCATTTAAAATTATGAAAGTTTAAATATGGTATTTTTTAATATTATTAAAAATTATTTAGTAGAAATTAATTTTGTTTGTGTAGAATTATTATTTTAATTTCTTTTTGAATTTATGTGAAAATTTTAGCACTAGAAAAATGTTTGGATTGTGAATTGAAATACAGGTGCATAGAAAAAAAATTGACCACCTGATTTCCCAGTGTTCCTAATACCATTAGAAAAATATTTTTACTACTAGGTTCATGATACCATGTGAATATAACAGCACTTCAAATTCCACATGTACAACCATCGATATGCTTCTGCTGGTAATAAAAGAATTGCTACCTCCATTGTGTTACCATCATCTTGCTATCAGTGAGTCTTCTACCACCATCGCATGCTACTGAAAACCATATTTTGGAAGAGGATGGGTCCATGGATCCTTCTCCATCATTACAGTTGTGAGTCTATAAGAGGACCCACACTCGGTGCTCATTAAAATTCTAAAACGAGCTCGAGTCAAACTACCCTTTCATATCGAATCCCCAACCAAGGCTGAGGTGATTCCAAATGTAACATCCCATAATTTTATGGAATATTACTTTCAAATTAATTTAAATTTTTTTTATATCATTAATTTTATATAATATTTAATTTAGCTAGGTTTATACGCAACAACTCATCTCTTCAATAGCATACACGATATGTGACACCAAGCTTCATAAAACCATGAACTAATATTCTTTTAAATGTGACCATTATAACCAAGAAATTAAATCGGAGAGTGTGAATAGTATTAACTACTTTAAGAAATATACATATAAATTTAAATTTATTTATAAATTCTTAGTAAATAATCAATAAAATTTTAGTAAATTAATTATATTCATCAAAAATATGTTTTCTCCAAAAAATATTTTTATTATAAAATACTATAATTAATTTATAGACATTTTAGAAAAAATTATTTGATAAATTAAATAAATTTTTGAAATAAACATATAAAAATTAACTCATGGTGAGATTTTGGTATTTTTTAGAAAATTTTTATTTTTCAGTGAATATTGAAAAATACTCATTTTTGTAAAACTAACACTTTATTTCAATAAATTAAGTAATATATATTCCTCATTATGTTTTAAAGAAAAATAATTAATTTTTATCTATATTTAATCAATTTAATTACTTTTGAATCAAATTTATATTGGATTTTAGTATATGTTCATATTGGGGATTAAAATTTGATTTTTCTGAAAACTTTTTTAAAGTGCATAATGTTTATCCATTTTAATTAATTAAAATAATACCTCATGAGGAATGTTTTAAATAATATATATATATATATTATATGTCAATAATTTATAATTTTTATTCATAAAATTTTTATTATTATATATAAAGTTAATAAAAATCATATTATGCTTGAAAAAAATACACTTCTCAAAAACCAGCTTTCTTGTCGCGTTTGTCTGTTTTGTTTTAAATTTAGTCATTTATAATTTTAGAAATTTTATTTGAAAAAAATAATTTTTTTTTAAATCATAATATCAAATATATATTTGGTTTATTTTTTTATAATTCTTTGAAAAGATTAATCTTTTAATGAATAGTGAAAAATAATAAATTTTAATTGAAAACTATCTTTTCATTTAAATTATTTATACGGTTAAATTATATTTTAAATTGGTTTTAAAGAAAACTTATTTCAACTATATATTTTCTGATCCAATTTTTTCATTTTAATTAATTTTATATTAATATTGGATATAAAAACATTGTAAACTTTTGAACATTTCCTCTTTGGAAACTTTTTTTCTCATCAAACTTGGAGGATTAATTTTAAATTAAAATTTTCAATTTATATGAATGGAATTTAAAAAAAATGGATTAAATATTTTTAATAATAATAATTAATATTATCAAATAATTTTAACTTATTTTTTGACCAAAATGGTTTCTGAAAACATTAAAAATTAATTATCACGGTTAAGGAAAAAATGGTTTTACCGGGGGTTAAACTAAAAATATAAGGGTTGCAAATGACTCAAAACATGTCAAAAACCATTTTTATAGGTATATTCAGACCACATAAATTATAATATCTATAATTTTACATTATTGGAGCCTTTTTACGTGAAAAAAACATTGGTGGAATTCTTTATTTCAAAAAATTACAAGTGTCTATCTCACCTCGCTTATAAAAGGTCACCCCTTCTCCTCTCCTCTTCACACCATAAAACCATTTTGGATCCAAAAATACCTAAAAATCACTTAAAAAATTCTCTATATAATAATATAAGGCTTTTTTGTAAATAAATCTAACCAAGGAAGTATTCTGGTTCAAACCTAAGGATGATACTAGAAGAAGAGGTAATGTTCATCAATGAGCATTTTTGTTTTCTTTCCTCCTCCAAATCATTTAATTATTATTATACGATGATGATATAATAACCACATTATATTACATATAATGATATATTTTATGTTAATTTTATGACCTACAACCATCTCCACTTCCATTAAATGGGTTACGAAATTTTCGTTCGTGTGTACGGCAGACTACCGCATCGTGAACTGATGTCACTCATTTTTCCATTACCAACTCTCACGATTGGGTATAATGATGGATATAAAGCTATATATGATATTTGTAACATTATTATACCTTTTTATCCATTATATCACATATAAAATCATACTTTCCATTCCTTATGGGAAACGATAACTTCGTTCTTGTGTACGGCGGACTATTGCCATGTGGAGCGATGTGATTCCTTTTCACTAACGCTTTACTTGGAAGATAATAAGAATAAATATATGTGATATAAATGAAATAATTATGATAATAATGACATATTTATCATTCTAAAAATAAAATTTCTAATTTTATTTTATACTTTTTCTCTCACTAAAAGATGATAATGTCAATCATGTATGTGTGGATTATCGCCTTCACGAAGCAATGTGACTCTCTTTTCATCCCCACACTAAGTGGATAATATTCAAAATAATATTAAAGAAAAAATATTTTATTTATGATATTATTATAATTTATGAAATTTAATATATTACATACCTCATTTCCATAATGATCTTGAACAATGGAAATGTTACTCAAGTGTATGTATGGGATATTGTCACCATGATCGTAACATACTTCATTTCTAAAAACCATATTTCATGATTAGTATTATTATAATTGATGTATTTATATATGATAATTATATCATGATTATAATTATGTAATTTATAGAACCATGATCAATTAAATAGGACCAAAAATAAAAAATTAAAACACATATGAAAAACAAAGCAGTTATTATCTGAAATGTGACTTTAACATGGAATTTTTAATAAAAAGGTAAAAAAGGAAATTAAGTAAATAATATATGGTATGATATACATAAGTATTATTTTTTAATATATGTATAATAAACTTATATTTATTATACAGGGGGTATGAATAAGTGAGAAGTAAGTTGAAACTAACAGTAACAGATTTCTAGTCTCTCTTTTATTTCTGGGAGACATATAAAAATTCACCACTTGTTTCTTTTGTTTATTGTATATACTACCTATTTCACATGTTATGTCACGAATACCATTATTTTCATAATATTTAAAGTTTTATTTTATTTTATTATTTATTGGGAATTATGATTCAAAAGAGTATTAAAGTATTAAGGGATTTATGTCTCTATTTTCCTTCTTTCAGACTAATGTCTTGTTATGAACCTATCTTATTTTATGAGGTGTATATACAGACACTTTAACATGTAAGATAATGAATTTTTTTATTCTCATGATATTTTAAGTTTAATTTTATTTTATTATTTCATGGTGATTATATTTAAAAGTTACCAAAGTGATGATGGTTTTATGTAACAATCTCATCGTTTATCAAGATTATTTATGAATATATTTCCAATGGTTAAATATTATGATCCATATATAAAAAAACTAATTAATTTTATTATTATAAATTTATTTAATGAGAATAAATGTTTTCTTTTCATTTTCCTCTATTCAAATAATAAAGAGTTAAAAAATAATGTTTTTAAGACAAAAACAGATTTTCTATCAAAAACTGTTTTTCTTCCAAAACCATGTTTTCTAAAAATGTTTTCAAAATGTCTTATGTTTTAAAAATTATTTGTTAAAAAAAGGATATTTTACTCAATAAATTATTTTAAATGGTCTTCAAAGCTTTATTTAAAAGTTTTCAAGTTTATTTTCAAAGAAAAGGATTTATAAAATGTTTTATGTTTGAAAACGTGATTTTAAAAGAAAAGTTATCTTTCTCAATAAACATTCCATGGGATTTATCTTTTAAAATAATTATCCATAGAAAATGAAATCCTTTTATGTAACTTGTTATCTTTTAGGTATTTGAACCAATGATACCATTATTATTCCTTCTATGAATGGTTTCTGTTTATGATGGCATGATGTTTATGAAACGCATTTCACTTCCACGAGTTATACCGTGATAAAATTATTATGAAGCCCACTTCATTATCCATGGGTCATAAAATTATGAAATGAAGTAATTATTATGAAACCTATATCTTTTCTATAGTTTATGATATGATTAAATGTTTTTGAATCCCATTTCATTTCATGGGTTATGTTATGATGAATTTTTTATAATCTTATAGTGCACATAAATTTGGTTTCATTATGAGATGGGTGGGACCTATATCTCTCTCCAGTTAATTAGGTAAATATGGATAAATCATGAGTAAATATCTTATGTGTGAACTAGATTACAAGTTCACAATGTTATGCATGAACCTGATTATATGTTCAGAATGTTATGTATAAATCTGAAAACATGTTCATAATGTTATGCATGAACCTGATTGCATGTTAACAATTTTATGCATGGACCTGTCTTTCATGTTCATAATGTTATTCCTAGAGCTATCTTTCATGTCCATAATGTTATGTGGGGCCTTAGTTTCATGTCTATAAGTTTATGAGAGGGCCTGATTTCATGTCCTTAACTTAATGAGTGAACATATCTCTATTTATACATGTTTATAATGTTATAAGTTGATGTGTATACCACAAATTTTTGTATTGTTCAAATGTTAAGCTACCATAGCTCACGTTCTTTTATTTCCTTATGATTTGTGTCTAATGAACTGCCGATCTTTTTTCCATGACTCAATATTATGATATTTGATATGAATGGTATGGTTTTCAAATTTTATGCACATGTTATCATACCCCTATGCTCATATTATGATTATGTATCTCCATTATTTTCCCTTATTGAGCATCACATCCCACCCTTTATTATATTTCCTTTCCCCAAGTTATGAAGAAAATTTTTTAAGTAGTATTACTAAAGGTAGAGATATTTATGTGATATATTAAATATATTTTATGAATTAAGATGTTTTTTTTTCAAGTTACAATGGAACTAAACTATTATAGTACTCAGGAATGTGTTTGTGTAATGTAAATAATATTCATCTAAAAATATGTAATATCCATATAGGAAAAGCCTGGGTAACTATATTTTGTATCAAAGGAAATTTTTACTTAACCTTTGGAAACTTGGATGAAAAAACATTAATTGAGATCCCTAGGGATATTTCTAAGGATATTTCTATGGATATTTATAAGGATAATTCTAAGGATGATTCAAAGTATAGAAAAATGTCCTGAAATTTTGGTAAAGGATAGAGTGAGTAGTTTATAAAAATTAAATCCCTATATGGATACTACAAGTGGACTTAACTGTGGTAAAGAGGTACTTAGGGGTAATAACTCTGAAAAGGTAACATTGATATGGACTTGATCATCACCTAGTGCATAAAAATGGGCCTTGTTGCACACCTGGTTTGACACTGATGGGAAATATGATTTGTAAATTCACAAACTCTTGGCAAACCATCGTAAAGGATTTAAATAAATGTTGACTATGAATAAACTAGAATAAACCTAAGGTGTTATAGATTAAAAATAAGGTGTCATGATTTAGACATCCTATAAGTTATTTTTTCATGATTATGTGGTTTTCTACTATGATTATTATTTCTCACACTATAATTATGGTTTTAGTCGATGGATGGAACAAGAAGAAGATGTCTTAACATTGAATGTGATATAAAATTTTTATATAACCATACAAATGTGATGATGACTATATTAAAGGATATTGTGATTATGTGAAATCAGTTATCAGGGAACATGATTAATAATTTTCACCTTAATCAACTCTCAGACTCACCAAAGAAAATAATTATTGAGTTTACTAAGAGTTTGGGTAGTGGAGACCATAGATTAAAGAAGATTAAATTTCCTACATATCGATAATCTTGGAAGATGTACTAAAGGGAATTCCTCAAAGGAATGAGAAGATGTTTTATATTTAGAGAAGAAGGGAATAGAGTAAGAAATTTATGAGGGAAAATAAAAAAAATAGTTAATGCAATTGATGGGAATATTTATCTCCCAAAGTTATTATCAATGGATGAATGTTTCAAATGTTAAAAGTAAGGTAATTATGCAAAATGATGTCCTGAGGGGAAATCATGATTACATAATCAGTAATGTTTTATAAGTAATGGTTTCTATATTGATGTTTTTATGTATTGAAATCCAATAATTATGTTATATAAAATTTGAAATATATAAGGAGTTTTCAGTATAAATTTTTCTTTAAGGATTTTAAATAATATGTTTAAATATGAAGATTACATAGAAAATTAATCTAATGGAAAGGTGATATTCATATAAAACAAATGATTAAGGGAAAGATAACCCTTAATATGTTCCTGATGTTTAGATAATTATTTTATGATAAAGAGGTTATTGATATGGATAAAGTAAATTATATAGTACTGATTACTTTGTAATTTATTAATGATTTGTTGAAAAAGTGGTGTATGCTAACATTTATGTAGTTTACAACATTATTGGATTTATGGAATATATTCAATAATATATGGTTTTATTTAAGGGAATTAGGATTTATGCATATTTTCAATAATTTTTTATGGTAATTCAGGTTATTATCATATTTCATGATAATAGACGATGCATGTATTCACATGTTTGGTATGTTTCAATTTAGAGCTACTTTATGTTTTTTTAGGATTAATGATAAGTTTATTTTAGAAATTTAGTGACATTAAATATAAATTTTTGGATTTTAATCTTTTGGGAGGTTTATAAGGTTAACCATTTATGGAATGGTTTAAGTTGAACATTGGAAAAGGCTTTAGATATTAATATATTGCTTCACCATATTAAGATTTATACATATTGGATTAATAGTGATAAACATTTTGTTGTGATAATAACTAATGATAGAAGGAATGACTTATCATGCTATATTAGGATATTATGATCCATTAGTGCTTCAGGAATAAAAAATTAGCCTTCATTTCTCAGATTAAGTGATAAAGTATAAATTGATCACAGCACAATCAAAGAGAAATATTGTTCTTATGAAATGGAATAAAATCGAGTAAGTATATCTTCTCATGAAAAATTTTCAAGTTTAGTAAAAGGATCTTGGAATAAAATATTATCATGTTATCATCATTTTTTATGATATTAATTACCTTTTCCATACCTTTTTTTATGGTTTGTGGTCGTTAACCTTCTCTAGATCACCCACTTTCTTGTGATCAATGATCTATATTAATCACAATAAATATTTATGATTTTATTATATGTGAAAATATTCACTTACCACCTATGTTATCCTATGTGAAATCTTAGTTATTAGTAACTTTAGGTAACCCTTATGTTTCCAATTTTCCATTTTGAAGGGAAGTTTTACTATTCATTTGTATGATGTGGGTTTCTATGAAGGAATTTTAAAATTTTAAACCTTTGATGACCGAGATGAATTTCAAGGGTGAAATTAATTTTAAAGGGGGTAGAATGTAACATCCCAAAATTTTATGGAAAAAATTTAAAATTAATTTAAATTTTTATATGTATTAGGATATATACACCACTGATTTTAGCTTGTGTTATACACAACAACGCGTTTCTTTAACATTGTTCACGACACGTGACATCGAGCTTCAATGAACCATGAAATAATATTATTTTAAAGATGACCATTATAACCTAGCCTTTAAATAGATGGGTGTGAAGAGTATTAACTACTATATGAAATATACATATAAATATAAATTTATTTATAAATAATTAGTAAATAATCAATCAATTTTTAATAAAGTAATTATATTCATCAAAAATATGTTTTCTTCAAAAAATTAATTTTATTCTAAAATATTATAATTTATTTTTATATATTTTAGAAAATTTATTCGATAAAATTAAATTCATTTTTTAAATCATCGTATCTAAATTACCTCATGGTGAAATTTTAGGATTTTTTTGAAAATGTTGATTTTTCAGTGAATAGAGAAAAATACCGATTTTTATAAAACTATAACTTATTTTAAATAAATTAAGTAATTTAAATGCCTCATTATGTTTTAAAGTAACATAATTATTATTTAGTTATATTTTATTGACTTAATTAAGTTTTAATCAAATTGATATTAGATTTTAGTATAACTTTATTTTAGGGTTTAAAAAATGGTATTTTTGAAAACTAATTTAAAGATCATAATCTTTCTCCATTTCAATTAATTAAAATAATCCCAAATGAAGAATGTTTTAAATGAAATATATATATTATATATAAATAATTTATAATTTATATTCATATAATTATTCTTATTATATATAGAGTGAATATAAATCATCTTATACTTGAAAAAATACACTTCTCAAAAGCATACTTTTTCATCGTCTGTGGGTTTTATTTTAAATTAAATTTCTTCCAATTTTATAAAAAAAATTGAGAAATTTTTTTAAATTTTTAAATAAACATAAAAAATTATCATAGAGTAAATTTTTTATAATTGTTTGAAAAGTTAATTTTTTTTATGAATAGTGAAAATATTTTTTTTAAAGGTTGGGGCCGAAGCCTCAATTTATTATTTAAAGAAAAAACCTCTTTAGACTAGGTAGAGGGTGACCAATTACATAGCTCAAAGTCCCAAGGCCAAGTGTCCTAAATACAAGGCTGGAAAGACCATTTTTTGGCCCAAAGGACCCCTCGGTGAATAGTACTGCTATAGTACCCATGCTGCTAAAGTACCATCGCCGCTACAGTACCAGCTACAGTCCCTCCACCACTACTACAGTCCACTGTTATTACAGTAATGCTACAGTTCCCTGCTACAATACTATTACAGTTTCCCGCTGCAGTCCTACTATAGTACCCAGAAATTCGCCCCTACCCAGATTTGATCCTGGGTCTTTTGGATGCCAGGCAGGAGCATGTACCACTAGGGTACAGGCTCGTTGGCGATATAGTGAAAATATTGAATTTTAATTGAAAACTACATCTTCTATTAAATTTTTTTAAAGTTAAATTATATTTTAAATTTGTTTTAAAGTAAAATTAGTTAAATTATATATCTATTAATCAAATTTATTTCATTTTAATCAATTTCATATTGAAATTGGATATAGAAACTTTGTAAACTTTTGAAGATTTTTTATTTCAAAAATTGTTTTCTCATCAAGTCTACAGGATTAATTTTAAATTAAATTTTTCCAATTATGTGAATGGAATTTATAAAAATGGATTCAATGTTTTAAATAATAATATTTTACATCATTTAATAATTTTAACTTAATGTTTTACCAAAAATAATAATGAAAACATTAAAAATTAATTAGCGTTGTTATGGTAAAATGGTTTTACCGGGGGTTAAAATAAAAAGAAAAGGGTCAAAATAACCCAAAACTTCTCCAAAACCCATTTTAGGGCCATATTTATACCTTATCAATTTTATTATTGATAATTTTATGTTATTGGAGCCTTTTTACATGAATAAAATGTGGGTGTAATTATTTCTTTCAAAAAATTACAAATGTACCACTCACCTCACTTAAAAAAGGTCACCCTTTATTCTATCCTATTCACACTTTCAAAACATTTTATTTTGGACAATACCTACAAAAATAACTTCCCAAATTAAATTCTTTCATCATATAAGTCTTATTTTTTATATAAATCCAACATAGTAATTTTTTTGGTATAAACCTAAGGAGGATGCGCAAACAAGAGGTAACATTCATCAACGAGTGTTTGTGTTTTATTTATTCCTCCACCTCATTTAATTATTATTATATCAAGATGATATAATATACTAAGTATATTAAATATACTAAGATTTTTTTATGTTAGATTAATTACCTAAAATCATCTCCACTTCCATCAAATGGTTTATGAAATCATTGTTTGTGTGTACAGCAGACTACCCCCTTGTGAACCAATGTCATTTATTTTTCCATTACCACCTCTCACGGTTTGGTATGATTATGGATATAAATTATATATATGATATTTATAACATTATTATACCACTATATTAATTATATCATATATACCTTTTTTCTTTTCATTTCGTAGGGGCTACGATATCGTTATTCATGTGTACGGCAGACTACCGCCTCATGAAGCGAGGTGATTAATTTTCACTAACACTTTACTTGGAAGATAATAAGAATAAATATATGTGATATAAATGAAATAATTATGATAATAATGAAATATTTATCATTATAAAAACATAATATATCATTTTATTTCTTAAATTTTGTTAGTACAACTATGTTAAATACCGTGAGAGTAGAGGTAAATCAGGGTATTATAGATTAAAACAACAGCTCCTTTAGATATTGTTTTGTCATTTAAAAAAATCTTTTCTCAATTTCCCTTATAAAATTATGAACATAAATGAAAGTATGAACAATAAACGTTAATTTTTCTTGGTTCACCCTCATTGGGATATGTCTAAGGATAATACAACAATAATGCGTCGATGTACCAAATCCACTAAGGTGCACTACTAAATAAGGTTTGTGATAGATCACTTCTATGACCAGGATCACTGAATTTATAATGTTTATGCTTATCTCACTACTTTCCAAGGTTCACTCTCTAAATCTTTCCTTAAATGGATCACTTCTCGTGGAATGTATCACCTTTTTCCTCTTCCTTTTCTCACTGCTATGTAAAAGACTCACACACAATTTATTGATAAGTATGTCCCTTCATTATTAATAATGAATACATCCTCAATTATAGGTATAATCTCTATTGAAGTTAAAATTTATGTCACGACCCATCCTCGGGGCCTGTACCATGACTACCCCAAGCCTGCCTTCCATAAGCCAAGGGCTGGCGACTAGAACCAAATGCGTAAATCTCAAAAGAAAGGGAAGGCATTGCCTTTATAAAGTAAACAAACACAACAGAGTATGCAAGTGAAGTAAGAACTAAGTAAAACTGAGTACAAAAGTAAGTGTTGAAAAGTAAATGGGCCAGTATACAAACTCAACTGAAAGTACAGTACAACTGAAAAGAAAGTACAACAGTAGTAAAGTAAAACAGCAACACCGAGTCATCCTCTGGAAATCCCACCTAAAGGGTGGGTACAGATAGTCTCCTCAGCACCTCAGGTCCGGTCGTCCACTCTATGTACGTCCCACCAAGTGGTCCACCTCCGGGTACCGTCCAGCTCCACAAGCCTCCACCACGATCAGTGTTTTCCGTCATCTGCATCCAACATAATGTAGTGCGGGCATAGCCCGTGCAGGGGTGAGTATACGATAATCAGTAGGGACCCCGAGACCACTGAATGTCTCTCAGAATCCACAAAGGATAAACCAAAAGGGAAAAATAAAATCACAAAGTATCAATCGACTCTACTTAGGTATATTTCCATACATATACCTAAGTCATCAATTAAAATTCGGCTCCAACTCTCGATCCCAAGCACAACCCAGTCCACATAGGGAAACACAACCCAGTCCACACAGGAAAGTACAACACAGTCCACACAGGAAAGCAAGTCAATCACATCGATGATAATGATTGAAAATCAAGACTCAAATCACACAGGTATACATCTTTCTTATAGAGATAAAGATTATTAGATGTAGTCAATGATTCATCTATGTTTTCAGACCCACATAGGATACAAGTCCAGCTAAGCTGTCGGACCCACACAGGATACAAGACCAACTACCCTGCCGGACCCACACAGGATACAAGTATAGAGGTCAAATACTTCCGAACCCACACTGGATACAAGAATAGTAGTTATCTCCATCGAACCCACGGAGGATCCCAGTACGGTAGTCGTCGATATTGAACCCACAAAGGATTCCAGTACAGTAGTCGTTGAGTCGCAGCCATCTCTAGGGTTCTCACACACAGCGTACTCGATTTCGGGAGGGTCTTCTCCTCGAGTAAAGGGGGTTCGATACATCAACTATCACAAATTATAGATTTGATGTATCCCGAAGTTCCATCTCGTCAAAAGGAACTCAACGCGATGGACAGAGAGTCAATCGGACGCCCGGTCTGAGAGATATTGGTTTTTTCATTCAAGGGGCCCAGTTGGAAATATGCTCCTTCCAAACTTGTCCATTTACCAAAGTTTTCCAAAACTCACTTATAGTATCGCAAAAGGACCGTCTCTTCAAAATAGTCCCAGTGCTGCAGACGGCGTGTTGATCGGACGCGTGGTCTTTAAGTTATTCACGTTTAAGTGAATAACAGGCCCGACCCGTTTAGCCCAGTGGGCCGACGGGTCGGGTTAACCTATTTTGAAGGGTCTGACCCGGCAGGGGTGTCGGACCAGTCCGAAGGAAAAACGTAGATCGGCGCGAAGGGCGCAGCCCGGCCCAAAGTGGTGCGGCCCGGCTGGCTCGGTCGGCTGGCCGAGTGGCTCAGCCCGAAGTCTGAGCGGTTCTGAGGGGGTCATGGCCCTCTGGTTTTCTGAACCGGCGGCGCCAAGCGGCGCCGCCCTTCCCAAACTGGCCGGATAGGCCAGCCGGACTTCTGGCGCAAGCGGCCCGCACGGCGGGTCGCAGCTCTTCTGGCGCGGCGCCCTCCTGGCGCTGCAGGTCTGCTCCGCCCGGCCGGCCGGTTCTCCGGCGCGGCACCCTCCTGGCGACGCGGCTCCCCTTCGCCCGGCTGGCCGACGGGATGGCCGGTTCTTCCGCTGAAGTGACCCACGATGCGGGCCGCAGTTCATCCCGCACAGCCGGCGCGACGGCACCGGCTTCCTTCTTCGCGTTCCCAGCATGGTGCGACGGTTTCATTCCTCCTCCACCTTCGGTTTCCGATTCTAAAAATAATAACAAGATCAATGGAGGGTCATCGGGCCATGTACGTTCGGCCCGCACCCTCTGCATAAAGCACTAGCAATTGTCCATATATATAAACCACAATTTCCAACAAAGAACGGGGTATGAAAACATTCACTTATAAGAATAAACCCCTACCTCGAAAAGATGACGAACGTCGATGTCACGGTAGATGGCATCGTGAGGTGAGGATTTGTAGATGTCGACGGAGTGCGTCCGAGGAGGAAGCGGTGTCTCCTCACTTGTCGCGGAGAAGAGAAAGGGTGGTGCGTCGTCGTTCGTCGTGGAACCGGCGTTCTTCATCGAAGGAGACGTCGTTCTTTGTCGTAGGCCGGTGTTCTTCCAAAATCTCAATAGCTCTCCCAAACTTCCTTCGCAAAACGAAAGCTCTCCCCCCAAAAATAAAATAATAGGATTCTTCTATTATTTTATTGCACAAGCAATTTAGCTTTCAAAATTCAAATCACCTCATTAATTAAATGTGTTGGCAATTAATTAAAGAGAGGGAGAGGAGAGGGAGAGGAAATATTCTCAATAATTAAATGTGTTGGCATTTAATTAAAGAGAGGGAGAGGAAAGATCCCCAATAATTTGAGGGGTTGACATGGATTAATGGAGTGAGGGAGGTGGAGAAATTGGCAATTTAAGGGGGGTTTTCCAAATTAATGAGGGGTTTTAAGAAGTTTAGAGGAAAAATAAATGGTTGGGGATCATGTGGGCCCCACCTATCTAACATACACACTTGGTTAGTTATGTTTTTGTGGGTCCCACCCTTAACTACCCATGGGAGGAATTAACCTCCTTAGATACAAAATAAAATTGTACAACAATTTTATTTACATCTTAATTAAACCCCCATTAAATAATTCTCAACCCGCTTAAAAAGAAACTGTGGTAAAGGTCCCCTTAAGAAATTACAGGAATTGCGAGTTCATCGGTGCCCTTGGATTTCAATTCCGAACACCGGTTCAAAATATAGAAAAACCTACTCATTCTTTCACTGAACGTACACGAGCTAAACATCGGAAATTGATTCCAAGAACACCGGGCCTCAGAATCAAGTTCCGTCAGAAGCCACAGACTCATAAAATTCCAAAGTATTTAAAAAAAAATTCCTTGAAATTTTTGGGCCATTACATTACTCCCACCTCAGGGATTTACGTCCCCATAAAGCTACAACATAAACTAGGGAAATATATGAGGGTAATGTGCACGCATCTGAGCCTCTCGCTCCCATGTGCTCTCCTGGTGGTTCCTGTGCTACCAAAGAATGTGCACCAGAGGTATCGACCGCCCACGTAGGACTTGCTCCTGTCGATCCTCGATATCCACTGGGACCTCCATGAATGTAGCCCTATCATCGATGTCTAGATATCCATGATCAATGATATGTGTTGGGTTGTGCACGTATCTCCTCATCTGAGATACGTGGAAGACGTCATGCACCCGATGCAACTGAGGTGGAAGGGCCCGGTGGTAAGCCACCTCACCTACCCTGCTGAGGACCTGGAATGGTCCAATAAAGCGCAGAGATAACTTGTCACCCCGGCCAAATCTCCGCAATCCACATCAAGGTGAGACCCGTGGTCGCCATCCTCGAATTCCAGTGGTCTCCATCTCCTATCATTACAGTACTTCTGTCTACTCTGTGCAGTACTCATCTTCTCCTGGATGATCTGCACCTTCTCCGTCATAGCATGGACTATCTCTGGTCCTACAAGTGCTGACTCCCTAGTGTCAGTCCAGCACAGAGTTAATCTGCAAGGTCGGTCGTACAACGCCTCGTAATGTGCCATCCCGGTGGTGGAGTGGTAACTGTTTTTGTACGCAAACTCCACCAAGGGTAGGTGATCCTCCCAGCTGCGACCAAATTCAAGGACACATGCACAGATCATGTCCTCGAGTTTTTTAATGGTAATCTCCATCTAGCCATCCGTCTGGGGGTGGAAAGTAGTGCTCAGGCGTATCTGCATCCCAAAAGCCTCCTGTAACCCCTTCCAAAGTCAGGAAGTAAAGCGAGCATCTCGATCGGAGATGATAGATGATGGAACACCATGAATTCATATGATCTCCTAGACAGAGTCATCCCAACCTCTCTACTGAGCCCTACTCTCTAATCTGTAGGAAGTGGGCTGACTTGGTGAGTCGGTCTATGATCACCCAGATGGATTCGTGTCCTATGGAAGTATGTGGAAGCCTCATCACGAAATCCATGGATATCTCATCCCACTTCCACTCCGAAACCTCTAAGGGTTGTACCAAGCCTGCTAGTACCTGGTGTTCCGCCTTCACTTGCTGGAAAGTGAGGCATCATGAAACGAACTCTGCTACAGCTTTCTTCATACACGACCACCAAAGTTGTCGTTTGAGGTACCGGTACATCTTCACCACTCTTGGATGTACCGCTAGGGGGGAAGTGTAAAACTCCCTCAGCACTTCCTCCTCCAGCACAACTGGTACCATGGTACATCCCCTAAAGAGGATTATGTGCTCTCCTCCTACAGAAAATCCATCGGGTGCCAGCCCTGAGGATATCTGAGCACGTCGCGTCTCACAGTCAACGTCCCCACGTTGTGCCTCTCTGAACCACTGATGTAGTGGAGGAGTGACTGTGAGGGACTGTAGAAGGGTTTCCCTATCTCTATCCACGAAGGATGTCTGCAAAGCGGTTAATTGCTCTGTCGCCTCTTCAAGTAGTTGAATTCATGACCTCCTGCTAAGAGCATCAGCCACAACGTTCCCCATCCAAAGAGTATACATTATCTCAAAGTCATAGTCTTAGAGGAACTCGAGCCATCAATGTTGTCTTAGGTTCAGGTCCTTCTGCAAGAAGATGTACCGGAGAATCTAGTGGTCAGAGTAGACTATAAAGCGCTCACCCATCAGATAGTGTCGCCACATCTTCAGGTTGAATACCACTACTGCTAACTCTAGGTCATGGGTAGCGTAGTTCTTCTCATGCTTCCTCAGCTGCCAGGAACCATAAGTGATCACTACTCTCTCATGAATGAGGACACACCCAAGTCCGGTCCCAGATGCATCGCAGTAAACTACGTACCCAATGCCCTCCTCTGGTATCCTCAATATGGGCGCACTGGTCAATCTTTGTCTCATCTCCTGGAAGCTCTGCTGACATCTGTTTGACCACACGAAGGGCTTCCCCTTCATCGTCAATGATGAGATCGGTGCTGCAACTCTAGAGAAGTCTGGCACAAATCTCTGATAGTACCCAGCCAGACCTAGGAAACTTCGCACCTCCGTCACGCTCCTAGGTGGCTCCCAAGCAAGTACCGCCTCGATCTTTGCGGGATCCACTGCAAATCCCGCCTCTAAGATGACATACCCCAAGAATTGAATCACTAAAATCCAGAACTGGCACTTCGAGAGCTTACCATAAAGCTGGTGCTCTCGGAGTGTATCCAGTACAACCCGCAAGTGGTAGGCGTGCTCCTCCTCAGTAGTCGAGTGAATCAGTATGTCGTCAATAAAGGCCATGACAAACTGATCGAGGTAAGGCTAGAAGATCCTATTCATGAGACTCATGAAAAATTATGGATCATTGGTCATGTTGAAGGGCATAACTAAGAAATTGTAGTGGCTATACCAACACCTGAAGGTCATCTTCTTCACATCCTCGTCTCGAACTCTGAGATGGTGATAGCCTGACCTGAGGTCTATCTTCGAGAACCATCGTGCTCCCTTGAGCTGATCGAAGAGGTCATCAATCCTCGGAAGGGGGTACTTGTTCCTCATGGTCACCTGGTTCAGGTGACGGCAGTTGACACATAGTCGCAAGCTCACATCCGCCTTCTTGGAAAACAAAATCAGAGAAGCCCAGGGTGAAACACTGGGTCGGATGAAACCTTTTCCCTGTAAGTCCTCCAGCTATACCCGAAGCTCTCGAAGCTCGGTGGGAGCCATCCGATATGCTATAGTAGATATCGATGATGTCCCGGGGTACAAGTTTATGTAGAAATATACCTCTCTATGAGGAGGTAGTCCTGGAATTTCATCAGGGAAAACGTTCGCATACTGATCCACCACAATAATAAAACATGGACTCCGCACGTCAACGGTTCCGAGGATGAGACTAGCCAACTGATGTGTGATTGGCTGCCCTCTCCTCTATGTAAGTCCATCCTGCACTGCAAAGGCTCCCTTCCCACCGGTGAAGGTGATCCTGGTCCCATCCGTGCAGACACACCGCACTTTTCGCCTAATACAGTTGATCTGGGAATGGACTATAGATAACCAACCCATACCCAAGATGATGTCGTAAGGCCTCGATGCTGCTACAAGAAGATCCCTGCTAAAGCTCTCGTCTCCTAGAGTAAGCTCACACTGTCGGAACCAGTGCGTAATCATTGAGTCTGCTCCTGTAGGAGTCTCTACCTGCGAGGATCGAGCCAACGGCTCTATCGGAATCTCCGAGCTCTGAACAAGGGCAGCGGAAATAAAGGAATGACTTGCACCTGTGTCTATAAGAACTGTAGCAAGGGTGGAGTAGACACAGATAGTAACTATAATTATATCAGGTACGCCATGGTCGTAAGCCTCCGCTACCTGGAGCTGAGCCTACCTCTGCCCGCCAGCTCCCTGTGGTCGGGGTGGACCTCCTGGGGGTGGTGGTGGTAGAGCCTCGAAGCGTCGTCCACCACCCACTGCTCGGCCAGCTCCTCTGACTCGTCCTCCTGCTCCTTGCAGACCTCCATGGTCGAACCTCTGCCTCTGCTTGGGAGGTCCCTCCACTATCGGTTGCTCATTTTCATGGTGGGTCGGGCAGTCACGAGCCATGTGGCCCTACCCACTGCATGCATAGCATTGTCTTATCCTTGTAAGGCTATCTCTGTTTCGGTTTCCCCGCATAACTAATCTTTTATCCTGAGGTCGCCCACCTGATGGACTGGCCCTCTTGGACCCCTGCGACATCTGTCGACTGCCGACTGCAGAGGACTCTACTCCATGTCGCCCTGCAGTGGGTCTTGCTGCTGGTGGCTGCTCGGTGAGGAATCTCTCCACTAAAAGGGCTCTCTCCAGCACCCCTGCCTGCGTCGGGATGCTGAGTGGAATCGTCGAGGCTCTGATCTCGTGCCTCAGTCCCTGCTCGAAGGTCTGGACCCTAAAGAATGGGTCCCGTACCATTTCGGTGGAGTAGCGTGAGAGGTCAGTAAACCTCACTGAGTATTGAGCTACTGTCATACTGCCCTGCCACAGATGTAGTAAATCCTGGATGTGCAATGCATGGAGAGTGGCTGGAACAAACTTCGAGTGGAAGAGGCTCTCGAAGTCCATCCAAAGTAGAGATGCCTCTTCGTGCACCTGGAGCATCAAGATCCACCATCTACCTACGGTTTCATGCAGAAGACTCGCAGCAAGTATCACCATAAGGTCAGCTGGTGTCCCTACCAATCTGAAGACTCTGACGATAGCCTCCATCTAATCCTTGGCTGCCTGAGGGTCCGACTCTCTGTGGAACCTGGGCGGCCTCTGTCACTAAAACTCATGCAACGCGCTCAGGCGGCGTGCACTCTCTGCCACTAGGGCTGGTAGCATCGGTGGCTCAGCGGGAAGTGGTACCACTGTGGCCTCCACTCTGATGGGGCCCTATACTGAGGCCTCATCGCTTGGTGGGATTCCATCTCGCACGTAACTAGGAACCCTGGTTGGCTACCTTCGTGGGTCCATCCGGAAAATAAACAGGTGTGCCACGGTTAGTACAGTATACCTGGTGAGCTAACACAAAGTAATCATAAAGAAAACTTTTGAAACACACATTTAATCAGTATTTTCGAGCACTGAGTCAGAATTCAGAAGTCAGGGTCCTGGTGTATGGATACATCGGTCACCGCACCAACACTGGACTCCCTGGACTAAAAACCACACTCAATATTCTTAACACTATTTCTTCACAGAGAATAAATTATCAGAGTCTTGAGTTATGTGGTAGAACTGACCTCCTCTGATACCAATTTGTCACAACCCGTCCTTGGGGCCCGTGTCGTGACTACCCCAAGCCCGCCTTCCAAAGGCCATGGGCTGGCGACTAGCACCAAAGGCGTAAATCCCAAAAGAAAGGGAAGGCATTGCCTTTATAAAGTAAACAAACACAACAGAGTATGCAAGTGAAGTAAGTACTAAGTAAAACTGAGTACAAAATAAGTGCTGAAAAGTAAATGGGCCAGTATACAAACCCAACTGAAAGTACAATACAACTGAAAATAAAGTACAACAGTAGTAAATTAAAACAGCAACACCGAGTCGTCCTCCAAAAATCCCACCAGAAGGGTGGGTACAGATAGTCTCCCCAGCTCCTCGGGTCCGGTCGTCCGCTCCGTGTACGTCCCGCCAAGTGGTCCACCTCCGGGTACCGTCCAGCTCCACAACCCTCCACCTCGATCAGTGTTGTCTGTCGTTTGTATCCAACACAACGTAGTGCGGGCATAGCCCGTGCAGGGGTGACTATACGATACTCAATAGGGACCCCAAGACCACCTAAGTTCTCTCAGAATCCACGAAGGATAAACCACAATGGAAAAATGCAATCATGAAGTATCAACTGACTCTACTTAGGTATATGCCCATACATATACCTAAGTCATCAATTACAATTCGGCTCCAACTCTCGAGCCCAAGCATAACACAGTCCACATAGGGAAACACCACCCAGTCCACATAGAAAAGTACAACCCAGTCCACATAGGAAAGAAAGTCAATCACATCGATGATAATGATTGAAAATCAAGACTCATCTCACACAGGTATACATCTTTCATATAGCGATAGAGATGATCAGATGGAGTCACTGATTCATCTTAGTTGTCGGACCCACACAAGATACAAGTCCAGCTAAGCTGTCGGACCCACATAGGATACAAGACCAACTACCCTACCGAACCCACACAGGATACAAGTACAGAGGTCAAATACTGTCAGACCCACACAGGATACAAGAACAGTAGTCATCGTCATCGAACCCATGGAGGATCCCGATATGGTAGTTATCACTCTCGAACCCACAGAGGATTCCAGTACAGTAGTCGTTGAGTCGCAGCCAGCTCTAGGGTTCCCGCACACAGCGTACTCGATTCTGGGAGGGTCCGATCCTCGAGTAAAGGGGGGTCGATACATCAACTATTAAAAAGTCCAAATTTGATGTATCCCGAAGTTCCGTCTCATCAAAAGGAACTCAACGCGATAGACAGCGCGTCAATCAGACGCCCGGTCTGAGAGATATTGGCTTTTTCGTACGAGTGGCCCGGTTGGAAATATGCTCATTCCAAACCTAGATATTTACCAAAGCTTTCCAAAACTCACTTAGAGTATCGCAAAAGGACCATCTCTTCAAAATAGTCCCAGTGCCGCAGACGGCGTGTCGATCGGACGCGCGGTCATTAAGTTATTCACGTTTAAGTGAATAACGGGCCCGGCCCGTTTAGCCCAGTGGGCCGACGGGTCGGGTTAACCTAGTTTGAAGGGTCTGACCCAGCATGGGTGTCGGACCGGTCCGAAGGAAAAACGCAGCTCAGCCCGAAGGGCGCGGCCTGGCCCGATGTGGCGCTGCCCGGCGGGTCGCAGCCCAGCCCGGCCTGGCGTGGCCCGGCTCGGCCTGGCGCAGCCCGACTCGGCCCAGCTGGGTGCGGCCCAGCCAAGCGGTTCTGAGGAGGGCGCGGACACCCGGCTGTCCAAAACCGGTGGTTCCAAGCAGCGCCACCCTTCCAAAACCGGTCGGCTTGGCCGCCCGGCCTTCTGGCGCAAGCGGCCCGCACAACGGGCCGCAGCTCTTCCGGCGCGGCGCCCTCCTGGCGCCGCGACTCCCATTCACCTGGCTGGACGAGGGGCAAGCTGGTTCTTCTGCCAAAGCGGCCCGCAATGCGGGCCGCGGTTCCTCCCACACAGCCGACGTGACGGCGCTGGCTTCCTTTGTCGCGTTCTCGGCATAGCGCGACGGCGTCATGCCTCCTCTGCCTTCGGTTTCCAATTCTAAAAATAATAACAAGATCAACGGGGGGTCGTCGGGCCGTGGTCATTCGGTCCGCACCCTTGGTATAAAGTGATAGCAATTTCCATATATATAAACCATGATTTCTAGTGAAGAACGGGGTATGAAAACATTCACTTATAAGAATAAACCCCTACCTCGAAAAGATGACGAACGTCGGTGTCGCAGTAGATGGGGTCACGAGGTGAGGATTCGTAGATGTCGACGGAGTGCATTTGAGGAGGAAGTTTAATCTCCTCACTTGTTGTGGAGAAGAGAAAGGGTGGTGCTTCGTCGTTCATCATGGAACCGGAATTCTTCGTCGAAGGAGACATTGTTCTACTTCGGAGGCCGGTGTTCTTCCAAAATCTCAATAGCTCTCCCAAACTTCCTTCGCACAACAAAATCTCTCCCCCAAAAAATAAAATAATAGGCTCCTATTATTATTTTATTGCACATGAAATTTATCTTTCAAAATTCAAATCACCTCATTAATTAAATGTGTTGCCAATTAATTAAAGATAGGGAGAGGAGAGGGAGAGGAAATATCCTCATTAATTAAATGTGTTGGCATTTAATTAAATAGAGGGAGAGGAGAGGGAGAGGAAAGATCCTCATTAATTTGAGGGGTTGACATAGACTAATGGAGTGATGGAGGTGGAGAGATTGGTAATTAAAGGGGGGTTTTCCAAATTAATGAGGAGTTTTAAAAAGTTTAGAGGAAAAATAAATGGTTGGGGCTCATGTGGGCCCCACCTCTCTAACATCCACACTTGGGTAGTTAGGTGATTGTGGGTCCCACCCTTAACTACCCATGGGAGGAATTAACCTCCTTAGATACAAAATAAAATTGAAAAACAATTTTATTTACTTCTTAATTAAACCCCCATTAAATAATTCTCAGCCCGCTTAAAATGCAACTGCGGTAAAGGTCTCCTTAAGAAATTACCGGTGTTGTGAGTTCATTGGTGCCCTCATACTTCAATTCTGAGCACCGGTTCAAAAGATAGAAAAACCCACTCATTCGTTCACAGAACGTACCCGAGCTAAACTTTGGAAATTGATTATGGGCCTCGAAATCAAGTGTTGTCAGAAGCCACAGACCCGTAAAATTACAAAGTAATTAAAAAAATCCTTGAAATGTGAGGGTCTTTAAAATTTAATCGAATTGGTGAATCCTACTTTATCATAGATTTATTGGGAAATCCCTTTTAAATACTTTCATGACGCTTACTAACTTTACAAATCTCACACAACCTTCCTGAAACTATCTAATTATTCACAAGTATATACTACCTTCACGAACCCTAAAACTTTCTCAAATATCACCTATTTTTTAAATATCAACCATCCTTCACTAATAAATATCCTTTCATGAAGATCAAACACTCTTTTAAATCTCACTTATCCTTCACAAATCTTGAAACTTCTGGTCGGATTTTTATTTCTTTCATTAACTTTAATACTTTCGTGGTGCAAACAAATTTTGATCGGATTTCATAGTATTCACAAACATCCTTTATTCAAAAAAAATATAAGAACAAACTTCAAGAATCACCTTCATGAATTTAGATCCTTTTAATCTTCTTTAAGTCTTAATTTTATTTTATAAGGGGGGTAGAGGCCTATTTATAGGCATTGTCCCCCATTCCAAAAGCATCCATCTTCATCATAACCTTTTCAAGAAGATCTCTAATCTCATTCTTGAATATACCTATTTTGAGAAGATCAAAGGAAATTTCACCATTCTCAAAGCTTCTAATTGTCCTATAGAGTACCATCTTTTTTATCATTCATTCAAGATGCTCCACACCTTCACGAAAATCAGACTTCACGGCATTGAATACCTTTTCAATGCTTCGTACCTTCAGGAAACTCCAATATTTTTGAAACTCATAACTTTGCTGTATTTTTATGAGGAATTAATGGAAATAAAAATATCCTGATGATTGATCTATATAATAAATTTTGGACCCAAAAAATTTGTAAAACACTGGTAAATAACACAACCTTGTATACACATTTTTTTGTATCACCTCCAAATCCTAGTTTACTTTGTTATGGATATTTGTCAAAATTATTAGTCAACAACCATGATTTAACACCACAACTGAACATGGAAAACTAATTTATCAAAAAACACAATCAACCTAGAAACACAATAATGTTACCTTGAGGGATTTTTTCCAACAATATGCCCCTTTTGTTTTTTTGACAATTCTTCACATTTTGATACCTCATTAAAGCTTATTTCATTGTCTTCCAAAATTCAGTTATTGTAATTCAGATAACAATCAAAGATTTACCCAAAAACACTCTAATCCCACATGATCCATGCTCAGTGTGAGGAACAAGAGTAATATGCAAAGTTCATCAATCAATCACTCCATTCCAAAAGCCACTCGTCCACTTTCATTATGAATCACTTCTTGTCATGATATTTAAACTTTGATCAATCATATTTAACATCATCAGTTTTTAAACTCTCCCTAATACACTGCTATCCCAGTTAACTTATCCCCATGCCTTCATTAATACATTTTCTCCCATTTTATATCAACAACTTCTCACCCTTTTTCAATGAACCTAAAGATCACTCCTTTATGGAATGTAACGGGGTAAAGAACATAGATCATCACTTTAGGGTAAAACACATCATACCCTAGGGAGAGGGGGTACCACATCCACACTTTTCAAGTGTTGGGAGTCAATTGGAATCCAAGAACCAGTCAATACCTCTCAAATTCCTCTTTGGATAAGGCCTTCATTAGAATTTCTACAACCTGTAACTCTGTAGGCACATACTCCAACTTCATAATCCCATATTCCACCTTCTCCTTGATAAAATGATACTTGATTTCAATGTTCTTAATCCATGAGGTATGGATTTTATTTTTTCTAAGATTTAAAGAACTTCAATTATTTCACTATATTCTTATTGGAGTATTTAATTTAACTCTCATATCATCTATTTGTTCTTAATCACCAATAAATGTTTGCAATCTTGAGTAGCCATAATATATTCATCTTCTTTTTTTATCAATAAAATGCAATATTGTTTCTTTCTTATCCAAGAAATACACTATCTTATAATATATTATTCACTATATAACATTGATTTTCTATCATCTGTTGATCCGGCCCAATCTTCATATGTGTATCCAAGTAAATCTTGCTGATATTTTTCATTATACATCAAACCAAAATCCAACATGTTCTTGATATACTAAAGTATTATTTTCACTACAAAAAATTGGTTTTCCTTGGGTTTTATTTGATATATTACTGTATAGAATGTGGAAAAAATATTAGGTCTTTTCACTATTAGGTTCAATAAGTTGAAAATGATTTCCATGTGTTCTGTGACATTAAAAACATTGTCTTCATCATCCCTTGACAGTTTCATCCGAGTAGTCATTAGAGTCATCATCTCCTTGTAATTATACATTCCAAATATTCTCAAAACCTTATTGGCATATTTATATTGAGAAATTAACATTACATACTTTCCTTATGTCACCTATAAACTAAGGAAAAATGTTAGTTCACCAATCACTAATATTTCAAACTCACTTTTCATGAATTCAGTGAACTATCTACATTGCACTTCATTTGATGAAACAAAAGTTATGTCTTTAACATACACCAAAACTATCACCCTTTGATTACTATCATTATTGATATATTGATTGTAATCAACTCCACCATGCTGAAAAATAATCTTCCTCAGAAACAGATCTAGTATTGAATACCATACTCTTAGTGCTTTCTTTAACCAATATAGAGGCTTTTTTAACCCAAAAATTATGTTCTCATTTTTATGAATGAGAAAACCATATTGATACTCAATATAAACTTCTTCTTCTATAACCCCATTCATAAATACTAACTTGATGTCCATCTAGAAAACATTGAACCTTATTTTCACTACTATGTCCAAGAATAATCTAGTTGTCTCTATCCTTGCAACAAGTGAAAATGTTTCATCAAGATTGATACCCTCTATATGGGAGTACCCTTTACACAGTAGTCATTTTTTGTTTTAAATTACCACACTATCTTCATTCAACTTATTATGAAATACCCATTTAGTACCGAAGAAATTCTTATCTGTTGGTCTTGAAACAACCTCCCGTGTATGATTCATCTCAATTCGGTCAAGGTCTTCATTAATAGACTGAAACTAGTTGTTATCTTTAGTTACATCCTCAAAATATTTATGTTATACATGAGATTAGAAAGATGTATAATGTAATGGCTCCATTCTTCATGTCTGAACTGGTTCTTCCTGATCACCAATGGTGTTCTTTCTATCAATTTCAGATTAACTCTTTGTCTTTTGTGCAGATATAGATCTGACTTCCTCCTTTTCATCATTTGTATCTTCTTCTGAATCATCATTTTCTTATTGAACTCCCCAAGAGGTTCTTACCACCTCATCACTTTCATCATGAAATTGGTCACTGTGTTATTGAAGATTCTATTAATTCTATAATATATTTACATCATTGCTTTCAACTACCCTTCCAAGCCTCTTGTTGAAATATTTATAAGATTTTATTTTTCTGAAATATCCAAGAAATATCCCCTCATATCCATGAGATTCAAATTTCTTATTTTTCCACTTATTGAGAATAAAACACTTACTTCCAAATATTCAAAAGTATATTTATGTTGTCTTCTTCTCATACCATAACTCATATGGATTATTTTCTTTCTTAGGAAATAACAGATCCCTATTGAATATGTAGAACAATGTCGAGACTACTTCCTTCCATAATTTCTATGGGAGGCCCTTTTTAATTAGCATTGTTCTGACCATATTGTTTATTATTTGATTTCTCCTCTCAACCACTCCATTTTTTTAGGAGTTCTCTCTTTATAAAATTCATTCCTTATCCATTGTTTCTCAAGATAATCTTTCACTTGACTATTTGTGAATTTTATACCGTTATCAGTATGTAACTTTGTAATCATCTATCTAAGCATCATTTTAGATTCCCTATAGAACAACTACACCATCTCTTCATTTGATGATACATATATTATTATTAAGGTTTGTAGCATGCCCCAAGTGACATAGTTGACTAACACAAACCAACTTGTGACTAAGACCTTCAATGACGAAGACATTAGAACATCTCATTTCTTTGCCCCCAATTTTAGCTCTTACGGGGATAAGAATATTTAGGCCTTCATCTTTTCCAAATTTTACAAAACATTTCTTATTATATTTTATGCCTATAACAAGATCCTTATTTCCTTTCATATGGGATGTGCATCCAGTGTCAAGGATTGATACACCAGAATGATCTGATGCTTTAAGGGAAATCTCCACAACCACTTCATGCTCAGATCTTTTCTTTTTTATCCATGTTTTTTACTTAATACTCAATATGGATTGATGAACATGATCTTCCATAGAGTATGATAGAACAACATCATCTTTCACAGCTAAAAATTTATTTTTCATTTTCATTTCATTTGATGATCCATAGATATAATACTTAGGACCACATTCAGTTTACTTTGGAACATTTCTATACATTGTTTATGAGAAATATCTTTCAATGTTTCTAAATCCTCCACACCCAGAATAGTGATCATCAAATGATATCCTTCAATATAGAGATCTGTGTAGATGTCTCTATTGATATTATTCCCTTTAGTACCTCTTGGATATGAAACATAAATTTTTTGAGTGACTTTTCTTTCTTCAAAAATAATATCTAATGTGGGGTGCATTCCTGTGTGTCGTTGGTACATTACTAGATTTCCCTTGGGTTATCTGAATCATCAATTTATGATTCATACTCAAATGAATCTTCAGTCTCATAAAATTTTATTGTATTTTGACTTCAACCATTACTGCTTTCTGTTTTCGATCAAGCCCCATACCAACTATATCGTTCGGATCTATCATTTTATTCTTCTGACATTCCTTTATCTGTTTCACTGGAACATTGAATTCTACATTTCCATTTTTTCTTCCTTAGTGACCTTATTTACCAGTGTCCAAAGTTTCTCCTAATATTTCACTTTCCTTCACAGATTGAAAACCTCCTCCTCAAGATTTTCGATGAGTTTATCTTGATATTCTTTTGTATTATTCAACCCATTGATCACCCTTTTATATTAATCAACTTTGAGCTTGTACTCACTGATCATTTTTTAGTTCTCTAAAACTGAAGACTTAAACTTTTAAATTTCTTCCATCAACTCATAATTCTATTTTTATTGCTGCTACATAATGAGTTTTCATCAATAACCATTGTTTTTACTTTATTTATTTTGTCTCTCCAAACATATATCTCTTAAAGAGAAGCTTTTAATTCATCATGGATATCAAATATTCCTTCAAATTCTTGTTCATCATTATCACTTTCTACCCTTTTATGGAAGCTACCTACAACTGTTATCCTAGTATATTTTCCATGATCATTGTAGTTCTCCATCACTTAAACCATTTATCACCCTTTAATATTCATCAACATTGAGCTTGTACTCACCGATCATTTTTTAGTTCTCCAAAACTGAAGACTTAAACTTTCCAATTGTTTTCATCAACTTAGAATTATATTCTTCTTGCTGATACATAATGAGTTTGGCATCAAGAACCACTTTTTTTAATTTCTCTATTTTTTCTATCCAAGCATATATCTCTTAAAGAGAATCTTTTAATTAATCATGCATATCAACTCTTCCTTCAAAGTCTTGTTCATCATTATCGCTTTCTTCCCTTTTATGGGAGCTACCTACAACTTCCACCCTAGAAAATTTTCCATGAACTGTCATTTTATTATGAAAGGAGATTATTGTTTTAATAAATTTTTCTTTAACTTTGAATTACCTTTCACATAGGCTGAATACTTCTTCATGGGTATTTCAAATTCATCCTCATCATCTTCTTGAAACTTCTTGGGAAACTATACTACAAGATATACAACCTTCCTGCATCTAAAGTATGAAAGTGGGAGTTTCCCTTTGAACTTTTATTTTCCTCATTGTATATTTGATGAAATAAATGACATCACATCATCTGTATCTTATTCTTCTTTTCCATCATCAATGGTAAGCTTATTTACGGCCTTTAATTCCACTTATTTGGAGTTATCTTTTTTCACAGACTTTTTATTATCATTTATCATCTTTTATGCAACAAGAGTACTATTTAGACTATCCAATTTCAGCTTCTTTGAATCCTTATCTTCTAGAACATAGACTTTCAAATTAAACTGATGTGGAATTAATCTCATGATTTTATTAACAATATTTACATATTCAATAATTTATTTGACACCACGCATTTATTCCCCAGTAACATCCACCCAGTCAAATAATTAATCATAGACTTATTTGGGTTCATTCTCAGATCCTCATACTTGTTTCACAGAACACGCATCTTTTATTCTCTAACTTTTGACTAACCATCATAAATATTTAGAAACTTTTCCCACATATCATGTGATATCTTGCACGACATCACCTTAATATAGATTTAATTGTTTAGAGCTCCCACTAAGCCATTATTCCTTTGTCGTCAACATGCAATTCCCTTTGGTCAGCTTTTGATAAAGCACCACAGTCAACATTGACATAAATACCATGCTTTGATGCTATAAATACATCTATTCCTAAAGATCGGAAGTATTGATGCATCTAATTCTTCCATGATAAAAAATTTATTACATAAAATATCGGAATCTCTTTATGATTGAAAACCTCCATTGAATCCACTTAGAGATAAACACTAGAAATAACCTTGGGTTGTAATACCAATTTTTATCCCAACTATCTTAAATACCCTGAGATGGGGGGTTAATCAGGTATGATAGATTAAAACATCTACCCCTTCAGATCTTGTTTAGTCAGTTAAACAAAACACTCTTTTCTCCCTTTATCATAGTAATGTATGAACAAAAATGAAATAATTCATGATACACAAAGAATTTACTTGGTTCACCCTCACTGGGATACATCCAAGGAGTATACAATAGCAGTGTCCCGATGTACCAAATCCACTAAGGATCATTTCCAAATAAGGTTTATCCTAGATCACTTTTAAAAAACCTTTGTTATAAATTGTTTTAATTAAGTTTTTTAATTTTTTGACCACTAACCTTTTTGTATAATAATGTTTTTGTTATTTAGTAATTTGACCCAATCCCTGATAATGAGGTTTTTTTAATGTTTCTGAAACTTTGAACTCAAATATAAACGGGGAGAAAATTTTTGTTTTAATGAAAGGTGTTTTCCACAATTACAATATTAGACATAGAAGAACCATACTCTGAGTATTGTATTCATCTACATTGGATTCAGATCATCAAATATGAAAGGATCAGATGCAGAAGTTGTTAATTACTGGAATTTTTCCTTTATCATAATAATTGTTTATTAGAAAGTTATATGTTTTTGTTTGAAGAAGTCATGTATTAGTTGAAGAGTTATAAAATAAAATTGTGAATTCAGGAGTTAGAAATATTTCATACTTTCAAAACTAAATCAGATGATTATTTTCTGATCAATAAGTTCTCATAAATTATAAAACATAATCACGAAAAAATATTTTTAAGAAATGTAGGAATATTAATGATTTAATCAGTCCTAGTGATTAATAAAAATAACATCAGATCTAGAAATCATAATGTGTGAATATGATTAGGTTTGAAGAAGTTAAAAGTTTCTAAGTGGAATACTTTACATCGTCATTGAAAAATCATAAAATGGGGATTTCCATCATAATGGGAAAATCCATCATAATGAGAATCACATAGTAATGATAATTCCATCGTAATGAGGATTCTATCATAATGACTCTGAGAAGAAAATAGAAATCATAATGACTCTAAGAAGGAAAAAAGGAATCATAATGAGATGAGAAGGAAATAGATTCATAATGAGCTGAGTAAGAAACAGATCGTAATGAACTAGGAGTGAAAGTCATATAATAATGATATGATTACAAAGAAGACTCAAAAAGAAGAATATATAAGTTTTATGATTATTTAAAGAGGTCAAATGTGAAAAATTTTTTTACGTAAATCTTGGAGAAATATAAGGAGGATTGAAGAATTCAAAGATGAAGTTTACATGTGATATATTTTTAGAGTTTTAAATTTGAGGAAGTGGGTAAAGTTTTCAAGTTTCCCGCCCTTTCTTTTTTGATTCAATTATAAATACATGCTCAGATCATTCATCCATTGTTTAACATTCATGAAAGTGAAAAAGGAAGAGTTCTGAATAAATCAAGTGAAAGTCCTTTCCATCCAGAGATCTCATGTGGAGGATTAGATAGTTGAAAGTTTTTTTTACCATATTGAGCAAGATCATGTTGAGAATATTGTGTTGAGTCAAATGGATTGATTCAATCAGACTGAAGAATATAGTATTGATCATTTGAGTAGAGTTTGAGTTTTTCATATTGAGAATGGTTTCATCATATTGAGATAAGTAGATCTAGACTCATCATATTGAGAGACTCAGACCTATAATCATCATATTGAGAAAATCGGATCCAGCCAAATCAGACTGAGAAATTGTGGAGCAGTTTCAAAAAAAATTATTCCTTGGTTTGGATCAATTGTTTTATAATAAAACATTGTAAACTAACAGAAGTTAGTATAATATTTCCTATCGGAAGATAGAAGGTTTCTAGTAGGAGTTAGCATAAGTTTCATTCACTTATTCATAATAGATGATTTATATAAACCCATGGGAGTGGATCTAGAAAGGTTGTAGGTTCTCACATTGAGACCGAACCTTGTAAATATTGTGTGCCATAATTGATTTTATACTTTTTTCATGTACGATTATTTACTAAAATTTGATAAAGAACTAAATCTGAAATAGTTACAGGGGTTAAGTTTCTAAAAGTTTTGAAACTTATAAAAAGTGAACAACTGATTCAACCCCCCCCCCAGCTATTATTCGATCCTTTGTAACTTAAATTGGTATCATATCCAAGTATCCATTATTGAATACTTATCATGGATAATATAAATTGTGTCAATAATAGAGAAATTCCTATATTTGATGGAAAAAATTATTATGGATGGAAAAATAGTATTATTCCCTATCTTCTATCTCTTTTCCTCGAAGTTGTCGATGCTGCTACTATTGGTTTTCCACCTATTAAGAAATATACACCTATAAAATTTGCTGATAAGAGGAATATAGAAGTTGATGGAATGGATATAAATGAAATTTTATGTACTTATTCGAGAATTTTTATTAGATGGTGATGGGTCTCAATACATCAGAAACATATATGGGAAAAGATGGAAATTATTTTTGAAGGGAATACTAAAGTAAAGGAATAAAAGATACAAATACAACATAGTAAGTATGAATACATCAGAATGAGAGATAAAGAAACTATTGATGAATACTTCATCAGGGTAAATGAAATTGTTTGCAACATCAAAGGATTCAGAGATGTCTTGGAAGTTTCTAAAATTATGAAGAAACTTATGAGAAAATTTTTGAATAGGTTTGATACTAAAATTTATTCATTATAAGATATGGATGATTTATCTCATGATGAATTTCATAACATTATTGTTGATTATTAAATGATGAATGCTCAAATGTTTAAAAAAATTGAAAGATGAAATGTATTTTGAAGCTATGAGAAAGATGAAAATCCAAGATGTTGAAAAAGTATATCTTTATTAATTCAAAGATAAAGTGGATGATGATTTGAATGAAAAAATAATGTCTCATATATCCAAGAACTATTGAATATTAAGAGGAAAATATGGAGGTAAACTTCCTTTAAAATTTTTTGAGTGTGGTGGAATTATACACTTTGTTATGAATTTCCCAAATAATAAATTTGGATAATATCAAGATGATTTGGATAAAAAATCTAGATGGAAGAAGTGTATTAAAATGATAAAGAAGAAAAGTCTTCCAAAAAATAAAATACGAATTATACTAGAAACAAAATATGTATGTTGAGTAAGAAAGTTGAATCAAACTCAACTGAAAACAATTATTCTGAAGATTAAAGTTCAGAAAAATTCAGAACCTTCATTTCAAAACATGAGAAAAAAAGATTCCTTAGATAGTGTAGAAGTTGGTGAAGAATATTATAGAGAGTATCAACTCAGAATAGAAATTTTTTCATGTATTGAGAAAAACAAAACTCTTAAGAAACAAATTAGATTTATGAATAAATATTTTGAATAAATTTATAAAGGAAGAAAATATGTCATCAAGTATGAAGATGAATACATTCAAGAGATCTTATGTTACAAACATATAATTTCTAAGCAAGGAAAGATGGTTGAAGATCATAGTAAGAAGTTAGAATCAAAGGAAGAATAAGTTAAAAAAAATTAATCAAAACTTCTTTAGTTTGAAAAATCATTGAGGAAGATAAATAGAAACTTTAAAAAAGTCTTAGTAGTAAAATATGATACTCATAAAGTTGTTGAGAAAGATCAAATCAAGAATTAGGTGAAATCCTCACCCACTAAAAATAATGTTACATCTGATTTCTATAACATTTCATGTTTTAGAAAAATAATTGGAAAATATAGTGTGGAAAAATGATGTGATAAACCTATCACATCTATAAAAGTTTGAAACTCACACTAGAGGAAAGATGGTCCATTTCCTAAGTATGTCAGAGCTAAAAGAAGTTTCCAATCTCAACAAAGTTTCTACTGAGAAAGATCTTTATTAAATATAAAATCATGAATTGATTGTTATTTATGGTGTTGTGTTATCAATTGGAAGAGGTCATATAATTTTTGGCACAACTTATCTCTACCTAGAATAAGATTTGAGAAAATTGAAAGAAATAGTGGATGTATAATGAGTAACTTTCCTAGATTATAAAAAGTTAAAAAATTTAATTCTCAATATGTTAGAAACATTCCAAAAAAAACAATTTGAATGTTTGAAATAAGTCTGTGGAATATGTGATTAATCTATTCATCATGTTGAAAGATGTACTACACTCCTTCCGGAACAAATTCCTTATGATGGAAAAGAAAAAAAGTTGAAAAGAAGAAAGTTGAGGAAAGAGATTTTGTTATTGAGACAGCTTTGAATGAAAGTAAAAGGAACAAAACATAGATACATGATAGTTTTTGTTATTCACATATTTTAGGTGATATAAAAATATTTAGACATGTTGAATGTCATAATGGATAAGCAGTTCCTTTAGTAATGATAGTTCCTTAAAAATCAGAGGACTCAAAACGGCCGATATTGAAGTGGAATAGTTAAAATCCAACGAAGTGTTATTTTTTGATGTGATAAAACAAAACTTACTTTGTGTAAGTCAAATTTTTTATTATGGAAAATATTTTTTTTTAGAAAATATTTTTGTATCATCAAAAGTGTGAAATATGGAAAAGTTTCTACAAAATGAGAAAGAACCCGGGTGAATCTCTTTTAAAAAGAATAATTCAATAACTCTTGTTACTTGAGTGATAAAGATGAAAAAAAATTGTGGCACCAAGAAATTTTCCACCTTGGGTAGAAAAACATGAATAAAATTTCTAAAATTAATTTTGTCCAAAATTTTCCCAAATTTAAAAGAAGAGATGAAGATGTTTGTATTACTTTACAAAAGGGAAATATGACTAACAAAAGTCATAAAATAATTGATATTAAATATACCATACCTCTTGAACTTATTCATTCTAATTTATTTAGTCTGGTGAGAAATCAATCAAAAAATATATATTTATTCATAATCAATTCTATTGATGATTTCTCTTGGATGAAAAAGATTGTGTTTATGAAACATAAGTTGGATATTGTGTAAATGTTTAAGTTTTTCATGAATGAAGTTGAAAAATAAATGGGGGATTATATAAAGAATTTAAGAACTGGTAATGGTACCAAATTTAAAAGAAATTTTTTTGATTCATATATGATAAAACAAGGTATCAAACATCAGTATACTACTCTCTATACTACACAACAAAATGGAGTAGAAAAAATAAATAATAGAATCTTGGTAGAAATATTAAGAAGTGTGTTAGCAGAATAGAAACTTTCAAAGTTCTATTGGAGATAATATATTATCACTATTATACATGTTAAAAATAGATTTTTATTGAGACTAGAAACCAACATGACTCCTTATGAAATGTGGTATAATAAAAAACCTTCATTGAAATACTTTAAATTATTTGGAAGTCCACATTTTCCCAAAATCAAAAATCTGGATTTGGGAATGTTTGATGAGAAATATGAGGAAGTAATTTTTATAGGTTATTCACCCAAGGGAAGAAGTTAAAAATGTAGGAAAAAATATTTACAAAAATTTTTGGACTTGTATGATGTGAAAGTAATTGAAAATCAAAATTCCTTAACAAAAGTTGTTGAGAATTCTGAAGAACATAAACAGGAAATTTCAAAAAATAGTGAGAGTATTTCAAAACATCCTTTTAAATATTTATAAATCCATGTGATGACCAAAGTTTAGTTGGGAAAGAAACTTTGTAATTTCCTACTTTAAAAAACATGTTGAGACCAAAAACATTATTGGAAATCAGAAGTATCTAGTTTATATAAGAAGAAATTTGAGATTATATGATCAGACTTCACTTATCCTAAAAGTTGAACTAGAATCAATTTCAGAATATATTCAACACAAAGAATGGGTAGGTGCAATTAATGAAGAGTTGGACCACATGAAGAAGAATGAAACATGGGAACTTGTTCCACAGCCAGAAAATAAAAAAATTATCAAAACAAAGTGGTTTTATAGAAACAAATTGAATGATCTTGGAGGAGTTTCAAGATACAAAGTAATACTTGTTTATAAAGGATGTGCATAGCTGGAAGGTGTGATTTTTATGAAACCGTTTCTCCCATTTCAAGGCTTGAAACTGTTTGAATTTTTCTTTCAGTGGCCACATATCAGAATTAAAAACTTTATTAGATGGATGTAAAGTCATATTTCATAAATAGTGATATTGTTGAAGAATTTTACATTGAATACCATTTTGGGTTTCTAGTTGATGAGGATGAAAAGAAATCTCGTAAATTAAAGAAATATTTTTATGGGTTGAAACAAGCTTCACATGCTTGGTATTCTAAACTTGACAACTGTTTGAGAATGTTGAACTTTTCTAAAGGAAAAGTTGACAGAAACTTATATGTGAAATATGTTGACTCTGGAACACTAATTGTAATTGTTTATGTAGGTGATATAATTTTTTTGGGGATAGAGAATATTTTTGTAAAACATTTTCTGAGGAAATGAAGAATAAATTTGAAATGTCTATGTTAGGAGAATTATCTTTCTTCCTTATCTTATAATTTCAAAAAAAAAAGACACGTTTTTTATCTCAAGAAAAGTACACTGAGGAATTGTTAAAGAAGTTTTTGATGGAAGAATCCCAATAAGTTTCAAAACCTATTTTAGTGAGTTCAATGTTGAGTAAAGATTAATCTAGAATAAGTATGAATCAGAAATACTTTCAAAAGATAATAGGAAGCCTTATTTACCTTACAGCCTCAAGACCTGATATTGTTTATGTTATGACTTTTTGTTCCAGGTATCAAGGTAATCGGACAAAATCCCATATTTCGGAAGCAAAGAGGATTCTGAGATATGTCAAAGGAATAAATTCACATGGGTTGTTATACAAAAGAAATAGTGAGATAAAGTTTCATTATTATATTGATGTTGATTAGGTGGGAGATTGTAATGATAGAAAACCAACCTCAAGAAGAACATTTTTCTTGTGAGAATGTTGTGTGAGTTGGCATGATAAGAAACAAAGTTCAATAAATTTGAGCATAACTGAATCTGAATATGTTGCAGCTACTCAGGATTGTACTCAAAGTTTGTGGGTGGAAGTTTGGATAGAAGATTTGAATGTATAAGTTTCTAAACCATTGAATATACATTGTGATAATCATAGTGAAATTTATATTTCTAAAAATCATGTCCAACATTCAAGATCAAAACACATTGACATAAAATTTCAATTTATAAAAGAGAAAGTTGATACTGGATATGTTTTACTGGAATACATTTCAACAAAGTATCATATTTTTTATATCTTTACAAAATTAATGTCGAAAGAAAGGTTTGCGAAATTGAGGTCGTAACATTATCTTAATCTACCTCTTATGTCTTCTTAAACCTCATAAGGAAGAACCACCCCCCCCCCCACCCTACCATGATTTCGATTATGTTGACAATGGGGGAGCGAAAGTAACAACTTTATACTTTTTAAAAAGCGTTTACTTATCGTTATTTTATGAATTTGAAGCTTTGGTTATCATAGAATAAAGGAGAGCATAAGAAAATCAAGAGGAAAAGCTAAAAGTGATAGGGATTTTATCTTTAAAAGGATGAAAAACTTTCTTACCACTGAAGGATAGAATTATTTTTAAAAACATTACATTATTCAGTAGTGTGTTTTCAAGAAATCCTCTTTTGAGAAAGTATATGTTTTGATAAAATTCAAAAAACTTGAGTGTTTTACAAAATTTGAGTTGTGAAAAATTTATGAGAGTTTAAAAAGTTGTTAACAAGGGTTGTAAAAAAATCCAAAGGGGGATATTGAATAAATTTTATGATAAAAAATTTAACAAAGTTTTTTTATTTTTTGACAACTAACCTTTTTGTATAAGAATGACATTGTAATTTAGGAATTGGACTCAGTCCATCATAATGAGGTTTTTTGAAAGTTTCTGAAAGTTTGAACTTAAAGATAAAGGGGGAGAAAAGATTTTTTTTAAAGAAATATGGTTTCTGGACTTATAGGATCATAATAAGAAAAACAAAACTAAGATTATCGTATTCATCTACATCATATTCATATCATTGGATTCGAAAGAATCAGAGAAAGAAGTTGTTAATTACTAGAAGTTTTCCTTTGTCATAATCATAGTTTTTAGAAAATCATATGATGTTGTTAGAATAATTCTTATAGTTTTGTAAGAGTTTTGAAAAAAATACTTTGACTTCAAGAGCTAGAAATTTTTCATACTTTGGAAACTAGATCAAACAATGCTTTGCTGATCAAGACGTCCTCATAAATCATGAAACATACTCATGATAAAATCTTTTGAAAAAATAGAGGAATTGTAATGGTTGAATCAATTCCAGTGATTAAGATAAATAAGATCATATACAAAAGTCAAAATGTGTAAAGATAATGAAATTTTAAAAAGTTCAAAGTTTCTAAGTAGAATAATTTCCATTGTCATAGAAAAATTATCTTATTGGGATTCCCATCTTAATGGGAAAATAAATCTTAATGAGAATTTCATCGTGATGATAATTCCATCATAATGAGGATTCCATCATAACAACTCTGAGAAGGAAACAGAAATCATAATGACTCAGAGAAGGAAATAGATTCGTAATGATCTTGGGAAGAAATATATCATAATGAAATGAGAAATAAAGGCATATTATAATGATTTTATTATTAAGAAGACTCCAAAAAATATTCTATAAGTTTTATGAAGAGTTTAAGAGGTCAAAACTTGAAATTCATTTTTGAATAAATCTCAAAGAAATCTAAGGAGGATTAAAGAAGTCTAAGTTAAAGTTTAAATGTGAGAGATTTTTGGAGTTTTGAAATTTGAGGAAGTAGAGAAAGTTTTCAATATTCCCGCTCATTCTTTTATAAGTCTCCTATAAATACTTTCTCAAATAATTCATTAATTATTGAACATTCACATAAGCTGAAAAGGAAAATAACTGAAGAAATTAAGTGAAAGTACTTTTTAGATAGAGATCTCAGGAGGAGTATCAGACAACTAGATATTTTTTTATCAAATTGATCAAGATTTTTATTGATAAGATCATATTGAGTCAATTATATTGATTCAATCGGACTAAAGAAGATTGTATTAGGAATTTTAGCAGATTTTGAGTTTTGAATATTGAGAATGGTTTCATTGTATTGAGTTCATTATATTGAGAGAAAAATATTTGGACTCATCAAATTGAGATAATTGGATCCAAACTCGCCATATTGAGAAAATTGTATCCATCCAAATTACACTGAGGATTTGGAGTGAGCAATTATACAGTAGTTTCAAAAAAGTCTTTATTATTCTGTTTGGCTTAATTGTTTTATAATAAACCATTTTTAAACTGCCAGGAGTTATTATAATCTTTTCTATCATGAGATAGAATGTGTCTAATGGGAGTTGGCATAAGTTGTATTCACTTCTTCATAATAGTGAATTTCCATAGACCCATAGGAGTGGCTATGGCAAGGATATAGGTTCTCACACTGAGGTCGAACAATGTAAATAATGTGTGCTTTAATTTCTTTCCTAATTTTTCATGCATGATTATTTACTAAAAGTTGATAATGAAATAAATATTAATAGGCTATAGGGGTTGAGTTTATAAAAGTTTTAAAACTTATAAAAATGAACAACAGATTCAACCCCCCCCCCCCCCTCTTAGTTTTTATTCAATACTTTGGAACTTCAACTTCTAGGCTCAGTCTCACTACTATTAGAATGTTTAGGGAGATATCACTACTTCCCAAGAGTCACTGTAACGCCCCGACCCCAGTTACCTAGAGTCGGTGCATTATTGCGTAACATTGGCATGATCACAAAAGATCAAGTCTCAAAAGACCGAATAGTTTAGTAGCCTTGGAAACACTAGATACATTCATAAATGTTACATTACATCATAAAGTGAAAACTATAATAAAAAAGTCTCCATAGTCCACACTCATATCCTCTTCTGACTATCCCTGCAGGTCATTCATAAAATAATTCTTCACATCCTAGAAAATATTAAAACATTGAAAGGGGTGAGCTCAGATGATCAGTAAGGATAACAATATAGAGGAAACTTTCATAAATAAACATTAACATTTAAGGCAATGTATAACTAAAACAAAGGCATTTTTAAACATGAACTTAAGCATAATATGAAAAAAATAAAATTAAATAATGCCATTTACTTACTCACATGGATATTATACTAGTCGAATAATCACATGCAATATCAATAACCACTTTCATAATGATGGAATGCATAATGCCGAACTATCATAACCATGTAGCCAAGGCCTCGTGCCAAGACTACAAATAATATTTTTTCAAGTCCTCATGCCAAGACACTAGTTTGTCTCATGAGACCTACCGATGCATTGAGGAGCTATAGCGGGCTCCACCCGTCACTTATTAAGTCCAATGCATTCCTCATATGAATAGGTTTAAACATATCATATAACATAATTGTATCAAATAAAACATGCATAAAGGAAACATAAAATTTCCACATTTCAATCAAAAGATATCAATACAACACATTGATATAATAAAAACACTTTCAATACAATTTTCAATACCAAAATAAAAGAAAATTAAAACTTGTATTTATTTTTCATTTTAAAAAAAGTTATGGCTTGTAGAGGAAGACGAAACTCAAATAATGGTCACGACGGCGGAGAAGTCATTGTCGCCGCATACGTAAGAAAAACATTCCTTTTTGTCGTTTAGAAAAAACGCTTCGTATAAAAGATTCCTTTTGAATAAAAGTAAAATTCAAAGGGGTTTATACACCGTATAAATGAAAGTTGTGTATAAAACCAAATGTGCCTCAATGAAAGGATATTGAGACGAAGTCCTTACAAAGATCATTTTTAAAATAAAATACATCTATTATGTGTATTCATTATAAGTACACATAAATAAATTACAAATACAAGATATGATATAATAATATCATGACATAATTTGAAAGTAGGAGATTAACCCAAAGAATGGAAATTGGGTTAAGAAATTCCCTTACCTCGTGTCCGACTTGACTCGACCGTTCTTTAACCTCCTGAATAATAAACTAGAGTTAATATATACTTTCTTAAGAACCTTTTTCAAGTTCATTATCCCATTTATATCACTAATTACAATGTTACGAAAATTATGTAGTCATTTAAGTTAATAACGGTCGTTTTGTCAATCTTTGGTACTTGATTCAACAATAAACTTCTTATAATTACAAGTTGTTTATGTGGTAGAATATCCATTATCTCCAGAATTATATTCATTATGTAGATATCATATATATCATATATATCCAGTATTTACATTCATTTATAATATTACATAACATTTAGAGGTAAGAAATGAAATGCACCGTTCATGGAGACGGTAAGTCGTATGTACGCATGAACGTTACTTTCATTTCTATTTCATATTTAATGGAATGAAATTATAATTATATAAAGGTATAATATAATTCCAGTATAATATAATTTATAATACCATTTACTCCGTCCTTTATAAATCCCACATATGGCATTAACGATTCAAATCACTTTGAGGGGGCGGTAGTCCGCACTTCCTAAAATGAAAATATCACGTTTACCCATAATTGAAACCATAAAGGTATGCAATAAATGAAAAATACAGAATCTTAAGTAAAACATAAACATATTATATATCATATATAAATATATTGACATCTTAATGGACACCTTTGAAGGTGTTATATGAGTGTTTAACAATCATCATTTCGTGAGGCAGAAATTTTCTATCCACAGAAACAGTATGTTCTTTAACCATTAGATGTAGGTGTGTGTAAGTGTAGCTCGAATCCTTCTTATAAAAACATCCTAGTATATTGAGGATACTGGTTTTGTTACAAAATAAATTAATAAAAAGAGTTTAGGGGGTTTTAGAAGCAAAATAAAACAAAATAACATAAGAGAAGACATTACCTTAAAACGGGTAACTCTTTTTGATTTGAGCTCAAAGGATTCCTTGGGAAGACTTATGCTCAAAGGGAGGCCTCTAGGAGTAATAGAGGGAAGTGGAGAGACAAAATGGGCAGGGTTTGGCCGAGCCAAAGGCTTGAGAGGTGTGGGTAAGGTGGTAGAGGTGGGGGCCTTTTATAAGAGGAGAGGAGGGGCACTCTTGGAAAGATTGAAATGTTACTTTATTATGAAATGCTTTTCGGATTATAAAGGTCCCACAATGATATGTTTCGAGGATAAGGTGATAAGGGTTCGAAATATAATCATCCAATAGGTTTTTGACAAGTTTAAGTCTTATATTTTACATTATCTTTCCATTTTATTTAAATCATTAATTAATGAGGTAATCGCTACATCATCATTGTGTCATAAAATTTTAATTTATTTAATGTCTAAAAATTATAAAAATAATATCATGATGTAGGAAATATTTTTATATTTCTAATGAATATTTATAGTCAAAAATATGACTTGTATAACCCGATTTAAAAATTGTTTTAGTAAAACAACACATGTTTGTGACATTTTTATTTTAACATTAAATAAAACGTTTTTAATGTCATTTTCCTACCAAAGTGGCTCCATGGGGTCCCCAAGTTGACCCATGTATTGTCTTGGTCGTCCATGACTCATCCAATAGGGGTAGGACATGTGTCATGGTCATTTATTATTATTATAACATTATCTTTACCTTAAATTACACTAATTACCTTTAATCACGATTAATTAAACTTAAAAGTTACTATTCACCAAAAATTATTTTAATCCCATTGAACCACATTTTACTTTCTAATGACAACCATGTATGTTGGATTTTTGAAAATCAAATCACATAAGTGGTAATGTTTCATTTAAACGAAAAATCAGTTTTTTAACTACCACTTAGTGGTTTCACTATTCATCAAAAATTGAAGTTTTTCAGAATAATGCTAAAATTTCACCCTAAGCTATGATTGATATTCTGAATTCAAAAATGATTTCTATTTTAAAAAATTCCAAAAATATAAGTTGCATTAATTAATTTTATAATTAATTCCCGTTGTCACAACAAATAGCGTGTTTTTAAGAAACAATATATATCAAAAGATTGACAATTGTTTATGTCCAATTTCAATGTTAAATTAATTATAATGACCACCATCGGATAAAATGGTAAAAATATATTCTAATTATACTTTAAAACCACTCAATAGTATAATTTATCACTATAAATTATTTTGATTAAAAAAGTTGTTTTTAAGTATTTTTCACTATTCATAAAAAATTGGAAGTTCTCATAAAAATACCAAAACTTCAACATAGGCTAATTTAGATATTCCGAATCCAAAAAAGAAGTCCATTTTGAAATATATAATTTCAAAAAGTGGGTATTACTATTCATAATGGCTATTTTGATTGGTCGCGGTGTGTTAGAATCTCAAACTTGCGTACAATGCAAGCTGTTGCATTATTGAAAGAGAAGCGTATCGTGAAAACTCGGGGTGTTACATTCTCCCCTACTTCAATAAATTGCATCCTCGCAATTTGAAATTTTTATTTGAACAAAAAAGGTTGAAAATAGAAAATACCTTTGTGGAAAACCCACATCGGAAATAAGGTTAATAAAATCTAGCCTTAATAAGAGGGAAAGGGAAATGAAAAAGTCACCACCAAATTATGATCTCAATAAGGAGAACATTGGTGGAAATTAGAGACATATAATTGGAGGAAAAACGTAAATATTTGTTGGGAGTGATTGAGGTCATCAATCACAAACAAGTGTAAAATTGAGGGCCTCAAAGCCTTCAATCTATATTGATTTAAAATATTATCAGTTCAACAAGAAATAACGTATTAGGATAACACATTTTTTGTCTTAATATCCCTTTACTAAAGTTTAAGAATTAATTTATTCATAGAATAATAGATAGGTATATATATATTTATGCTTGACAAGTAGAGTTTCAAACTTCAACTAATTTCTACCACAAACTCATCTTTCACTCAAAAAGATAATAAAACTCAAAAATATTATATTTATCTTAATCGTACAAGGTTCAAAATATTAGCACATACTATTTAGATTAGGAAAACTATTTTGTAATAACCAGGGACTTCATGTAGGCTAGTGGTAGGTAATAGAGGCATGTCGCACTACGGTTGTGGGTTCGATTCCTGCAGCTTTGTCTGACGCGACGGGTTATCCCCCAACCTGCAGGTTATCCTTTTCCTAAAACTATAATATTATAATATTCCAAAAATAATCTTCAGAAATGTTTTAACCTTAAACAATACTATCCAAGGTTCAACTTAATCCATTCCAACCTTTATAGTTATCCAAAATACCACTGTCCAGACTTTTTCTAAAAGGTCTTTAAAATCCAAAATCAATTGTAACATCAGATTCCCCGAACAAAGTAAAGTTTCTCTTATTGTCACATACTAAAAATATGATTACCTTCATCATATTAAATCCTTAATGAAAACAACAAATACTTCAGTACAATCCTTATATATATCACATTATTCTGATAACCAGAATATAATCCTTGAGTCCAAAAGCACCAATACATTAATTATTCCACTTCAACTGTAGTAACAGCATAAGATTTTCCTTGATCCCTTGGCATTTTCTGAGGTATGTTTCCCTGACGCTTAGTACATTCATTTGCATAATTCCCCATTTCCCTACAATTGTAGCATTCAACATTGATATCCTCTTTCTGTGCCTTGAAATCACGCGCCTGGTGAACTTTTTCTCCACATTTATAACAAACTCTCATTCCTTTTAGTCAAGTACCAGGGTGATTCTTCCCACAATTATCGCATAATGGAAAATCCTTCTTTCCCTTTTTACCTTTATCTGTCTCTTGTTCTGTCGTTCTCTTCTTCTCTTGCTTTACTTTATTATCATAAGATTTAGAGAATTCCTTTTCTGTCTTGATAGCACAAGAGACAATATCTTCGTATAATGAGAAGGATTGTGAGACTAAGGCTCGACAGAGAAACGGTTTTAACTCATCAAAGAAATGATCAATATTTCTTCTTGGGTTACATATATAATCTGATGCATGCCTCGTTAACCGTGTAAAGTTAGACTCATACTTTGCGACATTCTCATCCTCCTTTTTCCTCAGACTCAGAAATTGCCTTTCCATATCTACTCGATGGTCACGAGGATAGTATTTTTCTAAGAAAATTTCCTTAAAATCCCTCCATTCCATACTTGATACTTCTTCATCTTCCTTTGTGTTTTGAATCAGTGGCCACCATTGATCGGCATCTCCAGTGATCCGGTAAACTGCCATGAAAACCTTCTCCCTTTCTCTACTCCCCAAGGCGTGGAATATTTTCTCTAAGGAGTTTATCCATTGCTCAGCTACTAATGGATTTGTACCCCCATTAAATGTTGGAGGTTGTTGCCTCATGAAGTGGTCTAACATTGATCCTCCACGTTGCGGATCAGGGTGCTCCATACGAGTAAGGTTATTATTCATAACCTGAGTGAGTTGTCCCAGTATGGTGATAAGTTGATCAGCACCAGTTGTATCTCCAGCTCCACAATAATTATCTTGAGCAGGAGGGAAATCCCTACATAGAATGCGTACATTTATACGGTTTCCATTCCTTCCACTAGGCACCATTTCTAAACAATGGAATAAGCTAGATTAGTTTATGAATCAAAATACATAATTCCATACTTGTAAAACACTTAACATAAATTGAACTATTTATGGATATAATCCATAATCATAAAAAGAAATGTTTTCTTTGAGGAAGTATATACTCATAAACCCTTCATAATGGTTGGTAAAGAAAATGAGAATTATCCTAAGCGTATCCCCCGGGAGTGTCGTAACCAAGAGTGCAGCAAGGCCCGTTGTCGTGAACCAGTTCCCGTTCGAGTCTAGCTCAAAGCGGTGTTTTCGGGTTTTACCCCTAGGTACATCTATACCAGAGCCGCCTCTACCTGCTCGTATCCAGACAGGGATGTATTGCTCGGAAAACTCATAAAATCTCTATAATACCAAAATTATAGGAAGTTCTTCTATACTAATCCTCAATGTCTATCTTAGGGATATGTGTTGTAATCAAAGTTTATCTAAATCTAGCTTCCAAGGTTAGTACTAAACTACCTCTGATACCAACTGTAATGCCCCGACCCTAGTTACCCAGAGTCGGTGCATTATTGCGTAACATTGGCATGATCACAAAAGATCAAGTCTTGAAAGACCGATTAGTTTAGTAGCCTTGGAGACACTAGATACATTCATAAATGTTACATTACATCATAAAGTGAAAAATACAATAAAAAGTCTCCATAGTCCACATTCATATCCTCTTCTGACTATCCCTGTAGGTCATTCATAAAATACTTCTTCACATCCTGGAAAATATTAAAACATTGAAAGGGGTGAGCTCAGATGCTCAGTAAGGATAACAATATAGCGGAAGCTTTCATAAATAAACATTAACATTTAAGGCAATGTATAACTAAAACAAAAGAATTTTTAAACATGAACTTCAGCATAATATGGAAAAAATTAAATTAAATAATGCCATTTAATTACTCACATGGATATTCTACTCGTTGAATAATCACATGAAATATCAATAACCACTTTCATAATGATGGAATGCATAATACCAGACTATCATAACCATATAGCCAAGGCCTCGTGCCAAGACTACAAATAAGATTTTGTCAAGGCCTCGTGCCAAAACACTAGTTTGTCTCATGAGACCTACCGATGCATCGAGGAGCTATAGCGGGCTCCACCCGTCACTTATTAAGTCCAATGCATTCCTCATATGAATAGGTTTAAACATATCATATAACATAATCGTATCACATAAAACATGCATAAAGGAAACATAACATTTCCACATTTCAATCACAAGATATCAATAAAACACATTGATATAATAAAAACACTTTCAAAACCATTTTCAATACCAAAATAAAATAAAATTAAAACTTGTATTTATTTTTCATTTTAAAAAAAAAGTTATGGATTGTAGAGGAAGCCGAAACTCAAATAATGGTCACGACGGCGGAGAAGTCGTTGTCGCCGCATACGTAAGAAAAACATTCCTTTTTTTCATTTTGTAAAAACGCTTCGTATAAAATATTCATTTTGAATAAAAGTAAAATTCAAAGGGGTTTATACACCGTATAAATGAAAGTTGTGTATAAAACCAAATATGCCTCAATGAAAGGAGATTGAGATGAAGTCCTTACAAAGATAATTTTTAAAATAAAATAGATCTATTATGTTTATTCATTATAAGTACACATAAAGAATGTACAAATACAAGATATGACATAATAATATCATGAAATAATTTGAAATTAGGAGATTAACCCAAAGAATGGAAATTGGGTTAAGAAATTCCCTTACCTCGTGTCCGACTTGACTCGACCATTCTTTAACCTCCTGAATAATAAACTAGAGTTAATGTCTACTTGATTAAGAACCTTTTTCAAGTTCATTATCCCTTTTATATCACTTATTACAATGTTACAAAAATTATGTAGTCATTTAAGTTAATAACGGTCGTTTTGTCGATCTTTGGTACTTGAGTCAACAATAAACTTCTTATAATTACAAGTTGTTTATGTGGTAGAATATCCCTTATCTCCAAATTATATTCATTATTTAGATATCATATATATCATATATATCCAGTATTTACATTCATTTATAATATTACATAACATTTAGAGGTAAGAAATGAAATGTGTCGTTCATGGAGACCGTAAGTCGTACGTACGCATGAACGCTACTTTCATTTCTATTTCATATTTAATGGAATGAAATTATAATTATATAAAGTTATAATATAATTCCAGTAAAATATAATGTATAAAACCATTTACTCCATCCTTTATACATCCCACATATGGCATTAACGATTCAAATCACTTTAAGGGGGCGGTAGTCCGCACTTCCTAAAATGAAAATATCGCGTTTACCCATAATGGAAACCATAAAGGTATGAAATAAATGAAAAATACAGAAGCTTAAGTAAAACATAAACATATTATATATCATATATAAATATATTGACATCTTAATGGCCACCTTTGAAGGTGTTATATGAGTGTTGAACAATCATCGTTTCAGGAGGCAGAAATTCGCCATCCACAGAAACAGTATGTTCTTTAACCATTATATGTAGGTGTGTGTAAGTGTAGCTCGAATACTTCTTATAAAAACATACTAGTATATTGAGGATACTTGTTTTGTTACAAAAGAAATTAATAAAAATAGTTTAGGGGGTTGGAGAAGCAAAATAATACAAAATAACATAAGAGAAGACATTACCTTAAAATGGGTAACTCTTTTTGATTTGAGCTCAAAGGCTTCCTTGGGAAGACTTCTGCCCAATGTGAGGTTTCTAGGAGTAAGAGAGGGAAGTGTAGAGACAAAATGGGCAGGTTTTGGACAATCCAAAGGCTTTAGAGGTGTGGGTAAGGTGGTAGAGGTGAGGGCCTTTTATAAGAGGATAGGAGGGGCACTCTTGGAAAGATTGAAATGTTACTTTATTATGAAATGATTTTCGGATTCTAAAGGTACCAAAATGATATATTTTTATGCTAAGGTGATAAGGGTTCTAAATATACTTATCCAATAGGTTTTTGACAAGTTTAAGCCTTATATTTTACATTATCTTTTCATTTTATTTAAATCGTTAATTAATGAGGTAATCGCTACATCATCATTGTGTCATAAAATTTTAATTTATTTAATGTCTAAAAATTATAAAAAAAAAATATAATGATGTAGGAAATCTTTTTATATTTATAATGAATATTTATAGTCAAAAATATAACTTGTATAACCCCATTCAGAAAATTCTTTAGTAAAACAACTCATGTTTGTGACATTTTTATTTTAACATTAAATAAAACTTTTTTAATGCCATTTTCCTACCAAAGTGTATCCATGGGGTCCCCAAGTTGACCCATGGATTGTCTTGGTCGGCCATGACTCATCCAATAGTTTTAGTACATGTGTCATGGTCATTTCTTATTATTATAACATTATCTTTACCATAAATTACACTAATTACCTTTAATCGTGATTAATTAAACATAAAAGTTACTATTCACCAAAAAATATTTTAATCCCATTGAACCACATTTTACTTCCTAATGACAACCATGTATGTCGGATTTTTAAAAATCAAATCACAGAAGTGGTAATGTTTCATTTAAACAAAAAATCAGTTTTTTAACTACCACTTAGTGGTTTCACTATTCATCAAAAATTGAAGTTTTTCAGAATAATGCCAAAATTTCACCCTAAGCTATAATTGATATTCCGAATTAAAAAATAATGTCTATTTTAAAAAATTCCAAAAATTTAAGTTGCATTAATTAATTTTATAATTAATTCCCACTGTCACAACAAATAGCATGTTTTTAAGAAACAATATATATCAAAAGATTGACAATTGTTTATGTCCAATTTCAATGTTAAATTAATTATAATGACCACCATTGGATAAAATGGTAAAAATATATTCTAATTATACTTTAAAACCACTCAATAGTATAATTTATCACTATAAAGTATTTTGATTAAAAAAATTGTTTTTAAGTATTTTTCACTATTCATAAAAAATTGGAAGTTCTCAGAAAAATACCAAAAATTCAACATAGGCTAATTTAGATATTCCGAATCCAAAAATGAAGTCCATTTTTAAATATATAATTTCAAAAGGTGGGTATTACTATTCATAATGGCTATTTTGATTGGTCGCGGTGTGTTAGAATCTCGAACTTGTGTACAATGCAAGCTATTGCATTATTGAAAGAGAAGCGTATCGTGAAAGCTCGGGGTGTTACAGTTGTTGAGTCAATAAGGTTTTCCTTATGACTTTTCCATTCCTTCTTGTTTTGAAAATCACAAACACCTTATCTTTAAGGAAAATCGCTTTTGTAAGGAAAAATGCTTTCTTAAGGAAAATCGCTTTTATAAGGAAAAATGCTTTCTTAAGGAAAATTGCTTTTATAAGGAAAAATGCTTTCTTAAGGAAAATTGCTTTTATAAGGAAAATTGCTTTCTTAAGGAAAATTTCTTTTATAAGGAAAATTATCCTTATCATATTTTTCATATTTTTCTTAAGTTTGAGATTCGGATTCGTTTTCTCGGAGTCATTAAAACTTTGATATAAAAGAATTCTGTTTTAGGATTCAGTTCTGGACAAGAACTATAAGGAAGTTTCATTCCGAATTCCGGATATGAACTCTGACTAAGTTCTATTCCAGATTCAGGATACGAATTCTGAATAAGAATTCTCATTACGAATTCTAATGAAGAAATCTCATTCTGAATTCTCATTACTAATTCTGAAGAAGAATTCTCATTACGAATTCCAATGAAGAATTCTCATTACGAATTCCAATGAAGAATTCTCATTACGAATTCTAATGAAGAAATCTCATTCCGAATTCTCATTACGAATTCCAATGAAGAATTCTCATTACGAATTCTAATGAAGAAATCTCATTCCGAATTCTCATTACGAATTCCAATGAAGAATTCTCATTACGAATTCTAATGAAGAAATCTCATTCCGAATTCTCATTACGAATTCTGATGACGAATTCTCATTACGATTTCTGATGACGAATTCCTATTCCGAATTCCTACTCCGAATTCTCATTCCGAATTAACCTATTAAACAGAATCTGATTATCATTGTTTTATACACTCTGAATTTATTCACTCCGAACCTTCACTCCGAAGTTTCTATTCCGAACCTTTATATTAGAGTTTTAAAACGATGTCGTACATTCTGTTACACTTGTTTTGTTTTAAAACGATGTCGTCCATTTTGTTATAAACTAACCGTTGTCTAAGTGACACGTGTACAGGTCCCTCTGAACTTTAAGGAAAATATGACCGTTGGATAAGGAGCCGACCTTACCTATAAATAGGATCTCATTTGAAAGAGCTCGATGCTGATGCATATGCCGATTGTTGAAAAAGTACTTACATGCTGTTGAAGTGATTTCTAGAGAGAGTCTCTTATTAACTCTCAAAGCTTCGTGCGACTCCGAATGTTGGTGATTACATTCGAGGGCTTCCGGGGATAGGAAGACAGAGGTGCCGACTACCTTAAAGATCGAGGGCTTTCTTGCTGAGAAAGACAGAGGTGACGACTACCTTAAAGATCGAGGGCTTTCTTGCTAAGAAAGACAGAGGTTGCCAACTACCTTGAAGTTGAGGGCTTGCGGGGATAGCAAGACAGAGACACTGATCTTCGTATCGAGGGCTTACCCTGGTGTGGGTAAGACAGACTTGCTTGAAAGTATAAATCAAGGGACCTTTATCCAAGGTTGTTGGATACCCTTCTCTTTGGGTTAAAAGACTATTATCTTGTTACTAGTAGTTTTACTACTTGTCTTTATTCCGCTGCAATTTGTATCTTAAGGAAAGTATAACTTTCTTATACTTCCTTACTTACTCTGATTAGTTTAGATTCTATACGCTTTAAGGTATAATCTTATATTGTAACTTTTGTTAAGTTTCAATCTCCGGAATCATATTTCCAGAACCTACTTTTGGAATCCCTTTCCAAGTTCAGTTTGGTGTTAGAGGTGTTGTGAATTTACTTAGTTTAACTTTGTTAAACTTTGCTCTTTCCTTTTCTTAAGGTAACTCTAGTTATTCATAACTAACTTTAAAGGTTCCAAAGGAATTTTTAAAGTATACAATTCACCCCCCCTCTTGTATATTGAGCATCTCATATTATATTTCGATCCTACAATTGGTATCAGAGGTTGGAAACCTCTTACTCTATACCATTCTTACATTTGGTATCAGAGCCAAGGTTACTGAAATACTTGTACTCACATACAAGTTTTTCTTGCTCACTTTTCTATTACGAACTTTGTCATTCCGGATTATCCATTCCGAACTTTTCCCATTCCGAACTTTGTGATTTCGATTCTAAGCTTCTAACAAGTTTGTGTGCCAAGTTATTATTTAGTATGGCAGGAATTAATGTCGGTTCGATTGACAATCTGAATCCTACAAGGCCACCAATCTTCGATGGTAATGATTATGAATACTGGAGAGATCGTATGAAGACTTTTGTTATCAATACTGGAGTAGATAACTTTGTGATGCTTACTGGTGATTATAAAATTCCTGACAAGGAAGTCAGAACCTTTACTAACCAGGAGAAGCAAGAATATCAACTCAACTATAAGGTACGCAATACTTTATTATGTTCAATGGCTAGAAATATATATAGCCAAATTTCTTCTTGTGAAGCAGCTAACTGTATATGGAAGAAGTTAGAGGTTACACACTTTGGGACTTCTAAGGTGATTGAGACTAGGAGAGCTATGCTTAGAGCTGAATATCATGGCTTCAATTTTCCTTATGGAGAACCTATCTGTAAAGTTCAACAAAGATTTATGACTATTGTCAACAGTCTACAATCTATGGGAGAAAAAGGTTTAAATGATGAAGCTCTTGTGGACAAGATAATTGACATTATGCCCAATGAGTGGGAATCCAAGAGAACAGCTATAGATGAGAACAGGAAGGTCACTCAAATTACTCTTGATGAATTATTTGGAACTCTTCTACAACATGAGACCAGAATGAAGAGAGATGCTGACAACATCAAGAAGAAGAATGGAAATGGTACTGTTGATTTTACTACAACTTCAAATCAGATGAAAGCTAAGACTCCTGAGAGAGTAACCAGATCCAAATCTAAGAAAGTCATTTTCCAATCCGAATCTAGTGAAAGTGAAGTTTTAGAAAATGAATTAGCCAATCTTGCTCGAAGGATGAACAAGATAGCTGGACAGAGAAACTTTCAATCCAAGTATAAGAAGAAGGATAGGAAAGATAAGAAAGATGGAGAAGTTACATGTTATGAATGTAAAAGAGCTGGACATATTAGACCAGATTGCCCTATGCTCAAAAAGAAAGAAAGGAAGGAAAGGCATTCAGACAGGAACAGGAAGAAGTATTACAAAGCTAAAGCTAAGAAAGTTCTGAAAGCTAATGACACCTGGAGTGCCAGTGGTGGTGACTCTTCAGATGAATCTTCTGAATATGAATCTTCAGGACAGAAGAATCTTGGTCTTATAGCCAGATTACCTATTGATAATCAATGTCTTATGGCTAAGGTACAAAATGCTGAATCATTGACCAATGTTTCTTTAAATCCTAATGATAGTAAGTATTATAACTCTTCTGATGAAGAATCATCTTCTGATGAGGAAAATACTTTACCTACTTTTGAAGAAGTCTCTAGATTTGTTGAACTTCTTGAGATTGAGAATTCCAAACTCAACAAGAAACTTGATAAGGCAAATTCTAGGAATTCTATTCTTACTAAAGAGATATCAGATCTTTCTAAAGATCTTGATAAGAAAAATGCTGATTTTGAAAATATTTCAAAAAATCTTGAGGAAGTAAGTTCTGAGAAGAATAAACTTTCTAAAGAATTAGAAAAAGTAATTTCTAATAAAAATGTTTTCGAGCCTAACTCTAGTTCCAAAACTAATGATTTTGAGGATAAAAACTTGGTTGTAAAACTCAAGTCCGAAATTTTTTCCTTAAAGAAGTGTTTATCAAACTTTACCCATGGTAAAGAAAATTTTGATAAGATGTATTCTCAAATACGACCTTTAAGAAATAAATCCGGATTTGGTTATACCCATGAAAAACCAGTTTTCAGTAACAATTATTTTGTTCCTCAAAGTGCCCCATTTTGCACTAAATGTCAATGTGGTGGTCACTGGGCAAAAAATTGTTCCTTAAACAAAACCCAATCCTTAGGTTTTCATAAAGCTTACTTTTCTAAAAAAATGTGGATACCTAAAATTTTATTGTTTGTAAATCTCGGATCCAAACAAGTTTGGATTCCGAAAATCTAACATTGTTCTTAATTTCAGGAAAATAAAGAAAGTTCCAGCAACAATATTTTGTACATGGATAGTGGATGTTCCCGGCACATGACTGGTAACAAAAGCTTTTTTGAAAAGATTATCAAAACGAAAGGAGGAAAGGTAACTTTCGGAGACAATGCTAAGGGAGAGATTGTTGGTATTGGTAATATAGTTCTTTTGGGTAAAACTTTGATTTCAAATGTTCTTTTTGTTAAAGGTCTTAAGCACAACCTCATTAGCATAAGTCAGTTATGTGATGAAGGTTACCTTGTGAATTTTAGGAATGATAAATGCTTAGTTCACAATTCCAAGGAAGAATTTATTCTCTCAACCAACAGGCAAGAGAATGTTTACACCTTAAACTTAGAAGACCTAAGAAGCCAAGATTTACCTTGCCTAAGTGCAATGGAAGATCATTCTTGGTTATGGCATAGAAGATTAGGACACTGTAATCTTAGGAACCTATGTAAACTCTCTAAGAAGAAACTTGTTAAGGATCTACCGGAGCTTAGATTTGATTCTTCTAAAGTTTTTGATCCTTGTCAATATGGAAAGCAAAATAAATCTAGTTTTAAGTCAATCGGTGAAGTCTCAACAACCGATGCATTACAGTTAGTGCACATGGATCTTTTTGGTCCAACACAAACTGGAAGTATTGGAGGCAAATACTATGTATTTGTTTTAGTTGATGATTACACTAGATTTACTTGGGTCTATTTTCTAGCAAGGAAATCTGAAGCTTTTTCTTATTTCAAAAGTTTTAGAGCCCAAGTTAAAAATGAGAAAAACCTTCCATTGAAAACTATTCATAGTTATCATGGAGGAGAATTTCAAAATTCTGATTTTGAAACTTTTTGTAGTAAGAAAGGTATTACTCACAATTTTTCAGCACCTAGAACTCCTCAACAGAATGGTGTAGTTGAAAGAAGAAATAGAATTCTTCAAGAGATAACTAGAACCATGTTGAGTGAATATTCTATTTCTAGACATTTCTGGGCTGAAGCTGTAAGTACTGCTTGTTATACTATAAATCGAGTTTTGATTAGACCTTTCCTTAATAAAACTCCTTATGAGTTATGGAATGGTAGAAAACCAAGACTTTCCTACTTCAAGGTTTTTGGTTGCAAAGTATTCATTTTGAATACTAAAGATAACTTACATAAATTCGCACCAAAATCAGATGAAGGGATTTTCTTAGGTTATTCCACAACCTCTAAGGCTTATAGAGTTTTTAATAAAAACACTTGTACTGTTGAGGAAACAGTACATGTAAAATTTGATGAATCAGACCCTTTTGTTTTTAAAACCTCCCAACCTACATCTTCGGATGTGTTTTCAAAAACTGATTATCAACCTTTGATAGAAGAACCTTCTGATAAGGAAATTGTTCTAGAAGATACTTCTGAAACATTTACCCCAGAAGACTTTCTACCTCATGTTGATGAACAGGTTTTACAAAACCCAAATCAGGTGTTTCTTAAGAATCATCCCAGTGATAGTATCATTGGTGATGTAAATCAACCTGTAAGGACTAGAAGTTCCTTAAGAAATGAAGTAGAACATCTAGCATTTCTTTCCCAATTAGAGCCTAAAAGTACTGATGAAGCTTTAGGCGATGATGATAGGATCAAAGCAATGCAAGATGAACTAAATGAATTCGAAAGGAATAAAGTCTGGACCTTGGTTGAAAGACCTAACGAAACTTCTGTTATTGGAGTAAAATGGGTTTTCAGAAATAAATGTGATGAAAATGGATTCATTGTTAGAAATAAAGCTAGACTTGTTGCTAAAGGCTATAATCAGCAAGAAGGAATAGACTATGAAGAAACCTATGCTCCAGTAGCTAGACTTGAATCTATCCGCATTCTACTTGCCTTTGCAGCATTCTTTAATTTCAAACTTTTCCAAATGGATGTGAAATGTGCTTTTCTTAATGGTTATGTTCAAGAGGAAGTTTTTGTTGAACAACCTCCTGGCTTTGAAGATACAAAATATCCAGATCATGTTTTTAGACTTACCAAAGCTTTGTATGGCCTTAAACAAGCCCCACGAGCATGGTATGATAGACTTACTGGATTTTTACTTCAAAATAACTATGTTAAGGGAAATGCAGATCCAACCCTTTTTAAAAAGAAAGATAAGAAAAATGTTTTGATTGTTCAAATTTATGTTGATGACATTATATTTGGTTCAACTCAGAAATCTTTGACTGACTCTTTTGCTAGTCTAATGAAATCTGAGTTTGAAATTAGTATGATGGGTGAGTTAACATTTTTTCTTGGTTTTCAAATTTCTCAAAAACCAGAAGGAACCTGCATATCTCAACATAAGTATATTAAAGATCTTCTTAAAAAGTATGGTTATGACAACACTAAGAGTATAAGTACTCCTATTGGTACCTCAAACTCTTTAGATCTTGATGAAGCTGGGAAACCAGTAGATCAAACATCTTTTAGAGGTATGATTGGAAGTCTACTTTACTTAACAGCTAGTCGACCAGACTTAATGTTTTCAGTATGCTTATGTGAAAGATATCAATCCAATCCTAAGGAATCTCACTTAAAGGCAGTAAAAAGAATTTTTCGCTACCTTAAGGGAACCATGGATCTAGGATTATTTTATACTTCTGGAAATGATTTTGTTCTAAAAAGCTTTTCTGATGCTGACTTTGGTGGATGTAGAATGGATAGGAAAAGTACATCCGGAACTTGTCATTTCTTAGGAGATTCATTAGTTTCTTGGTCATGCAAGAAGCAACATTCTGTTGCACTTTCCACTGCTGAAGCTGAATATATAGCAGCTGGAAGTTGTTGTGCACAAGTGTTGTGGATGCAACACACACTCACAGACTATGGCTTGAGTTTTACTAAAACTCAAATTTTGTGTGATAACACAAGTGCCATTGCCCTAAGTAAAAACTCTGCACATCACTCCCGTGAAAAACACATAGATATTAGGCATCACTTTCTTAGGGATCACACACTCAAAGGAGATATTATTCTTCAGTTTATCGGAACGCAAGATCAACTTGCTGATATTTTCACAAAATCCTTGCCTTCTGATAGATTTGAATATATTAAACAAAATTTAGGAATGATAACCGTAAGGTAATCTTCCTTAATTAACTTTCTGTTGAAAAAATCTCCTTACAGTAATAAACTCCTTTTCATAGGGGGAGTACATTTGATTGTTTGTTTAACAAAGTTTTTCAAAATTTGTTTTCAAAATTTTCGGAACGAAAATTTCCGGAATGGAACTTCCGGAACTACAATTTTCCAGAAAGGATATTTTCGCACAGAATACTTCTGGAATGGAAGTATTTGTATTGAAAATTTCCAGAATGGAAAACTTTTGTACTGGTATTTTCATAACGTAACTTTTGTACTGAATCTTCCATAACAACTTTTCATATTTACTTTTTCGTATTGAGTTTTTCGTATTTACTTTTCGTATTTACTTTTTCATATTGAGCTTTTCGTATTTACTTTTTCGTATTGAGTTTTTCGTAGTCGTCTTTATATTACCCATTACGAATAACTTTCCTAAGCTAATCCGAAAGGTATGATTTCCTTACTGAAGTTTTCGTAATCATATTTTACTTGCTGGCAATTTCTTATAGTTTGTTTTTGGTTTTTGGATTTCTTAATTCTTTACTTTAATAAAACCTCAAAAAGATCGGATTCAAGCTTTCAACCATTGGATCTGATCTCAGATCGTTCTAAACCGTTAGATCAACCGAGGAAGTTGAACCGTCATCCCATTGCCTATATAAAGGGAACCCTATTTTCTTGTCCCACATCGATTTCAAGCTTTTGCGTGCTGAAGCTCTGACTCTCCGATTTAAGGTCGTTCCGAACCACAGTTTTCTCAGTTCCGAACTTCAGTCTTCTCTGTTCCGAATATCTCCGAGGACTTCTAATCTGAATGTCTGCAGAGCTAGCTTCTCAAGAAATGTCTTCAACTAAGCTCATTTCTCAGTGGTTAGTCTACAGAGAGAGGTTAGTTCATCCGAATTTCTTCAGCAACTACGAGTCTATTATTTCAAAGAATATCAAGCTGAATGGCTGGGAAGGTGTTGCGGTATCAAAAACTGGCAACCAAGATGAAGTGTACTCTGACTTTCTTGTCGAGTTTTATGAGTCAGTTTCTTTCTTCGAGGAAGATAATAGAGAAAAATTTTCTTTCAAATCATATGGCAAGACATATAAGCTTTCTTACACCAAGGCTGCAAGCTTGGTAGGGCTAAGTTATGAAGGGGAAGCTGAGTTTATTTCCCACGTTTTGCCAGACTCTTTGGGTAGTTTCAACAAGGAAAAAGCATTAGAAATTCTCGGATTGGATGATGACAAGGCTCCGAAAATAGCAAGTCTTTCTACAAACTTCCGGATTCTGGAGTTATGGGTGCAAGGGCTTATTGTACCGAGAAAAGGAGATAAGGATAGCCTAAAGAAAAGTGAGATATATATCTTAGATTTTTTGATAAATCTAAGGAAGTTCAACTTAATGAAGCATATTCTTCTTAACATTGAAAATTTGAAGAAGGGGAATCTGAGAGCTCAGATTGTGATGTACCCAGCAATATTGTCAAAGCTCATAGTTCGGTGCCTAGAATCTTTCAAGGTAGCTTGCAGTTCTAAGCCGAAAGTTTGTAAAATCATGTTGCTCAGTGATGCCACTCTTAAGAGAATGAATATAGCTTTTGACAAGGAGTCAGGGAAGTTCATTGATCTGCCTCCACAAGTAGAAGTGACTCCGAAAGTGGCTGACCCGGAATCATCCAAGCCAGTAAGGAAGAGGAAGCTGAAATAAGTGGTAGTCGAAGCTGAGGAACCCAAGTCAAAGGAAGTCCACTCCGCACCTCCTAAGTTTAAGAAGAAGAAAACCTATACTGATGAGGTTGAAGCAAAGTGGAGAGCTGATAAAGAGAAGAGGAAGGAAGTAGATCCGCAGTTCGGATTGGATCCTGCAGAGGCTAAAGCTCTGAAAGAGAAGGCTGCTGATGAGCTCGAGAAACAAGCAAATGAGAAGAAACTGAAGAAGAAAATGTCCGAGGCTGAGGTTGCTCAGGCCTTGTTAAAGTTTAACGAAATGGTTTCAGCAACCATTCCCGTACCGAGATCTTTCTCTCTGGAATCTCTACCTGAGACTCCAGGATGAAATCTTGTTACTCCGGAAGAGGCTGTTGCTACTGAGGAAGTAGAGCAAGTAGAAGAAGTTGAAGAAGCTGCTGAAGGAAGTGGTGAGACAGGAGATGTGCTCAAACAAGTAGATGAATATAAAGGAACTCCCTTGGAACACCTGTCGCTCCGAACATCTGAAGCTCAATCTTCGAAGCTTGTTACTCTGACTATGGAAGAAGAGAAAGGCGAAGAAGAAGTTTCTTGTCTGAGAGAAGAAGAACATCTTTTACTTGATGCTGCTCAGAAGGAAAATGTAGAATTTGCTGATGAGGAAGATTTGGTTGTTCAAGTGTCTGATAGCGAGAAGAAATCTCTGGAACAGGTTTCTATTCCGGAAAAAGATAAGGGGAAACGAATTCTTGCTGATACCCCGAGTTCAGAAAAGAGTATGAGGAAGGAAGCTGGTAGTTCTTCTAAGAGGAAGTTGGAGCTTATTGAGGAAGAAAAATCTCCTAGCAAGATTTCAGATTCGGAGTCATCATCGTTGGGGCACGATTTTGTTGTTCAGTCCTTGAAGAAGTTGGTGGGAACCATTCCAACCTTCTCCAGTATTGACTCTAGATGCCAGATGCTTCAACATGCGCTGAATCAGAAAACCGACTCCGTATCCATGGTAATGGATAAGTGTGTTGAGATTGAAGCTCAGTTCAAAACTTTCTTCGTTGGTTACGAAGCACATAAAAGATATTGCAAGAGGATGACAAGCTGGTCGAAGAAGAATGTGGAAGAGATGAGGTTGCTGGATGAGTTTCAGGAAAATGTTAAGGATGCATTTCAAACCGAGGACAAGAAGTTTCATGAGATGACTGCATCATTCGATGAGAAATTGACAGAAGAAAAGAACATTCGGATTCAGGAAGTGAGAGATCTGAATGGAAAGCTCAACTCCGTTAATCAGAGTTGGAAATTTGAAAGGGATCATCGGATCAATTTTCTAGAAATAATGAAGGCTTAGGAAGAGAAGATGAAAGCTCAGGAAGAAAATTTGAAGGCTCAGGAAGAAATCATTGAAGCCCAGTCAGCAAGAATAGTTGCCTTAGAAAAGCAAGCTGAATAAGATCATAAGGACCTCAAAAAGATCAAGACAATTCTTAAGGGGCTCATGTCGAAGGAGAAAGATCCGAAATGACCAATCCGATCTTTTTGTTGTATTTCTTTTGTTGCTGACATTTCAAATTTAATGGAAATTGTGCTTGTTGTTTCGTTTGTTGTCATTACTAATTTTTCAGGTACTTTGTTAAGTTTTTTCCATTCCCTCAAATTCTTTTTGAAAATCACAAAGGGGGAGAAGGAAAAGATTCTTAAGAAAAAGAGGAAATCTAATAAGTGCTTATCAAAGGCGGAGAAAGAAAAATACCCAAGGAAATAGAACTCTAATAAGAGTTTGTCTAAGGGGGAGTTTTTCTTAAAGAAACATCACTCCGGAAATATGAATACGATCCTTAGAGATTCAAAGCCTAAGGGGGAGTTAGTCGTATTCATCTATATTCTTAAACCAAGGGAGATAAGCTTTAATGTGTTTCTTTCTTCTTAGAATAGCTTTTTCGTAAGGATGTTTGTGCTTTCCAAAAAGGGGGAGATTGTTGAGTCAATAAGGTTTTCCTTATGACTTTTCCATTCCTTCTTGTTTTGAAAATCACAAACACCTTATCTTTAAGGAAAATCGCTTTTGTAAGGAAAAATGCTTTTTTAAGGAAAATCGCTTTTATAAGGAAAAATGATTTCTTAAGGAAAATTGCTTTTATAAGGAAAAATGCTTTCTTAAGGAAAATTGCTTTTATAAGGAAAATTGCTTTCTTAAGGAAAATCGCTTTTATAAGGAAAATTATCCTTATCATATTTTTCATATTTTTCTTAAGTGTGAGATTCAGATTCGTTTTCTCGGAGTCATTAAAACTTTGATATAAAAGCATTCTGTTTTAGGATTCGGTTCTGGACAAGAACTATAAGGAAGTTTCATTCCGAATTCTGGATATGAACTCTGACTAAGTTCTATTCCAGATTCTGGATACGAATTCTGAAGAAGAATTCTCATTACGAATTCTAATGAAGAAATCCCATTCCGAATTCTGATTACTAATTCTGAAGAAGAATTATCATTACGAATTCCAATGAAGAATTCTCATTACGAATTCCAATGAAGAATTCTCATTACGAATTCTAATGAAGAAATCTCATTCCGAATTCTCATTACGAATTCCAATGAAGAATTCTCATTACGAATTCTAATGAAGAAATCTCATTCTGAATTCTCATTACGAATTCCAATGAAGAATTCTCATTACGAATTCTAATGAAGAAATCTCATTCTGAATTCTCATTACGAATTCTGATGACGAATTCTCATTACGATTTCTGATGACGAATTCCTATTCCGAATTCCTACTCCGAATTCTCATTCCGAATTCACCTATTAAACAGAATCTAATTATCATTGTTTTATACACTCTGAATTTATTCACTCCGAACCTTCACTCCGAAGTTTCTATTCCGAACCTTTATATTAGAGTTTTAAAACGATGTCATAAATTCTGTTACACTTGTTTTGTTTTAAAACGATGTCGTCCATTTTGTTATAAACTAACCGTTGTCTAAGTGACACGTGTACAGGTCCCTCCGAACTTTAAGGAAAATATGACCGTTGGATAAGGAGCCGACCTTACCTATAAATAGGAGCTCATTTGAAAGAGATCGATGCTGATGCATATGCCGATTGTTGAAAAAGTACTTACATGCTGTTGAAGTGATTTCTAGAGAGAGAGTCTCTTATTAACTCTCAAAGCTTCGTGCGACTCCGAATGTTGGTGATTACATTCGAGGGCTTCCGGGGATAGGAAGACAGAGGTGCCGACTACCTTAAAGATCGAGGGCTTTCTTGCTGAGAAAGACAGAGGTGCCGACTACCTTAAAGATCGAGGGCTTTCTTGCTGAGAAATACAGAGGTTTCCAACTACCTTGAAGTTGAGGGCTTGCGGGGATAGTAAGACAGAGACACCGATCTTCGTATCGAGGGCTTACCCTGGTGTGGGTAAGACAGACTTTCTTGAAAGTATAAATCAAGGGACCTTTATCCAAGGTTGTTGGATACCCTTCTCTTTGGGTTAAAAGACTATTATCTTGTTACTAGTAGTTTTACTACTTGTCTTTATTCCGCTGCAATTTGTATCTTAAGGAAAGTATAACTTTCTTATACTTCCTTACTTACTCTGATTAGTTTAGATTCTATACGCTTTAAGGTAGAATCTTATATTGTAACTTTTGTTAAGTTTCAATCTCCGGAATCATATTTCCGGAACCTACTTTTGGAATCCCTTTCCAAGTTCAGTTTGGTGTTAGAGGTGTTGTGAATTTACTTAGTTTAACTTTGTTAAACTTTGCTCTTTCCTTTTCTTAAGGTAACTCTAGTTATTCATAACTAACTTTAAAGGTTCCAAAGGAATTTTTAAAGTATACAATTCACCCCCCCCCCCCCTCTTGTATATTGAGCATCTCATGTTATATTTCGATCCTACAACAGTCACTCCCTCAATCTATCTCTTGATGGATCACGACCGGTGGAAAGTATCATCTTCTTCCTCTTCCTTTTCTCACTATTTTGGAAAGGACTCACACACAATTTATGGACATTTAGGTCCCTTCATTAGTAAAAATGAATACATCCCCAATTTTATGTAGATTCTATATTGAATTTATACTTTCATCCACTTGATTAATCCCACTTTACCATAGATTTACTAGGTAATCCCTTTTTTGTACTTTAATGATGCCCACTACTTTCGTAAATCTCACACAGCCTTCATGAAACTGGCCAATTCTTATCCAAATAAATATTTTTTCTATTTTATAAGAACTAATTTATGGTTGATTGGGAACCTCACAAATATCAAGACAATACACCCAATAGACCCACTTCAAAATTCAAAAAAAACACCCTACATCACCTTCGATGTGATCCACACTGATAATTCAAATAAAATTCAACACAAACGTCAATGCCTCGGGCTGCTAACCACCCAAAGCAACTCACCCTATTACCTTCTCGAGAATTCCTCCATGAATCATTTATTTTTTTCTGAATAATTCATGGAAACCCCATAGATTACACTCAAACTATGAACCAACTCGAGCTACAAATCTTGACATGAAAATTCCCATCAACTTCCTCTACACCCATGGCACCAGTGAGGTCCACCAAAACCCTTACAATAACATTATATAGGAACACCTAGACTAGATAACTCAAAACCACACTGAATGAAGGTCCACCATAAATTACCATCACCACTTTGGATAAGAAACCAAACACCACAGCTTACCGACCATCAAGGATCACCACCAGCAGTACAATGAACATGACCAGAATGAACACCGTTAGCAAGGATTCACCACCTGGAACACTAAAACCTGCAAAACGACATCCCAAAACCTCCATGAGGTCCACCAAAATATAACAACTTGGAAATTGAAGTGATAGTACAGGAATAAATAGATAATTAAAATGGATAGGTCTTCCATCAAGTTGCGACCTTTAACATCAAAACACATTCACTGCAAAAAATACAATGAACGCCGATAAATACTCCTTGAATACATTTTTTTCTCACTCAAAACATATCAAATACTCATAGATAACCATCACACTATACCACACTACAATATAGAAATGGACCTCAAATCTAGAGAAAATATAGAAGTGGATCAAACCTCTAGAGGGAGGGACAACCAACCTGGACCAACATCATCTACCATCAAAATCAAGAACCAATGACTTCAATGATTAAAAAACTGATCCAAAAACTTCGAACCATCAGGAACTTCAGAACCACACCAAGAGAATATATAATCCTATAAAAAAAAGGAAAAATAATTGAAGTTATATAACCCTAAAATCAACGAGGGATAAGAGGAAGGGGCCATCAGGTGGAAGTGGAAGAAGCAGGAGAGGGGGGGTGATTCCAAAGAGGAAGCACACTGGTATCCCACCTCCAAATCACAATGGAAAATTAACCATATTTGAGCATTAGGACAATGATGTCACTCAGAGGCCCTCAATCACCCAATTACTCCCAAGTATATACTACCTCCACAAACCCCATAACTTTCATAAATCTCACCTCTTTCTTGAATTTCAAATAGCCTTTGTGAAGAAACCTCCTTTTGTGAAGCTCAGACACTTCTGCAAATCTCACTTAGACTTCATGAAGATCACAAATTTCGATCCTCTTTTTATATCCTTCACGAAAATTCAATACATTCGTGATGCTTACAACTTTTGGACAGCTCTCATATCCTCCATAATATTCCTTTCTTCATGAACATTTTCACAAGAAAAACCTTCGAGAATTGAGATCCTTTTAATCTTCATTAAGTCTTTTTATGATTTTATGAGGGGGTAGAGGCCTATTTATATGTGGTTCTTCACATTATAGAATCTTCAATCCTCATCATCACCTTTTCGCGAAGCTCTCCAATATCGTTCGTGAAGCTCCCAATTTCATGAATCTCTAAGGAAATTTAACCATTCATGAATCTTCTCATGGTCATGGAGAGTATCATCTTTTCATCACATATTCATGATTCTATACACCTTCATGAAACCCATCCTTTGAGAAATTGAATTCTTTCATAAAGCTTCATACCTTCATGAAACTCCAATATTCGCAAAACTCATAAGTTTGACATATTTTTATGAGGAATTCACAGAAATACAAATTTCATGATGATTGGTCCATAATCAAAATTCTGGACCCCAGAAAATTGGAAAACACTGGGAAATGGCGCCACTTTGTATATGCATTTTTATGTACCACCTTCATAGCATCAATACCTTTTTCATGGATCTTTGTGAAAATTAATAGTCAAAAACCATGATATAAATCTAAAAATAACCATAGAAACCTGCTTTATCAAAAAACATAATAAATCTATAAAAAATTGCAATGTTACATTGAGATATTTTTTTCCAAAAACTTTTCACTCACTGAAATATGACAACATCATTCATGTATGTGTGGACTACCACTTTCACAAAGCGATGTCGATCTCTTTTTATCACCACACCACATGGATGATATATATAATAATATTTATATAGATAATATGGTATTTATGGTATTATTATTTTTCTTTAACAATAATATATTACTTACCTCCTTTCCATAATGATCATTGAAAAATGGAAATATTACTCAAGTGTACGTACAGACTACTATCTCCATGATTGTAACGTACTTAATTTCTAAAAATCATCTTTCATGATTGGTCTTAAAAGTATAATTAATATATAAATATGATAATTATTTAATTTTTATTATAATGGATTTTATTTCACCATGATAAAAGTAAGAGTACTTAAAATAAAAAATCAAAACATATATGAAAAACAAAGAAGCTATTACCCTAAATGTGACTTTAACATGAAATTGTTAATAAATTGGTAATAAAAGGACTTAAGAAAATCATATAGGTTTTGATAAATATATATAATTATTGTTTTTTAATAGACATATAATAAACTTATATTTATTCTACATGAGTTTTGAATGAGTGTGGAGGAAGTCGAGACTTACGGTAAGGGATTTCTAGTCTCTCTTTTATTTTTGGGAGACACATGAAAATTCACCACTAATTTATTTTTTATGGTGCATATACTACTCATTTGACATGTAATATCATGAATAGTATTATTTTAATGATATTTAATGTTTAATTTCATGATATTATTTATTGGGGATTAGGATTCAAAAGATTACTAAAGCGGTAAGGGGTTTTTGTCTCAATTTTCCTTCTTTGAGACTTATGTCATGTTATGAACCTATCTTATTTAATTAGGTGTATATACAGACCCTTTGACATGTAATGTCATGAAGTTATTTATTCTAATTATATTTTAGGTTTCATTTAATGTTATTCCCTTAGGGGGATTATAATTCAAATTTACCAAAGTGGTAAATATTTTATGTTACAAGCTATTCATTTATTGAGATTATTTATGACTATATTTTCGATGGTAAAATCTTATGATCCATCTCTCAAGAAACACATCAATTTTAATCTCCTATGGTTATGTCATGAGAATAAATTTTTTCCCTTTATTTTCTTCTCTTCATATAATCAAGAGTTTAAAAAGAATATTTTTAGGAAAAAATGTATTTTCGAATGAAAACCCTTTTTCTTCCAAAAGCATGTTTTATAAAAATGTTTTCAAAATGTTTTATGTATTAAAATTTTATTTAAAAACTGAAAGGATATTTTACTCAAGAAATGTTTTAAAAGTTTTTTAAATATTAATTTATAAGTTTTCAAGTTTATTTTTAAATAAAATTATTTAACAAATGTTTTATGTTTCAAAAATATATTTTCAAAGAAATGTTATCTTCCTTAAGAAACATTCCAATGGATTTATCTTTCAAAATAATTATCCATTTAAGATGACATACTTTGATGTAACTTATGATTTTCTAGGGATATTAACCAGGGATAACATTATTATTCTTTCCATGGATGGTTTATGTTTATGATGGCATCATCTTTATAAAACCCATTTATCTTTCACAGGTTACACCATGATAAAATTCTTATGAAACGCAAGTATTTCTTCATGGGTCATGTAATGATGAAATGATGAAATTATTATGAAACATATCTCTTTTACATAGGTTATGAAATTATGAAATGTTTATGAAACCTATTCCATTTCATGGGTGAAGTGCACTGTGTTGCATTTGTTGTCAATGAGGCATGAAGTTGTCTTGGAATGAATGGATGTCAAGAATTGTCAAGATGTGAATGCCAAAGGTTGTGATGGTGTTGGTGGTGAAGGAGAATGGACATGGTACTAAGATGCATGTCACTTAGGAGATTCACTAAGTGACATAGGAGATGATGGTTTGAAACATTCTCTAAGTAAATCTGACGATTGTTGAGCTGATCATTAAGTTCAAAGAACTTGTATCAACTGGATACAAAGTCACAACAAAGTTAGAAGACCATGCATTGTATTGACAATGCATGAGGAGATGAGAAGAAGATCCATCCACAAGTACTAAGTGGATGAAGTGAGCTGAAGAATACCATGCATTGACACTTAGTGAATGTGAATTAGAAGAAGATCCAACTTGATCTCTGATTAGATCAATGAAGCACATTGAAGAAATTATGTGATTCAAGAGCTCGGTTGATGAAGAACCTTCAATAATTCACTCCTAAGTAATAAATAAATGTTAAGGATGATGAATTCTAATGAAGAAGAAGAAATAAAGAAGAGGAAGAATGGCTTAGAAGAAGAGAAGTGGCACTTGGCAATTGGCATATTTTATATGGAGGAGAAACTGGTTTTTATACAAAGTCTTTATTCTATCCTTTGCCAAAAAATTAGGCCAGCCAAGGCACCTTGGGGGTTCAACCCCAAGGCATGGGCGCTAGGGCACCACGCCCGGGGGAACCCGTGGGGCGAGCCAGGGCGGCAGGGCACACCCAAGACACCGCATGGGCGCCTGGGGCACGCCCGGAGGAGCGCAGTGTGCATAGTGGGCGCCAATGGCGCGCCCGAGGTGCATAGTGGGCGCTAGAGCGCGCCCACGGAGGCAAGAGTGGGCGCAGAGCGCGCCCGCAGGGAGAACACGGTGCGGGGCGGCACCGTGGAGGGAGAGAATTCAACTGAGCCGGTTGGGGGAGCGCTTTGTTAATAAGCCGCGTGAAAAATGGCCGGTGTTTCGATGTGGGACGCGGGATTTTCCCGCGGAAGAGATCCTGGCCGTCCGAGCCATCGCGCGCTTGATCTGCGCCGCACGATCCGTCCGCGGTGCCGCGATCTAATCCATGCCGTTGAAGATCTGATCCGACGGCCCCGGCTTCGTCCTCAACCTCGAGCTCGGCCGAGGCATCTCCCGCGACGCCGCTGAACCAAAGGCCATCCGACCACCCGTTTTCGAGTTCCCGGCCACCTTTGCCGAAGCCGAAGGCTCCAATGAGATCGTCTGGCTCTACTGATCACATTCACGCTTCAAAATACATTTGCATGCAACGCATAGGAGATGTTTTGCATGGAATGGATCGAAGGAAGGCCGTGCATGCGTTCTAAGTCGCATGCACGTGAAGAAGATCGAAGGAAAATAAAAATGCAACCCGCGTGAAATAAAAAGAAAAACAAGATTCACAGAATCTTGAAAACCCGAATAACTCGGGGATTTGAGTTGTATCTCTCCGCGGATGACTGAGCCGCCTCTGCCTATAAAAGGATCACCCGAGGCGATGGTTTTGGCTTGCTGAAACTCTGTTGAAGATTTGTGTCCCGTGAGTGCTCTGCCTCGCGAAGAAGAAGCTGCCGCGCAAAGATTTGCGCGGCTGAAGTCCCCTGCGCGCTAATTCTGTGCGCGGCAGGAAGAGCTCGTGGCCGCAACACTTTGCGCGCCCGAGGCTTGTTCCCTCTCTGCCCGCACCCTTGCGCGGCAAGAGGAAGACCTCGCGGGTGTTGCACTTGCGCGCCCCGCGGGTAGGAGGTCTTGCGCGCCCCTGTGCCGTGCACCTTGCGCGCCCTAGAGGCCTTGAGCACTTGCATGCTGCCTTGTGCACCAAGTGTGCCTTGCGCTTTGAAGAAGAAGAGAGGCCGCGGCTCATACCTTGTGCTCTTTGAAGAAAAAGTGGAAGTGGCCGCACACCTTGCGCGCCCTCCCTTGAGTAGGAGTTCGGGTGAAGTAAGAACACACCTTGTGTGTGTGTGCAAGGAGAACCCAAGACTTGGTAGTGTGTGTGCATAAGGAGGAAGACCACACTATTTGTTGTGTGTGCAAAGCAAGAAGAGCCGAGGCTTTGCCTCTTGTGTGTGCAAGAAGAAGTGGAGGCCGAGACCACACCTTGTGTGTGTGCCAAGTGAGGAAGACCCTACGGGTTGGTTGTACACACTTGAAGATTAAAAGAGAAAGAACAATTTGTGTGTGCAAAGGAAGTGAAAGGTCGTAGCCTTGTGTGGGTGAAGTAAAGATCACACCTCATTTGAGTGTGTGTGTGTGCAAATTGAAGAGGAACACCCTACGGGCATTTATTGTGTGCAAGAAGAGGAAGGTCACTACAAGTGTATGCTAAGTGAAGAATTTGTGTGTGCAAATTAAAGAAGTGGCCGAACCTATGTGTATGCTCTAAGTGGAGAGAACACACATTGAAGAAGGAAGAAGTAGACCCACACTAAATAATAACACACTTTTATGTGCATAATCAAAAGGAACTAAAACGTGTGAAGGAGTGACAAGGTGTGTGTTATAATTGATTACACCCTTTGAGGGTTCATTGCACCAAGAGGAGGAACAGGGGAGTGCATGCTTGCATGCATGCACGTGCACACGTAAACAAGTCAAATCTGCTTGTGTGCATCTGAGGAGTCCAAGACCAAGAGTTCTTGAAGATTTGAGAACCCATGCTATCAGTGCATGAGGATTCAGAGTTGCCATGCACTCAGTGCATGAAGTTGAGTTGTAGTGAGACTGGACCAGACCGAAGATAAAGCTATCAGTTGTCTGAGTATTCAGTAGCTGAAGAGAGGCCAGGTCATCCTGAGAAGAAGGAGATAAATCCTGAGCAAGACGAGAAGACATGATCATCACAAGTGATCATAGGTACAGAGCAAGGCCAGCAGTCTTTATCCCAGGCTGCTGAGGATACTTGAAGAAGCTTAAAGAGAAGAAGAGCTACTCGTGTGAATCGAGGAGCCAAGAGAAGACCCTGTGGGACTCAGGGAGAAGAAGTCTTCAGTGGGATTCTGGAGCAGGCCAGTGGGACTTTGGTAACACTGTGGGACGCAGTATAAAGACCCTCCTGTGGGACTCAGGAGAGATACGGTGGGAAGCTGTATCGACCATTGTAATACTAACCGATTATAATGGGAGAATCCATGCTGGGAGAGCATGGCAAGGATGTAGGCCTTTGGTGCCGAACCTTGTAAATCCTTGTGTCCTGTGCCTTTTCATTACTGCATTATCCGGGAAAGGTTGAGAGATACAAGAAAAGTGGATCGAGGCTTTAACCAGCCATAGAGGTTTAATTGATAAGGAATCAATTAGTAAAAAGTTTTAAGGGATCACTGATTCACCCCCTCCCCCTCTCAGTGATTCACACTGATCTGGGCACTTCAATTGGTATCAAAGGGAGGTTACCTCTAAAAGATCCAAGAGAGTCTTTATGAAGTGCAGAGTTGAGGAAACGAGTGACCAGCCTCAAATGGAGATATCTGCCAAGACTCAGAAAAATAGAAAGAAGAAACAGGCCAAGAAGATGAAGAAAGCCTGTCCTAGCTGTGATGAAGTTGAAACAATGAATGATCTTTAGAGTGCACTCAAATATCTTCAGAAGACAGTTCCCATGGAAGTGGCAAAGTATATAGCTACAGGCATCCATGATCTTCAAGAAGAAAAATCACAGTTAGAAGAAGAAGCCAATGCAATAGAAGATCAATTGGCTAAAAGGGTTGGCATAACCAACACTCTCAAAAAGCTGGTGAAGGCTAAAGATGAAACAGTTTCTCTTTGCAATGAAAGATATGAAGACACTGCTGAAGAATTTCAAAGAAGCCTTTCTGAGAAAGAATTCTTTATGATAATAGTCAAAGATGTTTTCCATGCACTGGAAAAGAGGCACAAAGTGTCAATGGTTGTCAGAGATGCTCAACTAGAAGACAAAGTCAAAAGGGTGAAGGATCTTGACAACTCATTGCTTGAAATGAAGCAGGTGCATGATGACCAGATGAATCAGCTGAAAGAAAGTTGGGAAGGAAAGCTAAGAACTATTGAGGATGAGAAGAACTCCCTCAATATGAAATGCATAGAACTGGAGGTGATATTAAAAAATCAGCAATCACCCAAATCCAAAGCCTCCCAGTCAGCTGAAAGAAGAAATGTTGCTACTCAAGTGAGCTTTGAGCAGGATGATTCTAAGAGAAAGACATCCTCTAATAAAAGTGCAACATCTTCTAGAAAGAAGGTACCATCCATACCATCTTGTACTGATGCTTCTAATTGTATTTCCACAAAAAGTGAAGGATGGAAAAATAATTCCAAACAAGTATGAATGAAGACAATGAAGAAAGAAATCTCTCCTGAAGCAGCACAACAATTCAAGACAAGAACCCTACAATCAGAAGGAATCAAAAAGTCAAGATTTGTGGGTCAATGTTGGTGTTGTAATAAGTATGGGCACTGTGCAAAGGATTGTTGGTACAATCCACTGAATGCCAAAGCACAGAGGAAGCCCATGCCAAGGGGGAGCAAGCCAGAAGGAAGGAAGCAACATCCACAGGTCCAGAGACATATGTTTACTGCATATAGATTTGGATTACTTGACAACATCTGGGATGATTGCAAAAGTGGTCAACAATTTGATACATGTCAATCTCCGAATGTATCCAAAGCTGGAAAGAAGAGAAGATCACAGAACCTGGCTAAGAGAGATTCCTTGGGAAGCAAGAAGAAAGTAGAAAATGCTCCCAAGAAGTGTTCGACAAATGAAGAGAAGTCCTTGGAGTCTAAGTCCAAGAAGGGTGAGTCATCCAGTAGGACCACCAAGAAGACATGCTTCTACTGTGGAAAGAAAGGACATATCATGGATCTTTGTAAAGAAGCCATGAAATTCAATAGAGGCAGACTGGACTCAAACAGACAATCAATCCAAAAGAAGCATAAGGGATTGATTGAAAACAAGTTGCCTAAGAGAGGTAGCTTGACAGAATCAAAGGAACCATGTGGAATTTCCAAAACTGAGGCCACACTTCCAAGTGACTTACTAGTCATATGGCCAAATCAGTTGCAACTTGCCAAAGATCTGAAAAGAGTTGAAGATGAAGTTCTGGCAATTGCTAAGGCAAGAGGGAAGAAAAATATTTCACATGAAGATGTATTGAGATCCACACCAGCACCAACATCATTGAAGATCAAATGTGCAAGTGTGAAGACTGGTGAAAATGGGACATCTTGGTTGAGAGAATCTTCTCAACCTTGTTGTTCACATTGATGAACCAAGGAAGTTCCATCTTATTCCCTTATACTCTTGGTATATACATGTGCTAACATTGCAGGGAATTGAAGATGATGATCATTCTCATCTGGAGGATGGTTTGGACAGAATGGAGTGCACCCCTTGAGGGGGAGCCAATCTGAAGAAGATGGGATTCTGAGATTAATACCATCTTGAGAAAAGCTGAAGGTATTCCAATCATACTTTCATCCCTTGTTTCTTAATTGTATTCATCTTGTCAATTAAGGGGGAGTATGTATTGAAGACAAATGGATGAAAGGGGGAGCTTTATCATTGCACTGAACTTTCTAATGAGTTTTGTGAAGTTGTGCAGGATTTAGCAATTCATTGAATATCTGAAAAATTTCAAACCCCTAAGCATGATCTCACATGTGTAGAGAATTATGGACAGCTTTGAATTCCTTGGCCATATCACTCTTGTTTTCTACACCGGGTTTGCCCAAGTAGACTTAGAGCTGATTTACTAAAGGTTCATTGCTCAAGTGAACATGTGACATCATCCCTCTCTTAGTGCTTTTCAAGAAAATGCTTTTATAAGGGAGGAAGAGATTTTTGAAAGTGAACCACACCACACCTTTGCATTTGATTGCCAATAAGGGGGAGAAAAGATTGGGCACACATATTGACCCATTCATATGTGCTAAAGGAGTGTATTGCCAACAAATACAAAGGGGGAGATTGAAGTGCACTGTGTTGCATTTGTTGTCAATGAGGCATGAAGTTGTCTTGGAATGAATGGATGTCAAGAATTGTCAAGATGTGAATGCCAAAGGTTGTGATGGTGTTGGTGGTGAAGGAGAATGGCCATGGTACTAAGATGCATGTCACTTAGGAGATTCACTAAGTGACATAGGAGATGATGGTTTGAAACATTCTCTAAGTAAATCTGACGATTGTTGAGCTGATCATTAAGTTCAAAGAACTTGTATCAACTGGATACAAAGTCACAACAAAGTTAGAAGACCATGCATTGTATTGACAATGCATGAGGAGATGAGAAGAAGATCCATCCACAAGTACTAAGTGGATGAAGTGAGCTGAAGAAGACCATGCATTGACACTTAGTGCATGTGAATTAGAAGAAGATCCAACTTGATCTCTGATTAGATCAATGAAGCACATTGAAGAAATTATGTGATTCAAGAGCTCGGTTGATGAAGAACCTTCAAGAATTCACTCCTAAGTAATAAATAAATGTTAAGGATGATGAATTCTAATGAAGAAGAAGAAATAAAGAAGAGGAAGAATGGCTTAGAAGAAGAGAAGTGGCACTTGGCAATTGGCATATTTTATATGGAGGAGAAACTGGTTTTTATACAAAGTCTTTATTCTATCCTTTGCCAAAAAATTAGGCCAGCCAAGGCACCTTGGGGGTTCAACCCCAAGGCATGGGCGCTAGGGCACCACGCCCGGGGGAACCCGTGGGGCGAGCCAGGGCGGCAGGGCGCACCCAAGACACCGCATGGGCGCCTGGGGCACGCCCGGAGGAGCGCAGTGTGCATAGTGGGCGCCAATGGCGTGCCCGAGGTGCATAGTGGGCGCTAGAGCGCGCCCGCGGAGGCAAGAGTGGGCGCAGAGCGCGCCCGCAGGGAGAACACGGTGCGGGGTGGCACCGTGGAGGGAGAGAATTCAACTGAGCCGGTTGGGGGAGCGCTTTGTTAATAAGCCGCGTGAAAAATGGCCGGCGTTTCGATGTGGGACGCGGGATTTTCCCGCGGAAGAGATCCTGGACGTCCGAGCCATCGCGCGCTTGATCTGCGCCGCACGATCCATCCGCGGTGCCGCGATCTAATCCACGCCATTGAAGATCTGATCCGACGGCCCCGGCTTCGTCCTCAACCTCGAGCTCGGCCGAGGCATCTCCCGCGACGCCGCTGAACCAGAGGCCATCTGACCACCCGTTTTCGAGTTCCCGGCCACCTTTGCCGAAGCCGAAGGCTCCAATGAGATCGTCTGGCTCTACTGATCACATTCACGCTTCAAAATACATTTGCATGCAACGCATAGGAGATGTTTTGCATGGAATGGATCGAAGGAAGGTCGTGCATGCGTTCTAAGTCGCATGCACGTGAATAAGATCGAAGGAAAATAAAAATGCAACCCGCGTGAAATAAAAAGAAAAACAAGATTCACAGAATCTTGAAAACCCGAATAACTCGGGGATTTGAGTTGTATCTCTCCGCGGATGACTGAGCCACCTCTGCCTATAAAAGGATCACCCGAGGCGATGGTTTTGGCTTGCTGAAACTCTGTTGAATATTTGTGTCCCGTGAGTGCTCTGCCTCGCGAAGAAGAAGCTGTCGCGCAAAGATTTGCGCGGCTGAAGTCCCCTGCGCGCTAATTCTGTGCGCGGCAGGAAGAGCTCGTGGCCGCAACACTTTGCGCGCCCGAGGCTTGTTCCCTCTCTGCCCGCACCCTTGCGCGGCAACAGGAAGACCTCGCGGGTGTTGCACTTGCGCGCCCCGCGGGTAGGAGGTCTTGCGCGCCCCTGTGCCCTGCACCTTGCGCGCCCTAGAGGCCTTGAGCACTTGCATGCTGCCTTGTGCACCAAGTGTGCCTTGCGCTTTGAAGAAGAAGAGAGGTCGCGGCTCATACCTTGTGCTCTTTGAAGAAGAAGTGGAAGTGGCCGCACACCTTGCGCGCCCTCCCTTGAGTAGGAGTTCGGGTGAAGTAAGAACACACCTTGTGTGTGTGTGCAAGGAGAACCCAAGACTTGGCAGTGTGTGTGCATAAGGAGGAAGACCACACTATTTGTTGTGTGTGCAAAGCAAGAAGAGCCGAGGCTTTGCCTCTTGTGTGTGCAAGAAGAAGTGGAGGCCGAGACCACACCTTGTGTGTGTGCCAAGTGAGGAAGACCCTACGGGTTGGTTGTGCACACTTGAAGATTAAAAGAGAAAGAACAATTTGTGTGTGCAAAGGAAGTGAAAGGCCGTAGCCTTGTGTGGGTGAAGTGAAGATCACACCTCATTTGAGTGTGTGTGTGTGTGTGTGCAAATTGAAGAGGAACACCCTACGGGCATTTATTGTGTGCAAGAAGAGGAAGGTCACTACAAGTGTATGCTAAGTGAAGAATTTGTGTGTGCAAATTAAAGAAGTGGCCGAACCTATGTGTATGCTCTAAGTGGAGAGAACACACATTGAAGAAGGAAGAAGTAGACCCACACTAAAGAATAACACAATTTTATGTGCGTAATCAAAAGGAACTAAAACGTGTGAAGGAGTGACAAGGTGTGTGCTATAATTTATTACACCCTTTGAGGGTTCATTGCACCAAGAGGAGGAACAGGGGAGTGCATGCTTGCATGCATGCACGTGCACACGTAAACAAGTCAAATCTGCTTGTGTGCATCTGGGGAGTCCAAGACCAAGAGTTCTTGAAGATTTGAGAACCCATGCTATCAGTGCATGAGGATTCAGAGTTTCCATGCACTCAGTGCATGAAGTTGAGTTGTAGTGAGACTGGACCAGACCGAAGATAAAGCTATCAGTTGTCTGAGTATTCAGTAGCTGAAGAGAGGCCAGGTCATCCTGAGAAGAAGGAGATAAATCCTGAGCAAGACGAGAAGACCTGATCATCACAAGTGATCAGAGGTACAGAGCAAGGCCAGCAGTCTTTATCCCAGGCTGCTGAGGATACTTGAAGAAGCTTAAAGAGAAGAAGAGCTACTCGTGTGACTCGAGGAGCCAAGAGAAGACCCTGTGGGACTCAGGGAGAAGAAGTCTTCAGTGGGATTCTGGAGCAGGCCAGTGGGACTCTGGTAACACTGTGGGACGCAGTATAAAGACCCTCCTGTGGGACTCAGGAGAGATGCGGTGGGAAGCTGTATCGACCATTGTAATACTAACCGATTATAATGGGAGAATCCATGCTGGGAGAGCATGGCAAGGATGTAGGCCTTTGGTGCCGAACCTTGTAAATCCTTGTGTCATGTGCCTTTTCATTACTGCATTATCCGGGAAAGGTTGAGAGATACAAGAAGAGTGGATCGAGGCTTTAACCAGCCATAGAGGTTTAATTGATAAGGAATCAATTAGTAAAAAGTTTTAAGGGATCACTGATTCACCCCCTCCCCCTCTCAGTGATTCACACTGATCTGGTCACTTCAATGGGTTATGTTATGATGATTGTTTTATGATCTTATGGAACACATAAATATGGTTTTTATTATGAGACGGGTGGGACCTATCTCTCCCTCCAATGCATTTGATAAATATGGATAACTCATGAATAAATATGTCATCTGTGAACCTAATTACATGTTAAAAATGTTATGTGTAAACCTGATTACATGTTCACAGTGTTATACATGAACCTGATTACATGTTCACAATTTTATGCATGGAACTATATTTCATGTCCATAATGTTATGTGTGGACCTATATTTTATATCCATAATGTTATGTTTGGATCTGGTTAGATGTCCATAAGTTTACATGAGGTCCGGATTTCATGTACTTAACTTATTGAGTGAACTTGTCTCAATTGATAAATGTTCACAATGTCATAATATGATGTGTATGCCACAAATCTGTCTAATTATAACATTAAGATCTCATGGATCATGTTATATGATTTCATTATGATTCATGTCTTATAAACTGCCAATATGTTTTTCATGACTCAAGATTATGATCTGTGATATGAAGGGTATGGTTTTCAAATGTTATGATCATGTTCTCAGACCCCTGTGCTAATGTTATGCTTACATATCCCCATTGTTTACCCTTACCAAGAATCTAAGCTCACCCTTTCATATCTTTACTTTCCCCAAGTTATAAATAAAGCTTTTAATTGGGATTTCTAAAGGGGGAGATATTTATGGGATACATTGAAGAAATTTTTTGAATTAATAAGATAGTGTTCCATGTTTCCAAAGTCACTAAACTATTATGGTCCTCATTCATGTGTTTGTGTAATTTAATGAATATTCTTGTAAAAGTATGTAATATCCATGTTTGAAAAGCCTAGGTCTCTATACTCACGCTACAATAGATTTGTTTCTAATTTAAAAAGCACTAATAATTGACTCTCATGCCCGAACCAGTATGTGCAGTGCTAAACTCATTCTGAAACTTCTCATGTGAAGATTCAATGTATGATTTCCACTACACCCATGAAATAGTGAATCATACCACCTAGAAATGTTTCTTAAAAATTTACATTTCACCAAAAATTAATAATGAAATTTCTACTCCAAATAATCTAGAATACATACACATGTGATCATGGGAAGAAATAAACTCAATGGAATTGATCACAATCATCAAAACTATGCACTTTTAATCTATTCAATTGAAGTTGGAACTCACATCGTCACTGGAAGTGAGGAAGAAGAACATTGATTCCTTTAAATAACATTCCCCCTAACCTACTTAGGATTGTTTGGAATCTTACTATTATAGTTAATTTCTTAATTTCTTCATTTTAATGTTCAATTCTTCTCTTCAACTATTCATAGTGTTATTCTTTTCAACCACTTGTCTTTTTATTTCTCACCTCTATGAAGTCCCGGTTATTTTGATATTCATAGTCATAGAGAATTAATCCCTTGAGGGTGGCCCAAGGGGAATCACAACGATGATCTTGAATTTATTCATTTAATTCCAAATCAATACCCTCACTAATTCTAGTGTGATTTTGAAGGTGGAATATAGAGGAGCCAATTTTCACTCTAAATTCCATTGACACTGCTGCACTCTTCCAATTGTTTCACTTCAGTGACTCCCTCTAATTAAACCAAACTTCATAATAGTAGAGTCATGTAATTTTAATGGATGAATGGTATGTGATCCTTGCTAGTTGTGTGAGTAATTTCATTCACTAAATTCAGTAATGTTCTTAATTATTCATGAAAGAGAACACGTGGAATTTTTTTTGAGTCAGAAGCCAAACTTCCTACTTTTCCTATCCTTAGTTTTGGAAACCACTAACACTTCCTTAAAACAATAATTTACTAGATTTATATTTCACAAGTATTTTAGTATATTTTTTTAGAAAACATTACTTTATAGCGAATATAGAAATAGTCCAAATAAAAAATATATAAACTTATTATTTTTACTTCTGATCCATCAGGTTGAAGGTGCATCTGATACATTGGACTAACTAATGATTTTATTAGTGGTTAGAATTATGTATTTTTTACAAAATTCATGACCATCAGACAACCCTGGTGCTGATTCATCTAACTAACCCTTTTTAAATTTATCAGATTAAAAGTCAATAAGTAATTCCATCAGACTATCCAAAGTTTATAATTATCATAATTAGAACTATATCTATCATAAGGAATCAAAAATAGAAGTGTAATGGTGCTAAACTAAACGTCATCAGACTATCAAAGTACAAATCATACTCAGCTAGAAAGTTGAAGATCCAAATCCTTGTGAACTATCAAGTTCAAGCTATCTGAGTTCGTTTCAACTAACTCTAAAATATAACCATTGGATAATTTACTATAAATAGGAGGTCATTTTAAGAGTTGGGAGCTCATTCAATTTTCAACTCAATTCATCTAAAGATTTATCTTCATGAACACCTCATTCCTATTCTTTTTAATTATTTCATGAGTTGAAGTTATAAAGAATCCTTGTGAGTATTTTAATTCCTTAATAACTATTTTCTTTTGTAATCATGTTTCTGGTCGTGTTACTGATCAAGGGATTATGGGGATTGGAAGACGGTGAATCTAATCCATCAGATCAAGGTCTTATAGGGATATGAAGATAGATTCTGATCATCGTATTGGGGGATTTCTTGGTCAATAAATATAGGGTTGAATATGATCATATTATCGAGGAATTTTAGGGGATTTGTAGATAGAGATGACTCCAATCCATCTAATTGATGGATTTACTGGTAAGGAAAGAAAAACCTTACTATAGGTACTAAAAACTATGGATATATTTATTTGGGATTTATAACTTCCTTAACTCTTAAGGTCAAAGAGTAAATTATTTTATAAAATTATAAGTCATTATTACTATTATAATATTTTTTATTTCTTGTTTATACAAGATCTATTTTTTTATATTTATTAGAAATTTATTTTTTATACTTATCTATCTAACAAACTATTTTTTGGTGTTTCTATGATACCAATAAACTCTGATTTAATCAGATAGTACCTAGATCTGATTGTATTACTATGATCATCAGATGATCTATGAGTCTGGTCATTTTTACCTAAGATATTTTTTTTTAGTTTAATTTTTAAACACCAATTCACCCCCCCCCCCCCCTCTTGTATCCATCAAATACTCTTTTGATCTAATAATTGGTATCAGAGCATAATCTACTTCTTTACTTTCTTAGTTTTTACTTTCATTATCAACTAAAAGTTTATTAAGTTTTGATGTAATATTTTTGTTTATAAACTTTGTTTACACTAATGTGTTATTGTAGAAAAATATTTTCTATTGTTTTTAAGATAGAAGGTCTTAATTTTTTTCACTTTAGAATATCTAAATCCCATTATACCACCTATCTTTGATGGAAATTATTATGAGTAGTAGAGACATAGAATTAAAATGTTTGTTAATAATACTGAAGTAGAAAACTTTTTAATGATTACTATTGATTATAAAAAACATGATAAGGAATTCAGTAACTTTAAAAATCAAGAAAAACAATAATATCAACTGAATTATAATGTAAGGAATACTCTATTGTGTTTAATGACAAGGAACATATATAGTCAGATTTCCTTATGTGAATTATCCAATAGTATCTGAAAAAATTTATAATTCACTCGTTTTGAACTTCTAAAGTAGCAGAAGCTAGGAGAGTAATGATGAGATAGGACTATCAATCTTTTTATTTTCTACCTAAATAATCAGCTATAGAAATGAATCAATGATTTATGACTATTGTGAATAATTTACATTCACTCAGTGGGAAGGACTTCACAAATGTAATTCTTGTTGATAAGATCATAGAAATCATGACTAATTAATGGGAATACAAGAGGATGAACTTGGATAATACAAGTAAGATCATTAATCTTACAATGGATGATCTTATTGGTACCCTCATGCAATATAAAGGAAGACTTAAAATATATGTTGATAAAATGAAAAAGAAAAATGGAGGAGTTTCCTTTTCAACCAAATATACTATTTCTACTAAAGTAAAATATATTGAGAAGGTTGTGAAGTCTCCAAATAAGAAGAAAGTGATTATTAAATTAAATTCAAGTTCTTTAAAACAAACAAGTAAATAATTAGTAAATATTACTAAAATAATGAAAGATATTATGGGAAAGAAAGGCTTTCAGTATAGGTATAAGAAAATCCATAAGGATAAGAGTGATAAGAAAGAATCTACTGTAGTTATTTTTTATGAATGTAAAACTATGGGAAACATTCGACCGGATTTCCCTAAGCTTAAAAGGAAAGGTAAGAAGAAAATAAATTCAGACTGAAATGCCAAGAAGTATTATAAGTCTAAAGGTAAGAAAAGTTTGAAATATTATGACATTTAGAGTCAAAGTGGAGGAGATAAATCATCTGAAAAATATTTAGACATCTAAATTTCTAGATAGTGGAACATTGGTTTATTTGATGAAATTCCAAAGTTTAATAATTATTTCAAGGAAAAGGTATGATATTTTTAATCCCTTAAAAACCTTAATTTATGTGAAAATTATCTTGATAACAATAATTCTAATTCTAATGAATAATCTTTCTCAACTGAAGAGGATAAAAACTTACCTAATTTTTTAGAGGTATTCATATTTTCAAAACTTCTTGAAATGAAAATCGTAAAATATCTAAAAAACTTGATAATATCAAAGCTAAACGTACTAAGGTTGATTCAAGAGTTATTATTTTCACTAATAAAATATCATATCTTTCTAAATATTTTGATAAAACTAATTTTGATCTATAAAATCTATCAAAATATCTTCAGAAAACTATTTCTGAGAAAAATTATTTACAAAATGATATTGTAAAACTTAGTTCTAATACTAATTATACTAAGTATAATTTTTTTTTGTAAAACTAAAATCATAAATTTATTGTTTGAAGGAAATTTTATTTAATTTTACTTCTGGGAAATACATTTTTTATAAAATATACAAAAAAAATAGACCTCAGTAATAATATTTGAATGGTTTATACTAATCAAAAAACCTATTTTTAATAACAATTTTTTCCATAAAGTGTTCCATTTTCCACAAAATATCAAAGTGGTGGGCAATGGAAAAATAAATGTTCTCTTAATAAAATAAAATTTTTAGGTTTTCATAAAGCTTATTATTATAAAGAAATAACATTTTCCAAAAATAATAATGTTAGAAAAAAAATTTACTGAAAGTTTTACTATCTGAAACTATCTTAATCAATAAGTTTTGGGTTTCAATAAACTAATATTTTTGTTTTTAGAAAAATAGAGAAACTACAAAAAAATAGTACATTGATAGTGGTTGTACAATAAATATGAATAGAAAAAAAATATTTCTTTAATAATATTAGCAATATGAAAGGTTGAAAACTAAACTTTGTATATAATCCTCAAGGAGAAATCATTGGTATAGGTAACATTATACTTCTTGGAAAACATTTAATTTCAAATGTTTTATATATTATAGAACTTAATAAAAACCTTATAAGCATAATTCAATTATGTGATGAGGGTTATCTTGTGAAATTTAGGAACGAAAAATATATTGTACATAGTTTTAAATAATAATTTATTCTTTCTTCCAATCAGTGAGAGAACGTTTACACAATAAACTTAGAAGACCTCATAAACCAAGATTTACCTTATCTTAGAGTAATGGAAGCCCAATATTGGTTATGGAATAGGAGTTTAGGACATGATAAACTTAAAAACATAGCTAATTTGAATGTGAAATTACTTGTTAAGGATCTACCAAAACTTAGGTTTGATACTTTTAAAGTTTTTGATCCTTGTCAATTTAGTAAGAAACATAAGTCAAATTTTAAATTCATTAGTGAAGTCTCAACTTCTGAATATTTACAGTTAGTGCACATAGACTTATTTGGTCCTATAAAAACTCGATGTATTAGTGGGAGATACTTTATAAAAGTCTTATTTGATGATTACACTAGACACACATGGTTATATTTTCTATAAAGAAAGATTGAAGCCTTTAGTTTTTTTAAAATTTTGTATCCATTGTTAAAAATGAGAAAAAATTATCCTTCATAACTATTCATAGTGTTCTTTCCTTAATGGATATATTTAGGAGAAATTTTATGTATAACAACCCCATAGTTTTTAAAATATAAAACATCTAGAACATTTTTATAAACTTACCAAAGTGTTTTATGAACTTAAACAATCCCTTAAAACTTGGTATGATGGGTTAACTATATTTTTGTTACAAAAAAACGTTGATAAGGGAGCTACAGATCTAACTATTTTTATAAAATAATATCATCTTAAAGCTGTAAAATAAATTTTTCATTATCTTAAGGGACCTATGGATTTAATCTTACTCTATTCTTCTATAAAAGATTCTGGACTAAAAAAATTTAGATGATGATTTTGGTGGATATGGAATGGATAGAAAATGTGCTTATGAAACATGTCATTTATTAGTAGAAGCTTTAGTTTCATGGTTATGTAAAAAAACACTCGGTATCACTTTCCACAACTGAAGCCAAATATGAGGTACCTAGAAGTTTTTTCTATCAATAATTATAAATGCAACACACACTCACAGATTATGGAATGAGTTTTACTAAAACTCAAATTTTGTGTGATAACACAAGTGCCATTGCACTAAGTAAAAACCCAACACATCACTTATGGGATAATCAAATAGATATAAGACATAATTTCCTTCGATATCACACACATAAACATATAATATTTTACAATTCATCAGAATGCAAAACAAATTGTTGATATTTTTACTAAACCCCTTAGTTTTGATTGATTTGAATATATTAAATAGAATCATGGAATTATCAATATCAAGTTATTATTCATATATACTTCTTGTTATCAAGCACCTTACATTAATGAAATCCTTTCTAAATGGGGGATTACATATGATTTTAACTTTCTAAAACCATTTTTTTCTTCAAACTTTTAGTTCTCTAAAATGTTTTAGTTTTTATATTTACTTTTTCAGACTCAAAAAAAATTAAAATTTTTCAGAGCCATGTTTTCTTATAAAAACTCTCTGAATCTAAATTATTTTACAAATGATTTTTTGGAGTAAAATTTTTTTCTAGAAACAAAATATTTCATAAAAAACATTTATCATAAATTTGTAATAAAATTTTTGAACTCCAAAATTATTAAAAAAATGTTTTGAAGGTATTTTTTTTATAACCTTTATCATAATTAGTTTTCATTAAAAACCCAAGAAGATCAGTTTACTCATACCAATGAAACGTTTCTACTCCAAAATTTATTCTTCTTTTAGTTTTTACACATATTTATTACATTAGTTATTAATGCTCTTTTTTACTTATTATTTTAGTTTTAATACTTTGATTTGTTTTAGACTTATAATTTTTCAAATAGTATTGATACTAATACCAATGAAAAGTTTTCTTAAAAACTATAAGAGTTCAAAATTAACTTTAAATTGTTTCTTCAAATAATTCATGATTGTTAGATCAGATAATAACTTTTAATTTGATCCATTGAAATTCATGGAATTCTAACCTTAATTGTCATGCCTATATAAGGGTGGGACAACCTAAGCCCCTCATTAGTTCTTAGATACTTTCCTCCCAACTCTTACCACTCCATTAAGAACTCTATCTAAAGTTTAGGAATTTTTCTGATCGCCTGTTAAAGTCTCAGTACAATGGAAACTTTAGAATATTTTGCATAGAGAGAATTCTATAGAGAAAAAATCATCGATAGAAAATGGTATAAAAAGTGTGATTAAATTATTAAAAGGATCATTATTTTTAAGGGTAAGAGAAAGTTTGTGTAGAAAAACCAAATAAGGATTTTGATTTACATTTTCTTGAAATGATAAGATAATTTTATGCTATAGTTTGATAAGTAATTAAAATAAGAGGGAGAGGAATGGTAATTAGAGAAAGAAGTTGGAGTAGAAGAAGAAAAAGAAGATGAGGAATGGGAAGATAAATAAGAATAATATGATAAAGAAAAAACAGAGACTGATAAATAGTAAAAATAAAAAAACTTCAGACTCATCATCATCTTAAACTCTTCTACCTTACCAATTTGATAAGGATGAATACTTGGAAGAATTAGGGGAAGAAAAATCCTCATCAAAAGAAGAATAAAAGTTATCATCAAAAGTTGAGGAAGAAGATAAAAAAATCCCAAACACAAATTTTAGATAAAGTTAAATATGATAAGGAAGTGAACATTATTAAAATATCAGAAGAATAAAATGTTTCTTAGAAGGGAAAGGAATAAGTTAAGAAGGAAAAAACAAGATGTATAATCCTCCAAGAACAAATTCTCCTAAATATTTATCAAGTTAATAAAACTCTGATGGGACAGTTGTTCAGAAAGGTTTTGACTATATTTTCCAAACATTGAAAAGGTTAAGTGATTCTATTCACTATCTTCTAAACATATAATAAAGGTGTAAATTAATTCAAAATAGTCTAAATAAAAAATCATAATCATTTGAAGTTGTAACTAAATTAGTTGTTCACGTTAAGTCATATTTGAAATATTTCAAAGAAATGAAAAAGGCTTAAAATAGATCGTATGTTCAGATGGTTAAGTGTTCAAATAAAGTGTAAATTGACCTCAATGATCATGATGATTGGTTCATAGAAGTAAAAAAAACTTTCATTAGGAAAGTAAAAATCCTTTGATAATTTATCAATTAATTTTTTTGATAGTATAAAGTTTGTGTAATATTATAGATATACAAATAAAGATCTTAATTAGGAAGTAAAATTTTTTAAAGAAATAGTTCATAGTTTCGAGTTAGAAAACAGAAGACTCAGAATGTGTGAGGATGAAATTTTCCTTGTAAAAGAGGAAATTAAAAATTTCTATGAGGAAGTTGAAATACTTAAGTCAGAAATTCAGAAGAAAACAGTGATGTAGGACCAGATCGTGAAGCTAAAATCATCAATTTTAGAGGCTTATAAGGATCATGATGAATTTAAGAAAATTAAGGAAATTGTGAAAAAGTTGATTAATAAAGAATGAAATTTTTTATTTGAACTCTTGATGTGTATTTTGAAACATTTTTTAAATTAATATTAAATATGAATGAAATTTTCACCCAAAAATATTATGACTAAATGTATTCCAATTAATTTTAGATTTGTGTTCTTAATTTTATTTCTTGGATGATTATTTATTTCACATGAAACTATTTTGTATGTTATCTATTTCTAAAATTTCAGTAGATATCCCTTTCCTATTCTTTCTGTAAATCAAAAAGGTGGAGAAATTTATAGAGTCAGAAATTTATAAAAGGGGAGAAGTTTATAAAGGTAGAACCCTTTGTGATATTATTCTAAGGGTGAGATATTATACTAAGGGGTATTAATACTTTCCATATAATTATAAAGATGTTATAAACTTAGGAGGAGTTAAGATATGAGGTATATCCTTAAATATCTTAAAAGTATAAAGGGTTGTATGTTTTTTTTCAATGTTATTATTTTTTCATTTTAAGTGTTGTGTTTTGTGCTTTCCAAAAATGGGGTGATTGTTGAGTTAGAAGTCTTAATTCAAACATTTCCTTTCCTAATTTTCTTAAATCAAAAACACTTCCTTAAAACCCAAATTGACTAACTTACTATTTCCCAAATGTTTTAGTATGTTTTTGTATAAAACATTACTTTATACTGAATGTAGAAATAATTAAAATGAAAAAAATATAAACTTATTGTTTTTCATTCCAATCAATCAGACTGAAGGTTCGTACGATAAATTAGACTAACTGGTGGTTTGATCAGATGTTAGAGTTACGTCTTTCTGAAAAAATTCAAGACCGTTAGACTAACCTTGGTACAGATTCATCAAACTAACCCTTAATTAGTTTATTGGATTGAAAATCAATAAGTCTATGTGATTATCCAAAGTTTATAATTGGTTTCATTAGAATTATATCTATCATAAGGAATACAAAACACCATTGTAATATTGATAAACTAAATGATGTTGAACTATCATAGTACAACTCATCCTTTTCTAGCAAGTTGAAAATACAGTTCATTATGAGTTTCCAAGTGAAAGTTGTCTAAGGTCGTTACAACTAACTCTAAAATATGACCATTGAAAATAAATTATAAATAAGAGTTCATTTTAATAGTTTGAAATTAATGAAATTCTCAACTCAATTCATCTACAGATTTCTCTTCTTGAACACTTAATTCCTAGTACTTGTAATGCTTTAGAGAGTTTAAGTTCTAAGGAATACTTGTGAGGATTGTAATTACTTAATAACTATTTTCTTTTGTAATATCATGTCCAATCGTGGTACTGATTCAGGTCTTCTAATTATGGGAAGATTCTGAATCCAATCCATCATATCTAGGGATTATGGGATAGGAAGATAAACATTGATCATCATATCAAGGGATTTCTTGGTCAAGAAAGACAGAGTTGAATTTAATCATCGTATCGAGGGCTTCCTGGGGATTCTAAGATAGGGTTGATTCTAATCCATTAGATCGATGGATTTTTTGGTAAGTAAATATATACCTTAAAGTAGGTACTAAAAACTATGGATATATTTAGTTAGGATTTCTAAATACCTTAACTCTAAAGGTTAAAGAGTAAATTCTTTTATAAGTTTGTAATTCGTTCTTACTATTATAAGATTTTTTATTTCTTGTTTATACAAGATTTATTTTCTATTGTTCATTTTCATTAAAAAAATGTTTTTTATACTTATCTTTATAACAAACTATTTTATCAGTGTGTTTGTGATACAGATAAAGTCAAATTTAATCAAACAGTATCTGGATCTGATTGTATTACTATAATCATTATATTATTTGTGAGTCTTATCATTTTTAATTAAGAGGTTTTGTATTTTCTTTTTGTTTAATTTTTAAACTATAATTCACCCCCCCCCCCTCTTGTATCCATTGAATACTCTTTTTATATTATAATTGTTGGTCTATTTAAGGATCTATCAAGCATATTAGTGGTTCCATACCAAAGAAAATAGTGGAGGGTGAATAAGTGGATGATATTGAACTTTTTCATTGGATTGGATGATTTAGAAAAATAAATAAATAATGATAGATCTCACTAGAATTCATCCTTAGGAACATTTTCATTTCTTGCATTCATTTTTTGTGCATCTATATTTTGATTCTATTATTTTTTTTCATTCAAAAAAAACAAAACACAATGTTTAGGTTATTTTAATAATTAAGAAAACAAAAGAAATATTAATAAGTTATTATAATAAAGAAGAACTGACCCACACACACTCCTTGGGAAATGATCTTGTTTATTCCCATAATTTATTCCAAGATTTTAATATAAAAAATTATTAATGGCCAGCAACAACCATGCGATCACCCCTTTTATATGATTTGTCACTTAGCTCCAAATGCAAGGGATAATGCCACTTTTGAACATACTAAGAAATTTGGGTATTTTATCAATGTTTTAGTGATTCATATAGATTTTAAATGACTAAAATATCATTTTCCTGATATTTCATGTCAATTGATGCTTGTTTGGTCAGTTTTAACCCCTACAAACATGATTTTTCTATTATTATAAAAAAAGATAACAATTTCAAATCATACATTAAGACATTATGATCAACATAATCATGATATTGATGTTTTCTCATTCCAAAATATCTGTAATGATTCCATTAATTTACTCGTTTTTTACCCCTGATGGGAGATATGTCATTTTAATAAAACTATAAAATGGTATGAGTTTTTTTCCATCATAATGAGAGACACGAGCATCTGATGGATGCGGTGTTGATTCTTATCGATCAAAAAATAATCGGTGATCTTCCTCTCATGATTTCATGTCAATTAAAGTTTTTTCTCTTGGCATTGTTCCCTTTTATGTGATTTTTCACTCGACACTAAATTTGGGGGGGGGACGCCACTTTCGATCATACTAAGAAATTTGAGTATCTGATTGATGTTACAATGAATCTTATAGATTTTGAATTAATTTAAGATCATTTTAATAGGATTTCATGTTAATAAGAGATCATTTGGTTTGTTTGGTCCCCAAACCATATGATTTTCCCATTATTAGAAAAATGTTAATAATTTTAAATCATACCTTAAGTTATACAGATCAATCTGGGAATCAAATTGATTATTTGTTGATTCCAAAATATTAAAAATGATTCAAGGAATACTCTCCTTGATTTTCACATCAATATATAGTTTTTTTCTTTTTACCCCCCCACCCCCACCCCCCATGGGAATTATTTCATTTTAATAAAACAATGCAATGTTACGCATTATTTTCCATCATAATAAGAGACAACAGAATCTGGTGGATTCAGAATTGATTCATATGGATAAAAAATATCTTAGTGATCATTTTCCAATAATTTCATGTCAATACAATTGATTTTACTTGGTATTAAACCCTTTTATGTGATTTTTCACTTAACACAAAATTTGAGAGATAAACATGACTTTCAATCATACTGAGAAATTTGAGAATCTAATTGGTGTTCCAATGATTCTTATAGATTATAAATGACTTAACTATAACTTTACCAAGATTTCATTTCAATCAAATCTCATTTGGTTGGTTTTCACCCCTAAAAATCCTTATTTTCCAATCATTACAAAAAAAATGTTTATAATTTAAAATCATACATTAAGCCATACTAATCAATATAGGTATCAGATTGACACGTGATTGATTCCAACATATCACAAATGAGTTGAGTAATTTTCTCTTATATTTTCACATCAATATGATGTCGTTTTCTCATTTTTGACCCCCCTGATGGGAGATATGTCATTTCAATAAAACTGTACAATGTTACCAGTTGTTTTCCATCATACTAAACAACACGAGCATTCGATGGATGTGGAGTTTACTCATACAAATCAAAAATGACTCAGTGAATTTTATACCTTCATTTCATTTCAATACAAGTTTGTTTTCTTATTATTAACCCCCTTTATGTGATTTCTCAATTAACTCCAAATTTGAGGGAAAAAGAAACTTTTGATCTGATGGACCAATTTGGATATCTGATCAATGTGTTGATGATTCTAATGTACTGTAAATAACTTAAATATAATTTTCCTAGGTTTTCATGTAAATTGGGGATCATATTTCTCTTATTATTTCACACTAATCCAAGTTTTTCTCCTCATGTTTGACTCCTAAACCGATAATAATTCATTTTAATAAAATAATAAATGTAAAAAAAGTAACTTAAATTACATCAACTATTTTTGAGCATACAATTAACATGTGTTTGAAATTTAAAGATAAAAAATCACTTAATGGTTGTTTTCTTATGTTTTCTCATCAATATAAATGTATTTAGTTGGTTTTTAATCATGACTTCGTCAAATATCATTTTAATGAAAATGAAAATTTGATTTGTTATTTTACTAAAAATAAAAAATAAAATGAGACATTGAATTTGAATAGGAAACCAAAAAGAAAAAATGAAACACACCTCTTCGATCTGATACATCTTATAGGACCATGGATTCTAAATAGTCTGTTGTAGTAGGGGCCTACAAAAAATAAAAATTATAAATATAATATTGATGAATGTAATAAAAATAAAGAAAAATCTATTATAAACCTGCATCATAGGATCCAATGCACCATCACCCTAGAACATATATCTCCATAGTGCTCTAACCTCAGCTAGCAGTAGTGTATTTACCTTCTCGGGAGCATACATCTAGCCTCCAAATCAGTCACCCATTGTGTTATCCCAGAAATAACAAGAGACACATCCTTAGCACATAAAACTATAGAATGGGTAATCTTTATTCCATATTTCAAGTTATATCCATGTCCATCATGATCATTGTTGTGATGAAATATCCCATCCCTCTATATGGAAAGTTATTACACGTCATCTAGAAGATATATTAACTTAGCCTCAAATAGATCATGTGCAATATATAAATATAAATATATATGTATATATAGATATATGTAATTATTGCTAATTAATATAATAACTTTCTATAAGATTTATAACCTCGGGATCATTTCAATCTCGAGTTATCATCCACACCGATATTCTATCAGTTGGTGCACCTTTCTCATGTAACTATAAACCAATAATATATAACTATAGAACACAAAACCACATTAAATAATAAGTATAAAAATAAAATGATTAATACATCATGTTATATATAGGACACGTGATGAGTCCCAAGCCTATGAGGTAGTCCCTACATCACATGATTCTCATAATGACACGTCTCCATCACCTAAATTCAATTAATTAAAATTTGAAACTTGTAAAATATCACATACTCTTTGAAAAATATAAACCAAAATATACAGGCTCACTATCATAGCCTCAGTGGAAATATGTAACCATGTCACGCCGTTGAGATGGGAGAACACCTCTTGAGACTCTATCTAAAATGTCTAGAGCACCCACATTTAGTACTCAGTGCTCCCTCTTCACTCTAAATTTATAATATTTCCACAATTTACAGCATTTTTCCATACACACTAACTGAAACTCTTTGGGGAGCACTTTCGAATTATTCTATTTAAGAAAAAAATATCACAAAAAAAGTGTTTTTTAAGCATAGCTAAGAAACTAAAATGATTCTCGTACATGAACTTCCCTCTATAGTCGATCTAATGTGTCCTAAGAGAATGAAGCTCATTCATGTGTAGTAAATGGAAATCTATGTGGGTCATGTATTATGTGATCCAATTGGTGAATAAATGAATGGGGACCCTCTCCCATGGGATGGTATGTCTCATAAAATGATATATCAAGGGTCTTGTCATGATGAAATCCAATAACCAGGTCCCATCCTATGAGAGGAATAAGTGGTTGATTTGAATCCTATTGAAAAAAAAATCATAAATAATTTGAAATATTTGCATATATATGTTTAACTCTTAATTAAAAATATAAAAACACATTTAATTTCATACATACCTCCACCCATATAAGTAGATGCCTCTCCAGAATAATTTGGATCTAGTTCCAATTCCTCTAATATGTCTACCATTATAGAAATCATTAATAGTGGAACACATGTAGACTATATATCAAATAAAGAGATAGTAAATATACAAAAAATATTTAAACATTTTATAAAGAATTAAATATTTAAAAATATCTTTAAAATCAAAGAGCTTGAAAAACATCATACCTTTCACTAAATATGAAAATCGATCATTTCTCCTTCAATTGTCTCTCTAAACTATTTAATATCTTCTTCACATTGATCTACAGTGTATTGATCTTGATACAGTGAAAAAAATCAATGGTCTCATGTTCATGTCATTCAATTAAAAACACTTCTCACCATGAAATTTTCATAGAAACTTTCCAATTTGGATTATATAGTAAGGTGGTGAAGAAAACTTGTTTTAAATGAGATGAAAAAATGAAAAGTATGGTACTAACACATTCATAACTATATAAAATACTATTAAAGTTCACCAATGTACACTAAAATTTATCAACTTTAGTTCCACAGGCTGGATTAACCCAATTACACATTAACAATATGTATTTCAACCTGTGTGCATATTAAAAATTGATGATTTCTTTCAATTGACCATAGTAATAACCAAAATCGATAGATGGCTAACCAATTTCATGGTTTTGTGTTTCTCATTTTTCATCAACATATTTAATGTGAATCTTAAAGGCTTTAGAATCTACAGTTTTGTAATGATGAGTCATTATAGATGGATTGTCAGCTAGTTGGTTAAATTCTTCAATCATTGTAGGGTCACCTAACTCTTGTAGGTTGTGTACCTATATATTTCACAAACTTCAATAAATGGTTTTTTAGAAATAAATTAGTATTGCACTTAAATCATAATAAAAATTCGTTTATGCATATAAAATCCATAAACCAATCATGAATTGATACATTATGGGACTATTGAATCTGATAATAACTAGCACAAGTCATAACTTGTTTTATCTCATTAATGTTTTTCCTACAAATGATAATTCCATGTTTAAATGTTGAACTTATATATGAAAACAAAACACATAAAAGTTAAACAGTAATATTAATAAGACACTTATTAACAATAGTGAAACTAATGGAGTATTGAACAAGATATATCTATGGAATTTTACCACTTTGATATTGTCCATATGAAATATAGTTCATTCTCTATCTATCCTATCACGGATCTGAGAGGGGTTATCTAATTTTGTTTTAACATCCATAAGATATTCATCACAAAAATTAGTACACTCATCCATCAAATAGCCATTGTTTATTCGTACCTATGGATTTACTCTATTATATATAAATCATTTTAATGTATTCAGATACCACTGAAAGGGATATATCCACCTAAATTGCATAATACCTGTAGCAATTACTTCAATGGTTAAGTGTGCCATAAAATGAATCATAACATTCGAAAATGAGGGAGGAAATAGTTTTTCCAATTGAAAAAGTGTAAGTAAAATCCTATCCTACAAAATTTTAAAATCAAACATTAGTTGATTTTTTTAAAAAAATATTTCTATAAAATTAATCATCTCAATCAAAGGATAAACAACATTGGGTGATAAACAATCACAAATTGTGATTGTAATCAGTTGTTGAAGTAATATGTGATTTTCATGAATTTCCAACCCTTTCTAGAAGAGTATCCATCAAAAACCATGAGAATCTTAAAAATAGAAAGAAATATCATTTTTACTCATCATATACTATGCAGTAGACACGTACTCCCCATTAACCTCATCCAAATATAAATGAAATTATTTCCTTAAACCCATTTCTTCTAAATCACATCATGCAATACATGGTCCTTTTATTTTCCAATAACACCCAAAATGGTCCCCAATATATTATCACCAAAAAAATCAATGTGCATGACATCCATATTCTGTCTTAATATGTTGATTTTATAGTAAGGGAGATTAAAAAATATTTATCTACTTCCAATTATAACTGTGTTTTATACCTGCACCACGAATAGAGGGAAATAAAAGAGCTAAGAAATCCTAAAATTCATATACCATGGGAAATTTTTCTTTCTCAATATCTGATAAAATTTCAACTCATGTCATGATATTTAGTGGTGGGTTGAATTCTCTAGAACCATAAAATTCTAATTTGGCCTTTCTGAAATTTTAATAAGGGGGAATAAAAAATATGTGGCTCATTTATGTTACAATGTTTAATCCTTATATAATTTCTACTTTTATTTCATTAAGGGAAAGAAAATTCACATTTCATACACCAACCTAATAAATTTGTATACGTCGGGAATTTGTTGATTTTCTATAATAAAATAGCCAACAATTTTAACATTTCATTCATTTCATAATCGTAAGCCATCCCACCATTACCCCAAAATTCAGTTAACTCATAAATCAATGGCTGAAGGTAAACATCATTATTATCCTATGGACTTCTAGGTCCATCAATAAGAGTGGAAAGTAATAAAAATTATTATTTCATACAAATCCATAGAGTAAGATTATATGGAACCAACACCACCGGCCATGTGTTATGAGTTTCACCAACCAAAGACTTGAATAAATTGAAAGAATCTACTACCAACCCCAATCATACATTATGACTATCTTTAGAGAAGTTAGGGTTCCTTTGATTAAGATCTTTCCTTGTAATATAGTTGGTCGGAAGGGTTATAATATCACTATCCTTATTTATTTCCAAATGTAATCTCATTAATTTAGACACTTAAGTTGACATAAATAATATTTTCAACCTCAAATTTAGTGGAAAGTGATAAATTTTCTTTATGGAAATTGTTTCCCTTGTTTTATAGTCTAACTTTGATAAGTTTGATTCCCCCGTTATCTTTCCACTTGGAAGAACCATAGTCTATACAATTATCCAAATGGGAAGTTTCTTTTATAAAAAACATACAGTTGTTTGCACATAAATCTTTGGTCTCATATGTGAAACTTAAGTTCTTTGTCAACTTAAGAGCATGGAAATATGACTCTAGAATCATATCATCAGTAGGAAGTACTTTTTTTAATAACACCAATATCATGTTGAACAATGTGTCTAACCACTGATTCAAAGACTTCAAGTGAAGTAACTCTATAACAAAAGAAAATTTACTATAATCATTCCACTAAAAATATAATCCAGATTTTTCATTAACAAGTATTTCACAAAAAACTCAATGAATCACGATCTACACCATAACATAGATTGATTGCACCAGTCCCAAAATTTATGATGTTAATTCCTTCAGGATCCAACCCAATTAAAATTTCATTAAGCATTTCATGCATCAGATCAGTCATCCCCACATCAATATCCATCCAAATAGTTTCTATTCAATGACAATGAATATATTATTCCCTATAACAAGTCCAAATCTTATAATTTTTTTAGAAACCAGTTCATGAATAAGTGCTCCCTCAAGGTATCGCATGTGAATTTATATCTATTTGCACATTTTCTTCATGAACAACTAATATAGTCGCTATGAAATCCTATAGTGAAATCAATAAATGGTATAATTACCTCAAAATATTCTTTAGACATTCTATTTGGAAGATAAATCCAACTCTTATCCATATATGTATGTCATAACCCTCTCCCCCCAAAGTGTACCCCTTCTAGGCTAGTAATTGGACAAGGAGGATAGTGACCGCCCAAGTCTTGTCGCCAATAGGCCCCAAATTGGAAACGAGAACTTGGGGTATATCATACATATAAATGTAAGGCACTACCCTCTAAGAGAAACATTCAGAAGAGAGATATAAGATAGATACATCAATCAACTCATGCTCATAAAGATAAAAGAAACCCAATTTTATACATGTAATGTCATATGAAACTAAAAAAATAAGGAAACAAAAAGTTATAAAAAGGTAAACTCAACAGTGACCATGAAGACGAAATAGATCCTAAAAAATCACAAGTTGGTAATATATAGCTTGATCTCCAACTTACTCCAACTAACCTAGAAAATAGTTTATATATATGTGGGGTGATCATAATATTATACTCAGTAGGATCCTCTTCAGAGCCTCTCATACAAAAGATAAAGAAAGCATAATGAATCCCAATGAGCAATAAGTGAAAATAACTCATCACCAAAATAGGTATACTAAGTACCCATCCTCACCATGGATATCTCTCACAAATTAAAAGATACAAGATAGATCATATAATATAATAATAAATCAACAAGGGCACCCCACTTCTGCTTCCCTACTGGTTTGCTACTATAACCTAACGTTGCATGTCCTGATCCATCTCTCTCCAAAAGAAACTACCATGATGATAGTTGGGTTAAGTATCATGACATGCATCTCATTCACCACATCTACTCATCATCTCATCCCACATATTTATATAGTAACCAAATATTTTTCAAGATCCATCATAACCCATATGATGTGTATCATACATCTAGTATTATGCGGCAATCCATCACAGCCCATACACCGAGTATGGTACCTCAAGACATCACAAAACATACATTTCATACCAATAATAATACTTTGGATACTATATCCAGATATATGTGTGTGTGAAATAACCACAAGTCATAACATCTCTCTACACACATATAGGGGGAGACTACCACCATGCATATCAACACATAATATTGTTAGGAGAAGAGAATGAGACCAGAGGGGGTAGTAAGTCATCTATCCCTCTCAAACCTAGATGTAGGGGAAAACACCCTCCCAGGGTCTATTGGGTGTCATTATCCCTATCGAAATGGGTGGGGTATCGTAAGAAATTACAAAACATGAAAGATACAGTATAGCCCATGACCACACTATAGGCATTAACCTAGTCCTGGGCTCAACTGCAGTTATCATATCTCAGACACCCAGTTACTACTTCTAGGGACTAGATATACTATAAGTAAACATGTAATTAAATTTGATATATTAAATTCATTATTTACTTTTAACATTTAACCTCACATTAATTAAATCATTAACTATTAATTAACATTATTTTAATTATATTTCATTAACCATCCAAGTGAAGTACATGCACTCCAAGAATAATCCAACTGAGTCCATGGTTTCTCAAGATTAATATTAACATTTTCATTCTAGAAAGAACTAAAACCTTAGGTTAAACATTTATTAAACATTATAATCATTTCACAATTCTAGGTACTCTGGGAAAACATCCTAAGCTACCATTAATATAGGTAACCAAACACATCCATCTACCTCAAGAAGCGAGGAAAGGAATGTAAGTAAAACAAGAAACCCAATCATCCATCCATTATATAGATTCATTAACAAGCAAGTATCTCATCTTTTAGAACAACAATGAGTAATCCTAAGTTCAACCTATTCCATCAACTCTTGTGTCATCCTTGACACCCTCATGAATATCACCATGCATCTCACCATCATGGGCATCAGCTACTGCCATAGACTCAGGCCTCCCCACCGATATCTCATCAGCCATCATAGTATCATATTGAATTACATAAAAAGTTTCATATCTAGATCACATATAAGGTATAAAGAAACAAACATAGTTAAGAAGGAAACTTGTCCCTAAAAATAAGGCATACATCTTTCACATGAAAACCGTCTCTCACAGTCCCAACACAAGACATTAAGACTTCACATGAAAATGGGAAACCTTGGAACGAAACATTTATCTTTATTAAACATTCATTTTTTATTCCATATTTAATTAACCAATTCATTTATCATAGGTTCAGACTATGGGTAACCTAAGGAATCATTTATAAAAAGTGTTATGGGGTAATGGCGGAATACACCCCCCCCCCCCAATAATTCAAAGGACCACCGAATAAACAATATGGTTTAATTAAATATATGAAAAATAAAAATTAATTTGATCTTAATGAAAACACACCCAAACAGAGTGCTACTGTTGGAATAGAAAAACAACAAAAATTGAAAAAGAAAAAACCAGAACAAAACAACAAAGGAAACGCCGGGATTTATTTGTTTAGGTCCCTTTGGGACCTACTGCATGGAAAGAACACCACCCACACATGAACTATTATTAGATTCTCAAAAAAAATATTATAGTGTAAAGAGGTAAAGCAGATAGGTAACTAAAATGCACAGAAGTGCTAAAATAGAAACTGTGCACTAGAAGCACCAACATAGAGGGAATTGGGTTTAAGAAAAACTTACAACATTGAACAAATGTTTGGGCATCCAGATCACTTCAAGATCCAAGAAAATTTATCCATCTACTTTTTTGGATCTCTCTATAGGATTATCACACCAGGTTATTGGATTCGATCAATGGTCACATGTCTTAAACCAGAAAAAAATCATGATAGGCTCCACCATGATTCATGCACTAGCGGCATGAAGGGGGTCAGCAGGCCACCAAATGAGTCTGTCGATCAGGAAAATAGCACCACCACCAGTGTGATTTAAGTTGAGGAAGAAGATTCTCAACACCAGGTGAGAGAAAAAGTTGACTAAACCATCAGCGAGACGAAAAAAAACTACCAGTAGTAAGAGGGCGTTAATTTTGATAATCTAGATCTTTACTTACTAGATAAACTAACACACATAAGAAGATTATTTTCAGATATATTTTGTATTTCAAATACACACATCATAGGGTTGATGAAACCCCATACTAGAACCCTAATCGGCTAATTGCATAGCCAAAAGGAGGCTTCCATGAAGCCAACATCGAACTGCCCACCCAATGGCACATGGAACAGTTTAAATTAATGGTTGGATGGGATATATTAGACAAAAACATCCATCGACAACCATAAATGAAGATAATATGTATACAGTGGATAGACAAGGTGGCATCCCAAATCTAGTAGGCCAAACAATTTAGTGGTCCATGTAAAATAGATTATGTAGTAAAATGAAACCAAAATCCAGCAGATATTAAAATGAGAAAATATTTAATAATAAATTTCATGTATTTAAAAAAATTAAATAGAAGAACAATTTAAAAGGTTTAACTTCAATTTTCAATATGAAAAAAATGAATACCTAAATTAACAAATCTCTACCATTTTCAATGGAAAATTGTTGATGTTATTGCACCTAAATGTTATTAAGGGGAATCCAAGTTCAAGATATCTATGAAATGATTGAACTTAGATAAAGTTACAGCCTTAGTCAAACTATTAGCTGAGTTTTCATCCATGTGTATCTTAGTGACACGCATTTATCCACTTTCAACAACTTCACTAATAAAATGAATCATAATATCTATGTGCCTAGACCTACCCTAGCATACTAAATTTTTAGATAGATAAAGGTTAGATTGAGAATCACAATGTACAGTAATAACAAAATTACTTATACTAAGTTTTGAAAGCAAACCCTTAATCCATATGGATTCTTTTACTAATTTTGTAAGTGTTATGTACCCAACTTCAGTGATTCAGAGGTCCACCACTGATTTCATATTTCACTTCCATGATATAGGCCCTCCACATGTGGTAAAGACATAACCAGTTAGTGATTTCCTAGTATCAACATTTCCAGCACAGTCAGAACCCACATAACCATTCACTAATTTCAAAGAATTAATATTCTTAACATAGAAAATTGAAAGAGATAAAGTAGAATAAATTTACCACAACAACCATTTAAGAGCATGTCAATGTGTCTTGACTAGATTTTCTATAAACCTACTCAAAGTACGGATATAAAATGAAACATCTGGTCCAGTAAAAATCATAGCATACATAATACTTCCCACTACATTATCATAAGGGATTCTACTCATATATTAAATATCATAAGATGTGGAAAGTGACTGAGATAAAGACCATTTAAAATGTTGAGATAAACAAACACTAATAATATTCAAAGCATCAAAAAAATGCCTCTTAATAACTTTAAGGATATATGAAAGTTGAGATACAAAAATAAGCTTATACTTCCTATCCTTGATAATTTTCATACCCATAATTTTCTAAGCACAAACTATATATTTCATTTCAAAATCTGAATTAAATTTCATTTTAGTATGGGTGATTAATTTTATACCTCTACATATGAGTAACATGTCATCTACATAGATAAGTAAATAAAGAATGGATTTTTTAACAGATTTAAAATATACACACGCATAAAACTTATTGTGAACCTAGCCTATTACATGATGTTAGGCATAATTAAACATCATATTACAAGACAAGCATCATAAATTCTAGTGCATTTGGAATACTAGGTACATAAGACACAAAACATGTGACTAAATAAAACATTTCTCTACTTATCATCCATTAAGATCTTCTAAATTCCTTTGATCCCTTACATCTATATAGGAAAACCTGGGGATAACATGAAAAAATTGATGATCTAAAAGCTCAGTAAGGGTATAAACATTAAAATAATTCTTAGCACATAGGTTAGAAAACATAACATAATGACATAAAAAGGCATTGAACACTATTAAACATAAGGAATCATAACATATAGAACATGGGATCATATAATAATGGAATCATAGTAATGTGGAAGTATCATAAAAACAATTTTTTCATGATTCAAGGCTCATTTCATATAGATAATCACAATTCTATGCTAAACACCAAGACCATTGCACATGGAGCATGAGTCAAGGCTAACTGTAACATCCCATTACTATTATACCAGGTATGCCTTAAATATTGCCATGGTTTTCCTTTTCATTGTTTGGGAAAGGGTTGAGTTTGAATTTTGAGGATACATATATTGGTAAAGTTTGAGTTTTCTTGGATTTATGACTTTAATAAATCCTTTCTACAAACTTCCAAAGCACTACATGTCGTGTAATGGTACTACACATTGTGTAATAGTTCTGCATGCAATTCATGAACTGCTTCACGCTATAATGGGTACAAGTCATGAGTGGTCACTATAGATCATGATGAAGTTAATGAATAGTTTTTAACTCAGATCATCAGTTTTTAATGCAAAAAGGTTCACATTTCGAATATTATGAAACTTTAGTATTTCACGACCTGTATTGGTATTACATGTCTTGTAATACCCCAACAGAGTTTTTAAACATAGGAAGTGCGGCTGAGTTTTTTATTTTTTCTCCTCTCCAGTTAATTCTCCCTGATATAAGGCTCTCCCCAGGTGATCTTGAATCCTTCTAACCTTATCAGATCCATTCCTTTCGAATTTTATCATCATTTCACTTATGGTGTGATTATTGAGTAAGTATTCTCCCTCATTCTTCATGTTTCTATCCTTATCCTCTCTTGGGTTTTTAATAGATCATCTAGGAATTGATGAATCTATACCCTTTAATGTTTAATCTTACTTCTAGGTTGGGTTTTTAGGTCTTCCACACCTTCTTTCTCATTGACGGGTGTCATTGCGAGTGGTTAGTTTTTGTGAGAGGTGGGTGGTTCCTTCCTATTTGGACAAAGTTGATTAAACTTGAATTGCTTGTTTTGTTTCAACTGATGATTTAAATTCAATTGATTAACTTGATTTTGATTGATGTAATAAAACCCAATTCTGGTGGATTGACAGTTTTTAATTTTTTTTGGAATGAGATTTGGAAAACCCCCAATTCTATTGAATTGGGGTTTGTTTTATGGAGAATGGTTAATTTAAATTGTTGAATTTAAATTATAGTTTTTTATGGAAATGATTTCAATTAAATTTTTGAATTTAATTTTGGAATGAATTTTGAAATGATGGAATTAGTTTTGGATGGTTTTAAAACTTGTGAAAATGGATTAAAATGTTTTGATAGAAACCTAGTGGCTTTATCTTGTGAAAGCAGCATGTTTTTTATCAAAAACCCATTTTGGTTTCAAAATGGAAAATTGAAATTTAATCTGGTGGAATATGATTTATTTTTATTTTAATTTGTCTTAAATTAAATTCTTCATCATGTAAGTGAATATTACAGCCTTAGGTATTTGGTGAGTTATTTGGACACACAATATACTATTATAACGTTCTAAAACATACATGCGGTGGGTCACGTCATCGACGGGTTGGTGATGAGTCTCCTTTGGATAGTGTCAAAGAGATGTGTGTACACATATTACTGAGTTCACTTAGAGAGTGTGGAATCTTATAGCTGGTTAATATTATCATACATATTTGGAAGATGACCATGTTTCTCTCTTGTGATTTATATTTGAGATATAAAAGTATGTCAATGCTATTGAACTGCTTTACATTCCTTCTAAATTTACATAAACTGTTTTATGTAACGGTTTTATTTAGACCATTGTTTTAGAAATATTCCATCATTTTTAAAGTCTTTAATTAAAGTAATTTTCCATCATTTTAAATATATAGCCTAATTTGATTAAATATACTTTAAAATTCCAAACCTGTTTAATTATTTAAATTGAAATCGTTTATTTTGTTAATCATTTGTTGGCATCATTTATGGAATCTTTGGTGGTATCCTTCTGGGATTAGGCTCAAATCCTACTTTTTCCTTTGAGTGTTTGTATACTTTCTTCTTCTAGGTTCGACAAAATGGAAGGGATATCTTATAGGTAGACCGAGATATTGAGATTTGGAGTTGGTGAGTAGTGTCCTTTGGGACATTGGGGATTTTTTTCCATTTTAGTACTTGGGTTGTAGTATTTCGTCTTTTTCGGCCCTGTTATATTCCAGTACATTACTCCTAGTGGAGTTTTCTTTTGTTATGAATACTGCCTTATTTAATTTTACTTTGTCTTTTTTGGCCTTGTTGTATTCCAGTACATTACTCCTAGTGGAGTTTTCTTTTGTTATAAATACTTCCTTATTTGTTTTTAGTTCCTCATTCTTGTGGAAAACATTATTCTCACTTCTATTTTGTAAGATTTTAGGTGTTATTCTCTGACATGTTGGGATAGGGAATGCCCTTTGGGATATGTTAGGACCGGCTCAGTTATCGGGTTACTAGGTTACCCATACTGGTTCATGATAAAGTGGTATCAAAGGAATGGTTCAACCTTTTTCTTGAATTAAGTATGAATTTGTGAAATATTTTCAAGACTTAGGAGGTAGTTGTGATTGAGTACCTGGCCAACTCTCACTGCAATGAACCTTAAGTTACCAGGGTTGTTTAGGGAAAGATATCTTGTAGATTAGTTCTAGTCTTTACCCTATTGTGATTTGGATAGAGTGGAATCCAAATCATGTATGTTCCTTCTATTGAGAATAATTTCTCTCATCACTCAGTTTAAGTGTTTATACAATGTATGCCTTTTTTCTGTTGATGTTGTGTAGCATCATGCCTCTAAGAATACATTTTAATCGGATCTAGGAAGAGGCTGCTACTAAACCTCAGCAAGAAAATCCTATTTTGGATTCAATTCTAGTTAAGGTGATCGTGCGTACTATATGACATAATTAATTATTCATTTATAGAGTTTCTATTGTGTTATTAATGTGATTTTATATGATTATAATATATGACATAATTATAATAAGGTAATTCCATTGATAAAACTTTGGTTCATTACATTCTTCCCCCTTTAAGAAATTTTTCCCTCAAAATTTAGTTTTACATTTTATGATGAAAAAAAAGTGTGGGTACTTTTCCTTCATTGATTCCTATAGTTCCCATGTTGTCTCTTTGTACTTTTGTTTCTACCATAGTACTTTGACCAGGTGAGTATTCTTGTTACATATAACTTTATCTCCATGATCCAAGATATTTACTCGATTATCCTCGTAAGATAGATCATTCACTAATTGTACCACCTCTAAATTTTGTACATGTGAGGTATTTGGTATGTACTTTCTCAAGAGGGATACATGGAATACATCCTGTACTTGAGACATAGAAGGTGGAAGTACTATTCAATAGGTCACAGCTTTGACACGATCAATAACCTCGAAGGGGCCGATGTACATGGGACTTAGCTTTCCTTTATTCCCAAATCCCATGACCTTATTCCATAGAGATATGCAAAGGAATACCATGTCTCTAACTTTGAACTCAAGGTCTCTTAGACGATTGTTTTCATAACTATTTTGTCTACTTTAGGCTGCCTTGATGTTTTGATAAAGGGGTTTCACCTTTTCCATCATTTCTTCGACCATTTCAGGTCCTAGTAGCTCGCACTCACTGACTTCATCCCAGCATGTTTTTTTATTCACCTTTTCTTATAAAGGGCTTTATATGGAGCCATTTGGATTCTAGAGTAGAAACTATTATTGTAAGAGAATTTGACCAGTGTAAGATGTTAGTCTCATACTCCTTTGAAGTCTATAGAACACACCCTCAACATGTATTCTAGTTTATAAATACTTCTCTCAGATTAGACATCAGTTTGAGGATAATAGGCCGTACTGAAGTTCATCTCAGTGCTTAGATAATGTTGGAGAATTTTCCAAAACATTGAGGTGAATCTCAAATCTCGATTGGATAAAATCAATAATGGTACTTCATACAGCCTTACCACTTCTCTGATATATATCAGTGCAAGTTTATCCAGTGAGAATTCCTCTCAAATTGCGAGAGCTATTTTTATAAGACGATCCACAATAACCCATATAGAATTTTTTCCTCTGGATTCCTTTGGAAGTCCAGTGACAAAGTCCATGGTGATGTTTTCCCATTTCCATGTTGGTATGGGTAATGGTGGATTAACCCTTTAGACTTTTTCCTCTTAGCCTTCACTTTATTAAATACTAGGCACTTTGATGTACATTTCTCAATCTCCTTCTTCATATTATCCCACCAATATTTCTCTTAAAGATCTTGATACATCTTTTTGCTCCCTTGGTGATTAGAGAAAGTCAAGTTATGCACATCATTCATAAGCTCATTCTTTATCTCTGGATCACATGGTACACATAATCATGAACCAAATCTTATGACTCCATCCTTATCAATCTTATACTCATAGGTTTTCCCATTTCTTATAGATTCCACCCTTTTTTTAATTTCTATATCATTTCTTTGAGCATCCTCTATTTTTACCAAGAGGTACGGTTGAGCAATCATTTGAGAAATGAGTGATTATGTTCTCCATTAATGATTCCAATGTCCATCCTTTATAAGTCTAAGAAGATTTGATCCTTCTCAATTCTCATCAGTGATACATATGAAGGATCCTTTCAACTTAGAGAATATTCCAACTTATTTTTATTGCCAAGATGGTAGTGGATTGAGTAGTCATAATCCTTGATGAGATCTAACCATCTTCACTGGTTCATATTAAGCTTCTTCAGTGTGAATATATATTTTAGACTCTTTTAATTATTATATATCTCACACTTCTCCCCATAGAGATAATGTCTCCATGTTTTCAATGCAAAGATCATAGCTTCCAACTCCAAATCTTGTGTGGGATAATTTTCCTCATGAATTTTAAACTACCTTAAGGATTATTCTATCACTTTATCATTTTTCATTAGTATAAGGTCTAATCCTTTCTTTTAAGCATCACTATATACCATAAAGAGTTCTCCTCAAGTTAGGAGTGTGAGTATTGGCGCAGTAATAAGCCTCTTTTGAGATCCTTAAAGCTTTCCTCTCATTCTTGATTCCATACAAACTTTACTCCATTCTATGTCATCTTGGTCATTGGGTTTGATAATCATGATAAGTTCTTCACAAATCATCAGTAATACCCAACTAGTCCAAGGAAACTATGGATCTCTATTAGAGATTTTTTCATGATCCATTCTTCGATTTCCTTTTTCTTGGAAGGGTCTATAGATATCCCTTTTTTGGTGGTAACATAACCCAAGAATGATACTTCCTCTATCCAGAACTCACATTTACTAGTATTTTCATATAGTTTTTCCATTTTTAAAGTCTTTATCATAGTATTCAAACTATCTTCATGTTCCTCCTTTCTCTTAGAGTATATCAAAATATCATTGATAAATACTACCATAAATTGTTTGAGGTAATCTCTAAATACTCTATTCATTAAATCCATGAAAATTTTTATAGTATTAGTGATTCCAAAGGGAATAAATATGAAATCATAGTTCCCATACTTCATTCAAAAGGTGGTCTTGGTAATATCTTCCTTTCTCACCTTTAATTAGTGATATACCAATTGAAGGTCCGCCTTAGAGAAATAACTAGCCTCACATATCTGATCTAACAAGTCATATATCTATGGCAGGGGATACTTGTTCTTTATCATGATTTAATTGAGCTCATAATAATTAATAAAGAGGTTCATTGATCCATATTTCTCAACGAAATGGACTGATGCATCCCATGGTTAAGCACTTGGGTGTATAAAACCCTTTTCCAGATTCTCCTATAATTTCTTTTTCATCTCTTGTAGATCAATGGTGTCCATTCTATAAGGTTTCTTTGATATAGGAAGAAATCCAATAATAATTTCAATTGGGAACTCAACCTCTCGGTTGGTAGGAAGACCAAAAAAATCTTCAGGTAACAAATTAGTGTAGTGCATTACAATGGGAATGTCTTCAAGCATGATTCTCTCCTCTGTCTCAATCATTTGAGCTAGATATGATTGATCATAAGGTAGTAATATCCACACTTGATATGATTATTCTAAAGGAGATTCATCTTCCTCCTTTCACTTGTAAATAATTTAAGGATGCTTCGGGATGTGAAGAGTGTTCTCCCTTTCTCGATAGTTGATGTTGGCTTTATATAAAGATAGTTATTCCATGCCCAAAATATCATTGAACTCCAAAAAAAGGAAGAATATCAAGATTTTTTAGGAGATTCAGTCCAAAAACATTAACTGAGGAGGAGTTATATACTTTGGATGAAATAATTTCCCCATTTTTCTGTTCTCATAAATAACTCAACCTTCATATTTTGAGGTGGTGTTTGAATAGTTCTACTAAACTTGAAAGATATGAAAGAATGTGTAGAACCAGAATCAAATAGTATGTTTTATATTCTTGAATGAATAACCAATGTACCTATCACCACATAATTGTTCAGCTCCAACTAATTAGTAGTGATAGAATAATTCCTTCCTTATTTCCTTGGAGGTTGTTATTAATTTCCTCTGAAAACCCTTATCTTAGGGAAATGGATCACATAATGACCATGTTCCTTGCAGTTTTAAAACTGCACTATGGGTTGAGTGTTTATCTGAACCTTCCTTTATTCTTCCACATTAATGTAATTATTCATATCCCTTAGGAAGTTCTTATCCATATGTCTCATTCTTACATACTTGAAGCATTTCCTGGTTCCCTTTAGATAGTTCCTAGGACACTTCTTCCCACAAGTTTGACATATAGGATATTCAGTCTTATTTCTATCATGGGATTTAATTAATAATCCACCCATATTAGAATCCATTTTCCCCTTTTTTCATTGGTCCCATGAGACCACTTAGATTCTGCGATCTCCATTTCAACCTTGAGGGCATAATGGAAAATATCCTCATAACTATGGAAGTATCGAATTTCCAATGCTTTTCATAGACTCGACTTTGGTCTACTAAAGAAAAGATCCACCTTAATTTCGGTGTTCATGACAAAGATGAGGGTGTATCTTCAAAGCCTTGTAAATTTTTCTCCATACGCCTTGACAGAGTCATCTTCCTTATGATTAAGTCTAAGGAACTCCCTTTTCATCTTGAGGCAAAGGTTTCAGGGAAAGTATTTATTGAAAAACATTTTCTTTAATTCCTCCCAATATATGGAATCAATTTACTCCTTGAACTTCATTTTTTATAAATTTCCACCACTAATCAGCTTCCTCATCAAAACGATAGACCGCCATCACAACTTTCTATTCTTCTCAACACTGGAGGATAGAGAATATATTTTCAATAAATTTAATCCACTCTTCCATGAGGAGGGGATAAAAATATCCCTTAAACATGCGAGTCCCTTTCTTTATGAAGTATTTGATGGAAACTTTCTCTTTCCTTAGAGAACAATGGTGTTCCACATGATTCAATTTATTATTCATAACTTGGGACAGCTGATCCAGTACTATCATTAAGTATTGAGCACACATTCCCATAATATTTGGAATATCATTAGGGAAATTGCCACATTTCCTATCACATTAATTTTTAGAACATTTTTTTCTATTTCCCTCCATTAACTAATAAAAATAAAGTTCAATTAGGGGGATTGAATATGTAACTAATAAGCACATAAAGAAAACTTTAAACATAAAAGGATAAATTCTAAAGGAAAATTATATCCTAACTTGTGATTCCCTAGGTTTCAATCTAGGTTATCCATGATCTGTTTCCTAACATATATTCTTATGGAAAATTCTTTGTTCCCTTAATAATATTTTTTAATGAGATTATGAATTTACTAAATCATATCCCCTGAGAGTGTCAAACCAGGTGTGTAGTAAAGCCCATTTTTGTGTATCAAGTTACCCTGAGTCAGGCCCAAAACACCTTATTAGATTTGTTACTCTAAGGTACATATATTCAAGAAGTAATTCCACTTATAGTATCTAGATAGGGATGTATTTTCCTAATAAACCACTTACTCTATACTTACCATAATTTAGGGATGTTTTCTTATACTAAGACTTATCCCTATAGTTATTACTAAACTTCTATATTCCTAATCTCCAAAAATAAATATTCCTTGATATAATACCAACTATAGAGACCCTAGCTTATTACATTATTTTAGGCATAATTAAACATCATATTAGAATCCAAGTATCATAAAGTCTAGTGTCTTTGTAAGACTAGGTACATAAAACTGAAAACATGAGACTAAATAAAACATTTCTTTATTTATCATCCATTAAGAGATCCTAAACTCCTTTAATCCTTTAAATCTGCAAAGAATAACCTGGGGATAACATGAACAAATGGATTATCTAAAAATCCTAGTAAGGGAATAAAAATTAAAATAAAGCATACCACATGGGTTAGAAAACATAACATAATGATATAAAAAGGAATTGAACGTGATTAAACATATGGGATCATAACATATAGAACATGGGATCATATAATCATGGAATAATAGTAATGTTGTAGCTTCATAAAACATGAATTTAGCACAAGTCAAGGATCATTTCACATATAGTAGCACGAGTCTAGGCTAACCACCAAGATTGTTTCACATGGAGCACGAGTCAAGGCTAACCACCAAGATTGTTGCACATAACGTCTACTAAGACGAAATATTATACAATTCATTAGAGCGCTATCTGGGTTAACCCATTATAACATGTTCATGAATATGTTTTCTACATTAAGAATCTTACATAAGGAATCAAACATACATATAAGGTCACCCATGGTAAGAATTGGGTATCATAACCATGTCATAAAGCATAATAAATGGATGTATCGTAAAAGTATCCATAAAAGAAAGGAGTTAAATAATAAATGAACATTAATAAAGTAAAATAGGTATATATCATGATAATTTATGTCAAACATAAGTGATATCATGTAAAAAAGTGTTTAAGAAACTTTAGTATTAAAACATTTTTGTGCGGTTTAAGGAAAATACTAAACAGATTTTAAAGCATAAAATGTCATAATATTTTATATAAAACCAGAAGTTAACCAAGAACATTTTCATAATAAAATTATGGATTTTATAAAAAATAATTGGGGCTTAAAACCGATTATATAGTGCACTTGAAAATGGGTAATAATTCAATAAGTTCCCTTAAATCGGGCTTACTTATCTGGAAGAATCGAGTAGGGAACCTTTTAAAAACATGTATATCCAAGAAAATAAGGATAGATGGATCTTGATACATGATTTTGGAACATATAAACATCATTTATAATATTTAAATTAAAATAAAATAAAATTTAATTTGGGTAAAAATAGAGAAAGAGTGACCTGAAGAAATAATGGAAGTTTGGGTAGAATTCCAAGCCTTAAGTCCGAAGGTGTTCTTCACTTGATCTTAATGTCCTGGATAATAAAATTAGATTTATTAATTAATAACTTCAGAACCCATTATAAATTAATTTTACTTATTATAACTTTATTAAGTTTATTTGTGGCCTTTTTTATCGGTTAAGATATTCAATTTCATTGTTTGAGAGCGTTGGTTTCCATGATTTTCATGATCAGTTTACTTGTATACATGTATGAAGGGTCATGTAAAGTGAGGGTAATTATCTATAATTAAACTTATATGTTATTAATGATCTTAAAAAGGTTAAATTGGTCTTATAAATCATTTTTTTATGGAATGAAGATGAATCATTAGATAAATAGTTAATGATAATCATTTATTTTGGCGGGTTTTGATCACAAAAAACTCATTTTGTTTTATAAATTAATATCATGTGTATAAAATGATTATAGGACATTAAATAAGATATAATACATATATTATAATCTTGTTGAACCATAAAAACGGTTTCATGACCATCCTTGAATATGGTAAATGAAATTGAGAACTTCATTGTCCTTGAATGTGATAAATTAACACATCTCGGACGATATTTTCATTCTTAGTATAAAAAGAGGGGTAAGAGATATGATGATGAATTATTCCATTAGCATAACAACATTATATTATATTTAAGTAACCGGGGTTATAATAACATTTTGATGAGGGGAGGTTTGGAGAGAAAAAGGAAAAAATGAACTTGAAAAGAAATTAAAAGAAAAAAAAGAGGGGTTTACCTCTTGATTCCTTCTTTTGAGAACCTCCTTTGGGGTTTGGTTTTTTTTATTTTATTAAGAAAAAAAGATCCTAGATGTGGGGAAGATTTTTGGGAGGTTTTTTTATTTTAATTTAGACAAGGCATAAGGCTTGAGAGGTGTGAGGAGAAGAGGTGGTGAGGGGTTGTATTTATAGTGGAGGAGAGGGGTGTTTTGTCATTATTTTAACCATTAGTTTGTTATTTTAGATTAAGACTATGAATATTCTGAGAATTATCATAAAAAATATTAAAATAAATAATGAAAGTTTTAGATTATGGTGCTTACATCATCAATGACTAAATGAATAGTGTATTTAACTTATAATGTATATATACCGTAAATTATCATATTTTTCTATTCCCTAAAAATTCTAGTATTTCAAAAAAATCCCAAAAATTCACCCTAACCTTTTTTGATGTGTAAAATTAAAAAATGAAATCCATTTTATGAAAATAATTTTGTAAATATTAGAAATTTAATTTTTAATTAAAATCATAATTTACTTGAAGAATACATATTTTAAAATTATAACTGATTTTATAACACTTTGAAAATTTAACTAAGGTCTCATAAAATTATATTATAATAATAAGACAAAATAATAATAATTTACGAATACAATTTATAAAAATAAATTTTATTTTAAATTATTAAATTAATCATAAAATCGTAATTAAATATTTATGACTTACAAAAATACCAAAACTTAATTAATAATTTTTAAAATATTTATTTACTTATACTATGATATAATTATATCATATTGTCACTTATAATATGGATAAATTTTATTTATACTTTCATTGGTGATATTACTATTAAATTTTTCAGTTTACTATTCATAAGGGTCACATTACTATTCCCAAGGTCAAGTTACTTTTCCTATGGTATATATTACTTAAATTATAGAAATTCCTTTTATTGCATTAATTATTCATTTATAGAGTATATATTGTGTTCTTAATGTGACTTTATGTGATTATACTATATGAAAAAAATTATAAGAAGGGAATTCCATTGATAAAACTTTGGGTCATTACAAAACTGAATCCTATTAAAACCATTTTCTAACACGAATGAATCAAACTTCTTATTACATTGTCTTGAAGCTTTTTTAATATATATAATGAATTATTAAGAAAAAAATTGGTTAGGTTTAAATTCATGTTCAAAACTAGTAGGAGGCTTCATGTATAATTTTTCAATTAAATCACCATGAAAGAAAGAAGTTTTGATATCTAGATGTTCTATTTTCAAATCTAAATGGACATAAAAATAAAGAATAGTTCTTATTGAAGAATGTGTCACTACAGAAGAAAATTTTTAAGAGTAATCAATTCCTTCTCTTTGAAGGAAGACTTTGGAAATAAGTCTATCTTTAACCTTAATTTTATTTCCTACGGTATTGTCTCATTTTTTTATATATCCATTTACAACCAATAACCTTGGAAGTAGGTGTTTTATTAACTATAGACCAAGTATGGTTCTTTCTTAGGGATTCCATCTCATCTTCCATAATAGAAATCCAATGCTTATAGTTTATGTCATTGAATGCTTTATTATAGCTTTGTGGATCCTCTCCACCAAGATCCTTTGTAACATTTAAGAAAAAGGAAACCATATCAGCATGGTTTTACCTAGGAAGAGTTTTAATGACCATCATCTCCCTATCCATAGTGATTTGATAACCCTTAAGGTCACTAGGAACACCATCATCAGAATCAGACCAAGATTATGGCTCAGGCTGAGAAAGGGGAACCTGAGAGGTAGGTAGAGTCAAAAAATGAGACTTACTAAGACTAGGATGATCAACTTAAAGATCCCTCTTCTGATAAGGTTCAACACTGTCATTAGTGGGAGGCTGGAATTTAGAAAGAACAGACTCTTTAAACCCCGCATTTTAGCTAACAATGCACTTGTGAAATCCAGGTACATCTACCCAAAGCTTATACCCCTTCACCCCCTCATCATACCCTATGAAGATGCACTTGAAAGCTCTGGGATCAAGTTTATCATCCTTAACATGAGTGTAGGAAATTCATCCAAACACCCTAATATGTTCATAGGATGGGGTTATTTCCCCACAATTCAATAGGATTATTAAATCTATTTCAAGATAAGGGACACTTGTTTATTAAGTAAATTGTCATTGTGATAGATTCTTCCCAAAATGATTTGGGAAAACCTGAGCATGCAAGCATGCTACAAACCCTCTTAAGAATGTTATGGTTCATACACTCTGCTATACTATTCTACTGAGGAGTATGACTCATGGTTCGGTGCCTTAAAATTACCTCACTTTCACAAGACTTAACAAACTAAGTAGATAGGTACTAAAGGCCATTTTCAGTCTTCAAAACCTTTAACTTCTTCACATATTGATTTTATATAGAGTCTTTACATGTTTTAAACACCTCAAAGACATTATATTTATTGATCAAAATATAAACCCAGAATTTCCTTGAAAATTATTCTATAAAGGTGACAAAGTAATAGCCTCTGCTATAGGAGGTAGTCCTAGAAAGTCCCCACAAAACATAGTGAACATACTCAAGTGGATGAACAACTTTAAAGTTGGATCCAGGATAACTCACTCTTTTAAACGTACCTATGACACAGAATTCACAAAAGGGTAAGTAACTTGGTGTAACTTGAGTGAGCATCCATTTCTTGCTCAATTACTCTAGACCTTTATCACTCACATGTCTCAGCCACCCATGCCAAAGAATAGTGTTTTCATTTTTAGTGACATAGGTGTTTCCTAACTACTTGACGTGTGTTCTTATATCTAAAATATATAACCAATTCATTAAGGAGACTTTAAGAATCATATGATATCCTTTGGAGATTCTAAGACAACTAGAATCAGATTTAAAGGTAAAACATTTCTGAACTAAGACACCTAGTGAGATCAGATTCCGATATAAATTTAGAACCCATCCCACATCCAATAATGTGACAAGAGAATGGTCTGAGAGCTCTATAATAACAAAACCTCTACCCATGATGCAACATCTCTTGTTGTTTCCTATAACAAACTATCCTTCAACGCCCTTGGTCAAACAAGAAAAGGAAATCCTCTCTAGGCACATATAGAATGAACATCCTGATTCTAGGACCCACTCAACATCAAGAGTATCTTGGGAAACACAAAACACCTTATCACTTTAATAGTCATGGTCGGAAAAGATTTAATGATCACTAGATTCCTTAGAAAGTTTTCCAGATTTCAAATCGGGTCATTTGGGTATAATATGACCAAGTTTCCCACAATGGTAGTAGGTAACCTCCTTCATCTTAGTTTTAGACTGATGTTCGTGTGATTGGATATGAATCTTACTTTCCTTCTAATGTTTACCTTTCTTCTTCTCTAAAAACTCCAAATGACCCCTCACATTCAGACCCACAACTTTAGGTTTAAGCATATCCTTACTATGCAAATCACATGAAAGAAAGGTAGAATTCACTTCCTCTAAAGTTAATTAATCTCTATCATACATCAAATCATTGACAATAAGTTCATATGAATTATCTAAAGAAATTAAAATTATGATGGCTTAGTCCTCATTTTCAACATTAAAATTTATATTTGCGAGCTCTAATAGTATTTTATTAAACTCGTCAAGGTGTGTCTGGATGGTGGATCCATGATGAATCTTGAAGGTATATAATTTTTTATTCTTACGTATACGTCCAGTTAAAGATATTTTCATATATAGTTTTTCAAGTTTAGAATAAATATTGGATTTGTAGGTCTTATAAGAAACTTTCAAAGAACTTTATCACCTAAAGACAAGGTTAAAGCACTATTTTCTTTCATCAAAATTTCACAAGGGACATCTGAATAGGTTCTGACTATTTGAACATCAGTGGAAAGACATACTTGGGGATTCTTGGGTCTACAATGGGCATCTTTCGTCCCTTGTTGAACTAACAAGATTATATTTTTAATCTCCAAAAATTAAAATCATTGTATCCAAAAAAAATATATTTCATATTTTACAGCCCCCATTGTTTATTTAGATGGCTCTGATACCACTTTGTTGTAGGGTAATAGTGGAATACGACCCCCTTCCCCCAAATAATTCTAAGGACCACTGAATAAAAAATATGGTTTAATTCAATATAAAAAATAGAAAAATGAATTTTATTACAATGAAAACACACCAAAACAGATTATTGATGTTGGAATAGAGAAACAACAACAATTGCAGAAGAAGAGAGAATATAAAAAAAACATTAGGATTTACATGATTGGGTCTCTTTGGAACCTATTTCATAGAAAGAACACCACCCACACATGCACTTTTATTAGATGATCAAAAAAATGGATTCTAGTGTACAAAGTAAAAGAAAATATCAAACTGAAATGAAAAAAAGTACTAAAATAGAAACTTTGAACTTAAAGAAGAAATACAGAAGAAATCAAGTTTAATAAAAACATACAATCCCAGACAAATTTATGGGAATCTAGATCACTTCAAGACCCAAGAACACTGATCTCACTCTTTCGTTGGATCTCATCGTATGATGATCATACCAGGTCTCCAGATTCAAGAAATGGTCACGCGTCTTCTACTCAGAAGAACACAGATAGGCTCCACCATAAGTCATACACCAAGGGTGTGTAGGGTATTAGGCGGGCCACCAGATAAGTCCACCAATGAGGAAGATAGTACCACCACCGGTGATATTGAAGCTAAGGAAGATTATTCTCAACACTTAGTGATATAAAAAGAAGACTAAACCACTAGAGAGAAGAAAAAAACCACCAGCGATGAGACAGCATCAATTTTGAGAATTTAGATCTCTACTTACCAGATGAACTTGACTGCCCAAGAAGATTATTTTCAGTTATGTTTCATATATTGAATGCAAGTGTGGGAGGGGTGATGAAACCCCCTAACAGAACCGTAACCAGCTAACAGTATAGCCAAGGCGAGGCTACCATGAAGCCAATGTCGAACTTCCCACCCAGCAGCAAATGGGATGGCTCAAATAAATGGATGGATAGGATAGATTAGGTGATATCATCCATCAACATCAAAAAATGAAAATAATTGGTATAAATCATATAACCAAGGTGGAATCCGAAATTGAGAAAGCTAAACAATTGAGTGGGCCATGTAAATCAGCTCATGCGATAAAAATGAATCCAAAATCCAAAAAATATTAAAATGAGTAAATATTTAATAATAAATTTCATGTATTTAAAACAATTTAAATCAGTTAATTTCAATTTTTAATATGAAAACAAAGAATACCAAAATTAACAACAATTTATTAAATTATTTAAAATTGCTTTACGGTATAAGCTCCTAGTTTCAAAAAACTTAATAAAGAACAAAACTCATTAATCATGCCTTTTATTATCATCAACAAGTATTTCAGCTTCAATTTATTTATCAAAATCTATTAACACATTCAATAATACATTCAGTTAAACATTCATACTTTCCTCAATTTGATTACCATCAAATTATGAGAAACATCATATCTGTTAAGCATGTATCCTATTTAATTCTTTATCCAACCAAAAAAACGTTATCAACTTTATTTTATTTATAAAACTTAATCAATTTCAACATGATAAACCTAGAATACCAACATGATATACAAATCATAGTATAGATAGAACACTATCTAACGAAACAAGAAGAAAACCATTATCACGGTGCAAAGCAACAATATGTGATTGATAAAAATAAACTAATTCCAATCTTTAATCTGATTAAATATTTATTAGGATAATTACACCTTCATAAAAAGGTCTAAAGTATGGTCAATTTATGATTTCATGTAAATAAATTGGAGAAGAAATGAATCATATACCTAAAATCTTTGACATTCTTCTCACAAGAATGAATCGATGTCGTGGATCTCTGATCACCTCTGCTATGAGGAAACTGCGATCTCTCAAGGATGTAATTCCATGAACAGATTGATAAATGATAAATAAAACTCTATTAGAATGATGGAGATAATATTACATAAAATGTAAAGAAGTAACGGGATTAAATGAGATCAAACAGAGAGAAACCTCTAGAAAAGAGAAAGATCATGCCTCATATCACCATGGATTGAGTTCAGGAATTTGGGATTCATCCCTATCGAAAGGGATCTTCAATGCCTTAAAAATCACCCTTGGGTGAATAGGGATTAAGAGGAAGGAGTGGGAGAAAATTGGATCCAGGGGCCTTGGAGGTATTTATAGGAAAATAGTTTTTTAGAGGACCACGGTACACCCCCTAAAACCACATAGAAGACCACCTAGAAGGTGTCGCACATTATTGTAGCTCTATTTCCAAGGAAATAAAGTTTGAATAAGGAATAAAAATATTATTCCCATGTAAAATAATGAACCCAAACCATCATAATCCATTCTAGGGACTCACATATAGTATCAAATGTGTATTTACAGTTTCCTCATGGTGGATTACCTCCACCAAGACCCCTACATTGTCCCTCCTAGAAATAGAGCTATAGTAATGTGTGAGACATTCTTTCATACTATTCTAGACATGTAACCCCTGGATTGTTTTGGTGCATTTAGAGCTTCAATATCATAAGAATACCCACACATCATGTTAAATGCGTGAACCTTTGAAGGATTGGTAAAAGCAAAGTGCATCCACTTCGCAATCAAGCTCTAGAAATCCCAAATTACAGTGTCAAAAAAATCACCAAAAATACACACACAGGTTTCTTCACTACTCAAAACTTCATGAATTAATTTGGATATGTGAAAGAGATGCTTCAGATGAAATAATATTTCATCACTTCCTTAAAGATTTTATGTACATCGATGAAGATCTGAGGTGCTATGGTTGAAGGCGGGGCATGGGATTTTACCATTTCATTCCCACTTTTTCAGGTGTAAGGATTTGTATTTCAATGTAACATTGTATTCTCTCAAAATATAATGGTTGAATCAAGCTGTGTAAACTTTTTCCCATAACATTATATATTTACAATGATTTTAATTGTATAAAATCCCAATTAATTCATAAAAATTATTTTATGGTCGATTCTGGGAAGAATGGGATTTCATTAAGAGAAGGAATATAAATTATTTTCTGCGTATTTAAAAAAATAATTTTCTGAGTTCCCAAAACAAAATAAATAATATAAAAACTTGTGAAAATTATTTATAAAAATAATTTCGGGAATTTCATTCCCACCTTTTCATGTGTAGGGATTTATATTTCATTGCATTTTGTATCATGGTGGCTCCCACCCCACCACGTGACACGTTTATATATTTATTAGCAATATTTATTTTTCCTTATTTTATAAGATACACTACCATAGATCCAACAATTTTTAACGCAACTATTTATCACTATTAAAAAACACTGATAAAGGAAAAATTTGATCACCACTGATAAAAATTGATGATAAATGATAATTTTATCAGTGTTCAAAAAAGAATTGATAATAAAGAACTTTTTGTCATTTTTTTATTTAGCACTGATAAAGGATTCCCTTTATCATCATTTTTTTAACATTGATAAAGTATATCGTGAATAATTTAATTCATATATAAATATTTATATATTTTTTAAAATTATTTATACACTATTGGAAAATGGGGTTATCCCCATACATCTATACTCACGATATATATAAATTGTGAGTATAGAGTGGCTGGAATCTTTCTATACCAACAATTTATGTAAATTGTTGGTATATAAAAGTTATCTAAATGGTTTTTAGAAAATCGTTGGTATGGGTTGAGATATACCAAATATTTGTTAAAAATATTGGGATATATTTCTCTCATATCACTCGGCCTCCCACCCTCCCTGATTCACTTGCAGGCCTTATTCTCCCCTCACCTGAGCGTCGACTAACTCTCTTATACTCCTGTTTTCTCTCCTAATTCAGAATTTTTTTTTATTATAATCTTCTTCAACATCATATAATTGACTTCCAAATCCTTCTTCTCTTTTGTAGACTATTTTTTTAATTTTTAGTATTTTGATAATAAATATGATTATAATGGATATATTTGTTGTTTTAATTTAGTTATCCGTTACTTTTATATAAATCCAATACAATTTTTTTAATATATATTAAATGATTATGTAATTAATTAATTTATTAATTTTCTTGTTTTATTAATGTTTTGTGGGGTTATTTTATATCCTATGATTATATATAATAATTCATGAGTTACTTTTACTTAGATCGATATACCCTTGTGTAGCCTTCAACTTTTTATGCTTACCTTTACATAGGTTAGTGTAATCTTACACACCTTTACATAGGTATTGAAAATCTTGAATGGAACTTATGTAGATTCTTAAATGGACTACTACAACCCTTACATATAGGTGAGGAACATACCACTTGAAGAGCTAGTTGACACCACTAGAAATCGATTTCTTCTAGTTACTCTACAATAAATAATTCTTTCAAGTGAGGCTATGTAGATTTCATGAGCCAATATTTATCTCCCCATAATTTTTTGAACCTCTAGATACCACTTGTTGAAACCACTTTGTTGGTAGAATTATTTTTCCAAGTAGCTTCCGAGTATCCTGAAAATCACTCAGATGATACTAACATGTTAGTTTATAATAAATCACTTGAAAGGTTTTCCAAATAGCCGAGCTTCATTAGTAAAACTAAAACTTGGATTTGAAACCTGAATCACTCCAATATAGTCTTTAAATATGTTATATATTTAATATTTTAGTAGATTCATATATTTCCCAGTATGTATGGTCAAATTCACAATGTTCTACACTTAATTCATTATTCATGAAATTTCAGATTTATCTAGAAATTTCATTTCATCATGCACTATTGTATTTTTAATACTCCTTTTAATGAACACATGGTGAATACAGCCCAAAGAATGTATTTGAAAATTCATCTTACATCACCCAATTTATCGTATTTAACAATAATGTAAAAGGGGAGAGGGGTACCTCTGACATCATCATGTTAATTATTGTGGTTTTTCTTGATGAACTGACTCTTTTCTTCAACTCTTCCTCCAAGCCTTTCTAGTGGATTTTTTTTTTAGAAACCACTTGTGATGATTCCACATAAAATGTTCTCTATGAGATTATTTATCCTTCTTAGCTTGGGTTCCTTCACCATTATGAGAACATACCCACTAATACTTGTCTCTTCTTTTGATACATTTTTCTCACATCGTTCAACATGTTTCCTCTCCCAATAAAATACTCTTCTACCAATATTTACCTCTTTCCTTGTGAAGTGATATGTGAGATCATTAAGGCATACTTTGTGCTTTTACACTTCTTTGATATCCAGAAGAGTCACTTCAGAATTATTCTTCATTAATGAATCCTTATTTAAGGGATCTTAAGTCACAATTTATGCACACTCTATGTGTATGTAGACCCAATTTACATTGATTTTAGTAGTTGAAAGTTAATATTTGAGTTATTGGATGATCATTGGATATTATTCAGGCTTATGGAAGGATAAAAGTGATACATTTTTTCTTTCCAATTAGATATGAGTAATTTTTTTCTAACAAATTTTGTATTGCATTTCCTATATCATACAACTTCGAGCTTCCATATCCTTTATTAAATTTTGTATATTTTTTTATAAATATTAGTTTATATCATATTAGTATTGAATGATTATTTATATTTATATTAATTATGGTAGAATTTACATGATATTATTATACCATGTTTTTTGTTTTTGATGTTGAGTGGCACATTGCTATTATTATTGAATAAATATTTTTCATCATAAATATAAGTGTTCATTTAATTCTTATGAAAATTATGAAAGATATTGAAGAAGTTTGAAGGAAGAGATTATTTGATAATGATCAATGGATGTGCGAGCTAGGGTTTCCTCCTTCAGTTCCCTTACTGAGTATAATAATTGTAATATTTTTAATCTGCATTACATTTAATGGCATGTCCTTATTCTTTATTAAATTTTTTTTAGGGAATTTAGACTAAACTAGAGTTAACTTATTCTCAGTCTACTAGTATGGGTCCAAGAGGGGGTGATCCTAAAGCTACACAGAGAACCTATCATACCCGTTCACACCCTAAACTGCCAATAGACACCCCATATACCACACCTTTTCATCCTCCATTTAAGCCTCCAGGGTTGTTCCCACCCATACCTCCATCATCATCTTATCTAGCCTCTTATTCTCATAGCATGTCTACGTTATCACCATAAATGTTCCCAACTATACCATATCCATATCTTGTGATGTATCTCCATCCCTTGTATCCTTATCCCACCATGTCTACGCCGCCTCCATTTCCATCTAGGATCTGATCATTCTATTCCTTAAGCTTCAACTCTAATGCATGAAGATGACCTAGAGCATGCATTTGAATAGACACATCATTTGGTGGTTATTGATCTAGGATATCCCTTAGATCCATCTGATCCTAATGGAAGGTTTGCATCCAATTTTTTATAAGTTTTTCAAATTATTTCACATTATTTTTTTCTTGTTGTACTGTTAATTAGTTTTTTTCCCTTTTATCGTATTCAATGAGATCTTCTAATAGGCAACCTGGGTTCACCCATATGCATGAATCTTGGAATTTTAAAACATAAATAATGGTGGATTAAAATTAATACAATCAAATGATTGGTAAAAAACTAGGTAATGTAGAAGTTTAATGGATACTTTAGCCAAGTACAACGATATCATTCTGGAGAAACCAGTCTCATGGAGGCATATCGGGAATAAAATCAAGAAGAAATCATGGGTGGAGATATGGGTAGGAAAAATTATTAAATTTATATCTATATTATTTTTGTATTTATATTAATTAACATGTTTGTTGCAGCATCAGTTTAACTTTCCTGACTATGAAGATACTAAGGTCACACGGTTGATAGATCTTGGAAAGTTGTGACAATCATATAGGCATGAGTTATATGTTGGTTGTGTTGGAGTTAGTGTCCTGGAACCAATTTCTGTGTACTTTATGAGAATCTATTTTCATTGTTTTTAATATTAATAAAATTCTTAGCACATCGTGATTTTTCTTCTGTGTGACAAGTGTGTGATAATATCCTAAGAACAGGTGTCGTGCTGAATGGTCATAGCAGTTCTCCACTATGATGAGAACTCAGAAGTGTCACAATAGTATTCTTAAAATATATGTTCTATAGTCGGATGATATAATTTGAGGGGCATGAATGATATAGGCTATTAGTGGTGGAGACTCATAGCACTTGGGTCACCTTCTCATGGTGTACTCACTTGGTAATATCCAGTGTAGGATATTATGAGAACAAGACCTACCAGTAGGAAATCCACATTTATATCTGTAATTGGATGTTCCAATCTATGGATGTGTGTATTGATCCTTAGAATTTAATATTATTATTAAGGAATATTATAATTCATGTAATTTTATGTATTGATGAAAATCATTATGACATATGCACGTGGTGAGATAGGATATGTTGGGTGTGTCACGAGTAATATTGCATTAATGAATAACGTGAGAAAGTATTTGTCCCTTATGTTCTTTAATATAAGTTGATATCTCAGGACCTTTAATTAAAATTATATATCGTAAATAAATCCATGTCCATGGTGCTCTATAGGCATGTTCGATTTCTAAAAATTCAAAGAAAGAGACATCGAGAACATAGGTTGATGATGCCAGTATGAAGCATTCTTGATTAGAGATATCATGATAAAGGGATTATATTATACAGTGAGCACCCATATGAGGTATTATGTTATTGTAGAATCAACTTATTTATCTATAGGTACCTTGGCATGTTGTAAGATGCTAACCTTGGATTTTAGGCAGCTTCTCTAAATGCCACTGAGAAAGTGGCCTAGAGGATTGCATAATAAATGTATCTAGAATCTCAGTTAAATAATATATTACTATTTATTATTTAAAAAGTTGAATAAATATTATTCTCGCACATGTTTTAATAATTATTCATATTTTCTTGGTTTTATATATTCTGTCACTGGTTATTTGAGAAAATATTATGTGAGAAGAGTATTTAATAAATATTTATTTTATTTTTAGTGAATTTAATATTTATTTATTTATTGGTGAATAATGCAGTGATATTTATTTATTAAATAAATATTCATTATTCAAGGCCCGATAAATATTGTGTAGGAATGGAGGATCAAGTTTATAGGTCCAGAGAGAAATAATATATATTGAATATCATTTTATTAATTGATATTTAATTTTAATTCATGGGTTTAGCGCATGTTAGGAAATAGAAATATTATTAATATTATTATTGACATGGGGTTATGTAGGGATTAAATAAATAATAAGAGGAACTTGTGAAATTATTTATTTCTAACCATATTGGTATATAAACCCAATTATATTATTTTTAAAGAGAGATAATTTCATTTTTGTTGTGCACAATGATATCTAGAGATCATAATCTCAATCCCTAGAGAGAACCCTCTCCAAGAACACTCCCAATAATGGAGAGCAATATTCCACCACCATCTACTCTCAAATCTAGAGAGATAAAGAAGATTCCTTTGGAAGTGATTCTCAAGGAGATCAAAAGAAAACAATTCAAGGGTTATGTTCAGAGATTTTTTAAACACATGTGGATCACATATTATAATGTCCCTATCCCGGAAGCCACAAAACTGGTGCTTTGAGCTCGGTCACCACATGACCTCAAGGTACCTTCCCATATGCTAGAGGATTTTGACTAGAATTGAGGGTCTAATAGGTCGTGTGGGGAGACTATACCCTATTTACCATATTTTTACATAATATATAACATAAGAAATAAGTAAAACCATATACAATAAACTAGAACATGCATTACCAAACATTTCTCAAACATGTTATAACCATAGCCAAAAGATAAATATGTCATGTCATGAAAAAAGTGCCAAAAGTGAAGTAAACCCCAAATAAATACTAAAAAAACATCTAAAAAAATGGGTCTTAACTCTAAATATGAATACTCATTTATCCACATCCCAATCCCAACTCAACTCCCTAACATAAGAATTTTTACCTTGTCTAAACATGCAATAATGAAATTTTCTTGGGTACCCAATCGTGGCCCAAGCAGGGTGTGAGAACAAATCAGTAGGTCACCACCAACAGTGTCTAAAAAATATCCAGTCTAAACAGATAGTGTATTCAATTACTAAATAAATTGAAATATAAACAAAAGAAAACTTAGGTTCCATTAGTTAACAATATTCACTTTAGAAAACTTGATCATTTATTCTATTCAATCACTTAAAGCATTTCCATCACTTAATCCATGGGTTAGGAATGTACATCATTTACACTCTGGACTAAGCCAATAAATTATCAGACATAAGGGAATAATTCAAGTTCCATATCTCACTAGGGATAAAAATTTCATAAAAAATACATCACACTCACCTTGGAACCTCTATCCAGGTAGTCTCATCAAATGAAACTTTTAGGGACTTAGAACCTTAGTCTGACTCCCTAACCCATTAATTATAGGGGTGGGGTTTAGAGCATCAGTCCAACCTTAACCATGGGAGGATACTCAATACAATACCCAACATACCCCCAAGCCATGTGCACATTATTACTCATCCAATTACTACATATACAAAATCACATACCATGCATAATCAATACACATAACATTCAAAATTCACATTCCATTGAACACTTAAATCATCTTTAGGCCTTAACCCATTACCACATTTACCACACACCTTAAATATACCATTTAACCCAATTCCCTTTCATATATCAACCCATTTAACTTATTCAACAATTTCCATACATTAACCCATTTCACATAATTCATAATTTCACATATATTAGCCTATTCATGCATTTCAATTTCAATATCACAAGTCATTAGACACATTCACCTTATTTCATTTAACCCTCATGAAATTGTTCCAAACAAACCCTTATGCCATTATCAAATTCGAGGTATAGCTATCAGTAATCCCTTTTTTAAATCAACTAACATATCAATATGTTCATCTTGGTCTCTACTTTATCACAAGTCAATTCCATACTTAACATTACAATTTTCCATGTTTGTGAATATTGGAACACCCCATGGGTGGCCCTAAATTGGTCTAGTCAACCTCAATGCATCCCACTGGGATCATAATGGGTTCAATTCAACATTTATCCATTCATCTTACCAAATCCATTCAAAGGTATCAAATTCAAAACAAGATAGAACCATTAAAAATAACACACATTCAAAAATAAAATTAAATAACATGGAATATAACTTGTAGACCACCTACCTCGAAACTAGAGATGAATGCACACTTAGCCTTAGACTTAGATCTCAATTCAAGCGGCCTTTAAAGCCCCAACCTAATATATATTAGAAAAAGAGGGTTTTAGGGATTTGGAATAAGAATAATAAAATCACAATTCCTAATCCATAAAAGAGAAGTAAGAGGAGAGTAAGACATACTCGTGGCTTAGATCTACGACCAACAGTACTCCAAACGGCCTAGAAATGAAGGTGATTGATCCTTGGAAAGATTTTGGGTGTTTAGGTTCATCAAAAGGGCTAGAGGAGAAATAATGAGGAATAAATTTGGGTGAGTAACTTAAAATATTAAGGGGGTAAGGTGAAATCCCACAATTAATGGGTCCCACAGTTTAGCTGCATAGTTTTCCAAACCGTGCGCCAATTGTGAACTTGCCTCTATCCAAGAGAGGCTAAGTCACACAGTTAACTAGGGATCCATGCATGGTTTGAAAAACCATGTGTCATCTTTGCATAATGCCTCTATCCAAGACCACATGGTTTGACCTCCCCTATTTCATGGTTTACTAAATTGTGAACTCCTTCCTATTCACTAGCACGGTTTGGGAACACAGTTACTACTAACCATGCTCTAACCATGTAACATGTAGAGGATGGCCAAAATCTTCCTTAATTCATGTCATGAACCCCTGAGACACCCCTGAGATTCCTCATACATCTAGAAAACATTCTATTAACCACAATAAGGATACTTAAACCAAAAATTAAACAAGAACATACCTTGAGAAAATATGAAATCTTACAGCCTCCCCACCTTATAACGGCTCATCCTCAAGAATCATTCCCAATCATCAATGAACATATAAAGAGAAGTGATCAGGACACTGATCTCACATATTTGTCTCCCTCTACCAAGTTTCTTCCTAAAAATTTCCATGCTGCCAAAAAACTCAAACCAAAGGCACAGTATTTCCTTGCAATGCTTTCTCACTATGATCTGTAATACGAAATGGATGCTCCTCAAAGGACGCATCAGCCCCAAGATCAACATCCTTAACATCAAAAACATGAGATGGGATAGGTTGATACTATCAAAGATGTGACACGTGAAAAACATAATGCATGCCACTATACCACTATGGAAGAGACAATCATTATGCCACCGGCCTGATCCTCTCAACAATCTCAAACATACCCATGTACATGGGAAACACCTTTCCTTGTTTATGTATCTCATGGTCACCCAACCTTGGTGACACTCAAAAAACACATGATCACCCACCATAAACTCAATAGGTCGACGATGCCAATACACATACAATTTCTGCCTACTTTGAGTCATTTCCATATGTTTCTAAATCAACTGAACTTGTTCTGATGTCTCCTATACGAGACTCATCCCTAACAATTCAGATTCGCTTACCTCCATCCAAAAAAATGAGGATCTGCATGGTCTACCATAGAGCACCTCAGACAGTTCCATCTGAATCATTTACTAGTAACTATTTTTATAGGTGAATTCAAAAATCCATAAGTGCTTCTCCCATGATCCACAAAAATCCTGGACAAAATCCCTCAATATATCCAATAGTACTTGAATTATATACTCTAATTTCCCGTCTGTTTGTGGGTGGAAATCCATAATCAAAAACACCTGGGTACCAAGATCTTTCTGTAGTCTCTTATAGAAACATGATGTCAAACGCAGATCAAGATCTGAAACTATAGTTTTTGGTACTCCATGCAACTGTACTATTTACCAACATGCAATTCACCCAACTGATCAATGGTGAAAGTATCTCAAATTATCAAGAAACGTGCCACCATGTTCAAGTGATCCATAACTACCCATACCGTATCATTCTTCTGAGGCTTCCTCAAAATAAATACCATGAAATTCATTGTTACATCATACCCTTTCCATTCTGTAATGGTAAATGGTTGTAATAAACCACATGGCCATTGATGCTCAACCTTCACCAACTAACAAGTAAGGCATTGCACCACAAAACCTGTAACCACTTTCTTTATTCTTTTCCACCAATATTATCTATGAATATTTTGATACATTTAGGTCAAACCAGGATACACCACCCACCTCGATTCATAAAACACAGGAATCAAATCTTCCCACAAATATGATGGCATAACAACATGACCATAAACATAAAAAATAAGCCATCACTAATGGGACAACTAGAAGGCGACTCTCCACCTTTAATACTCTCCCTTAAATCCAAACATTCTGAATCCTCATGCTAACTTTCCTTGATCTGGCTCAGAAGCACAAACTCAACTGCCAAGGATGCAACAGTCATCTTCATGTGCTCATTCTTCACCTTGAGATACATCTCAGCAAACAATCTCATCATCCACCAATCATAACTAGATTCCTAAACTTCCTGAATTTGAGTCTTCTGACTCAAATCATCTATAACACTATTTCCCTTTCTCGAAGTTTAAACCATCTCAAAGTCAAGATACTGCATGTACTCAACCCATATTCACTTCCAAAGATTAAAATCACATTGAAATAAGATGTAATTAAGTATTTTATGATTGATATACATGGAAAATTATTCTCCCAACAAGTAGTGTCATCAAAAATATAAATAATAAACCATTGTTTCTAAATTAAGATCATGTGTAGGGTAATTTCTTTCATGAGGCCTCAAATGCCTTCACCCATATTCCACAACCTGATCACTATGAATTAACACTACCATAATTACAACACCGGACACATCCTAAAACAAGGTATATCCATTACCTGGGTTGGGTAAGATCAGAATTGGTGAAGATGTCCACTGGTTATTTAACGCTTGTATAACCTCCTCAAATTCCCCAAACAATTCAACCTTGATTTCATTATTTGTCAAACCTGAAAGAGTAGTTTTAAAAAGGTAGAAGTCCTTAATTAAACTTCAGTAATAGGCACTCAAACCCAAAAAACATAGAATATCAGAAACATTCTTGGGTTGTTCCTAATATACAACTTCTCTCATTGTTAGGTCCAAAAGGGCCTAGATACCCTGAGAGGGGGGTGAATCAGGGTATGGATATTCTTTTCTGTAAATAATTCTTTCTCCACTGGATCTTGACATCTTTATTATAAGGGTCACTTTGTTTTCACTTATGTGTTACTGTTGATCTTATTATTTCCTTATTTATCTGATGATTATGCTTGGAGTTCAATGTAGAAAACAAAGAAAACTGAAACATAGATTTTTACTTGGTTCACCCTCATTGGGCTATGTCCAAGGAGAATACAACGGCAATGTGTCAATATAACAAATATACTAAATCTAACTACCAAATTACAATGTTCGGGCAAGATTTTCTATTCTTAGGCTAACTACCTTTACAAAGTTTAGGGTCTGCTCACTACATTCCCAAGGGTCACTCCCTATGTCTCTCTCTCTCTCTCTCTTTCTCACTACCGGTGGATATGATCACCTTCTTCCTCTTCCTTTGCTCACTGCTCTGGAAGGGATCCACTCAAAGTTTATGGACTTGTAGGTCCTTTAATTATCTCTAATGAATGTATCCTCTACTATATATAGATTCTTTATTGAAGTCCTATTTTTATCCACTAATGAATACCATTTTTCCACTGACCACTAGTCAATAACCTTTAAAAATAATTTCAAAAGGCTCAAACAAGACTTTGTGAAGTCCCTGCCTCTTTGCAAAGCACACTACTTTGCAAAGCACACTGCTTCACAGAGTACACTACTTCATAGAGCTCACTGCTTCATAGATCCCACTACTTCACAGAGATCAAGTGCCTTTGCGAACGACACTTCTTTCACAGAGCTTGATTAGCCACCGTGAAGCTCCTTTTTTCGCAGATCTCAACTAACCTCTTTGGATCCCACTTCTATTGTAAATCACACTACCATCACGGAACACCTTACTTCACGAAACTCACTGAGCCAATGTGGAACACCCCATCTTTGTGAATCTCTTAATTCTTAAAAGCATTGACTTCAGTCAAGACTAGAACAGTCTTTTCACAAAGCTCAAGATATCTTTGTAACCTTTCTTCATGAAGAACCCCTTGCTTCACGATATTAGATAAATTCTAGATTTTCTCTCTTTAGTTCCTTTGGAAAGAAGAGTGGTGGACTCTTATTTATAGGCACAGTTGAACATGGAGCTCCTCTTCTTCTGACATGATTTCTGGATTAGTTAAAATGTCTCTACGGCGCTCCTTCCCTTCGAAAAGCACCACTAAAAGTTGTATTTGTCACAATGCTCTCCGTCAAATTCTTCACACCACCACAATGCTCCAAATATCATAATTGTAGAGCCTCTGTCAAAAACCTTTGCAACGCCGCAATACTCCCTTGCAATTCTCTTCACCTCTTCCATTCACAAAGCTCATTTTAATCATAGAGATCATCGTCAATATTCTTCATGTATTTGTGAAATCCACTTCATGATTCCCATATTCACATAACTCATGCCTTTTACATATTTTGATGAGATCTTAAAAGAAATTCACTTTTCGCAATGCTCACTAAACTCTAAATTTTGGACCCCAAAAATTTGGAAAACATTGGAAAATGGTGCCACCTTGTATCTGTTCTTTTTGTACTTCCTCCAGATCTTCCATTCCTTTTCCATGGTTTTTTTCAACATGTATTGTCAACATATCTGGAACTTGACAATTCACCATGAAAATTTTATTTTTCAACAAACTCAACCAACCCAAAAATGCTACAATTTTACCTTGAGGGGTTTTTTTTCCAACAATCACCCCCCTTTGGGTTTGTTGAAATCTCTTCTCATAACAATTTTCTGCACTTTGATACCTCACTGAAGATCCTTCCATCATCTACCATCATTCACCTCTTGTGATTCAGATAGTGACCAATAATTCACTCACCGCATACTCTAAGCCCACATAAGAAATTCTTGGCATGAGAAACAAGAGTGATATGAAAAGTTCATCAATGTGTCACTTCATTCCTAACACCAATTGTTGACACCATTCCAACACCACTCTTTCAATTTCATCATGAACCTCAGGTGTCATGATTTCTAATCTTTTATCGACCACTTCAAGCATTATCAGATTTAAAACTCTCCCCTATCCCATTTCTCTCTCGCTGTCTTTCTGCTCTACCTATCAGCTTCTCCCTGTGTCTTTGACTAAGACATTTTCTCCCTTATTTAGCCACAGTTTCTCCCACTTTAGGAGTCACTCTTTATCCCCCTTTGTCAATGAACCCAAATTTCACTCTTTTTTTGTCTATAATAGAGTAGAGAACACAGATCAATACATTAGAGAAAACATATTATACCTTGGGGAGAGGGGGCCCCATATCCACACTTTTTCATGTGTGGGGAGTCAACTGAACTCCCAAATCCAGTCGATGCCTGTCAAATGCTTCTTTGGGTAAGTCCTTTATCATAATTTCTGTAACCTATAGCTATGTAGGCACATACTCCAGCTTCACAATACCTTTCTCTACCTTCTTCTTGATAAAATGATATTTGATCTTAATGTGCTTTGTCCTTTAGTGATAGATTGGATTTTTTCTAAGATTGATAGAAATAAAATTATCACACTGGATTCCAATTGGAGACTTCACTTTAACTCCCATATCATCAAATTACTACTTTATCCACAATAACTATGTGCATACTTGAGTGGAAACAATATACTCAACTTTTGTGGTACTCAATGAAATGAAATCTTGATTCTTGATTAGCCAAGAAATACACAAACCACCAAGATAAAAAGCACCTCCTAACATTGATTTTATGCCATCTTCTGATATGGCCCAATCTGAATCTATATATCCCAATAGCTCTGGCTGAGATTTGTTAGTATACTTTAAACCTAAATCCATAGTTCCTTTGATATACCGAATTATTATCTTCACTGAAAACATTTTTCTTTCTGGGGGATTTCTTCGATATCGCATTTCTTGGCATCTGGGTAAAACAATATCAGGTCTTATCGCTATGAGGTACAGAAAACTTCCAATAATATGCTTGTATTCTATGATATTAACTACCTTTCCATCATCATCTTTCAATAATTTCATCTGGTTAGCAATCAGAGTCTTCATAGCCTTGGAATTTTCCAATCCAATTCTTCTTATAACCTCCTTATAATATTTTTATTGAGAAATTAAAGTGTCATTCCTTCCTTGTGTCACCTGTAAACCAAGAAAAAATGTCATCTCACCAATCATTGACATTTTGAACTCTCTTTTCATGAATTTAGAAAACTATATTCACTAAGATTTATCTGATCCACCAAATATTATGTCATCAACATAAACCAGTACCATAATCATTTGATTACTGTCATTGTTGAAGTAGATATTTTAATAAACTCCACCACACTGAAATCCAAACTTCTTTAAATACTGATCAAACCTCGAGTACCATGTTCCTGGTTCTTTTTTTAGACCATATAGCACTTTCTTCAATCAAAAAACTTTGTTCTCTCCTTCATGAATGATAAAACTATATACCTGCTCAATATAAACTTCTTCTTCTAGAACCACATTCAAAACTACAGATTTGACGTCCATCTGGAAAACCTTTAACTTTTATTTCACTACAATGGCCAAGAATAATCTAATTGATTCTAGTCTTGCAATAGGTGCAAATGTCTCATCGACATCAATACCCTCTATCTGGGAGTAGAATTTTTACACTAGTCATTCTTTTTTTTGATTCATTATGCCGTGTTCATTCATCTTATTGTGAAAGACCCATTTTTCCTAATGAAATTCTTATCTATTGGCCTCAAAAAAATCTCCCACTAAGTCTCTTTCCACTTCATCACTTTCATTAGAAAACTTGTCACTATGTTTTTATTATTGTGACATAATTTCTTTCAACTACTTTTCTCATCTTCTTGTTAAAACATTGTTGATATTATCTCACATCTTCTTGGTATCCTGAAAACAGGAAGCTGATACCATGTTGTTAGAGAAAAATAGATAATCATTAAATATAAGAATGTTATTGTTCGTCACCCTATCAGTCTTATTAAACACATAATCTCATAATTTATATACCATTGAGATCTTTCATCTGATTAGATGATATAATTATCCCCCAATGATATAAAACTCTTCTAGTTGTTAGGCCCGTTGTTTAGACCTGTAAACATTTTTCTTCTCCTGCATCATTTCTTCACATTTGACTGTGGCTTTGAGAAACCTCTCCATCTCAATCAAATATTCCATTGTTAGCTACCTTCAATGTGATTTTAATTGGATAAACATATCACTTATCAATGATCCATCAACAGAACCTCTAAGCCTACTAAGTTGGGACTCTATGTAGGAATTAATAAATAAATTTAATATCACCACCTTTGTCCATTGTGCCCAATTACTTCTATATGCCTCATACATCCATAAAACAATAACTCCTTTTAATTAATTCTTCCAAAATTATTCTTCAACTCTGGTAACTTACTTGAATTAGTTAAAATTCTGGAGCACATTACTTCACAAATTTTCATCTTTTTATGCCACTTACCCTTGGATCGTATCTCCCCTTGAACCTAAAACACTTGAACATTAGTTAAAAGAATTTATACACATAAGAAGAGAGGATCTTCTGGAATCTTTAAGAAGAGGATTCTGGTTAATCCTGATGGGTCAACCCTTTGATTCTTTCTTGTAAAGCATCACACTCTTTCCTTTCCTGCTCCATCTCCCTAGCCAATTTCAACTGTTCTGTCCATATGAATAGGCATTATTTATCCACATCCTGAGTCTTCTTATGATATTAATATTCTAGATGCTTGGTATTTTTCACAATTTGAGAATTAATCCCATTAGTAGAAATTTCCTTCTTTGATGCTTCACCAATATTCCATTTTTCATGATTATTTCTCTAAGAAGGAATCTCCCCACTGATCATCTACTATTACTTTTTCCTCTATTGATGATCTCTTTCTATTGCCTCCACTTTCACTGTGTGGCATGACATGTGAATTTTCCAGGAAATTATTTAGTTGTATTTATTTTATCAACTATTGGAGTCACGCTACCTTTTCTTGTTGGGGTTTATTCTTCCACTGACTTTACATTATACTTAATTACACTTGGAGTATCTCCTCCATTTTTCTTCTACAATTTTCCACATCCATTCCATGGGAGTTTTTGTGAGTGTAACAGAGGAGGTTATTGATACACCTTTCATTGATCTCCTTGTGATTCCACTGAGTCTATAAACCTATTTTTCAACCTACCATGTTGCCTTCCATTATAGGATTCTTCATTGTACATTGCATGTGCTGGGGATATCCTTTTGGTTTCCTTTTCTTTACCCTATTTATTCTTGCTACAATGTCTTTCCAAATTCCCATGATTAGAACAAATAAAACATCTTCCATCAAAGACATACCTCATCTAATCATTTATCAGCTGAGATATTGATGAAGCTTGAGTTCTTCTTCTAACATTGATCTCCTAAGATTTCTGAAACATACTCATGGTTTTACCCATTCTTCCACAATAGAATCAATTCATGGATAATTTCTTCTGAGAGAATTTTATTTCAAATTTCTCATGATGCTTCTTCTTATTCTCATATTTAGAAATAATTCTATATTCACAGCATGAAATGTATTCCTGAGCCTCTGAAAAAAATATTGATGTATGACCATGAATCCCACAAAAATATCACATGATATCATTAATTCTTGTAAAATAATTTTTAGGTATGTATTTAGAAACTGCAAGACTTTTTCTATTTCTGTAACTGTTTATGGATCTCTTCATGTCATGCATGGGAGAGGATTCATTAAATCCAATTCCGGTTTTTCCTAGATTGTATGGCCTTTGGGATGAGAAAATATTTTCGTATTTCTCTTTATAAATAGCATATTTTATTTTAATTTCATCATCACCAGTCGAAGTATAATCAAATAGTAAATTCAAGGCATCCTTTAACTTGGGCTTTCCTTTGGAACTAGATTTCTCTACTTCTTTCTTTACTAATTCAAGCTCTTCTCCCAGTTTTTGAATCTTCATATCCCTTGATTCAATTTGAGCATTTCATTCTCTATTGAGATTCTTCCCACTACTCATCTCATCTTCTAAGTCTTGTGTGAGCTTATACACCATGTCACTTTTCTCCTTTAACTTAGAGTTCATTTGAGCAATATAATTACTACAAAATAAATTCTCTTGTTGTAGTCCTTTCTATTCGATAGCTAGTTAAGATAGGTATGTAGCACGAACAACATTTCTGGATATCAGATTATGAATTTATTTTGAGTTTATATTTTTTACCTTGTCATCAGCTTTGCATTTTTCTATCCTTGAAGACATATTTTGTAGTTCTTCTACTTGAGAATCATTATTCTCATTTAGATCAGTATCCACATTAATAAGCCTTTTATTTAAGCCTTTTATCTTGTTGACCTCAACTTCCAATTCTTGGATTAGAATATCTTTGAATTTAATTTCTTCATCCAACTCCTTTGTTTCATGGACAACATCCACTTTTTTACTTCTTGGAGTTTATTCATCATCAGTAGTTACAACATCACTTGGCATGTCATGTTCTTGATTCATTACTACTATGTCATTGAATGAATAAATATTCTCACATTCTGATACATTATTGGTTTCCTTTACCTGAATCACACTATTTCTATTGACACTTCCACACTGAGGAATTTCACTAGACTTCTTATTCTTCTTTGAAGTTCTTCCCTTAGCCATGGCACACCAAGATAAAAGCAGACCGAATCTTTAGCTTCAATTGTCGACTAAACCAAGTTAGATAAACCAAATATAATAAAATAAACCTACCCTATGATACCAATTGTTAGGTCCAAAAGGGCCCTAGATACCTTGAGAGGGGGGTGAATTGGGGTATGGATATTCTTTTCCCTAAATAATTCATACCCCACTGGATCTTGACCTATTTATTAAAGGGTCACTTTTTTCACTTATATGTTATTTTTTATCCTATTCTTCCCTTATTTATACAATGATGATGCTTTGAGTGCAATGAAGGAAATCAAGAAGATTGAAACACATATTTTTACTTCGTTTACCCTCACTAGGATACATCCAAGGAGCATACAACGGTGATTTGATGATGTACCAAATCCACTAAAGCTCATTGCCAAATTACAATGTTTGGGATAGATCTTCTATGACCATTCTCACTACCTTTAAAAAGTTTAGGGTCTTCTCACTGCATTCCCAAGGTTCACTCCCTATGCCTCTCTCTGGCTCACTTCCGGTGGATAGGATCACCTTCTTCCACTTCCTTTGCTCACTGCTCTAGAAGAGATCCACTCACAGTTTATGGACTTGTAGGTCTTTTCATTATCACTAATGAATTCATCCTCCACTATATGTATATTCTATATTGAAGTCCAATTTTCATCCACTAATGAATACCCCTTTACCACTAACCACTGGGAAATAACCTTTGAAAATACTCACAAAGCTCAAAAAAGCCTTCGTGAAGTCCATCCATCTTCACAAAGCACACTTCTTTGCAAAGAACACTGATTGCAGAGCTCACTAATTCTTAGATATCACTGATTCATAGAGATCACTACTTCATAGAGCTCAATCACCGTTTTTAACCACACTTCTTTTGTAGAGATTTATTATCAGCTATGAAGCTCATTCCTTTTACAGATCTCAACTAGCCTCTACGGATCCCACTTCCATCGCGAAGCACACTGTCTTCACAGAACACCTTACTTCATGAAGCTCACTGAGCCAACATGGAATACCCCATATTCATGAATCTCTTAATTCTTATAATCATAAACTTCAATCAAGAATAAAATAGTCTTTTCTCAAAGGTCAAGCTCTCTTTGAAACCTTGCTTCGTGAAGAACCCCTTTCTTCATGATATCATAGCGATTTCGGATTTTCTATATTTAGTTCCTTCATAAAGAAGATGGTTGTCCTCTTATTTATTGACATGGTCGAACGTGGATCTCTAATGCTTCTGGAACAATTTTCATATCGGTCAAAATGTCTCTACAGCACTCCTTCCCTTCATAAAGCACCACTGAAATTTTTCGTTATTGCAATTCTCTCTGTCAAACAATTCATGCCACCCCAATTCTCCTAATCTCATAATCATAGAGCCTTCGTCAAAAACCTTTGCATAGCCATAATGCTCCCTCACAATTCTATTCACCTATACAGTTATCAAATCTCATCGTAATCGTAGAGATCACCATCAACATTCTTCATGTCTTTGTGAAATCCATTTCATGATGCCCATCTTTGTGAAACTAATACCTTTACGATATTTTTATGAGATCCTTAGGGAAATCCACTTTTTTCAATGCTCACCAAACTCCAAAATTTTGGACCACAAAAATTTGGCAAACACTAGAAAATGGTACCACCTTGTATCTTTTCTTTTTGTACCTGCTTTAGATCTTTCATTCCTTTTTCATGGTTATTTTTCAACATGGATTGTCCACAACATCTCTAGAACTTGACAATTCACCATGAAAACCTATTTTTTCAAAAAACATAACCAAACCAAAAATGTTTCAATGTTACCTTGAGGGATTTTTTCCCAACATTCTCTTTCTAAAGGTCCACTAACACACCTTCCCTAGAGATGATACAACCCAATAAATTTACCCTATCAATTCAAAAATGACATTTATATAGCTTGGAATATATCCTATGCTCTCTTAGTGTACTCAGGATGATGTCAATATGTTTTGCATGATCATCATGAGTTTTAGATTACACCAATATATCATCAACAAAAACAACTAAAAACTGATCTAGGTATAGGTGAATGATTTGGTTAATTAGGGCCATAAACAGTACTAGTGAATTGGTCAATCCAAACAGAATTACCAAAAATTCATATAAACCATATCTATCAATTATAATTTTATTGATTCTAATCAGTATTTTTCTTGGTTAAGTAACTTTTATAAGACTTGGATTAGACCCTCTAGATTCAGCCTTGTTTGGAGAGTTTCCCACAATTGTGTTCCCACTTATTGTTGTCTTTAATTATTTGGTATACAACTCTACTTAAAATTTCATCTCTGTAACCAAAATAGATAAGATACTAACCACATATTTTTATCTTTTCCAACTGCATATGCTCTTTGGAAATACATATTTGACTTTTTTTTCTCAGATGGATAGGTTTGGACGCTATTCTGTTGCATCTTCAACGATGAACTAAAGTGGATGTTTCTTAACAAATTGGGAAGCTCTTCGTAGCTGTTGTTTCTAAACTGATCCAGGTCATATGGTATGATAGAAAATTTATTTTCCATCATAATAATACTTTCAATATTCATTCTTCGTAGGTGAATATTTTTACTACAATCAAGGAAGCTGGTATGATCCAAAATGGTAACATCCACAAATCTGTCATAGATCTTATGATTCTTCACCGTCTTGGAATACAATAAAGATATAGTTAACCGAAGGGTTTTCTGGAAGTTTTATATAAATCTATCATCCCTGTATGGATCAATATTAATGTCTACGGTGTCTCAAAAGGAAACTCGGGCCCTTCGGGTTGTGGAGTGGTGTGCATAGATCATAATGGACAGGTCCTTGTATTTTGTTATGGTACTTGTGTATGTGCCTACTCTTTAGAAGATAAGATTTATTGATTCATTATAGAGGCTAAGTTTATCAAAAACCATGTTTAGAACAATATATGGACAGAAAGAAACTCCACCACCATTGTACAAGCCCTCTGGAATGGATTCATACACCTTGCTTGGCCTCTCACTACCAAATGAATGGACTCTCTCCAACACCTATCAGATTGAAATCATATAGTCACTCATGATTTTCATGAAGCAAACACGATAGCATATGGTATTTCCAACAAAGGAGTTAGTAATGATGTCATGTGGTTGGATATCCTTCCAACAGATCCTACTCCTTTGCATGAAAAATATTGTAAAAAAATCACACTTTTTGACTTTTGTAACTTTTCAATTTCTTTAATAAAATTTTGTTCTTTGGTCTTTAGACCAAAGAATCACAATCATATAAACCATATCTAATCCTAAATCTAGTTTGCGGTATATCAGAAGGTCTCACCCTTAGCTGATGACACCCTAATCTCATATCAATCTTAGAGAACACTGAAGCAACCCTTAGATGGTCAAAATAATCATCGATTCAAGGAAGAGGGTATCAATTATTAACTATCATCTGATTCGGCTTCCTAAAATCAACACAAAACCATAATGATCTGTCAACCTTCTTAAGAAAATACACTAGAGATCCCCAAGGTGACATAATCAGGAGAAAAAACTCTTGTTTTACAATTTTTTCAACTGATTTTTAAGCTCCTAGATTTTTGTCAGTGCTATTCTATACGACGAAATAGAAAATGGATCTACTCCTAGAAGAAACTGTATCATGAACTCGACATATCTTTTGGGTGACAACCCTGATAATTCCTTAGGAAACACATGTTGAAACTAATCCACCATAGGAGGAAAGACCTGCTACTCTAATCCCCCATAATCAAGCATAAGAAAATCAACTTGAGTTGTGATCTCACTCAACCACTAACAAACTGGCCCTTCACGGCTTGTTTGAATGTCCCACTCACCATGATGGACATAAGTGTCTCCTTCAAGAGACTTGAATGTTAACCTATGGTGTAAATAATCAATATGGTCCTAGTAAAACACTATCCAATCCATACCGAAAATCAGATCAAAACCTGACATCTCAAGCATAAACACATCCCATAGGAATTGGTACCCACCAACTTTAATAGCACACCCATTACACTACCTAATATTCTCTACTCATATCCCTAATGGTGTATCAATCGACATGACCCCACAAAAATGTTCCACATCTAGACCCAACACAACCAAAAGTTAAGAAAAAATAAAATAATGTGAGTCACCTGTATCGAATAAAGCACTAACAAGAATGGAAGCTACAAGGAATGTACCTAGAATAGTTGATGCTCTAGCCTCACCACCTCCTGGTGTAGACTGAAATATATGAAGCTAACCTACCCCTCTACCCTGAGATTTTGTATGAATTCCTAGATTTTCACTACCCTAATGATATGGATTCTCTCACCCTAGAGTACCATGTCTGCCACCTCGATCAATACGACCATAAGAGCTCCAAATTCCCGCCTGATATGGGGTAACCAACCTCATGTCGGCACTCAGCATCAGCCTCAAACCTCCGTCATTTCCCATCTATTGAGAGTTTCTACAAAACCTCTTCATATACCCCATTCTACTGCATGATCAACACTAAACTGGAGTTCAGGGACACTAAAAATGTGTATGCCCCATCCTACCACACTAATAGCAGAAAACTTGATCACTACCATGAGGGTATGGTTCTGTATTCTAACTATTATGTCCATCACCGCCCTGGTAAAAGTTCTTGAAATGGCACTTCCATCCATTGGATGTCCCTCCACTGGATTTCCCAACTAGAACTGCATGCCCACCACCAGGGGGCTCCTTGAGGTTTCCCTCTGAATTAAGGGCCTGATCCACCACCTCAACAACTCTTTTTAAACTTAAGATATTCACTTGGGTCTTAATATCATGTTTCAGTCCATCCTAAAAACATATTTCCATAGATGCATCATCCCCTTCCAAAGATAGAACAAAACATTGCAAGTCAGTGAAACAAATAGAATATTTCATCACTATCTTTGACCCCTAGGTCAACCTCATAAACTGTACACCCTTTTCCTACCTCAGGGTATCCAAATAGAAATATTCCAAAAACTTTTCTTGGAAATATTTCCATGACATATCATCAGCCTACTAGGTCTAAACCAAAATATCCCACCAATGATTTCTCTGCCCTCACAACATGTAAACCACCAACTTGACTATCTTCTCAGGAGGAGTCTCTAAGTGACCAAGAATCATCTGTATGTACTCTATCCAGAACTCATTTGAATCAGTTTCACCCTCTCCAAAAAAAACTCAGATGGCGTTGCAACTGAAACTCCCTAGTCATCTCAAACATACTTGGCACGATCTTTCCTGGGTCTTGTTCCATCATCTGCATAAAATGATTGAAGTTCTCATGAAATTTCTCCTATTATATATTACCCTGAACCACTGGGTTTTATTTTTATGCTTCTATAGGAGCGTTCTCAATGACTTCCTCTTATTTCCCAACTGGCACATGACATTATGGTGGCATATTTGTACAATTCCAACACACATCTCAAAACACATAACATAAAACATTCACATTTTTTATAAAATAAGGCTCTCCACTAGCCATAAACAACCTGTTTTGCATACACTATTACCAACATACATTGTCTCCCTTTGAACACTACCCTCAACCATCCTTACTATGGGTCATGTTCAACATGGGTTAAACCAACTTACACATTCATGGGTCTTTTATTAGACACCCTTTTCAAACCATTTTCACATTCACAGTGTAAATATTTCTCTTTTAAGTACCCTTCTCATCTCACCATTTATTATAACCAACATTTTAGCTCATTTAGATCCTTTCATCAAGAACAATTATTTAACCATTCTTTCAGTCTTTCCATTTACCCATTCATATCATCTTTATTATAAATTAATTTCTTTATATTTTAAGGAATGTGAAAAGCATTATACCCTTCATGTCTCACACATCCATCTCTTCTATGCCCATCATGATGCATTCCACCTATATCCCAAGATTCCTATAATGTTGCATGTATGCACAACCTTGTTCCATTCCATCCACGAGAAAAATATCATAAAACAATATCATCATGCAACAAGTGCATCATCCAATGGTGAAATATCATTCAACTGTAAGAAAACATATCAAGAACACCAATTCTCACCCTGGATACTTGGTTTTCCCCCATGGATGTGTTAGCTACTCTCAAACACGAGCTCATCGCCAAAACCCAACACATTATAATCTCCCATATATTATCCCCAAATAGTAAGACTACAAAAAAGAACTGCTCTGATTCCACTTTGTAATGTCCCCAACCCGAAATCCACTAAACCTATGCTCTGAGTTAGGTCTCCAAATGACCTTAAGTATGCCTTCTCGTACACTAGAGGATGAAAACTAGCAGTGATGGTCTAATAGTTCATGTGGGAAAAATATACCTTCTTTACCATAGTATGCCACAAAAACTAATATAATAAACAAGGTTAAAATGGACAATAAATTATAACAATCATTACCAACCATTTCCCAAACAGGGTACAACCACAGCCAAAAGATAAATATGCCATGTCATGCTAAAAATTACAAAAGTGAAGGAAACCCAAAATAAAGGCTAATGGAAACATCCCCCAAAATAGGTCCTGGCTCCAAGTCTGGATCCTCATCCATGCTCATCCCAAGCCCAACTCAACTCCCTAGCACAGGGCCTTTTCCCTTGTCTAATCCTTTAAAAATGAAATCTTCTCGGGTAACCAATAGTGTCCCGAGCAGGGTGTGAGTACAACTCAATAGGCCCCAACCAATAGTTTTTATAAAATATTCACTCAAAATAGATAATTCATGCAAGTACTAAATAAATGGAAAGATAAAAAATAAAACTCAGGTTCCATTAGTTAATAATATTTACTTTATCAACTTTTATCATTTATTCCGTTAAATCACTTAAACCATTTCCATAACTTAATCCATGGGTTATGCATTTATGTCATTTACACTTTAGCCTAAGCTGGTCAATTATCAAACATAAGGGAATAAGTCAAGTTCACTATCTCATTAGGGACAAACATTTCATAACAAATATATCACACTCACCTTGGAGTCTCAATCCAGGTAGTCCCATCAAATGCAACTGTTAGTGGCTTAGAGCCTCAATCCAACTCCCAAACCCATGCATTCTAGGGGTTTGGTTTAGAGCCTCATTCCAACCTAACCCATGGGAGGAGCCTCGGTCTAATATCCTATATACCGCAGAGCCATGTGCACATGCTTATTCATCCAATTACCACAAATACCAAATCATATAGCATTCCTAATCAATACAAAAAACATTCACAATTCACATTCCATTTAACACTTAAATCATCTTTGGTCGTTAACCCATTAACATATTTACCACACACCTTACATGTCCCATTTAACCTGATTACCTTTCATATCTCAACCCATTTAACATATTCAACCATTTCTATACATTAACCCATTTCACATAATTCATCATTTCACATGTATTATCCCATTCATGAATTTCAATTTCAATCTCATAAGTCATTAGACACATTCACCTTATTCCATTTAACACTCTTTATATTATTCCAAAAAAACTTTATGACATTATCAAAGTCTATTAATAACTATCAATAATCCTTTTCTAACTCAACTAGCATATCAACAAGTTTATATTGGGGTCTACTTTATCACAATTCAACTCCATAGTTAACATTACAATTTTCTATGTTCGGGAAAATTGGCACACCCCATGGGTGGCCCAAAATCAGTCTAGTCAATCTCAATGCATCTCACAGGGGTTATGAGGGGTTTAATTCGTTATTCATACAACCATTTTACCAAATACATTCAAAGTAATCAAATTAACAACAAGAGAGAACCATTAACACAGCCACACAAGCAAAAATCAACTTCAAAACCATGGAATATAACTTGTAGACCACTTGCACAAAATAGGATATGAATGCAAACTTAACCTTAGACTTAAATCTGGATTCAAGCACACTTTAAATATTTAACCTAATATCCACTAGAAAAAAAAGGGTTTTAGGGATTCAGAAGAAGAAGAACGAAACCATAAGCCATAATCCATAAAATAGAAGCAAGAGGAGAATAATACTTCCCTAGAGTTTCGATTCACAACCAATGACACTCCAAATGGCCTATAAAAGAAGGAGATAGATCCATAGGAATATTTGGGGGTTTAGGTTCTTCACTAGGGCTAGAGTAGGAAGAATGAGGAATAAATTTGGGTGAGGAACTTAAAATACTGAGGGGGAAAATGGTGAAATCTCACTTTTAATGGGGATCATGGTTTGGTGACACCGTTTTCTAAACCATGAAACAACCGTGAAGAATGCCTCTATCCAGACCCACATGGTTTGGACTCCCCTATTTCATGGTTTACTAAACCATATACCACTTCCTCTTGGTTATCATGGTTTGGCCACACGGTTATTACTAACCATGGGCCAACCATGCAACATGAAAAAGATGGCCAAGATCTCCCTTATTTCATGTCTCGAGCCCCCAAGACATCCCCGAGCTTCCTCATACATTCTAAAAGCATTACATTAACCACAATAAAGAGACTTAAACCAAAACTTAAACAAGAACGTACCTCTAGAAAATTTGGGATCTTACACCGCTAGAGGGAATTTGCACTTGATTCCTATAACACAACAAGAAAACAATGTATATATATTGTTAGATCCATCAACAAAGAAATAATTTAACACAAGTTAATTTTTTAATTGATTAAATTAATTATAAATAATATGTGATGATTATGTACTTTGGTTATAGAGTTTTATCCATTGTATGTTTTTTATTCAATTCAATTGATCATGATGTTTATCATCATGTACATCTTGGATTGATCATTGATTATGACAAAAAAAAAGTTGGTCATGAAACATTTCATGCTTCTATTTCACCTAGAACCTAAATGTTTCATTAGATCAGTCACATAATTATTTAAATATCATTGATTGATTTACACATTTGTAATTTAGTTTTAAATTTCAGTTTAATCATTATTAAATCCAAATTGAGAGATCTGTTTCTTCGTCTTTAATTTCTCCTAAATATAATCAAATTGATTAATTTTATGAATGAAATAAATTTAAAGATATCATCTTCAGGTGCTAAGAAATTTGGTCAGATAACACAAGATTACACTCCATGTAACCCGGAGGTACACGTCATGTACTAGTGTTCAATGCACCAAGAATTAATTTGTAATTAATTCAAGGAGTGTACATTTATTATAGGAAGTACCTTTAATTTTACACCCATGTTGACCAAGATAGCCTGCTACATAGTCATTCGGAGTACATGTTGTGTAACTATCATACACGGTGTGTAATCTTTTAGTCACAGATATATCATGTATCTTCTTACACGGCCTACATGACTGGTGACTATAACTCGAAGACCAAACAACGTGTATCCCATGTACACATCTTGTACTGTAACTTTTTCCATGGCACATTTTACATGCCAAGTCGCTAAGTGTGTGTCTCAGATTGACGGTGAAAATAGTACACACCCTATAGCTGACTTGTACATGCCGTTTACTTTTACCAAATTATGAAAAATTAAAAATTAATTTATTATATTATCCCAACCTTATCAACGTGTTCTTTTTTGTGGCCATTAAGTTGATAGGACACACCATGTGATGAGTTTAAATAGATATAAATGCTTAATTAATTTTTGTATAATGTTTATATCTGGATATCTTGTAAGAGTTATATTATACTTATTTCTCTATGTACATTGAAGCATAACACGTGATAGAAAAATAATTTAATTAGTGTAATCATTAAGTTGATAGTAAATGTAATGAAAGTATGAGATAAGTCATGTATGACACATATCTCAAGATTAAATGGTATACGAGTATAATACATATTGGTTAGTTCGGATGGTTACTCACCGTGTTGCCTCCATGGTACATTTATGTACACAGTTAATTTTCAATAAATTTATTTTATTTTTTTAAAATTATGATGGATGAGAATCTCAAGGAAATTTAGATGTGAATTATAATAAAAGAATTAATTAATTAATTAATATAATTAATTGATTAGAGTGTGATTTATCTTAAATAAGAATGATTGGAATTGAATGATGATTTTATTAAATGCATAATTTGTTGCATGTATGTGAATGATCATGACCCTAGACCAGGCCATTGCATGAGATTGGTTTCATTAAATTTATTATTAAACTAAATTGTTGGAATGAATGCCATATATCATCTTATTATGTAAGTGTTTGTGTTCCCATTTTTTCTTTTTTTCAAACCATTTTTCCCCACTTGTGTGTGAATAGAAGCATATGTAATGGATGGAGCTCCCAAGTTAGTGGAGGAAGTTCAAGTTTGGAGCTGAGATAAAACCAATCCAAGAGAGATACATAGGTGGATAGGTGGAAAACTGAAACAAAACCCCTAAATGGTTCAAGGTATTTTCCCCTTGGTCAATGGTTAGTTTATCATCCACCAGATAAACTAACCATTAGTAAAAGATTGATGAAACTGATTATTTTGGTTTCAAACAACTCCAAATTACATCTTCAGATATTATTTCTAAAATTGATTTTCAACCTATGTTAGAAATTTCTTATTATGAGAAAATAAATCAATAATATATTTCTGAAGTTTTTCATCAAGAATATTTTCAACCTATTGTTAAATAACAAATTTTTGAAAACCCAATAAGTTAGTTGTTTTTTAAGAATCATCCTAGTGATAATATCATTGGTGATGTAGATCAAATGATTAGAACTAGAATTTCTTTGAGAAATTAAATTGAACATATATCTTTTTATCACAATTAAAACCTAATAATCCTGATGAGGATTTAGGTGAGGATGATTGGATTAAAGAAATATAAGATGAACTCAATGAGTTTTAAAGGAAAAAAATTTGGACTTTGGTTGAACGTCCTAATTATACTTCTATAGTTGGAGTAAAATGAGTTTTTTGGAACAAATGTGATAAAAATAGAATAATAGTTATAAATAAAGCTAGACTTATTAATAAAGGTTATAATCAACAAGAGGCAATAGACTATGTAGAAACCTATTCACTGGTAACAAGACTTGAACTTATTCATATACTTACAACTTTTGAAGCCTTCGTAAATTTTAATATATTTCAAATGGGTGTGAAGTATTATTTCTTTAACGGATATGTTTAGGAGAAATTTTATGTATAACAACCCATGATTTTGAAAATATAAAACATCCATAACATGTTTATAAACTAACCAAAGAGCTTTATGGACTTAAACAAGACCCTAGAGCTTGGTATAATAAGTTAATTGATTTTTTATTACAAAAAAACTTTGTTAAGGGAGATATGAATCCAAACCTTTTTATAAAATAAGTTTATAAAAACATTATGTTTGTAAAAATATATGTTTATGAAATTATAATTGGTTCAACTCAAAAATATTTAACAGATTCCTTTGTGGATCTTATGAAATCTAAGTTTGAAATGAATATGATGGATGAATTAACATACATTCTAGGTTTTAAAATTTAAAAAAAGAAACTTTTATATCTTAATATAAGTATATAAAAGTTATTCTTAATAAATTTAGTTATAACAACACTAAAAGTATTAGTACACCCATTGGAACCTCCAATACTTTAGATCTTGATGAATTTGGGAAACCAATTGATCAAAATATTTTTAGATGTATGATTGGAAGTTTACTTTACCTAATAGCTAGTTGTCCAGATTTGATGTTTTCAATGTGCTTATATGCTAGATATCAAGCCAATCCAAAATAATCTCATCTTAAACCTGTAAAATACATTTTTCATTATCTTAAAGGAACTATGGATTTAGGCTTATTCTATTCTTTGAGAAAGTATTTTGAAATAAAAATATTTTTAGATGCTGATTTTGGTTGATGTAGAATGGATGGGAAAAGTACTTTTGGAACATGTCATTTATTATAAGAAGCTTTAGTTTCTTGGTTATGTAATAAAAAAACTCAGTATCACTTTTCACAACTGAAGCCAAATATATGGTATCTCAAAGTTGTTGTGATCAAGTATTATAGATACAACACACGCTCACTGACTATGGCATGAGTTTTACTAAAACTCAAATATTGTGGGATAACACAAGTGCCATTACACTGAGTAAAATTTCTACACATCACTTACGTTCTAATCAAATAGAAATAAGACACAATTTTCTTCGAGATCACACATGTAAAGGATATATTATTTTACAATTCATCAAAATTCAAGAAAAACTTGCTCATATTTTTACTAAACCACTTAGTTCTGATATATTTGAATACATTAAACAGAATCTAAGAATAATCAATATCAGGTGATTAATCATATCAAATTTTTGTTATCAATCTCCTTACATTAATGAACTCCTTTTTAAAGGGGGGGTACATATGATTTTAAGATTCTAAAACCTTTTTTCTTAAAACTTTCAGTTTTCTAAAAAGAATTAGTTTTTATATTTAGTTTTTCAGACTCAAAAAAAATTAAAATATTTAAAAGTCATATTTTCTTAAAAAAACTCTCCAAATGAAAAATGTTTTACAAATGATTCTTTAGAGTTAAAAATTTTTCCAGAACCAAAATATGTTATAAAAAGTTTTCTGTATTGAAATTTTTTATAAAATTATCACACTAAAAAAATATTAAAAATGTTCATACAATATTTTTGTTATAAACTTTATCATAATCATTTTTCTTTACAAAAACCAAGAAGATCAGTTTACTCATACCGATGAAACTTTTCTAATCCAAAAGGTATTTTTCTTTTAGTTTTTACATATATTCATTACATTAGTTATAAGTTTTCTTGTTTACTTATTCTTTCAGTTTTAATACTTTTTTTTGTATTCAAACTTATAAGTTTTCAAATCAGATTGATATTCATTCCAATGAAAATCTTTCTTAAAAACTTTAAGAGTTCAAAATTAACTTTAAATTCTTTCTTCAATTAATTCATGATTTTCATATCAGATAAGAACTTTTAATCTGATCCATTTAAATTCATTTAATTCTAATTGTCATTTTTGTGCCTATATAAGTGTGGGACAACATGTGTCCTACAAAAGTTCTCAGATACTTTTCTCCTGACTCTTACCACTCCTTTAAGTGCTCTATCCAAAGTTTTGGCATTTTTTTGATTATCGGTTGAAGTCTTAGTACAATGTAAACTTTAAAAGATTCTTCATAGAGAGAAGTCTATATAGAAAGAATCATCGAGAGAAAATGGTATGAAAAGTATGATTCAAATATTAAAAGGATCATTAGTTTTCAAGGATGGGAGAAAGTTTGTGTAGAAAAACCAGATAATGATTTTTATTTAAATTTTCCTGGAATTATAAGAGAATTTTATGCTATAGTTTAAGAATGAATTAGAAGAATAGGTAGAGGAATGAGAATAAGATAAAGAAGTGGGAGAAGAAGAAGAAAAAGAAGAAGAGGAATAGGAAGTGGAAGAATATGATGGTGATGATGAAGAAAAAGTTATTGATGAAGAGTCAAAAGAAAATAAAACATTGGACTCATCATCATATTAAAATCCACTATTGTCCCAATCAGATAAGGATACAGACTTGGAAGAATTAGGGGAATAAAAATCATCATCCAAATAAGAATAAAAGTCATCATCAAAAGATGAGGAAGAAGATAAACAATCCCAAATAGAAGTTTCAGATAAATTTAAATATGATAAGAAATTTTACATTATTAAAGTATCAGAAGAAGAAAATGTTTCTCATAAAGGCAATTACAAAGTTGAGAAGGAAAAAAACTAGATGTAGAATCCTCCAGACCAAATGATCTTAAGGCTTTATCAAGTTCATCAAACTCTGAAGGGATAATTGCTCAGAAATTTTTTGAATGTATTTTCCAAACCTTGAAAATGTTAAGTGATTCCATTCCCTATCTTCCAAACATAGATGAAAGGTGTAAATTGATTCAAAATAGTCTAAATGAAAAATCATAATCACTAAAAAAATTACTAAATCAGTTGTTCACATTAATGTGGATTTAAAATCCTTCAAAGAAAAGACAAAGGCTTAAAAGAGATTGTACAATCATATAGTTAAGTGTTCAAACAAAGTGTAAATTAATCTCAAGGATCATGATGATCAGTTTATATAAGTAAAGAAACTTTCTTTAGAAATGAAAACATCCTTTTGATAATTTATCAAAAGATGTTTTTGATAGAGTGAATTTTGTGGAAGAGTATAGAGATACAACTGATGATCATAATGAGGAAGTAAAAGTTTTGAAAGAAATGGTTCATAGTTTAGAGTTAGAAAACAGAAAACTCATAATGTGTGAATATGAGCTTTTTCTTGTGAATGAGGGAAATAAAAAATATCTCTAAGGAAGTTTAAATACTTAAGTCATAAATTCATAAGAAAATAGTGATGGAGGAAAAGATCATGGATCTTAAATCATCAGTTATAGATGCTTAGAAGGATCGTGATGCATTTAAGAAAATAAATGCAATTGTGAAAAATTTGATGAATTATGAATGAAATTTTTTTATTTGAACTCATTATGTATATTTTGAAACATTTTTTGAATGAATGTTAAATCTGAATTAATTTTTCATCCAAAAACATTATGTATGAATGTATTCCAATTAATTTTGGATGTATTTTCTTTATTTTATTTCTTGGATGATTATTTATTTCACATAAAATTATTTCAAATGTTATCACTTTCTAAAATTTCAGGATACATCCCTTCCCTATTCTTTTTGTAAATCAAAAAGGGGGAGAAATTTATAAAGAGGAAGAAATTTATAAAAGTGGAGAAGTTTATAAAGGGATAATCCTTTGAGATATTATCCTAAGGGTGAGATATTATCCTAAGGGGGAACAAAATAAATAAATAATTTCCATAAAATTATAAATATGTTATAAACTTAGGGGAGTTAATATATGGGGTATATCTTAAAAGATCTTAAAAGTATAAAGGGATGTAATTTTTTTCAAAGTTAATATTTTTTCATTTTAAGTATTATATTTTTTCCTTTCCAAAAAGGGGGGATTGTTGAGTTAGAAGTCTAACTTCTTACAATTCTTTTCCTTAGTTTTAGAAATTACAAATACTTCCTTAAAATACTAATTTACTAACTTTATATTTTCCAAGTTTTTTAGTATGTTTTTTTAGAAAAAATTTCTTTATACTGAATGTAGAAATAATTCCAATGAAAAGAAATATAAACTTATTGTTTTTCATTCTGATCAATCGAACTAAAGGTTCATATGATACATTGAACTAACTAGTGATTTGATTAGTGGTTATAGTTACATATTACTGAAAAAATTCAAGGCCATCAGACTATCCCTAGTACCAATTAATCAGACTTACCTTTATTCAGTTTATCAAATTGAAAATCAATAAGGAAGTCCATCAAACTATCCAAAGTTTATAATCGGTTTGATTAGAATTATATCTATCATAAGGAATCCAAAATAGCACCTGAGCCTTAGCCCAATTGGTGAGGACTCTCCATGTGCATCCATGAGACCCAGGATCAAATCTAGGAGGAGGCATATTTACAGGGTATTGTAGCAGTATTATAGTAGTAGTGTAGCAGGTAGGGTAGCAGTTACTGTAGAAGGTACTATTCAGTATTATAGCATCCATAACTATTTATTCGTTTCAACCTTTGGTCTATCGGATTGGTCCTCAGGTCCTTCAAGGATTTTAGGCCACCTAGTCCTTCAAGTTAGTAAGGTCTTCGGGTCACCCCAAGGCCTTCAGGCCACCTTCAGACCTTCGAGTGACATGGTGTGCAAAAATGTACCAGACAGACTCTACAAGGAGAAGGATCCATATGAGTATTTAGAGCAGGTGCATTCACCAAAGTAGATCTAATGTATTTGGAATAATGAGAGGGTGTGGAAATTTCTATCGTGACCAACCTGTGCATCTCTGCATAGGAATGCTAGACAAAAAACCATGCGAAGGTAGAGAGCTGACATCATGATGTAGATGCTAGTGATGAGCAGTTCCAAGTAGTTATAGTTTGGATGAATTCATATAATACCTTCAGTTCATGTAATGTCACAAAGCCTACAGGTCATGTATAGGTTCCCCTTTAACCCTCAAAATAGGGATTATCACAAATGAATAAAAATATATGGCCTTCGGGCCACTCGGGGTAAGGAAACCAGAATAGCATTATAATGGTTCTAATTTAAATGACATCGGACTATAAAAGTACAAATCATCCATAGTTATAAAATTGAAGATCTAGATCATTATGATCTATCAAGTACAAATTTTCTGAGGTTGTTTCAACCAACTCTGAAATATGACTGATCGCACCACGATTCACTGTTTCATTTTCACCCTTACACCACTGTTTTAAACTAATTTTGCCCCATTAATTCAAAATATAATATCAAAATTAACTTCATGTTTTATTTTACTATTTAATATTTATCACTGTTAAAAAGGTAAATGTTACTTGTTTTGATAATTTCATTAAAGGTGGAGGTGATTTGGAGGGCCCATGATGAAGTTCAAGAAAAATGGATCAAACTACGCAGGATCCAAGCACATCAGTGGACTAAACGGAACACTTATACAAAATAATGCATCCAAATGGGATGATATTTGTTGGGTCAGTTCTGAATTAAATTTTCTATATTTCATATTAAAAAACCCAAGCCTAATTCGGCCTTCTAGTGGCCCATCCGGACTAATCTGTCCAGCACACCAAATCTGCATGAAGTCAAAAGTGGTGTGTTATGATATGTCCATATCTCGAGCTGTAGGTGTACAAATGAAGCCAAAATTTTTGTGGAGATATTCAAGAGGTGGGTATACAACTTTTTAATTTTCTATAAAGTGATATAGGTATTTATGAAGGTCTAAACCCATGTGCCAAGTGGTTTTAAGAAATTTGTGTGCCCAAAATCACCTACCACTTTGCCTATAAAATGGAACCATGGGATCCTCATTTACAAGTTCGGTAATGAGGAAAATCTCTAGTATTTGGAATAAACAAAGGAGTCATATCCTCATAAAAGAAGTTCTGGAGGCCCCTATACTCATAGGGGGGTCAATAATGAAGAAGGAGTTCCACCTGAGCTTCCTCCTCCTCCCGATGTCGAGCTAAATGGTGGGCGTTCGTTGTAAGGGAGCTACACACATGTCAAGGGAGTTATGACGCATATATTATCTACTGTTTTGGAGTTATTTGTGTGTTAAAACATTTCTTTCCATGTATCTTAAATTATTTCTTATTTTAATTCTTGTTTTTATGCATGTGATTGATTTTTCTCTTAATTTCTAACAGATCAATGTGAGGTTTTGAGTGCGTGACTTGTGTTGTTCCAATTGGAAAACACAAGAATCCTTTTCTCACCCACTTTCTTGAGATTTCAATCTCATTTGGAAGTTCTTATTCCATTCATAAGCTATGGACCTTGATAATATGATTGTTATGTCAAGGTTTGGTTCTTCAAGCAATGAAATAAAGGCTTAGAAATTAATCGTGATTCAAATTAATTTCAACCAAAGAATTACTCCAAACCTAAATGAATCTATAAGAACAATGAACTTGAAATGTGTGTAGTGAATCACAATTAACCATTTCTCTCATAATTCTTAAAACTCCACCTTCATCTATCAACTATTAAACTCTTTAAGTTAAGTTATTTTTTTAAAAAATATTTTCAAAATCACCCCCCCCCCTTTAGTATTTTTTATTAAAAATGCATACTATAGATCTATAAATTCTCCATGAGAGATGAAATAGGGTCTATAATATACTATAAATCAACCTTAAAATCATAATCAATTTGACATGAAATGGAAGTGCGTTCAAATTGTGGTGCCATTACTGGGTAGTGCTTTGGTTTTTAGTGTCTGTTTTTTGATAATATTTTTGTAAATTTTGTTAATGTTTATTTGTTTTATCTTATACCATTACCAATATTTTTGCGTGAATAGATTTATTTCTTTTTTAGGTTTGGTTCATGACGCATTCCACTTCAGGAGACTTACCACCTTTCAAACCTGAACTGGAGAGGATCCTATGTCAGCAACACTGAGACACAGAAGAGAACCCTTTGAAGGAGGACACATAAAACATAGACACTCTTCTATATCCTTCTACTTCTTCCAATGAAAATCACAATAAAACTGAAATAAACTTGCATAACATGGATGAAAATAACCAGAAATTAAAATAACTAACCTCACCTGATGTTGATATCCAACCCACCTATATTCAAATACAAGGCGAGGAACCTAATTTTGAACTAAAATCTAGTCTAATTCATTTATTGCCCAGATTACATGGACTCACTGGAGAATATCTACATAAGAACTTAAAATAATTTCATACTATGTGTTCTACATTAAAACCTACAAATGTGGATGAAGAACAAGTAAAGATAAGAGCATTCCATTTTTCATTATAAGATACTGCAAAAGATTGGCTTTACTATGTTAATTCACCAAATAGAGGTTGGGAGAACATGAAACGCCTTTTCCTTGAAAAATATTTCCCAGCCTCTAGAACCAAAATAATAATGAAATAAATATATGGGATAATACAATCATAAGGGGAAACATTATATGAATATTGTGAATTCTTTAAAAGGTTATGTTCAAGTTTCTCACACCACCAAATAAGTTATCAACTTTTAATTCAGTATTTTTATGAAAGTTTAATTATTATTGATCGAAACATGATTGATGTTGTTGTAGGTGGTGTGATAGTTGATAAAACCCTAATTACTGCAATAACCTTGATTGATAACATGGAATAAAACCCTAAAAATTTAGTTCAAGATCCAATTTACCCATTCGAGGTGTCCATGAGGTGAAATCAACCGAATTTGAGAAGAAGGTGGACACAAAGTTCTAAGAGGTAAGTACCCTTCTTAAATAACTTACTCTTTCCCAAGGGATATCCCAATATCCTCCTACCATCCATTATGGTATATGTTCTTCTGACACCCACTACTCTAACCAATGTCCTCAATTGAGAGAAACTTCTGAGAGTTGTGAGCCAATCTTTCCAGACCGCCCCTATAACCAACCCTTTAGGAAATAACCTTACTATTCATCCAACCCTGGGTAGAAAGAAAACTAGGCTTATAGGAAAGGGGGTATTCAAACCAACCTCAACATCCATGGAACCAACCTAGGTAAATTAGTAATCCACCACCACCAAGAGATCCTAAACCACAACAAAGGACTTTCCAACAACCCCCTCCAAAACCTGAGCCAAGCCTAGAAGATATGATGAAACAAATGGCTTCCAAAAATCTCCAATTCCAAAAAAAACCATCCAAGCAACCATACAAGACCTAAAACTCCAATTAGGCCAACTTGCTAACTCTGTGGGGGAAATTAAAATTCATGGGTTGGGTAAACTACCCTACCAACCAGTAGTTAACCCTAGGGATAAGGGAAATGTTAGTATCATCACCCTTAGGAGTGGGAAACAGCTTAAAACCCAAATAAAACCGCTATTAGAGTCATCACCTCTTAAGGAAACCACCATCCCGGCTGCTAAAAATAGTCCAAGAGAAGAAAATCCTTGTCTTGAGAGAAGCCCTTCAAAAGGAAAGAGTGTGTATATTGATGAGTAATCTTTCCCAACCATTCCTCTTCCATTTACCCAAAGGGCCACCCAACCATGAAAACAAAAGGAAACTAAACTTGATAAAGAAATATTGGAAACATTCAAAAAAGTGCAGGTTAACATTCCTTTGATATGTCGTGAAGCAGATTCCAAGATATGCCATGTTTCTGAAGGAGACGTGTACACACCAAAGGCAAGGTGATGAGAAGGTGATATTGGGGAGGAATGTATCAGCATTGATAGATCCATCACTTACCACCAAATTTAATGATTTGGGAACATTCTACATTCTATGCACCATAGAGAAGTATTCTTTTCCAATTCTATGCTTGATTTGGGTGCTTCAATAAATGTGATGTCTCACTCTATTTACTCTTCATTGTAGGTTGGGGAACTAAATCCCACAATAATTGTTGTGAAACTAGAAAATCGGAGTACCGCACACCCCTCTGGTGTGTTAGTTCTTGTGATGGTGTAAATTTTAATTTTTCCTGCTGATTTTTATGTGCTAAATATGGAAGATGATAGGGGGAATGGACATGCCCCAATTATATTGGGGATACCTTTCCTGAAGACCACCAAAACCATAATTAATTCCCATGATGCTACATTATCTATGGATTTTGGTGGTGACATTGTCCACTTCAACATCCTTGATGCCATGAAGCACACCTTAGAAGAACATTCCTCTATTTCTGTTAATTCAATTGATGTACTCCCTTACCTTGAAAACACTTATTTTCATTCCCCTGATCCCCTTTATGAGTTTCCATCATTGATTGAAATGTTGGGAAGTGAATCGTGCATAAAATGTTTTACCTTTCTAGAAAAATGTCATGCATGTTTATTAATTGATGATTTCTTAAACACTAAGGATCACATGACCATCGATGATACTACTAAGCTTGTAAAAGCTCATTCCTCATCTGAAGATGATTCCATTGAGCAGTTAGATGAGATTAGTGACCTCTCACTTTCACACACACTCCCATCAATCAAAAATCCCCCTAAAATGGAACTAAAACAACTGCCTCAAGATTTAGGATATTCATATCTTGAGAATGGAAACAAGATGTTTGTCATCATTACTATTTCACTCCCTCTTAAGAATGAATTGAGACTGCTTGAACTTTTGAGGGAGTATAAACAAGCTTTGGGATGGACACTTGATGAAATTCCTTGTATTAGCTCATCAATTTTCACACATCATATATTGTTAAATGATGAGGCCAAACCAGTGAGGCTGGCACAGCGGCGATTGAACCCAAACAACTTAGATGTGGTTAAAAAGGAGGTAACAAAATTATTGGCTACTGTAATTATTAGCCCCATATTTGAAAGCCAATGGGTCAGTCCAGTACAAGTGGTTCCTAAAAAAAACTGGTCTGATAGTAATTAAAAATTGAAAATAATAAATTGGTTCCAACTCGTGTGAAGAATAGTTGGTATGTCTGAATAGACTATCATTGATTAAACCAACACACTAGGAAGGATCATTTCCCATTGACATTCATTGACCAGATGTTAGAGAGGCTAGAAGGTAAGTCTCATTACTGTTTTCTTGATGGGTATTCTGGATACTATCCATATTGCCCATAAGGATTAGGAAAAGACAACTTTTACTTGCCCATTTGGCACATTTTCATATAGGAGGATGTCATTTGGTCTATGCAATGCTCTAGATACTTTATAGTGATGCATGGTTAGTATTTTTTCAGATTACTTGTAGAATTGCATGGAAGTATTCATGGGTGATTTTATTGTTTATGGCTCATCTTTTGATGAATGTTTGAGTAGTCTTGGTTCAGTCCAACATCACTGTATTGAAAAAAATATTGTATTAAATTATGAGAAATATCATTTCATGGTGTGATAATGTATAGTTTTGGGACATATCATTTCCAGTGATGGTATCCAAGTAGGTAAATCAAAATTGGATTTTATTTCTTCCCTACCATTCCCCAAAAATGTTCGGGATGTGCGGTCTTTATTAGGTCATGTCAGATTTTACCGTTGTTTCATCCATGACTTTAGTAAAATTGCACTCCTCCTCTCTCGACTGCTCCAAAAAGAAAAGTAATTTTTTTATAATGAATGTGAGGAAGCTTTTAATAAGTTAAAATGGAGTCTCACATCACCCACGGTAATCCAATCACCTCGGTAGGATTTACCATTTGAGCTCATGTGTGATGCCTCTAACTATGAAGTTGGGGCAGTCTTATCACAAGGGGTCGATAGTGCTTCTCGTGTCATTGTCTATGCTTCACGTACATTGGACTGTACTCAACCAAACTTCACCACAGCTGAAAAATAATTTCATTCCATGGTGTTTGCCTTGGATAAATTCTTGTCGTATCTTTTAGGGTCCAAAGTTATTGTGTTCTCAGACCATGCATCCCTTTGGTATCTCCTTAAGAAACCAGAAGTCAAACCACGTCTTATTCATTGTATGATCCTCCTTCAGGAATTCAATTTAGAAATTAGAGAAAAAAGAAGCAAAGAATGTGGTGGCCGACCATTGCACCCCTAAATCGACCGCCCAAGAAGATGATTTTCATATCTGTTTCATATATCGAATGTCAGCACCACATGGGTGATGAAACCCCCTGCCAGAACCCTAATCGGCGAACAGCACAGCCAAGGGGAGGCTGCCATGAAGCCAACACTGAACTGCACACCCAACGACACATGGAACAGCTCAAATCAATGGATGGCCAGGATGGATTAGGTGGTAGCATCCATCGACAACCATAAATTAAGAGAATTGGTGTACGATGGATAACCAAGGTGGCATCCCAAATCGAGCAAGCCAAACAATTGAGTGGGCCACGTAAATGAACTCATGCGGTAAAATGAAGCCAAAATCCAGCAGATATTAAAATGAGCAAATATTTAATAATAAATTACATGTATTTAAAACAATTTAAATGGCAGAAATTTTTAAATGGGTTAATTTCAAGTTTCAATATGAAAGCAAAGAATACCCAAATTAACAACAAGCTATTAAATTATTTAAACATGCCCTACGTCATAAGATTTTAGTTTCAACAAACTTAAGAACAAAACTCATTAATCAAGTTCTTTATACAATTCCATAAACACATGGAATAACACATTTAGTTAAACATGAACACATAGATAGATGACAAAGAAAGCTCCATTATAATGATTGATTCGGTGCATTGGGAGGTTCAATCTCATCAGAACACCCGCCGGTCGTGTGAAACGCACGACCCTTGGAAGGAGTGATAAATCGAAGTGCATCCGCTTCACAATCAAGCTCGAAATCCCAAATTATAGTGTAATAAAAATCACAAAAAAGACACAGGTTCCTTCGGTACTCAAAAAGACACACGCAGGTTCCTATTCAGGACATGCACCCCTTGTGTTTGTCTTTTTGGTGATTGTTCTGGCACTCAACCCGGTATTGAACCGCCCCACGCACCCAATCAATCCAGAGGGTGCGTGTCGAATGAGCCGGATGCGGTTTTCTCGTTCCCCACTCCCTCCTTATATAGCAATATGATGCGTCGCCCGATCACTGCTCAATCTTCCGACGCGGGTGGGTGCCCACGCGGTCGGTCCGATCCGAGCCCCGGTTCATCTTTATCCAAACCCGTAACCGTTTGTTGAGTCGGCGCGGCTAATTAGGGCGGAAGGGGAGAGGGGCACGTGGAGCGTCGCTGTTGGTTGGAGTTGTGGATTGGAAACTTTGACCCGGGTCTAGATCGGTGGCTAGACTGCGGAGGGCTCCGCGGATCCCCATTGCAACAGGTGGAATTATGAAAACACCTTTTCCCACCTGAAATTTTCAATAAATTTAAATCATTAAATCTAATTAAAATAACCAATTTTCATCATTTATATTACTTTCATCAGTAACAATTAAATCCATCATTTAAAATAACAAAATAATTGCATTATATAATTGTATGTCGTTGAAAATTTTAAAATTATTTGAATCTAAATTAATTTAATTGAGTCACTCACTTAATGTCCGTTAATATGTATTTATTAGGGTTATAATTTAAAAAGTTTTAACTTCAAACGTTTTTTTAATATATAATAAAATGTTATAACGATATGTATACTATTATATTTTTTAAATTTGGTCTACATGTATTTTTTATTATTCTGTTTAAAACGTTTTAATTTAAAATTATACAAAAGTATAAAACATAACAGTAAATTAAATAAACGTAATTTAGTTTACATTTATTTATTAGTATTCCCATAACCGCATATTCCTTGTTGTAATTTAATATTCTCCGCTATTTTTAAAATTACTCGTTGAAGGCTCTGTTCTCTTAAAATATCATGGTTGAATTGAATCAAGCTGGGCTTCCTTCCCATAACATCATATATTTACTACGATTTTAATTATATAAAATCCCAATTAATTCATAAAAATGAGCTCCTGGTCGATTCCGGGAAGAATGACATTTCATTAAGAGCGGGAATATAAATTATTTTGTGGGTATTTATAAAAAAACCTTATCCGAGTTCCCAAAACCAAAGAAATAATAGAAAAACTTGTGGAATTTTTTTATAAAAAACATTGCCACCTCACTACCCCTTGTAACACATTTATATATTTATCAACGATATTTATTTAGCCTTATTTTGACAAGATACACCACCACATATTTCACAATTTTGTACACTGCTCTTCATCGCTTTTAAAAAAACAATGTCAAAATATAAACTTTTATCACCACTAAGAAAAATCAATCATAAATGATACCTTTATCCGTAGCAAAAAATGGTCCCAAACAATCAATTCATCGTAAATATCCGTTGAAAATAGGTCTTTTGCGACGAAATAAATGAATAAATATACAAGGTCAGTTACATCCTCCACCACAGAACACAACGCAAGGAACAAAAATGCAATAAACACTCAGGCCCAGCGACATGACCCCATGACCCCCCCCCCCCCCCCAAGCCCTTACCACCCCACCACCAACGGTGGGGATATATATATATATATATATATATATATTGTTGGCCGCTGTAACATCCTGAAACTAAATCACCAAAGCCGAGGCAGAATGCCACATGATCTAAAACACACCTTCCCATATACTATAATCTAGTGACTAATAACGATGGTCTAAGGTGGAATATGGGGAGATTATAAATTCCATCAAAGTTCACAATAACAAATAAATAATGGAACATGTAACAATATACTATTAGAGTACTGGATGTGTGGCCTCCTGGATCTGATGATGCATCCACAAACCACTCCTTCCAAATTCTTGGAGTCATCGAGGAAAATGGTCACACTTCTTCCAACAAGGAAGGACGTCGCCTCCCCCATACATCGGCCGCAAGCTGAAGCCAAGGGAGCTCAACAGGCCAGGACGAAACTCCGAATAGGAAGCAGAACGAGAGAGGCGTGCTACGGTTTCGCCTGAGAAACTAAGAGCACAACACTAGGAGACGGAGTCAAATGATCACACCCATGGGGAATCACCACATAGGGGTGATGATACCCCATGACACCTGCTGATTCCGCCGAACAGAACACCCAATCCAAGGGTGCCACAAAGCAAGGCGTAACAACATGTCCAAACGGAACACCAGCCGCTCAAACAAACCAAGCACACATGGACGACTAGATATCAAGGGGCAGCATCAATAATCAATGGTGGGAAAAGGAGTGACCAGGATTTCCAATGTGCCAACTGGAACAAAAGGAGGCCAGTAATACGTAGCCCAATAAAACAAGCCCGATGCAAATATAGATCTAGCGAGAAAATAAACAATTGAGAAAATAAAAAATAAAAAATAAATGCATGAGTAAAACTACAATTTCAAAATGAATTAAAACTAAATTTAATATGAAAAATAATTAAGAAAACTTAACTCACAAATCTCTACCATTTTCAATTGAATTTAGTTGTGTTCTTGCACCTATGGTCATAGAACCAGAGATTTAGAAGATGCTTTCTCTTCAAGTGTTGGAGATTTAGAAGACGCTTCCCCTCCCCCAATTTTAATACCATTATTCCGCACCCGAAACGTGTCGCCCGATCATTACCCTATCTCCCAACGAAGGTGGGTGCCCGACCCAGTGATGCGGTCGGTCCGATTCGAGCCCTGATTCACCCTTATCCTATAGTGACCCTAGCCTTTTACATAAGACATTACATTATTTTAAGCATAATTATACATCACAGTACAAGCTAAGGATCATGAAGTCTAGTGTCTTTAAAGACTAGGTGCATAAAACTAAAAACATGAGACTAAAAATACACTTCTTTATTTAATCTTCAAATTGAGCTCCTAACTTCCATTGTGCTCAAACATCTGCATAAGGTACCCAAGGAACACATGAACAAAGAGATTAGCTAAATAACCCAGTAAGGGAATAACCATAAGAACAAAGCATTAACTCAAGGAATAGAAGACATGACACGATGATATAAAAAGACATTTAACATATGGAACCTTAACATATAAACAAGGAATCATATAAACATGTAGTCAAATAAATATGGCAGCAACATAAAACATGACTTTAGTACGAGTCAAGGCTAACCGCCAAGATCGTTTCACATAGCAGCACAAGCCTAGGCTAATTGCCAAAATAGTCGCACATAATATCTCATGAGACTTAACTTCACCCCTATTGATTGTTTCTGATCATGATCCACGTTTTACATCAAGATTCTGGAAAAGTTTTCAGAATGCCCTAGATACTGATCTTCGTTTGAGCACTGCCCACTGTAAGGGTTGGTGTCCTCAGAACCAACTGTTTTGTACTTTTATTACTTGAATGTTCACTTATTATATATTGTTCATTGTTCTGTATGACTATAATATAATAATGTCCTGGAAAATTTGTTGCATTAATAAGGTCATAGCAGATCCCCGCTATGATGAGAACCTTGAAATGCTATAACAATATTCTTAAATAAAGTTCTGCGGTTGGATGACATACTATGATAGGACACATAGTATACAGACCGTCATGTGTGAGTACTCGTAAGAAGACGAGACTCTCTCTCATAGAGTTTGCACTTGGTAATCTCTGAGATGGGAGATTATGAGAACAGACCCGCCTGTAGTAATTCCGCATGTCTTGGTGTCATCGGATATTGCTATCTGTGAGCGTGTGTAATGGTCCTTAGACTGGAAGATTATCATTAACTCATGTCATGACTCGCGCACTTAGATTTACTGACGAAAACTGTCACGCAGACAGTTGGCGGGAAGTAGGGTACGTTGGGTGCGTCACGAGTGACATGTTGTTAATGGATAAGTCGAGGAAGGATTTGTCCCTTCCATTTATGGAAGTTGATATCTCGGCCCTTTGATTGAAATAGAACTGTCGCATTAAATTCCATGGCCATGGTGTAAACGACGAGTTTATTTCAGGTAGTCAAAGAACGACATATCAAGAATATAGGTTTATGACACTGCCATGAAACCTGCTTGATGAGATATCGAGACAAAGGGATTAAATTACACAGTAAGCGTTCGTATGAGGTGATACGTCAATGCGGCATAAACTTCTTTCTCTTGGGTTCCTTGACCCGTTGCTAGACAGTAATCTTGGACTTTAGGCAAGCCCGCCTAATGCCAACGAGAAAGCGGCCTAGAGGGTCACACACTAAGTGTATCCAAGTATCTCAAGTTGAATAAAGATTATTCCCGTACGTGGTTTAATAATTATTCAAGGAAGCCTAACTTGTTTTAAATGATGAAAGAAAAATAAAATAAAACAAGTACACGCCGTGTATTTATTATTACACGCTGTGTAGTTTTATTTTGGAAAGGAAATGAATAAATGAAAACAAGATATACACGTCGTGTATATTTAATGTACACGCCGTGTATTTTTCAATGAAAAACAAGTACACGCCGTGTATTTATTATTACACGCCGTGTAGTTTTTCCAGTCGGGATTTTGAGGATATAATATTGTTTTAAATGATATTTATTATAATTAGCGTGGGAGCATGTCAAGGAATTATCTATTCGACATGGGGGTTTTAAATAAGAGTCAATGAAATAAATAAAACGCGTAACGCGTTTATTTATTGTCATAACTCTATAACCCCACACACTCGATTATAAATATCCTCACAACCCCAACTCTTTTCCTACACACAAGAGAATAGTTGTGCACAACATCTCTGGAGAATTATTTCAAGACCGAAAGAACCTCTTCCTCCAAGAACGCTCTCAAGACCGAGAGAGATCCTCTTCCATCAAATCAAGACGATCTAAGGCGGACAACGCAAGAAAAGGCTTCTCCACGCTAGCACCCGGAGAATCCTTTGGCGACGTCCAGAGATACAAGGTACATGTGTGGATCACCGCTAGAGGGAGTCTACACGTGGCTTCTACGACGCAACGACGGATCACATCGACAACGTGATCGAGAACATCAACGAAGAAAGAACACCCAAAAGGTATTTCTTTATAATTAATTAAATTAACTATAATCAACCTGTAACGATCCTTGTTTGTGGTTCTGGGACAAACCATCTTCTTTGTCTTTTTCTGTGATTCGATCCGTGGAGACTGGCGTTTATCATCGTATTGATCCCAGATTGATCATTGCTAATGACAAAAATCCAAGTGAGCACATCCACCCACGCGCTTCCTCTGCGCTTGGAACCTTCAAATGGTATCAGAGGGAGGTTACAACGTTGATTATAGTTATTTAATTTTCGTTGATAATTTACGCATTCATATTTGATTCAATTCGAAATAAATCGTTCTATAAATATGAATTAACGAGACCTATTCTTCCTCCTTCGTTTCTCGATTCATATCACAGAAACGACCTTTTAATTTTAATTTTGATTAAAATAAAAACGAGGAACTCATCCGGAGGAGCCCCTCTTTCTGTCTGTACAACACGGGATTACACGGCGTGTAATTAAAACTACACGTTATGTACATAGGTTCAACGAACCGGCACTGGTCCGCCAAACCACACCGTGTGAATTGATTATGCCTAAGTTTTAATAATGCCGTGTTGACCAGAATAGAACGGCGCGTGGAAACCGGAATACACGACGTGTATGTTGGAACAACACGTTGTGTAGTCCATTCCGACCCAGCTGAAACCGTGTACAAAGATAAGCCATGTACCGCGTACACGGGATCGCCAGGCCGGTTACCGCGTAACAAGGAAGTACACGCCGTGTATGATTCATCTACACGCCGTGTACTCTAAAATTTCCAAAGTACAAAAAACACACCAAAGCCCCGGCGTGTACTTTGGATAAAGGGTGAAAAGAAAAATACACGTTGTGTAATTATAAACTACATGCCGTGTACTTTCCAGAAATGGAATTTCACCAGGTTTCCTCCAATGTACAAAGACCCATACAAGGAATATGGATGAGAAGAATCTCAAGGAAATTCAAAAAAGGAATTTAAGATAAAGAATTGATTAATTATAAGATCATAATTAATTGAATTCGAGCACGTCTTATCTTAAATAAAAGAACGATTAAAAGAATTTGAATTCTAAATATGCGTAAATGTCGTTGCATACTATGGATGATCATGAGCTAGACCAAAGACCCTTTGTATGTGTATGGTTTCATTTAAATTTATTTAATTTTGTTGGCCTGCGAGCCTTCTTCCAATAAAATGTAGGGCCTGCGTGCCCATGGTTTCTTTAATGTAAACTCATGTAATGGAGGATCTCCCAAGCCAGAGGAGACGGTTCAAATCCCGAAGCTGAGGCGAAACCAACACAAGAAGATACAAAGGTGGACAGGTGGGAGCTGCAAAACACGAACCATAAGGTTCAAGGTGTTTTCCCTAGGTCAGGGTTAGCTTATCAAAACCGCTAGATAAGCTAAACCAAATAGAAGCTCATGATCATGCCATCTTATTTTATTTATGTCTTATTGCATGGTTTATTTATTATGTATGTGTTGTCACGATCACATAATTAATAAAATGAACAAGCATGAAAAGATGGAATAAAATAAAAACCGGACTATGCGTAAACATTATCAAAAAATGGTTAATCACTTAAGCAAGCATCACTTAATATTAACAAGCATGTGATAATAAAAAGATACGCATAAAGAATAAAATCCATCAAATACCATATTAAGTCAGACCAAGCCTTCCGTTACTTGATTAAGGGCAAGACTCAATAAAACTATGTGTTTGACCAACCCTTATTGGGACACTTAATTTTATAAAGGAAGCCCTTATGAAAGGTTTTGGGTTGACTTAACCATATTACATCAAGAGAAGTAGCCCTTTCTAGACTTGATGTAATATTGGAGGCAAGAGTTGAGGAAATCCAAGTCAGGATTTCAGGATTGGGGAGTCCACTCAATAGATCAAGGAACTGTAATCTCACAGTTGGAAAAGACCTGCCTACCTAAATACCTTCAAATAGCTTGACCAACCCTTGTTGGGGTTATGCGAAGGGGAATATGAATCCTTGCCACTAGAATGTCAAAGCAACTGGACATTCCAAGTTCAATGGTGAGGGCCATTGGGACTTGATAAAATAGTGGGAGAATTAATAAAATTTATTATTTCTCATAAAAATGTAATCAAGAAAGTACTAATAAATCTGCTCTTTTAAATTGTAGAATCAAGACGACAAACTCTTCAACCACATTTTCTCTGCGATCAATACTGGATAAAGACAATATCCTCACCAGCAGTAACTTTCAGGAATGGTTTAGGCACCTTTGGGTTATCCTACGCCATTAACGAAAGTTTTACGTGCTGGAGTCCTCACTTCCTGATTCCCCTTCCCTAGGGGCAAGTGATGAAGATTTCCTAGTCTATGATCAACATTTGAACGATGCTCTCGACGTTCAATGTTTGATGTTGTCATCTATGTCTAGTGAGCTCATGAAGTCTCATGAAGACATGGATGCCTATAGAATTCTCGAGCACCTCTGTGGTCTATACCAGGAGAGAGCAAGACAGGAAAGGTTTGAGATATCCAAGGCTCTATTTTAGAGAAAGCTTGGAGAGGGTGCCCCAGCTGGGCCTCATGTAGTCAAGATCATTGGCTACATTGAGCGCTTGGAGGTTCTAGGGTTTAAACTCCCTAAAGAACTGGGTACCGATCTCATTCTCGCATCACTCCCCCAGAGATTCTCAAACGTTGTTGTTAATTTCAACATGAACAATATTGAGAAGTCTCTATTTGATCTTATTATCCTTATTCGCCAAGTGGACAATGACATGAAGCGTGAAAAGCCTTCTGTCCTTATGGTGAATAAAAGGAAAGGGAAGGCGAAGAGCTTTAAGCCCAAATCTTCTTCAAGGCCTTCCAAGAAAAGGAAGATCAAAGGGGAGGAAAAGGAATAGGATGTTGTTTGTTTCGCATGTGGCAAGAAGGGCCACTGGAAGAAAAATTGCACCCAGCCAAGGAAGCAAGGGGAATATTCAGGTGCGTTTGTTATCGAATGCAATCTATCTATTTCTACTAATTGGGTATTAGATACTGCTTGTGGTGCTCACATCTGTATCCAAATACAGGAACCAAGTAGATTCAGGAAGATTGATCGAGGGGAGGTAGATCTACGAGAAGCCAACGGAGCCAGACTCGCTGCTATAGCTATCGAAGACTACCACCTCACATTGCCTACTGGGATGGTCTTGGTTTTGAAAGGTTGTTATTATGTGCCTTCTGTTACTAAAAACATTATTTCAGTATCTAGATTAGATACTGATGGATTCATATTCAAGTTTGGAAATGAATGTTGCTACTTTTATAAAGATAGCATTTGTTTTGGTAGGGCACATTTATATAACGGTCTTTATGTGTTAGACTACACAAACCAAGTAATGGCAATCGATAACAAAGTTAATTCACATGACTCATACCACACCCAACTTTGGCATCACCGGCTAGGTCATGTCAATGAGAAACGTTTGAAAAAATTACATCAAGATGGGTATTTAGATTCATTTGAACTAAAACCACTTGGTGTATGTCATGCGTGTCTACAAGGCAAAATGACCAAAGCCCCATTTAGTGGGAAAGGTGAAAGAGCTAAAGAGCTTCTATAATTAGTTCCCACATATGTGTGTGGACTATTTCCAATTGAAGCAAGGGGTGGGTTCTCGTACTTCATAACTTTTACTGATGATTTTAGTAGATATGTATATATCTATTTAATGAGGTATAAGTCAGATTCTTTTGATCGGTTCAAAGAATACAAGAATGAAGTTGAGAACCAGCTTGGTAAGAAGATTAAGAAACTCTACTCAGACAGAGGAGGAGAATATCTTAATCAAGAATTCACTGATTTCTTACAGGAGTTTGGGATTCTATCTCAACTCACTCCTCCTTACACACCGCGGTGGAATGGTGTAAGTGAAAGGAGGAACCGCACCCTGTTGGACATGGTGATATCAATGATGAGTCATGCGAGTCTTCCATTATCCTTTTGGGGATATGCATTACAAACAGCAATGCACATACTAAACCAAGTACCAACTAAATCGATAAATGGTATTTCATACGAATTATGGAGTGGACGCAAAGCCATGTTATCGAATTTACATGTGTGGGGTAGTGAAGCATTTGTTAAGGCCTCTTCAGGTAAAAAACTTGCACCCCGAGGCACAAAGTGTATCTTTATAGGATATCCCAAGGAAAAAAGGGGATATTACCTATACAACCCCTCAGAAAAAAAATGTTACAGTGGTAAGACATGCCATATTCCTTGAGAGGGATCACATATCCAAAAGAGATAGTGGGAGAGAGATAGACTTCGATGAAGTCGAGGCTCAAGATACACATGAGTTGGTACAAGAACGAATTCCACAAAGCCCCGTGGAAGAAAAATCTGTTCCAGAGACACAAGAACTGCGTAGGAGCACGAGAGAGGTGAGAGAACCAGAACGATATGGTTTTCTTGTCACCGAGGATAGTGACTCATTATTGGTTGACAATGATGATCCTCTTACCTACAAGGAAGCAGTTGAAGGCACAGACGTTTCCAAGTGGCAAAAAGCCATGAATTCTGAAATGGATTCCATGTACCAAAACCAAGTCTGGATTTTGGTAGATCCTCTAGTTGATGTAAAGCCTATTGGTAATAAATGGGTATTCAAGAAGAAACTGGACATGGAGGGGCAAGTCATCACCTACAAGGCACGACTGGTTGCAAAAGGTTTTAGACAGCGCCAAGGAATTGACTATGATGAAACCTTTTCACTGGTTGCAATGCTGAAGTCCATCAGAATCCTATTGGCCATTGCTGCTTACCATGACCATGAAATTTGGAAAATGGATGTCAAAACAGATTTCCTTAATGGGAACCTCCAGGAAGATGTCTACATGACACAACCTGAAGGGTTTGTGACTCCAAAGGATTCCAACAAGGTATACAAGTTGTAGAAATCCATTTATGGATTAAAGCAAGCATCAAGGTCATGGAACATTCGTTTTGATGAAGTTGTTACGGAATTTGGCTTTGTTAAGAATGAATGTGAGCCTTGTTTCTACAAAAGGTTTAGTGGAAGTGCAGTAATTTTCCTAATAGTATATGTTGATGACATATTGCTAATTGGAAATGAAGTACCTGTCTTACAGTCTGTTAAGGCATGTTTGCATAAATGCTTCTCCATGAAAGACTTGGGAGAGGCGGCATATATTCTTGGGATCAAGATCCATCGTGATAGATCCAAGAGAATGCTGGGCCTGAGTCAAAGTACTTACATTGACAAGATACTGAAGAGATTCAGTATGGAACAGTCCAAGAAAGGATTGTTGCCAGTGTCACATGACATTCATCTTTCCAAGAAAATGTGTCCTCAGACACATGAGGAAAGAAATAGGATGGCAAGGATCCCTTACGCATCCTCCACTACTAGAAATTTGAGTATCTGCACCCCTGCACACGGGCGACCGCCATTGGCGGTCGCTATTAAGACCATTAGCGACCGCCAATGGCGGTCGCTAATCCCATCTAAAAAACGCGGGATTTTTCCCGCCCTGTCATTCCCGACTTCCATTCCCGCCGCTGCAATTTCAGGCCACCTCGCCGTCGCGCGCCGCCACAGTCTTGTCAGCCCTTCCAATACCTTTGTCGGACCCCTCTTCCCCCTTCCCCGTCGTAGGTGACCCCCGTCACCCCCCACATCAACGGACCACCGTCCACATGCCCCATCAACATACCTCACATACATCCAGCCGCTGTAGATCCACCATGACTGGCAGGTGAAGCTTCACCATCCCTCATCACGACTACCGTCTCCACTGGTTCCATACAGCGCAAAAAAAATGCTGTATTTCGATAGAGGCATTAGAGACCGCCATTGGCGGTCGCTATTGCTCTTTACCGACGAAGCAACAGCGACCGCCAAAAGCGGTCGCTAGGCGGTCTCAATAGGCCTTTAGCGACCGCTTTTGGCGGTCGCTAATGGCCATTAGTGTAGTAGTGCTCAATTGTTTCAGTCATGTATGCTATGCTATGTACGAGGCTAGATGTTGCTTACGCATTAAGTGCGGTAGGCAGATATCAAGCTGATCCAGGAGACCGCCATTGGATGGCAGTCAAGACTATCCTTAAGTATCTGAGGCGTACTAAGGATATGTTCCTGGTTTATGGAGGAGATGAGGAACTAGTCATCAGAGGACATGTAGATGCTAGTTTCCAGACTGATCAAGATGACATGAAGTCGCAGACTGGATACATCTTCAGTTTGAATGGAGGTGCAGTGAGCTGGAAGAGCTCAAAACAAAGTGTGGTAACAGATTCTACAGCGGAGTCCGAGTATATCGCAGCTTCTGAGGCAGCTAAATAAGCAGTATGGATGAGAAGCTTCGTCCAAGAGTTGGATGTAGTACCGAGCAGTAAAGATCCTATCACACTCTATTGTGATAATACTGCAGCGGTGGCACTTGCAAAAGAGCCAAGGTCACATCAGCGGACAAAGCACATACTTCGGAAGTATCATCTCTTGAGGGATTTTTCTCAGAGAGTTGAAGTTGCAGTGAGCAGTATTTCCACGGAAGACAACATGGCAGACCCATTGACTAAAGCCTTGACTCAGCAGAAACATGATCATCATTTGAGGTCTAGCAGACTAAAAGTCGTAGGCAGTTGGCTCTAGTCCAAGTGGGAGTTTGTAAGGGTTGGTGTCCTCAGAACCAACTGTTTTGTACTTTGATTACTTGAATGTTCACTTATTATATATTGTTCATTGTTCTGCATGACTATAATATAATAATGTCCTGGAAATTTTTTTGCATTAATAAGGTCATAGCAGATCCCCGCTATGATGAGAACCTTGAAATGCTATAACAATATTTTTAAATAAAGTTCTGTAGTTGGATGACATACTGTGATAAGACACATAGTATACAGAATGTCATGTGCGAGTACTCGTAAGAAGACGAGACTCTCTCTCATGGAGTTTGCACTTGGTAATCTCCAAGATGGGAGATTACGAGAACAGACCCGCCTGTAGTAATTATTCATGTATTGCTGTTATCGGATATTGCTATCTGCGAGCGTGTGTAATGGTCCTTAGACTGTAAGATTATAATTAACTCATGTCATGACTCGCGCACTTAGATTTACTGACGAAAACCGTCACGCAGACAGTTGGTGGGAAGTAGGGTACGTTGGGTGCGTCATGAGTGACATGTTGTTAATGGATAAGTCGAGGAAGGATTTGTCCCTTCCATTCATGGAAGTTGATATCTCTTCCCTTTGATTGAAATAGAACTGTCGCATTAAATTCTATGGCCACGGTGTAAACGACGAGTTTATTTCAGGTAGTCAAAGAACGACATATCAAGCATATAGGTTTATGACACTGCCATGAAACCTTCTTGATGAGATATCGAGACAAAGGGATTAAATTACACAGTAAGAATTCGTATGAGGTGATACGTCAATGCGGCGTCAACTTCTTTCTCTTGGGTGCCTTGACCCGTTGCTAGACAGTAATCTTGGACTTTAGGCAAGCCCGCCTAATGCCAACGAGAAAGAGGCCTAGAGGGTCACAAACTAAGTGTATCCAAGTATCTCAAGTTGAATAAAGATTATTCCCGTACGTGGTTTAATAATTATTCAAGGAAGCCTAAGTTGTTTTAAATTATGGAAGAAAAATAAAATAAAACAAGTATACGCCGTGTATTTATTATTACATGTCGTGTAGTTTTATTTTGGAAAGGAAATGAATAAATAAAAACAAGATATACACGCCGTGTATATTTAATGTAAACGCTGTGTAGTTTTCAATGAAAAACAAGTACACGCTGTGTATTTATTATTACACGCCGTGTAGTTTTTCCAGTCGGTATTTTGAGGATATAATATTTTTTTAAATGATATTTATTATAATCAGCGTGGGCGCATGTCAAGGAATTATCTATTCGACATGGGGGTTTTAAATAAGAGTCAGTGAAATAAATAAAACGCGTAACGCGTTTATTTATTATCATAACTCTATAACCCCACACACCCGATTATAAATATCCTCACAACCCAAACTCTTTTCCTACACACAAGAGAATCGTTGTGCACAACATCTCTGGAGAATTCTTTCAAGACCAAAAAAAACCTCTTCCTCCAAGAACTCTCTCAAGACTGAGAGAGATCCTCTTCCATCGGATCAAGACGATCTAAGGCGGACAACGAAAGCAAAGGCTTCTCCACGCTAGCACCCGGAGAATCCTTTGGCGACGTCCAAAGATACAAGGTACACGTGTGGATCACCTCTAGAGGGAGTCTACACTTGGCTTCTACGATGCAACGACGGATCACATCGACAACGTGATCGAGAACATCAACAAAGAAAGAACACCCAAAACATATTTCTTTATAATTAATTAAATTAACTATAATCAACCTGTAATGATATTTGTTTGTGGTTCCGGGAAAAACCATCTTCTTTGTATTTTTCTGTGATTCGATCCGTGGAGACTGGCATTTATCATCGTATTGATCCCGGAATGATCATTGCTAATGACAAAAGGCCAAGTGGGCACATCCACCCATGCGCTTCCGCTGCGCCTGGAACCTTCACCCACCACCCACAAACTGAAGGACAATCAGAACGGACTATTCAAACATTGGAAGACATGTTGAGGTCTTGTTCACTTGATTTTCAAGGCATGTGGGATCATTATTTACCTCTCATGGAATTTTCCTACAACAATAGCTTCCATTCAAGTATTCAGATGGCACCATATGAAGCATTATATGGGAGGAGATGTCGTACACTAACTTGCTGGGATGAAGTTGGTGAAAGAAAACTCATGGGCCCAGAACTTGTTGAAGAAACAACAGAAAAGGTGAAGATTATCTAGAACCATATCAAAATAGCTCAAAGTAGGCAAAAGAGCTATGCAGATAACCGAATGAAGGATTTGGAGTTTCAAGAAGGTGATCACGTTTTCTTAAAGGTATCTCCATGGAAGGGTATTATACGATTTGGTAAGAAGGGAAAGTTAAGTCCCAGGTACATCGGACCTTTTGAAATTCTAGACCGAATTGGAGTCGTAGCTTACTGTTTGGCAATGTCGCCAAGTGTCTCTAAGGTTCACAATGTGTTCCACGTGTCAATGTTAAGAAAGTACATGCCAGACCCAACACAAGTACTCATCTATGAAGAAGTAGAACTTGTGTCAGATCTATATTATTGTGAAGTGCCTATCAAGATTCTTGATACTAGAGAACAAGTATTGAGAAATCGGATGACTCGTCTGGTAAAGGTTCTATGGAGGAACCATAAGATGGAGGAAGCAACATGGGAGCCTGAGGAGCTTATGTTAAAGACATACCCAAATCTTTTTAGGTAATATTTTGTGAATTTCGAGGACGTAATTTTAGTGAGGGGAGAATGTAACACCCCGAGGTTTTGAAAATAAATATAGAATGCAATTTTATAATCTATCCATTAAACACAACTTTGCATCTTCTATGTTTTGAATTTCGAAAAATGGTCATCTAGAGTTGTGTTCAGTAAGTCATTTGGAGTCTAGTAGAACAAACTTGATTTTTGGTGAATAATAACATACCCATATGAATAGTAATATGAATAGTAATATGACCCTTATGAATAGTAAATAATATTATTATTTTATTTTCTTAAGGCAATAAGATAATGAGATCTTAATTAGTTTTTCAATGAGAAATAAAACTAATTTAACTTTAAGATTGTTATTTTTCAAATTAACTATGACCATATTTAAAAATTAAATTAATAATATTTCGATTTTTTTTTTGAAAAATGGATTTCACTTTTTAATTCTACACGTCGAAAAATGGTTAGGGTGAATTTTGGGAATTTTTATGAAACAGTTGATTTTTCAGTGAATAGTAAAAAGTATAGTTTTTAGTTTCGGTGTGTTAATGACATCATTAATGATTGTAGCGACTCGAGTTTTTGGCCCTGTCTGACTTTGGAATATTTCTACGAATAATTCCAGAGCTAGGCGCGAAGACGGCGTGCGATTTCGAGTCCCGGTGTGCCCGGAACAAATTCTATAAACATATTAGGTATTTTTATACTATACACGTGGAAGGGGGTGATATCTCCTAAACGGTAGCTCAGATCGGGAATCTGAGGGCACGGTTGCGTCTGGAACGTGCCGTTTACCCTAGGCGAGGTGTAAAATTTGCAGGCGCGGGCCTGCGGTGAGAAACGCCACCATGGGCGTTTTTGTAAATAAATAGAGAAGTTAGTGTTCGAGCGTCGGGTCGAATAACTTCTGAACGGAGTCTCGGATGGAAAATCGGAGTCTTTCGTTGCGTTCAGAACGGTGCGTTTACCCTAGTGGTGACCTTACCTTTGTTCGCATCGGGCGTCGGGTCCGAGGCGGGTTTGGCGTCGGCGGGCGGCTGATATAAATATCAGCACCCCCCTCCTTTTCATTCCTCTTGGCGTTCTTCGCCGTTCTTCGCCACCAATCCGCCGAATCGAGCAAAAAAAGCGCCCATGAGCTCGGATTTCGACGGTGGGCGTTCCAAAAGCGTGCAGCGGAAGCTCTGGAGCGCGGATCTAAGGCAGAACGTCGGTGTTTCGCCCGCGAGGTAGGCGGATTTGAGTTTTAACCCATGATCCCGTTTTTGTTGCGTTTTCCTGCAAATTGAAGTCGTAGCAGTGTAGATCGGGTCCCGAGGGTCGTGTAGACACCTCCAGATCGCAAAACGGACCCCCGGGGTGCCCCCGGCGGTCCGCGGAAGATCCGCCGGCGCGGCGGCGCATGGCGGAGGGCCGCCGGCCAGGGCGGGCCGGCGACGGCGGTCGGTCCAGGCCGGCCCGACCTCTTTTTGTTATACGGGGGTCTTTAAACCCTCGTATCTTGCAATACGGGAGTCGGATTCGCGTTCCATTTGCGGAGACGCGACCCTGACGACGAGGAGAACCCTCCGGTGTGGATTTGAGGGTTTAAGGGTTCGGGATCGTGGCCCAGGAGTTAGAAACGTCGTATAAAATAATATTATTTTATTATTTTACGACTTCGGGCCGTTGTAACTTCTACCCGGAGTGTCCGACTGACGTGCCGTCAGTGGTGTTGAGACCCTGATGGTACGAAGGACTTTTTGAGATGGTTTCCGGGTGTTGGGAGTGAGAACGGGGTGTGGGCCCCACGAGGCCGGGTTTTGGCGTTTGCGGAGAAACGCAGCTTTCGCACCAGGAGTCTGATTTTGGCGGATGAATAGTCGATCCTGTGTGTTTTTCCGAGAGGATCGCAATGGTGTGATCCGTTCAATGTGTTTTGGAATCGAGGTGTGGGCCCCACCCGAGTTGGCTTCGGTGAATATTACCTTTTTCATCGGGTGTCCGTTTCGGACGAGCGAGTAGTCGATTCCGCTTGTTTTTCCGAGGGGATCGTCGTGGTATGGTCCGCTTGATGGGTTTCGGGATCATTGTGTGGGCCTCGCATGAGCTAGCTATGGTGAATAGTGCCCTTTTCACCGGTGCTTCGTTTCGGGCGAGTAAACAGCCTATCCTACGTGTTTTTCCGCATAGAACGGGATGGTGGCCTTGGTATTGGCCTAAGAGGTGCACAGTGTGGCATTGTGGCGGGTCGCTCGGGTTAGCGACGTTTGGACCAGCAGTGGTTGAGGGTTCTCCCTTGGTTCGTTCCTACGAGGGTTCGTGGGGCATCACAACCTTCATATAGGTTTGTGATCCTCTCGATGGGATGTTTAAACTGTTAGAGTTGTGGCATCCCTCTGGTGGGCCCAGAGCGGGATCCTCTAGCATCTTTTCCCTAGATTGGGTTCTTGGTATCGCTGTGACCGCTTATTTACGGGCGGTGATCCCCTATCTAGCTGGTTAACCCCGTAGGGTTTGTGGCATCCTCAGGATTATGATCCCCTACGCGGTGGGCCGTGCTCTATAGGGTTGTGGAGTCGTCGGGTATACGATCCCCTACTCAGCATGAGGTGTATAGTAGGGTTGCGGTATCGTTGGTTATGGGATCCCCTACTCAGCGCGTGGTTTCGTTAGGGTTGCGGCATCAGCGGTTCGATCCCCTACATCGCGAGTTATACCAAGTAGGGTTCCGGTATCGTCGTGCCCACCTTTAAATGGGTGATAATCCTCTATCTGAGTGTAGTGTTTTTGTCGAGCGCAATATCGGGTTGTGGTATCCCCCAGCGGATCCTGGGAGTGATCCCATATCTGTTAGACCTACGGGTTGTGGTATCCCCCAGCGGATCCTGGGAGTGATCCCCTATTTGTGAGATCTTCGTCTACTGGAGTGGGTTTTGGTATCCCCTAGAGGACCCTAGGAGTGATCCCCTATCCGAGGAGTTTGGTGGTTATGTTGCTTCAGCGAGGTTTCCTTAGTGATGTTATCTGACGAGCGTGATCTCTCGGGTGAGCGTCTGAGAGGTTTGTGAGAAACCCGATGGAGTGTATCTCTCGGATGAGTGTCATCTGGGATGACAGCGTTCGTGTGGTGTAATCTCTCCTGGTTGTGGAAAATTGCTGGTGATGAGGTCGGTACCACTTGTGGCTTGTTGCGTGAGCTGAGTATATCTGGATTGTTCAAGGTGTATGTATGGGCATACACCTGAGCTGAGCTGACTAGTTGTGTTTAGCCGAGGATGGTCACGAGATGGAGTTTCTCTCTCGTCTAGGTTCCTTCTGGCTGGGATGAGCGGACTGTAGCCTTTTAGTTGCTCTCTTTGGTTTTGGATTTTTGGGGTGTATTCTGAGTATGTTTATACTCACCCCTGCATGGGCTTTGCCCGCACATGTTTGTGTCTTGTGCAGACTACATTCCTTTCGATGGAGTCCCAGGAGGACCCAGAGTAGGCGGAGCTGAGTGAGCGAGACTGAACGGGGTGTTTTCCGATGCGGTGTCGAGGGAGCTTTCCGGCGGTGTTTGTGGCAGCGTCCCCCTTCTTCAGAGCAAGTTGGACGCGCTTTGTAGTTTTCTTTTGGTGGGCCCTGTTTTTCCCTTTTTTACTTTTGTTGTTGCACTCTGGTTTGGGATAGATTGTATGCATGCATTTACTTTTCAGTTTTCTATATCTCTGCACCGTTGCATGGAGGTGTTTGTGGGTGCGTGTGTACAGGTACCAAAGGCTAATGCCTCCCATGTGTGTGATAGCCTACTCGGCACTGGACGCCAGCCCCTGGCCTATTGGAGGCAGTCTTGGGGAGTCGCGGCTCGAGCCCCGTTGGGTCGGGTCGTGACAGAGTGGTATCAAAGGAGGTTCCACCTTTGGGATCTCAGAGCATAGCTGGTCTAGCTGTGAGTTTGGTTTGAGTTTCATAGTGGCAGTGTTAGGGTGTTTCGAGCTCGGCTTTCAGGCCAGAGACTCCAGTGTCGGTGCGGCGGCCGACGTATCCATACACCAGGACTCTGATAACCTGCCTTTCGACTCAGGACATTCGTACACTGGTCGCAGGGACATAATGGTACATGCATCATATAGGAATGGGTTTTTGGGTATTTCCTTGACCTTCTTGAATCAGCACTCCAAATATACTTTTTGATTGTGGTGCGTCTTGAATGTTTTTCAGGATGCCTCCACGACGACAGCCATTGAGGGTTCCGCAGTAGGATTGTGCTAACGAACCGCCCTGTGTTGAGGATGTGGTGCAGGGTGTGGGTTCTGGGGTTGCACCTCCAGGTGGTCTTCCAGTTGAGCCGCCACCTGTTGAGCAGCTGGTTGTGCCGGTAGTGCAGGATGAGGTTGCGCGCAGGCTGAGTGCGCTGCACGAGATCCAAAGGCAGCGACCTCTGAGGTTTCGGGGTGATCCAGACCCCCAGGTAGCTGATGACTTGCTTGAGGCAGTCACCCGAGTTTTTCGCCTAGTGAGGACTCCTCCAGATCAGATGGTGGTCCTAGCGGCGAGCCTTCTGCATGGTTCCGCCGGGTGATGGTGGAGTTTGGTGACGTAGTCCCATGATGAGGAGACACTCACGTGGGCAGAGTTTGAGCGGCTCTTCAGGGATGAGTTCTATCCGGTTACGCTGAGGTCAGTGTGGATTCAGGAGCTTCTGCAGCTTCGGCAGGAGGGTCTGACTGTGTCGGAGTACTCGACGAGGTTTACAGACCTGTCGCGCTACTCCCTGGATATGGTTTGAGACCCGTTCTTTAGGGCTCATACCTTCGAACAGGTCTTACAAACACAGGGACATCCAAGCAGGTGTGGTTTCCTTGTGCTTGCCCACCTATGCAGGAGTGTTGGAGCGAGCTTTGGTGGTGGAGAGCTTTCTGGCTGAGCAGATTCCCCTTGTTAGTGCTGGGCACACGAGAGCTGAGACTTTGTTAGTTGGATCGACATCTGGTAGTCGAAGACAGACTCAGGGGTCTGTACATGGCTGACGTTTCAGGAGGTGACCCCAGGATGGAGGATCTGAGGCTCAGGGCTCACAGGGCACGCAGTCCAGGTTTGGTCAGCCGCAGGAGAGGTGGTGTTATGCTTGTGATGGTCGGGGACATCTTTCGAGGGATTGTCCGACCCGACGTACTATTGAGAGGGAGCCGGTCGATGGACCACCTTGGCAGAGGCAGTGTCTCGAGCAAGAAGGTTCGTAGGGCGGCAGACGTGGCGGCGGAGCGGGTGCAGCAGGAGGTGGTGGTAGGCGGTACCAGTTGCCACCACCTCCACCCCCTGGTGGTCCACGCCAAGCTCAGGGAGCTGGGGGACGAGGGCGAGGCCAGCTGCATGCCCTAGAGGCTGTTGACCCGGAGGCTCCGCGGATGGATAGAGGTACGACTTGTGTCCTTTCTACTTTCTACAGTAGTTTGATAGACACTGTTTAGCGGTACCCTTTTTTTCTGTTGCTTGCTCGAGTTTTGTGCAGGGCGTTGGTAAGACCCTGGGTGGGTGTTGTTTGGCGTGCTTCGAATGCGTAAGAAAGAGGGATCCTTCCCCCACCAAGACACGTTTCTATGACGCGATTAAAACCGTGCGGGCGAGTCAGTTCCGCCCAAAACGGATAGTGTTGAGGTGTGGTGGATGAGTCCCTCCGACTTATGTGTTCAGGCATGGGTGTTTGTTGGCTAACTCGCTGGTGTGGGAGACCCAGTTGTGAGTCCAGTCGCTTTCCTTGTGCTTATGGCTTTTCGAGGATGAAAAGTTCTAAGGGGGGAGGATGTATCGACTTGGGTTTTTGGCACTGTGAGACTTTGGAGTATTTCTACGAATAATTCCAGAGCTAGGTACGAAGACGACGTGCGATTCCAAGGCCCGATGTGCCCGGAATAAATTCTATAAAAATATTAGGTATTTTTATACAATGCACGTGGCGGGGGTGTGATATCTCCTAAACGGTAGCTCATATCGGGAATCCGAGGGCACAGTTGCGTCCGGAATGTTCCGTTTATCCTAGGCGAGGTGTAAACTTTGCGGGCGCGGGCCTGCGGTGAGAAATGCCATTAGGGGCGTTTTCGTAAATAAATGGAGAAGTTAGTGTTCGAGTGTCGACTCGAATAACTTCTGAACGGAGTCTCGGATGGAAAATCTGAGTCCGTCGTTGCGTTCATAATGGCGCGTTTACCCTAGGGGTGACCTTACCTTTGTTCGCGTCGGGCGTCGAGTCCGAGGCGGGTTTGGCGCCGGCGGGCGGCTGATATAAAAATCAGCACCCCCCCTCCTTTTCATTCCTCTCGGTGTTCTTCGCCGTTCTTCACTGCCAATCTGCTGAATCGAGCAGACAAAGCGCCCACGAGCCCAGATTTCGACGGCGGACGTTCCAGAAGCGTGCAACGGAAGCTCTGGAGCGCGGATCTAAGGCAGAACGTCGGCGTTTCGCCTACGAGGTAGGCAGATTTGAGTTTTAACCCCTGATCCCATTTTTGTCGCGTTTTCCTGCGAATTAAAGCCATAGTAGTGTAGATCGGGTCTCGAGGGTCGTGTAGACGCCTCCGGATCGCAAAACGGACCACCGGGGTGCCCCCGACTGTCCGCGGAAGATCCGCCGGTGCCGGCGGAGCGCGGCGGAGCCGCGGAGGACCGTGTCGGCCGGCCGCCCAGCGAGGCGGCGCCGAGCGACGCACGGCGGAGGGCCGCCGGCCAGGGCGGGCCGGCGGTGGCAGCCGGTCCGGCCTCTTTTTGTTATACGGGGGTCTTTAAACCCCCGTATCTTGCAATCCAAGAGTCGGATTCACGTGTTGTTTGCGGCGACGCGACCCTAACGACGAGGCGAACCCTATGGTGTAGATTTGAGGGTTTAAGGGTTCGGGATCGTGGCCCGGGAGTTAGAAACATCGTATAAAATAATATTATTTTATTATTTTACGACTTCGGGCCGTTGTAACTTCTACCCAGAGCGTCCGACTGACGTGCCGTCAGTGGCGTTGAGACCCTGATGGTACGACGGACTTTTTGAGATGGTTTCTGGGTGTTGGGAGTGAGAATGGGGTGCAGGCCCCACAAGGCCGGGTTTTGGTGTTTGCGGAGAAATGCAACTTTCACACCAGGAGTCTGATTTTGGCGGATGAATAATCGATCCTGTGTGTTTTTCTGAGAGGATCGTAATGGTGCGATCCGTTCGATGTGTTTCTGAATTGAGGCATGGGCCCCACCCGAGCTGGCTTTGGTGAATAGTACCTTTTTCACCGGGTGTCCGTTTCGGACGAGCGAGTAGTCGATTTCGCTTGTTTTTCCGAGGGGATCGTCGTGGTATGGTTCGCTCGATGGGTTTCGGTATTGTTATTTGGTCCCTGCACGAGCTAGCTATGGTGAATAGTGTCTTTTTCACAAGTGCTCCGTTTCGGGCGAGTAAACAACTTATCCTGCGTGTTTTTCCGCGTAGAACGCGATGGTGGACTCGGTATTGGCTAGGAGGTGCGCAGTGTGGCGTTGTGGCGGGTCGCTCGAGTTAGCGACGTTTGGACCAGTAGTGGTTGAGGGTCCTCCCTTGGTTCATTCCTACAAGGGTTCACGTGGCATCACAACCTTTGTATAGGTTTGTGATCCTCTCAATGGGATGTTTAAACTGTTAGAGTTGTGGCATCCCTCCGGTGGGCCCGAAGCGGGATCCTCTAGCATCTTTTCCCTTGATCGGGTTCTTGGTATCACTGTGACCGCTTATTCACGGGCGGTGATCCCCTATCTAGCCAGTTAACCCTGTAGGGTTTGTGGCATCATCAGGATTATGATCCCCTATGCGGTGGGCTGTGCTCAGTAGGGTTGTGGCATCATCGGGTATATGATCCCCTACTCAGCACGAGGCATATAGTAGGGTTGCGGTATCATTGGTTATGTGATCCCCTAATCAGCATGTGGTTTCAGTAGGGTTGCGGCATCGTTGGTTCAATCCCCTACATCGCGAGTTATACCAGATAGGGTTCCGGTATCGTCATTCCCACCTTCAAATGGGCGATGATCCTCTATCTGAGTGAAGTGTTTTTGTCGAGTATCAGATCGGGTTGTGGTATCCCCCAGCGGGTCCTAGGAGTGATCCCCTATCTGTTAGACCTATGAATGTCAGATCGGGTCGTGGTATCCCCCAACGGATCCTAGGAGTGATCCCTTATCTGTGAGATCTTCATCTACCGGAGTGGGTTTTGGTATCCCCTAGCGGACCCTAGGAGTGATCCCCTATCCAAGGAGTCTGGTGGTTATGTTGTTTTAGCAAGGTTTCCTCGGTGATGCTATCCGACGAGCGTGATCTCTCGGGTGAGCGTCTGAGAGGTTTGTGAGAAACCCGATGGAGTGTATCTCTCGGATGAGTGTCATCTGGGATGACAGTATTCGTGAGGTGTACTCTCTCCTGGTTGTGGACAGTTGCTGGTGATGAGGTCGGTACCACTTGTGGCTTGTGGCGTGAGCTGAGTATATCTGGATTGTTCAAGGTGTATGTGTGGGCATACACCTGAGCTGAGCTGACTAGTTGTGTTTAGCCGATAATGGTCACGAGATGGAGTTTCTCTCTTGTCTGAGTTCCCTTTGGCTGGGATGAGCGGACTGTTGCCTTTCAGTTGCTCTCTTTTGTTTTGGGTTTTTAGGGTGCCTACTGAGTATGTTTATACTCACCCCTGCACAGGCTTTGCCCGCACATGTTTGTGTCTTGTGCAGACCACAGGCCTTTCGACGGAGTCCCAGGAGGACCTGGAGCAGGCGGAGCTGAGTGATAGAGATTGACAGGGGTGTGTGCCGGTGCGGTGCCGAGGTAGCTTTCCGGCGGTGTTTGTGGCAGTGTCCCCCTTCTTCAGAGCAGGTTAGACGCGCTTTGTAGTTTTCTTTTGGTGGGCCCTGTTTTTCCCTTTTGTACTTTTGCTGTTGCACTCTGGTTTGGGATAGATTGTATGCATGCATTTACTTTTCAGTTTTCTATATCTCTGCACTGTTTCATGGAGGTTTTTGTGGGTGTGTGTGTATAGGTACCTAAGGCTAATGCCTCTCATGTGTGTGATAGCCTACTCGGTGCTGGACGCCAGCCCCTGACCTATTGGAGGCGGGCTTGGGGAGTCGCGGCTCGAGCCCCGTTGGGTCGGGTCGTGACAATGATGTAATTATGATGTCATAAATCTGGTCAACTTGTGTATAGTTAAATAATATGTGAGGTGTCCCAAGTGTCTTTAACCATGGGAAAATACAATGTCCAAGCTCATGGTTTTGCAAATACCACCCATGAGGTGTCCCTTGAAAATTATTAAAATAATCCCTCACTTTTCCTATAAATACCAACTCTTCCCCTCATTGAATTCATTCCCAATTCTCCCTCAATGAATTTTTGGCCTCCTTGCCTCCATATTTGTCCTCCCAAGGTTTCCTCAAGCCCCCAAGGTCCCAACCTTCAAGTTCTAAGGGTTATTCTACAAGGTAAGAAAATTCTCAATTTCTTTCTTTTTCCTTTCAAGTTCTCTTTTATGTGGTATATCTTTCAATTTTCCATACCATGTTATTATTTTTCTTATTATTCTTGATCTAATCTATATTATGATTCATTTCTGGATAGGTGACCCTTTTCCCCTTTCTTTTTAATATTTTCTAAAACCATGTTGCGTAGCCGTTAGGCTACCGAATTTTTGTAAGCGATTTCAAAATTATTATTTTATTTTGAGTTCTTTATTTATTCTTTCTTCATCTATTCTTACCCAAGGGGATTGAAATCTCCAGAATCTTGTATATTCTGGATGTTCTCATGTTCATGAGAAATTCAACATCAATCTTATTCTTTTCCCCACTTGTTCAAGGAATTAAAAACATTTTCTGTGATGTGTCGAATTACCGACATCGTGGATGATGTGATTTCAATTTGCATTAATTATTTCAAGTCTGGTCATGAAACCATTTATATGGTTGAACCAGGTTATAATATATGTGTTATGACTCACCCATGGTTCTGTAATTCTTTGGTACTCATGAATCTAATTTATAAAACAAAATGGGGTTGTTATTATCAAAGAACCACTAAAACGATATAAATGAACATCATTAATGTTTTAACTAATGAATCGTCATCATGGTATATAACCCAAAATCATTATAAGATCATTTATATATCCATAATTTCGTTAATAATATGTATTAACAATTCTGGATGTTTAACCATGTTTCAAATGAACTTCCATTCATAGAAACAAGTAAACGAACCATGAAAACCAAGGAAGAAAATGCTTCCAAAACATGAAAATTGAACCAATTGAACCCATAGAAAGGGTCATGAATGAACCTAATAAGGTTATAATAAATAAATTAAATGTATAGGAGGTTATGGAAATATTAATTAATAAATCTAAATTTGATTATCCAGGTCATTAAAACAAATGAAGAACACACTCGAGCATAAGGTAAGGGGTTTCTAAACTCACTTTCATTTCTGTGAGATTTTCATTGTTCACCACTTATTTCTTGTATGTGGTATATGTGTACTTCTATTTGATATATTACATGATTCTATTTATATTCATGTTATTCAATGATTCACTTGATGTTCATTAATTTATGGTCATATTCATACGGTGTTTATTTGGAAAGTTATTTGAATTATGGAAATATTGATGAATCTGTATATTATACTCTATACGGATATTGAAAAGGAATATTTCTCTTGTATTGAATCAATGTATAAAGAATTATTTGGACATGAAGTGGCAGGTGGGGCCTGCTATAGCCCCTCGATGCATCGGTAGGTCTCATGAGAGAAAACAGTTGGCGACAAACCCTTCGAGTTTGTTTCCAAAAATCAGACAGGTTTATACCCACAGAACTAAACCGTTTTTACGGTATTATGGTTTCATGTTCCAGATAAATGAAGTCCAGTTAATAATCATTCTCTTTATTCATTATCAGTTATTATTATTGTTGGTCGGAGTGGTTTACTCAAGAGGGGGGTGAATTGAGTTCCAATTAAAATTTTCTGTTAAAAGTAGTTTCTAATAAAATCCCCCAATTTCAAAAACAAATTAAACTATAGTGAATTTATATTAATGTAGAGATTCTGTTAGGTTCTCAAGGGATTGATTAATTCCCAGTTAATCAACACAGGAGTGTGTGATTATCTTTTGAAACTAACTTACTAATCTACACTTAACATAAACACTTGCTAATTTAATTATCAAAGTAACTTTAAAAACAGTATTGGTTTTAAAGTGATTAGCAGCGGAATAAAACTTTGAAATAGATGGCACAACAATGTAACCAAGAGGTTCAGTCTCAAGCCGAGACTTAGTCCTCTCAAAAGTTTATATAAAAATGATCCACACCCTGGATCGGGGTTCAACAGTTTACAACTGTCCAGGTCCAAGACCTCTACCACTGTTCTTCGTGGGAAACAGTACAACAGCAACCAGCTGTCCAGGTCACACACGACCTCTACCACAGTTCTTCGTGGGAAAGAATGAATGAAAGAGTTTTGTAAGGATTTACAGATCCTTCAGTTTGAGTACAGGAGACAGTGTATGTGTTAGATATAGCAGATAACACACACTGCTCGAAATGAATGGTAATAAATCACAGAACAAGAGATGTAGAGTTTAGAGATTGTTCTGGTGATTTCAGTATAGCTCTGGACTCCTTTGAATTTGATTAGAAGTGAGTCTGAGTCCTCTTCTTGTTTCTGTTGAGAAACAGAGTGTCGTATGCTCCAGGTTCACAGGTGGTGAGAATGTAGTCGATGAAGTTCTTCTTGTATGCACAGAACACTCCTCGAGTATGCTTGATTGTCTATGAGCTTCTCTGTGTTCCTCTTGTGCTTGTGTCGCTTTTGGTATAATGGATGCACCGCACTTTTCTAGTTCGCTTCTTGTTTTCTTCACACGTTCGCGTCGTTTCTGGTATGTAGTCTTCTCGTATTTATCTCCCATCAGGGGACAGAAAAGATTTCTTTTCAGCAGGTACGAGGTACGAGTTCCTGACATCCGACAACCTTTATCAGGTATTTGAAAAATCATTAAAATGTACATGATATGACCGTTAGATAGATTAAATATAGGAAATAAAGAAATTCAAACAGTGAGTTGAGTGATCGGTAGGTAATCAGCATCGGTAGCTTGAACATCGGTGGCTCTATGCGTCGGTTGGTACATGCATCGGTAGCTCCATGCGTCGGTAGGTACATGCATCGGTAGCTCCATGTATCGGTGGCTCTATGCGTCGGTTGGTACATGCATCGGTAGCTCCATGTATCGGTGGGTACATGCATCGGTAGCTCCATGTATCGGTGGCTGTGAGTCTATCGGTAGCTTCATGTATCGGTGGCTGTGAGTCTATCGGTAGCTTCGTCCATCAGTGACTTATTCCATCGGTAGCTCTTTATACTTACACCGGTAGCTCTACGTTTGTATCGGTAGCTGTATTTATAAGTACATCGGTAACTCTGTGTTAAGTCTATCGGTAGCTGTCTGTCGGTAGACTAAGTCTATCGGTAGACTGGTTACCGGTAGCTCTTTATCAGTAGCTATAGGCAGATTACTTATCTGTTTTATGCAGAACACATCCGAGTGTGTTAGAATCAATTTATAACTTGTATGAACATGGATAAATGATGATTAACATATTCCAAAGACTATTTTAAAGATTATTATTGGTTTGATCACAGATTGGAAGGAATTAAAGTATGGATCAACAATATTTAACAATATCATAGAGAATGAAGACATAATTGGGATTTTCAATACATGATTGAGATTATCAAAACAGGTGAGGTCAACAATCTCCCCCTTTTTGATAATCACAATTTATGATATGGGCAGTTAACATAGTGAAAATATAATAGTAAAGAGTATAATGTTGAATTCAATTTTCTCAGAGAAAACAGCATCATAGATAATATAAATAGTATGATATAGACATAAGTTATCAGAGGGAAAAATAATAAGGTACTATATAGACATAAGGTATCAGAGATAAAAATGGAAACAAAACAAAGGATAATGTGTTTCCCCTTATGCCTTATTTTTCTCCATTGAAAATATTTCTCATTTTGTTCTCCTCCTTATTCTCGCATAAAAAGTTTCTCCCCCTCTCTTATTGTTCTCCCCCTTTGTGATAATCAAAAAGTGGGAAAGCATATATATATATATATATATAGGAGAGAAATAAAACAAAGAGAAGTAAAAAGTGTTTTGTATTATAGTAGTCAAAAAGTACAACAAAAACAGATTACAAAGTAATTCCTATCAAAAAGCTTGTCCACTGGTTCACTCCGCATCTGCAACGTGAGATTTTCCTTTGGGATCAGAAGGATGCTCGGGTGGTGAGGATTCAGGTGAAGGTTTGGGAATGCCAGAAAAGATCAAAGGAGGCTGGGCCACTGACACAGAGTCAGGCTTGTAAGTTGAAGATTTTTGGGTGATCATTGGTTTGAGGCTTTGAATGGCTTGAACAGGAGTCAGCTGGACTGAGGAAGCAGCTGAGGCAGAAGCAGGCAAAGCAGGAGGGATGATGACTGGTCTAGCATCAACATGCAAGAAGGGCAGCAGCAGATTTCTAAAATCCATAATAATTCCTCCTCCTCTGTCCATAGCAGAGATGAAATCATCTTTGTTCTCCATGAATTTCTCTGAGGCAGGAGTCAGTTCTCTCAGCTTGCTCACTTGTTCTTTAAAAGCTTGAGTGACTGGAGGGAGCTTCATGTGTTCCAACATTAGCTTGAAGTGGTGTTCGAGTTGATGCTTGGTGAAAATTTTGGAGAAGTAGTAGTCCACTTTGCTTTTTATGGATTCTTGAGAGGCAGAGGCTTCTCTCATAAAATCTTGAACTATCTTCATGATTTCTCTGGCAGAATCCCTTGTAGAAAGCACCACTCGGCTTAACTCTGATGAGTCCCCAGAACCACTGGTAGGAATAGAACCAATCTCCTCCTTCAATATTGCTCGAACTGAGTTCATATCAACTGATGGTTTGGATGTGAGAGGGCCAAGAGAGAAGGAAACAGTTTCTTTAAAACTCTTTGACAAACCACTGATTAGGCTTTGAACTTGAGAGTCTTGTAATTGAACATGATCCTTCACTGAGGTTTTGAAACTTTCAAACACTGAGACAAACTGGCTGACTACACTCTTCACATAGGCTAGGTCCTTGTCAGCTTGAGACTTGGAGCTCATATAGGAATCCAAAGCAACCACTGATGTCTTGAGAGCTTCCAGATCAGCTTCGATTCTTGAAGACTGAGTCTGGCATTCTTTCACTTCTTCCATAAGCTCAGACATAAAGGAAGATAAATTACAAGCCAGAGATAGCTCGAAGGATCTCTCTAGCACTTTCATTTCTTCATAAAAGCTTTCCTTCATCTCAGCAACTGAAGCACTGAATGATTCTTTTATCTCATCCTTCATGGATTCAAGATCTGATTTGGAGACAAAATCACTTGAGACAACTGCAGCAGATCCCCTTGCTGAGGCCAAATTAACTACAGAAGTAGTCATTATTGAATTAATTGAGGATGCAAGAGAGGTTTCCATTAGCTTCACTTCTTCAACAAAACTGGATTTGAGGTCCTCTTTCAGCTTAGTCAAATCATGAAATCTGACCACATCGTCTGGCAACAACTCAGCAGCAAGATCATAATTGGTCTTTGGTCTATCCACAGACATCTCATTGTCAGAATCTGGATAATCTAATCCACAGACTATAAACCCTGGGTCTTCTACCCAGTCTCCAATCTCAACAGCTACTGTAACATTCCCAAGCACAGACTGATGCTCCCCCTCAATGGGTGAATTCTCATGTATCACAACAGCCTTTGCTGCTGGCCGTTCTTCATCAGAATCTTCTACCACAAGTTCTACAGGTGCAGCATCTAGAAGATCTTCTAATACAGGTACAGCTTCTTCTTTATCTCTTTCTTCTTCAGCAGCAGGTATAGCTGAGTTTCCAATTAAGGGACTCATACTTAACCTACCAGAAGCAGGCGATTCAACTGCATTCTCCTTTTCCTCTTCTTCTTGGTGAGGTACAGACTGGTATTCCTCATAAGTAGGCAAAACTTCCTCTACTTTTCCTTTCCTAGAATAAACCAGTTCTGCAACAGGACTTGGGGGCAAGTCTGGATCTCCTCCAACATCCATAGGAGTTTCTTCTTCTTCTTCTTCTTCTGTCTCATCACTATAAGCAGGTTCCTCTTCATCAGGTCTTAGACTCGGATCTCTCATATCCTTTGGTCTTGAGGGATAATCCACAGGATTAAACCTATCATAGATTTTCTGATCATCACTGACCCATTCTCCCTTCCATGGGTTCCAGTTAATTTTCATATACTTGCAAACAGTCGAGGTGATGCAGAAATTGTTCTTGACTACAACTGTCTCATCCTGAGACTCAGCTATTTCTTTCACTTTTATCATCACTGAGATCAGCTTGGCAAAGAACAAAGCATTGGTCTTTGACTTTGGTCTAATCATGTCTTCCATTTGAAGCATCAACAATCTGCATAGATTGACTTTTACACCATGTCTTAGCAAATGAAGAAGATAGATATCTTGATATCTCAGATTTGCAAAATCTCCTCTCCTCGGTATCAACACATGCTGAACAAATTTGAAAAGCAGTCGATTCTCTCCATCCATTTCAGAAGCTACCACTTGCCTTTGATTTCCATTCCCAGTCAGCTCTTGTAAGGCAGTCTCATAATCAAAAATTTCACTACTATGTGGCATTGCTCTTGATACATACCCAGAGACACCTTCATGTGGTACTTTTAAACTCTCAGCCCACTCTACTGAAGAAAAAGACATCTCTTTTCCATTTACAAAAGAGCTTACCAGATTCTCATTCTCAGACTTCTCAAAGGTTACAAACTCATAGAACTGCTTTACCAACTTCGGGTAGTATGGGCCATTGTTATTCGAGAAACAATCCACCCATTTTTGGTCTTTTAGAATCTCGAGCACTAAGTATTTGCTAGGCAGTAGCCATTCCACGCACAGTTCCTTCTCGATTACTATATCTCTATTCTGCAAGTGAGGATTCACTGGTCGCCTTCCCGATCTAGTTTTGACTTCACTAGCACTGGCTTTATGCTGTGTCTTCTGCTTCTTAGCATTTGGTTCTGCACTTTCATCTCTGACGATAGGAAGCTTGGTTTTTGCCATCGCGGGTTTAGGGTTCTTGGTCGATTTGGATGCTAAGGTTCGAAGGTGAGAGATTTTGAGCTCGGTGAGGTAAGAAGTGGCTTAGACTTAGTTTTATCATTTAGGAATTCCAAATAAACGATTAAAATAGAGTAATAAAATAAAATAAAACGATTCGTATTCTTGGCGGCAGACAAAAGTTTTAAACTTTGCATCGGTGTGAGTTAATCATCGGTGAGAAAAACAAATCGGTGAGTGTTGTACATCGGTGAGAATTTCTACGTCGGTGAGAAACTTACATCGGTGAGCATTTTCACATCAGTGAGAATTTCACATCGGTGAGAATTTCACATCGGTGAGAATTTCACATTGGTGAGAATTTTCACATCAGTGAGAATTTCACATCGGTGAGAATTTCACATCAGTGAGAATTTCCACATCGGTGAGAATTTCACATCAGTGAGAATTTCCACGTCGGTGAGAATTTCACATCAGTGAGAATTTTCACATCGGTTGTGATTAAACATTCCCAGTTCATGTCTTATGAAACTTAGCCTATCCGAACTTAAAGGTTTAGTGAAAATATCAGCCAATTGATGTTCAGTGCCAATAAATTCAAGAGAAATATCACCCTTTTGATAGTGATCTCTTAGGAAATGGTGTCTTACATCTATGTGTTTGGTTCTAGAGTGAGATACAGGATTCTTAGAGATGTTTATTGCACTGGTGTTATCACAGTTGATTGAAACATGTTTAAAAACATATCCATAGTCCAAAAGAGTGTGTTTCATCCACAGAATTTGTGCACAGCAACTACCAGCAGCTATATATTCTGCTTCAGCAGTAGATAATGCAACCGAGTTCTGTTTCTTACTACACCAAGAAACTAAGGATTTTCCAAGCAAATGACATGTTCCTGATGTGCTTTTTCTATCTAACTTACAACCAGCAAAGTCAGCATCTGAATAACTCATTAACTCAAAGGATTGTCCTTTTGGGTAAAACAAACCTAAGTTAACCGTGTGTTTGAGATATTTGAAAATTCTTTTAACAGCAAGCAAATGAGATTCTTTTGGGTTAGCTTGAAATCTAGCACACATACACACACTAAACATAATATCAGGTCGACTAGCAGTAAGATAAAGTAAACTACCAATCATACCTCTGTAATTTGTTTGATCAACTGGTTTCCCAGTTTCATCTGTATCCAATTTACAGGTAGTACTCATAGGAGTTTCACTTTCCTTGATACTATTCAGACCAAAACGTTTTAAAAGATCCTTTGTATATTTACTTTGATTCAAAATAATACCATTTTCATTTTGAAATACTTGAAATCCAAGAAAGTACTTAAGCTCTCCCATTAAGCTCATTTCAAATTCATTTTGCATACTTTTTGAAAAATCAGTACATAAAGAGTGTTTAGAAGATCCAAAAATAATATCATCAACATATATTTGTACAACTAAAACATCTTTAGAAATTCTTTTAATAAAAAGAGTTGGATCAGCAATCCCTTTGGTAAAACCTTTTGAAATAAGGAAATTGCTAAGTCTATCATACCAAGATCTTGGAGCTTGTTTTAAACCATACAAAGCTTTAGAAAGTTTAAAAACTTGATTTGGAAAATGGGGGTTAGCAAATCCAGGTGGTTGTTCTACAAAAACATCTTCAATTATAAAACCATTTAGAAATGCACTTTTTACATCCATTTGATATAACTTGAAATCCAGATGTGCAGCATATGCAAGTAAGATCCTAATGGCTTCTAGTCTAGCTACAGGTGCAAAAGCTTCCTCATAGTCTATGCCTTCTTCTTGACTATATCCTTGTGCAACTAGTCTAGCTTTGTTTCTAACTATATTTCCAGATTCATCTACTTTATTTCTAAAAACCCATTTTGTGCCTATTGTCAAAGTGTCCTTGGGTCTGTCAACTAATTCCCAGACTTTGTTTCTTTCAAACTGATTTAATTCTTCCTGCATAGCTATTACCCAGAATTCATCATTGATAGCATCATTGATATTTTTGGGTTCCAGCTGTGAAAGAAAGGCTTGATGTTCAACCTGGTTTCTTAGAGAAGCTCTAGTTTGTGTTCCTCTATCCAGATTACCAACAACAGCTTCTAAAGGATGATTCTTTAGAATCCTCGTTGATCTAGTAAAGGTTGGACTAGAAATTTCAGGTTCATCTATAGGTTCGGGTTCAACAGAAGCAGATTCTGGAGAAAGTCCAGAACTGGATACTTTTATAACAGGTTCTTTAGATTTATCATTAAGGTCCAGAATAGACAAATCTTCTTCAAGATTTTCAAGAGAGGTTTTAGGCTCATGTGGATCAGTTTCATCAAACTTGATGTGAACAGATTCTTCCACACATTTGGTTTTCTTATTGAATACTCTATAGGCTTTACTTGAAATAGAGTAACCCAGAAAAATTCCTTCATCACTTTTGGAAGCAAACTTATCCAGATTATCTTTAGTATTCAGAATAAATACTTTGCAACCAAAAACTTTAAAGTAATTAACCTTAGGCTTTCTATTGTTCCACAATTCATAAGGGGTTTTCTTAAGAACTGGTCTAATCAAGACTCTATTAATAACATAACAAGCTGTATTTACAGCTTCAGCCCAAAAATAAATAGGCAGGTCATATTCATTGAGCATGGTTCTAGCAATTTCTTGAAGAGTTCGGTTTCTTCTTTCTACTACACCATTCTGTTGGGGTGTTCTAGGGGCAGAGAAGTTATGAGTATAGCCATTGTGTGAGCAATAAGATTCAAAATCTTGATTTTCAAACTCACGACCATGATCACTTCTCAGGGTCTTAATCTTGAGTCCACTAAGATTTTCTACAGACTTGGAGTATTTAACAAAGTAAGAACAAGCTTCACTTTTGTGAGCTAGAAAATATACCCAAGTATATCTAGAAAAGTCATCTACAAGAACATAAACATAGTGCTTCCCATTTAAACTAGAAACTCTTGATGGTCCAAACAAATCCATGTGAACCAATTCAAGTGGTTGAGAAGTTGAAACTTCTTTCTTTGATTTAAAAGAAACTTTGTGTTGTTTTCCCTTTTGACAGGGGTTACACACTCTATCATTTGGGAATTCTAACTTAGGTAGGTCTCTAACTAGGTTTTTCCTAGAAAGTTTTCTAAGTGAGTGAATGTTGCAATGTCCTAATCTTCTGTGCCATAGCCAAGATTCTTTATGAAAAGCATTCAAACAATTAATATTCTGCTTAGCTAAAGAATTCAGATTAACAGCATAAACATTTTCATTTCTTAAGGCAGAAAATACCAAAACATTCTTAGAATCAAAAACTTTGCAAGAATCATTTTCAAATTTAACATGAAAACCATCATCACATAACTGAGAAATACTTAGTAAATTGTATTTAAGGCCATCAACAAATAAAACTTTAGAAATCAAAATTGAATCAGTGTTACCAATCTGGCCTAGGATGATGATTTTCCCTTTTGAGTTATCACCAAAGGTGACAAAGCCTCCATCAACTTTTATTAAACTCTTGAAACAAGAGAAGTCTCCTGACATATGTCTTGAACATCCACTGTCCAAATACCACGTCTCTTTACAGGAGCTCTTTAAGCAAGTTCCCTACAAAACAGATTTAGATGGAAGATGATTTTGGTACCCAGATTTTCTTGGGTCCAGACAGGTTAGCCAATAACACTTTAGGTAACCATATTTGTCTAATGGGTCTCATATAATTTGTAGAATTGACATGCTTTGAAAGATAAACTTTATTAGATCCATAGCTATGTATATAACTGGTTGAAGCATATGAGGTTCCAGAATTACCTTCATTCTGTCCAGATTTAGAAATGAATCTAGTTTTAGCAATTTTCCTTTGTCCAGGTTGGTATCCTATACCAGTAGTATATTTAGGTGCTACTTGCTTTCCTAGCATCTGTGTTAGAGTATTCTTGCCATTGGTGAAATTCTCTAAGTCTTTTCTAAGTTGCTCATTTGACAGTTTCAGTTCTGTATTTTCTTTTAACAGTTGAGCATTTTTCTCTTTTTCAATAGTAAGTTCGGTTTTAACTGTAGTGGTGAGAGCATGTTGTTTCTTTAATGACTTGTATTTATCCTTAAGTTCATTACATGTCTCTTCCAGCATATCACAGTATTCAAACAGTTCAGATTTAGACATGTTATCACCTTCAGAATCATCTCCAGAATAATATGAATTTGAAGCAGGAGTTTCAGCAGTTACCTCAGAAGTGTTTGCCATAAAGCACATGTTGGCTCGATTCCTTTCAGAGTCTGAGGATTCAGCTTCACTTGTGTTGTCTTCTGAAGCACTCCAAGTAGCCTTCATAGCTTTCTTAAACTTATTGTCCTTATATTCATATTTCTTTTTATATTTCAGCTTTGGACAGTCGGCTTTAATGTGTCCTTTTCTCTTGCACTCATAGCAGACAACATCATCTGATTTGTCATTCTTCTTCCAGTCCTTTTTCCATTTTCCTTGGTGATCATACTTACCCTTATAATTTGTTTTTCTGAAGAACTTCTTTTTCCTATAAAATTTCTTAAATCTTCTAGCAATGTGAGCCATCTCAGCATCACTGTCAGAATCACTTCCACTGTCTTCACAGCTTGAACTTTCAACTACAGCTTGAAGCTTTTCCTTGTCCTTATTCTTTGAAGTTGAGGATTTGAAAGCAACAGACTTTCTTGCAGGTTCATTGTCTTCCTCTTTGTTCACTTTAAGCTCTTCTTCATACATCATCAGCTTGCCAATTAGTTCCTTGACAGGTAGAGCAGCTATGTCACATGATTCTCTGATTGAGACAGATGTGCCTCTCCATCTATCAGGTAGACATCTCAAAATTCTCATAATTTGTTCCTTCGATGAGACATCATTTCCCAGCGAAATCATTGTATTGACAATTTCATTGAACCTGAGATACATGTCAGAAATGGGTTCGTCAGGCTTCATTTTAAAATTATCATACTTGATAGTATAAGTGTTCAATCTCATTTCTTTAACATTAGTTGTTCCTTCATGAGAAACAGCTAAGGTATCCCAAATTTCATATGCAGTTTTACATGCAGAAATTCTATTAAACTCTTCATCTCCTAGAGCACAGTACAAGGCATTCATAGCTTTACAGTTGTTATTGTATGCAGTCTTTGTAGGTTCATCCCAAGTAGATCTAGCAGTAGTAGGCATTTTGTATTCTGATTCAATAGCAGTCCAAATATCAAAACCTATGCTTTCTAGATGGATTTTCATTTTCAGCTTCCACTGAGCATAATTAGTTCCATTGAAGAAAGGTGGCCGGTTAGTAGCAGCACCCTCAAGTCTATTGTCCATGATGAGAAAATTTTAAAGAGATAAAAATTTAGAAATAACAGAAATTTTAAGAACTTTAAAATACAACTAAAATCACAGTTCAAAAGCAGAGTACTTTTAGAAAGTATTTTCAACCTCTGATACCAAGTGTTGGTCGGAGTGGTTTACTCAAGAGGGGGGTGAATTGAGTTCCAATTAAAATTTTCTGTTAAAAGTAGTTTCTAATAAAATCCCCCAATTTCAAAAACAAATTAAACTGTAGTGAATTTATATTAATGTAGAGATTCTGTTAGGTTCTCAAGGGATTGATTAATTCCCAGTTAATCAACACAGGAGTGTGTGATTATCTTTTGAAACTAACTTACTAATCTACACTTAACATAAACACTTGCTAATTTAATTATCAAAGTAACTTTAAAAACAGTATTGGTTTTAAAGTGATTAGCAGCGGAATAAAACTTTGAAATAGATGGCACAACAATGTAACCAAGAGGTTCAGTCTCAAGCCGAGACTTAGTCCTCTCAAAAGTTTATATAAAAATGATCCACACCCTGGATCGGGGTTCAACAGTTTACAACTGTCCAGGTCCAAGACCTCTACCACTGTTCTTCGTGGGAAACAGTACAACAGCAACCAGCTGTCCAGGTCACACACGACCTCTACCACAGTTCTTCGTGGGAAAGAATGAATGAAATAGTTTTGTAAGGATTTACAGATCCTTCAGTTTGAGTACAGGAGACAGTGTATGTGTTAGATATAGAAGATAACACACACTGCTCGAAATGAATGGTAATAAATCACAGAACAAGAGATGTAGAGTTTAGAGATTGTTCTGGTGATTTCAGTATAGATCTGGACTCCTTTGAATTTGATTAGAAGTGAGTCTGAGTCCTCTTCTTGTTTCTGTTGAGAAACAGAGTGTCGTATGCTCCAGGTTCACAGGTGGTGAGAATGTAGTCGATGAAGTTCTTCTTGTATGCACAGAACACTCCTCGAGTATGCTTGATTGTCTATGAGCTTCTCTGTGTTCCTCTTGTGCTTGTGTCGCTTTTGGTATAATGGATGCACCGCACTTTTCTAGTTCGCTTCTTGTTTTCTTCACACGTTCACGTCGTTTCTGGTATGTAGTCTTCTCGTATTTATCTCCCATCAGGGGACAGAAAAGATTTCTTTTCAGCAGGTACGAGGTACGAGTTCCTGACATCCGACAACCTTTATCAGGTATTTGACAAATCATTAAAATGTACATGATATGACCGTTAGATAGATTAAATATAGGAAATAAAGAAATTCAAACAGTGAGTTGAGTGATCGGTAGGTAATCAGCATCGGTAGCTTGAACATCGGTGGCTCTATGCGTCGGTTGGTACATGCATCGGTAGCTCCATGCATCGGTAGGTACATGCATCGGTAGCTCCATGTATCGGTGGCTCTATGCGTCGGTTGGTACATGCATCGGTAGCTCCATGTATCGGTGGGTACATGCATCGGTAGCTCCATGTATCGGTGGCTGTGAGTCTATCGGTAGCTTCATGTATCGGTGGCTGTGAGTCTATCGGTAGCTTCGTCCATCAGTGACTTATTCCATCGGTAGCTCTTTATACTTACACCGGTAGCTCTACGTTTGTATCGGTAGCTGTATTTATAAGTACATCGGTAACTCTGTGTTAAGTCTATCGGTAGCTGTCTGTCGGTAGACTAAGTCTATCGGTAGACTGGTTACCGGTAGCTCTTTATCAGTAGCTATAGGCAGATTACTTATCTGTTTTATGCAGAACACATCCGAGTGTGTTAGAATCAATTTATAACTTGTATGAACATGGATAAATGATGATTAACATATTCCAAAGACTATTTTAAAGATTATTATTGGTTTGATCACAGATTGGAAGGAATTAAAGTATGGATCAACAATATTTAACAATATCATAGAGAATGAAGACATAATTGGGATTTTCAATACATGATTGAGATTATCAAAACAGGTGAGGTCAACAATTATTATCCATGAGGTTTTCACTATGACAAAATCTATGGATGCAGTTTTATTATCAGTTTATTAATGACATTAGTTATTCATTTATTCACTATGACATATTGATTAAGTCAGATTGATTGTGATTCACTTATTATTGTACTCATGCTTCCGCTATTTGTAACCCTTACTGAACGTTTGAGCTCACCCCTTTCATTATCTACCTTCAAAAGGTGATGAAGAGAATATCTTTTATTGAGTTCCTGGGGATGTTGTTTTTTAGTTTTTGTTATGTATTGTATTTTGTAAACTTTTCCAATGTAATTTGAGTAACATCTATGTATCTAGTTTCTTCAAGACTACTAAACTGATCGTTCCTTCGGGATTTTCATTTCTTATAACCATTCCAATATCACAAGTAATGCACTGACTTCAGCCTATAGGGGTCGGGGTGTTACAGTTGGTATCAGAGGAAGTTTAGTAGAAAACTTGGAAACTAGATTAGGAAATGTGTAGTAGGGAACAAAGACCTAAGGTGGTATCTGAAGATTAACATACAAGAACATCCTAGTATTTTGGTAAGGAATAGATTATGTGGATATTTTAAGAAATACATCCCTGTCTGGATATGAGCAGGTAGAGGCCGCTCTGGAACAAATGTATCTAGGGATAAAACCCGAAAACACCGCTTTGAGCTAGACTTGAATGGGAACTGGTGCACGACAACGGGTCTTGCTGCACTCTTGGTTACGACACTCTCGGGGGATATTCTTATGATAATTCATGTTTTCTTTACAATACATTATAAAGGAGTTAATGTAAATTTTTCCTTAGAGGAACCATGTTTATAAGATTAGCTATGCATATAATTTCAATCTTTGTTGAGTGCTTTTATATTTGAGATTCACAAACTAATCTAGTGTATCCCATTATTTATAAATGGAATCTAATGGAAGAAGGGTAATCAATACTCGTGGGCAAGGTAGGGATCTCCCTACTGAGAAAGTCAACGCAATCAATGTTGGAGCAGATCTGATCATGACCATATTGAGACAACTTACTCAAGTTGTAACGAATAACCATTCAACACCTGTGTTGGATCGTTTCATGTGGAAGAATCCCCCATCTTTTAGTGGGACTACTAATCTAGTGGTTGCTGAGCAATGGACCAAGTCCCTTGAAAAGAAATTTATGGCGTTAAGATGAAATGAAAATGAAAAGATAGTACTGGAAGTATATTGTCTCAAGGGCGACATTGATCAATGGTGGTCCTTGATTCAAAATACCACGGAGGAAGAAGAGATAGAGGATATGGAATGGAGGACTTTTAAGGACATATTCTTCGAAAAATATTTCCCTCGTGAGCAAAGAACTGAAATGAAGAGGAAATTCCTTGGCTTGAAACAAAGGGAAGAAAACAGTGTTGCAGAGTATGAGACTACCTTCACAAGGCTAGCCAGGTATGCTGTGGATTATGTTTGTGACTCAGCGGACAAGATTGGTCATTTCTTTGAAGGTCTTAAGCCAAGTCTTCGAAGGGCACTGGCTTTTCAATCATTTTCATCATATGATGAAATTGTATCAAGTGCCATCAAAACAGAGAAGGAATTTTCTAGATCAAATTTTTAAAAAGGAAACCAAGATAAGAAGAGGCATTATGATAACAAAGGAAAAGGAGAAGCACCAAAGAAGAGAAAGGGAATGAATAGTTTCCCATTATGCAAGAAATGTGGAAAGAATCATCCTGGGAAATGCTTGAAAGGTAGGGGAGTCTGCTATAACTGCGGAGAAAAGGGTCATCGATCTGATGAATTCAAGGGGAAGAAACAATTCAATGATGTTCAATGCTATAATTGCAGAGAGATGAGAAACTATTCAAATGAGTGTCCTAAGTGCCAAGGAAACATGCCTCAGAAAAATCCAAGAGAGCAAGGGAGAGCCTATGCGATTACAACCACGGAGGTTGAAGTTCCTAGTGATGTGGTGGTAGGTACTTTAATTGTTTCCTCAAACTTAGCCAATACTTTATTTTATTCTAGATCATCACATTCATTTATATCCTCTCAGTTTTCCAAGAAAATTAGATATGTCTAATTTGATTTAAGAAAGGAGTTGTCAGTCAAAACTACCATGGGATGTATCATTGCAACAAAGGCATGTCGACTAGTCCCCCTCCAAGCACCAAAACGTGCTTTAGTTGCTAGCCTTGTCATCATACCCATGACTGAATTTGATACAATTCTTGGTATGGATTGGCTATCAAATTATGATGCGAGGATTTATTTCAAGAAAAAGGAAGTTACAATTTTTAAAAATGGTGTAGAATCCCTTGTCTTTAGGGAAAAAACTTTGCCACCTGATTCTTATCTAAAACCACCCCCAATAGCTCTATTGAATGCAATACTTAGAGAGGAAGATGAACCAATATCTACGGGAGAGTAAGGAAATCTTCAAATTGAAGATGTGCACATAGTGAAAGAGTACATTGATGTATTTCCAAAAGATTTACCTGAACATCCTCCAGAGTGGGAAGTTGAGTTCTCTATTGATTTAATTCCTGATACAAGACCTATATCAAAGAATTCCTATAGAATGGCCACTGCGGAATTAGTAGAGCTAAAGAAACAACTAGAGGATTTGAGTGAAAATGGATTTATTCAACCTAGTGTTTCTCCATGGGGAGCCTCTGTTCTCTTTGTCAAGAAGAAAGATGGATCCATGAGGCTTTTCATTGATTACAGGGGAATCAATGCTATTACAATAAAGAATAAGTATCATCTGCCCTAGATTGATGATTTATTTGACCAACTTTATGGAGCTCAATAATTTTCAAAGATTGACCTTCAATCCGGATATCATCAACTGCATGTAAGGAAGGAAGATATTCCGAAGACAGCATTTCAAACTAGGTATGATCATTATGAGTTTACAGTGATGCCTTTTGGACTAACAAATGCACCCTCTGTTTTCGTGGATTTAATGAATATATTTTTCAACGAATATCTTGATAACTTTGTTGTGATATTCATCGATGATATCCTGGTATACTCAAAATGTTATGAAGACCATGAAGATCATTTGCGAACTATTCTGAAAACTCTTAGAAGAAATCAATTATATGGGAAGTTTAGAAAGTTCGAATTCTAGCTTCAGTCAGTTCCTTTTCTAGGTCATATTGTCTCTAAGGATGGAATCCTAGATGATCCTGCAAAGACAAAGGCAGTCCAAGAATGGCACATGCCAACAAACATAACTGAGGTACGCAGTTTTATTGGCTTAGCAGGTTATTATCAGCGTTTCATGCAGAATTTTGCCCGACTGGCTAACCCGCTAACGAAGCTCACACGTAAAGAGGTTAAATTTGTTTGGACAAAAGATTGTGAAGAATTTTTCGAAGAACTGAAGAGAATATTAGTCAATTCTTCTATATTGAATCTGCCATTGGGGAATGACGAGTTTTTTATTTATAGTGATGCTTCAAAAAAAGGACTTGGTTGGGTCCTTATGCAAAATGATAGGGTTATTGCTTATGCATCATGACAGCTAAAAGTTCATGAGAAAAACTATCCTACTCATGATATTGAGTTGTTGTAATCTTTTCATTGAAGATATGGAGACATTATCTCTATGGTGAAAAATGTGAGATTTATACTGATCACAAGAGTTAAAAGTATATTTTATCACAGAAAGAACTCAACATGAGGAAAAGGAGATGTCTTGAGCTACTCAAGGATTATGATTGCATGATACACTACCACCTAGGGAAGGAAAATAAGGTGGAAGATGCTTTGAGTAGAAAGGATCATGGAGTTTTGAACAAGATGAGAGTTGAAAGGGATCCTATTTTCATGGATCTAGTAAAGATGGATATGGGAATTACCATGGAAGGTGAAACATCAATGATTTTTAAAATGGTTTCCAAACCATCTTTACTAGAAAGGATAAAAAGTTCTCAAGCTAATGATGAGGAGTTTCAAAAGAAGATCAAAGCTGTGAATGATGAGAGATTTAGTGACTTCGTATATGAAGATGGAGTTTTGAAATTTGGGAAGAGACTTTGTGTTCCCAATATACCTGATCTAAAAAGTGAATTGTTGGATGATGATCATAGTTCCAATTTCTCTATACACCCTGGTAGCAATAAGATGTATAGATATTTGAAGGAACATTTTTTGTGGGACAACATGAAGAGGGAGATTTTTGATTTTGTGTCAAGATGTATGGTTTTTCAACAAGTGAAAGCTGGAAGGAAAAAGATGGAGTATTGCAACCTCTTCCCATACCTGAGTGGAAATGGAATAATATCACGATGGACTTTGTCATGGGACTACCAAAGAATCCTAGAAAGAACGATTCAATATGGGTCATTGTTGATCGTCTTACCATGTCAGCACATTTTCTTTTTATAAGAGAAGATCTACCACTTGAACGTCTAGAAAGACTATATATTAATGAATTGTGAGACTTCATAGAGTACCCCTATCGATTGTTTCTGATCATGATCCACGTTTTACATCAAGATTCTGGAAAAGTCTTTAGAAGTCCCTAGATACTGATCTTAGTTTGAGCACTGCCCACCACCCACAAACTGATGGACAATAAGAACGGACTATTAAAACATTGGAAGACATATTGAGGTATTGTTCACTTGATTTTCAAGGCATGTGGGATCAGTATTTACCTCTCGTGGAATTTTACTACAAGAATAGATTCCATTCAAGTATTCAGATGGCACCCTATGAAGCATTATATTGGATAAGATGTCGTACACCAACTTGCTAGGATGAAGTTTGTGAAAGAAAACTCATGGACCCAGAACTTGTTGAAGAAACAACGGAAAAGGTGAAGATTATCCAGAACCATATCAAAATAGCTCAAATTAGGCAAAAGATCTATGCAGATAACCGAAGGAAGGATTTGGAGTTTCAAGAAGGTGATCAAGTTTTCTTAAACTCCATAGAAGGGTATTATACAATTCGGTAAGAAGTGAAAGTTAAGTCCCAAGTACATCAAACCTTTTGAAATTCTAGACCGAATTGGAGTCGTAGCTTACCGTTTGGCAATGCCACCAAGTCTCTCCAAGGTTCAAAATGTGTTCCACGTGTCAATGTTAAGAAAGTACATGCCAGACCCAACACATGTACTCACTTATGAAGAAGTGGAACTTGAGCCAGATCTATCTTATTGTGAAGAGCCTATCAAGATTCTTGATACTAGAGAACAAGTATTGAGAAATCGGATGACTCGTCTAGTAATGGTTCTATGGAGGAACCATAAGATGGATGAAACAACATGGGAGCCTCTCCTGAAATAATCATCAATGAATGATACAAAGTACCTTGCTCCTCCCAGGGATATAACCGGTGCTTGCCAAACATCGGAATGAATCAACTCCAAGATCTCCTGACTTCTTGCTGTTGACGTCCCTAACTTTAACCTGTGGTGCTTGCTCAAAACACAATGCTCACAAAATGGTAAGGATACCTTTGTCAGCCCAGGCAGCAACTTCTGATCCGCAAGAATCTTCAGGCCTCGTACTGACATATGGACAAGCTTCTAATGCCATAACGTCGTCAACGATTCCATCGAGATAGTTGATGCAACAACTATCTCTGTCTCCTTGTACATTTCACCCATAAGCACGTACAGGTTCTTTGAGATCTCCTCTGACTTCATTACCACAAGCACGCCCTCCACGATTCTCATCACTCCATTCTTGGTGTGAGTCTTGCATCTGATGTCATCAAATTGTCCCAAAGACAATATGTTCTTCTTCAGGCCCATCACATGACATACTCCTTGGATGGTCCGTACAATGCCATCATGCATCTTCAGTTTGATGGTACTGATTCCAACGATCTTCAGAGTGTGATCGTTCCCCATGCACACATGTCCTTCCAGGATGGTTTCATATTAGTCAAATCATTCCCGTCGAGACTTCATATGTCATGTTGCTCCTGAGTCGATAATTCATGCATCGTCAAGATGCTTCCTGCTTCCAGCAGTCTTCGCCGCTTCACTGACTAGTATATCTCCACTTCCAGAAGTACTCACCACATTCCCGTGAGAGCTCTTGTCACCACTCTTTTTACTCCAACAATCCTTCTTGATGTTCCCCTTCTTGCCACAATTGAAACATGTGATATTCTTCTTTTTACTCCTTGGTTTGGACCAGCCATGATTTTGGCTCCCATTGGAACCACGCTCTATCATCCTTCCTCTCTCCATTGACAGAGCTTCTGCTTGGTGCGAAGTTGTCTGTATGTCCTCCTTGTTCTTGCGCCGACTTTCTTCTTCTAGAACTGTGGCTGCAACATCATTAAAGAGCAGCATATCCGTCAGGATATTTTTTTAGGTTGTTGATGATTAGTTGGTCATATGAATCTGGCAAACTCTGGAGTAGAACCTCCGCACGTTCAGTATCCACAATTTTATAGTCCAACGTCGTGAGCTGAGCAAACAGGGTATTGAGGTTGTTGATGTGGTCAGTCACCGAAGATGACTTCGCTATCTGAAGAGTGTACAATTTTCTCTTCAGGAAAATTTTGTTGTGCAGTGACTTGGCCTCGTATAGCTTCGTTAGAGTATCTCATATTTCCTTTGTCGTCTTTTTCTCCGCAATGCTCGATAGGACCTCATCTGCCAAAGCCAAATGGATGTGGGCAATATCATTCCTGTCCATATCATTCCATTTCTCCTCTATCACACCCGCCGACTTTTCACCAATTGCCAGTAGGAAATTATCCTTTTGCAGCACTGCCTGCATCTTCATTTTCCACAACGAAAAATTATTCCCGTTGAATTTTTCGATCTCAAATTTCACTGTCATATAGCCACGTTGTCAGTACAGAACCTCCTCCGTTTCACAATAGTGTATTTAATAATCTTAATAATTTTTTTCTGATGTGACAGATAAACCGGAGTTGCAATCACAAAGCATACTCAAATTTACGAGAATTATTAATACCCGAAAACATGAACAACATTGGGACAGAACCTTGTCTCTGATACCACTTGTTAGGACCGTAAATGATTGGCCCACGGTGCAGCAATAATCACGAGATAAAAATAAAGTGCAAATGCGGAAATAAATGGGACACCAGATGTAACGTGGAAAAACCTCCAAAATGAAAAGGGTAAAAAACCACGGGAAGATAGAAGGATCCCTATGGGGTAAAAGTGGGTACACACTCTCTCACTGTTACAAGGAGAAAACCCTCGTAATATCTCTCTTGAATAAACAATATGGTTTAATTCAATATTCAGGTGGCTCTGATGCCACTTTGTTGTGGAGTACTAGCGGAATACACCCCCACCCCAATAATTCCAAGAACCCCCGAATAAACAATATGGTTTAATTCAATATACAAAATAGAAAAATAAATTTGATTACAATGAACACACCCAAACAGAGTGTTGATGTGGGAATAGCGAAACAACTAACAGTTGCAGAAGAAGAAACGAGAACAGAAAACAAAGGCAACATCAGGATTTATGTGCTTTGGTCCCTTTCGGACCTACTGCATGGAATAAACACCGACACAAGCACTTTTATTATATGTTTAAAACAAAAACGGATTACAGTGTACAGAGGCAAAGCAGATAGCCAACTAAAATGCATAGAAGCTCTAAAACAGAAACTGTGCACTAGAAGCAACAACACATAAGGAATCAGGTTTAAGAAAAACATAACAACCTCAGAAAAATGTTTGGGCGTCCAGATCACTTCAAGATCCAAGAACACCGATCTCATTGCATCGTTGGATCTCGTCGTAGGATGATCACACCAGGTCTTCGGATTCGAGCAATGGTCACACGTCTTCAACCATGAAGAACCCAGACAGGCTCCACCATGAGCCGTGCACCAACGGCGTGAAGGGGGTCAATGGGCCACAAGATGAGTCCGCTGATGAGGAAGATAACACCACCACCGGCGAGATTAAAGTTGAGGAAGATGATTCTCAACACAAGGGGAGAGCAAAAGAAGACCAAACCACCAGCGGGAAGAAAACAAACCACCAGCGATGAGAGGGTGTCAATTTCGAGAATGTGGATCTCTACTTACCAAATGAAATCGACCGCCCAAGAAGATGATTTTCACATCTGTTTCATATATCGAATGCCGGCACCACATGGGTGATGAAACCCCCTGCCAGAACCCTAATCGACTAACTGCACAGCCAAGGGAAGGCTGCCATGAAGCCAATGTGGAAATTCCCATGGATTGCTTCGGTGCATTGGGAGGTTCAATCTCATCAGAACACCCGCCGGTCGGGTGAAATGCACGACCCTTGAAAGGAGTGATAAATCGAAGTGTATCCGGTTCCCAATCAAGCTCGAAATCCCAAATTACAGTGTCATAAAAATCACAAAAATGACACAGGTTTCTTCGGTACTCAAAAAGACACACAGGTTCCTATTCAGGACTTGCACCCCTTGTGTTTGTCTTTTCGGTGATTGTTCTGGCACTCAACCCGATGAACTTCGACTTTACCACTCCTTCCAAGGGTCGAGACGAGGAGGGCCGGTATTCTGATAACATTGAACCGCCCCACGCACCCAATCAATCCAGAGGGTGCCTGTCGAATGAGCCGGATGCGGTTTTCTCGTTCCCCACTCCCTCCTTATATAGCAATACGACGCGTCGCCCGATCACTGCTCAATCTTCCGACGCGGGTGGGTGCCCACGCGGTCGGCCGATCCGAGCCCCGGTTCATCTTTATCCAAACCCGTAACCGTTTGTTGAGTCGGCGCGGCTGATTAGGGCAGCAGGAGAGAGGGGCACGTGGCGCGTCGCTGTTGGTTGGAGTTGGGGATCGGAAACTTTGACCCGGGTCTAGATCGGTGGCTAGCCTGCGGAGGACTCCGCGGATCCCCATTGCAACAGGTAGAATTATGAAAACACCTTTTCCCACCTGGAATTTTCAATAAATTTAAATCATTAAATATAATTAAAATAACCAATTTTCATCATTTATATTACTGCCATCAGTAACAATTAAATCCATCATTTAAAATAATAATTGTATGCCGTTAAAAATTTTAAAATTATTTGAATCTAAATTAATTTAATTGAGTCACTCACTTAATGTCCGTTAATATGTATTTATCAGGGTTATAATTTAAAAAGTTTTAACTTCAAACGTTTTTTTTTCATATATAATAAAATGTTATAACGATATGTATACTATTATATTTTTTAAATTTGGTCTACATGTATTTTTTATTATTCTGTTTAAAACGTTTTAATTTAAAATTATACAAAAGTATAAAACATAATAGTAAATTAAATAAACGTAATTTAGTTTACATGTATTTATTAGTATTCCCATAACCGCATATTCCTTGTTGTAATTTAATATTCTCCAGTGGTTTTAAAATTACTCGTTGAAGGCTCTGTTCTTTTAAAATATCCTGGTTAAATAAAGAAGTGTTTGCCTTAGATAAATCCTTGTGGATTTTTTTTTATAAAAAACATTGCCACCTCATTACCCCTCGTAACACATTTATATATTTATCAACGATATTTATTTAGCCTTATTTTGACAAGATACACAACCACATATTTCATAATTTTGTACACTGCTCTTCATCACCGTTAAAAAAAACAATGTCAAAAGATAAACTTTTATCACCACTAACAAAAATCAATCATAAATGGTACCTTTATCCCTAGCAAAAAATGGCCCCAAATAATCAATTCATGGTAAATATCCGTTGAAAATAGGTCTTTTTACGACAAAATAAATGAATAAATATACCAGGCCAGTTACATCCGCCACCACAGAACACAACACAATGAACAAAAATGCAATAAACACTCAGGCCCAACGACATGACCCCGTAACCCCCCCCCCAGCCAAGCCCTTACCACCCCACCACAAACAGTGGGAATATATATATATATAGTCGCCCGCTGTAACATCCTGAAACTGAATCACCAAAGCCGAGGCAGAATGTCAGATGATCTCAAACACACCTTCCCATATACTAGAATCTAGTGACTAATAACGATGGTCTAAGGTGGAATATGGGGAGATTATAAATTCCATCAAAGTGCACAATAACAAATAAATAATGGAACATGTAACAATATACTATTAGAGTACTAGATGTGTGGCCTCCTGGATCTGATGATGCATCCACGAACCACTCCTTCCAAATTCTTGGAGTCATCGAGGAAAAGGGTCACACTTCTTCCAAAAAGGAAGGACGATACATCGGCCACAACTTGAAGTCGAGGGAGCGCAACGAGCCAGGACGAAACTCCGAATAGGCAACAGAACGAGAGAGGCGTGCTACGGTTTCGCCTGAGAAACTAAGAGCACAACACTTGGAGACGGAGTTGAATGATCACACCCATGGGGAATCACCGCACAGGGGTGATGAAACCCCATGAAACCTGCTGATTCCGCCGAACAGAAAACCCAATCCAAGGGTGCCACAAAGCAAGGCATAACAACATATCCGAACGGAACACCAGCCGCTCAAACAAACCAAGCACACATGGACGACCAGATATCAAGGGGCAGCAGCGATAATCAATGGTGGGAAAAGGAGTGACCAGGATTTCCAACGTGCCAACTGGAACAAAAGGAGTATAGTAATAGGCAACCCAATAAAACAAACCTAATGCAAATATAGATCCAGCGGGAAAATAAAAAATTGAGGAAATAAAAAATACCAAATAAATGCAGGAGTAAAACTACAATTGCAACATGAATTAAAACTAAATTTAATATGAAAAACAATTAAGAAAACTTAACTCACAAATCTCTACCATTTTCAATTGAATTTAGTTATGTTCTTTCACCTATGGTCATAGAACCAGAGATTTAGAAGATGCTTTCTCTTCAAGTGTTGGAGATTTAGAAGACGCTTCCCCTCCCCCAATTTTAATACCATTATTCCGCACCCAATCCAACAATTCCCCCGACCCGAAACGCGTCGCCCGATCACTACCCTATCTCCCGACGAAGGTGGGTGCCTGACCCAATGATGCGGTCGGTCCGATCCGAGCCCTGGTTCACCCTTATCCTATAGCAACCCTAGGCTTTTGCATAAGACATTACATGATTTTAAGCATAATTATACATCACAGTACAAGCCAATGATCATGAAGTCTAGTGTCTTTAAAGACCAGGTGCATAAAACTAAAAACATGAGACTAAAAAAACACTTCTTTATTTAGTCTTAAAATTGAGCTCATAACTTCCATTGTGCTCAAACATCTGCATAGGGTACCCTAGGGAACACATGAACAAAGGGATGAGCTAAATAACCTAGTAAGGGAATAATCATAAGAACAAAGCATTAGCACAAGGAATAGAAGACATGACACGATGATATAAAAAAGCATTTAACATATGGAACCATAACATATAAACAAGGAATCATATAAACATGGAGTCAAAGAAATGTGGCAGCAACATAAAACATGACTTTAGTACGAGTCAAGGCTAATCGTCAAGATCGTTTCACATAGTAGCACAAGCCTAGGATAATCACCAAAATCGTCGCACATAACATCTCATGAGACTTAAATTTACCCAATGCATTGGAGCATTATCTGGATGCACCCATCTTAACTTTTTATGAATATGTTTTTCACATAAAGAATCATACATAATCAATCTTACATAAACATAAGGATTACCCATGGAAAGAATTGAGTATCATAATCATGACACAAAGCATAAAAGATGGGCATAACACAAAAGTGTTTATGAAAGAAGGGAACTAAACTATACATATACATTCATAAGGGAAAATATATATGTATCACGGTGAGTGATTTCAAGTAGAAGTGATAACATGTAAGAAAATTATTCAAGAAATTTTGGCATAAAAACATTTTTGAGCGGTTTTAAGAAAAATATTATAGAGCCTTTAAATAGAAAAGGGAAAAATCCTTTATACAAAAACAGAAGTGAACCGGGAAGGTTTTCAAAATAAAAACACTTATTTTATAAAGAAAATTGTGGCTTAAAACATAAGATAGAGTGTACTTGAAATCATGTAAGAATTCAGGAAGCTCCCTCAAAACATGTTTGCTTATCGGGAAATATTGAGGAGGGAGTCACTTAAAAACATGTATATTCTCGAAATAGAATGATGAATGGAACTTGTTACATGAGTTTGGAACATTCACATAACATTTATAAGATTAACATAAGAAGAATAGATAACCTCAATTAGGTAAAAAGAAAGATAAAGAAACCTGAAGAAATAAAGGAGGTTCGGGTTGAACCCCTCACGGAATACTTGCATGGTATCATGTGTACTTAAGAGGGATTAATGTGAGAGAAAGGGGTTTCTCATCATTTAAACATCATGGTGACAGTATGAGGGAGGTGCGTAATAATACCCCATTACTAGGAATTACGCATAAAAGGGCATAACATAGAGGACAATCTTGAATAAAAGTGAAATAGAGAGGATCACTTACCTTAAGTCCGATGATGTTCTCTGCTTGATATTAATGACATGAATAATAAAATTAGGTTCATCAATTAATAAATAAAAAACCTCTTCTATATGTAAAATATTTAGTATAACCTTTTTAAGTTCACCCATGACCTTTTTGATGCGTTAAGTGGTTCCATTTGATTGTTTGGGTCAGTTTGTTTTCTTGGTTTTTATGATCGGTTTACTTATTTTCATGAACAGATAAACATGTATGATGAAGGTGGTTGTACAGAATTGAAGTTATATGACATTAGTGAACATCCATGGGATTACATGGTTGTAAATTAAATTTGGTTACTTGGAGTGAAGTCGAATCATTATATACAACTTTAGTGATAACCTTTTCGGTTAATTGGTTGTTTTTGGCCACAATGAACATGTTTTGTTTTATAAATCAAAACCACATGTACAAAAGGATTACCGAACCATAGATGAGACATAATACATATATTATGGTCTGGTTCAACCATGAAAATGGTTTCATGACCCGAATTGAAGACGGTAATATAAATTGAAAACTCATCATCCTTGAATGTGGTAAATTAACACATCTCGGATGGTGTCTTTACTACTAAAATAAAAGAAGGGTAAAGGGGAGATGATAATAAATTATTCCATTATCATAAAAACATTCCAATACATGTAAGGTATTGGAATTTTCATAACATTTGGATGAATAGATGTAATTATAGAAAAGTAAACAAAAGAACTTGAAAAAAAAGTAAAAGAAGAGGAATTTGCCTCTTGAATCATTCTTCCTTGATAGCCTCTTGAGGGGAGAAAATTTGGTCTTTTTAAGAGAGAAAGGGCTGTTGTAAGTGGGGAGGGATCTTGGAGAGAGATTTGGGTATAATTTAGGGAAGGCACAAGAGTTGAGGGGAGTGAAGAGAAGAGGTAAGGAGGGGTGATATTTATAGTGGATGAGAGGAGGGTTTTCATAATATTATAATCATTAGTTTATTATTTTTCCATGAGACAAGAAATAGTGATGATTTCAGGACCAATAATAGTAATAAATGCATGTGAGTTTTAGATTTGGGTGCTTACATTACTTATGATGTCAAGAATAGTGGATTATAATACATTTATACGGTAAATTAACGTATTTTACTATTCACTAAGAATTCAAGCATTTCAAAAAAATCCCAAAAATTCACCCTAACCATTTTTTGATGTGTAGAAACCAAAAATGAAATCCATTTTTCAAAAATAATTTTCTATATATGATTAATTTAATATTTAATTAAAATCATAATTTATTCCAAAAAAATCAGTTTTAAAACATTTATTTACTTATTCTAAAATATAGGTACATCATACTTTCACTTGAATATTATTTATATACTATCATAGGTACTTTTACTATTCATTAGGGTATATCACTATTTATAAGGGTAACATTACTATTCATAAGGATATGTTACTATTCACCAAAATTAAGTTTGTCTTATTGAACTCCAAACATCTTACTGATCGCAACCGTGAATGTCAGATTTTTGAAATTCTAAACACAAAAGTGTCAAAATTATGTTTAAAGGTCGCATAATACTTAGTAGTTCATTGTGTTGTGATTTCATGTGATTATATTACATAATCATAAGAAGTAAATTTCCATTTAAAAACATTGGGTCATTACATTCTTCCCCCCTTAAGAAATTTCTCCCTCGAAATTTCATTTTACATTATAGGACAAAAATAGGTGTGGGTACTTTTTCTTCATTGCCACCTCCAGTTACCATATTGCCTCTTCATACTTGTGGTTTTGTCACAGTACTTTGACCAGATGAGTAGTCTTGTTATGCAGAACATTATCTCTACGATCCAAGATCTTCACTAACTACTCCTTGAAAGAAAGATCATTCTCTAACTGTACCACCTCTGAAGAGAGTACATGTGAAGGATCTGCTATGTAATTCCTTAAGAGGAATACATGAAAGACATCATGTACTTTGGACATGGTATGTGGAAGTTTTAGTTGATAAGTCATAGCCCTAACACGGTCAAGAATCTCGAAGGGGTCGATGCACCTGAGACTTAACATCCCTTTCTTCTCAAACCTCATGACCTTCTTCCATGAAGATATGCGTAGAAATACCATGTATCCAACTTTGAACTCAAGGTCTCATCGACAAATGTCTGCATAACTCTTCTGTAGAATTTGGGCTACCTTGATATGTTGTTGAATGGTTTTCACCTTCTCTACCATTTCTTCAACCATTTTAGGTCTTAGCAGCTTACGCTCACCGACTTCATCCCAACACATTAGTGTTCTGCACCTTTTCCCATAAAGGGATTCATATAGTTCCATTTAGATTCTTGAGTGGAAACTGTTGTTGTAGGATAATTCAACCAATGGAAGATGTTGGTCCCATCCTCCATTGAAATCTATAGAACATACTCTCAACATATCTTCCAGTGTCTGACTAGTTCGCTTAGATTTTCAATCTGTTTGAGAATGATAGGTCGTACTGATTTTCAGTTCAATGCTTAGAGCATGTTGGAGACTTTTCCAGAACATCAAGGTGAATCTCAGATCACAATCAGATACAATAGATAGTGGTACTTCATGTAGCCTTGCCACATCTTGGATGTAAATCCATGCAAGTTGATCTAATGAGAAGTCCGTTGGAATTGTGATAAAGTGAGCTGTCTTCGTAAGACGATCCACAACGACCCATATAACATTGTTTCCTCTTGATGTCCTTGGATGTCCAGTGACAAAGTCCGTGGTAATGTTCTCCAAATTCTCTGTTGGTATGGGTAGTGGTTGCATCGTCCCCTTAGATTTCTATCTTTTAGCCTTAACTTGTTGACAAACTAGGCACTTTGATATATACTCATCAATCTTCTTTATATTATCCCACCAAACAATTTCTCAGAGATCTTGATACATCTTTGTGCTCCCTGGGTGAACATAAAAGGATGAGCTATTTGCGTCATTTAAAAGCTCCTTCTTTATCTCTAGATCAGATGGTGCACATAATCATGACCAAAATCTTACAACTTCATCCTTGTTAATTTTGAAATCAATGTATTTCTCATTTCTGATAGCTTCCACCTTTTCTGAATTTCCACATCTTTTCTTTGAGCATCCATTATTTTCTCCATGAGGGATGGTTGATAAATCATTTGAGAAAGGATTGATGATATTCCTCCCTTAATGATTCCCATGTCTATCCTCTATAAATCTAAGAAGATCGGATCCTTTTCAATTCTCATCATTAATAAAGATGTAGGATCCTTTCTACTTAGAGCATCCTCCACCTTGTTTGCCTTACCAGGTTGGTAGTGGATTAAGCAGTCATAATCCTTGATGAGATCTATCCATCTTTACTGACACATATTAATCTCTTTTTGTGTGAATATATATTTGAGACTCTTGTGGTCAGTATATATCTCACACTTCTCCCCATAGAGATAATGCCGCTAGATTTTTAACGTAAAGATCATTGTCGCCAACTCCAGATCATGTGTAGGATAGTTTTTCTCGTGGATTCTCAGTTGATTTGAGGTATAGGATATCACTTATCATTTTTCATCAGCACACATCCTAATTCCTTCTTTGAAGCATCACTATACACCACAAAGAGTTTTCCACTTGTTGGGAGTGTGAGTACTAGCGCAGTGATTAGCCTCTTTTTCAACTCCTTAAAATAGTATTCACATTCCCGAGTGTAGAAAAATTCCACTCCCTTCTATGTTAGCTTGGTTATTGGGTTTGAAAATCATGAAAAGTTCTTCACAAATCGTCGATAATACCCAGTGAGACCCAAAAATCCATGGATCTCAATTATAGATGTTGTCCTGATCCACTCTTCAATCGCCTTTGTCTAAGAAGGGTCCACAGATATCCCTTTGCTGGTGATAACATGCCCTAAGAATGATACTTCCTCTATCTAGAATGCACATTTACCATACTTTCACACAACTTCTCCCTTCACAAAGTCTTTAGTATAGTATTCAAATTCTCCTTATGTTCCTCCTTGCTCTTGGATTATATCGGAATATCATCAATAAAGACTACCACAAATTTGTCGAGGTAGTCTCTAAAGATTCTATTCATTAAATCCATGAAAATTGATGGATCATTAGTGAGTCTAAAGGGAATCACTATGAACTCATAGTGTCCATACCTCGTTCGAAAGGTAGTCTTGGGAATATCTTCCTTCCTCACCTTTAATTGGTGATATCTTGATCGAAGGTCCACCTTAGAGAAATAAATAGACCCACAAAGCTAATCGAACAAGTCATCTATCTCTAGTAGGGGATACTTGTTCTTTATCATGATTTTATTGAGCTCAAGATAATCAATGTAGAGGTACATTGAGCCATCCTTATTTTTGACGAAGTGGACTGAAACACCCCATGGGGAAGCACTCGAGTGTATAAAACCCACATCCAGATTCTCCTGTAACTGCTTCTTCAGTTCTTCCAGCTCTATGGTAGCCATTCTATAAGTTGTCTTTGATATAGGTAGAGATCCAGGAATAAGTTCAATTGAGAACATAACCTCTCAATCAAGATGGAGGCCAGGTAAGTCTTTAGGGAATACATCAATGTAAGCCCTCATGATGGGAATATCTTCAAGCAAGATTATCTCCTTTGTCTTGATCATTTGAGTTAGAAATGCTTAATCATAAGGAATTAATATCCACACTTGATACAATGATTCTAAAGGAGATTCATCTTCCTCCTTACACTTGTAAAGAATTGGAGGATGCTTTGGGATGTGAAGAGTGATCTCCCTTTCCCAATAGTTGATGTTGGATTTGTATAAAGATAGTCAATCCATTCCCTAGATAACATCAAACTCCACTAAAGGAAGTATGAAGAGATTTTCTGGGAGGTTCAGTCCACAAATGTTAACTGGGAAGGAGTTATAAACCATGGATGCAATGATTTCCCCATTCTCTATTCTCACAGATAAAGTTTCCTCCAAATTTTGAGGTGGTTTTTGAATAGTTCTACTAAACATTCAAGATATTAAAGAATTCGTAGAAACAAAATCAAATAGTATGTTCTCTATTCTTGAATGAATAACTAGAATACCTATCACCGCATCATTTTTCGGCTCCACCTCAGTATTATTGATAACATAAGCCCTTCCTTGTTTCCTTGGAGGTTGTTGTTGATTGCCTCTGACAACCCTTGGATTAGGAAAATTGTTCGCATAATGCCCATGATCCTTGTAATTGTATCACTGAACTACATGCTGAGTGTTGATCTAAAACTTCCTTTCTTCTTCTACATTAACAGGATTCTTCATATCCTATCGGCAGTTTTTATCCAAATATCCCAACTTTCCACATTTGAAGCAATTCTTGGTTCTCTTTATACATCTCCCAAGATGGTTATTCCCATAAATTTTACAAGTGGGATTGTCATGATTCTTTCCATCATGGGATTTGTTTATTGAACCACCAATGTTGTTCTCCATTTTCCGCTTCTTGTTACTGGGACCACAAGACCACTAAAATTCTTCAATCTCTATTTCAACCTTGAGGGCACAATGGAAAATCTCATCATAACTATCTAAGTCTCGAATTTCCAATGCTTTTTGTAGACTTAGCTTTAGTTCGCTAAAGAAGTGATCCACCATACTTTTAGTGTTCATGACAAAGCTAGAGGCATACCTTGAAAGCCTTGTAAAATTTGCTTCATACACCCCAATGGACTCATCTTCTTTCTGCTTGAGTCTGAGGAACTCCCTTTCCATCTTGAGACGGAGGGTTCGAGGAAAATATTTATTGAAAAACATCCTCCTGAATTCCTCTCACTCTGTGGAATCAATTTCCTCTTAGGACTTTGTATTCATGATCAGTGTCCACCACTGATCATCTTCCCCATCAAAACAATAGACCTCCCGTACAACTTTCTCTTCTTCCAAGCACTAGAGGACGTAGAATATCTTTTCAATGGAGTTAATCCACTATTCCATAAGAAGGGGATCATAAGATTCACTAAACATGGGAGGAATTTTCCACATGAAGGATTCAATGAAAAATTTCTCTTTCCTTGGAGGAGGAGGGTGTTCCACATGATTCAAGTTATTATTCATAACTTGAGCTAGCTGAGAAAGTACTTTAATGACCCGAACTTTTTAATTATATTTGTTTCCTAATTTTTTGGGTATAATTAAAATGTGACCATTGTGTTTCGACTGTTATATGACCGTTGGTCAATATGATCATTGGAAACTATAATCTTAACATTGTGTTTTTATAAATATGGTTATATTGGTTAATTAATATAGAAAAGTAGAATGAATGGCCTCATCCAGTAGACTCGAGCCATATGAAGCCCATCTGTCGGAGCTTGGAAAGGAGGTAGCATCACTGGGCTTTGCTCTGGACCAAGCCCAAGCCGAACTTCAATGTATGAATCTTGAATGGAATCGCCTAAGGGAGAAGTTCAAGCTGATAGAAATCACCACTTGGCAATGTTGTTCGAGCAACCCCAAGATTCTATCACCATAGCACTTCTAACACTTAGGTCCTATGCTGGTGTAATAAGGGGCTATGTAACGAGACCTTAGCTGCTTTGTGTAATCTTTTTATATAAATAAAATTTTTATTTCTTATTATGGAAAAGATTTTGAATTTCAAATATCTTGATAAATATAGGATGTGTATTATTGATGAATTTAGGAAAAAGGGGGTATTTTAAAATGTTTTTGTATTCATTAAAAAATTAATAATGTGAAATGATTTTCAAAAAATGGTCTTCTATAGTTGTGAGCAGTGAGAAATTTAGAGTCTAATAAGATCAACTTGATTTTTAATGAATAGTAAAGTATGAATATTAAGATACCCATATGAATAATTATGAATAGTAATTTGACCAAAAAAATAGAAACTTCACCCATGAATATATAAATACATTTTAGACATCTTAAAAGTGAAAAAATGATCATAGTTTATGTTTTAGTATTTTTGTATGCCATAAATATTTTATTTAAAATTTTATAATTAATTTAATAAATTAAAACGGAAATGTATCTTCATAAAATTTAATCATAAATTGTTAATTTATTGTCTTATGGTTATACGATAATTTTATGGGACCTTGATTACTTTTTTAAGGTGTTACAAAATGAGTTATGGTTTTAAAGTTGTATTTTTGGAATAAATAATGATTTTTTTTAAAAAAATGAAATTAAAAATATTTATAAAATTGTGTTCATAAAAAGGATTTTATTTTTGATTTCAGAGCATCGATTTTAGGTTAGGGTGAATTTTTGGGATTTTTCTGAAACTGTTGAATTATCGGTGAATGGTAAAAATGCAGTTTTGAGTTTCAGGTGTTTAATGACATCATTAATGATGTAATAATGATGTAAACTTTTTGGTCAACTTATGAATAGTGATATATGATATGAGGTGTCCCAAGTGGCCAATACCATGGGAAAATACCATGGGCAAGCCCATGGTTTTTCAAATACCACTGATGAGGTGTCCCTTGAAAATTAATAATTTATTCACTCACTTTTCCTATAAATACCAAGCCATTTCCATCATTCCTTTCATTACAAAATCATCCTCAACGAAGTTATAATCTCTTTACCTCCCAAGGAGTCCTCCCAAGGTTCCCTCAAGCCTCCCAAGGTCCCGACCTTCAAGCTTTCAAAGTTACTCTTCAAGGTAAGGGATCCTTTCACCCTCCTCTTTTAAGTCATGACTTCCTTTATGTTGTGTCTTATATTTTCCATCTCTTTATGTTGAGGTTATGTTCTTATATGTTCTTATTAATGTAAATTTCATTTCCAAATGATGATAGACCCTTTATTCTCTCATCAATTTGTTTTCTGAATTTTTAAGTGACACTATTAGGCAGTCGAATTTCTCGTAAAAGAAATCACATATTCTCTTTCCTTTCAAGTTTCTTTTTCTTGTGGTATGTCATTCAAATATCCATACCATGTTCTTATCTCCATTTTATTCTGTATTTATATTGTAATATGAGTTATTTATGAGTGGGTTACCCTTTTACCCTCTCTTTTTATTATTTTATAAAACCATGTTATGTAGTTGTTATGCTGTAGAAATTTCGTCTCAAAATTTCTATCTCTTTCTCTCAAGAAATTATCTTGTTTATTTATGTGAATACCCAAAGCTATTTCATTTCTATGGGTGTTCATAAATATATAAAAAGGATATATTTTATTTTGGAATTGACATACACATAACCCTCACTCCCTTTCCATGGGTTATAAATGATATAATGATCTTATTTTTAAGAACTTTTAAAACATCACGATTTTGAGATGAACCCCATTTATTTTATTCTCTATGGGTTATTTATGAAATGTTTGATTATGATCTATGTGGATCAAATGAAATTAAATACATATTAAGGGTGCGCCCTGATAGTGCTCCAATGCATTGGGTAAAGAATTAATCTCTATAGATGACAAGTTTCACGATACCTTGGTGAATAACATTGGTAATTTTTATGACACCTCGGGGATAAACCTTGGTGATATGTTCATGAATGTCTAAATGAAATGTTGTAGCCACATATTCAAGTTATTATTCAAGTTCTTTTTATTATGATATTCCTATACTTCCATTAATCATGTCCTTATGTTTTTATTCAAGTTCTTATTGATGTCACAAGTAAACTGATTCCCTTGTTTACCCTTACTAGGCCTTCTTCTCACCCTTTCCTTTGAATGTATGTCTCCAGGTTATGAGATGCAGTAATTGTACTTAGGATGAACTTATTTTTAAGCCTTAAAATTGAATTATAAGAATGTTTTATGTTGTTTTTCATGAATTATGTTCTTTATTTCCAAGACACTAGACTTTAAAGATCCTTTGTTTGTAAAATGTAATGAAAAGTTATGTAATAAAAAGGTGGGATGCCACAAGTACTATCATGAAGTTTTGAGCACCCATTCCCATCATATCAGGCATATAATTAGGGAAATATTCACATTGCCTATCACATTGGTTGTTTGAACATGTTCTTCTATTTCCTACCATTAACTAAGAAAAAGAACATAAAATTAGAGGGATTTAATACTTAGTTATTGAACATAAAAAGGAAAATTTTCAACATAAAAGGATAAACTTGTAAAGTAGAATTATATCCTAACTTGTGATTCCTTAAGTTTAAATCTAAGTTATCCTTGATCTATTTATTAACTTGTATTCTTATGGACTTTTTTTATTCCATTAATAATGGTTCATACTAAGATCTTGAATTTACCAAAGAATATCCCATGGGAGTGTCAAACCAAGGGTGAAACAAGGCCCGTTGTTGTGTACCAGGATACCCCGGGTCAGGACCAAAACTCCTTGTTGGAGTTTTTACTCCTATGTACATTTGTGACGGAGTCACATCTACTTGTTTGTATCCAAATAGGGATGCATTTTCTTGATAAACCACTTACTCTATACTTACCAAAATTTAGGGATTTTTTCTTATACTTAGTCTCATCCTTAAGGTTCTTACTAAAGTTCTCTATTCCTAATCTACAAAAATAACTAGACCATCCTCTGATACTAACTATAGAAAACCTAGCCATTTACATAAGACATTATATGATTTTAAGCATAATTATACATCATATTACAAGCAAAGGATCATGAAGTCTAGTGTCTTTGAAGACTAGGTATATAAAACTAAAAACAAGATACTAAAAAAATTCTTTATTTAATCTTAAAATTGAGCTTCTAACATCCATTTTTCTCAAACATCTTCATAGGGTACCCTGGGGAACACATGAACAATGGGATGAGCTAAATAGCCCAGTAAGGGAATAAACATAAGAACAAAACATTAGCATAAGGAATAAAAATCATGACATGATGATGTAAAAAGGCATTTAACAAATGGAACATTAACATATAAATAATGAATCATATAAAAATGGAGTCATGAAAATGTGGAAGAAACATAAAACATGACTTTAGTATAATTCAAGGATAACTGAAAAGATAGTTTCACATAGTAGCACAATCCTAGGCCAATCACCAAGGTCGTCGTACATAACATATCACGAGACTTAACTTTACCCAATGCATTGGAGTGCTATCTGGGTGTACTCATCTTAAAATTTCATGAATATATTTTCCACATAAATAATCATACATAATCAATCTTACATAAACATAAGGATTACCTATAGTGATCCGAGCCTTTTACATATAATATTTCATGATTTTAAGCATAATTAATCATCAGAGTGCATGCCAAGGATTGTTAAGTCTAGTGTTTTGGAAGACTAGGTACATAAAAAATAAAACATGGGGATAAAAAGAACTTCTTTATTTAATCTCCATAATGAGATCCTAACATCCTTTGATCCCTTACATCTACATAGGGTACCCTGAGGAACACATGAACACAGGGATGAGCTAAAAACCCCAGTAAGGGAATGAATGTAACACCCTGAGATTTTATGAAAAATATTCTTTTTAATTTCATTAATGTCTTGTGTTGTACGCTACACTAAAAGGAGCTTGAACAACACGCATCCCTGACTTGGCTTGCATTACACGCAATCGCGACCTTCCACGATATTGTGTGTTGTACGCAATACCGAGTTTCGCTAAACAACGATATGTTATATAAACTAGCCGTTATGAATAGTAATAACCATATTTTGAAATTTTGTAAATTTTATTTTTCAAAATGGACTTCATTTTTGGATTCGGAATATCGAAATTAGCCTAAGGTGAAATTTTGGTATTTTTCTGAAAACTTTCAATTTTTGAGGAATAGTGAAAACATTGGGTTACTATTTAAAAACCGACTTTTTATTTAAATAATTATTTATTTTATTTAAATTTATTTTAGGTCAAAATTGATACATAATACCTATATAAGTTCAATGCAATTCATTGGAGTCATTTTATAATAATTATATATATATATAAATTTTTCACCGCCTTTTACCCACCTCCTAGGAGAATTTCCAAATTCACATAAAACTTAATTTTACCACTTCTGTAAATGAAATTTCAAAAATCCGAGAGACACAGCTGATGTTAGTAAGTAAAATGTGGTTCAATAAGATGAAAATAATTTTTGGTGAATAGTAACTTTTTACTTTTTTTTACCACGGTTAAAAGTAAATAGGGTAATTAAGGGTAAAAATGATATTATTATTACCCTAACACGTGTCCTAATTCTATTGGATATGTTTAATTAGACCAAAAAAACCTTAGGAATAAAATATGACCATTTAGGACCACTTGGATTAGATTAGGACATTTATTATTATTTTATTTAAAGAAGAGTTAAAATAGTTAAAATCAAAGTTTAATAAGTAAATAATTTTTAATATAGGGTTATACATAAGATAAATTCGACTATAAATATTCATTAGAAATCTAAAAATATTTCCTACATAATGGTATTTTATTTGTAATTTTTAGACAATAAATAATTTAATTTATTTATGACACAATGATGATGCAGTAATTATCTTATTAATGAAATATTGACATAATTGATGTTATAAATACCCAAATAAATGTAATTTGAGACTTTTTATGAATTAAAATAATTTTTTATATTAATATGACATGTTAGTATTAATTTAATTAACTTTTTTCGAACTAATATTTCTGTTATGATTTTCACAAAAATCAATTACCAAATAGTGTCAAAATTGACATAAAATAGTTTATAAAACAAATATTATATTATTAATTGTTATCTTATTCCTAAAAATATAAGGTTCGGTCAAATGACTTATATAAGGTTATATATATTAATAATAAACAACTTGGGGTTCTTTTGGCTTGTTATAGTAAGTTTATTAACCTTATAGTGTAAGAAAACAAGAAGACACGGTAAAAGTAAAATTATTTAACTTAAAGTTAAATATAAATGATAAGGTTAAAATAGAAACCTAAACTTGTCTAAATTATATTGGATGAGAGGATTTCGACCCATACCTACCTTAGCTTATAAATAAATCAATTTGGAGCTATTTAAAATCGAATATGACTTTATAATTAAATAGTATTTTTAGTTTTTCCAAAGGTGCCCCTCTCCTCCCTTATAAAAGGGCACCTCCTCCCTCTCTTCCTCACACCACTTTGAGCCTTCAAGTTCGGCCAAACCCTGAAAATTTCTCCTCTCCACTTCCCTAGAAACATCCTAGAGGTCCTGATCTTCTTCAAAGACCAATTTTAGTGCCCTAAAAGGAGGTCTCAAAGAGGCGCTTCAAAGAAGAGTTAATGTCTGTTACCGATCCTTTCAACTTTATTTCTTCTTCCACTTCTTATTATTTAGTTTTTTCATTATGAAGTAATAACATCAATATCACTCATATAATGATATGTTATTTTAAGTATGAAACAACCCTATTTCACCATCTATCCATCCTACGGAAAACGAAATCACTGCGCGTGCGTACGTACGGAATACCGTCTCCACACCGTGGTGTAATCTATTTTCCATCAACACCTTACTTGGATGTGTATAATGGTGAAAATAAATAACTATATATGATTATTTTAAAGTGGTATTGATTCTGAAATAGTATACATACACTCCAATACAATTCCACGATCATGGGAACAATATCATCGCTCGTGCGTACATACGGAATACCGTCTCCATGATGTGATGTGAATCGTTCTACATGATATTCATTGCATAATGATTATATAAATGAATTGAATAAATAAATATGATATATAGTACACTAATACCATTCTGGAAATGAGTTATCTATAACCTAAAGATAAGAATAAGAATTTATTCGACAAAACACGCATGAGAACAAAAAGTAATAAACAACTGAATAACAAGTAGCAATGAAATATTACTAATAAAAAGCTAAGAATATGACCATATATGATATCATAACAATGAGTATGATTCTAGAATAATTCAATGACATTATTTAAATCATTATACAGGAGGTTCGGACACTTACGAAGCAAAATCAGACCTAAGGTAAGGGAAAATATCACAATCTCATTTTTATCCGAGATTGTTTATACTTTGGTATTTATTGGGGTTTATTTTATCATCCACATACATCTGTCCTCAATATTTAATATTATTTATATCCTCCTACAATTTTTTAAATCCAATTTTACCCTTCGGTGAGTTTTTAGTAAAAGATATGAAAGGAATCTTTTGTCGTTTTTCGTACGAGGTACTTTTTGACTTTTCCGGCCAAAGTACGAGAAGAATGTTTTTTTAACTTATACAGCATGAATGGATTTTTAAATTTTTTTTTCCAAGAATCTTCCTTTACAAGTTTTCAAGTTTATTTTTAATCAACTTATTTTAGTTTAAAATTGTATGACATGTTAAGAAAGGAAAAATGTTTTTGAAGTAGAAAGGATATTTTCCTCAAGAATAGAGTTCAAGTGTTTTATCAAAACTATTTTTCATCTAAGATGACATTATTTTATATGTGTATGTTTCAAGTATAATGTCTCTATGATTTACATGGTTTCACTTTTCTTATGATGAAATGATATCCATTTCATTTATATGAATTATGTGATGATGGGATTATGTTTATGAAACCCATTTTATTCATTGGGTTATTATGAATGATGTATGTTTATTTTGTGGCACAAGTAAGAATGATTTAATTATGAGATGGGTGGGACCTATATCTCCCTCCAATTTATTGGGTAAATATTTATATCTCATGAGATAGACATGGCTGGAACGTTAAGTTAATCCGGTTCAGTGTTACAGGACTGAAACGAGGAGTGAACTCGGTTCAGAAATGGACTTTGTCCGCTAAGATAGTCTTGGAAATGAGTATTGACTAATAAGAAATGATTCTCTATGATTATGTGTTTATGCCACAAAGTTTCATGTTTCACGTTATGATTATTGGGATTACATTTCACTACTATGATTTATCCCATGTTATGAAATTATGATCTCTTTTGCAAGTTAAGATTTCCAAAATGTTATGTTCTTATGAATATGATGTGATTGATATTTCTTTTGTTTACCCTTACTGAGCATTTGAGCTCACCACTTTTATGTTTTCTTTTCCCCCAGGATTAAAAGAAAGGTTTTAGGTAAGGAAACAAAAAGTGGAAGATCTTTATGGGATATGTTGAAGATCTTTCACCATGATTAGAAGATTACGTTCCAAGTTTCCAAAGACACTAAACTATTACGGTCCTTGTGTGTCTGTTTTTGTTATGTATTAAGTATTCTACAAAAGTAATGTAATGTCCACGTACGTCAAGCTTTGGGTCGTTATAGTTGGTATCAGAGGAAAGGTTTAGTCAACCTTTGGAAACTAAGATGTGAGAACTTTAGTGAGATCCCTAGAGATATTTCTAAGGTATGTCTAGGGATGTCCCTAATGTTAAGTATAAGTATAGGTTATAGTCCTAGAATTATGGTAACGATCTTAGAATTAAACCTAAGATGTTAGATATTGAAGGTACTCCCCCTTTATTATGTTGTTTTCCCTAACATGATTTTTGCCTCTCACACTATTCTTTTTGGGTTTTAGACGATGGATGGAACCCGAAGGAACCATGTTGATCAATGTAATGGACAATGCAATGATTGTCCTCCTGAACAAACCAATTTTATGGGAGATGAAGTTAAAAATCTGATTTCTATACTTACACAAGCTATGAATCATTCTGGACTTCCAAATGAGCAGAGAAGGGAACAATATTCTATTGAGTCCTTCATGAGGCAACGTCCACCTTCTTTCAGTGGGTCTTCTGATCCACTTTTGCTGAACAATGGATTAGTACTACTGAAAAGATATTTTCAGTTCTTCAATGTTCTGAACATGATAAAGTCATCTTAGCAGTGTATCATTTGGAAGGAGATGCTGATCAATGGTGGAATCTTATCAAGAATACGAGGTAAAGAGATGAAATTGAGTCCATGGAATGGGATGAGTTCAAGAACTTATTTTTCAATAAGTACTTCCCTCATATTCTTCGAACAAAGATGGAGAAGGAGTTTCTTGAACTAAAGCAAAAGGATGATGAATCTGTTGATATATATGAAGCAAATTTTACAAGGCTTGCAAGGTATGCATCTGGCTTTATCATCCAACCTGAAAGTAAAGTTGACCGATTCTTCAGTGGCTTAAAACCTAGTCTTCGAAGGGAATTATCTATAAGAGACTTCAGTAGCTATGAAGAAATAGTGCGTAGTGCTATCAAGGTAGAAATGGAAGTTGGTGTTACATATCCATCTCATGGTTTTTACAAGAAACAAAAGATGGATTTCAAGGAGAAATCTCAGAATAATGGTGAAAAGAATATGAATGTTTCCTTATGCTCAAAGTGTGGAAAGAAACATGGTGGAGATTGTCTTAAAGGGACTAGAAAATGTTTTATGTGTGGAAAAGAAGTTCATCGAGTAGCTGAGTGTCGAAGTAATGGAAAAATGATTGCTAATGATGTGAATAAAGAAAAGACTGTAGAGAACGCACCACCAACACTTCAATGCTTCAAGTGAAATGAAATGGGGCATTATGCTAATCAATGCCCTAATCCAAGGGTTAATGATGATCGACATGAGCAACCACTTAAGGAAAAGGAAAAAGGGAAGTCACATGCGATCACTATTGGCGATGTTAAATATGACAACGATGTGGTGCAATGATTAATTTTTTATGTAATGGGATTCCAAAATAAGGTTGTAAATAGAATCGTGGAATATTGGAATATTTATGTATTGGTCTATTGTGGTTTTCAATAATTTTATGGTACCGGTAACCATGGAAAGTGATTGAGATATTTTTGGAAAGAAGATGATATGCGCATAATGAAGGGATAAGGAGAAAATAAAATGTTTAACAGTATTCATGAGCTCATGACTGATATAAGGAAATTGTTATATCATGGTTTGAGTATATAGAATTTTGGGGTTTTGGTATGTGGAAAGAGTTACCTTTTGACAGAATTTATGTTTTCACTAAGTTTCTATGGTAATTTATATTTCAAGAGAACATATGATTAAGGAATTCACATGTTTGGAATGTGACCAACAAGATATATCGTATGATAAAATGATGTTATTCACGTTCTTGTTATGTGACCTTTCCAGCAATCATTTTCTGTACACTATGAGATTGGACAGATGTATTTTGGATAAGTCTAAAGATTGGAAAGGGTTATGTCAGACATCAGATAGTATTGTTTAAGGCTAGGACTTTTTTTCAATATTATTGCAGCAATGTTATTATAATGTAGTTTTAGAAAAAAGGACAACCTGCAAGACAGACGACAACCCGTCACGTCGGACTAGGTTGCGAGAATCAAACCCACAACTGAAGTGCGACATGTCTTTATTACCTACCACTTGCCTACAGGAAGTCCATGGTTAGTAGAAAATAGTTTTATTTTATTAAGCGGTATGATAAATAAAGTATAAGTCCATTTTTGGAATCATATACGATTAACCTCACCATAGATGGACTTATGTATATTTGATAACTTTTTCTAACCTTTTGTTTGAAACAGATGGAATGACCCATCATTCTATCACATGATCTTTTAACACTTCACGAATAACAAATTCAACTTCATTTCTTTAAGAGATGAAGTGGAAATTGTTCAAAGCATGAACAACAGAAAGATTGTACCAAAATAAAGTAAGTATTTATTCTAATTCAAATTCTTCAACTTTAGGGAAATGATCTTGAAAACCAAAAATGTTGTCCTAGGGCCCTTATATCCGATGAATCAGATGGTACCCTAGATCATCGCAAATTTATGGCTTTTTGATTTTTGTATTTTTCATAGTCATGTTCTCTACCACTCTCCATCAGAACATGACAGTTATATTTCTCTTCCATATCCATATTTTCACCAATGTTCTCATATGTGGAAACCCAGTGATTAGTTAATTTGGGTAACCATTATGTTTCATACTTTAGTTTTTAAAGCCAAGTTTTGGTATTCCTTTTTACGATGTGAGTTTCTATTAAAAAAACTTTCGAGTAGTAAACCATTTATAACCCTGACGAATTTCGAGGGCGAAATTCATTTTAAGGGGGGTAGAATGTAACACCCCGAGATTGTATGAAAAATATTCTTTTTAATTTCATTAATTTCTTGTGTTTTATGATATACCAAAAGTAGCTTTCACAACACGCATCCCTTACTTGGCTTGCATTACATGCAATCGCGACCTTCCACGATAGCGTGTGTTGTACGCAATACCGAGTTTCGCTAAACAATGATACGTTATATAAACTAGCCGTTATGAATAGTAATAACCACTTTTTGAAATTTTGTAAATTCTATTTTTCAAAATGGACTTCATTTTTGGATTCGGAATATCGAAATTAGCCTAGGGTAAAATTTTGGTATTTTTCTAAAAACTTTCAATTTTTGATGAATAGTGAAAACACTAGGTTACTATTTAAAAACCGACTTTTTATTTAAATAATTATTTATTTTATTTAAATTTATTTTAGGTCAAAATTGATACATAATACCTATATAAGTTCAATTCAATTCATTGGAGTCATTTTATAATAATTTTAGATATATAAAAATTTTTCACCGCCTTTTACCCACCTCCTAGGAGAATTTCCAAATTCACATAAAGCTTAATTTTACCACTTCTGTGAATGGAATTTCAAAAATCCGAGAGACACGGTTGATGTTAGTAAGTAAAATGTGGTTCAATAAGATGAAAATAATTTTTGGTGAATAGTAACTTTTTACTTTTTTTACCACGGTTAAAAGTAAATAGGGTAATTAAGGGTAAAAATGATATTATTATTACCCTAACACGTGTCCTAATTCTATTGGATAAGTTTAATTCAACCAAAAACAACCTTAGGAATAAAATATGACCATTTAGGCCCACTTGGTTTAGATTAGGACATTTATTATTAATTTATTTAAAGAAGAGATAAAATAGTTAAAATCAAAGTTTAATAAGTAAATCATTTTTAATATAGGGTTATACATAAGATAAATTCAACTATAAATATTCATTAGAAATAGAAAAAGATTTCCTACATAATGGTATTTTATTTGTAATTTTTAGACAATAAATAATTTAATTTATTTATGACACAGTGATGATGCAGTAATTATCTTATTAATGAAATATTGACATAATTGATGTTATAAATACCCAAATAAATATAATTTGAGACATTTTATGAATTAAAATAATTTTATATGTTAATATGACATGTTATCATTGATTTAATTAACTTTTTTCGAACTAATCTTTCTGTTATTATTTTCACAAAAATAAATTACCAAATAGTGTCAAAATTGACATAAAATAGTTTTTAAAACAAATATTATATTATTAATTGTTATTTTATTCCTAAAAATCTAATGTTCAGAAAAATGACTTAGATAAGGTTATATATATTAATAATAAACAACTTGGGGTTCGTTTGGCTTGTTATAGTAGGTTTATTAACCTTATAGTGTAAGAAAACAAGAAGACACGGTAAAAGTAAAATTATTTAACTAAAAGTTAAATCTAAATGATAAGGTTAAAATAGAAACCTAAACTTGTCTAAATTATATTGGATGAGAGGATTTAGACCCATACCTACCTTATATTCTAAATAAATAAATTTGGATCTATTTAAAACCGAATATAACTTTATAAGTAAATAATATTTTTAGTTTTTCCAAAGGTGCCCCTCTCCTCCCTTATAAAAGGGCACCTCCTCCCTCTCTTACTCACACCACTTTGAGCCTTCAAGATCAGCCAAACCCTGAAAATTTATCCTCTCCACTTCCCTAGAAACATCCTAGAGGTCCTGGTCTTCTTCAAAGACTAATTTTAGTGCCCTAAAAGGAGGTCTCAAAGAGGTGCTTCAAAGAAGAGGTAATGTCCGTTACCGATCCTTTCAACTTTATTTCTTATTCCAATTATTCTTCTTTAGTTGTTTCATTATGAAGTAATAACATCAGTATCACTCATATACTGATATTTTATTATAAGTATGAAACAACTCTATTTCACCATCTATCCATCCTACGAAAAACAAAATCACCGCGCGTGCGTACGTACGGAATACCGTCTCCACGCTGTGGTGTAATCTATTTTCCATCACCACCTTACTTGGATGGGTATAATGGTGAAAATAAATAACTATATATGATTATTTTAAAGTGTCATCGATTCTAAAATAGTATACATACACTCCAATACAATTCCACGATCATGGGAACGATATCATCGCTCGTGCGTACGTACGGAATACCATCTCCATGATGTGATGCGAATCGTTCTACATGATATTCATTGCATAATGATTATATAAATGAATTGAATAAATAAATATGATATATATTACACTAATACCATTCTGTAAATGAGGTATCTATAACCTAAAGATAAGAATAAGAATTTATTCGACAAAACACGCATAAGAACAAAAAGTAATAAACAACCGAATAACACGTAGCAATGAAATATTACTAATAAGAAGCTAAGAATATGACCATATATGATATCATAATAATTATTATGATTCTGGAATAAATCAATGATATTATGTAAATCATTATACAGGAGGTTCGGACACTTACGAAGCAAATCAGACCTAAGGTAAGGGAAAATATCACAATCTCATTTTTATACGAGATTGTTTATAATTTGGTATTTACTGGGGTGTATTTTATCATCCACATCCATGTGTCCTCAATATGTAATATTATTTATATCCTCCTACAATTTTTTAAATCCAATTTTACCCTTCAGTGAGTTTTTAGTAAAAGATATGAAATTAATCTTTTGTCATTTTTCGTACAAGGTACTTTTTGACTTTTTCGGCCAAAGTACGAGAAGAATGTTTTTTTTAATTATATGGCATGAATGGATTTTTAAAACATTTTTTACAAGAATCTTCCTTTAAAAGTTTTCAAGTTTATTTTTAATCAACTTCTTTTAGTTTAAAATTGTATGACATGTTAAGAAAGGAAAAATGTTTTTGAAGTAGAAAGGATATTTTCATCAAGAATGGAGTTCAAGTGTTTTATCAAAATTATTTTCTATCTAAGATAATATAGGGTTCTGTTTCTATCCCTATTATTACATTTATTTGACTATGTTGTGATGGAAATATTTTTATGAATTCCTTTATCTTATATGAATTGTTTTATGATGTCACGATGTTTAAGAGTCCCATTTTTATTACATGGGTTATGTTATGATGTATGGTTTATGATTTTGTGGCACACATAAGAATGGTATCATTATGAGATGGGTGGGACCTATATCTCCTTCCAATGCATTGGGTAAAGATTTATATCTCATGAGATAGACATGGCTGGAACGGCAGGTTAAACCGGTTCAGTGAAACAGGATTGAAACGAGGAGGGAACTCGGTTCAGAAATGGACTTTGTCCGCTAAGATAGTCTTGGAAATGAGTATTGACTAATAAGAAATGATTATCTATGATTATGTGTGTATGCCACAAAGTTTCATGTTTTAAGTTATGATTATTAGGATTATATTTCACTACTATGATTTATCCCATGTTATGAAATTATGATCTCTTTTGCAGGTTAAGATTTCCAAAATGTTATGTTCTTATGAATATGATGTGATTGATATTTCTTTTGTTTACCCTTTCTGAGCATTTGATCTCACCCCTTTTATGTTTTCTTTTCCCCCAGGATTAAAGGAAAGGTTTTAGGTAAGGAAACAAAAAGTGAAAGATCTTTATGGGAGATGTTGAAGATCTTTCGCCACGATTAGAAGATTACGTTCCAAGTTTCCAAAGACACTAAACTATTACGGTCCTTGTGTGTCTGTTTTTGTTATGTATTAAGTATTCTGAAAAAGTAATGTAATGTCCATGTACGTCAAGATTTGGATCGTTATAATGAAAATCATGATACATCTTAAGCACATGAGTTATGAGGCATGACATATTGATATCCAAAACATGGAAAATATGAAATAATATCATATAATAATGGGATTATATAAACATGGAATCATATAAATGTGTCATAATCATAAAACATTTTTTTAGTATGGGTCAAGGATAACTGCCAATCCCATTTCCCATTTTAGTACGGGTCAAGGCTAACCGCCAATCCCGTTTCACATCACATCTCATGATACCTAACTTTACCCAAAGCATTGGAGCACAATCTAGGTGCACCCATATCAACATTTTTATGATTATTCTTTCCATATAAATAATCTTTCCACGTAAAAAATCATACATAATCAACCATTCATAAACATAAGGATACCCATGGAAAGAATTGGGTACCACAATCTTGACATAAATCATAACCAATGAGTGTATCATGAAAGTGTCCATGAAAGAAAGGGAATATAACATAAATGGACATTCAATAGGCATATATCATGGTACATGATTCCAAAAAGGAGTGACAACTTTTAATAAATGTATTCAGGAAATTTTAGCATTAAAACATTTTGTGCGGTTTTAAGGAAAATACTATAGATCTTTTAAAATAGAAAAGGGAACAATCTTTTATATAAAACTAGAAGTGAACCAAGAAGGTTATTATAATAAAAATACTGATTTTATAAATACAATTGTGTCTTAAAACATAATATAGAGTGCACTTAAAATTGGGTAAGAATTCGAGAAGTTTCCTTAAAACGAGTGTGCTTTTTGGGAAGTATCAAGGAGGGATTCACTTAAAAGCTTGTATATCCCCAAAAAATAATGAAATATGGATCTTGAAACATGATTTTGGAGCATAAAAATATAATGTAGGGTTTTACATAAAAATAAAAGACAACTATATTTTGGTAAAAAGAAAGATAGAGCAACCTGATGGAATAAAGGAAGTTTGCGTAGAATCCATTACGGTTTATCGACATGATATTGGGTGTAACTAAGAGGGATTTATAAGAGAGATAAGGGGTTTCTCATCACTTATAAAAAATTAGGGTAGTATGGGGGAGGTTTATAAACATTCCCCATCACTTGGTATTACACAAAAAAAGGCATAGCATAGTGAACAATCTTGATTAAGAGTGAAAAGGAGAGGATCCATTACCTTAAATCTGTTGGTGTTCTCTACTTGTTATTAGAGACATGAATAAACAAATTTAGGCTTATTAATTAATAATTAAATAACCTATTCTATATGTAATTTATTTATTATAACCCTTTTTAGTTCATTAAAATCCTTTTTGATTAGTTATAAGGTTCAATTTCATTGTTCGGGATCGATTGTTTACTTGGATTTAAAAGATCGGTTCACTTATATTAAAGTTTGGATTATATGTAATATGAAAGTGGTTGTCTAGAATTGAAGTTATATTCTTTAGTGCACATCCAGGATATTACATGGTTTTAATTTTAATTAGGTTACTTAGAGTGAAGTCGAATTAATATATATATATAACCTTAGTGATAACTGTTTTTGTTAATCGATGGGTTTGATTACAAAGTGTTAGGGTTGGTGTCCTGAGGACCAACTGTTTTGTACTTTGATTACATGAATGTACACTTATTATATATTTTTCATTGTTCTACATGACTATAATATAATAATGTCTTGGAATATTTGTTTCATTGATAAGGTCATGGCCGATCCCCGCTATGATGAGAACCTTGAAATCCTATAACAATATTCTTAAATAAAGTTCTATGGTTGGATGACATACTATGATAGGACACATAGTATATAGACCATCATATGCAAGTACTCGTAAGAAGACAAGACTCTCTCTCATGGAGTACGCACTTGGTAATCTCCAAGATGGGAGATTATGAGAACAGACCCTCCAGTAGAAATTCCGCATGTTTTGGTGTCATCGGACATTGCTATCTATGAGTGTGTGTAATGGTCCTTGGACTGGAGGATTATCATTAATTCATGTCATGACTCACGCACTTAGATTTACTGATGAAAACCGTCATGTAGACAGTTTTTGGGAATTAGGGTACGTTGGGTGCGTTATGAATGACACGTTGTTAATGGATAAGTCGAGGAAGGATTTTTCCCTTCCATATTTACGGAAGAAAATATCTTGGGCCCTTTGATTGAAATAGAAATGTCGACTAAATTCCATGGCCATGGTGTCACGATGAGTTTATTTCTGGAAGTCAAATAATGCAAGATCAAGCATATAGGTTTATGAAACTACCATGAAACCTTCTTGATGAGATATTGAGACAAAGGGATTAAATTACATAGTAAGAATTCGTATGAGGTGACATGTCAATGCGGCATCAACTTTGTTCTCTTGGGTGCCTTGACCCGTTTCTAGATAGTAATCTTGGACTTTAGACAAGCCTACCTAATGCTAATGAGAAAGAGACCTAGAGGGTCACACACTAAGTGTATCCAAGTATCTCAAGTAGTATAAAGATTATTCTCATACATGGTTTAATAATTATTCAAGGAAGCCTAAATCATTTTAATGATGGAGGAAACAGGAAATGAAAAACAAGATATACATGCTATGTATTAATGATTACACGCCATGAAGTTTTTCATGGAAAACAAGTACACACCATGTATTAATGATTACACGCTGTGTAGTTTTCATTTTGGATAGGAAATGAAAAACAAGTACACATCGTGTATTAATGATTACACACCGTGTAGTTTTATGGAAAACAAGTACACGCCGTGTATTAATGATTACACACCATGTAGTTTTCCAGTTGATATTTTGAAGATATAATATTGTTTTATTAAAAGATATTTATTATAATCAGCGTGGGCAAATGTCAAGGAATTAATTATTCGACATGGGTGTTTTCAATAAGATTTAATGAAATAAATAAAACACGTAACGCGTATATTTATTGTCATAACTCTATAACCTCAAACCCGATTATAAATATCCTCACAACACCAACTCTTTTTCTAAGAGAATAATTGTGCATAATAATTCTGGAGAATTCTCTCAAGACTGAAAGAAATCTATCCTCTAAGAACACTCTCAAGACCGAGAGAGATCCACCTCCATCGGATCAAGGCGATCTAAGGAGGACAACGCAAGAAAAGGCTTCTCCACGCTAGCGCCCAGAGATTCCTTTGGCGACGTCTAGAGATACGTGGTGCACATGTGGATCACCGCTAGAGGAAGTCTATACTTGGATTCTGTATCGCAATGCTGAATCACATCGGAATGTGACCAGAAATATCAATGAAGAAAGAACATCATAAAAGGTATTTCTTGTCAATTAATTAAATTAATTATAATCAACCTGTGACGATCCACATTTATGGTTCTAGGACTATTCCTCTTCTTTGTCTATTTAGGTGATTCGATCTGTGGAGTCTGGAGTTTTTCGTCATATTGATCCCAGATTGATCATTGTTAATGACAAAAAGCCAAGTGGGAACTTCCACCCACGTGCTTCTGCTGCACCCAGGACCTTCAATTGGTATCAGAGGGAGGTTACAATGTTGATTATAGTTATTTAATTTTCATTGATAATTTACGCATTTATATTTGATTCAATTAAAGATAAATAGTTCTATAAAACTGAATGAATGAGATCTGTTCTTCCTCCTTCATTTCTTGATTCACATCACAGAAACAACCTTTCAATTTTAATTTTGATTAAATTAAAAATGAGGATCTCATCTGGAGGAGCCGCTCTTTCTGTCTGTACAACACAATAATACACAGTGTGTAGTGAAAACTACACACCGTGTACTTAGGTTCAATGATCTGATACTGGTCCTCCAAACCACGTCGTGTGAATTGAGTATACCTGAGTTTTATTACACCGTGTTGACCAGAATTGAACGGCGTGTGGAAATCGGAATACACGACGTGTATGTTGAATCAACACTCCGTGTAGTCCAATTCGGTCCAGGTGAAACCATGTACAAGGAGAATTAGTGTTCTATGTACGCGGGATTTCCCTACCGGTAGCCGCATAACAAGGATGTACACACCGTATTAGATTAATCTACATGCTGTGTACTCCAAAATTTCCAAAGTACAGAAAATTCGCCAAATCCCCTGGCGTGTACTTTGGATAAAAGGTGAAAAATACACAGCGTGTAGGATATATTACATGCCGTGTACTTTCCAGAAATGGAATTTCACCAGGTTTCCTCCAAAAGTACAAAGACCTATACAAGGAATATGGATGATAAGAATCTCAAGGAAATTCAAAAAGGAATTTAAGATAAATAATTGATTAATTATAATATCATAATTAATTTAATTCAAGCATGACTTATCTTAAATAATAGAACAATTAAAAGAATTTGAATTCTAAATATGCGTAAATTTCATTTCATGCCATGGATGATCATGAGCTGGACCAAAGACCCTTTGTATGTGTGTATGGTTTCATTTAAATTTGTTTAATTTAAATTCGTTGGCCTGCGAGCCTTCTTCCAATAAAATATAGGGCCTGCGTGCCCATGGTTTCTTTAATGTAAACCCCATGTAATGGAGGATCTCTCAAGCCGGTGGACATGGTTCAAAAATCCAAAGCTGAGGTGAAACCAACCCAAGAAGATGAAAAGGTGGACATATGGGAGCTGCAAAACACGAACCATCGGGTTCAAGGTGTTTTCCCTAGGCCAGGGTTAGCTTATCAAACCGCTAGATAAGCTAACCAATAGAATCTCACGATCATTCCATCTTATTTTATTTCTGTCTAATTGCATGGTTTATTTATTATGTATTTTTTTGTCATGATCACATAATTAATGAAATAAAAAAGCATGCAAAGATGGAATAAAATAAAAACCAGACTATGAGTAAACATTATCAGAACATGGTTAATCACTTAAGAAAACATCAATTAATATTAACAAGCATGTGATAATGAAAAATTACGTATAAAGAATAAAATCCCAAAAATACCATATTAAGTCAGACCAGGCCTTCTATTACTTGATTAAGGGCAAGACTCAATAAAACTATGTGTTCGACCAACCCTTGTTGGGACACTTAATTTTATAAAGGAAGATCTTATGAAAGTTTTGGGTTGAATTAAACATTTTACATCAAGAGGAGTAGCTTTTGATAGACTTTTTGTAAAATGGAGGCAAGTGTTGAGGAAATCTAATTCAAGATTTCAGGATTGGGGAGTCCACTCAATAGATCAAGGAACTGTAAGCTCGTAGTTGGAAAAGACCTTCCTACCTAAATACCTTCAAATAACTTGACCAACCCTTGTTGGGGTTATCCGAAGGGGAATATGGGTCCTTTACACTAGAATGTCAAAGCAACTGGACATTCCGAGTTCAATGGTGAGGGCCATTGAGACTTGATAAAATAGTGGGAGAATTAATAACTTCATTTATTATTTTTCATAGAATGTAATCAAAAGGTACTGATAAATCTGCTCTTTTGAATTATAGAATCAATATGAAAAGCTCGTCAACCACATTGTCTCTACAATCAATTCTGGATAAAGACAATATCCACACCAGCAATAACTTTTAGAAATGTTTTAGGCTCCTTCATGTTATCCTACACCATGAACGAAAGTTTTACGTGCTGGAGTCCTCACTTCCTGATTCTACTACCCAAGGGGTGAGTGATCAAGATTTCCTAATATATGATCAACATTTGAAAGATTCACTCGATGTTCAATGTTTGATTCTATCATCAATGTCTAGTGATCTCATGAAGTCTCATGAAGACATGGATGCCTATAGCATGATCGAGCACCTCCATGGTCTATACTAGGAGAGAACAAGACAGGAAAGGTTTGAGATCTCCAAGGCTCAATTTTAGAGCAAGCTTGGAGAGGGTACCTTAGCTGGGCCTCATGTAGTCAATCTCATTGGCTATATTGAGCGCTTGGAGGTTATAGGGTTTAAACTTCCCAAGGAACTGGGTACCGATCTCATTCTCGCATCACTCCCCCAGATCTTCTCTAACTTTGTTGTAAATTTCAACATGAACAACATTGAGAAGTCTCTATCTGATCTTCTTATCCTTATTCACAAAGTGGATAATGATATAAAGCATGAAAATCCTTCTATGCTTATGGTGAATAAAAGTAAAGGGAAGGTGAATAGATTTAAGTCCAAAGCTTCTTCAAGGCATTCCAAGAAAAAGAAGATCAAAGGGGAGGCAAGAGAACATGATGTTTTTTGTTTCGCATATGGCAATAAGGGCCAATAGAAGAAAAACTGCACCTAGAAAAGGAAGTAAGGGGAAGCTTCAGGTGCGTTTGTCATCGAATGAAATCTATCTATTTCTATAAATAGGGTATTAGATAAAACTTTTGGTGCTCACATATGAATCCAAATATAGGAACTAAGTATATTAAAGAAGATTGATCGAGGGGAGGTAGATCTAAGAGCAGCCAATGGAGATAAACTTGCTGCTATATCTTTCGGGGACTACCACCTCACATTGCCTACTGGAATGATATTGGTGTTAAAGGGTTGTTATTATATGCCTTCTGTTACTAAAAACATTATTTCAGTATCTAGATTAGATACTAATGGATTCATCTTAAAGTTTTGAAATCAATGTTATAAAGATAGCATTTTTTTGGTAGGCCGCATTTATATAACAGCCTTTATGTGTTAGAATACACAAACTAAGTAATGGAAATCGATGAAAAAGTTAATTCACATGACTCATACCACACCCAACTTTGTCATCACCAGCTACGACATGTCAATGAGAAATGTTTGACAAAATTACATCAAGATGGGTATTTAGACTCTTTCGAACTAAAACCAATTGGTGTATGTCATGCGTGTCTACAAGGAAAAATGACCAAAGACCTATTTAGTGGAAAAGGTGAAAGGGATAAAGAGCTTCTATAATTAGTTCACACAGATGTGTGTGGACCATTTCCAGTTGAAGCAAGGGGCGAGTTCTTGTACTTCATAACTTTTACTGATGATTTTAGTAGATATGGATATATTTACTTAATGAGGTATAAGTCAGATTCTTTTGATCGGTTCAAAGAATAAAAAAATAAAGTTGAGAACCATCTTGGTAATAAGATTAAGAAAATCTACTCAGACAGAGGAGGAGAATATCTTAATCAGGACTTCATTGATTTCTTACCGGAGTTTGGGATTCTATCTCAACTCACTCCTCCTTACAAGCCTCATTGGAATGGTGTATGTGAAATGAGGAACTGCACCCTATTGGACATGGTGAGATCAATGATGAGTCATGTGAGTCTTCCATTATCCTTTTGGGGATATGCATTACAAATAGCAGCACACATACTAAACCAAGTACCAACTAAATCGATAAATAGTATTCCATATGAATTATGGAGTGGACGCAAAGCCATGTTATCAAATTTACATGTGTGGGGTAGCAAAGCATTTGTTAAGGCCTCTTCAGGTAACAAGCTTGCACCCCGAGGCACAAAGTGTATCTTTATAGGATATCCCAAGGAAACAAAGGGATATTACCTATACAACCCCTCAGATAAAAAGGTAATTGTGTCAAGACACGCCCTATTCCTTGAGAGGGAGCACATCTCTAAAAGAGATAGTGGGAGCGAGATAGACTTTGATGAAGTCGAGTCTCAAGATATATAGGAGTTGGTACAAGAACAGATTCCACAAAGCCCTGTGGAAGAACAATCTATTCCAGAGACACAAGAACTACGTAGGAGCACGAGAGAGGTGAGAGAACCAGAACGATATGGTTTTTTTGTCACCGAGGATGGTGAATCATTATTGGTTGAAAATGATGATCCTCTTACCTACAAGGAAGTAGTTGAAGGCACAGACACTGCCAAGTGGCAAGAAGATATGAATTATGAAATGGATTCCATGTACCAAAACCAAGTCTGAATTTTGGTAGATCCTCTAGTTTATGTAAAGACTATTGGTAATAAATGGGTATTCAAGAAGAAACTAGACATGGAGGGGCAATTAAGCACCTATAAGGCACGACTGGTTGCAAAAGTTTTTAGACAGCGTCAAGAAATTGGCTATGATGAAACCTTTTCACCTGTTGTGATGCTAAAATCTATCAGAATCCTATTGGCCATTGCCGCTTACCATAACTATGAAATTTGTAAAATGGATGTCAAAACAGCATTCCTTAACAGGAACCTCCATGAAGATGTTTACATGACACAACTTGAAGGGTTTGTGACTCTAAAGGATTCCAATAAAGTATGCAAGTTTCAGAAATCCATTTATGGATTAAAGAAAGAATCAAGGTCATGGAACATTCATTTTGATGAAGCCGTAACAGAATTTGAATTTATTAAGAACAAATGTGAGCCTTGTGTCTACAAAAGGTTTACTAGAAGTGCAATTATTTTCCTAATAGTATATGTTGATGACATATTAATAATTGGAAACAAAGTACCTATCTTACAGTCAGTTAAGGCATGGTTAGATAAATGCATCTCTATGAAAGACTTGGGCGAGGTAGCATATATTATTGGGATCAATATCCATCATGATAGATCTAAGAGAATGTTAGGCCTAAGTCAAAGTACATACATTGACAAGATACTGAAGAGATTCATTATGGAACAGTCCAAGAGGGGATTGTTGCCAGTGTCACATGGAATTCATCTTTCCAAGAAAATGTGTCCTCAGACACATGAGGAAAGAAAGAAAATGGCAAGGATCCCTTACATATCTACAGTTGGTTCAGTCATGTATTATATGCTATGTACAAGGCTAGATGTTGCTTACGCATTAAGTGCGGTAGGCAGATATCAAGCCGATCCAGGATACCGTTATTGGATGGCAGTCAATACTATCCTTAAGTATCTGAGGCGTACTAAGGATATGTTCCTAGTTTATGGAGGAGATGAGGAACTATTCATCAGAGGACATGTGAATGCTAGTTTACAGACTGATCAGGATGACATGAAGTCGCTGACTGGATACATCTTCAGTTTGAATGAAGGTGCAGTGAGCTGGAAGAGCTCAAAACAAAGTGTGGTCGCAGATTCTATAGCCGAGTCCGAGTATATCAAAGCTTCTGAGGCATCTAAAGAAGCAGTATGGATGCGAAGCTTCGTCCAAGAGCTGTATGTAGTACCTAGCAGTAAATATACTATCACACTCTATTGTGATAATACTGCAGTGGTGACACTTGTAAAAGAGCCAAGGTCACATCAGCGGAAAAATAACATACTTCAGAAGTATCATCTCTTGAGGGATTTTTCTCAGAGAGGTGAAGTTGCAGTGAGTATTATTTCCACGGAAGACAACGTGGTAGACCCCTCGACTAAAGACATGACTCAGTAGAAGCATGATCATCATGTGAAGTCTAGAGGACTAAAAGTCGTAGGCAGTTGGCTCTAGTCCAAGTGGGAGTTTGTTAGGGTTGGTGTCCTAAGAACCAACTGTTTTTTACTTTGATTACATGAATGTACACTTATTATATATTGTTCATTATTCTGTATGACTATAATATAATAATGTCCTCTAATATTTATTGCATTGATAAGGTCATGGAAGATCCCCGCTATGATGAGAACCTTGAAATGCTATAACAATATTCTTAAATAAAGTTATACGATTGGATGACATACTATGATAGGACACACAGTATACAGACCGTCATGCGAGAGTACTCGTAAGAAGATGAGACTCTCTCTCATGGAGTTCGCACTTGGTAATCTCCAAGATGGGAGATTATGAGAACAAACCCGCCAGTAGCAATTCCACATGTTTTGGTGTCATTGAACATTGCTATCTACGAGTGTGTGTAATGGTCCTTAGACTGGTAGATTATCATTAATTCATGTCATGACTCGCACACTTATATTTGCTGACGAAAATCGTCACAAAGACAGTTGGCAGGAAGTAGGGTACGTTGGGTACGTCACTAATGACATGTTGTTAATGGATAAGTCAAGGAAGGATTTTCCCCTTCAATAGTTATGGAAGAAAATATCTTGGTCCCTTTGATTGAAATAGAACTATCGAATAAATTCCATGGCCATCGTGTCACAACGATTTTATTTCTGGAAGTCAAAGAATGATAGATCAAGCATATAAGTTTATGACACTACCATGAAACCTACTTGATGAGATATTGAGACAAAGGGATTAAATTACACAGTAAGCATTCGTATGAGGTGACACATCAATGCGGCGTCAACTTCTTTATCTTGGGTGCCTTGACCCATTGCTAGATAGTAAACTTGGACTTTAGGCAAGCCCGCCTAATTCCAACGAGAAAGAGGCCTAGAGGGTCACACAGTAGTGCATCCAAGTATCTCAAGTAGAATAAAGATTATTCCCGTATATGGTTTAATAATTATTCAAGGAAGACTAAATCATTTTAATGATGGAGGAATAAGGAAATGAAAAACAAGATATACACGCCGTGTATTAATGATTACACATCATGTAGTTTTTCATTGAAAACAAGTACACATCGTGTATTAATGATTACACGTCGTGTAGTTTTCATTTTGTAAAGGAAATGAAAAACAAGTACATGTCGTGTATTAATGATTACACGCTGTGTAGTTTTATGGAAAACAATTACACGTTGTGTATTAATGATTACATGCTGTGTATTTTTCCAGTTGGAATTTTGAGGATATAATATTGTTTTATTAAATGATATTTATTATAATCAGCATGGGCGCATGTCAAAGAATTAATTATTTGACATGGGGGTTTTCAATAAGAGATAATGAAATAAATAAAAGGCGTAACGTGTATATTTATTGTCACAACTCTATAACCTCAAACCCGATTAAAAATACCCTCACAACCCCAAATCTTTTCTTAAGAGAATCATTGTGCACAACAATTTTGGAGAATTCTCTCAAGACCGAAAGAAATCCATCCTCCAAGAACACTCTCAAGGCTGAGAGAGATCCACCTCCACCGGATCAAGGCGATCTAAGGCGAACAACGCAAGCAAAGGCTTCTCCACGCTAGCACCCAGAGATTCCTTTGGCGACGTCCAGGGATACGTGGTGCACGTGTGGATCACCACTAGAGGAAGTCTACACTTGGATTCTGCAACGCAATGATGAATCACATTGGAACGTGATCAGAAATATCAATGAAGAAAGAAAGCCATAAAAGTTATTTCTTTTCAATTAATTAAATTAATTATAATCAACCTATGAAGATCCACATTTATGGTTCCGGGACTATTCCTATTCTTTGTCTATTTCTGTGATTCGATTCGTGGATTCTAGAATTTATCATCGTATTGATCCCATATTGATCATTGCTAATGAAAAAAAGCCAAGTGGGCACATCCACCCACGTGCTTTCGCTGCGCCTGGGACCTTCACAAAGAACATGTTTTGTTTTTATAACTTAATACCATTTGTACAAAAAGAATAAAGAACTAAAAATAGGGTATAATACATATATAATAATCTGGTTCAAACATAACTCAAATGGTTTCATGATCATAATTAAAGATAATAATAGAAATTGATAAACCATTGTCCTTGAATGTGCAAAATTAGCACATCTCAAACGGTGCTTTCATTTCTTTCAAATAAAAGGGTGGGGAAAGGAGAGAAGATAATGAAATATACCATTAGCATGAAAACATTTCAGTACATGTATATTACTAGATTTATCATACTATTATGGTGAAGGGAGGCGAGGAAAGAAATAAAAAGAAAATAACTTAAAAGAAAATAAGAAATTGGGAAGAGGAATTTTACCTCTTGAGAATTTCTCCTTTGCGAATCTCTTAAGAGGATAGGTCTTGGTATTTTGAAGAGGCTAGGAGATTTTGGATGTGAGGGAGGATCTTGGGGAGAGATTTGGATAGAATAACAGCAAGGCACAAGCCTTGAGAGGAGTGAAGAGACGAGGGGGTGAAGGGGGATTTTTATAGTGGAGGAGAGGAGGGATTTCATAATATTATAATAATTAATTTATTATTTCTTCACAAGATAAGGAATAGTAAGTATTCCATGACCAAGAATAGTAATTTTATCATGTGATCCCGAACCAAGTGGGCTTACATCGGCATAACATCATCAATGACTCAATAAATCCATTATTTAGCATTTATTGTAAATTATCATATTTTACTATTCATAAAAAATTCAAGTATTTCATAAAAATCCCAAAAATTCACCCTAAACATTTTTCAACATGTAGAATCCAAAACTGATGTCCATTTTTCAAAAATAATTTTCTAAATATGATTATTTTAATATTTAATTAAAATAATAATTTATTATCAAACCCAGTTTTAAAACTTTCATTAACTGATTCGAAAATATAGGTATATCGTACTTCCAACTTGAATATTATTTTTATACTATCATAGGTGAGGTTACTATTCATTAGGGTGTATCAATATTCATAAAGGTATGTTACTATTCATTAGGGTAGGTTACTATTCACCAAAAATTAAGTTTTTCTTATCAGACTCCAAATAACTTTCTAATTGCAACCATGTATATCAGATTTTCAAAATTCCAAACACAGAAGTGAAAAACTTAACTTTAAAGGACACTTAGCACTTAGTAGTTCATTATGTTCTATTTTCATATTATTTTATGACATATTTATAAGAAGGGAAATTTCCATTGAAAACTTTTGGTCGTTACATTCTTCCCCCCTTATGAAATTTCGCCCTTGAAATTTCGTTTTACATTCTAGGTCGTAAACAGGTGAGGGTACTTCTCCTTCATCGCCTCCTCCTGTTCCCAAGTACCTTCTTCCAATTTTTGGTTCCTCCACAACACTGTGAAAAGGTGGGTTGTCTGGTTGCGTAGAACCTTATCTCTTTGGTCTAGAATCTTCATTGGCTGCTCCTCATAAGAGATATCGTCTTCCAGCTGCACCAACTCTGAGTTCAGTACATGTGATGGATCAGGTATGTACTTCCTCAGGAGTGATATGTGAAACACATCATGAACTTGAGCTATATTCGGAGTAAGTGCGAGCCGATAGGCCATGACTCCTATGCAGTCAAGGATCTTAAAGGGTCCAATGTACCTTGGGATTAACTTCCCTTTCTTTCCAAACCACATGACTTTCTTCCATGGTGATATTCAAAGGAAGACTTTATCCCCAACATCGAACTCCAAGTCCCTTTGAAGTTTGTCAGCGTAGCTCTTTTGCCAACTTTGAGCAGCTTTGATGTTTTTCTGGATTAATTGAACCTTCTCTGTCATCTCTTGCACAAGATTAGGTCCAAGTAGCTTTCATTCTCCAACTTCATCCCAACAGGTTTGAGTTCTACATCACTTTCCATATAGAGCTTCATATGTAGCCATTTGAATACTTGAGTGGAAGCTATTATTGTATGAGAACTCAACCAACAGGAGATGCTGATCCCATCCACCTTTGAATTATAGAGAGTAGGCTCTTAGAATATCTTCAAGCGTTTGAATAGTCCTTTCAAATTGGCCATCAATTTGGGGGTGATAGGTCGTGCTGAAATTTAATTCAGTACTCAAGGCGTGTTGAAGACTCCTTCAGAATTTGGATGTGAACCTTGGACCACGATCAGAGACAATTGAGAGTGGAACACCATGCAGTCTCACCACATCCTTCACATATATTTTTGCAACTTTTTTAAAAGATAGGTCTTCCCGAATAGTGATAAAATGGACAGTCTTGGTGAGTCGATCAACCACAACTTATATCGCATTATTTCCCTTTGATGTCTTCGAGAGACCCATGAAAAAGTCCATTGTGACATTTTCCCATTTCCACATGGTTATAGGCAATGGTTTCATCATCCCTTTGGACTTTTGTTGCTCTGCTTTAACTTGCTGACATACCAAGCACCTTGATATATATTCCGTAATCTTCTTCTTCATGTTATCCCACCAGAAGTGTTCTTAGAGATCACGATAAATCTTGGTACTCCCTGGATGGATAGAGAAGGTGGAGCTTTGTTCATCACTCAATAGATCCTTCTTTATCTATGGATCAGATAGTACACATAATCGTGTCCCAAATCTTACAACTCCTTCCTCATCAATTTTGAAATCGGAGAATTTCCCATTTTTAACAGCTTCCACCCTTTTCTGAATTTCCACATCCTTTATTTGAGCATCCTTTTTTTCTCCAAGAGGGATGGTTAAGAAATCATTTGAGAAAGGATTGATGATGTACCTACCTTAATGATTCTCATGTTAATCCTTTGAAAATATAAGAAGATCGGATCCTTTTCAATTCTCATCATTGATAAAGATGCATAATTCTTTTTACTTAGATCATCTGCCACCTTGTTTGCCTTACCGGGATGGTAGTGGATTGAGCAGTCATAATCCTTGATGATCTCTATCTATCTTCTCTGGTGAATATTAAGCTCTTTCTATGTGAATATATATTTGAGACTCTTGTGGTCATTATATATCTCACATTTTCCCCCATAGAGATAATGCCGCCAGATTTTCAACCCAAAGGTCACAGCCGCCAACTCCAGATCATGCATAGGATAGTTTTGCTCATGTATTTTCAGCTTCCTTGTGGCATAGGCTATCACTTTTTCATTTTTCATTAGCACACAACTTAAGCCTTTCTTAGAAGCATCACTATACACCACAAATAGTTCTCCACTTGAAGGGAGTGTAAGTATTGGTGTCGTGATAAGCCTCTTTTTCAAATCCTTGAAACATTATTCACATCCCTATGTCTAGAAAAACTTTACTCCCTTCCATGTCATTTTGATCATTGGTTTTGAAAATTGTGAAAAGTTCTTCACGAATCGTCGATAATACCCAGCTAGACCAAAAAAGTTGTGGATCTCCGTTACAGAAGTTGGCCTCGGCCACTCTTCAATTGCCTTCATCTTGAAAGGGTCCATAGATATCCCTTTCCTAGTGATAACATGCTTCAAAAATGATACTTCCTCTATCAAGAACTCACATTTATTATACTTTTCATACAACTTCTCCCTTCGCAAAGTCTTTAACACAGTTTTCAAATGCTCCTCATGTTCCTCCTTGCTCTTGGAGTATATCAGAATATCATCAATAAAGACCACCACAAATTTTTTGAGGTAATCTCTAAAGACTCTATTCATTAAATCCATGAAAATTGATGGAGCATTAGTTAGTCTAAAGGGAATCACAATGAACTCATAGTGTCCATACCTCATGGGAAAGGCAGTCTTGGGAATATCTTCCTTCCTCACCTTTAGTTGGGGATATCATGACCGAAGGTCCACCTTAGAGAAATAACTGGCCCGACGAAGCTGATTGAACAAGTCATCTATCCATGGAAGGGGATACTTGTTATTTATCGTGATTTTATTAAGCTCACGATAATCAATGCAGAGGCGCAATGATCCATCCTTCTTCTTGACGAAGAGGACTGAAGCACCCCACAGTGAAGCACTCGGGTGTATAAAACCCTTCCCATAATCTCCTGTAACTTCTTATTCAGCTCTTCCAACTCTATGGTGGCCATTCTGTAAGGTGTCTTTGAGATTGAAAGAGATCCAGGGATAAGTTCAATTGAGAACTCAACCTCTCAGTCTGGAGGAAGACTAGGCAACTCTTCAGGTAATACATTAGTGTAATCCCTCACGATGGACATGTCTTCAAGCATGATTATCTCCTTTATCTCAATAATTTGAGCTAGATATGATTTATTATAAGGCAAAAATATCGACACTTGAGATAAAGATTCTAAAGGAGACTCATGTTCCTCCTTACACTTGTAAAGAATCAGAGCATGCTTTGGGATGTGAAAAGTGATCCCCCTTTCTCGACAGTTGATGTTGGCTTTGTACAAAGATAACCAATCCATTCCCAAGATTGCGTCAAACTCCACCAAAAGAAGTATGATGAGATTTTATGGGAGGTTCAGTCCACAAACATTAATTGGGGAGGAGTTATAAACCATGGATTCAATAATTACCCCATTCGCTGTTCTCATAGATAACTTTTCCTCTAAATTTTGAGGTGGTGTTTGAATAGTTCTACTAAACTTGAAAGATATTAAAGAATGCATAGAACCATAATCAAATAGTATGTTCCCTATTCTTGAATGAATAACAAGCCCACTTGTCACCACATCATTTTCTGGCTCCACCTCAGCAGAAGTGGTAGCATAATCCCTTCCTTTTTTCCTTGGAGGTTGTTGATGATTGCCTCTGACAACCATCATCTTAGGGCAATTGTTTGCATAATTCCCAAGATCCTTACAGTTGTAACACTACACTACAAGCTGAGTGTTGGTCTGAACATCCCTTTCTTTTTCAAAATTAATGGGATTTTTCATATCCCTTCGGCAGTTCTTGGCTAGATGACCAAACTTTCCACATTTGAAGCAATTCTTGGTTCCCTTAATACAATCATGAAGATTCTTCTTCTCACAATTTTTTCTAAGGGGAAAGTGAGTCTCCTTTCTATCACGGGATTTATTTGATGAACCACCCATGATGTTCTCCATTTTTCTCTTCTTGTCACTAAGGCCACGAGACCACTGAGAGTCTCCAATATCCATTTCAACCTTGAGGGCACAAAAAACAATCTCCTCATAACTGTCAATTTCTCTAATCGGCAACACTTTTCATAGACTCTGATTTAGACTACTAAAGAAGTGATCCACCTTACTTTCGGTGTTCATGACATAGCCAGAGGTGTACCTTGCAAGCCTTATAAATTTTTCTTCATACGCCCCAATGGACTCATCTTCCTTCTTCTTGAGTTTGAGGATCTCTCTTTCTATCTTGAGATGGAGGGTTCAAGGAAAATATTTGTTGAAAAAAATCTTCTTGAATTCCTCCCAATATATGGAATAAATTTCCTCTTGAGACTTTGTATTCTTGATCAGTGTCCACCACTGATTAGCTTCCCCATCAAAACGATAGACTGCCAATACAACCTTCTCTTCTTCCGAGCATTGGAGAACGAAGAATATCTTTTCAATGGAGTTAATCCATTGTTCCATGAGGAGGGGATTATAAGATTCACTAAACATGGAAGGCCTTTGCCGCATGAAGGATTCTATGACAACTCGCCCTTTCCTTGGAAGAGGAGGACGTTCCAGCTGATTCAAGTTATTATTCATAACTCGAGCCAGCTGAGCAAATACTACCATGAAGTTTTGAGCGCCTGCTTCCGTCACATCAGGCATATCATTAAGGCAATCATCACATTGCCTATCACATTGGTTGTTGGGACGTGTTCTTCTATTTACCTCCATTAACTAAGAAAAAGAATGTATAATTAGAGATCTTGAATACTTAGCTATTGAGCATAAAAAGAAAACTTTGAACATAAAAGTATAAACTTATAAAGAAGAAGTATATCCTGACTTGTGATTCCTTAGGTTTATATCCAGGTTATCCTCGATCTATTTCTTAACTTATATTCTTATGGGATTCTTTTTGTCCCTTAATAACAGTTTGTACTAAGCTCGTGTGTAACACCCCGAGATTTTATGATAAGTATTCTTTTTAATTTATTTTATGTCATTGTTTTATGATACACCAAGATTATCTTGTGCTATACGCAACACCGTATTAGCTTGCAGTATACACAACACTATTCTTGGATTGTGTTACACACAATTTCAAGTTCGTTTGATAGTAGTCATTCTACGCAACATTGAGTGTGTATATATATATATATATATTCAATGTATAAATGAAATATGGTTGGATTCTGTTATACAAAACAATAAAGGAGTCTTTCACTACACGTCACCCTGACTTGGCTTGCATTACACGCAATCACGACCTTCCTCGATAGCGTGTGTAGTACGCAATCACTACTGGAAAAGGGATCTTTCCCAACAGTTGTGTACCAACGGTTACCGTTGTCATATCATGTCTTTCCCAACGGTTTCTATAAACCGTTGGGAAAAACCCCTCAATGCATAGTTTTCCCAACAGTTGTATGAAACCGTTGGGAAAGATAGGTTTGCCCCTTGTTTTCCCAACAGTTATATGGAAACCGTTGGGAAAGATAGGTTTTTCCCAACGGTTTCTTAGAACCGTTGGGAAAAGTGGTGAAGAAACCTTGTTTTCCCAACGGTTCTATGGAACCGTTGGGAAATGTTGGTCTTTCCCAACGGTTATTAAAAACCGTTGGAAAAAAAAAGCCCCAAATACCAAATCGAGCCAGTGGCCTCCCCACATTACAGAAGCATTCGCCTCGTGTCCTCCTGGAGCGATTCCTTGCAGAAGGACCTCCCAATCCCCACATCGTCCATTAGATCAGCACCTACCAGGTTAGACTCCTATATTTTATCAACGATATAGTTCCAGCTCTTATAAATCATATACTTCTATTCTTTATTTTGTTATTCCCAATTATTAGGGTTTTTGTAAAAATTTATGATTGTTTCATGGTGGTCATGTGCACCACTATAGGTACATTGATTCACTAATTTATTTTGGTATTTCCATAAAATTCGAATACAATTTATTAATGAGTCAATGTTGGGTGTTAACATGACATTCATGTTCTTGATTTTTGTTGAACACCTTATTTATGGTATGGGGTCAGATTATTTAAAGTGTAAACAAATACTTATATAGAATTTCCTTGTAAAACCTGATGGTTTAATTCTAGTTAAATGGAATCATAATTTTTTATGTTATTAATATTTAGTAATTGGTGAGGTGAATCATATATGTATATGAAAAATGGATCAAGATCATTTAGTATTGGATAGAATTATTCCCTAGTAATGTGAGACCCTTATGTTGTTGGGTGAGTATGGAGTAGTGAGATATATTGCTTGTTACTTACCTTTTTTCAATTCTATGAGCTAATGATGGCACGCACTAATTTTTTGAGATCTTTCAATGTTTTTATGGTTTTGATAGTGATCCATGATGTGTATCCTAGTATGTAAGATCCTGTTGGGTATTAGACCCTAGATTGGGTGAATTTGTATGCGGTAGGGTGCTTTCTAGGATGGGTTGTAGTGATGTGATGGTAACTTATGAGAGGGGTGGGTCTTACTAATGTGGATTCATTCTATATCATAAGCATGTAAATATAATTTGTATTATGATAACTAAATGTGAATGATGTGTGATCAAATATTGTCTTATCCTGGAGAATTCCTTGTGATATATTGATATGGTGGCATGAGTGATGATGCATGTGGTGACATGACCAACATACATGTGTTTCATGGTTAGTGATCAATTAGGATAGTGATCCTATGATCATTGGGATGTGACTCTCAATGATTCAAGAAGAGTTATTAATATGATAACATGAGGGTGTGTTCCTATTTGGTTTTGTCATTCGTCCAGTTTGGACCCCCCCACGCGCGTTTATCAAGCGCGCGCAACGCTTAAAGAACGCATAATGAGACCTCCTGCGCAGACCGCACGTCCGATTGACGTTCCGTCTGTGTGTGCACGTCGCGAATAATAATGGGATTGTTGTCCTGTGATTTCAGGTCAATCTGATGTCGTCCGCTATGAGTTTGAATGTTAGACGCCCATTTTGGCCGTTTATGACACCAGAATGGCGTTCACGGTCACCGCGGGCACACGGCACATCCGATTGACGTGCCTTCTGCTCGCCCACATCACAATTCACTCAACCTTTGATGCCGTCCGATTTCACGCTATTCGGAATTCATTCGGCCAGTTTGGACCCCCCCACGCGCGTTTCTCAAGCGCGCACAACGCTTAAAGAACGCATAATGAGCCCTCCCACACAGAACGCACGTCTGATTGATGTGCCTTCTGCGCGTGCACGTCGCGAATAATAATGGTATTGTTGTCCTGTGATTTCAGGGCAATCCAATGTCGTCCTCTATGAGGTTTACCGTTAGACGCCCGTTTTGGCCGTTTATGACACCAGAACGGTGTTCCTGGTCACCGGGGGCACACGACACGTCCGATTGATGTGTCGTCTGCTCGACCACATCAAAATTCACTCACCCTTTGATGTCGTCCGATTTCAGGCCAGTTTGGACCCCCCCACGCGCGTTTATCAAGCGCGCGCAACGCTTAAAGAACGCATAATGAGCCCTACCGCACAGACCGCACATCTGATTGACGTGCCGTCTACGCGTACACGTCACTAATAATAATTAGAATGTTTCACGGTGGTTTCAGCTCAATACGAGGTTGTCTGCTATGAATTTTCCCGTTGGACGCCCGTTTTGGCCGTTTATGACACCAGAACTGCGTTGTCGGTCACCGCGGGCACACGGCACGTCCGACTGACATTCCGTCTACTCGACCACTTCATAAATCAATCACTCGTATTTATCGTCTGATTTCAGGCCATTCCGACATCGTTAGGCCCGTTTGAGCCCCCCTCACGCGCGTTTACGAAGCGCGCGCATCACTTAAAACACGAGTATTGAGCCGTACCGCGCAAACCACACGTCCGATTGACCTGAGGTCTGCGCGTACACATCACGAATAATAATTATAATATTGCACGGTGGTTTCAGGTGAATCCAAAGTTGTCCGCTATGAATTTGACCGTTTGACGCCCGTTTTGGCCGTTTATGACACCTGAACTGCGTTCTCGGTCACCGCGGGCACAGGGCATGTCCGATTGACGTGACGTCTGCTCGACCACTTCAGAAATCAATCACCCGTATTTTTCATCTGATTTCAGGCCATTCCGAAATCGTTGGGCCCGTTTGGACCCCCCTCACGCGCGTTTACGAAGCGCGCACATCACTTAAAACATGAATATTGAGCCGTACCGTGCAAACCACACGTCCGATTGATGTGCCGTCTGCGCGTACACGTCACTAATAATAATTATAATGTTGTACGGTGGTTTCAGCTCAATCCGAGGTCGTCTGCTATGAATTTGACCGTTGGACGCCCGTTTTGGCCGTTTTTGACACCAGAACTACGTTGTCGGTCACCGCGGGCACACGACACGTCCGATTGACGTGCCGTCTGCTCGAACACTTCATAAATCACTCACCTATATTTGTTGTCTGATTTCAGGCCATTCTGACTTCGTTTGGCCTGTTTGGACCCCCCTCACGCGCGTTTACGAAGCACGCTCATCACTTAATACACGAATATTGAGCCGTACCGCGCAAACCGCACGTCCGATTGACGTGACCTATGCGCGTACACGTCACGAATAATAATTAGAATGTCTCACGGTGGTTTCAGCTCAATCCGGAGACGCGGTGTGGCCAACACCACTCAAAGTGTCCGTATTTTGTTTCAAAAGGACGTCATTTTAAGTGAAAAGCATCAACTGGCATACGGAAAACCGACCAAACGCATTTTGAATCTGTTGATAATTTATCCCAACAATCCATGGGTCATATGTGACGTGTACGAGCCAACCTGGGAAGAATCCAAGTCGCGGTGTGGCCGGGATAAGTCTAAGTGGCTCTCTTTTGTTTAAAATGGACACCATTTTAAGTATATACGAAAAAATGACCAAACGGATTCGGTTTCCGTTGAAAATTTATGAGAACGATCCATGGGTAATATGTGACGTGTACGAATCAACCCCACCACAATCGGAGACGCGGTGTGGCCGACACCACTCAAAGTGTCGGTCTTTTGTTTCAAAAAGACGTCATTTTAAGTGAAAAGCATCAAGTGACATACGAAAAACCAACCAAAGGCATTCGGACTGTGTCGATACTTTAGCACAAGGATCAATGGGTCGTATGTGACGTGTACGAGTCAATCCTGCCTCAATCCGAGGAGCGGTGTGGCCGACACCGTTCTAACTGTGTCTCTTTTGTTTAAAATGGACAGGATTATAAGTGAAAAGAACAACTGACATATGCAAAACTGACCAAACGCATTCCGAATCTGTTGATAATTTATCACAATGATCCATCGGTCATATGTGACCTGTACGAGCCAACCCGGGCTCAATCCGAGTTGCGGTGTGGCCGAGATCAGTCTAAGTGGCTCTCTTTTGTTTAAAATGGACATCATTTTAAGTACATACGGAAAACCAACCAAACGCATTCGGTTTACATTGAAACTTTAGGAGAATGATCCATGGGTCCTATGTGACATGTACGAATCATCCCCGCCTCAATCCGACATGCGGTGCGACTGACACCACTCAAAGTGTCCATCTTTTGTTTCAAAAGGACATCATTTTAAGTGAAAAGCATCAACTGACATACACCAAACTGATCAAACACCTACGAGTTCTGTTAAAACTTTAGTAAAATGATCCATGGGTCATATGTGACGTGTACGGGTCAACCACTCCACAAACCGAGCCACGATGTGGCCGATACCACTCAAACTCTCTCTCTTTTGTTCAAAATGGACTAAATTGTAAGTGAAATCAACAACTAACATACGGGAAACGGACCAAACACCTTAGGATTATATTGAAACATTAGTAAAACAATCCATTGGTCATATGTGATGTGTATGAGTCAACTCTACCTCAATCTGAGGCACCGTGGGGCCGGGACCATCCAAACTGCCTCTCTTTTGTTAAAAATGGACAATAGTTTACGTACATATGCCAAACCGATCAAACGGATTCTGAATGTGTTTTAACTTTATGAAAATGATACCTGGATCATATGTGATGTGTACGAGTAAACCCCGTCTCAATCCGAGGCCCGGTGTGGCCGACACAACTCAAAGTGCCTCTCTTTTTTTTAAATGTATTTAATTTTAAGTGAAAACAACAACTGACATACAAGAAACTGACCAAACGCCTATTAATTATGTCTAAACTTTAGGACAATAATCCATGTGTCATATGTGACGTGTACAAGTCAACCCCGCCAAAAACTGAGCCACGGTGTGGCCAGAACTACTCAAAATGTATCTCTTTTGTTAAAAATGGACTAAATTGTAAGTGAAATCAACAACTGACATACGGGAAACGGACCAAACTCCTTCAGATTCTATCGAAACTTTAGGAAAAAGATCCATGGGTCATATGTGATGTTTACAAGTCAATATCGCCTCAATCCGAGCTGCGGTGTGGCCGGAACTACTCAAACTATCTCTCTTTTGTTTAAAATGGACATAATTTTAAGTGAAAACAACAACTGACATACGCCAAACCAACCAAACGACTTCTAATTCTATTAAAATGTTACTAAAATGATCCATAGATAAAATTTGATGTGTACGAGTCAACTCTGCCACAATCTGAGCCGCGGTGTGACCGGGACCACTCAAACTGTCTCTCTTTTGTTCAAAATGGACTAAATTGTAAGTGAAATCAACAACTGACATACGGGAAACTGACCAAACACCTTCGGATTCTATTTATATTTTAGGAAAACGATCCATGGGTCATATGTGATGTGTACGAGTCAACCCCAACTCAATACGAGGCACCGTGGGGCCGAGACCACCCAAACTGCCTCTCTTTTGTTCCAAAGGGACAATATTTTATGTACATACGCCAAACCGATCAAACAGATTATGATTGTGTTTAAACATTAGGACAATGATTCATGCCTCATATGTGACGTGTATGAGTCAACCCCGCCTCAATCCGAGGCCCGGTGTGGCCGACACCACTGAAAGTGGCTCTTTTTTTAAAAATGTACTTAATTTTAAGTGAAAACAAAAACTGACATACGGAAAACTGACCAAATGCCTACGGATTCTGTATAAACTTTAGGAAAACAATTCATGGGTCATATGTGATGTTTATGAGTCAACCCCGCCTCAATCCGAGCCACGGTGTGGCTGGGACCACTAAAACTTTCTCTCTTTTGTTGAAAATGGACTAAATTGTAAGTGAAATCAACAACTGTCATACGGGAAACCGACCAAACACCTTCGTAATCTATTTATACTTTAGGAAAACAATCCATGGGTCATATTTGATGTGTAAGAGTCAATAACACCTCAATCCGAGGCATGGTGAGGCCAACACCACCCAAACCGTCTCTCATATGTTAAAAATGGACAACATTTTACATACATACGCCAAAATGATCAAACAAATTCTGATTGTGTTGAAACATTAGGATAACAATCCATGGCTCATATGTGACATGTACGAGTCAACCCCGCCTCAATCCGAGGTCCGTTGGGGCCGACACCACTCCAAGTGTCTCTCTTTTGTTTAAAATGGACATAACTTTAAGTGAAAACAACTGTTGACAAACTCCAAACCAACCAAACGCATTAGGATTCTATTGAAACTTTAGAAAAACGATCCATGGGTCATATTTGACTTTTACGAAGCAAAACTACCTCAATCCAAGCCACGGTGTGGCCGGGACCACTCAAATTATCTCTCTTTTCTTGAAAAGGGACTAAATTGTAAGTGATATCAACAACTGACATACGGGAAACAGACCAAATACCTTCTAATTCTTTTGACACTTTAGTAAAACAATCCATGGGTCATATGTGACATGTACGAGTCAACCCCACCTCAATACGAGTCATCGTGGGGCGGGGACCACCCAAACTACCTCTCATTTGTTCAAAATGGATTAATATTTTACGTACATATGCCAAACCGATCAAACGGATTTTGATTGTGTTGAAACTTAAGGACAATGATCCATGGATCATATTTGATGTGTACCAGTCAACCCAGCCTCAATTTGAGGCATGGTGTGGCACTTACTGAGTCACAAGTGATGAGACTCCTATGAAAATACCTTTTCACTATATATTATAAAAGTGGTTGTCGTATGAAGATTGAAATGGGTGTAAATAATATTTGATTTATTGAAACTCTGATTCAACTATACTGGATGATTTTTGTCATATGAAGATTCAAATGGGGAATTATTCACCATGACTCTATTCAAAGAGGTGGTGTTCTTTTTTGTTGTTTTAAGTGAGTCAGTGTTTTTGTCATATGAAGATTCAAATGGGGAATTATTCAGCATGACTCTATTGAAAGAGGTGGTGTTCTTTTCAGTGTTGTTTTTTATGCAGGTGTATGCACTTGAGGGGCCACTGGAGGGGCTTCTGACAATTCTGAAAATACTGAATACCAACGGTTGTAAACCGTTGGTATACTTTGCCATACTTAAACATATGCCAACGGTTTCAATGAAACCATTGGGAAAATATCTATACCAACGGTTTACAACCGTTGGTATAAAATAAAAACCATTGAATTACCAACGGTTTGATGAAAACCGTTGGGAAAACTACTATACCAACGGTTGTGAACTGTTGGTATAAGATGAGAATAATAGTATTCCCAACGCCTATACCAACGGTTCAGCAAGAACCGTTGGCAAATCCACACCTACAGTGGGCTATCCCAACGGTTTACTTCAAACCGTTGGTATATATCTTTCCCCACGCCTTACTTCCCTACGGTTTGGAAAACCGTTGGTATAGAATATACCAACGGTTCTCCAGCCTATACCAACGGTTCTAAACCGTTGGTATATCCTTTATTTCCAGTAGTGAATATCGGGTTTCACTAAACAACAATATATTGTTATAATATTATTATGGACTAACTGATATGAATAGTATTAACTAAATTTTGAATTTTATAACATTATTATTCATCTTACATATTTTCTAGAACATGGTATGAGAAAAAAATAATTTTTTCAGGTAAAATAAGTATTTTTCAAAAAATGCAGTTTTGCCACCTTTTGATGGAGTACCCACTTTAAATCTTGTTTTTGACATGTATATAAGTTCAATTTGAAAAAATAAAATTCTTCTTTGGAATCAGGATATAAAAATTTATTTGGATAAATTTTTCATATTATTCTGATAACTTTCATACTTTGATGAATAGTAAAAACACGCTATATTTTAATTAAAAACAACTTTTTTTATCGCAATAATTTATATGGCTAGATTATCTTTTTAATTGTTTTTAAAGTGTAATTAGAATATATTTTTACCATTTAATCCAATTTTGGTCATTGGAATTAATTTCACTTTGAAATTGGACATAAACAAGTGATGATCTTTTGATAGTTATTGTTTCTTAAAAACATGCTATTTGTTTTGATAACGAAAATTACTTTTAAAATTAATTAATGTCACTTATATGTTTTGAATTTGGAAAAAATAGACATCATTTTTGAATTTGGAATATCAAATATAGCTTAGGCTGAATTTTTGGTATTTTTCTGAAAAACTTCAATTTTTGATGAATAGTGAAAACACTGAATTTTTTGTTAAAACCGAGTTTTTATTTAAATAATCATTTATTTTATTTAAATTTATTTGAGGTAAAAATATATAAATAATAATTATATAAGTTCAATGAAATTCATTGGAATCATTTTATAATAATTTTAGATTTATAAAAATTGCATTGAACTTTTCACCATCTTTTATCCGCCTCCTATGAGCTTTTGCAATTGTTCATAAAACTTAATTTTACAGCTTCTGTGAGTTGAATTTAAAAAATCCGTGAGACACGGTTAATATCAAGGAGTAAAATGTGGTTCAATTAGATAAAAATAATTTTTGGTGAATAGTAACTTTTTACTTTTATTTACCACGGTTAAAAGTAAATGGGGTAATTCAAGGTTAAAAGAATATTATAATAATTCAAAATTACCTTAAAACTTGTCCAAAACTTATTGTATGAGTAATGTCTGACCATGGTCATCCTTGGGTCGATTTTGGGACCCCATGGAGCCACTTATTAAAGACAATGACACATTAGATTAATTTATTTAATTTAAAGACAAAATTGGCATTAACAAAAATCCTTTAGTAATTAATTTTTATGAGGGGCTATAAAAATTATCTTTTCACCTATATATATTCATTGGAAAGATAAAAATATTTCCTACATGTTGGTATTTTTTTTATAATTTTTAGACATCATATAAATTAAATTATTTATGACATAATAATGATGCAGAATTTACCTCATTAATAAATGATTTAAATAAATAAGATTATAATGATTAAAATATCATCCAAAACCTGTCCAATTCCTATTGGATGATTTTATTTCGAATATTAGTCATATTATATTTTACATTAATGTGTTTTGGACCTCTTTAAACCGAAGATAAGTTTATAATAAAATAATGTTTTCACACTTTCCTAAAGAGCCCCTCCACTCCCTTATAAAAGAAGACCACTTCTATGCAATTCCTCACACCTCTCAAGCCTTTTGGATCGTCCAAAATCTGCCCAAATAATCTCCCTACATCCCTCTCCTCCCCAAGTAAGCCTTACATTAGGTAGAAGACACTCCAAGAAGTCCTTTTGGTTCAATCCAAAGGAAGTTACCCAAATTAAAGGTAATAGTTTCTCTTAAGTTGTTTTCTTTTATTCTACTTATCCAACCCCTAAACTCTTTTTAATCCTTTATTTTTTGACAACACCAGTATCCTAAAAATACTAGTATGTTGTTATGAGAAGGATTAGAACTACACTTACACACACCTCCATCTAATGGATGATGAACATAATGTTTCTGTGATGGAAAACTAACGCCTCATGAAATGATGATTGTTCGATTTTCTCCTACCGCCTCTCATGGTGGCCATTATGATGGAACTGTATTTATATATGATATATATTATTTTTATGATTTCCTTATGCTTCTTTACTTCCCAATTATATCAAGACTTTATGGTTTCCATAGTTGGTAAATATGATAATCTCATTTGAGGAAGTACGGACTACCGCCCCCTCAAAGTGATGTGATTCGTTAATGCCTTATGTGGGATGTATAAAGGATGGAGTTAATGATATTATATATGATATTATACTAGAATTATAATATACCTATGTATCATTATGTTTTAATTCCATTAAAATAATAAATATAAATGAAATTAGCGTTCATGCGTACGTACGATTTACCGTCTCCATGAACGGTGCATTTCATTTCTTACCTCTATATGTTATGTACTATTATAAATACATGTATATGCTGGATATATAATGAATATATATGATATATAAATCATTATTTACATTCTTGAAGTAAGTAAATCATGATATAAGTAATAATAACATCAAGAACAACAAGTCTAAACAAGTACGATAAATAAGATGATTTTACCCAAAACGTTGCTTTAACATGGGATTTACAAAAGAACGGGTAATATAAAGTCATAAGTGAACTATATATGATATAATAAAAATGAATATGATTATTTAATAATTTAATTACATTATTTAAATCATTATACAGGAGGTTAAGATACGTACGAAGCATATCAGACCTAAGGTAAGGGATAACCTTTCCAATCTCGTTCTTATCCGAGATTGTTTATTCATAAGTATTTTCTGGGGTTATTGTTATCATACAAGTCCATGTTTCCTAAAAGTGTTTTTATGTATGTTTAATTTCCTTTTTACCCTTTTTGTCTTTTACTACATGGTATGTGATGAATCTTTCTTTTTTTTACGTTACGAGGTACTTTTTGACTTTTTCGACAAAAGTACGGGGATAATGTTTTTTTAACTTATAAGGCATGAAAGGATTTTTACAGTTTTATAAAGCCTTATTTTCATGAAGAATCCTCCAAAATATTTCATGACTAGTTTAAAAAAAATCTCTTTCATTTAAAATTGCATGATGTTTTGTGAAAAGAAATTGATTTTGAAGAAGAAAGGATATTTTCCTCAAGAATTCATTTCAAGTGTTTTATCAAAACCATTTTTTCATCTAAGATGACATTATTTCATATGTGTATGTTTCAAGTATAATGTATCTATGATTTACATGGTTTCAATTTTCTTATGATGAAATGATATCCATTTCTTTTATATGGATTATGTTATGATGGGATGATGTTTATGAAACCCATTTTATTCATTGGGTTATTATGAATGATGTATGTTTATTTTGTGGCACAAGTAAGAATGATTTCATTACGAGATGGGTGGGACCTATATCTCCCTCTAATAAATTGGGTAAAGATTTATATCCCATGAGATAGACATGGCTGGAACGAAAAGTAAATCTGGTTCAGTAATACAGGGATGGAACGACAAGTAAACCCGATTCAGTAAGAGATTTTGTCCACTAAGATGATCTTGGCAGCAATGCCTTGTCTACTATGGAAATCACTACATGTGTTTAATGGATGCCACAATTACACGTTTTATTCCCATTCTAGTCTATCATGATTAATGTTCCTTTATGATCTATGCCTTATGTACTTCCATGTTTTATGTCATTGCCCAATATTTTGATGTTTAAACATTATGTTCCTGTTTTTAAGTTCAAATGTATATGATTTGTTTTATTTTATCCACGCTTATCCTTATTGTGCATTTGAGCTCACCCTTTATATGTTTTCTTTTCCCTAGGACTTAAAGAAAGTTTTTAGGTAAGAAAACCAAAAGGGAAAGATCTTTATGGGAGATGTTGAAGATCTTTCACCACGATTAGAAGATTACGTTCTGAGTTTCCAAAGACACTAAACTATTACGGTCCTTATGTGTCTGTTTTTGTTATGTATTAATTATTCCACAAAAGTAATGTAATTTCCATGTACGTCAAGCTTCAGGCCTCTACATCGTGAATCTACCAAATCATATCCCCCATGAGTGTCATAACTAAGAGTGCAGCAAGGCCTGTTGTCCTATACCAGGATACCCTGGGTCGAGCTCAAAACTCCTTGTCAGAGTTTTCACTCCTAGGTACATCTATGCCAGAGCCACCTCTACCTGCTCGTATCCAGACAGGGATATATTTTCTTGATAAATCACTTAATCTATAGTTACCAAAATTTAGGGATGTTTTATTATACTTCGTCTCATCCTTAAGGTTCTCACTAAGGTGCTCGATTCCTAATCTCCAAAAATAACTAGACCATCCTCTAATACCAACTATAGAGACTCGAGCCTTTTACATATAACATTTCATGATTTTAAGCATAATCAATCATTAGATTACAATCCAAGGATCATTAAGTCTAGTGTCTTGGAAGACTAGGTACATAAAACATAAAACATGGGGCTAAAAAACACTTCTTTATTTAATCTCTATAATGACCTCCTAACTTCCTTTGAGCCCTTACATCTGCATAGGGTACCTTGGGGAACACATGAACAAAGGGATGAGCTAAAAATCCCAATAAGGGAATGAACACAAGGATACATCTTAAGCACATTATTTATGAGGCATGACATATTGATATCCAAAACATGGAACATGATTCACGCTCAAATTTACCCAAGAGATGAAGGTAGAATGGTCCTTGTAGTCTAGCTTGGGTTGTCGAATCCACAAAGACCTAAGAAGTAACCTATAGACACGCACATTCTAAGGACTATTTTTTTCTATCAAGTGGCCAACTTAGGTTGATTTTAGATTGGTTTAGAGGAACTATAAGAAACATAAGTGAATTCAATTTAAAATAATGATTTGATCCTAGGTTATCGCTCGGGGTGGATTGGATGAATTCCTTTCTTAATGATTTCAATTTCTTATAATTGAGATGGGTTCATTTAAGAAGATAAAACATAATCATCACTTACTGGTTTAATGCATACACCCTTTAATACTAATCACCTATACACTTGAAGGATAAAATTTTTGAGCACTTCAAGGTAAAGGTTCGTATTATCACATGAAGTGTGTGGCTTTAAATTCAACAAGGATGATGGAGTTTAAAAATCATCAAATAAAAATCTCATTTAAAAGAAGTGATTACACATTAATGGGGTGATAAATAAAATCCAATACATCCACTTTATACTCCCTTGGATCAACACATAAGTGGTTTATCCATCCATTGATGATATGGTTTCAATGGAAGCAGAAAATAGACTCATGAGGGAGGAAATGGAGAAGTAAAAAAAACACAATAAAATAACAATCACTCCACCGTTGTGTGATAATATCACAAGGTTTGGTATGAAAAAGTTCACAACTTGAACCAAAGGTATCAAAGTGATAAGTATAATAACATAATAATAATAGAAGAAGAACTTTTATTAAGAAATAAGGATGAATTAAAACAACTTACATGTGGAAGACAAATTTGAGACAACAAAACCGTAGCATAACATTACAATGAAAGAAAGCTCAAAGATTAAAAACTCCTTCAACACTACTACCTTAAATAGGAATTTTGGCAGCCTTGGGTTGAGCCTCAAACAGTTCAAAAGATCCCACTTGAGTATGGTAGGCCTAAGGTGGTGGAAAGTAAGGGAGAGGAGACTTTTCCACCCTTGACCCGAGGTGGCAGCCAGCTTGCTTCCACCAAACAGACGTGCTTGTAAGTACTTCTAGATGTTCGAATCAGAGTGGTCCATAGAATAATAAAATGGATCCCCAGATGTCTCCTAACCGTATGGAAAATTTGGGCCCATTTGTAGTTGTGTATTCGGATATATGATTATATTAGTGGACTATTTTTCTGGGCTGCAGAATATGACCCAGAATTTTATCTCTAACTTGGGCTGCCTAAATGGATACCATGTAGGCCAAATTAGCATTTTATCCTGAAGATTTATTTGTTACTATACATTTATTATAGAATCCCATGAAATTTGGGATTCATTGGGCCTGTATGTTGGTCCCCACAGTCTCATTAGTGGGCTGGTGTCCAATCTGACTTCTCCAGAATTGTTTCCTTTCATCACAAAATATCATCACCTTCTTCCATGAATTATATATTAATCCATGAATAAAACATGTTCATATTTAAGTGTAGATCAATTTCACAAAATATCAAATTAAAATATGTATAATTATATTCCTTAAAATCAGATGAATCATTGGGTACTTTAAATGATGTTAAAAAATGTACCACATAATAGTGCATTTTAAGAAGGTACTACAATCATAATGTGAAATGATGTTCAAAGTGTAAAATGCACTAAAATGGTGTTTATTAATAATAAAGCACATGAATATTATATATATTAACAATGAATATTAGCCTCATTTAGTGTCTAATCACACCCCCAACTTGAGTTTTGTTAGTCCCGAGCAAAATATATCTCAACAATATGAAATTCGAATTCCATTTTCCAAAAACATTTTAATACACAATGATCACCAGAAACCCTTATACCAAACAATAATGAAACCCATCAAAATATTTTAATACAATATAGTTTCATAAGTATATCCCAATCCCAATCCCATTCCTTTGTTCAAATTCATTGTCATATTTCATCCAATACCAATTAAGTATGAGGATGTGTTGTGAATCACAATAGACATGGGGGTTCATCTTTATTAAAGGGGGAAATTACAGAAGCACTAGGTGGAATCAAATTTCAATATTAAGATGAGTAGTCGATTTTTTTATATTATATATATATATATATATTGTTTTTTTCAATTTTTCCATGGTAATTGAAATTGCACTCAAAAGAGTCAACCCCTGTAGCGAGACTTTGCCGATGACTCCCGGGCTCAAAGACCTTAGGGAGCCAAGTGAATCCCATATACTCGGGCATCATATCAAGTTAAATCAGTCAAAAACAAATTCAAATTACCAAAATAGAGATAAAATTACTAACTCTAGGCCAGACAACTATGGAGTCACGATCCCCAAGTGCTGAAAGCCACGCATTAGGTCATTTCATTGCTCTATGTGCAAATTTATTATTTTTTTATTTTTTTTATTGAATACTCATACTAAAACTAAAATGATCACCAAAACTATGCTATTTATTTGGGGGACCCCATGAACTCAAACTAATACCCCACTATCCAAAGGACGTGCATTGTGATCTTTTTTTTATTTGGATGAAAATATAAACAATGAAATATCACATTGGACAGCCAAACTTTCCAAAATCTATGCTCATGAAATTATAAAAGGATTAAAATCATAATCAGGGCGTGCTAAATTATTTGATATTCAGTTTCAAAGTGTGCAATGGTATTACCATGTTCAAAGTTAAAGGAATTTTTTCTTCCATTTACACATTTTTTTTCTTCTTCAAATCATTCATTTTTTTTGACAAAAAAGAAATTTTAATTTTATCTTCCCCCCCCCAACATAAAATAACTCTGTCCCCAGTGTTTAAAAAAAAGAAAATTTAGAAGGGGGTATAGGTAGAGAATGAAAGTTCAAAAAGGAAATTGAAAATGAGGATCATGGAATGAAGTCACCTGGTGGTTGAAGTTGAAATTCTTGCCGCTCCAATTTAGTCCTTTGATATCCATGTCACTTGCAGAGTTCCTTAGTGGAAAAAGGAAAACAAACAAACAAAACAAAATAGTATATATATATATATATATGTAAAATATAAGTATATATATAAAATAAAATAAATTGATGATACATTGTATTCTTTTTAAATTTTTGGGTAAGGTATTACTCAAGGATCACACCACGTGACACAGATGAATATGGTGCTCCCCTTTCGTACCCATCCATACTCATAATAGAATAATAGGTCAAAATTCTATTTTTTTATATTATTTTTTATTTTTATTTTTTTATTTTTAAATATAAAAATGATTAATTAATCTCATTTAAAAAATAAATACGATTCAGAAAGATTAGAAATATGAAAACCACGGGTTTCCTCCCATGAAACACTTTTGTTTAATGTCGTTAGCCCGACATGGATCCTAAATCTATCAATTTTTTCCTGGTTCATAGATTGGCTCAATTAACTCAACCTCTATTTCCTGTTTATTGAATGATTCAATGAATGGTTTTAACATTTGACCATTTACCTTGAAAATGTAACCACTTGTGGGATCTTGAATCTCTACTGCCCCATGAGGGTACACATGATGCACAATGAAAGGTCCTGACCATCTAGACCTTAACTTTACTGGGTGTAAATGAAGTTTTTAACTATACAAGAGCACAAGTTTTCCCGGTTCAAAATGTTTGACCTTGATATTCCTAGATTGGTAGGCTTGAACTATAGCTTTATTGATCCTTGAATTTTCATAAGCCTCCATCCTTAGTTCCTCTAGTTCATTGAGATCTAATTTCCTTTTTGTTCCGACCAATGAGAGGTCATAATCCATTTTCTTAATTGCCCAAAAGGCCTTATGCTCAATTTCAACAGGTAAATGGCATGCTTTTCCATAAACCAACCTATATGGTGACATTACTAGGATGGTTTTGAATGTTGTACGATATACCCAAAGAGCATCCAAGAGTTTCTCGGACGAATTTTTCCTAGAAGGATTGACAGTTTTCTCAAGAATTTGTTTGATTTCACGATTGGCTAACTCAGCTTGACCATTGGTTTGAGGATGGTATGCAGTGGAATGAGAAATACCATACCTAGACATGAGTGAAGAGAATGGGCAGTTGCAGAAATGGGTTCCTCGATCACTGATTATAGCCCTAGGAATCCCAAATTGAGAAAATATGTTCTCTTTTAGAAATCGAATCACAACTTGATGATCATTGGACTTAGTGGGAATGGCCTCAACCCATTTAGAGACATAATCGATAGCTAAGAGAATGTAAAGATATCCCCTAGAGTTTGGGAAGGGACCCATGAAATCAATTCCCCAACAGTCAAAGATTTCAACCACTAAGATGGGAGTGAGTGGAATTTGATTCCTTTTTGTGATGGACCCTACTTGTTGACACCTAGGACAGCTTTTACAAAATGTGTAGGAGTCCCTTGAGAGGTTGGTCCAGAAGAGACCACATTGAAGAATCTTAGCAGATGTTTTCTCAGAGGAAAAGTGACCTCCACATGCCTCACTATGATAGAATTTAAGGATGGACTCTTTTTCAGATTCTGGAACACACCTCCTAATGACTTGGTCAGGGCAGAACTTATAGAGTTATGGATCATCAGACACATAGTGTTTAACATCAGAAAGGAATTTCCTTCGAGATTGAGTCCCTAAGGATTTTGGAATGACTCTTGTAACTAAAAAATTGGTTATGTCAGCATACCAAGTGCAGTCACTCACATAGTATAGGTGTTCATCAGGAAATGAATCAGACACAGAAAGGTGATTAGAGTTATCTTTGAATTACATTCTAGAGAGGTGATCAGCTACAAAATTTTCAACACCCTTCTTATCCTTGATTGCGAGGTCAAATTCTTGTAAGAGAAGGACCCACCTAATCAGTCTAGCCTTAGCATCTTATTTTTGGAAGAGGTATTTTAGTGTAGAATGGTCAGTGAACACAATGATGGGGGATCCTAAGACGTAGGACCTAAACTTCTCTAAATCAAACACAATAGCAAGTAACTCCTTTTCAGTATTGGTGTAGTTTATTTGGGCATCATTTAAGGATTTGCTTGCATAAGCAATGTCATAATGAGTTTTATCACAACGTTTTCCTAACAAAACTCCAATAGCAAAGTCACTGGCATCACATATAAGTTCAAAATGAAGGTTCCAATTTGGAGATTTCATAATGGGAGGAGAGGTGAGAGAGGATTTGAGGGTTGAGAATGAACCCTCACATCTTTCTGTCCAAACAAATGGAGCATCCTTTACTAGGAGAGCACAAAGGGGACGGGATATTGAACTAAAGTCCTTGATGAATCTTCTATAGAAACCAACATGTCCTAAGAAATACCTCACTTACTTGATAGTTTTGGGTGATGGAAGGTGATGAATGATGTCAACCTTGGATTTATCAACTTCAATCCCCCTACTTGAGACCAGATGGCCTAGAACTAGTCCCTCTTTAACCATGAAATGACATTTTTCCCAGTTTAGGACTAGATTCCTTTTTTCACATATTGAAAAGACTCTCTCTAAATTCCTCATACATCCCTCAAATGTATCCCCAAACATAGAGAAGTCATCCATGAAGACCTCAATAAAATCCCCTACCATGTCTGAGAAGATTCCCATCATGCACTGTTGGAAGGTTCCAGGGGCATTGCATAACCCGAAGGGCATGCGTTTGAAAGCAAAGGTACTGAATGGACATGTGAATGTAGTCTTCCCTTGATCCTCTAGGGAGACCTCAATTTGATTATACCCTGAGTACCCATCTAAGAAAAAGTAGAAGGCATGACCTGCCACTCTCTCAAGGACTTGGTCAATGAATGGTAAGGGGAAATGATCATTCTTAGTGAATGAGTTTAGCTTCCTATAGTCAATGCAGACCCTCCATCCACTACTCACCCTTGTTGGAATAATCTCTCCATCCTCATTGGTTATCACTGTGATTCCAGCCTTTTTTGGAACCACTTGGATTGGGCTCAACCATTCACTCTCAGCTATGGGATATATGATACCATATTTTAACAATTTTAGAAGTTCTTTCCTTACTAACTCCATGAGATTAGGATTGAGTCGCCGATGAGGTTGACGACATGGCTTTGAATTAGATTCTAGAAAAATCCTATGAGTCCCAATAAGTGGGCTAATCCCAGGAATATCAGACAGGGTCCAACCAATAGATTTCTTATGTTTCCTAAGGACATCTAGAATCATCCTCTCATGATTGGATTCAAGAGAAGAAGAAATGACAGTAGGATGTGTTTGATTGTCCCCTAGGAAAGTGTACTTGAGTTCAGTGGGAAGTTCCTTCAATTCAAGATCAGGTTGGTTTAGAATTTCAACAGAAGATTGAGACATTGGATCAAGTTCAATTTATTTTTTTAGAGTTTCAGATAGGATTGATTCCACACATGTAGAAGTTTCAGCTACTAGATTGTATTGATCAGATTTAGGGAAGGAAGTTTGATTAGTATCCATGAAATTGGTTTCCTGAAAGTTTTCACTGATTGTTGGACCTAAGACTTCATCATAAGAGCAATTTGAAAATGATTCAAGCCAAGGAGATAAACTTCCTTCATGTGAACAAAGGAAATCAATCTCATCCTGACTTAAACATTCAACAAATATTCATTGATGTTCTATGGATTCATTATCAATGCTTCCTATCATGTTTACTTCATGAATGTCCTCGTCATCCTCTATTTGTGAGCTTGCATTATATATTTAAAAGTCTAGACTCATGTTCTCAAAGGTGATGGTCATGTTCCCATTTTGGACTCAGATAACAGAGTTGATTGTTGCAAGAAAGGGACATCCAAGGATGATTGGGGTTTGTTCCTTATTTCCTAAGTTTGGATGGTTGTCAAGGACAATGAAGTCAGCAGGGTAGATGAAGTTTTCAACCATTACCAGAATGTCCTTTAAAATACCCTTTGGAACCCTAATGCTATGATCAGAAAGTTGAAGTGTGACAGATGTGGGTTGGAGTTCTTCTAGCCCTAACTGGCAGTACACGGAATAGGGGATGAGATTGACACTAGCACCTAGATCACACAAGGCCTTGACAACTTTGTTTTCTCCTAGTTCAACATTGATATAAGGGAAACCTGGGTCTTTCAACTTAGGAGGAATGGTCCCTTGAATGGTGGTACTCACATTAACAGCCAAAAGGACTTGGTTTTTATGTGAAAATTTTCTTTTAAAAGTGCACAAGTCCTTAAGGTACTTTGAGTAGGCAGGTATGGTTTGGATGGCATCGAGAAGAGGAATGTTCAACTTGACTTGTGAGAAGATTTTCCTCAATGTTTCACTCAGTTCAGGCTTGGGTTTCCCCATATTGCATTCAGGAAATGGTGCAGGTTGTGGGGTTGTTTGTTGAAGAGTTGTTTCTTTCACATTGTTATCAGTTTCCTTAGTTTGATCTTGTGGTTCATTTGAATTTTCATCCAAGTTTGAATCTTCATGTGGGTTCTGAATTAGTTGTTCAGGTTTCTCAATTGATTTCCCACTTCTTAAAACATTCACAACCTTTAGTTGTTCATGAGTTGTTTGAGTACAAATTGACTCTCACCTTGAAGTTGAGGATGGCATCACCTGAGTAGGAATGGGTGCCTTTCTAGATTTTATGGTTTTAAGTTCTTGTTTAAGGGAAAAGACTTCTGAGTTCATCCTTTCCATTTGATTGCACAGTTGTTCTAGTAGGATTTGTGGAACAGTTTTGGTTGGTGCTTGAGAAGATTGGTTTATCCCGGGGGGATATTTTAGAGGTGGGATGGTTTGTTGAAAATGGACCGGTGGATATTGGTATTGGATAAGTTGGGTTTGGAATTAGTTATGGGTTTGGTAGTTCTTATGGGGTAAGGATTTTTTCCCTGTGGTTGGATAGGCTGTTGGTTATCTTTCCAGTGGAAGCCTGGGTGGTCATTATACCTTGGGTTGAAGTTGTTTTGGTATTGAGGCTTTTGAAAGTTCAAGGAATTTACTTTCTCTAGGGGTCCTCCTAAAAGAACATACTTGATGGATGGAATGGTTGGGCATTTTTCTGTCTTATGGTCATGTTTGTCACAAATTGTGCAAACAGGGTAAACAGTTTGGATTTTATGGACTTTCCTAAGGTCTATCTCTTCAACCTTCCTAGAGAGTGCTGCGAGTTTAGCCCTAAGTCTTTCCTCTTCTCTAAGTGTATGAATTACAGTAGTTCTTTGTGGCTTTTCAGAATTAGTTGAAGTTCCCCATGTTTGGTTTTGTTCCTAAAGGCTTTCTAGATACTTGTAAGCATCATTTGGGGCTTTGTTTTTAAAGGTTCCATTACACATCATGTCAATGAACTGTTTGTTCCCCGGACCCAACCCTTCATAGAAAATTATCACTTGTTCAGGAATAGAAAAACCATGGTGTGGAACCATGTTTAGAGTGTCTTTGAACCTCTCCCATGTTTCATATAATGACTCTCCCTCTTTTTCAAAAAAGTTTTGGCTACTCTTTTTAAGTGCAATTGTTTTGTGGTGGGGAACGTATTTTTGTAGAATTCTCTTTGTAGTTGGTACCAAGAGTTTATGGATGATGGTCTCAAATTTTTTAGCTAATTTTTAGATCGATCCTTTAAAGAAAAAGGAAATATCCTTATCTTAGATGATTCTAGTTGATGTGGGGGACACATGGTTTCTACAATGTCATTGAACTCTTTAATGTGAAGGTAGGGCATCTCAGACTCCATTCCATGGAATGTGGGAAGATGGTTTAGTACATGGGGTTTAAATATGTAGTTGGCATCTCCTAGGGAGTTATGTCTAATGCATGAGGGGGCATTGGTCTAGGAATGTGTGAGGTAGTCATTCATGGTTTGATCAATTGCATTCCCCAAGTTTGGGGCTGCCTCATTTGGGTTTCCATTTTGGTTCCCACCAGAGTTTATGAGTTGGTTTATTTGAAGATCTTCCATTGAAATAGGCTCAATTTTGGACTCTGGAGTATTAGGAAGATTAGGATCTAATGGAAAGAGTTCCCTTGGTGTACTTGACTCCCCAAACCCAGGACTATCCACCCTAACTAGATGGTTCGATTGATCGCGGGTGTAGGCGGACATGCACCAAAAGAAAAAAAACGAGAAAGGGAAAAGATAAGAGAATTTGGATGAGAAAAGAAGAAATGGGGGAGAATAGAATGGGTGTTTAGATGACTTACTTGGGTACCCATAAACGGTTCCAAAATTTGATTCACGCTCAAATTTACCCAAGAGATGAAGGTAGAACGGTCCTTGTAATCTAGCTTGGGTTGTTGAATCCACAGAGACCTAAGAAGTAACCTATAGACACGCACATTCTAAGGACTATTTTTGGCTATGAAGTGGCCAACTTGGGTTTATTTTAGATGGGTTTAGAGGAACTATAAGAGACTTAAGTTAATTCAATTTAAAAGAATGAGTTGATCCTAGGTTATCGCTCGGGGTGGATTGGATGAATTTCTTTCTTAATGATTTAAATTTCTTATAATTGAGATTGGTTCATTTAAGAAGATCAAACATAATCATCACTTACTAGTTTAATTCCTACACCCTTTAATACTAATCACCTATACACTTGAAGGATCAAAGTTTTGAGCACTTCAAGGTAAAGGTTTGTATTAGCACATGAAGTGTGTGACTTTAAATCCAACAAGGACGATGGAGTTTAAAAATCATCAAATAAAAATTTCATTTAAAATAAGTGATTACACATTAATGGGGTGATAAATAACATCAAATCCATCCCCTTGCTACTCCCTTGGATCAACCCATAAGTGGTTTTGTAAGAACCTGGAGCTTCGGTTTCAAGTACGGATCTCTTTTACGGGCTTTTTAAGAAAAAATGGAGAATCTAGAAATTTTCAGAGTACACGCCGTGTACTTTATGAGTACAAGCCATGTACTCCTTAGACACTCGAATTCGTGTGTTGTCTGAGACCGGGCCACACACACGGTGTGTAGGGGTGATGTGGATGCCTATTTTGGTGGAGTATGGAAAAACCCACTACACGCCCTGTACTTTAAGAGTACACACCGTGTATATTTTTTTATTCCATTAATCGACCCAGGGTCAAGCCTAATGATGGAAAACATCTTCTTCTCTACCTAATTCCGTCCAAAACGTCTGAGGAGGCCGTTTCTTCTCTGAGCCACCGATCCGTCATCGGTTGTCCGAATCAAACTCCGTCAATTGCAGAAGAATTGTTGCGGTGAGTTCTTGGTTCTTATTTAGCCTCGTTTCCTGATTCTTCCTCTCGTGTGAGTTATTTGAGGTTGAATGTTTTAGATTTTTTTGTAGATCTACTCTGTTCTAGGCCGATTCAGAGGCCGAGGTTCAAGTATGTCAATCTCCGAGGATCCAGGTAGGTGGTTTGTTGCCCTACATTAAAGTTCTTTGAGTTTTGGTTGCAAAAGTGCCGGATATCCATGTATCGGGTATCCCGGGTTTAGGATTTTGATCCTATTATTTATCTGCCCTAGATTTCTTGTTATATTATGATGAATTGATACTATTATATGTTTGGTTTCTTGATTGAGGATCACCCCATGGGTGTTTCTCCCTCTGTTTGGTTGTTTATCGCTGTTTGGCACCATTTGCCTGTGAGGCAAACCCTATTGAAATTGTTAGTTGCTTGTTATCACTGATTTCATGTTTTGCATATTGTTTAAATGCTTTTGTTGCATGGTAGCTATTAGCCAAGTAGTTTTTTAACTTACTTAGGGCTGCTAACAATCGATTATGCATGACTGGACTACTCAGGGCTGTGAGAACCTGGTGCGGGAGATCAAAGAGGGAATAGACGATTAAGTGTTTCCCTAGAGGTTCTGTTGGTTTTAGTTTCATACGCAGGACCTACGGGAATAGGACTTTGTGCTTCCCAAGAGTGTTCTTAGTTACCCACACATCGAAACCACAGGAGGAATTAGACGTAAGTGCTTCCTCAGAGATTCTGTAGCTATCATTTCAAGACCAAAGGGGAATTGATGTGAGAGCTTCCCAGAGTATCTGTAACTTGTATGATTAGTGGACTATAGGGGTCTACTAGTTCAAGCCACCCAGAGAGTCAGTGTGAATTTTTATGGTTGGTTGTGATGATTCCACCAAGCCAAAGAACAAGCTTGGGTTTTGTACTGCTTGTGCTTAGGTAGTTTTTTTAGATACCTGCTGTGTTACCTACTTATCATGGAATAGAAAACCTTGATGGTTTTTCCCTGGTTGTGTAATTAAATGAATGTGAATGGTAATTGGTAGAATTTTTTACTGCATTTATTTACCTTTACTTTTTCTATATCACTCACTGACAGTAGGGCACAAATATTGTGAGGGTTGCCTACTGGGATTAGTCTCACACCCTGTTTGGGTCCTTCTTTTTGGCCCAAACAGATTATATGGTTGCAGGTATAGGTAGGGATTGTGGCCCTTCTACCTCAGGTACTTGATTACTGGTCGGAGCTGGAGAGCATGGGACCGGGCCTTGGACCGCGATGCTGCTGGAGTTGCTGTTTACATTTAGTGCTTTGGTTTCAGTTGTATTTCAGCATGTTGTTTTGCTTACTGCTTTCCATAGATACATGTACCATTTTGCATCATTATTATATCAGATATTTCTTTTACTTCTAGTTCTGTTGTTGCATGCTATTTACTGCTTCTGCTATTGTTTATGCTTATTCTTCTACTGAATACTTTACAAAATAAGGGCATAGTTTCCCCACTGACTCACCAAGGCCCTCGCTGCTAGTCGGCAGCCTCTGGCGTTTGGGGAAACGTGCTTGAGGTCATGTGGTGAACTGGGTATGGGGCACCAGTTATGTGGCTCCGGACTCGGGTCGTTACAAAGTGGTATCAAAGGATTTTTATTTCTTTACTATTACCTACTGTTTTGCGACAATAGTCAGTGATAGGAAGAAATGGGTAGTTAGTACTTAACTGTGCCCAGGAGTAATTAACCCGGGTACAGGGAAAAGCTATATTACCTTGTAATTGCAATTTTTTGTTTTTACAAGTGTTACAGTTTATTATATTTCACCATTGGGTAATGCACATGTTTTGTGTTGTTACAGTTTATATGATTATGGTTCTATTTGGTTGCAACCTGATGAGATGAGGGTGTGCCATCTCATGCATCATATAGGCACTGGGTAGGAAATCACTTGTCATGCATTTTACCATGCCATCTAGGGTGCATTAGAATTGCATGCTATTGTGATAGATGTCGTGATAGATTATGCATGTCGTTGTGGTAGTTGCTGTGATAGGAATACTTGTTGCACTGATAGAGTATTACTTCTTTTACAACCTATTTAGCATGGGCGCCAAGCTCTGGTCTTGGAGGTGATATGGGCCCTCGAGGATCGAAATTTGGAGGATCATTTTTTGTATGCTATTTACTTGTTGTATGCATTGTTATGATGCCAAGCTTTGATTCGTTTGGAGTATGGGCCCCCACGGATCGGAATTTGGCACATAGTTGGTTGTTTTTCAGTGTTTCTGGCGTTCAGAGCAGTTTCAGAGCTACTGCCTGAAAAAACCCAGAATACACAGCATGTACTTTATTCATACACGCCGTGTAGTTTTTAAACCGTGTTAATATCTGTATAAATAAAAACACGGGGTGTCAGAAGGTCTTCTGAGACATGCCGTGTACCATAAGTACATGTCGTGTAGTGGTCAACCGTGTACCCAACCATGTCACTAACAACACGGGTCGGGGAAACTCATGTAGTACACGTAGTGTGTTATAAAAACACGCCATGTAGGCTGCTTCTGGGTACCCGACCATGTCACGAATAACATGGGTCAGTGTTATCCATCCTTACACACGCCGTGTTTGTTCGGAACACACCGTGTAGGGGTCAGCCGTGTAGATGGCCGTGTAACCTGCTACACGGGTCATCGAGCCTGTCTAGTACACACCGTGTGTTATAAGAACACGTCGTGTAGTTTTCTCCTAGGTACCCGGCCGTGTCACAAACAACACAGGTCGGTGTTATCCATCCTTATACATGCCGTGTTTATTCAGAACACGCCGTGTAGGGGTCAGCCGTGTAGCCAGATGTGTAATCGCTACACGGGCTGTCGAATCCGGGCGTGTACACGCCGTTTCCTTAGTGTACACGCCGTGTAGTTTAGAATTAGGAGGAACATGTAGGTTAGCCGTGCAAAGATACTCGGGCAGGGGAGTGGAGTTCAAGTACACACCATGTTTTGGGACAACACGCCGTGTAGTCTGGAACGTTACACGGCCAGCGGGGGTAGATTTACATGCCCATGTAGATGGTTTTAGCAAACACACCTTGTAGTTTAATATACACGCCGTGTAGTCCAGTTTTTCAAATTTAAGAGTTTCTCTCTCCTATTATCATTTTGTACTCTTATGTTTTCTGTCCTTTTTTATCCTAAATCAGAGGCGTGATTTTGATCTTTTAGGGCTATGGCACCAAGACGTCCTCCCGTTGCACGTCAAGAACCAGGCGGTGACTGTACGCATGATACGGCAGACCAGGGACTACCAGTAGTTCCGCTGATTTTCCCGGATATGGATCCTGCAGTGATTCTGGACACTGGTGTGGATGCTCAGTTCAGAGAGGGTTTCATGAGGTTCATGCAGACCTTCCAGGGAGCTCAGCATCCTGTCTCGTCTATGGAAGAGCTGACGCGAGTTTTCCAGCAGCATCACCCTCCCACTTTCACAGGGGATGGAGGACCTCAGGTTGTAGAGTCATGGATAGAAACCATTCTCTCCATCTTCGAGCATCTGGAGACACCCCCAGACAGAAGAGTGAAGCTTGCAACTTACATGCTATGATATTCTTCCAAATGATGGTGGGATGTAGTCTCACAGGCAGGGTGCCAGCGGACTATGTCTTGGGACGAATTTCAGCATTCGTTCTACGACTACTTCTATCCAGCGACACCGAGGGCCAACAGGGCTAGGGAGTTCATGAACCTGCTACAAGGTACTCTTTCAGTTGTGGAGTATTCCTCCCGCTTCACTGAGTTACAACGTTTCTCTCCCGTTCTGGGAAATGATGAGCTGTTTTTGGCAAGGAAGTTTGAGGAAGGCCTCAAACCAGAGATCAGATCGCAGGTGAACGTTTTCTAGTTGACTTCTATTACTCTGATAGTCAACCGAGCGCTGATCACCGAAAGAAATCTGAGGGAGACTGGAGCTGTTGACTAGGGCGGTTCAGCATCCAAGGCTGATTATTTTCATACTGACAGCAGGAAGCGCCACCGAGAGTCTACTCGAGGTGACTCGAGGAAGTGAGGTATATCTTCTGGTAGACGGGATCTTCCTTCTGGCAACACGGTGGTGTGCTATCAGTGTGGGAAGTGTGGGCATAAGAAGTCTTAGTTCCCGATAGATCCAGTGGAGTGCCGAGCTTGCGGTAATATGGGTCATCTACAACGTTTTTGCAGGGTTCTTCTTCCAGCGGCTAATGAAAAAGGGTCTGTTTCTACCCCTCGTTCAAGAGCAGGATTACCAGTCCTGGAGCAGACTTGGGGATGGAGTTCTTCGGGTTGTGCAGGCCAAGGTAGAGGTCGTGGATGCGGTAGTCATGCTCAAGGGGGATCATCTTAGGGATATCAGGCTACTACACAGAGCTGCGGTACTGGCCAGACATTTGCAGTAGAGCAGATCCATTAGGAGCAGGATCCTAGACCTTCCATAGTTCGAGGTACGATCTTAGTAGCCTCAATTTTATCTTCTGCCCTTTTCAATACTGGTTCTTCACATAGATTTATCTTTATTGCTATCGTGGAAAGTACTAAGCTCCGTGTCTTTTCTTCTGCTGAAATGTTGACTCTCGACAAGCCCTTGGGAATGAGGACATCTAGCGTACGTCAGTGCAAGAAGTGCCCTCTCAAGGTTGCAGGGTATGGTTTCCTATGAGACCTCTATGTCCTAGAGATAACGGGCTATGACTTCATTCTCGGTATGGACTGGTTGGTTCCCTTCCAGGAAGTTGTCAATTGCTATCGCCATAGGGTGAGTTTTGTATCATGAGAGGGTGAATCTTTCCTTCATAAGGGCGAGTGGAATGTTCAGGCGAGTCGAGCCAGACTCGAGCATCATGGGCTAGGATGAGTTATGACCCAGATTACTAGTCTTTATCTGGATGATCAGGGGACTTCACAGTTAGATTTTCCCACAGTGGTTGATCGCTTTCCAGATGTCTTTCCAGAAGACTTTTCAGGTTTTCCTCCAGAGCGTGAGGTAGACTTCTCAATTGAGCTCATGTCAGGAGCAGCATCGGTGTCCATTCCTCCTTATAGGATGGCTACACCTGAGTTGTAGGATCTCAAGAAGCAGTTGGAGGAGTTTCAGACAAAGGTTTTCATCTGACCCAGTACTTCTCCTTGGGGTTCGCATGTCCTGTTCGCAAAGAAGGTAGACGGTACCCTTAGGCTTTGCGTGGATTGTCAGAAGTTTAACCAGTTGATGGTCAAGAACCGATATACCTTGTTGAGGATTAATGATCTCTTCGATCATCTTCAAGGAGATCGGGTGTTCTCAAAGATCGATTTGAGATCTGGTTATCATCAGTTGTGCGTTAGGCCTTTAGATATACCTATAACAGCCTTTAGGAGTAGGTATGGCCTCTATGAGTATACGGTCATGTCATTCGGCCTTACGAACACGCCAGCAGTCTTCATGGAACTGATGAACCGAGTGTTCCATCCTTACTTGGATTCCTTCGTCGTGGTATTTGTGGATGATATCTTGGTGTACTCTCACACTTGACACGACCATGCAACCCATATTGAGATCGTTTTGAGTACACTGAGGGAGCATCAGTTATATGCTAAGCTCTCAAAGTGCCACTTTTGGATGGACGAGATTCACTTCCTGGGTCATGTCATCTTAGATACAGGAGTATCAGTAGACCCAGAGAAGGTGAGAGCAGTAGTTACCTGGGAGCAGCCGAAGAACGTCTTCAAGGTACACAGCTTCTTGGGGCTGACTGGCTACTACAGGTGGTTTATACAGGACTTCTCACGCCTAGAAGCACCGTTTACGGGCTTGACTAAGAAGGGAGTAAAGTTTGTTTGGTCAGAAGCCAGTGACTCGGCCTTCCAGGAGCTGAAGGGGTGATTGACTTCAGCACCGATTCTAGTTCTTCCAGAGCCGGGCGAGAGTTATACAGTTTTCTGTGATGCACCTGGCATCGGGCTTGGAGCAGTGCTTATGCAGGAAGATCGTGTTGTTGCATACGGTTCTTGGTAGTTAAGGCCACATGAGAAGAACTATCCTACACACGACCTGGAGTTGGCTGCTATTGTTCATGCTTTGCGTTGTTGGAGGCACTATCTCATGGGAGAGCATTTCATGGTATATACTGACCACAAGAGCCTCAAGTACATATTCACGCAGCGTGACTTGAATCTGAGACAGTGGAGGTGGGTCGAGTACCTACAATCTTTCGACTTCGAGCTTGCTTATACGCCTAGGAAAGGAAATGTTGTGGCAGATGCACTGTGCAGGAGGACTCAGTTGCAGGTAGTTCAGGAGGCCAGCAGTGAGTGGAAGCTCATGGCTCTGTTCTCTGAGATGCATCTGGAGGTGCACGAAAAACAGGGTCAGACAATTCTTTCTTCTGTATCTGTTACCTCTACCCTTTTTGACCGAGTTCGAATGAGACAGCTATCAGACCCTGAAGGCCTAGTCCTACGAGAGGGTGTGTCAGATGGAGACTCTACTCCAGGGTGGACAGTGGGCAATGACGAGGTACTACATTTTCATGGTCACGTGTGGGTTTCAACAGACATGCGGGAGGAGCTGATGCGGGAGTTCTACACTTCAGCTTGGGCAGTTCATCCTGGTGTCACCAAAATGTACCAAGACTTGTACCGTCAGTATCGGTGGCTAGGTATGAAGAAGGATGTGGATGGTTTTGTTATGCGGTGTTCCACCTGTCAGCAGGTGAAGGTAGAGCATCAGCGACCAGCAGGGTTTTTACAGCAATTACCCATTCCTGAGTGGAAATGGAATGATGTTGTGATGGACTTCGTGACAGGTTTACCGAGATCGTCTCAAGGAAATGATGTGGTTTGGGTTGTAGTGGATAGGCTCACGATGGTTGCACACTTCTTTCCAATAAAGGATACCTTCAGTGTTGATGAGCTGGGATGGTTATACATCCGAGAGATTTTACGTCTTCATGGAGTTCCACACTCCATTGTTTCAGATAGGGATGTGCGTTTTACTTCGCACTTCTGGCAGGGGCTATAGAGGTCATTGGGTACATAGGTACTTTTGAGTACAGCATACCATCCCCAGACTGATGGCCAGTTCGAGCGTATAATCCAGGTGCTTGAGGATATGCTCTGAGCTTGTATTCTTGACTTTAGTAGTTCTTGGGAGAAGCATATTCCTCTGGTGGAGTTCGCCTACAACAACAGTTTTCAGGTGACTATTCATATGGAACCTTACAAGGCTTTATACGGTAGGACATGCCGATCACCTTTATACTGGCTAGAGGCAGGAGAGGCAGCTTTTCTGGGACCTCGTCTTGTTCAGGAGACCTCAGAACAGATAGAGTTGATTCGAAAGAGGATGGCAACAGCACAATCTCGGCAAAAGTCTTATGCTGATCAGCGGAGACGGCTTCTAGAGTTCGAGGTCGGGGATCAGGTTTTCCTGCGTGTCGTACTTTGGTTGGGACACAAGAGGATTCATAGATAGGGTAAGCTTTCACTAAGATACGTCGGGCTGTTTGAGGTTCTGGAAAGAGTCAGGCTAGTTGCTTACAGGTTGCAGTTACCTCAGAGGTACCAGGCTATGCACGACGTCTTTCATATTTATCAGCTTCGACGGTATTTCTCAGACCCATCTCATGTTTTCAACCTAAGGAGGTTGAGTTGGATCAGTATTCATCTTTCGAGGAGCATCCTATCAGGATTTTTGATCGTAATGAAAAAGTACTCTATGGTCGGTCTGTTCCTCTGGTACGGGTGCTATGGAAGCACGACCGTATATATGACGAGACTTGGGAGAGGGAGGCTGATATGCGATCACAGTGGCCAGAGTTGTTCGGGGTTTCTTCTTCTACGCCTTTCTAGGGAACTTCAGGGACAAATTACTTTAAGGGGAGAATTTTGTAAGAACCCGGAGCTTCGGTTTCAGGTACGGATCTCTTTTACAGGCTTTTTAAGGAAAAATGGAGAATATGGAAATTTTCAGAGTACACACCATGTACTTTATGAGTACATGTCGTGTACTCCTCGGCCACTCAAAGCCGTGTGTTGGCTGAGACCGGGCCACACACACGGTGTCTAGGGGTGACGTGGAGGCCGATTTTGGCGGAGTACGGAAAAACCCACTACGCGCTGTGTACTTTTAGAGTACATGCCATGTACTTTTTTTATTTCATTAATTGACCCGGGGTCATGCCTAATGACGGAAAACATCTTCTTCTCTGCGTAATTCCATCTAGAACGTCTAAGGAGGCCATTTCTTCTCCGAGCCACCGATTTTTCACCGGTTTTCTGAATCAAACTCTGTCGGTTGCAGAAGAATCACAGTGGTGAGTTCTTAGTTCTTCTTTAGCCTCGTTTCCTGATTATTCCTCTCGTGTGAGTTATCTGAGGTTGAATGTTTTAGATGTTTTTGCAGATCTACTATGTTCGAGGCTGATTCACAGGCTTAGGTTCAAGTATATCGATCTCCGAGGATCGAGGTAGGTGGTTTGTTTCCCTACGTTGAAGTTCTTTGAGTTTTGGTTGCAAAAGTGTCGGATACCCATGTATCGGGTATCCCAGGTTTAGGATTTTGATCCTATTGTTTATTTTCCCTAGATTGATTATTATATTATGATGAATTTCTAATATTATATGCTTGGTTTCTTGATTGAGGATCACCCCACTGGTGTTTCTCCCTCGGTTTGGCTGTTTATCGCCGTTTGGCACCGTTTGCCTATGAGGAAAACCCTATTGAAATTGTTAGTTGCTTGTTATCACTAATTGTATGTTTTTCCTACTGTTTAAATGCTTTTTTGCATGGTAGATATTAGCCAATTAGTTGATTAACTTACTTAGGGATACTAACAGTCGATTACGCATGACTAGACTGCTCAGGGTTGTGAGAACCTGGTGCGGGAGATCAAAGAGGGAATAGACGATTAAGTGCTTCCCTATAGGGTATGTTGGTTTTAGTTTCATATGAAGGACCTATGGGAATAGGACTTTGTGCTTCCCAAGAGTGTTCTTAGTTACCCACACATCGATACCACAGGCGGAATTAGACGTAAGTTCTTCCTCAGAGAGTCTGTAGCTATCGTTGCAAGACCAAAGGGAAATTGACGTGAGAGCTTCCCAGAGTTTCTGTGCCTTTTATGATTATTGGACTATAGGGGTCTACTAGTTCAATACACCTAGAGATTCAGTGTGAATTTTGATGGTTGGTTGTAACAAGTCCACCAAGCCAAAGAACAAGCTTGGGTTTTGTACTGCTTGTGCTTAGGTAGTTTTTTTAGATACCTGTTATGTTACCTGCTTATCATGGAATAGTAAACCTTGTTGGTTTTTCCCTGGTTGTGTAATTAAATGAATGTGAATGGTAATTAGTATAATTTTTTACTGCATTTATTTACCTTTAATTTTTCTATATCACTCACTGACAGTAGGGCACAAATCTTGTGGTGGTCGCCTACTGGGATTAGTCTCACACCCTGTTTAGGTCTTGCTTTTCGGCCCAAATAGATTATATTGTTGCAGGTATAGGTAGGGATTATAGACCTTCTACCTCAGGTACTTGATTACTGGTCGGAGCTGGAGAACATGGGACCGGGCCTTGGCCCGCGATGCTGCTGGAGTTGCTGTTTACATTTAGTGCGTTGGTTTCAGTTGTATTTCAGCATGTTGTTTTGCTTACTGCTTTCCATAGATACATGTACCATTCTGCATCATTATTATATTAGACATTAATTTTACTTTAAGTTCATTTGTTTCATTCTATTTACTGCTTCTGCTATTGTTTATGCTTATTCTTCCGCTGCATACTTTACCAAATGATGGCATAGTTTCCCCACTGACTCACCAAGGCCCTCGCTACTAGTCGGTAGCCTCTGGCGTTTGGGGAAACACGCTTGAGGTCATGTGGAGAACCGGGTACGGGGCACCAGTTATGCGGCTCCAGACTCGGGTCGTTACAGGTTTATCCCTCCATTGATGATATGGTTTCAATGGAAGCAAAAAGTAGACTCATGAGGGAGGAAATGGAGAAGTAAAAAAAACACAATAAAATAACAATCACTCCACCGTTGTGTGATAATCTCACAAGTTTTGGTATGAACAAGTTCACACAATGAACCAACGGTATCAAAGTGATAAGGATAAGAATATAATAATAAGAGAAGAATAACTTTTATTAAGAAGCAAGGATGAATTAAAACAACTTACATGTGGAAGACAAAATTGAGACAACAAAACCGCAGCATAACATTACAATGAAATAAATCTCAAAGATTAAAAACTCCTTCACCAACACTACATTAAATAGGAATTTTGGGAGCCTTGGGTCGAGCCTCCAATAGTACAAAATATCTCACTTGAGTATGGTAGGCCTAGGGTGGTGGAAAGTAAGGGAGAGGAGACTTTTCCACCCTTGACCCGAGGTGGTAGCCAGCTTGCTTCCACCGAACAGACGCGATTATAAGTCCTTATAGATGTCCGAATCAGAGTGGTCCATAGAAGAATAAAATGGATCCCCGGATGTTTCCTAACTTACTGTAAAATTTGGGCCCATTTGGAGTTGTTTATTCGGATATATGATTAGATTAGTGGACTGTTTTTCTGGGCCGCAGAATCTGGACCAGAATTTTATCTCTAAATTGGGCCGCCTAAATGGACATTATGGAGGCCGAATTAGCATTAGATCCTAAAGAGTGATTTTTTCATATACAGGTCTTATAGAATCCCAAGAAATTTGGGATTCATTGGGCCTGTATGTTGGGCCCCACAGTCTCATCAGTGGGATGGTGTCCAATATGACTTCTCCAGAATTGTTTCCTTTCATCACAAAATATCCCCATATTCTTCCATGAATTCTCCATTGATCCCTGAATAAAACATGTTAATATTTAAGTGTAGATCAATTTCCCAAAATATCAAATTAAAATATATATAATTATATTCCTTAAAATCAGATTAATTATTGGGTACTTTAAATGATGTTAAAAAATGTACCACATAATAGTGCATTTTAAGAAGGTAGTACAATCATAATGTGAAATGATGTTCAAAGTGTAAAATGCACTAAAATGGTGTTTATGAATAATAAAGCACATGAATATTATATATATTAACAATGAATATTAGCCTCATTTAGTGGCTAATCAGAACATATGAAATAATATCATATAATCATGGGATCATATAAACATGGAATCATATAAATGTGGCAGAATCATAAAACATTTCTTTAGTATGGGTCAAGGATAACCACCATTCCCATTTCCCATTTTATTACAGGTCATGGCTAACCGCCAATCCCGTTTCACATCGCATCTCGTGAGACCTAACTTTACCCAATGCATTGGAGCACTATCTGGGCACACCCATCTCAACATTTTCATGATTATTCTTGTCACATAAATAATCATTCCATGTAAATAATCATACATAATCAACGATTCATAAACATAAGGACACCCATGGAAATAATTGAGTACCACAATCATAACATAAAGCATAACCAATGAGTGTATCATGAAAGTGTCTATGAAAGAAAGGGATTAGAACGTACATGGAAATTCAATAGGCATATATCATGGTACATGATTCCAAAAAGGAGTGAAAACTAATAAGAAATGTATTTAGGAAATTTTAGCATTAAAATATTTTGTGTGGTTTTAAGGAAAATACTATAGATATTTTAAAATAGAAAAGGGAACAATCTTTTATATAAAACCAGAAGTTAACCAAGAAGGTTATTATAATAAAAATACTGATTTTATAAATACAATGGTGTCTTAAAATAGAAGATAGAGTGCACTTTAAATTGTGTAAGAATTTGAGAAGTTCCCTTAAAATGAGTATGCTTATTGGGAAGTATCAAGGAGGGATTCACTTAAAAGCATGTATATCCCAGAAAGAGAATGAAAGATGGCTCTTGAAACATGATTTTAGAGCATAAAAATATAATGTAGAGTTTTAAATATAAATAAAAGACAACTAAATGTTGGTAAAAATAAATATAGAGCAACCCGAAGCTGGGGAGGGAAGCTAGGTGATCAATGACGCAGAAGTTGGGGAGGGGCAGTTCAAGTGGGCTAGGCCTATGGGTCATGTATTGGTCATGGTATGCCTCTGGTCCTTCAGTTTGTGTATTGTGAATCAGTCGGGCCTTGTGTCTTGGGCCTACGGGTCATATACGGGTTCCCCTTCAACCCTTAAAAGGGGGATTATCCATAATAAAATAAAAAATAAGGCCTTCGGGCCATTCGGGCATTACAGTTTATCGTCATGGTATTGGGTGTAGGTAAGAGGGCATGATGAGAGAGATAAGGGGTTTCAAATAACTTATAAAACATTAGGGTAGTATTGGGGAGGTTTATAAACATTCCCCATCACTTGGTATTACACAAAAAAAGGCATATCATAGAGAACAATCTTGATTAAGATTGAAAAGAAGAGGATCCCTTACCTTAAATATGTTGGTGTTCTCCACTTGTTACTAGAGATCTGAATAAAAAAAATTAGTCTTATTAATTAATAATTCCATAACCTCTTGTATATGTAATTTATTTATTATAACCCTTTTTAGTTCATTAAAATCCTTTTTGATTAGTTATAAGGTTCAATTTCATTGTTCGGGCTCGTTTGTTTACTTGGCTTTAAAAGATCGGTTCACTTATATTCAAGTTTGGATTATATGTAAGATGAAAGTGGTTATCCAGAATTGAAGTTATATTCTTTAGTTTACATCCATGAGATTACATGGTTTTAATTTTAATTAGGCTACTTAGAGTTAAGTAGAATTAATATATATATAACCTTAGTGATAACCGTTTTTGTTAATCGATGGGTTTGATTACAAAGAACATGTTTTGTTTTTATAACTTAATACCATTTGTACAAAAAGAATAAAGAACTAAAAATAGGGTATATTACATATATAATAATCTGGTTCAATCATAACTCAAATGGTTTTATGACCAAAATTAAAGATAATAATAGAAATTGATAAATCGTTGTCCTTAAATGTGCAAAATTAGCACATCTCAAACAATGATTTTATATCTTTCAAATAAAAGGGTGGGGAAAAGAGAGAAGATAATGAAATATACCATTAGCATGAAAAAATTTCAGTACATGTATTTTAATGGATTTATCATACCATTATGGTGAAGGGAGGTGAGGAAAGAAATAAAAATAAAAGCACTTAAAAGAAAAGAAAAAATTGGGAAGAGGAATTTTACCTCTTGAGACTTTCTCCTTTGAGAATCTCTTAAGGGGAGAGGTCTTGGTATTTTGAATAGTATAGGAGCTTTTGGACATGGGGGAGGATCTTGGGGAGATATTTGGGTGGAATAATGGCAAGGAATAAGGCTTGAGAGGAGTGAAGAGAAGAGGGAGTGAATGGGGGTTTTTATAGTGGAGGAGAGGAGGGATTTCATAATATTATAATCATTAATTTATTATTTCTTCACAAGAAAAGGAATAGTAACTATTTCATGACCAAGAATAGAAATTTTATCATGTGATCCTGAACCATGTGGGCTTACATCAGCATAACAACATCAATGACTCAATAAATTCCTTATTTAGCATTTATTGTAAATTATCGTATTTGACTATTCATCAAAGATTCAAGTATTTCAGAAAAATCCCAAAAATTCACCCTAAAATTTTTTCAACATGTATAATCTAAAAATGAAGTCAATTTTTCAAAAATAAATTTCTAAATATGATAATTTTAATATTTAATTAAAATAATAATTTATTATCAAAACCAGTTTTAAAACATTCATTAACTTATTCTAAAATAGAGGTATATCGTACTTCCAACTTGAATATTATTTTTATACTATCATAGATGAGTTTAATATTAATTAGGGTGTATCAATATTCATAAGGGTATGTTACTATTCATTATCGTAGGTTACTATTCACCAAAAATTTACTTTTTCTTATCAGACTCCAAATAACTTACTGATTGTAACCATGTATATCAGATTTTTGAAATTCCAAACATAAAAGTGAAAAAATTAAGTTTAAAGTCCACTTAGAACTTATTAGTTCATTATGTTCTATTTTAATGTTATTTTATGACATATTTATAAGAAGGAAAATTTCAATTGAAAACTTTGGGTAGTTACATTACCCGTGGAAAGAATTGGGTACCATAATCATGACACAAAGCATAACAGATGGACGTAACACAAAAGTGTCCATGAAATAAGGTAAATAAAGTATACATATACATTCATAAGGAAATATATATATTTATAATGGTGAGTTATGTCAAGTATAAGTGACAAAATGTAACAAAATTATTCAAGAAACATTGGCATAAAAACATTTTTGAGCAGTTTTAAGGAAAATACTATAGAGCATTTAAAATAGAAAAGGGGACAATAATTTTCACAAAACTAGAAGTGAAACAAGAATGTTTTTACAATAAAAAGACTAATTTTATAAATACAATGGTTTCTTAAAATATAATATAGATTTCACTTGAATTCGGGTAATAATTCAAGAAGCTCCCTCAAAACAAGTTTTCTTATCAAGAAGTATTGAGGAGGGAATCACTTAAAAACATGTATATCTGCAAAAAAGAATGGTAAATGGAACTTGTTAAATGAGTTTGGAACATTAAAATATAATTTATAAGATTAAAATAAGAATAATATATAACCACATTTAGGTAAAAATAAATATTAATAAACCTAAAGGAATAAAGGAGGTTCGGGTTGAATCTCTCACAGAATATCGACATGGTATCATATGTACTTAAGAGGGATTAATGAGAGATAAATTGGTTTCTCATCATTTAAAAATTATGAGTACTATATGGGGGAGGTTTTTAATCATACCCAATCACTAGTAATTACACATAAAATGGCATAACAAAGAGGACAATCTTGAATAAAAGTGAAATATAGAGGATCCCTTACCTTAATCCGATGGTGTTCTCCACTTGATATTAATGACCTGAATAATAAAATTAGGTACATAAATTAATAAATAAAGAACCTATTATATTTTTAAAAGATTTATTATAAAATTTTTAAGGTCATTAATGACCTTTTTGATTTGTTAAGTGGTTCGATTTCATTGTTCGGGTCCATTTATTTTCTTGGTTTTTATAATCGGTTTACTTATTTTCATGAACAGATAAACATGTATGATGAAGGTGGTTGTACAGAATTGAATTTATGTGAAATTAGTGAACATCCATGTGATTACATGGTTGTAAATTTAATTTGGTTACTTGTAGTGAATTCAAATCATTATATAAAACTTTAGTGATAACCTTTTGGGTTAATTGGCTGTTTTTGGCTATAGTGAACATGTTTTGTTTTATAAATCAAAACCATGTGTACAAAAGGATTATAGAACCATATATGAGAAATAATTCATATATTATGGTTTGGTTTAACCATGAAAATGGTTTCATGACCATAATTGAATATGGTAATGGAAATTGAGAACTCATCGTCCTTGAATGTGGTAAATTAACACATCTCGGATGGTGTCTTTATTAATAAAATAAAAGAAGGGTAAATGAGTGATGATAATAACTTATTCCATTATCATAACAAAATTATAGTACATATAAGTTACTTGAGTTTTCATAACATTTGTATGAGGATAGGTAAGGATAGAAAAGTAAACAAAAAAACATGAAAAAAAGTAAAAGAAGAGGAATTTACCTCTTGAATCAATCTTCCTTGAGAGCCTCTTAAGGGGAGACAATTTGGTATTTTTAGGATACCAAGGGCTATTAGAAGTGGGTAGAGATATTGGGGAGATATTTGGGCCAAATTTAGGTAATTTACAAGGCTTTAGAGGAGTGAAGAGAAGAGGTAAGGAGGGGTGGTATTTATAGTGGAGGAGATGAGGGTTTTCATAATATTACAATCATTGGTTTATTATTTTTCCATGAGACAAGAAATAGTGATTATTCCAGGACCAATAATATTAATAAATTCAATTGATTTTAATATTTGGGTGATTACATCACTTATTATTTTAGGAATAGTGGATTATAATTTATTTATACGATAAATTAATTTATTTTACTATTCAACAAAAATTCAAATATTTCAGAAAAATCCCAAACATTCAACCTAAACATTTTTTGATGTGTAGAAACCAAAAATGAAATTCATTTTTCAAAAATATTTTTCTAAATATTATTTATTTAATATTTAATTAAAATCATAATTTATTCTAAAAAAACTAGTTTTAAAATATTTTTTACTTATTTCAAAATATAGGTACATCATACTTTCACTTGAACCTTATTTATATACTATCATAGGTAAGGTTACTATTCATTAGGTTATATCACTATTAATAATTGTAACATTACTATTCATAAGGGTATGTTACTATTCACCAAAAATTAATTTTATCTTATCGGACTCTAATCATCTTACTGATCGCAACCATGAATGTTATATTTTCGAAATTCCAAACACAAAAATGTAAAAATTATGTTTAAAGGTCACATAGTAATTAGTTGTTCATTGTGTTGTGATTTCATGTGATTATATGACATAATCATAAGAAGGAAATTTCCATTGAAAAACATTGGGTTGTTACATATCCAGACATGTGAGTGTTTGTTGAGTCGGCGCAGCTGATTAGGGCAGCAGGGGCGAGGGGCACATGGGGTGTCGGGATTGGATGATTATTTATATTTATATCAATTATGGTAGAATTTTCATGATATTATTATACCATATTTTGTGGTTTTGATGTTGGGTGACACATTTTTTTATTACTGAGTAAATGTTTTTCATCACAAAGGTAGGTGTACATTTCATTATTATGAAAATTATGAAAGATATTAAAAATTTTAAAAGAGATTATTTGATAATGATCAACGAATGTGAGAGGTAGGGTTGCCTCATTCAGTTCCCTTAGTGAGTATAATGATTTTAATATTTTTCTTCTCCATTAAATTTAAGGTTATGTCCTTATTATTTAAAAAAATTAGGTACGTTCAACTGAAATAGAGTTGAATGTTTCTCAACCTACTAGTATGGGTCCGAGTGGGGGTGCTCTTAGAGCTACACAGGGCACCCGTCATACCCGTTCACACCCTAACCCACTAATGGACACCCCATCTACCACACCTTTTCATCCTCCACTTGAGCCTCCAGGGTTGCTCACACCCAAGCCTCCATCATCATCTTATTTATCCTCTTATTCTCATACCATGTCTATATTGCCTCCAAAAATGTTTCCACCTATACCATATCCATATCATGTGATGTGTTCCCAACCCTTCTATCCTTATCCCACCATGTCTATGCTGCCTCCATTTCCTACTATCCATCTAGTATCTGATGATTTTGTTCCATCAGCTTCAACTCTAGTTCTTGCAGATGACCCAATGCATGAATTACAATAGACACATCCTTCAGAGCTTACTGATCCAGGACAACCCACAGATCCATCCAAGCCTAATGAGAAGTCTGCATCAGGTTTTTTTAAGTGTGTCAAATTATATCACATTATTTTTTTCCTTTATTATATTCAGTGATATATTCTAATAGGTGACATGGGTGAACCCGCATGCGTGAAGCTTGGAATCATAAAATATGAATAATGGTGGATTATAATGAAGAAAATAAAATGATAGGTAAAAATTCTAGGAAGAGTAGAAGTTTTATGACTACTTTATCCAAGTATAACTATATCATTAATGTGCAACTGGTCTCATAAAGGCATATTGGTAATAAAATCAAGGAGAAAGAATGGATGGAGATATGGGTAAGAAAATTTATTAAATTGATATCTATATTATTTTTTGTATTTATATAAATTAACATGTTCATTGTAGCATCAATATAACTTTCCCGATAGTGAAGCTACTAAGGTCGCATGGTTGATGGTTCTTGGGAAGTTGGGGAAATCATATAAGCACAGGTTATATGTTGGTTGAGTTGGAGTTGGTGTCCTAGAACCAACTTGTGTGTGATTTATGATAATCTATATTCATAGTTTTTAATATTAATAAACTTCTTAACACACCATGATTGTTCTTCTGCATGACATAGTATGTGTAAATATCCTAATAGAAGGTGTCGTATTGAAAGATCATAACAGTTCTCCACTATGATAAGAACCCATAAGTGTCGTAATAGTATTCTTAAAATATATTTTCTATAGTCAGATTATATTATTTGAGGGACACAAATGATACATGCTATCAGGGGTGGAGACTCATCAGACTTTGAGGTACCTTCTCATGGTGTAATCCCTTGGTAATATCCAGTGTAGCATATTATGAGAACAATACCCACTGGTAGGAAATCCACATTTACATGTGTCATTGGATGTTCCTATATACAGAAATGTGTATTGATCCTTAGAATTTAAGATTATTATTAATGAATATTATTAGTCATGTACTTTTATGTATTGATGAAAATCATTATGACATATGTTTGCAGTGAGGTAGGATACGTTGTGTGGGTCATGAGTAATATTACATTAATGAATAACGAGAGAAAGAATTTGACCCTACTCTTCTTTAATGAAAGTTTATATCTTAGGCCCTTTCATGAAAATGATATAGCCTAAATAAATCCATATCCATAGTGTTCTATAGGCATATTTGATTTTCAAAAAATCAAATAAAGATATATCGGGCACATAGTTTGATGATGCCAACATGCAACCTTCTTGATTAGAGATATCAAGATAAATAGATTATATTACATAGTGAGCACCCATATGAGGTATTAAGTTGTTCTACCATTAACTTCTTTCCCTATATGTGTCTTGGCGTGTTTCCAATCACTAACCTTTTACTTTAGGTTGCTTCACCTAATTCCACTGAGAAATAGGAATATAAGATCGCACACTAAATGTATCTAGACTCTCAATAAAATAATATATTAATATTTATTATTTAAAAGTTTGAATAAATATTATTCTCATATGTGGTTTAATAATTATTCGTGTTTGCTTGATCACATATATTCCATCACCAGTTATTCGAAAGAATATTATTTGAGAGGAATATTAAATAAATATTTATTTTCTATTTAATGAATATAATATTTTTTATTAAATAAATAGTCATTATTCAAGGCCCAATAAATATTGTCAAGGAATGGCGGATCGTGTTTATAGGCCCGGTGAGAAATAATATATATTGTATATTATTTGATTAAATGATATTTAATTTTAATTCACAAGTTTAGCACATGTTAAGAAATAATATTAATATTAATATTATTATTGATATGGGGTTCCATAGGGATTAAATAAATAATAAGAGGCACTTGTGAAATTACTTATATCTAACCATAGAGGATATAAACCCAATTATATTATTTTTCAAGAGAGTCAATTTTATTTGTGTTGTACACAATAATAGCTGGAGAAATCATATCAATACCTAGAGAGATCCCTCTCTAAGGACACTCACAAGAATAGAGAGAGATCTTCCTCCACCATCTACTCTCAAATCTAGAGAGATCAAGGAGAATCCATTGGAAGTGATTCTTGAGGCAGTCAAAAGCGAACAACACAAGTATTAGGATCTACCTTTCCAACACCTGGATATTCCTACAATGACATTCGGAGATTTGTGGAATACGTGTGGATCACTTCTTGTAACATTTCCGACCCAGAAGCCACTAAACCGGTACTCCGAGACGGGTTGCCACATGACCTTAAGTGCACCTCCCCATACACTAGAGGATGCTGACTAGAAGCGAGGGTCTAATAAGTCATGTGGGGAGACTATACCCTCTTTACCAAAGTTTTCCACAATAGATAACATAATAAATAATGAAAAAAATAGACAATAAACCAGAACATGCAATACCAACCATTTCCCAAACATGGTACAACCACAACCAAAAGATAAATATGCCATGTCATGATAACAGTTCCAAAAGTGAATAAAACCCAAAATAAAGACTAATGGAAACATCCCCCAAAACGGGTCCTAACTCTAAGTCTAAATTCTCATCCATGTACATCCCAATCCCAACTCAACTCCCTAGTACAAGGTTTTTCCCTTATCCAGTCCCGCAATAATGATATTTTGTCGGGTACCCAACGGAGGACTGAGCAAGGTGTGAGAACAAATTAGTAGACCACCACCAATTATGTTTACAAAACATCAAGTCTAAATAGATAGTGCATTCAAGTACTAAATAAATGGAAAGATAAATAAAAGACAACTTAGGTTCCATTAGTTAAAAATATTCACTTTAGAAACATTGATCATTTATTCCATTCGATCACTTAAACCATTTTCATTACATAATCTATGGGTTATGAATTTATATCATTTACACTCTGGCCTAATCTGATCAATTATTAGATATAAAAGAATAATTCAATTTCCCTATCTCACTAGAGATAAAATTTTCATAACAAATACATCACACTCACTTTGGAGCCTCAGTTCAGGTAGTCTCATCAAATGAAACCTTTAGGGGCTTAGAGACTTATTCTGACTCCCTAATCCATGCATTCTAAGGGTGGGGTCTATAGTCTTAGTCTAACTCGACCTTTGGGAGGAGCCTCATTCCAATACCCCACATACCACCAATCCACGTGCACATGATTATTCATCCAATTACCATATATACCAAATCACTGACCATGCATAATCAATACACATAACATTCACATTTCACATTTCATTTAACACTTAAATCATATATAGGCCTTAACCCATTAACACATTTACCACCCATATTACATAGCCCATTTAACCCAATTACCTTTCATATCTCAACCCATTTAACTTATTTAACAATTTCAATAAATTAACCCATTTCAAATGATTCATCATTTCACATGTATTTTCCCATTCATGCATTTCAATTTCAATGTCAAAAGTCATTAATCACATTCAACTTATTCCATTTAAGCCTCTTTACATTTTTCTAAACAAACCCTTATGCCATTATCAAAGTATCGACACAAATATCAGTAATCCCTTTTCCAAATCAATTAACATATCAACATGTTAATATTGGGATCTACTTTGTCAAAATTCAATTCAATACTTAACAATACAATTTTCCATGTCTGAGAATATTGACACACCCCATGGGTGGCCCTAAATCGGTCTAGTCAACCTCAATGCACCCCAAAGAGATCATGAGGGGTTTAATTCATCATTTAGCCAACAATTTTACCAAATACACTCAAAGGAATTTATTTGAGCCCAAATTTACCCTATAGGTATATGAATGTGTTATAGTAAAGGTAGGGATCTAATCCACAAGGACCGAAGAAGTGAACTTAAGACGATCAGATTTGATGGAAGGATTAGATATGAAGTGGCCATCATTGGGGTTGATTTTAATTGGAGATCGAAAATAAATTACCTATGAGAGTGGATTGAATTAAATAATGAAACACAAAAATATTTTAATGGAAACAATAAATGAAGATGAGTTGATCCTAGGTTGTTTTTAGGGATATATTAGATGTATTTTTTTCTATGAATTTTCTGCTCAATAGTTCAATATGTATCCAATCAATGAGATAATTCCTCATTATCATTCTCTGATTTAATCCAAACACAATTTCAAGGATAATCACCAATGTACATAGAGAATAAATTTCATGATCACTCTATGGAATTGAATCATATTAGCACTCAAAATGTGTCATTGTTAAAGTCTGTGAAGACAAAGAAGAAAACAAGTCAAAGAATAGAACTCTCAAAATGTAGAACTAATTTAACATTTTAAGAACATCAAATAACATTCAATACACCCCATGAAACTCTATAGGATCAACCAATAAATTTCTATCCCTCCATTGATGTTATTCTATCAATGTAAGCGGGAAGTCATCTTAATGAAGCATGATTGACAAAGAAAAACATTTAAATAACGATCACTCCACCTTTGTGTGAGGAATTTTAAAAAAGATTATGTGAAGAACCTCACTCCCTAAGGAAATGGTATCAATGTGATAATAAAATGGAAATAATAAGTTAATAATAAGAAAAAATTTTATTAAGAAACTAAAATTATTGACAAAACTTACATGGAAAGAATGAAGGTGTGATTACAAAATTAAATCTTAAAATTAAAATTGAAATAAAACTTGGATGCCTCAATACCTTCACCACCAAATCCTTATATATAAATATTAGGATCTTTAGTTCAACCCCCAAATAATAAATTACATCCCCATTAATTAATATTGTCAAAAGTTGTGTGAGAATAAAATAAATTTTACTTTTCAAAGTAGACCACAAAAATAGGACCAGATTCACCCCCTATTGGTGTGAAAGTAAGATATTGTAGATGGAAAAATAATTGTTGGCCGTAGAAGATAAATATCAGAGTAAAAGTTTCTTATATCATCTATCAAAATTTTATAAAAATATATTCATCCATTTGGATGTTATGCTCGAAATGGTGGATTGACTTTATGGGCATTCATATCTAGCCATAAATTTAATCTTCATTTTTAACCACTTGGATAATCATGAAAAATTCAGAATTATCACCATCCATATTTTAATGAAACAATACCCATAATTTTCTCTTTCTAAAGTTAAAATTTGAGCTTCATTGGACTTGGATTGTGGGGCCCACTTTTGTTTGATGGGTCTTAGGCCCAATATGCTTTTTCCAGAAAATTTATGCATTCATGCCCAAAAATGTCCATCTTCCATTGGGATTCATCCATCGATCCTAAAATAAAAAAAATATCCAAATAAAGTTATAAATAATATCCCAAAATTTCAAATTCAAAAATGAAATATAATATTTTCTATAAATAGATGATTGGTTGGGCCAAAATTTTCACTTTAAACATGAATTGTACTTATGATGAGAAATGAAGTTTGATTTATAAAATTCATTAAAATTTATGTTTATAAACATTGAAACAATTGAATATTAAAATATAATAAATTAATATTAGCCTCTTTTAGTGGCTAATCACACCCCCAACTCAAGTTTTTCTAGTCCCAAGAAAAAAGTATCTCAAAAATATGAAATTGAAATCCCTTTTTCAAAAATATTTTAACATACAATAATCACTAAAAGAATTCATTCCAAGCAATCATGAAGCCTATCAAAATGATCTTACACAAGTTATGTTCAAAAACATATCCCAATCCCATTCCCATTACTTTGTTAAAATTCATTGTCATATTTCATCCAATTTCAATTAAGCATGATGATGTGTTTTGCATCACAAAAATATATGGGGCCAATTTTCTTGTTCAAGGGGGAAAATGGAAGTGCTTGGTGGGAATCAAATTAAACCTTAAGATGAATATCCATTTTTTTTGTTTTTTTTTGAACTTTTTTTTTCAAACCACAATAGATATAAAAATACTAAATCTAGGAAAGACAAATATAGAGTCATGATCCTCAAGTGTTGAACGCCACAAATATTATCAATTCCATGATCTACAATATATGTATAAAGCCTAACTCTAGGAAAGACAACTATGTAGTCATGATACCCATGTTTTGAACAACACAAATTTTGACAAAACATTTATCTATGTGTTTTTTTTTCAATTTTTTTGGATACTCAAATTAAACTAAAAGTGACCCCAAACCCCATGTTATGATAAAAGGGATCCAAGAACTCATATTTACACCCAAAATTCAATGGATGTTCATTGTGTCATTTTTATTAAAAGAATAAAAATTTTAATATTGTAAAATCACATCACACAACTGAACTTTCCAAAAACTATATTGATAAACTTAAATATGCATTAAAATCATAATTAAGGCATTCAAAATCATTTTTCATTTAGTTTTTAGGATTCCCAATATACATTAACACATACAAGAAAAATTAATTAATTCTTTTTATTTTTATAAAATATCATATTTTCTCTCCCCTAAATTAGAATGAAACTACCCTCAATGTTGAGATAGAATAGAAGAGAGAGTTTAGAATTCGGAGGAAAGAGGGGAAGAATGGGATTTGAAATGAATTAATGGAACAAAATCACCTGGTTTAAAGTTGATGACCATCAAAAATTAGTTGATCACATTGTATTCATGTCACAAGTGGACTCCTCAAGGATGGTTGAAGGTAGGTTTGAATTCTAGAAGGCATGTGTTTTATTTGAAAATACTAAAATTCTTCATCTTCCAAATATCACATAGAAAAAACATTAGATCACATTAGAAACTCCAAGGGGGTTACCATAACAAAAAACATACAAAAACACACAGAAAAAATAAAAAAAAATGTCAAATCTAGGTTACCTCTATAAAGCACTTAGTTTAAAGTCTTTAGCTTGACATGGACCCCCCAGCTTACCCAATACAAACTTTCAGCATTTTAACGACCCCGTATTTCTCCACTACAACTTGATTGAGATTGAGTATTTGTTTTTAATTTGTTTCCTGTAAAATATTATTTTATAAAATGAATGGGACAATCCAAGGCATATGATAAATGGTTGAACTATTTGCTTCTATAGTATTTCCTAAGATTTTATGGGTCATTCCTAATTTTTTGGATTCTAGAGAAAATGGATGATAATTTAAAGGTCTTGTTTATCACATATGGAGGGATTATTGAGTGGGGAAGGAAGGATCATAACTTTGAGTTTGGGTTCATTGAAATTTATTAAAGAATATTGGATATTTTAATCAAAAACATATTCTTATCCAAGAAATTTATAAATAATTGGGTTATTATGAAAATATGATTCATCCCCAAAATTGTCTAGTTGAATGTTAGTAATGGGTATGGAATCTATTTTTGTGATCTATCCCAATATTTTAGTGATCTATGGTCCTAGAAAATAATCCTTGGAGCTTTATTCATAATATTCAATCCGTGATAAAAAAATTCCCTCTTTTGAATCCAAAAAAAACAATTTCCTCCACATTTAAAGACCCTTTAGCAATTACTTGGTTCTATTCAGCTATCCCAAATCCTAAGGTTGGTTCTTCAGTAAATTCATGAGATGTTTTTGGGATGAAATCTTCTTCACATAAGGTTATGTAAGGGGTATTTAGTGTAGGGATGGGTTCCTCACATGTTTTAATGTTTTATAGTTCTAACCTCAAAGATGAAACCTCAAAATTCATTATATCCATTTGATTACACAATTGTTCAAGAAATGATTGATGAAAAGATTGGATGGGAGGTTGAAAATTATGTACTTCACTAAGATTGACCACTTCAATCATCCTTGATAGGGCTGAAAATTTATCATTTAAACAATCATTATCCAATTGATTGTAAATCTCATTGGGTGTGAGGTATTCATTAAAATTTTGATCTAAGAAATTTTCAATGTTAGATGCTTCCTAGTATTGATTTCCAATTTGATTAAATTTTGATTTTAAGTTTGGATAATGATGAATATACTACATTGAAGTAGACTGAAATTTGAATATGGTATTTTTTGGACACGCACAAATATAAAGGGGAAAGGATAATATAAATTGGGGTGAGAAAAGAGAAAATGGGGAGAATATATGGTGAGTGTCTATTATACTTACTTGGGTCCCTGGTAATGGTGCTAAAATTTGATTGCACCCAAATTTACCCTATAGGTATATACGGTTGTTGTAGTACATGTAAGAATTCAATCCACAAGGACTGAAGAAGTAAACTTGGGACACTCATATTTGATGGAAGGATTGGCTATGAAGTTTCCATCTTTGGGGTTGATTTTAATTGGAGATCAAAACTAAATTACCTATGAGAGTGGATTGAATTAAATAAAGAAATAAAGAAATATTTTAATAGAAACAATAAATGAAGATGAGTCAATCCTAGGTTGATTCTAGGGCTATATTGGATGTATTTTTTTTCTATGAATTTTCCAATCAATAGTTTAAGAGCTATCCAATCAATGAGATAAGTCCTCAATATCATTATTTGATTTAATCCATAAAAAAATCAACGCTAATCACCAATTCACTTATATGATCACTTTCATGACCACTCCATGGAATTGTATCATACTAGCACTCAAAATGTGCCATCGTTAAAGTCGGTGAAGATAAAGAAGAAAACAAGTAGAAGAATGGAACTCTCAAACCATAGAACTAATTTAAGATTTCAAGAACATAAAATAACATTAAATACACCCCATGTAACTCCCTATGATCAACCCCTAAAATGTTATCCCTACATTGATTCTAATCTATCAATAGAAGTGGGAATTCAAATTAATGAAGTAGGATTGACGAATAAAAACATTTAAATAATGACCACTCTGCCGTTGTGTGAGGAATTTCACAAAATATAATGTGAATAACCTCACTCATTAAGGAAACAGTATCAACATGATAAGAAAATATAAAGAATAAGTGATGAAGAAGAAGAAGAACTTTTATTAAGAAATGAAAATGATTGAGAAAACTTACATGGAAAAAATGAAGGTGCGATTACAAAATGAAAGCTTAAAATTAAAATTGAAAGAAAAATTGGATGCCACAAAATCATTACTAGAATCTCCTTAAATAAGAATATTATGAGAATTATGTCAACCCCATATAATAAATTATATCCCCATTAATTAGGAGTGTCAAAACGTGGGTGATAATAAAAGAAATTTGACGTTTCAAAGATGGCCACAAAAATAGGACCAGATTCATCCCCCCTCCTGGTGTGAAAATAATTCATTGTATATGACTAAATAATTGATGGTTTTAGAAGAGAAATATCATTTTATATGTGTCTTCTATCATCTTTCAAACTTTCATGACAAATTATTTAGCCGTTGGAATGTTATGCTCTAATTGGTGGACTAAATTTATGGGTGTTCAGATCTGAAATGACCCCCATAATTTTCTATTTCTACAGTTAAAATTTTGAGCTTCATTGGGATTGGATTATGAGACTCACTTTTTTATGGGCCTTAGGCACATTATTCTTTTTCCAAAAAAAATCTGAACTCTTGCCCAAAAATGTCCATCTTCCATTGGGATTCATCCATCAATCCTAAAAGAAAAAAATGTTCCAATGAAAGTGTTTGATCATATCCCAAAGATATCAAAATTCAAAAAAGGAATATAATTTTTTCCACAAATAGATGATTTATTGGGGAAAAAGTTTCACTTTAAACATTAATTTCACTTGTGATTAGAAATTAAGTTTGATTTATAAAATTCATTAAAATTGATGTTTATAAACATTTAAACACTTGAAAATTAAAAAATAATAAATGGATATTAGCCTCTTTCAGTGGATAATCATCCTAAAATTTACAACAAGAGAGAACCATTAACACAACCACACATGAAAAAATCAACTTCAAGACCATGGAATATATCTTATAGAGAAACTACCTCGAAACTAGATATGAAATCACAGTTAAAATTAGCCTTAGATCTATATTTAAGCACCCTTTGAACCCCTAGCCTAATGTTCACTAGAAAAAGAGGGTTTTAGGGATTATGAATAATAATAATGAAACTAAAATCCTTAATTCATAAAAAATAAGCAAGAGGAGTGTAAGAATTACCCATATCTTCGATCTGTAACCAACAACACTACAAACGGCCTAGAAACGAAGGAGATCAATCCTTGGGAAGATTTGGGTGTTTAGGATCATCACTAGGGATGGAGGGGAAAGAATGAAGAAGAATTTTTGGTGAGGAACTTAAAATACTAAAGGAGAAAATTGGTAAAATTCCACTTTTAATGGATGGTTTGGCCCCATGGTTTTTCAAACCGTGTACATGCCTCTGTCCAAGAGGAGTTGAGTCGCACAGTTACCTGGGGAGTAATGCACAATTTTAAAAACCATGTGCCAACTGTGTGGGATACCTCTGTCTAGGACCACATGGTTTGGCCTCCCCTCTTGCACGGTTTAATAAACCTCAAACCCCTTCCTCTTTGCTAGCATTATTTGGGCACCTGGTTACTACTAACCATGCGCCAACCATGCAACATGCACAGGATGGCCAAAATCTCCCTTCTTTCATATCTCAAGCCCCTAAGATACCCTTGATCTTCCTTATAAATCCATAAAACATTACATTAACCAAAATAAGGAGACTTAAACCAAAACTTAAACAAGAATGTACCTCGAGGAAAACTGGGATCTTACAATCTCCCCACCTTATAACAACTCATCCTTGAGTCGCATTCCCAAGCATCACTGAACTTCAAAATAAATTTGATTGGATCACTGATCCCAAATATTTGTCTCCCTCTCCCAAGTTTCTTCCTAAACATTACCATGCTGCCAAAAAACTCGAACCAAAGGAACAATCTTTCTTCACAATTCTTTCTCACTGTGATCCACAATACAAACTGGATGCTCCTCAAAGGACACATTAGCCTCAAGATCAGCATATTCAACATCAAACACATGAGATGGGTTAGGGTTATACTACTAAAGATATTACACATGAAAAAATCATACATTACACTATACCACCATGGAAGATCCAATCAGTATGCCACTATCCAGATCTTCTCCATAATCTCAAACGACCCCACGTACCTGGGCACCAACATTCCCTATTTCTACATCCAATGATGACCCAACCTTGGAGACACCTGAAGAAACATGTGATCACCCACCATAGACTCAATAGTTCTATGATGCCAATACACATATGACTTCTTCCTACTCTGATTCATTGCTATACATTTTTTAATCAACTGAACCTATTCTGACATCTCCTGCACAAGACTCGGCCTTAACAATTTAGATTCTTATACCTCTATCCAACACAATGAGGATTTAAAAAGTCTACTATAGATCACCTCATACAATGTCATCTAAATTTTCTCCTATGAACTATTGTTATAGGTGAATTCAAAAAGCACAAAGTGCTCCTACCATGATCCACCAAAATCCAAGACACAAGCCCTCATAACATCCTCTAGTACTTGAATAGCATGATTTGATTGTCTGTCTATCTATGGGTGGAAATTATTACTCAAAAACACATGGGTACCAAACTCTATCTGTAGTACCTACTAGAAACACAATGTAAAAAATAGATCATGATCCGAAACTATAGTTTGTGGTAATCCATTCAACTACATTGTTTCTTGAACATACAATTCCCCCAACTGATCAATGGAAAAAGTCTCTAAAATTGGAAAGAAATGTGTCACTATGGTCAATTTATCCACAACTACACATATCCTATCATTCTTATGAGGTGTCCTCAGAATACCTATTACGAAATACATCATTACGTCATCCCATTTCCATTCTAGAATGAGAAATTGTTGTAACAAACCACTAAACTGTTGATGCTTGGACTTCACCTACTGACATGTATGGCATCGCACCGTGAAACCTACAAACTCTTTCTTATTTCCTGGCCCCCAATACTGTTTATAAAAATCATGATATATTTTGGTCAAACCAAGATGAAATTCCCACCTTAATGCATAAAACTTGCGCATAAACTCTTCCCACAAACATACTGACACAACAACACGACCACAAAGATAAATGATTCTATAATCTCTAACAGTCCAACCGGAAGGTGACTCTACACCTTTAAGACTCTCTCTTATAGCCAAAAATTCAGAATCCTCGTGATTACTTTCCATGATCCGACTTAGAAGCACGAACTCAACTGCCAAGGATGCAAGGGTCATATTCTCGTGCTCATTCTGCCCCTTGATATGCATCTCAGTGAACAATGTCATCATCCTCCATTCAGAACTAGATTCTTAAACCGCCTGACTTTGAGTCTTCTAGAACAAAGAATCTATAAAACTATTCTCCTTTCTTAGAGTGTAAACCAGATTAAAGTAAAAAGAACGCATATACTCAACCCATCTTCACTTTTGAAGATTAAAATTATGCTGAGAGAATATATAATTAATGATTTTATGATAATTATACATGGTAAACTATTCTACCAATAAGTAATGTTTCCAACACTTAAAAGCATAAACCATTGCGGCCAACTCAAGATTGTGAAAAGGGTAATTTCTTTCATGAGGCCTTAATTTCCTTGAACCATACGCCACAACCCAATCATTCTATATCAACACTACCCCAAGACCAATACCAGACACATCACAAAACAAGGTATACTCCTTACTTGGGTCAGATAAGATAATAATTAGTGTAGATGTCAACTGATTCTTTAACTCTTGGAAAACATCCTCATATGCCCCAAACCATTCCAACTTGACTCCATTATTAGTCAAACCTAAAAGCAGTGTTGCCAAAAGTTAGAATTCCTTAATAAACCTTTGGTAATAGCTGAAAAACTCAGAAAAATTTAGATATTAGAAACATTATTGGGTTGTTTCCAAGATAAAACTGCTCACACATTCTCTAGGTCCATTGACACACCTTCCTGAGAGATGATGTGACCTAATAAATGCACTCTACCAATTTAAAAATGACGTTTTTATATATTGGTGTATATCCTATGCTCTCTTAGTTTACTAAATATGATATCGAGCTATTTGGCATTATCTTCATGAGTTTTAGAGTACACCAAGATGTCATCAACAAAAACAACTACAAACTGATCCATGTATGGGTGAAAGATTCAATATATTAGGTCTATAAACACTTCTAGTGAATTGGTCAATCCAACCAGCATTACCAAAAAATCATATAAACCATAAATTATCATGAAGGCAGTCCACAGTATATCATAAGGTCTCACCCTTAACTGATGATACCCTAATCTCAGATAAATCTTAGAGAACACTAAAGAAACCCTTATTTGGTAAAAAATATCATCGATTCAAGGAAGACGTTATCATTTTTTAACTTTCATCTAATTCAGATTCCTATAATTGACACAAAACCACAATGATCTCTCATACTTATTAGGAAACAACATTGGAGATCCCTAATGTGACATGCTTGGGTGAACAAAACTCTTGTTTTCCAATTACTCTAACTGAGTTTTAATCTCCTAGAGTTATGACGGTGCCATTCTATATGATGAAAAATAAATTGTCTCTGATCCCGACAACAACTCTATCGTGAACTCAACATCTATTTTGGACGACAACCCTAAGAAGTCCTCAGGAAACACATCCTGAAACTGATCCACCATAGGAGGAAATAAAAACTACTATACTTCACCACCATCAACCATAATACAAGCCACTTGAGTTGTGATATCACCCAACCACTTACAAACCGGCCCTACACGATCTGCCTGAATGTCCCACTCACCATGATAGACATAAGTGTCTCCTTCAAGAGATGTGAATGTTAACATATGGTGACAATAGTCAATATGGTCCTGGTAAAACACTATCCAATCCATGACCAAAATCTGATCAAAACCTAACATCTCAAACACAAACACGTCCCATAGGAAATGGTACCCACCAACTTCAAGAGCACACCCCTTAAACTACCTAATATTCCCCACTCGCATCCCTAATAGTGTATCAATCGATATGAACCCACAAAAAAATTACACCTCTACACCCAACATAACCACAAGTTGAGCAAAAATAAAAGAATGTGAGGAACCTCTATCGAATAAAGCACTAACAAGAATGTAAGCTATAATGATTGTACCTCGAACAGTCAATGGTTTAACCTTTCCTCCTCCTGGTGTAGACTGAAATATATGAAGCTAACCTAACCCCCAACCTAAGGCTTCAGTTTGAATTCTTGGCTCTACACTACCCTACTTATATGGATGCTCTCACCCTAGATTACCACATCCGCCACCTCTACCGGTATGGCCAGTAGAGCTCCAACTGCCTGCTTGATATGGGGTAACCAACCCTCTACCTACACTCAGCATAAGACTCATCCCTCCATAATTTCCCATATGTTAAGGGTTCCTATAGAACCTATGAACATACAACATTCTGTCACATGCTCAGAACTCAACCTATGGTGGTGGACACTGACCACGCATGTGAACCATCATGCCACACTGATAGAATAAAACTTGATCACAACCCCGAGGGGTTGATTCTGTCTTCTGACTAATCTATCCACCACCACCCTAGTGAAAGTTCTCTAAACAACATTTCCTACCATTGGAAATTACACCAATGGATCGCCCAATTGGAACTGCATGCCCGCCATAGAGGGCCTCCTTGAGGTTTTCCTTGGAAATAAGGGCCAATCCACCACCTCAGTAACTATTTTTAAACATAATATATTCACCTGGGACTTAATCTCATGTTTAAGTCCATCCTAAAAACGTCTTTCCATATCCACCTCATCCCCTGCCAAATTTAGAAAAAAATGTTGCAAGTCAGTGAAACCACTAGAATATTCCATCACTGTCTTCGACCCCTAGTTCAACCTCATAAACTGCATAGCCTTTTCCTGCCTTAAGGTATCCAAATAGAAATCTTCCTAAAAATTTTCTTATAAATATTTCCATGACATACCATCATCCTACTGGGTCTAAACCAGAATGTCTCACCAGTTCTTTGACTATTCTCGCAACATGTAAGCCACCAACTTGACTGACTTATCAGGAGGAGTCTCTAAGTGACCAAGAATATTATGGGTGGACTATGTCCAAAACTCAACTGCATCAGGTCCACCCTCTCTAGAAAAATTCATAGGGTGTTGTAGGTGAAACTCCCTAGTTAGCTCAAACATACTTGGCATGACCTTCCCTAGGTCTCGTTCCATCATCTTCATAAAATGAGTGAAGTTCTCACAAAATTGCTCCTCTCCTATGTTACATAAAATCACTGGTATTTCCTGCTTCACTTCTGGAGGAGCATTCTCGATGATGTAATATTATTTAAGTACTGACACATGACATTATCATGGCATATTTTTACAATTCCAATGCACATCTCATAACAACTAACATAAAACATCCAAATGTTTCATAAAATAAGGATCTTCATTAGCCATAAACAACTCCTTTTTGCATACACTATTCCCAACATACATCATCTCACTTTGAACACTACCCTAAACCATACCTACCACGAGTCATGGTCAACATGGGGTAAACCAACTTACAAAGTCACGAGTCTTTTATTAGACACCATTTTCAAACCATTTCCACATTCACAACACAAATATTTCTCTTTTAAGTACCCTTATCTTCTCACCATTTATTATAAGCAACATTTTAGCTCATTTACCTCCTTTCATAAAGCACAATTCTTTAACCATTCTTTCAAAATATTTCTATTTACCCATTCGTATCATCTTTATTAGATATTACTTTCTTCATATTTTAAGTAATGTGAAAATCATCCTACCCTTCATGTCTCACACATCCATATCTTGTGTTCACATCATGATGCATTCCACCTATATACCTGGGTACCTATAATTATTCATGTATGAACAACCTCATTTCATTCCTTTATAGTGAAAAATATCATAAAACAATCTCATCAAACAACAAGTTCATCACCCACTGGTGAAATGTCATTTAATTATAACAACACATATCAAGAAAAAAATTCCCACCCTGGGTACTTGGGTTTCCCCCCATGGATGGGTTAGTTACTCCCAAACATGAGCTCATCTATAAAACCTGAAAAATACAAATATCCCATATACCATCCCAAATATTAATACCACATAAAAGAACTACTCTGATACCACTTTGTAATGTCATCGACCTAGAATCCACTAAACTGGTGCTCCAAGCTGGGTCACCACATGACCTTAAGCATGCCTCCCCACATGCTAGGTGTTGTCGACTAGAAGAGAGGGTCTAATAGGTATTTTGGGGATACTATACCCTCTTTAACGTATTATTCCTCAATAGATAACATAATAAATAAGGAAAACAATAGACAATAAAATAGAACATTCATTACTTACCAGTTACCAAATAGGGTACAACCACAACCAAAAGATAAATATGTCATGTCGTTCTAAAAGTTCCAAAAGTTAAGGTACCCCAAAATAAAGACTAATGGTAACATCCCCCAAAATGGGTCCTGACTCCAAGTTCGTATCCTCATCCATGCTCATCCAAAGACCAACTCAACTCCCTAGCACAAGGCCTTTTCCCTTGTCCAATCCCGCAATAATGAAATCTGCTCGGGTACCCAACAATGGCTTGATTAGGGTGTGAGTACAACTCAGTAGTCCACCACCAATGATATTTATAAAATATCCAGTCAAAACAGATAGTGCATTCAAGTACTAAATAAATGTAAAGATAAACAAAATAAAACTCGAGTTCCATTAGTTAACAATATTCACTTCAACAACTTTCATCATTTATTCCATTCAATATCTTAAACCATTTGCATCACTTAATCCATGGGTTAGACATTTACATCATAAATAAGGGAATAAGTCAATTTCTCTAACTCACTCTAGATAAACATTTCATAAAAAATACATCTCACTCCCCTCAGAGTCTTAGTCTAGTAGTCTCATCAAATGAAACTATTAGGGGCTTAGAGTCTCAATCTGACTCCCTAAACCATGCATTCTAGGGGTGGGGTTTAGAGTCTCAGTCCAACCCAACCCATGGGAGGATCCTTAGTCCAATATCCCATATACCACTAATCCATGTTCACATTCTTATTCATTCAATTACCACATATACCAAATCACATACCATGAATAATTAATACACATAACATTCAAAATTCACATTCCATTTAATACTTAAATCATCTTTGTGCCTTAACCCAATAACATATTTACCACACACCTTACAAAGATCATTTAACCCAATTACCTTTCATATCTCAACCCATTTAACTTATTCAACAATTTCTATACATTAACCCATTTTAAACAATTCATCATTTCACATGTATTATCTCATTCATGCATTTCAATTTCAATCTCATGAGTCATTAGAAACATTCACCTTATTCCATTTAACCATCTTTATATTGTTCCAAACAAACCCTTATGCCATTATCAAAGTCTAGGTACAACTATAAATAATCCATTTTACAACTCAACTAACATATCAACATGTTCATCTTGGTCTGTAATTTACCACAATTCAACTCCATAGTTAGAATTACAATTCTCCATGTTTGGGAATATTGGAACACCCCATGGGAATCCCTAAATCAGTATATTCAATCTCAATACATCCCATGGGGATCATAAGGGGTTAAATTCACCATTTATCCAACCATTTTACCAAATAAATTCAAATGCATCAAATGAACAACAAGAGAGAACCATTAACACAACTACACATGCACAAATCAACTTCAAGACCATGGAATATAACTTGTATACCACCTACCTCGAAACTAGAGATGAACGAATGCTTAACCTTAGCCTTAGATCTAGATTCAAGAACCCTTTGAATCCCTAACCTACTATCCACTGGAAAAGATTGTTTTAGGGATTTATCAAAAGAATAATGAAATCAAAAGCCTAAATCCAGAAAATAGAAGTAATAGGAGCTTAAGACTTACCCGGAGTTTCGATCCACAACCAACGACACTCCAAACGGCCTAGAAATAAAGGTGATCGATACTTGGGAAGATTTGAGTGTTTAGGCTCATCACTAGGGATGGAGGAGGAAAATTAGGAAGAAATTAGTGTGGGGAAATTAAAATCCTAAAGGGGAAAAATGATAAAATATCACTTTTAATGAGGTGCACAATTTTTCAAACAGTGTGCCAACCGTGCATCTGCCTCTATCCAAGAGGGACTGAGTCACACGGTTACATGGGGAGACCTGTATGGTTTGAAAAACCATGCACCAACCATGAAGAATGCCTCTATTCGGGCCTATATGGTTTGGACTCCCCTCTTTCATGGTTTACTAAACCTTGAACCCCTTCCTCTTTTCTTTCATGGATTGGGTGCATTGTTATTACTAACCATGTGTTAACCGTACAACATGCACAAGATGGATAAAATCTCCCTTATTTCATTTCCCAAGCCCCTAAGACACCCATGGGCTTCCTCATACGTCCTAAAAAAATTCCATTAACCATAATTAAGAGACTTAAACCAAAACTTAAACAATAAAATTCCTTGAGAAAATCTGGGATCTTACACCGCTGGAGGGAATCTACGCTTGATTCTCATAACACAATGACAATACAACGTAGATATGTTTTCAGATACATCAACAAAGAAATAATTTCTTACAAGGTAATTTTTTAATTGATTAAATTAATAATAAATAATATGTGATGATCCTGTGCTCTGGTTCTGGCATTTTATCTATTTTCTATTTTTTATTCAATTCCATTGATCATGATGTTTATCATCATGTAAATCTTGGATTGATCATTGATTATGATAAAAAGAAAAAAAATTCATGACCTATCATGCACTACTATTTTTCCTAGAACCTACAAGTTGTATTAGAGTGGTTACATAATTATTTATAATTATTTAAATATCATTGATTGATTTACAAATTTGTAATTTAGTTTTCGATTTTAGTTTAATCATTCTTAAATCCAAAATGTGAGATCTGATTCTTCCTATTTTATTTCTCATTAATATAATAAAATTGATTAATTTTATGAATGAAATAAATTTAAAGATCTTATCTGGAGGTGCTGAGAAATCTGGATGGATAACACAAGAGTACATGTCATGTAACCCAGAGGTACATGCATTGTACTAGTGTTCAATTCACTAATAATTAATTCAGAATTAATTCAAGAAGTGTATATTTATTACACTCAGTACCTTTAATTTTACACCATGTGTTGATTGGGCCAGTCTGGAACACAGTTAGCTGAAGTACATGTCATGTTACTTTCGTACACAGTGTGTAATATTTTAGCCATAGACAGGTCATGTATCTTCTTATATGGCTTACCTGATTGGTGACTATGTAACTCAGAGACCACAAGATTTGTAGCCCATGTACACATCATGTACTCTTACTTTTTACATGGCACAATTTACATGCCAAGTCTCTAAATGCGTGTCTCGGATAGATGGTGAAAACAGTGCACGCCATGTAGCTAGATTGTACACATCATGTACTTTTACCAAATTATGAAAAATTAAAAATTAATTTATTATACTATGAAAACCTTATCAACATGTTCTTGTGTGTGGTCATTAATTTTATAGGTCTTGTCATGCGACGAGTTTTAATATATATAAAATTTTAATTAATTTATGTATAATGTTCAGATCTATATGTCATGTATGAGTCATATTATAGTTATTTCTCTATGTACATTGAAGCATAACACATGATAGACAAATCATGTAATCAGTGTAATAATTAAGTTGATGGTACACATCATGAAAGTACGTGATAAGTTGTGTATGAAGCATATCTCAAGAGTAAACGGTATATGAGTATATTACATATTGGTTAGTTCAGATGTGTACTCATTGTGTTACCTCTAAGGTACATTTATATACGCAAGTAATTTTAAATAAATTTATTTAATATTTATAAAATTATGATGGATGATAATTTCAAGGAAATTTAGATGTGAATTAAAATTAAACAATTTATTAATTAAAGAATATAATTAATTAATTCAAGTGTGTTTTATCTTAAATAATAATGATTATAATTGAATGTTAATTTTATTAAATGCATAATTCATTGCATGTATGTGGATGATCATGAGACTGGACTAGACCATTGAATGTGATTGGTTTCATTTAATTTATTATTAAATTAAATTATTGGCATGCATTCTATCTCTCCTCTTATTATGTAAGGGTCTGTATGCCCATTGTTTTTTTATGTAAATCATTTTCCCTTACTTGTGTGTGAATAAAATCATATGTAATGTATGGAGATCTCATGTTAGTAGAGGAAATTCAAGTTTGTAGTCAAGAAGAAACCAATCCAAGAGAGATACATAGGTGGATAGGTGGAGAATGGAAACACAGAGCATAAATGGTTCAAGTTATTTTCCCCTCAGTCAATGGTAAGTTTATTATCCACTAGATAAACTAAATATTAGTTAAAGAATAATGAAACTGATCCTTTTGTTTTCAAAAAAAAACAACTTAATTATTTATATGTTATTTCTAAAACTGATTTTAAACCTATTTTAGAAAGTTTATATTATGATAAAACAACTCAAGAATATATTTATAAAGTTTTTCATCAAGAATATTTTCAACCTATTGTTGAAGAAAAGACTTTAGAAAACCCAAGAAGTCAGTTGTTTCTTAATAATCATCATAGTGATAATATCATTGGTGTTGTAGATCAACTGATTATAACTAGAATTTCTTTGAGAAATAATATTGAACATATATCATTTTTATCAGAATTCAAACCTAAGAATCCCGATTAGTCTTTAGGTGATGAGGATTTAATTAAAGAAATATAAGATGAACTCAATGAGTTTGAAAGTAACAAAGTTAGTATAAGGCCCCAGCCTTAAACCTTACTTAATCTTGAGTAATTACAAGATTACACATTGAGGATCTTTTCGGGTATAGAGTTTTAGAGAATTAGATCATAAAACTTGCATTACATTCCACATATAAACAAAGTGGTTACATAAAGATAGTATTCTTCATTCCCATCAATGGAAACACATTTGAAATAAAACATGGATTATTTCTTGACACTTACTTGACACTATCATCATATCATGTACCTTTCCCTTGACCTGTGAAAAACATTTCAAAAAAACATGGGATGAGCATAAAAAGCTCAGTATGGGTTATAAAAAACATGGAAAGGAAACATTAGTTCATATATACATAAGAATGAAATCATAATTTACCCATAAAACATAGGCACTTTAACATACCTCATAAAATCATGAATAAATCATAGAAATCATAAGACATAAAGGTAACTTGAGGCATCCATAACATTCTTACGTAGGGAGTAACCCTCTTGGTTACGTTTGGAATACCCATCACAGTATATTCCCTAAATCTCTTCGGAGAAACCTTAACGTTTCACTCCTTCACGTTACCCAATGCATTGGAGAGATATATCGGGCTCACCCGCCCTTAGTTTATCACAGAACCACCCGTCTTCATAATAATGCCCAAGAACCATAACATAAATGTATCACATAAAACATGCATAAAGGAAACATAAAATTTCCACATTTCAATCACGAGATATCAATACAACACATTTATATAAAAACATTATGAAAACCATTTTAAATACCAAAATAAAAGAAAAGTAAAACATGGTATTTATTTTTCTTTTAAAAAGAAGGTATGGCTTGTAGAGGAATCCGAAACTCAAATAACGGTCACGAAGGTGGAGAAGTCATTGTCGCCGCATACGTACGACAAAAACATTCCCTTTTGTCGTTTAGTAAACGCTTCATATAAAAAAGATTCCTTTTGAATAAACGTAAAAGTCAAAGGGGTTTATACACCGTATAAAAGAAAGTTGTGTATAAAATAAAATATGCCTCAACGAAAGGAGATTGAGACGAAGTCCCATACCTCGTATCCGACTTGACCCGACCATTCTTTAATCTCCTGAATAATAAACTTGAGTTAATCTCTACTTTCTTATGAAACTTTTTCAAGTTAATTATTCCTTTTATACCATGTTATGAACATCATGTAATCATTTAAGTTAATAATGTTCATTTTGTCGGTATTTGGTTCTTAAGTCAAAAATAGACTTCTTACACTTACATGTTGTTAATTTGGTCAAAGGTTCATTATATCCAGAATTATATTAATGATTTGGATAACATATATATCATATATATTCATCATATACATGTATTTATAATATTACATCACATTTAGAGGTAAGAAATGAAATGCACCGTTCATGGAGACGGTAAGCCGTACGTACGCATGAACGCTACTTCCATTTCTATTTCGTATTTTCTGGAATGGAATCATAATGATATATAAGTATATTATAATTCCAGTATAATAACATATATAATATCATTAACTTTATCATTTACACATCCCACATATGGTATTAACGAATCAAATCACTTTCAGGGGGCGGTAGTCTGCATTTCCTAAAATGAAGATATCGTGTTTACCCATAATGGGAACCATAAAGGTATGCCCAAAATGAAAAAAAAACAGAAGCTTAAGGAAAAAATAAACATATTATATATCATATATAAAAATAGTGACATCATAATGGCCACCTTTGAAGGTGTTAAATGAGTATTGAACAATCATCGTTTCGGGAGGCAGAATTTCGCCATCCACGGAAACCATATGTTCATTAACCATTTGATGTAGTTGTGTGAGAGTGTAGCTCAAATAAATCTTATAACAACATACTAGTATATTTAATATACTGTTTTTGTTACAAAAGAAGTAAATAAAAAGAGTTTAGGGGGTTGGAGAAACAAATTAAAACAAATGAACATGAGAGAATGAATTACCTTTAAAAGTGTAACTCCTTTTGATTTGAGCCTAAAGGCTTCCTTTGAAAGGATTCTGCCCAAAGAGAATCCTCTAGGATGAGGATAGGGATGTGGAGAGAGTAAATGGGCAGGGTTTGGCCGAGCCAAAGGCTTGAGGAGTGTGTGAAATGAGGTAGAGGTGGGGGCCTTTTATAAGAGGAGAGGAGGAGCACTTTTGGAAAGTAAAGAAATATTACTTTATTTGAAAATGTGTTTCGGTTTTAAAAGGTCCCACATTTATATAAGTCATGGATAAGGTGATAAGTCTTCGAAATCCACTCATCCAATTGGTTTTGGACATGTGTAGTTTATTGATTTTACATTATCTTTCCATTTTATTTAAATCGTTAAATAATGAGGTCATCGCTGCATCATCATGATGTCATAAATAATTTAATTTATTTAATGTCTAAAAATTATAAAAAAAATACTATGATGTAGGAAATCATTTTATCTTTCCAATTACTATTTATAATAAAAAATATGATCTTTATAACCCCACGTAAAAAATCTTTTCGTAAGACATATTATGTTTGTGTCATTTTTACTTTAACATTTAATAAAAAGTTATTTATGTCATTTCCCAACCAAAGTATCTTCATGGGGTCCCCAAGTTGACCCCATGGCTTTTATTGGTCGCCCATGACACAACCAATAAGGTTGGGACATGTGTCTAGGTCATTTCATATTATTAAAGCATTATTTATACCTTAAACTACCCTAATTACCACTAATCGCGATTAAAAACTTAATAAGTTACTATTCACTGAAAAATTATTTTAATCTCATTGAACCACATTTTAATTCTTAATGACAACCATGTATGTAGGATTTTTGAAATTCAAAACACAATGATGGAAAAATTTCATTTAAACGGAAAATCAGTTTTTATAAGTACCACTTAGTGGTTTCACTATTCATCAAAAATTGAAGTTTTTCAGAAAATTACCAAAAATTCACCCTAAGCTATATTTGAAATTCCGAATTCAAAAATGAAGTCTATTTTAAAAAATTCAAAACATATAAGTCACATTAATTCATTTAATAATTAATTCCCGCTGTCAGAGCAAATAGCGTGTTTTTATGAAACAATAAGTATCAAAAGATTGACACTAGTTTGAGTCCAATTTCAAAGTGAAATTGATTCCAATGACCACCATTGGATTAAATGGTAAAAATATATTCATATTACACATTAAGAACAATTCAAAAGATAATCTAATCATATAAATAAATTAGATTAAAAAGCAGTTTTGATGTAAAATGCAGTATTTTTCACTATTCATTAAAAAATGAACATTGTCAGAAAAATATCAAAAATTCACACAAAGTAAATTTTGATGTCCCAATCATAAAGAATAAGTTTATTTTGACAAACATAGTTTATAAAATTGTCAAAAGATAGATTTAAAAAGGGTTTTCCATCATAAGGCAGTAAAACAATCTTTTAAGAATATTAGTGTATTCCATGCTTAAGATTGGATTTATTTTCATTTTAAGCCTCTAAAACACTATCTTAATAATTAATAGACATAGATACAAATATCTATTATTCATTACTTACTTGGGATGTTACATCCTTCCCCCCTTTAGAAAATTTCATCCCCACAATTTATTTACTTATCGAATAAATGAGGGTACTTATCCCTCATTGCATTTTCAGATTCCCATGTTGCCTCTTCAATCATGTGGTTTTTCCACAAAACCTTTACCAGGTGAATCACCTTATTCCGTAACACTTGCTCCCTGTGGTCAAGAATCTGGACCGGTTGTTCCTCATAAGATAGGTTCTCTTCCAGCTGAACTACCTCTGGACTCAAAACATGAGATGGATCTGGCATATACTTTCTCAACATCGAAACGTGAAAAACATTGTGTACCTGAGATAAACTCAGAGGTAAAGCCACTCGGTATGCAACTGATCCAACTTTCTCCAGAATTTCGTATGGTCCAACAAACCTTGGAATCAACTTTCCTTTCTTACCAAATCTCATCACACTTTTCCATGGTGATACTTTGAGAAAAACATGATCACCTACCTCGAAAGATGGATCCTTCTTCTGGTTATCCGCATAACTCTTATGCCTTCTCTGAGCTGTTCTCATGTGTTTCTGAATCAGCTGAACGTTTTCTGCCATCTCTTCTACCAATTCTGGTCCCATCAACTTCCTTTCACCCACTTCATCCCAGAAAGCTGGAGTTCGACACCGCTTCCCATATAATGCCTGAAATGGTGCCATCTGTATACTGGAATGAAAAATGTTATTATATGAAAATTCAACCAAAGAAAGATGTTGGTCCCATATTCCCTGATAATCCATAGAACAAGCTCGTAGCATATCCTCCAATGTCTGAATTGTTCATTCTGACTGACCATCTGATTGAGGATGAAAAGCTGTACTAAAATTTAATTTAGTACCCAACGACTTCTGAAGGCCTTTCCAAAAGTTAGAAGTAAACCTGGGATCACGATCCAATACAATGGAGAGAGGAACTCCATGTAACCTGACTATCTCTTTAAGATACAAACGGGAAAGTTGATCAAGAGAGAAAGTATCTCATATAGCAAGGAAATGAGCAGATTTGGTCAAGCGATCAACAATAACCCAGATTGCATTATTACCTCGAGATGTCTTCGGTAATCCCACAACAAAGTCCATGGATATATTCTCCCATTTCCACTCTGGCACTGGTAAAGGCTGAAGCATCCCTTTCGGTAACTGCCGCTCTGCTTTAACCTGCTGACAAGTTAAACACTTCACTGTAAAATCAGCAATGTCTCTTTTCATTCTATCCCACCAGTAATACTCCCGCAGATCTCTATACATCTTAGTACTGCCCGGATGAACTGAAAACGGAGAACTATGAGCTTCACATAAAAACTCTCTCTTCAATTGTGAATCACAAGGCACACACAATCTCTTCCCAAATCTCAAAACACAATCATTATCAATGTTGAATTCAAGCAACTTACCTTTCTGAACCAGCTCTACCTTTTTCTGCAACTCACTATCTTGCTTCTGTGCTTGCTTGATTCTATCTGATAGAGAAGATATCACTGATACCTGAAACAAAACAGAAGGACTTCCTGCACCAACAACTTCTATGACAAAGTTCATCAAATCCTTAACCAAAGGATCACGTTCCAAATGAAACATTGTTAATGAAGCATTACTTTTTCGACTCAAAGCATCAGCCACTTTATTTGCTTTTCCCTGATGGTAATGAATTGTACAATCATAATCCTTGATTAATTCTAGCCATCTCCTTTGTCTCATTTTTAACTCTTTCTGAGTGAATATATACTTTAAACTTTTATGATCGGTATATATTTCACACTTTACTCCATACAAATGATGCCTCCAAATTTTTAAAGCAAAAACAACAGCAGCTAATTCCAAATCATGTGTAGGGTAATTTACCTCATGAGTTTTCAACTGTCGTGAGGCATAAGCAATTACCTGATCATTCTGCATTAGGATGCAACCAAGTCCTTTCAATGAAGCATCACTGTATATAACAAACTCACCATTCCTGGAAGGTAGTGCCAAAACTGGAGCATTCACCAATATTCTTTTCAATTCCTGAAAACAATCATCACATTCTTTTGTCCAGATAAACTTAACACCCTTCCCAGTTAGCTTAGTCATTGGACTAGATAACCGTGAAAAATTTCTAACAAACCTTCGGTAATAGCCCTCCAAACCAAGGAAGCTACGAATCTCTATTTGATGGACCGACATCTGCTGAAGTAGTTGCAAAGGATTTCACCACCCCTTTCTGCTTGTAGTCTAACTGCTTCCCATCACTCAAGCTCTTTGTCGGACACTCATTTGCATAGTGACCCATCTCATTGCACTTAAAACATTTCACTAACTGTAAATCAAATTTTTTCTTACCTTCACCTTGATCCTTTTCAGTGCAATCACGAGCCTTATGTCCCATCTTACCACGTCGGTAGCACTTTCCAGAATTCAGAAGACATTCCCCAGCATGCCTTTTGCCACATTTATCACAAACTGGAAACTTAGTTCTCTTACCATCAGAATTTTTTGAAGAATTATTACCTTTCTCCTGCCACCTCGGTCTCTTCTTCTGCTGGTTGTTATAGAACACTTGGTCATCGGCAAACTCTATTTCCACCTTCTCATCACATCGAACAAGCTTTTCATAACTTTTAAACTCACGAGAAGCTAATGCCCTTCGATATTTTGGTTTTAATCCTGAGTAAAAACGATTGATTTTACTATCAAGGTCTCGGATAAAATTTGGAGCATACCTTGCCAATCGAGTGAACCTTTCTTCATAGGCAGCCACTGAGTCTTCCTCTTGCCTCAATTCCAATAATTGCTTTTCCATCCTAAGTCGAACAGCCTTAGGAAAATACTTCTCAAGAAACATACCTTTGAATTCATCCCAGTCAAGAGCATCAATCTCATCGGCGTCCCTGATATTTTTAACCATAGACCACCACTGATCTGCTTCACCCTCCAAACGGTAAATAGCAAGACTAACCTTTTGATTGTCTGAACACCCCATGACATCAAAAATCTTTTCCAGTGCTTTAATCCACCCTTCAGCTAGCACAGGGTCAGATGATCCTCTGAATGATGGTGGATGTTGCCTCATGAAATGTTCCACCACTTACATGTTCCTCTGCGGTTGATCTGGCTGATCTCATGCATGGATACCACCACCATTTATATCCTGAGTCAACTGCGCCATTACTGCAACAAACTGTTCAGTTCCAATTCAGACCATCTCAGGATGCTGATTCGGAAGGTTATTTCCTTCTGTATGCCTTCCTAGCACTACTTCCATGTTTCCTCTGCGGAAAACCATTCTGAACAAACATGCCTTAGATGAAGCAACATGGTAATCTTAAAATGCTATATCATTTCAAAAAAAAATATTTTTGGATAATCATTTAATAGAATTATAACTCCTAAAGTTATCTAAACCGACCTCTGATACCAACTATAAGGCCCCAGCCTTAAACCTTACTTAATATTGAGTTATTACAAGATTACACATTGAGTATCTTTTCGGGTTTAGAGTTTTAGAGAATTAGATCATAAAACTTGCATTACATTCCACATATAAACAAAGTGGTTACATAAAGATAGTATTATTCATTCCCATCAATGGAAACACATTTGAAATAAAACATGGATTATTTCTTGACACTTCCTTGACACTATCATCATATCATGTACCTTTCCCTTGACCTGTGAAAAACATTTCAAAAAAACTTGGGATGAGCATAAAAAGCTCAGTATGGGTTATAAAAAACATGGAAAGGAAACATTAGTTCATATATACATAAGAATGAAATCATACTTTACCCATAAAACATAGGCACTTTAACATACCTCATAAAATCATGAATAAATCATAGAAATCATAAGACATAAAGGTAACTTGAGGCATCCATAACATTCTTACGTAGGGAGTAACCCTCTTGGTTACGTTTGGAATACCCATCACAGTATATTCCCTAAATATCTTCGGAGAAACCTTAACGTTTCACTCCTTTGTGTTACCCAATGCATTGGAGAGCTATATCGGGCTCACCCGCCCTTAGTTTATCACAGAACCACCCTTCTTCATAATAATGCCCAAGAACCATAACATAAATGTATCACATAAAACATGCATAAAGGAAACATAAAATTTCCACATTTCAATCACGAGATATCAATACAACACATTGATATAAAAACATTATGAAAACCATTTTAAATACCAAAATAAAAGAAAAGTAAAACATGGTATTTATTTTTCTTTTAAAAAGAAGGTATGGCTTGTAGAGGAAGCCGAAACTCAAATAACGGTCACGACGGCGGAGAAGTCGTTGTCGCCGCATACGTACGACAAAAACATACCCTTTTTTCGTTTAGTAAATGCTTCGTATAAAAAAGATTCCTTTTGAATAAACGTAAAAGTCAAAGGGGTTTATACACCGTATAAAAGAAAGTTGTGTATAAAATAAAATATTCCTCAACGAAAGGAGATTGAGATGAAGTCCCATACCTCGTATCCGACTTGACCCGACCGTTCTTTAATCTCCTGAATAATAAACTTGAGTTAATCTCTACTTTCTTATGAACCTTTTTCAAGTTCATTATTCCTTTTATACCATGTTATGAACATCATGTAATCATTTAAGTTAATAATGTTCATTTTGTCGGTATTTGGTTCTTAAGTCAAAAATAGACTTCTTACACTTACATGTTGTTAATTTGGTCAAAGTTTCATTATATCCAGAATGATATTAATTATTTGGATAACATATATATCATATATATTCATCATATACAAGTATTTATAATATTACATCACATTTAGAGGTAAGAAATGAAATGCACCGTTCATGGAGACGGTAAGCAGTACGTACGCATGAACGCTACTTCCATTTCTATTTTGTATTTTCTGGAATGGAATCATAATGATATATAAGTATATTATAATTCCAGTATAATAACATATATAATATCATTAACTTTATCCTTTACACATCCCACATATGGTATTAACGAATCAAATCACTTTCAGGGGGTGGTAGTCCGCACTTCCTAAAATGAAGATATCGTGTTTACCCATAATGGGAACCATAAAGGTATGACCAAAATGAAAAAAAACAGAAGCTTAAGGAAAAAATAAACATATTATATATCATATATAAAAATAGTTACATCATAATGGCCACCTTTTAAGGTGTTAAATGAGTATTGAACAATCATCGTTTCGGGAGGCAGAATTTCACCATCCACGGAAACCATATGTTCATTAACCATTTGATGTAGTTGTGTGAGAGTGTAGCTCAAATAAATCTTATAACAACATCCTAGTATATTTAAGATACTGTTTTTGTTACAAAAGAAGTAAATAAAAAGAGTTTAGGGGGTTGGATAAACAAATTAAAACAAATGAACATGAGAGAATGAATTACCTTTAAAAGTGTAACTCCTTTTGATTTGAGCCTAAAGACTTCCTTTGAAAGGATTCTGCCGAAAGGGAATCCTCTAGGATGAGGAGAGGGATGTAGAGAGAGTAAATGGGCAGGGGTTGGCCAAGCCAAAGGCTTGAGGAGTGTGTGAAATGAGGTATAGGTGGGGGCATTTTATAAGAGGAGAGGAGGAGCACTTTTGGAAAGTAAAGAAATATTACTTTATTTGAAAATGTGTTTCAGTTTTAAAAGGTCCCACATTGATATAAGTCGTGGATAAGGTGATAAGTCTTCGAAATCCACTCATCCAATTGGTTTTGTACATGTGTAGTTCATAGATTTTACATTATCTTTCCATTTTATTTAAATCGTTAAATAATGAGGTCATCGCTGCATCATCATGATGTCATAAATAATTTAATTTATTTAATGTCTAAAAATTATAAAAAAAATACTATGATGTAGGAAATTGTTTTATCTTTCCAATGAATATTTATAATAAAAAATATGATCTTTATAACCCCATGTAAAAATTCTTTTCGTAATACATATTATGTTTGTGTCATTTTTACTTTAACATTTAATAAAAAGTTATTTATGTCATTTCCCAACCAAAGTGTCTCCATGGGGTCCCCAAGTTGACCCATGGCTTGTCTTGGTCGTCCATGACACAAACAATAAGGTTTGGATGTGTGTCTAGGTCATTTCATATTATTAAAGTATTATTTATACCTTAAACTACCCTAATTACCACTAATCGCGATTAAAAACTTAATAAGTTACTATTCACCGAAAAATTATTTTAATCTCATTGAACCACATTTTACTTATTAATGACAACCATGTATGTCGGATTTTTGAAATTCAAAACACAATGATGGAAAAATTTCATTTAAACGGAAAATCAGTTTTTATAGTACCACTTAGTGGTTTCACTATTCATCAAAAATTGAAGTTTTTCAGAAAATTACCAAAAATTCATCCTAAGCTATATTTGATATTCCGAATTCAAAAATGAAGTCTATTTTACAAAATTCAAAACATATAAGTCACATTAATTAATTTAATAATTAATTCCCGCTGTCAGAGCAAATAGCGTGTTTATATGAAACAATAAGTATCAAAAGATTGACACTAGTTTGAGTCCAATTTCAAAGTGAAATTGATTCCAATGACCACCATTGGATTAAATGGTAAAAATATATTCATATTACACATTAATAACAATTCAAAAGATAATCTAATCATATAAATAAATTAGATTAAAAAGCAGTTTTGATGTAAAATGCAGTATTTTTCACTATTCATTAAAAAATGAACATTGTCAGAAAAATATCAAAAATTCACACAAAGTAAATTTTGATGTCCCAATCATAAAGAATAAGTTTATTTTGACAAACATAGTTTATAAAATTGTCAAAAGATAGATTTAAAAAGGGTTTTCCATCATAAGGCAGTAAAACAATCTTTTAAGAATATTAGTGTATTCCATGCTTAAGATTGGATTTATTTTCATTTTAAGCCTCTAAAACACTATCTTAATAATTAATATACATAGATAAAAATATCTATTATTCATTACTTACTTGGGATGTTACAGTTAGAACTTTGATTGAACGTCTTAATGATACTTCTATAATTATAGTAAAATGGTTTTTTCAGAAATTTTTTGATGAAAATGGAATTATATATAGAAATAAAGCTAGACTAATTACTAAATGTTACAATCAATAAGAGGTAATATATTATAGAGAAACCTATGCACCAGTAGCAAGAGTTGAACTTATTCGTATACTTCTATCTTTTGCAGAATTCTCAAATTTTAATATATTTCAAATGGATGTGAAGTGTTCTTTCCTTAATGGATATGTTCAGCAGAAAGTTTTTGTATAAAAACCCCCTAGTTTTGAAAATAAAAGACATCCAGAACATGTTTAAAAACTTATCAATTTGATTTATTGAATTAAACAAGCCCCTAGTGTGTGGTATGATAAGTTAACTGGATTTTTATTACAAAACAACTTTGTTAAGGGAGATATAGATCCAAATAATTTTATAAAATAAGTTAATAAAAAAATTATGATTGTACAAATATATTTTGATGACATTATATTTGGTTCAGATCAAAAATATTTAACAGATTCCTTTGAAGATCTTATGAAATCTGAGTTTGAAATGAGTATGATGGGTGAGTTAATATACATTCTAGGTTTTCAAATTTCAGAAAAACCAAAAGGAACTTTTATATCTCAATATAAGTATATAAAAGTTATTATTATGAAATCTAGGTATGAAAACACTAAAATTAATTGTACTCCCATTGGAACCTCCAATACTTTAGATCTTGATGAAGCTGGGAAACCAAATGATCAAAAGACTTTTAGAGGTATGATTGGAATTTTACTTTACTTAAGACCTAGTTCTCTAGATTTAATATTTATAATATTCTTATGTGATATATATCAATCCAATCCAAAATAATATCATCTTAAAGCTATAAAAAATAATTTTCATTTTCTTAAGGGAACTATGGATTTATGCTTATTATATTCTTCTAGAAATGATTTTGAACTATTTTTTTTTTCAGATGATGATTTTTGTGGATATATAATGGATAGGAAAAATACTTATGGAACATGTCATTTCTTTGAATAAGCTTTAGTTTCTTGGTTATGTAAGAAACAACACTCTGTATCACTTTCTACAACTAAATAAAAATATGTGGTAGATGGAAGTTTTTGCACTCAATTGTTGTATATGCAACATACACTCACTGACTATGGCATGAGTTTTACTAGAACTCAAATTTTGTGTGATAACACAAGATCCATTTTGCTAAGTAAAAACCCAACACGTCACTTACATGCTAATAAAATAGACATAAAACACCATTTACTTCAATATCATACATGTAAAGAAGATATTATTTTATAATTCATCAGAACTCAAGAAAAACTTGATAATATTTTTACTAAACCCCTTAGTTATGATAGATTTTAATACATTAAACAAAAGCTAGGAATAATCAATATTAGGTTATTAATTATATCCACTTCTTGTTATCAATCTCCTTACATTAATGAACTCCTTTTAAAAGGAGGAGTACATATTATTTTAAGTTTTTAAAACCTTTTTTTATTAAAACTTTCAGTTTTCAAAAAAAAAATAGTTTTTATATTTTTTTCAGACTAAAAAACTTTTCTTAAATTTTTTGGAGTCATATTTTCTTATAAAAACTCTCTGAATCTAAAAGGTTTTACAATTCATTCTTTGGAGTCAATTTTTTTTAGAACCAAAATATGTTATAAAAAGTTTTCTATATCAAAATTTGTTATAAAAGTTTCAGACTCAAAAATTATTACAAAATTTTTGGACAAAATTTTTATTATAAACTTTATCATAATAATTTTTCATTACAAAAACCAAGAAGATCAGTTTACTCATACTGAAGAAAATTTAATACTCCAAATGGTATTCTTTTTGTTTTTACACTGATTCATTACATTATTTATAAATGTTCTTGTTTACTTATTATTTTAGTTTAAATACTTTTTTTCTTTCAAACTTATAAGTTTTTAAATTGAATTGATACTCATTACAATGAAAATTTTTCTTAAAAACTTTAAGAGTTAAAAATTAAAATTAAATTATTTCTTCAATTAATTCATGATAGTCAGATCAGATAAGTAATTTTAATCTGATCCATTGAAATTCATGGAATTCTAACTATCACTATCATACCTATATAAGGGTGGGACAACCTATGCCCCTCATATATTCTTAGATACTTTGATCCGGACTCTTACCACTCCTTTAAGTGTTATGTCCAAAGTTTTGGCATTTTTCTGATTGTCATTTTAAGTCTAAATAAAATGGAAACTTTAGAAGATTTTGCACATAGAGAAGTCTATAGAGAAATAATAATCAAGAGAAAATGGTATGAAAAGTACGATTCAATTATTAAAAGGATCATTAGTTTTCAAGGTTTGTAGAAATTTTGTGTAGAAAAACTACATAATTATTTTGATTTATATTTTCTTGAAATTATAATAGAATTTTATGCTACAGTTTGAGAGGGAATTAGAAAAAGAGGAACGAGAAGAAGAGAATGAAGTGGTAGGAGAATAAGAAAAATAATAAGAGGAATATGAAGAGGAAGAAGAAGATGATGATGAAGAAGAAAAAATAAAGATTGGTGAATAGTCAAAAGAAAATAAAACATCAGACTCATCATCATCATAAACTCCACTACCTTCTCAATCATATAAGGATACAAACTTTGAATAATTAGGGGAGGAAAAAATAATCATCCAAAGAAGAAGAAAATTCATCATCAAATATTGAGGAAGAAGATAAAAAACCGCAAAAAAATCAGATAAAGTTGAATATGATAAGCAAGTGGAAATTATTAAAGTATCAGAAGAAGAAAATATTTCTTAGAAAGGCAAGTAAAAAAGTTTAGAAGGAAGAAAAACCAAATGTAGAATCCTCCAGTCCAATTACTCCTAAAGAATTATTAGGTTCATCAAACACTAAAGGGATAGTTTCTCAAAAAGTTTTTGACTATATTTTACAAAATTTGAAAAGGTTAAGTGATTCCATTCCCTATCTTCAAAACATATAAGCAAGGTGAAAATTGATTCAAAATATTCTAAATCAAAATCAGAATCACAGAAATTTTTGATTGAATCAGTTGTTCATAATAAGGTAGATTTAAAGTCTTTCAAAGAAATGAAATTGGCTTAAAAGAGTTTGCACAATAATATGGTTAAGTGTTTGAACAAAGTAGAAATTGATCTCAAAGATCATGATGATAATTTCATAGAAGTAAATAAAATTTCTTTAGAAATGGAAAAATCCTTTGATAATTGATCAAAATATGTTTCTACTAGAGTGAAGTTTGTGGAATATTTCAGAGATATAATTGATGATTGTAATGAGGAAGTAAAAGTTTTTAAAGAAACGGTTCACAATTTAGAGTTAGAAAATAAAAATCTTGGAACATGTGAAGATGAGTTTTTCCATGTGAAGGAGTAAAATGAAAATATCTCTTAGGAAGTTAAAAAACTTAATACATAAATTCAGAAGAAAAAAGTGACGGAGGACCATATTTTAAATCTTAAATCATCAGTTGTAGAGTCTTGTAAGGATCATGATGCATTTAAGAAAATGAAGGCAATTGGAAAAAATTTGATAAATAAAGAATGGAATTTTTTTTATTTGAACTCTTGATGTATATTTTGAAACATTTTTTGAATTAATGTTAAATTTGAATGAAGTTTTCATCCAAAAACTTTATGTTTGAATGTATTCCAACTAATTTTGGGTGTATGCTCTTTCTTTTATTTCTTTGATGATTAGTTATTTAACATAATTTTTTTTGTATGTTATCTATTTATAACATTTCAAAAGATATCCCTTACCTATTCTTTTTATAAATCAAAAAGGGGGAGAAATTTATAAAATAGGGGAAGTTTATAAAGGGAGAATCCTTTTAGATATTATCTTAAGGGTGAGATATTATTGTAAGGGGGAACTGAATTAATACTTTCCATAGAATTATAAAGATGAAATAAACTTAGAGCAAGTTAATATATGAGTATAACTTTGAAGATCATAAATGTATAAAGGGATGTAAGTTTTTTTTCAAAGTTATTATTTTTTCATTTTAAGTGTTGTGTTTTGTGCTTTCCTAAAAGGGGGGAGGGGATTGTTGAGTCAGAAGTCTAACTTCTTACATTTCCTTTCTTTAGTTTTTGGAAATCACACACACTTCCTTAAAACACTAATTTACTAACATTATATTTCCCAATTGTCTTATTGTGTTTTTTAGAAGACATTAATTTATACCTAACATAGAAATAATTCCAATGAAAACAAATATAAACTTATTATTTTTTATTCTGATCAATCAGACTGAAGTTGCATATGATACATTGGACTAACTAGTGGTTTGATCAGTGGTTAAAGTTATGACTTACTAAAAAAAGTCAAGATCATTGGAATAACCCAGGTATTGATTCATCATACTAAAACTTATTTAGTTTATCAGATTGAAAATCAAAAAGTAAGTCCATTGAAGTATCCAATGTTTATAATTGGTTTTATTAGAATTATATATATCTTGAGGAATCCAAAATATCATTTTAATGGTAAAGATCTAAATAATGCCAAACTATAAAAGTAAAAATCATCCTTAGCTAGAAAGTTGAAGATGCAAATAATTAGGAGCTGTCAAGTGAAATTTTTCTGATACCATTGCAACTAACTCTGAAATATGACCATTGGAAAATCGCTTATAAATAGAAGGTCATTTGAATAGTTGGGAGCTGATTCAATTTGCAACTCAAGTCATTTAAATATTTCTCTGCATGAACACTTCATTCCTAGTATTTGTAATGCTTTAGAGAGTTAAAGTTCTAAGGAATCCTTGTGAGGATTATAATTCCTTAAGAACTATTTGATTTTGTAATCGCATGTTAAATCATGGCACTGATTGAGGGATTTTGGGGATAAGAAGATAGTGAATCTGATACATCAGATCAAGGTATTTCAGGGATAAGAAGAAAAATGTTAATCATCATATCAAGCAATTTCTTGATCAAGAAATACAGAGTTGAATCTGATCATCATATAGAGTGTTTCATGGGTATTGGAAGACATAGCTAATTATGATCCATCAGATTGAGGGATTTATTGGTAAGGAAATACATACCTTACAATTGGTACTGAAAACTGTGGATATCTTTACTAAGGATTTCTGACTACCTTAACTATTAAGGTTAAATATTAAATTCTTTTATAAGCTTGTAATTCATTATTACTATTATAAGATTTTTTATTTCTTGTTTACACAAGATCTATTTTTGTTGTGCATGTGTTTTAAAAATTTATTTTTTATACTTATCTTTCTAAAAAACTATTTTATAGGTGTTTATGTGATACCAATAAAATCTGATTTAATCGAAAAATATCTAGATCTAATTGTTTTACTCTACTCATCATATGATCTATGAGTATGATCATTTTTACTTAAGAAGTTTTTTAATTTTTTTAGTTTAGTTTTTAAACTACAATTCACACCCCCCTCTTGTAGTTATCGAATACTCTTTATATCCAATAATTGTTGGTCTTTTTAAGGATCTCTCAAGTAGATTAGTTGTTTCCTACCAAAGAAAATAGTGGAGGGTTAATAGGTGAATGATATTGAACTTGTTCATTGAATTGGGTGATTTATTAAAAAATTAAATAATGATAGATATCACTGGAATTAATCCTTATGAACATTTACATTTCTCACATTCATTTTTTGTGTATCTACATTTTGATTCTATTATTTTTTTGTATTCATTAAAAAATAAAACACAATGTTTGGGCTATTTTAATAATTAAGAAAACAAAAGAAATATTAATAAGTGATTATAATAGTGAAGAACCAGCCTATAAACACTCCTTGGGAAATGATCTTGTTTATCCCTATGCTTCATTCCAAGATTTTAATAATTTTTTTTTTGATTGTGGTCCGCAACAATCGCACAATCACCCCCTTTATGTGATTTTTCACTTCTCTCCAAATGCGAGGGATAAATCCAATTTTGAACATACTGAGAAATTTGGGTATTTGATCAATGTTTTAATGATTCATATATATTTTAAATGACTAAAATATCATTTTCCTAATATTTCATGTCAATCATATCTTGTTTGGTTGGTTTTAACTTGTACAAACATGACTTGTCTATTATTACAAGAAAAATAATGTTAAATCATACTTTATTCCATACTAATAAATATGAGTATCATATCGATTTTTTATTGATTCAAAATGATCAAAAATTATTCACAGAATGTTATCCTAGCTTTTCACATCAATATGAAGTCATTTTCTCCTTTTTGACCCCCCGATGGGAGATATGTCATTTTAATAAATCAATAAAATGTTACCTATTGTTTTCCATCATACTGTGTGACACGAGCATCATATGGATGTGGTGTTGATTCCTATAGATCAAAAACAACTGGGTGATTGTTCTCCCATGATTTTATGTCATTCCAAGTGTATTATCTTAGAATTATTTCCTTTTATGTGATTTTTCACTTAACAATAAATTCAGGGGGACACCACTTTTTCATACTAAGAAATTCAAGTATCCAATCAATGTTCCAATGAATAATATAGATTTTAAATGGATTAAAGATCATTTTTATAGGATTTCATATTAATCAAAGCTCATTTGGTTAGTTTTGACCCCTAACCATATGCTTTTTATGATAACCCTGATCTTTTATTACACAATTAAACATAATTTATTACGTAAACTTCACTTGATACAACATAAAAGATCAAGAGTTATAGTTTATTTGGGGCTTAGTATCATTAAATAACAACTTAAAACATTAAATACACTATCTTTATTGAAAACTTCCATTACATAACCACTATATTCCCTCATACTTAGCATTGCATGGGATAACCTGAGGACATGCATAAGAAAAGGGTGCACTATAAATCCCAGTAAGGGAATAATCATGGAATAACATGAGGAATACAATACATGTTATACAATAGGCATATCAATAGATAACAAGATAAGAATAAACATAAAGGTATGATAAACCATGATAATCATAACATGGAAATGTGGAAACACTTAACATGGAATTAGCATGAGCCAAGGCTCATTGCACATCGAGCATGAGTAAACCCTCATTGCACATGAAGCATGATTAAAACCTCATTAAACTTGAATTATCATGAGTAAACACTCATTTCCCATGATGTATCATGCACTAGAGATCTATCAGGGCACACCCTTCTTAAACATTTCATTTCATGCATAAGTGTGCCACATGGATCATAAAACATTGAATCATTCAACATAATCATTTATTCCATGGTAAAAAAATGTGGAATACATACATGAAACTATTTAAACAATAATTAAATGTGCATAAACTTGAATACCCTTGATAGAGAAATGATAATGGTATTCACTACACAATGACTTTGGCTTGGAAAAGCGCGGTGCAATTTCGGCTGCATAACGGCGTGACATAAGAACTCATAAAATTGGTTGATGAGAGAGAAATGGGTGCCTAATCATATTTAAATTACATGGACAGTAATGGGGTCATATACATACATTTCCCAAAAAATTTAATGGAATTTATATTCATGATACAAAAGAATTGCTTGAATGTAAATGAGGAGAGAGAAATTCCTTTCGGAATTTCAGCATAGTAACGGGTGTACATGGGAAGCATTTAATAAGATAGAAAGGGGTATCCCATCATTAAAACATAAAGAGTGAAGTATGGGGGAGGTGAGAAACCATACCCAAACATTTATAATTAAAATTAAAAGGGCATAACAATTTAAAGAATATTGGACAAAAATGAGAAAGGAAGAAAAACCCTTACTTGGAAGTGTGCTTCCAAAGGCTTAAGAGAGGCTTGAGATAGGATTTTTGGGAGCTTGGGGCACCTTGTGAGGATTATAAAGAGAGGATGGAATAGGTTAGAATAACTAAAAAGGTTTTGAGTGAGGAGTAAGTGGGAGATTGGGTGGGTTTATATAGGAAAGGTGAGGGAATTCTTTATTATTTAGGTTTGGGACACCTCACATTAAACTAATCAAAAACACAAACCATCCAATGGTTTTTGCCCATGGTTTTTGGAAAATGGAAGTGTAAAAAATATTTTATAATTAAAAAGTCCTAACTTATTAAAATAATGGGGTTGATTATGTGAAGGTGAGTCACACTCCTAAGGAAAACAATTTAAAAAGACAAAATGTTTATTAAGTCTTGAAGGGTCCACTAAAGATTTGTAAAATAAATAAAACAAACCCAAAATAACATTATTTTAATGGTAAAACATATATTGTATGAAAATAAAGTTTATATTATTTTATTACATCACTATTGGATCATTATGATGTCATAAAACACATTATATATTTAAAATAGTATTTAATTTTTACCCAAATATTTGACTATCTCAGAAAATTAAGAAAAATTCACCATTAGATAATTTCAACATCCTGATTCCAAAAATAATATTTATTTTATCTAAATAATTTTCTAAATATGTTAATTTTCACTTTTAAAATAAAAACCGACATTTATCAAAAATTAATGGGTTTTGACAAAAATGGATTTCAAACCTTAATAAAAATTAAAATTGCATTCATAAAATTATACGATAACTTATATTTAATAGAAATTAATTTAATAATAATAATATTTTATTAAAATATTATTTAATTCAAAAATCCATTAATTCCTCAAAATAGATTTCTTAGTTGAACATTAACTAAAAATACTATTTGTGCTTTAAAAACTATTTACAAGGTAACAATAAAATGAAAGTATATTCATTATTATATTCAAAAATAATGTACATAACCATAGTGCTAAGGTCTTGTTACATAACCCCTTATAAAACCCACATAATACCTAAGATTAAGGTGTGCGATGGTGACAGACTCTTGGGGTGGCTAGGATAACATTTCTCGGGTGGTAATCTCTATCAACTTCCACTTCTCTCGTAGGCGGTCCTGCTAGAGCTTAATATATTCAAGCTCAGATTGGGATTGGTCAAGAGTGCAACCTAAAGACACAAAATCCTTTATGATCTCTGACAAATGGGATTTGTATGGGGTACATCTACTGAATGACGCCATTGCTTCCTTTGTCTGAGTAAATTGGATTTGTTAAAACCCTATATTTATACTAATCATGTGATCACTGTTCAATGTCTATATTAGCAACGATCACAATTATTAACAGTATTTTAAAATCCAAAAACATAAAGACAATGAATTTGACATTTTATATAAAAAAAATTCATAAAGAGACATTTAATTAGATTAATAGGGATTTCCATTAATGAAAGTTTGGGTCACTACAATCTTCCCCCTTTAAGAAATTTCACCCTTGAAATTTCCTTTACCCACACTAAAACAGATTTGGGAAACTCTGCTTTATCATTTCCTCCGATTCCCACATCGCTTCTTCAAACTTTTGGTTTCGCCACAACACCGTGAAAAAGGGCATTTTCTTATTTTGTAGAACTTTTTCTCTATGATCTAAGATCTTCACTAGTTCCTCTTCATAATAAAGATCATCCTCTAACTGTATCACCTCTGAATAGAGTACATGTGATGGGTCCGGTATGTACTTCCTTAAGAGGGATACATTAAAGACATCATGTAATTTGGCCATGGTAGGTGGAAGTGCTAGTCGATAGGCCACAGCCCTGACATGATCAGGAATCTCAAAGGGGGCGATGTAACTTGGACTTAACTTCCCTTTCTTTCCAAACCTCATGACCTTCTTCCATGGAGATATGCGTAGAAATACCATGTCTCCAACTTTAAACTCAAGGTATCATTGATGGTTATCTACATAACTCTTCTGTCGACTCTGGGCTTCCTTGATATGATGCTGAATGGTTTTCACCTTCTCCACCATTTCTTCGACCATTTGTGGTTCAAGCAGATTACGCTCACTGACTTCATCCCATCATGCCGATGTTCTGCACCTTTTCCCATAAAGGGCTTCATATGGTGCCATTTGGGTGCTTGAGTGGAAACTTTTATTATAGTAGAACTCAACCAGAGGAAGATGTTGATCCCATCATCCTTTATAGTCCATTTAGCATGCTCTTAACATGTTCTCAAGTGTTTGGATAGTCCGTTTGGATTGGCCATCAGTTTGGGTATGATAGGTCGTACTGAAGTTCAGTTCAGTATTCAGAGCATATTGAAGACTCTTCCAAAACTTAGAGGTGAATCTTGGTTCTCGATTGGACACAATAGATAGTGGTAATCCATGTAGCCTTACCACTTCCCTGATATATATCCATGCTAGTTGATCTAATGAAAAATCCTCTCGAATAACAATGAAGTGTGCAGCCTTTGTAAGACGATCCACAACAACCTAGATTGCATTGTTGCCTTTGGATGTATTAGGAAGTCCGGTGACAAAGTCTATGGTGATGTTCTCTCATTTCCATTTTGGTATGGGAAATGGTTTCATCATCCCCTTAGACTTCTGCCTCTCTTCCTTCACTTGATAACACTCCAGGCACTTTGATGTATATATAGTGATCTCCTTATTCATATTATCCCACCAATAATGATCTTAGAGATCTCGATACATCTTTCTGTTTCCTGGGTGAATATAGAAATTTGACCTATGTGCATCATCCAAAAGTTCCATCTTCAGCTCCAAACTTGATGGAACTCATAGTATTTTCCCAAATCTCACAATTCCTTATTCATTAACATTAAACTCCGAGGATTTCCTTTTTCCGATAGCTTCCACTTTTTTCTGAATTCCCACATCATCCTTTTGAGCATACTTTAACCTTTCCAAAAGTGACGTTTGAGCTATAATTTGTGAAAGGATTGATTATTTTCCCTTCTTTATGATTTTCATGTCCATCTTCATCAAATCTAAGAAGATTGGATATTTTTCATTTCTCATCAATGATAGAATTGTTGGGTCCTTTCTACATAGAGTATCTGCCACCTTGTTCGCTTTCCCAGGGTGGTAATAAATTTAGCACCCATAGTCTTTGATCAACTATAACCATATTCATTGCCGCATGTTCAACTCTTTCTATTTGAATATATACTTGAGGCTTTTGTGGTCCGTATATATTTCACACTTCTCTCTAAAGAGATAATTTTTCCAAATTTTCAAAGTGAATATCACTGCATCGAAATCAAGGTCATGTGTTGGATAGTTCTATTCATGAACTTTCAATTTCCTTGAACCATAAGCAATGAATTTTTCATTTTTCATCAACACACATCCTAGGCCCTTCTTCGAAGCATCACTGAATACCAAAAAAAGTTCTCCACTTATGGGTAAAGTGATCATGGGTGCAGTGATAAGCCTCCTTTTCAACTCCTTGAAGCATTCTTCATATTCATCACTCCAAGAAAAATTTACTCCCTTCTGAGTTAGCTTAGTAAGAGGGTTGGACAATCGTGAGAAATTTCTCACAAATCGTCGATAATATCCAGATAACCCTAAGAAGCTATGGATATCCATTACCGATGTTGGCCTTGGACATCCCTCAATTGCATCTATTTTGGAGGGATTCACAGATATCTCATTACTTGTGATGATATGGCCCAAGAATGAGACCTCATTCAACCAGAACTCATACTTTCTGTACTTTTCATAGATCTTCTCCTTCCGCAAGGTCTCTAGTACAGTTCTTAGATGCTCCTCATGATCCTCCTTGGTTTTGTATTATATCAGAATATCATCTATAAAGACTACCAGAAATTTGTCAATGTAATCTCAAAAGACTCTATTCATTAAGTCCATGAATATTTCTGGAGTATTAGTGAGCCCGAAAGGCATTAATATGAATTCATAGTGCCCGTATCTTGTACAAAAAGTAGTCTTGAGGATATCTTCCTTCTTCACCCTTACTTGATAATATCCCAACCGCAAATCCACCTTGGAGAAGTATTGTGCTCCAAAAAGATGATCGAACAAGTCATCAATTAATGGGAGAGGATACTTGTTCTTTATCATGAGTTTGTTAAGCTCATGATAATCGATGCAAATATGCATTACCCATCCTTCTTCTTGACGAAGAGGATTGGTGCACCTCATGGTGAAGCACTTGGGTGTATAAACCCTTTATCCAAATTCTCCTATAGTTGTTTCTTCAGTTCCTCATGCTCCACAACAACCATTCTATATGGAGTCTTGGATATTAGCAATGCCCCAGGTATATGATCAATTGAGAATTCAACATCTCTTCTAGGAGGAAGACTAGGAAATTCCTTGGGAAACACTTCAGCGAATTCCCTCACAACAAGCACCTCTTCTAGGATGGTTGCCTCCTTAGACTCAATCATCTGAGACAGATATACGTGCTCATAGGGCAGTAATATCCATGCTTGAGATGATGGAGATAAAAGAGATTCATCTTCCTCCTTGCACTTGTATAGAATTGGGGGTCTATTATCCACATGGAGAGTGATTTCCCTCTCCCAAAAATTTATGTTGGCTCTATATAAGGAAAGCCAATCCATGCCAAGAATCACATCAAATTCCACCAGAGGGAGTATGACAAGGTTCTCCAGGAAGTTTAATCCACATATTATGACAGGGTAAGAGTTATATTTATGTGATGCAATGATTTCCCCATTTGTCGTACTCACTGACATCTTCACTTCCATGATTTGTGGTGGTGCTGGGATTGTTCTACTAAAATTTAGAGATATAAAAGAATGTGTAGAACCTGAATAAAAAAGTGTGTTTGCTATTCTTAAATGAATAACTATTGTACCTATCACCACTTCATTTTCGGGGTTCACTTTAGTAGTAGTGATGGAAAAATCTCACCCTTTCTACCTTGGAGGTTATTGGTTTCCTCCAAAAACCCTAGGCTTAGGGCACTAATTTGTAGGATTCCCTGGTTCTTTGTAGTTGTAGAAATGAACCACATGTTGAGGTTCGAACGGAGCATTCCTCTCTTTTTTCGTAGCTGTGGGTCTTTATTACCGATAGTAAATATCCAGGTGACCTTCTCTTCTACACCTAAAGCGTTTACTCATCCCCTTCAGGCAATTTCTGGGGTGCTTCTTTCTACACCTTTGGCAAGTGGGGTGCTAGATCTTCTTAGCACCATTGGATTTATCCATCAGACTGCCAGCATTGAAGTCCACCTTATGCTTCTTATCCCCATGATACCCCTGAGATTATCTGATCTCCATTTCGACCTTGAGGTCACATCCGACAATTTCCTCATAGATGTCGAAGTCACGAATCACCAGCACTTTCCGCAGGCTAGGTTTTAGCCCACCAAAGAAGCGGTAAACCTTGCATTCGAGGGTAATGATAAAGCCGAAAGCGTATCGTGCAAGCCTTGTGAGGTTTTAATCGTACGCTCCAACATATTCATTTTATTTTTTCTTGAGTTAAAAGAAGTCCATTTCCATCTTAAGCTGGAGGGTGTGCGAAAAATATTTGTCGAAAAACATCTTTCGGAAATCCTTTCATTCCAACACCTCGATCTCCTCCTCAGGCTTCATATTTTTGATCAAATTCCACCATTGATCAGCTTCACCCTATATACAATAAGTATCCAGGATAACCTTCCCTTGTTTAGAACATTGAAGTATAGAGAAGATATTTTCAATGGAGTTGATCCATTGTTCAGCGATTGAGGGATCAGATGATCCATTAAAAGTAGGAGGCCTTTATCTCATGAAGCTCTCGATAACGACTTGTTCTTTCTTAGGGGGGGTGAAAGTTACTCTTGACCCATGTTTCTATTCAAAAATTGAGTTATCTGAGAGAGAAGTGTGACAAAGTTCATGATTACCGCTCCCATTAGATTGGGCATCTCATTAGTACAGTCATCACATTGATCTTAACATCAGTTGTTAGCCCGAGTCCTCTTATTACCGGCCATTGGCTGGAATAAAAGGAAATTTAGGGGTAACACATAAAGGGTAATACAAGGACAAAACTGATGAATTATAAATAAATTTTATTTCCTTAAAATATGAATCTATTGGCTTCAGTCTATGTTATCCATGATCTACTTTATAACATATATTCTTATGGTATTTTTTTGTCCCTTAATAATGGTTTATACTAAGCTTGTGAATTTACCAAAGAATATCCCCTAGGAGTGTCGTAACCAAGAGTGCAGCAAGGCCCATTTTCGGGCACCAGTTCCCATTCGATTCTAGCTCAAAGTGGTGTTTTTGGGTTTTACCCCTAGGATACATTTGTGTCAGAGCCGCCTCTATCTGCTCGTACCCAGACAGGGATGTATTTGATTGATAAACCAATTACCCAATACTCACCAAAACTTAAGGATGTTTTTATTATACTTAGTCTTGTCTCTACGGAATTACTAGGGTTTTCTAATCCTAATCCCAAAAAATAACTAAACCTATCATCTGATACCAACTATGAAAACCCTGATCTTTTATTACACAATTAAACATAATTTATTATATAAACTTCACTTGATACAATATAGAAGATCCATAGATATAGTGTCTTTGGGGATTAGGATCACTACATAACAACATAAAACATGAAATACAAACATCTTTATTGAAAAATTTCTTTACATGACCACTACATTACCTCATACTTAGCATTGCATGGGATAACCTGAGGACATGCATAAGAAAAGGGTGAGCTATAAAGGCCGGTAAGGGAATAATCATGGAATAACATGAGGAATACAATACATGTTAGACAATAGGCATATCAATATAGCACAATGAGAATCATAAACATAAAGGCATGATAAATCATGATAATCATAACAAGGAAATGTGGCAGCAACACTTAACATGGAATTAGCATGAGCCAAGGCTCATTGCACATAGAGCATGAGTAAACCCTTATTGCACATGAAGCACGAGTAAAAACTCGTTTCACTTGAATTAGAATGAGTAAACACCCATTTCACATGAATTATCATGATACTATACTTTACCCAATTCATTGGAGTGCTATCAGGGTGCACCCTTCTTAAACATTTCATTTCATGCATAAGCGTGCCACATGGATCATAAAACATTGAATCATTCAACATAATCATTTATTCCATGACAAACAAATGTGGAATACATACATGAAACTCTTTAAACAATAAGTAAATGTTCATAAAGGTGAATACCCTTGATAGATAAATGAGCATGATATTCACTACACAATGACTTTGGCTTGGAAAAGCATGGTGCAATTTTGGCAGCATAACAGCGTGACATAAGAACTCATAAAAATGGTAGATGAGAGAGAAAGGGGTGTATCATCATATTTACATGACACGTATAGTAGGGGGGTCATATAGATACATGTTCCAACAAATGTAATGAAATTTAGATTCATGATACAAAATAATTGCTTGAATGTAAATGAGGAGAGAGAAATTCCTTTCAGAATTTCGGCGTAGTAACGGGTGTACATGGGAGGAATTTAATGAGAGAGAAAGGGGTATCCCGTCATTCAAACATAAATAGGGAAGTATGGTGGATGTTCAACACAATACCCCAAAATTTATAATTGAAATCAAAAGGGCATAACAATTTAAAGAATATTAGACAAAAATGAGAAAGGAAGAAAAACCCTTACTTGGAAGTGTGATTCCAAAGGCTTGAGAGAGGCTTGAGAGAGAATTATTGGGAGCTTGGGGCACCTTGGTAGGATTCTAGAGAAATGAGGGAATAGGTTGTATGAAATCTGAATGCTTTTAGTGAGGAGGAAGTGGGATATTGGGTGAGTTTATATAGGAAAGATGAGAGAATTCTTTATTATTTAGGTTTGGGACACCTCACATTAAACTAATCCAAAACACAAAGAATCTCTTGGTTTTTATCCATGGTTTTTTCCAAAGGGAAGTGGAAAACAGTATTTTATAAGGAAAAAGTCTGAAATTCTTAAAATAATGGGGTTGCTTCTGTGGAGGTGAGTCACACTCCCAAGGAAAACAATTTAAAAAGACAAAATGTTTAATAAGTCTTGAAGGGTCCACTAAAGCTTTGTAAAATAAATCAAAAAAAACCCAAAATCACATTATTTTAATGGTAAAACATATATTGGCCGAAAATAAAGTTTATAGTATTTTATTAAATCACTATTGGGTCATTATGATGTCATAAAACACATTATATATTTAAACGGTATTTAATTTTTACCCAAAAAATTGAGTGTCTCAAAAAATTAAGAAAAATTCACCGTTGGATAATTTCAATGTCCTGATTCCAAAAATAATATTCATTTTATCTAAATAATTTTATAAATATGTTAATTTTCACTTTTAAAATAAAAACTGACATTTATCGAAAATTCATGGGTTTTGATAAAAAAGGCTTTCAAACCTTAATAAAAATTATAATTGCATTCATAAAATTATACGATAACTTATATTTAATAAAAATTAATTTAATAATAATAATATTTTATTAAAATATTACTTATTTCAAAAATCCATTAATTCATCAAAATATATTTCTTAGTTGAACATTAACTAAAAATACTATTTTTGCTTTAAAAACTATTTACATGGTAATAATAAAATGAAAGTATATTCATTATTATATACAAAAATAAATTACATAACCATAGTGATAAGGTCTTGTTACATAACCCCTTATAACACCTGTATAATATTGAATAGTAAAGTGTGCAATGGTGATAGACTCTTGGGGTGGCTTGGATAACATTGCTCAGGTGGTAATCTCTATCAACTTCCACTTCTCTTGTAGGCGGTCCCGCTTGAGCTTAAAATATTCAAGCTCGGCTTGGGCTTGGTCAAGAGTGGATCCCAAACACACAACCTCGTTTCTGAGCTCTGAAAAATGGGATTCTTATGGGTCACATCTACTGGATGAGGTCATTGCTTCCTTTGTCTGCGTAAATTGGAATTGTTAAAGCCATTTAATTTTACTAATCATGTGATCACTATTCAACGACTATATTAGAAACAGTCACAATTCTTACCAATATTTTAAAATCCAAAAACATAAAACCAAAGAAGTTTACATTTTATATAAATATTTTACATAAAGATACATTTAATTAGATCAAGAGGGATTTCCCTTTATGAAAGTTTGGGTCGTTACAATTTTCCCATTATTACAAAAATGTTAATAATGTCAAATCATACCTTAAGTTATGCTAATCAATCCGGGAAAAAAATTGATTCTTGGTTGATTCAAAAAATTAAAAATGATTCAAGGAATATTCTACTTTATTTTCACATCATTATAAATCCATTTGTTTGTTTTTACCCCCCCCCCCAATGGGAGATATTTCATTTTAATAAAACCATGCAATGTTACTCATTATTTTCCATAATATCTAGAGAAACCAAAATATAATGGATGAAATATTGATTACTACAAATTAAAAAGGTCTTAGTGATAATTCTACCATAATTTTACGTCAATCCAAGTGTGTTTACTTGGTATTAAATCCTTTTATGTGATTTTTCACTTAACTCCAAATCTGAGAGACAAACATGACTTTCAATCACACTAACAAATTTGGGTATCTGATAGATTTAAAAATGATTCCTATAGATTATAAATGACTTAAAGATCACTTTCCAAAGATTTCATTCCAATCAAATATTTTTTAGTTGGTTTTAACACCTATACACTTACCTTAATCCATATTAATCAATTTGGGCATCGAATTGACATTCAGTTTATTTGAACATATCAAAAATGATTTGAGGAACGTTATCGTATATTTTCACATAAATTTGATGTTGTTTTCTCATTTTTAACCCCATTGATGAGAGATATTTCATTTTAATAAAACTATACAATGTTACTAGTTGTTTTCCGTCATACCGAGCGACATGAACATTCAATGGATGCGACGTTGAATCCTACAAATCAAAAATGTCTTAGTGATTTTTATCCCTAGATATCATGTTAATATAGGTGTGTTTTCTTGGTATTAACACCATTTATGTGATTTTCCACTTAACTCCAAATCTGAGGAAAAATACCACTTTTGATTATACTGATCAATTTGAATATCTAATCAACGTGTTGATGATTACTACAGATTGTAAATGACTTAAAGATCATTTTCCTAGGATTTAATATTAATCGGAGATCATCATTATCTTATGATTTCACACTAACCCAAGTTTTTTTCCTCATTTTTGACTCCTAAACTGGTAATAATTCATTCTAAGAAAATAATGAATTTAAAGAAGTGCCTTATATTTCAGCAACTATTTTGAGCATACAACTGAAATGTGCTTGAAATTTAAATATAAAAAATCACTTAATAGTTATTTTCTTAAGTTTTTATCATCAATATAAATGTATTTAGTTGGTTTTGAATCACCAATTGGTCAAATATAATTTTAATAAAAATGTAAATTTGATTTTTGACTTTAATAAAAATAAAAAATAAAATGAGACATTCAATTTGAATGGGAAACTAGAAAGATAAAATGAAACACACATCTTGGATCTGATGCATCTTGTGGGACCATGGCTTCTACATAAGTCTGTTATAGTAGGGGCCTACTAAAAATAAAAATTATAAATACAATAATAATGAATGTAATAAAAATTAATATAAAATATAAAATAAACTGGCATCATAGGATCCCCTACACCATCACCCTAGAAGACATATTCCCATAGTTCTCTGACCTCAGCTAGCAGCAGTGTATCTACCTTCTCCGGACCATGCATCTAGCCCCCAAATCTGTCACTCGTTGTGTCATCCTAGAAATAACAGGAGCCATAGCCTTAACACATGAAACTATAGAATGGGGAATCTTTATTTCATATGTCAATTTATATCCATGTCCATCATGATCAATGATGCAATGAAATTTATCATCTCTCTACATGGAAAGTTACTGATGGCCATCTGAAAGCTATGTCAACTCATCCTCAAATAGATCATGTGTAATATATAAATATAAATATATATGTATATATAGATATATGTAAGAATTGTTAATTAATACAAGAACTTTCTATAAGAGTCGTAAACTCGGGATCATTTTGATCTCGGGTTATTATACACACCGATATTCTATCAGTCGGTGTACCTTGCTCCCATAACTATAAACCAATAAGATATAAATATATAAAAAACTATATTAAATAATAAATATAAAAATTAAATGATAAATACATCATGTCAAATCTTGGACACGTGATGAGTCCCATGTCTATGAGGTAGTCCCTGCATCACATGATTCCAGTTCTACTAACTTGTCTGCAGTCATAGAAAGCATTAATAGTTGAACACACATAGACTATATATCCAAGAAAGAGACAGTAAATACACAAAAAACATTTAAATAGTTTATAAAGATTTAAATAGTTAAAAATAGATTTAAAACCAAATAGTGTGAAAAACATCATACCTTTCACTAGAAATGAAAATCGATCATTTATCCTTCAACGCACTCCCTAAACTATTGAATATCTTCTTCATGTTGATCTATAATGTGTTGATCTAGATTTTTTGAAAAAAAGGAAATAGCCTTTAGTTCATCTCATTCAATTAAAAACACTCCTCGCCTTAAAATTTTCATAGAAAATTTCCAATTTGGATTAGATAGCAAGGTGGTGAAGAAAAAGTGTTCTACTTGCGATGCCAAAATGAAAAGTATGTTACTAGCTCATTCATCTCTATATAAAATACTATTAAATTTCACCAATGTAAAATTAAATTGATCACCTTTAGTTCCATAGACTAGATCAACTCAATTAAACTTTAACAATATGTATTTCAACCTATGTGCATATACAACATAAATGATGTATTTCAATTGAAAACAACAATAATGAAAATCGATAGATGGATAACCAATGTCAGGGTTTTGTGTTTCTTGATTTTCATAAACATATTTAATGTGAATCCCAAAGGTATTATCATCTAAATATTTTTAATAATGGGTCGTTATAGATAGAGCGTCAGCTAGTTGGTAAAATTATTCCGTTAGTGTAGGGTCACCTAAATCCTACAGGTTATGTACTTATATATTTCATTGAATTTAATAAATAGTTTTGAAGAACAAAATTAGTACTATACTTCAATCATAATGAAAATGCATTTATACATACAAAGTCCTTGAACCAATCATGAAATTATGCATAATGGGACTGTTGAATCTAATAATCACTAGAACAAGGCATATATTTTTTTATCTTATTAATGTGTTTCATGTAAATGATAATTACATGTTTAAATGATCAACTTCTATATGAAAACAAAACACACAAAAGTTTAAATATAAAAGTGATAAGACACTTACTACAACAATGGTGCAACTAATGGATTTTTGAACAAGATGTATCAATTGGATTGTACCACTTCGATGTTGTCCATATGAAATATAGTTCATTATATATCTATCCCATCATGAATACAAGAGGGATTATATAATTTTGTTTCAACATCCATAAGATATTCAGAACAAAATTAGTACACTCATCTATAAAATAACCATTGGCTATTGATACCTCTAGATGAGCTCTATTACATATAAATCATTTTAATGTATTCACATACCACTCAATTGGATACATCCACATAAATTACACAATACCATTAGAATTATTTCAATGGTTAGGTGTACCATCAAATGAATCATAACATCAAAAAATGAGGGTGGAAATTGTTTCTCCAAATGAAAAGGAATAAGTAAAATCCCATCCTATAACTTTTTTAAATAACTCATTCATTGATTTTTTTTAAAAATATGTCTAAAAAATAACTCATATCAATCAATGGTTGAACAAAATTGGGTGATAAAAAATCAAAAATTGTGATTGGAATCGACTATTGAAGTAGTATGTGATTGTCTTGGATTTTCAACCCTTTCTATAATAGTAGGAATAATACACCATGAGCATCTTAAAAATGTAAATAAATGACATTTTTAATCATCATATACTATGCATCATGCATGTATTCCCTGTTAACCTCACCCAACTGTAAATGAAATTGTTTTCTTAAACCCATTTCTTCTAAATCACATCATGAATTGACATTGTCATTTTATTTCCCACTAACACCCAACAACATGTTGAATGATGTGTCTGACCACTAATTCAAAGCCTTAAAGAAAAATAAATCTATGATAAAAGACAATTTACTATAAGAAGTACACTAAAAATATAATTTAGTTTGTGCATCATCAAGTAATTCATAAAATCTCAATGAATCATGATCTACACCATAGCACATATTGATCTCACCAATCTCAACATTTCGTATGTTAATTCCTTCAGGATCAAACCCACATAAAATTTCATTAAGAATTTCATGCATCGGATCAGTCAACCTTGCATCAACATCCATCTAAATAGTTTTTAATAAATGAAAATGAATATATTATTCCTCATAACAAGTCCAATTCTTATATTTTATTAGAAACCCATTCAAGAATAGGTTCTCCCTCATGGTATCTCATGTGAATTGATATCTATTTTCACATTTTCTACATGGACAACTAATATATTTACTTTTAAATCCTCTAGTGAAATCAATAAACTATATAATTCCCTCTAAATATTCATTATATGTTCTATTTGGAAGATCAATCACTCTTATCCATATATGTATGTCATGACCCCTTCCACCTGAAATAATACCCCTCCTAGGGTGGTAATTGGACAAGGAGGATGGTAACTACCCGATTCCTAATGCCAGTAGGCCCTAGGTTAGAAACTAGCACCAAGGGTATACCATAAATATAAATGTGAGGCATTACCCTCTAAGAGAAACATGAAGAAGAGAGAGATAATAAAGATACATCAATTAACTCATGCTGAGAAAGATAAAAAGCCCAATCGTGTACTTATAATGTCATACAAAACTAAAATAATTGGAAAGGAAAATAAAAGTACCAAAAAGGTAAACTCAACAGCGACCATGAATCCCAAACATCTCCTAAAAAAACAAAAGCTAGTAATATCTAGCTTTATCTCCAACTTGATCCTACAAACTTGAAAAACAATTTATATATATATGGGGTGATCATAATAGTACACTTAGTAGGATCCTCCCTAGAAACCCTCATGCAAAAGATAAATAAAGAATACTAAAGCTCAATAAAAAATAATTGAAACTAACTCATCACCTAAATAGGTATACTAAGTACCCAGCCTCACTATGGCTATCTCTAAACAAGTAAAAGATACAAGAGTGATCATATAATATAATAATAAATCAAAAAGGGCACCCCGCTTCTACTTCCCCACTGGTTTGCTGCTATGACCTAAAGTTGCATGTCCTGAGCCATCTTTCTCCAACAGAAGCTAGCATGAAGATACCTGGGCAAAGTATAATGACATGCATATCATTCATCACATCTTTTCATCATCTCATGCCACATATTCACATAGTAACCAAGCAGTTTTTGAGATCCACCACAACTCGTATGGCGTGTATCATACATAAGGTATTATAACCCAATCCATCACAACCCATACACCGATTATAATACCTCAGGACATTACAACCCATACACATCATACCGATAATAATCCTTTTGATACTGTATCCATAGATAAATGTGTGTGAAATAACCACAAGACATTACATCCCTCTAGACACATATATGGGGAAACTAACCACCATGCATACCAGCATATAATACTATTAGGAGAAGAGAACGAGACCATAGGGGGTAGTCAAACATTTGTCCCTCTCCAATATAGATGTTGGGGAAAACACCCTCCTAGAGTCCACTGGGTGTCATTATCCCTACTAACATGGGTGGGGTAGCGTAAGAAATCAAAAAACATGAAAGATATAGTATAGACCATGACCAAAATATAGGCATTAACCTATTCCTAGGCTCAACTAGAACTACCATCTCTCAAACACCTGGTTGATACTTCTAAGGGATAAATATACTATAAGTACATAATCAATTAAAGGATATATATTAAATTCATTATTTTCTTTTAAAATTTCACTTCATATTAATTAATTCATTAAGTATTAATTAACATTATTTCAATTATATTTCATTAATCATTCAGGTGAATTCCATGCACTCCAAGAAAAATCCAACTGATTCCTTGGTTTCTTAGGATTAACATGAACATTTTCATTCTAGCAAGAACTAAAACCATGGTTTAAAATTTTATTAAACATTATAACCATTCCATAATTATATTTACTCTAGTAAAACATCCTAAACCACCATTAAGATATGTAACCAAACACATCCATCCACATCAAGAAATAGGGAAAGGAATGTAGGTAAAACAAACAACCCAATCATCCAACCATTGAATAGATTCTTTAACAAGAAAGCATGTCATCTTTTAGAACAAAAATTAGTAAGCCTAACTTCAACTCATTCCATTAAATCTTGTGTCATCCCTAACATCCTCATGCATATCACCATACATCTCATTTTCATGGGTGTAAACTATTTCCACAAACTCGAACCTCCCCACTCATATCTCATCAGCCATCCTAATCTCATTTCACATTGCATAAAAAGGATCATATCTAGATCACACAAAAGGTAGCAATAAAAAAATAGTCAAGAAGGAAACTTGGCCCTAAAAATGAGGCATCCAGCATTCACATGCAAATGTGCTCTCACAGCCCCAATATAAGACATTAATCCTTTATATGAGCACAAGAAACCTTGGCCCCAAATATTTATATTTATGAAACAATCAGGTTTTATTCCATCTTGAATTAACCAATTCAATTATCATAGGTTCCAATTTTGGGGAACCTAAGGAATAATCTATAACAAGTGTTATGGGGTAATTGTGAAATATAACCCCCCCCCAAATTACAAGGAACAACGAATAAAAAATATGGTTTAATTCAATATATAAAACAAAAAAAGAATTTGATTACAATGAAAAAACACCCAAATAGAGTGATGATGTGGGAATAGCGAGAGAAAAAATTGCAGAAGAAGAAATGAGAATAGAAAACAAAGGTAAAACCAGGATTTACGTGCTTCAGTCCCGTTCAGACCTATTGTCTAGAAAGAACACCAGCCACCCACACACTTTTATTAGATGATAAAAACAAAAAAAAAAAGATTAAAATGTACAATGGAAAAGAAGATAGGAAACTGAAATGCACATAAGCACTAAAACAAAAACTGCACACTATAAGTAAAAACATAGAAGATATCAAGTTTAAGAAAAATTTATAACCCAGAAAAATGTTCGGGGTGTCCAGATCACTTCAATATACAAGAAAATTAATCTCGCTTCTTCATTGGATCTCTCCATAGAATGATCATTCTAGGTCTATGGATTCGAGAAATGGTCACACATCTTCAAATGGGAATAACCCTGAGAGGCTCCACCATGATCTGGGCACCAACAACATGTTGGGTGGTCAGCATGCCACTAGATGAGTCTGGTGATGAGGAAGATACGACCACCACCATTGAGATTGAATCTGAGGAATATGATTCTCAACACTTGGTGACAACAAAAGTAGACCAAACCACCAATGGGAAGAAAAAAACCACCAGTAATGAGTGGGTGTCAATTTCAGGAATCTACATATATGATTACCATATGAACTCAACCTCCTAAGAAGATAATTTTCAGATATATTTCATATATCAAATGCAGGGGATGTAGGGGTGATGAAACCCCTAGACAGAACATTAATTGGATAATTGCATAATAAAAGGAAGTATGTCGTGAATCCAATTCCAAACTTCCCACTCAACAACACATGGAACAACTCAAATCAATGGATGGATATAATATATTAGGTGGAAACATCCATTGACAACCAAAAATGAAGAGAATAGGTATACATAGGATAGACAAGGTGGCATCCCAAATCAAGAAGGCCAAACAATTGAGTGAGACACGTAAATCAACTCATGTTGTAAAATGAAACCAAAATCCAATAGATATTAAAATGAGAAAATATTTAATAATAACATTCATGTATTTAAAACAATTTAAATAGAAGAAAAATTTAAATGGGTTAATTTTAATTTTAAAAATGAAAACAAAGAATATCCAAATTAACAAATCTCCACCATTTTAAATTGAACATTGCTGATGATATTGCACCTAAATGTTATTCAAGTGGATCCAAGATCAAGATATATAAGAAATGCTTGAACTTGGAAAAATTTACAGCCATAGTCAAACTGTCGGAAGGGTTTTCATCTATGTGTATCATAGTGACACACACATCTCCACTTTCAATAACTTCTTTAATAATATGATGCCTAATATCTATGTGCTTAGAACCGCCATAGAATACTAATTTTTTAGACAAATAAAGGGAAGATTGAGAATCAAAATGTAAAAAAATAAAATAATTACTTATACTAAGTTCAGAAATCAAACCATCAATCCATATGGATTCTTTGACTACTTTTTTCAATGTTATGTACTCGACTGTAGTGGTCGAGAGGGTCACCACCAATTGCATATTTCACTTCCATGATATAGGTCCTCCACATACAGTAAATACATAACTAGTTAGTGATTTCCTAGTATCAACATTTCCATCAAAGTCAGAATCCACGTAACCAGTCACTAATTCATAAGAATTAATATTCTTACCATAGTTAATTGAAATAGATGAAGTATAATAAATGTACCTCAACAACCATTTAAGAGCATGCTTATGTGGCTTTCCTATATTTTCCATAAACCCACTCAAAGTAAAAATAGAAAAAAAAACATGTGGTTGAGTATAAATAATATCATACATAATACTTCCCACTACACTAGCATAAAGGATTCTACTCATATATTTAATATTAGAAGCTATGGGGGGTGACTGAGATAAAGACAATTTAAAATGTTGACCTAAAGGAACACTAACAGGCTTCAAAGCATAAAAAAATATCTCTTAATCACTTTAACGATATAGGAACGTTAATATACATAAAGAAGCTTATGTTTCCTATCCCAAATAATTTACATGACTAGAATTTTCTTGGAAAAACCTTGATATTTCATTTCAAAAGATGAATCCAATTAAATTTTACCATGGGTGATTAATTTTGTATCACTGCATATGAGTAACATGTCATCTACATAGAGCAGTAAATAAAGCATGGATTTTTTAATAGATTTAAAATATACACATGCATCAAACTGGATCCTACTGAAACCATTTTCTAACATGAATGAATCAAACTTCTTATACCATTGTCTTGAAGATTATTTTAATCCATACAATGATTTATTAAATAACTAACTTGGTTATCTTTAAATTCATTTTCAAAACTTGTAGGAGGATTCATGTATAATTTTTCAATTAAATCACCATAAAAGAAAGCAGTTTTTACATCTAGATATTCTATATGAAAATTTAAATAGGCTAAAAAATAAAGAAGAATTCTTATTGAATAATGTTTCACTATAAGAGAATTTTTTTTAGAGTAATCAATTCCTTATATTTTAAGGAATTCTTTGGATACAAGTCTAGATTTAAACTTAATTTTATTTCCTACATTATTGTCTTCTTTTATTTTATATATCAATTTACAACCAATCACCTTGGCATTAAGTGGTTTATTAACTATGGGCCAAGTATGGTTCTTTCTTATGGATTTTATCTCATCTTCCATAGTTAAAATCCAATAATTAGATTTGACATCGTTGACAGCTTGATTTTATCTTTAGGGATCTTCTCTACCAAGATCTGCATCCACATTTAAGGAAAAGGCAACCATATTAATAACTCCATCATAAAAAGTTTCATTAGAATCAAACCAATATTATGGATTAGGCTGAGAAAGGGGAACCTGAGAGGTTGAAGGAGTCTAAAAAAGAGACTCACTAATACTGGGAGGATCAACCTCAAGATCCCTCTTCTAAGAATGATCAACACTATTATCAGTGGGAGGCTAGACTCTAGCAAGAACAAACTCTTGAAACACCACATCCTTACTAAGAATACATTTTTAAAAGCTAGGTTTATCAACTAAAATCTTATACCCCTTCACCCCCTCAGGATACCCTATGAAGATGCACTTGACACCTCTAGGATCAGGTTTATCATCCTTAACATGAGCATAGGTTGCGCATCCAAACACCCTAATATGTTCATAGGATGGGTTTATTTCTTGATAATTAAATAGGAGTCTTAAATCTGTTGGAAGACGAGGGACACATATTTATTAAGTAAACTATCGTAGTGACAATTTCTGCCCAAAATGATTTGGGCAATCCCTGGCATGCAATAATGATATGAACCCGCTCAAGAATGGTATGATTCATATACCCAGATAGACTATTCTTATGAGGAGTATGACTTACAGTTTGTTGATTTAAAATTCCCTCACTTTCACAAAACTTGATAAACACAGTAGATAGGCATTCAAGGCAATTATCAGTCCTCAAAGTCTTTAACTTCTTCATAGATTGATTTTATATAGAGGCTTTCCAAGTTTTAAACACCTCAAAGACATCAGATTTATTTCTCAAAATATAAACCCAAAATTTCCTTCAAAATTTATCTATAAAGGTGACAAAGTAAGAGCCTCCACCATGGGAGGTAGTCCCAGCATGTCCCCATAAATTAGAGTGAACATACTCAAGTGGGTGACTAGATTTAATGCTGGATCTATGAAAACTAACTCTTTTAGACTTACCCATGACATAGTATTCACAAAAGGGTAAGTTACTTGGTGTAACATGAGTGAGAATCCCCTGCTTTCTCAATTTCTCTAGACCTTTAGCACTCACATGTCCCATCAGCCTATGTCAAAGCATAGTGTTTTCATTGTTAGTGACATAAGTGTTTCATAACTGGTTGATGTGTGTTCTTCCATCCAAAACATATAACTCATTCAGAAAGGATCCTTCAAGAACCATATGATCTCCCTTGGAGATTCTAAGGCAACTAGAATCAAATTTAAAGGTAAAACCTCTCTAATCTAAGACACCTAGTGAGATCATATTTCGGTGTAAATATAGAACCCATATCACATCTAATAAGGCGACAATAGAATGGTATGAGAGATCTATCATAACACAATATCTACCTATGATGCAACATTTATTACTATTTCCAATACCTCTCCTTAAACTCCCTCAATAAAACAAGAAAAGGAACTCCTATCCAGGCACATATGGAAAGAACAACTTGAGTCTAAGACCCACTTGGAATCAAGAGTATATCGAGAAACACACAACACCTCAACACTTTCATAGCCTTGGTTAGAAAAGAGATAATGATTAATAGATTCTTTAAAAGACTTTCCAAATTTCAAATCAGGTCATTTGTGTCTAATATGCCCAAGTTTCCCATAGTGTCAGCAGGTAACCTCCTTCATCTTGGTTTTAGACCGATATGCTCATGTGATTGGCTACGAATATTACTTCCCTTCCTATGTTAGCTTTCTTTTTCCGTCAAAACTATGAAAAACCCCTCACATTTAGACCCTCGGCTTTAGGTTTAACCTTATCCTTTATACACAACTCATGTGAAAGAAATGAAGACTTGACTTCCTTAAAGCCAAGGAATATCTTCCATACATCATAGCATCGATATGATGTTTATATGAACTATCTAAATAAATTAAAAGTATAATGGCTTGGTCCTCATATTTAACATTAAAATTTATATTGGAGAGCTCTAATAACATTTTATTAAACTCATCAAGGTGTGTCTGGATGGTTGTTCCATGACATATCTTGAAGGTATATAATTTGTGCTTCCTATGTAGACGACCAATTAAAGATGTTTTCATATACAATTTTTGAAGTTTAGACTAAATATTGGATGTATATGTCTCATAAGAAACCTCCCATAAGACTTTATCACCTATAGACAAGGTTAAAGAGCTATGTGCTTTTATCAAAAGGTTAGAAGGGACATTTGAATAGGTTGTGACTGTTTGACCATCAGTGGATAGACTTACTTGGGGTTTCTTAGGCCGACAAAGGGAATCTTGTAGTCCTTGTTGGACTAATAGGGCTCTCATTTTTAATCACCACCAATTAAAATCATTACACCCATTAAATATTTCTATTTAATATTTTACAGATTCCATTGTTTATTCAGGTGGCTTTGATACCACTTTGTTGTGTGGTAATATGGGAATAAAACCAACCAAAAAATAATTCCAAGGACCCATGAATAAACAATATGGTTTAATTCAATATAAAAAATATAAAAATTAATTTGATTAAAATATAAACACACGCAAACAAAGTGATGATGTGGGAATAGTGAAACAACAATAATTATAGAAGAAGAAACAAGAATATTAAACAAAGGAAACACCATGATTTACGTGCTTCGGTCCCATTGGGACCTACTACATGGCAAGAACACCACCCACACACACAATTTTATTATATTCTCAAACCAAAAATGGATTATGATGTATAGAGTAAAATTAGATAGCCAACAAAACTGCATAGAATAGCTAAAATAGAAATTGCGCACTATAAGTAGTAACATAAAAGGAATCAGGTTTAAGAAAAAATTATAACCTCAGACAAATGTTTAAGCATCCAAATCAATTAAGAATCAAATAACATAAATCTCATTGATTTTTTGAATCTCACCGTAGGATGATCGTGCTAGGTCTCCATATCTGATCAATGGTAACACACATCTTCAACCAGGAAGAATCCTGACATGTTCTACCATAAGCCACGCACTAGCGGTGTGTAGGGGGATTGGTGAGCCACCAGATGAGTTCACTGATGAGGATGATAGAACCACCACTGGTGATACTGAAACTAAGGAAGACGATTCTCAACACCAGGTGAGAGTAAAAGTAGACTGAACTACCAACGGGAAGAAAATAAACCACCATCGGTAAGAGGGTGCAACTTCGGGAATATGGATCTCTACTTACCAGATGAACTTGACCAACCCAGAATATTATTTTTAGATCTATTTATTATATCAAATATAGATTTCATAGGGGCTATCAAACGACCTACCAGAACCCTAACCAGCTAACCACATAGCCAAGGGGAGGCTGCCATGAAGCCAATGCCAAACTGCCCACCCATCAACACATGGAACGGCTCAAATAAATGGATGGAAAAGATAGTTTAGGTGGAATCATCCATCGAAGACTATAAATGAATAGAATTGGTATACAATGGATAAAAAAGTTGGCATCCCAAATTGATCAGGCCAAACAGTTGATTGGGTTACGTAAATCAACTCATGTAGTAAAATGAAACCAAAATCCAATACATATTAAAATGATAAAATATTTAATAATAAATTGCATGTATTTAAAAAAAATGGCAGAACAATTTAAACGGGTGAATTTCAATTTTCAATATGAATATAAAAAATACCAAAATTGAAAACAGGCTATTAAATTATTTAAACATTCTCTACGACATAAGATTCCAGTTTTAACAAACTTAAGGAAGAACAAAACTCATTAATCATGCCTTTTATTTTCATCAACAAGAATTACAACTTCAAATTCTTTATCTAATTCTATTAACACATGGAATAACACATTCATTTAAACATTCATACTTGTGTTAATTTGATTACCATCAAATTATGAGAAACACCAGATTTGTTAAACATGACTCCTTTTTAATTATTTATCCAACCAAAAAAATCATTATCATCTTTATGTTATCTTTCCAAATTCATAAATTTCAACATGATAAAACAAGTATAACAACATGCTATAAAAATCACAGTATAGATGGAACACTATCATGAGAAATAGGAAGCAAACCTTTATCACGGTGAAAAGAAACAACATGAGATCACTAAACATAAAATAATTCCATTATTTAGTATTATTTAATCCTTATTATGTTAATTACACCACCATACAAAGGGAAAAACCATTGTAAATTTATGATTTCACGTAAATAAATAGGAGAAGGAACAGATCCCCTACCTCAAAGCTTCAACATTCTTCACATGAGAATGAATCAATGTTACGGATCTATGATCACCTCTACCATGAAGAAACTATGATCTCCCTAGGATTTCATTCCATGAACGCATTGATAAATGAAAAAGAAAACTCTATTAGAATGATGAAGATCATCTACCATAACATGGAAAGAAGTAATGGGATAAAAACAAGATCAAATGGAGAGAAACCTCTAGAAAAGAGGAAGTGCCTACCTCAATTCATCATAGATTGAACTCAGGAATTTCAGATATCCTTATCAAAATGGGGCTTCAAAGATCTTGGGAAAAAATCCCTCAAGGTAACATTGAATCATTTTTGGGTTGGTTGTGTTTATTGACAAAGAAGGTTTTCTTATTCAGTTTTGGAGTTCCATAGATGTTTTTGAAAATCCATGTTGACAAAGAACCATGACAAAGTGATGGATGATCTAGAGGCGGTACAAAAAGAATAGATATAAGGTGGCATCATTTTACAATGTTTGACAAATTTTAGAGCCTCAAAATTTGAAAATGGAGAAAAGTATTTTTGGAAAAGGGGCTTGAGAGACAGTATCTAGGAGGCTTGGAAAGTTGAACTCCATATATTTTTCAAGATTAGAACATCAAAATATGGAAAAAGAAAGAGTGGAACCCAGGTTTTGGAAGTAGTGTGCAAGGTGACTAGGGAAACATAGGCTAGAGCGGTTCGACTTGAGTGTCTGGGGGAAGTTGAACATCATGCACCCGGGGTCTTCAAAATTCCTATAAATAGTCAGCTACCCCCCTCATTTTTAAGAATCTCAACACTTATAGAAAATTCAAGCTCTTGTCATGCAAGTGGGTTGGGCGCGCAAGTATAGAGCTACTTAGAAGTTGTTCACCAATTGTTAGTTGTGCATCCATATTAGTTTGGGAGTAAAGGGGTGTGTTTCACCATAGTTTTTGAGTATAATAAGGGAGTGTCACACAAGCGTTTAGGTGAAACTTTCAAGCTAGGCTAAATGAAGCATGCAAGTCAACCTAGGGCTGTGTGAAAGTTTTAAGTTTCCCAGTACATCTGTGGTAAAGTGGTTTTCATCTATGGATGGAATTTGAACTTCAATAGAGCATCTACATACAGTGTATGATGAATTAATTTGTGATAATGAATGGACCTAAAATTCTATAAACTATGAATCGATCTTCTGAATAAGTAGTGAGCACACTTCATTTGATAGATCAGTGACCTTTCATTTTGTGATTGGTTTTAAACCAGGAGGTATAGTGAGTCTACTCCAAACTTTGTAAAATAGTAGTGTGCTTATAGAGGATTTGGTAAATTGGCACATTGCTAGTGTATTATCCTTGGACATAGCCCAGTGAGAGTGAACCAAGTAAAATTGTTGTGTCTTGTGTATGCTTTAATTTTAGTTCATACTTTGCAGTGGGAAAGAGAGAGAAGAGAGTTTTGTTTAATCGTGAAAAAAGATTAAAATGGGAAGTTGTTTTAATCTGCCATACCCCGATTCACCCCCCCCCCCCCTTAGGGAATTTGACCTAGTGGACCTAACAATTGTCATTAGAGCCAAAGGTTGATATCTATGTTTCTCTCTCAATAGAGTTCACCAATCACATAGGAATTCTGATCTTCGACGGGAATAATTTTCAGTTATGGAAGAATAGGATGCAACACTACTTCTGATCATTGGGAATGGATATGTTTACAACAGAAATGCATAGTATTTCAGCTGATATCAATAGTGGTGCTTTATCAGAAGCTGAAAGAAGGGAATTGGATGTTGACCCCAATGGAATCAATGCTTCAGGGGAGCCCTATCTAATGAAATCTATATGAAGGTGATGTCATGAAAAACATCACATTATATGTGGGAAAAGCTTTTGAATATATATGAAGGATATTCAAAGGTAAGAGAGGTGAAGCTTCAAGTTCTGTAGAATAGGTATGAATATCTGAGAATAAACCTGAATGAGTCTGTTGATGCATTATTTAATAGGGTAAACGTTTCAATGTAATACATGTGAGGTATTGGATAAGTCACTAATGATATAAATACTGTGCAGCAAATCTTGAGGAAACTTCCATCTCAGTTTAATCCGAAAGTTTCAGTATTGGAAGATAAAGATCTGAAGAACTGGCACTGGATAACTTGAATAGTATGCTTGTATCATATGAAATGATAAATGATGATAATGATGTTGTGGAAAAGGGGGAATAAAAAGAGGTGGAATTCAAGGACATGAAGTAGCTCACCATTGAATATTATCAAGAAGAAGAAGAGATAGACAATGTGATGTCATTCCTTTCTTCAAATTTACAAATATGGAAAGGAAAGTTCAAGGGGAAACTTCCAATTGCTTTCTTTAGATGTGGAAAGGTTGGTCACCTTGTATAAAGGTTCCCTAAGAAGTTCCCAAAATATGTTGAGGATGAAGTTTAAATCCCTATGAAGAATTCTTTATCCTATGTGAAAGGAAAGAAAAATTTTAAGAAAATTTTATTTAAGAAAAAGAATCATTTTTCACAAGAATGTGATAGTTCAAATGAATCTAAGGTTGAATAGATAGAGAACTGCAAAGATTGTGGAGAAAATGCTATGGTGGCAGTTATAGGCAGCACCCAAAAAAGAGAAGAGATTGAAAATTATGAATAATAATTTGAAGGAAGATTTTACTTGGAATCTTAATTAGGAGCTTCTCTTAAAGAGATAGATGTTTTGAGAGCTAAAACAAAGAAATCCAATAAAGTGGATCATGATGAAAAACTCTATATGCAACAGCAGGAAGAAGATAAGTATGATTTAATGAAAGAAATTGAAAATATTAAGTCATCATTCCCAGTGGACTTAGGTATAGCTGATGAGTTTAAACTCAAAGTTGAGGAACAAAAAATGGTGATCGATGGTTTGAAAAAAATAGTGAAAGAACAAGTCAAACGCATTGAAGAACTTGAAGAAGAAGTCGTCAGCCTGCAATGAAAAGATAAGGATCAAGAAAAACTCTTGATTCTCAATGTGACATCAGGAAATAAGATCATTCAAAAGATGGAAAATTTGTAAGTAGAGCATATAATTCCAGCAGAATGAAATAAATTGTAAAATCTAAGTGATATGGTTGGTGTGGGGCTTGATAAAATATAGAAAATAGTCATGGTCAAAATCATACTGTGAGCACCCACTCCAAAATTGAAAATTGATTTGGGTACGAAGCAGAATCAAAAGATCTAGAGAACCCAATGGACAACTAGCAGTGCAGAAGTGACACATAGGAATGCACCCTACATAAAGTGTTATTATTGTCGAAAGATGGGACATTAAAAAAATGTGTGTTCCATATCTTGGATATATCAAAGGGTATAAGAAAAAAAAATGTTTGCCAAATATATCCCGATACTCTAGAGTATATTTTTTAGGAACATTGTTTTTGGTGTGCAGGATTTGGGCACATGGCTAGATATTGTACATCAACCATGCAGAGAAATTTTCTAAAGTGGAATCAAAGTGGTCACAAGTATCAAATCAAAGAATAAATAGGTAAGTTGAAAATTCAAAATTGATTTGTAGCTCTGCAGGATGAAGCAAGTCTATAATACTCTGAGTAAGATCAATATTTCCAATCTATACTGAGTATGAAGTAAAAAACATGGATCAAGGAGAAGAGATATGAGATGAAATTGGCTGTGGAAATTTCCCTTAAATCATCAGATCATTCTGGTGTATGGATCCTTGATAGTGGTTTCACATCCCATATGACAGGAAATAAAGATCTTGTTATAGGTATAAAATATGACAGAGAATGAGTTGTCAAATTTGGAAACGATTAAGGACTTAAGATAATTTGCTCAAGAAAGACCAGGTTTGAGGGGAAAGAAATGAGACGTGTTGATGTCTTATTAGTAGAAGGTCTCAGTCACAATCTTCTTAGTGTCAATCAACTATGTGACTCAGGGAATTCTATAATATTTACTAAGAATACATGTATCGTAAAAGTAATATATGGTGCCGTTGTTCTACATGGAAAAATAAAAAAGGTAAATCTCTACCTTGTAAGTGGAGAAGAAGATATGTGATTTTTTTCCAGAGAGGAATAAAACAAATTGTGGCATAAAAGACTTTTTCATCTATACCAACCATCCCTAGAAGATCTGGTAAAATTTGATGTAGCTAGAGACCTCCCTAAGCTATCACATGATCTTACTCATATGTGTGGCTCTTTTCAATAAGGTAATATCGTCAGAAAAACATATAAAGTAAAAGAAAATAAATATACTAGAGTGATTGAATTGGTTTGATGTGTTCAGTTGCATTAAGCAGTACTAGAGGGAATCTAAAAGGATTATTGGGCAAAAAATTCTGAGGTTTCATACAGATAATGGTATGGAATTTACAAACAGTTAACTGGAAGAATATCTTGAGAAACATGGGATATGGCATCAAGTTTCTTCAGTGAGAACTCCCCAGTAGAATGGAGTGGTTGAGATAAGAAATCAGATCATTAACAACACTGACAGAATGATTCTTATTGAAAAATTCCTACTATAGAAATTTTGGAAGGAATCAGTCTTGGCATCAGTCTACATTTCTAATAGGGCTCTGTTGTGTCTAAAGGAAAGGAAGACTTCATATGAGATGAGGTGCAAAAATAATCCAATATTAAAATAATTTCAAATCTTTGGAAGTTAGTGATTTATTATCATTAAAGAAAAACACAAGAAATTTGAGTCACATGAAGATGAGGGGATATTCCACTACTAGAAAAGGGGGCATTGAAGCCCCCCAGAATCGGGACACCGCCATTGGCGGTCACTATAGATATCTAATAGCGACCTCCAATGGCGGTCGCTAGACTTGATAAAAAAAACCCGAGCCTTTTTGCGCCCCCCCCCCCTCCCCGCGCCCCCCTCTCGATCAAACCCTCCCCCCCCCCGTTGCCGCCCCCCCGACGCCGCCCTCCCCCCCCCCCCCCGCCTCCCGGCCTCCCCCGCCGCCCGGCCTCCCCCGCCGCCCGGCCGCCCCTGCCGCACCACCCCCCCCCCCCCCCCCCCCCGTCGCCCCCCCCCCCCCGTCGCCCCCCCCCCCCCGTCGCCGCCCCCCCGACGCCGCCCTCCCCCCCCCACCTCCCGGCCTCCCCCGCTCCCCCCCCCATCGTCGCCCCCCTCCCGACACTGCCCTCCCCCCGCCTCCCGGCCTCCCCCGCCGCCCGGCCTCCCCCGCCTCCCGGACTCCCCCGCCGCACGCCCTCCACCCTCCGACCTCCGCCATCCGGCCTCCACCCTCCAGCCTCCGCCCTCCGCCCCCTCAGCCCTCCCCCCCACCCCAGACGGCTCCGGCACCCCGGACAGCCCCCCCCCCCCCCCGACCCCGGATAGCCCCTCCCCCCCCCTCACTGCCCGTCCCCCATCCCCTCACCGCCTCCTCTCCTCCAGCTCCCCGCCACCGCTGCCGCCCGTCCCCTCCCTTGCTGCACCGCCTTTGGCTCCGGCTCCCCTTCGCTGCCTCCTCTCTCTCGCTACACCGCCTTCGGCTCCCCTCCCTTTCAGGTTTGTAGCTCAATCAGGTAACATGGGCTTTTAGTTACATTATTATTTTATCAATGGTTCATAAACAAATGATTAATATTTATTTTAAATATAGTTGATTTGAAAAATGTAAATGTAATAAGTATTGTGTAAATGTTTGTTATACAGATATAATTATGGATAAGAGTTGGATTGATCTTCCAAATCGAACGTCTAGAGAATATTTCAATGGCATTATGCAGTTTATTGACTTCACGAGAGGATTTGAAAGTGACTATATTAGTTGTCCATGTAGAAAATGTGCTAACAGATTTTAATTCACACGAGATACTGTGAGGGTGCACCTTTTCTTTAATGTATTTCTGAAAAATTATAAGAGTTGGACTCGTCATGGAGAATAATATGTTCATTGTCAGAATATAGATGCAGCTCAGATGGATGTTGATGCAAGGATGACTGATCCAATGCATGAAATGCTTACTGAAATGGTACGTGGGTTTGATCCTGATGGCATTAACATCCAGAATCTTGAGACCGGTGAGATAAATCTTTGCTCTAGTGCAGATCGTGATTCGAGGAGGTTTTATGAAGCACTTGATGATGTAAAAACAGAATTATATCCTGGATGTACTTCTTACAATAAACTGTCGTTTATCGTGGAGTTGTTGCATTTGAAGACTTTGAATAATTGGTCAGACACATCATTCGACATGCTTTTGGTTTTATTGAAAAAAGTTCTTCCTGTCAACGCTAATATTCCGGAGTCGTATTACTATGCTCGTAAGTTGACAGAGAACTTAAGTTTTACATATGAGACCATAGATGCATGTGCAAACAACTGTATGTTGTTTAGAAAAGAAACTGCCCATTTGGATATTTGTATGGTTTGTGGTGCTTACAGGTGGAAAGAGAACAGGGGAAATAATACTCATCAAAGTCAGATTGCGATACAGGGGAAACCGATTGCCGTAAAGCAAATGCGTTACTTTCCCCTTAAACCGAGGTTGAAAAGATTTTTTATGTCATCTAAAGTTTCTAATTTAATGAGATGGCATACAGAAAGAGTTCATGAAAGTGATATGTTAACCCACCCGGCAGACTCTCATGCATGGAAGGATTTTGATAAGAGACATCCCGACTTTGCTAAAGATGTTCGTAATGTCCGATTGGGATTGGCAGCAGATGGTTTCAATCCATTCAAGTCTATCATTGGTGCAACTCATAGCACATGGCCCGTGGTATTGGTTCCATATAATCTTCCTCCGTGGCTTTGTATGAAGCAACAATTTATATTACTTTCCACTCTTATTGATGGACCTAAAAGTCCGGGGGATAAGATTGATGTTTACCTTCAGCCATTGATTGATGAGTTGAATGAATTTTGGGGCGATGGTGTGATGACTTATGACTGCGAAACGAATGAAATGTTCAAACTGCATGCTGCTTTATTGTGGACAATCAATGACTTCCCAGCTTATGCAAATTTATCAGGCTGGAGTACGAAAGGGGAATTTTCTTTCCCTTGTTGCAATAAAAGTAAAAAATCTGTATGGCTTAAACATTCCAAAAAATGGGCATACATGGGTCGCAGGCATTTTCTCCCTCCTCAGCACAGATTCAGAAAGGACAGAGTGGCATTTGATGGTTCTAGAGAGTTCATCCCAGCACCAAAGATCATGACAGGAGTCGAAATGTTATCGCAGATTGAGGAAGAAAACATCCGCACAGTATATGAAATTCAGGATTTGGTGGCTCCTCCAGTACGTAATATTCGTGCTGTGGGTAGGCAGGACAGTCACAATTGGAAAAAGAAAAGTATTTTTTATAGTCTTCCGTATTGGAAAACTAAGATGTTGAGGCATAATTTGGATGTCATGCACATTGAAAAAAATGTTTGTGATAACATATTGTGGACCATTTTAGGTGTCAGTGGAAAATCAAAGGACCATGTTAATGCACGTCGTGATTTGGAAGAAATGGGTTTAAGGAAATAGTTGCATTTACAGTTAGCTGAGGGAAACAAGGCACATATGCCTGCTGCACAGTATACGATGACTATAGAGGAGAAAGATACATTTCTTTCCATTTTGAAGATGGTTAAGGTGCCTGATGGTTATTCTTATAATATTTCAAAGTGTGTGAATCTGACGAGCAAGACATTGCAAGGGTTGAAAAGTCATGACAATCACATATTACTTCAGCAGTTGATTCCAATCGCAATTTGTGATTGTTTATCCCCCAATGTTGTTCAGCCCTTGATTGAGATGAGTAATTTTTTTAGACAACTGTGTTTAAGAAATCAACGAATGAGTGATTTAAAAAGTTTGCAGGACCGAATTGTACTTACGCTTTGTCACTTTGAGAAACTTTTCCCCCCTTCATTTTTCGATGTTATGGTCCACTTGACAGTGCACCTAACTGATGAAGTAATGGCTGCTGGTCCAGTGCAATTCAGGTGGATGTATCCTATTGAACGGTATTTGAGTACATTGAAAAGATTTGTACGCAACAGAGCTCGTCCAGAGGCATCAATAGCCAATGGTTATTTGATGGATGAGTGTACTACCTTTTGTAAAGAATATCTTACGGATGTTGAAACAAAATTAGATAAGCCCTCTCGGATTCATGATGGTCCAGTTGGAGAAGGAACCACATTTGATATGGACAACATCGAGTGGATACAAGCACATCGATATATCTTGTTTAATACTCCATCAGTTGCACCATTAATGCAGTAAGTATCTTATCAATGTGCTTGTATAACTTTTACATGTTTTGTTTGCATAAGATGATCTTTTAAACATCGCTTTATCATTTGCAGGAAACACATTAATGAGATAAAAGAAGAGATGCATCGTGCGACTGAGTTGCAAATTCAACAATCTCATTATACGTCATTTCATGATTGGTTCAAGGATTATGTATGTATAAATTGATTTTCATTATGAGTGAAGTATTATACTAATTCTTTCTGCATATATCAGTATTTATTTTTATAAATTATGTAGGTTCGTAAGCTGAGGGAGTTAGGGGACCCCATGCTACCTGAAGTATTTATCCAACTGGCTGAGGGTCCATCTATAACGGCTCGTCGTTATAAAGCTATTGATGCTAATGGTTTTCGATTTCGCATTAAAGATGTTGACGACAAACGAGCAACACAAAACAGTGGCATCGGTTGTCCCTTTGTCGATTCTGGTTATTACTATGGTCAATTGATAGACATCATTGAAGTTGTATGCACACACGGTTTGAAGTACATATTGTTAAAGTGTAATTGGGTTGATCCAGTGCGTGGATGTAAAGTCGATCAATATCAGTTTTCATTGGTGAATTTTAACTATATGTTATACAGAAATAATGAACGAGTTGAGAATGAACCTTTCATTTTGACATCACAAGCGGAACAAGTATTCTTCGTTACTTTGCCTTCAGATCCAAGTTGGAAAGTTATTGTCAAAATGTCTCAGCGAGGAGTGTTTTTATTTGAAGAAGATGAACCCGAGACTGTTCCGTTTGTTTACCAACAACTTGATCAACATACCGTAGTTCAACGTGAAGAAGATATTTATTGGGTCAGAGCGGCTGTTGAAGGAGAAACGGTCGATTTGCATGCTTAATGAAAGGTATAATTGTTTTCCCTCTATTCAGTAGAATGTCCTAGGATATCATAAATTATCTAATCATTTTATAAATCTTTATAAGTTTTAATCCTCACTTTTGTAAGTTAATTCAATCATAAATATTTAGGTTGTTTTTACTCTTGATTTATTGATGTTATGGTCGGTGTATCATCCCTTTGAGGTATTCTTCATCTGATTCATGTGCTGCTTGAATTTTTATTAGTTATATCTGAAATTTGGCTATGCATTGACTGGTTTTGTACATAATTTGTATATCTGTTTTGTTAACTATCTGATTTTTTAAAATTCATTCACAACTAATTATTCAATCCATTTTTTGTTTGATTAACAGTTGTACAAGTTTGATTTTTTAAGAACAATCCAATTTATCTTTTAAACACTTTGGACTCATTACTGATGTTTTCTATGACTGCAGACATGTCAGGGGAAGAGGCAGAAGATCAACATCATCCATCTGAGGCATCTACGTCTCAGGGTCGAGGTATGTTTGAATGTCATTGTCTATATTTTTTATGTAATTGACATACATATATATATATATATATAACATTTGTCAATTTATATATATAATTGTTTTCAACAGGATCAGACTCGGCTGCTTCTTCCTCTCGCAGGAGAGGCCCTGGTCGTGGCATATTATCATGGAATTCCAACACGACGATAGATGTTTCATTTGATAAGGTTTTTCATCCTGTGGGACCGAATGCCCTGGCATTTATTCGTCAGCTGGGTCATATCATACGTGACCCACATCGATTTCCATTGACCACGCGTGACTGGGCTTCTATCCCTCAGGACACATTAGATCGTCTATGGAGGGAGGTTCAGGTAAGAAAATCATTTTACTTTATTTTCTATGTATAAAGAATACTAATATGTTTGATTATTTTCTTTATAGCAAAATTTGAAAGTATGCCCTGAAGAGTTTCGGCCCGTGTGTATGAGAAAATTCCGTAAGATGTGGAAAGATTATAAAGGCAAAGTGAAGAGGGACCACTGGGTACCAAATGTGGGTGCCCTAGACATTTTGGAAAAAGTCCCGAGAGGTGTCCTCCCGGCTCAGTGGCGTGACTTGGTTGCATATTGGTCTACTGAGGGTGTTGCGGTTTGTATATTAATTATTTTGGTGTATATATATTTTCAAGAATATGTGATTTGTTTGAAATTTGAATGAATTGAATGTAGGAGGTGTCAACACGCCATTCTGAGAATCGAGCGTTGCAGGGACCACCTCACAGGCTTGGGACTCGTCACGTGTCTCCGATCCGACATGAGGTATATATTATTCATTTTTTAATTTATTAATTAATATGGTTTTGTGTTTATATTCTTTTAATATACAGTTTCGAGAGAAAGGTGCAGCAACTGATAAAATGTCGGTGTGGATGAGGACTCGTGATCGCAATGATCCAGAGGTTGCATCATTGATAGTAAGTGTCTGTACTTACCAATAATCACATAAATCTATATATTAACATATATATATTTATATATATTTAAATATTTCATAGGCTCAATTTGAAGCTGAGTTAGAACATCTGCCAGAGGACCAGCGACAGCTTCCGAGGAGGCAAATGCCCAATTGACAGCTGAGGTTAGAGCACTGCGGGAATATGTGCGTCGAGCTGATGGTGCAGGGGATCATACGACGCAGATATATACTATATTTATTTATTTAATTTAAATTATTTTTGTTATTAAAATATTTATAATGTTTATTTGTTGTAGGCCCCTGGCCCACCAGAAGGAGGTAGCAGTGATGACAACGCGTGACGCATCATAGATTCACGAGATATGTTTTTTGTTTTTACTGGTGGGGTTGACATTAATGTACTGTATTTATTAATTTAATTTAAATTAGAATGTTGTGTACTTATAATTTCTTTATTTTCTTGTTTATTATATGATAGCTAATATTATCTAAGGCGTGCATTTAAAAACTCTAACCCCCCGCACCCCCGTACAGCCCCCCCGCACCCCCGAACAGCCCCCCGCACAACCGTACAACCCCCCCCCCCCCCCGTACAGCCCCTCCCCCCCCCCCCCCCGCACCCCCGCACAGCCCCCCGAACCCCTGTACAGCCCCCCCGGCACCCCCGTACAGCCCCCCGCACCCCCGTACAGCCCCCCGCACCCCCGGACGCCCCCCCCGCACCCCCGTACAGCCCCACCGCACCCCCGTACAGCCCCCCGCACCCCCGGACAGCCCCCCTTCACCCCCGTACAGCCCCCCCCCCCCCCCCCGCACCCCCGTACAGCCCCCCCGCACCCCCGTACAGCCCCCCCGCACCCCCGTACAGCCCCCCCCCCCCCCCGGCACCCCCGTACAGCCCCCCTCACCCCCGGACAGCCCCCCCGCACCCCCGTACAGCCCCCCGCACCCCCGTACAGCCCCCCCGCACCCTCGTACAGCACCTCGCACCCCCGTACAGCCCCCCCCCCCCCCCGGCACCCCCGTACAACCCTCCGCACCCCCGTACAGCCCCCCGCACCCCCGTACAGCCCCCCCGGCACCCCCATACACCCCCCCGCACCCCCGAACAGCCCTCCCGCACCCCCGTACAGCCCCCGCACACCCGTACAGCCCCCCCCCCCACCCCGCACCCCCGAAAAGCTCCCCGCACCACCCGAACGACCTCCGAATGCCATGAAACCGTACGAGAACAGCCAGTGCGTGAATTGTGAAATGGTCGGCCAGACGACACGTCATTCAGAGGTGTCGTTTGACCGCAGCGGCTGGAAACGCGTTTCCGGCGCCAAAAAACACCAAAACGGCGTGCGGCGGTCCAATTCAGAGCAAACATGCTCCGAACGACATGAAACCGCACGAGAACGATAGAAATATTTTTCCTGAGATGCAGGAGGAGGCGGCACGTCCATCGAATGTGTGGTGCGCACGACACGACCGAATGTGTCGTTTTCAGCAGCGCGGCACGCGCTGAAATGGCGCGTTGGGGGGTCAAAACCACCCGAACGACCTCCAAATGCCACGAAACCGTACGACAAAATCCGGTGCTTGAATTGTGAAATGGTCAGCTAGACGGCACGTCATTCGGAGGTGCTGTTTGACCGCGGCGGCCGGAAACACGTTTTCGGTGCCATAAAACACCAAAACGGCGTGCGACGGTCCAATTCGGAGAAAACATGCTCCGAACGACCTAAAACCGCACGATAATGATAGAAATATTATTCCTGAGATGCAGGAGGAGACAGCACGTCCATCGGACGTGCGGTGCGTGCGGCACGTCCGAATGTGTCGTTTTCAGCAGCGCGGCGCGCGCTGAAATGCCGCGTTGGGTGGTCAAAACCACACGAATGACCTCCGAATGCCACGAAACCGTACTAAAACAGCCGGTGCGTGAATTGTGAAATGTTAGGCCAGACGGCACGTCATTCGGAGGTGCTGTTTGACCGCGGCGGCCGGAAACGCGTTTCTGGCGCCATAAAACACCAATACGGCGTGCGGCGGTCCAATTCGAAGCAAACGTGCTCCGAATGACCTGAAACCGCACAAGAACGATATAAATATTATTCCTGAGATGCAGGAGGAGGCGGCATGTCCATTGGACGTGCGGTGCGCGCGGCACGACCGAATGTGTCGTTTTCAGCAGCGCTGTGCGCGCTGAAATGGCGCGTTGGGGAGTCAAAACCACCCGAACGACCTCCGAATGCCACGAAACCGTACGACAACAGCCGGTGCGTGAATTGTGAAATGGTCGGCTAGACAGCACGTCATTCGGAGGTTCCGTTTGACTGCGGCGGCCGGAAACGCGTTTCCGGCGCCATAAAACACCAAAACGGTGTGCGGCGGTCCAATTCAGAGAAAACGTGCTCCGAACGACCTGAAACAGCATGAGAACGATAGAAATATTATTCCTGAGATGTAGGAGGAGGCGGCACGTCCATCAGATGTGCGGTGCGCGCGGCACGACCGAATGTGTCGTTTTCAGCAGCGCGGCGTTCGCCGAAATGGCGCGTTGGGGGGTCAAAACCACCTGAATGATCTCCGAATGCCACGAAACCGTACGACAACAGCCGGTGCGTGAATTGTGAAATGGACGTCCAGACGGCACGTCATTCAGAGGTTCCGTTTGACCGCGGCGGCCGGAAACGCGTTTATGTGCCATAAAACACCAAAACGGCGTGCGGCGGTCCAATTCAGAGAAAACATGTTCCGAACGACCTGAAACCGCACGAGAACGATAGAAATATTATTCCTGAGATACAGTAGGAGGCAGCACGTCCATCAGACGTGCGGTACGCGAGGCATGACTGAATGTGTCGTTTTCAGCAGCGCAGCGCACGCTGAAATGCCGCATTGGGTGGTCAAAACCACCCGAACAACGTCTGAATGCCCTGAAACCGTACGACAACAGCCAGTGCGTGAATTGTGAAATGGTCGGCCAGATGGTATGTCATTCGGAGGTGTCGTTTGATCGTGGCATCCAGAAACGCGTTTCCGGCGCCATAAAACACCAAAACGGTGTGCGGCGGTCCAATTCGGAGAAAACGTGCTTCGAACGACCTGAAACTGCACGAGAAAGATATAAATATTATTCCTGAGATGCAGGAGGAGGTGGCACATCCATCGGACGTGCGGTGCGCGCGGCACGACCGAATGTGTCCTTTTCAGCAGCGCGGCGCGCGATGAAATGGCGCGTCGGGGGGTCAAAACCACCCGAACGACCTCTGAATTCCACGAAACCATATAAAAATAGCCGGTGCGTGAATTTTGAAATGGTTGGCCAGACGGCACGTCATTCGGAGGTGTTGTTTGACCGCGGCGGTCGGAAACGCGTTTCCAGCGCCATAAAACACCAAAACGGCGTGCGGCGGTCCAATTCGGAGCAAACATGCTCCGAACGACCTGGAACCGCACGAGAACGATAGAAATATTATTCCTGAGATGCAGGAGGAGGCGTCACGTCAATCGGACATGCGGTGCGCGCGGCACGACCGAATGTGTCGTTTTCAGCAGCGCGACGCGCGCTGAAATGCCGCGTTTGGTGGTCAAAACCACCCGAACGACCTCCGAATGCCACGAAACCGTACAACAACAGTCAATGCGTGAATTGTGAAATGGTCATCCAGACGGAACGTCATTCGGAGGTGCCGTTTGACCGCGGCGGCCGGATACGCGTTTCCGACGCCATAAAACACCAAAACGGCGTGCGACGGTCCAATTCGGAGCAAACTTGCTCCAAACGACCTTAAACCGCACGAGTGCGATAGAAATATTATTCCTGAGATGCAGGAGGAGGTGTCACGTCCATCGGACATGCGGTGCGCGCGGCATGACCGAATGTGTCGTTTTCAGCAGCGCGGCGCGCACTGAAATGCCGCGTTGGGTGGTCAAAACCACCCGAACGACGTTCGAATGCCACAAAACCGTACGACAACAGCCGGTGCATGAATTCTGAAATGGTTGGCCAGACGGCACATCATTTGGAGGTGCCGTTTGACCGCGGCGGCCGAAAACGCGTTTCCGGCGCCATAAAACACCAAAACGGCGTGCGGCGGTCCAATTCGGAGAAAACGTACTCCGAACGACCTGAAACCGCACGAGAACGATAGAAATATTATTCCTGAGATGCAGGGGGAGGCGGCACGTCCATCGGACGTGCGGTGCATGCAGCACGTCCGAATGTGTCGTTTTCAGCAGCTCGGTGCGCGCTGAAATGGCGCGTTGGGGGGTCAAAACTACCCGAATGACCTTCGAATGTCACGAAACCGCACGACAACATCCGTTGCGTGAATTGTGAAATTTTCGGGTAGACGGCACGTCAATCAGAGGTGTCGTTTGATCTTGGCTGCCAGAAACGCGTTTCTAGAGTCATAAAACACCAAAACGGCGTGTGGCGGACGAATTCGGAGTAAACGTGCTCCGAACGACCTGAAACCACACGAGAACGATAGGAATATTATTCGTGAGATGCAGGAGGAGGCGACACGTCCATCGGACGTGCGGTGCGCACGGTACAACCGAATGTGTCGTTTTCAGCAGCTCGGCGCGCGCTGAAATGGCGCGTTGGGGGGTCAAAACCACCCGAACGACCTCTGAATGCCACGAAACCGCACGACAACATCTGTTGCATGAATTTTGAAATGGTCGGGCAGACAGCACGTCAATCAGAGGTGTCGTTTGACCGCGGCGGCCGGAAACGCGTTTCCGGAGTCATAAAACACCAAAACGGCGTGCGGCGGTCGAATTCGGAGCAAACGTGCTCTGAACAACCTGAAACCGCACGAGAACGATAGGAATATTATTCCTGAGATGCAGGAGGAGGCGTCATGTCCATCAGACGTGCGGTGCGTGCGGCACGACCGAATGCGTCGTTTTCAGCAGCTCGACGCGCGCTGAAATGGCGCGTTGGGGGGTCAAAACCACCCGAACGACCTCCGAATGCCACGAAACTGCACGACAGCATCCGTTGCGTGAATTGTGAAATGGACGGGCAGACGGCACGTCAATCAGAGGTGTCGTTTGACCGCGGCGGCCGGAAAAGCGTTTCTGGAGTCATAAAACACCAAAACGGCGTGCGGCGGTTCAATTCAGAGCAAACGTGCTCCGAAAAACCTGAAACTGCATGAGAAAGATAGGAATATTATTACTGAGATGCAGGAGGAGGCGGCACGTCCATCGGGCTTGCGGTGCGCGCGGCACGACCGAATGCGTCGTTTTCAGCAGCTCAGCGCGCGCTGAAATGGCGCATTGGGGGGTCAAAACCACCCGAACAACCTTGGAATGCCACGAAACCGCACGAAAACATCCGTTGCATGAATTTTGAAATGTTCAAACAGACGTCACGTCAATCGGAGGTGTCGTTTGACCGCGGCGGCCGGAAACGCGTTTCCGGAGTCATAAAACACCAAAACGGCGTGCGGCGGTCGAATTCGGAGCAAACGTGCTCCGAACGACCTGAAACCGCACGAGAATGATAGAAATATTATTCCTGAGATGCAGGAGGAGGTGGAACGTCCATCGGACGTGCGGTGCACGCGGCACGACCGAATGCGTTGTGTTCAGCAGCTTGGCGCGCGCTGAAATGGCGCGTTGGGGGGTCAAAACCACCCGAACGACCTCTGAATACCACGAAACCACACGACAACATCCATTGTGTGAATTGTGAAATGGTCGGACAGACGGCACATCAATCGGAGGTGCCTTTTGTCCGCGGCAGCCGGAAACGCGTTTCTGGAGTCATAAAACACCAAAACGGCGTGCGGCTGTCGAATTCGGAGCAAACGTGCTCCGAAAAACCTGAAAACGCACGAGAATGATAGGAATATTTTTCCTGAGATGAAGGAGGAGGCGGCATGTTCATCAGATGTGCGGTGCGCATGGCACGACCGAATGCGTCGTTTTCAGCAGCTCGGCGCGCGCTGAAATGGCGCGTTGGGGGTCAAAACCACCCGAACAACCTCCGAATGCCACGAAACCGCACGGCAACATCCGTTGCGTGAATTGTGAAATGGTCGGAGAGATGGCACATCAATCGGAGGTGTCGTTTGACCGCGGCGGCCGGAAATACGTTTCTGGAGTCATAAAACACCAAAACGGCGTGCGGCGGTCGAATTCGGAGCAAACGTGCTCCGAAAAACCTGAAATGATAGCATTTCTTAAATCGGGAGTTTTAAATTATTATAGCACAATGATTCGATATTATACATATATTTAATATTATATTTATTAAAACATTTAAAATATTATATATATATATATATATTTAAAATATTGTATTTAATAGTATATATGTGAATATTTTTTTTAATATATATATATATATATGTATTTATTTATTTATTTATTTCAGTGGACATTTTTTTTAAAAAAAAATTCACTATAGCAACCGCCATTGGCGGTCGCTATAGGCCTCTAGCGACGAGGCTAAAGCAACCGCCAATGGAGGTCGCTGGGCGGCTGCTAGAGCCCTATAGCGACCGCCATTGGCGGTCGCTAATGGTGGTTTTTTTAGTAGTGTTCATTGGCTAATCAGGAAATAGAAAATCATATAAATGCTTTAACAAGAGGCTGGTAAAAGTAGTTTATAGAAATGATGTCACTGTAGTGGAAAATGAAGAAAATATTCAACAATAAAGTAAATAATTTCCTGATGAAAGTGATGATGAGGTAAGAAACACAAAGGGAGAAGTAGTGGAAGATGCTGATTTAGAAGAAGATACTGATGATGATCAAGAGTACGTTAAGTCTATATATGCAAAGAAGCCAAGATTTGAGATAAAATTGACAATCCAAATATCATTGGTGATTAGATAGCTCCAGTTAAAACAATAATAATGAAGTCATTATAGAATTCATATTTCCAATCACAAGTAGATCCTAAATGTTTTACTGATGTAGATAGAGATGAGAACTTGGTTTAGGCTATGAATGACGAGCTAGACTAGATTGAGAAGAACTAGACATGGGAGATTGTTTCAAGGACAACAGATAAGAATTTCATCGGGACTAAATGAGTCTTCCGCAATAAGATGAATCAAGATGGAACAGTGATTCAAAACAAAGCACAAATAGGGTGAAAAGGTTACTCCCAAATAGAGGGTATTGATGTCGATGTTACATTTTCACATGTTGCAAGGCTGGAGACAATCAGATTATTCTTGGCCATGACAGTGCAACGGAAATTCAAAGTTTTCCAAATGGATGTCAAGTCTGTATTTTTTAATAGGGTTTTTGAAAAATAAGTTTATATTGAGCATCCATATGGTTTTTTTATTCATGAATATGAGAAAAAAGTTTGTCGGATGAAGAAGGTGCTATATGGGATGAAGCAAGCACCAAGAGCATGGTATTCAAGACTAGATCGGTATTTGAAGAATCTTGTCTTTCAGTGTGGTGGTGTTGATTATAATATCTATTTCAATAATGAAATTAATCAAATAATTATTGTGTTGGTTTATGTTGACGACATAATATTTGGTGGATCAGATGAAGCAAAATGCAGATAGTTTTCCGAATTCATGAAAAGTGAGTTTGAAATGTCAATGATTGGTGAGCTGATGTTTTTCCTTGGTTTACAGGTGACACAAGGAAGGAATGGCACTTTAATTTCTCAATATAAATATTACAAGAACTTTTTTAGAAGATTTGGAATGTAAAATTCCAAGGATATGAAAACTCGGGTTGCTACCCAAATGAAACTATCAAAAGATGTCGAAGGAAAGACAATTTGTAACACCCGAGACTTTTATGTTATATAAATCATCAAAGGAATCTTTTTCTACACAACACTTGCTTGGCTTGCTTTACACGCAATCGCGACCTTCCTCGATAGCTTGCGTCGTACGCAATACCGAGTTTCACTAAACAACAATATGCTATTAAAACTAGCCGTTATGAATAGTAATAACCACTTTTTGAAATTTTATAAATTTTATTTTTCAAAATGGACTTCATTTTTGGACTCAGAATATCGAAATTAGCCTAGGGTAAAATTTTGGTATTTTTCTGAAAACTTTTAATTTTTGATGAATAGTGAAACCACTAAGTGGTAGGTTAAAAACTGAATTTTGCATAAAACTTAATTTTACCGCTTCTGTGAATGGAATTTTGAAAATCCGACACACACGGTTGATATCAGTAAGTAAAATGTGGTTCAATGAGATAAAAATAATTTTTTGGTGAATAGTAACTTTTTACTTTTTTTACCGCGGTTAATAGTAAATAGGGTAACTAAGGGTAAATATGATATTAATATTACCCTAACACATGTCCTAATTCTATTGGACAAGTGTAATTCGACCAAAAACAATCTTAGGAATAAAATATGACCATTTAGGCCCACTTGGATTAGATTAGGACATTTATTATTAATTTATTTAAAGAAGGGTTAAAATAGTTAAAATCAAAGTTTAATAAGTAAATCATTTTTAATATGGGGTTATACATAAGATAAATTCAATTGTAAATATTCATTAGAAAGCTAAAAAGATTTCCTACATGATTATATTTTATTTGTAATTTTTAGACATCAAATAATTTAATTTATTTATGAGACAAAGATGATGCATTAATTATCTTATTAATGAAATATTGACATAATTGATAATATAAATACCAAAATAAATGTAATTTAAGACTTTTTATGAATTAAACAAATTTTCTAGGTTACTATGATATATTAGTGTTGATTTAATCAACTTTGTTCGAACATATAATTCTGTTATGACTTTCACAAAAATCATATATCAAATAGTGTCAAAATTGACACAAAATAGTTTTTAAATCAAATATTATATTATTAATTGTTATTTTATTCCTAAAAATCTAAGGTTCGGCCAAATGAATTATATAAGGATATATATATTAATAATAAACAATTTGGGGTTCGTTTGGCATGTTATAGTAAGTGTATTAACCATATAGTGAAAGAAAACAAAAAGACACGGTAAAAGTTAAATTAATTAACTTAGAGTTAAATCTAATTGATAAGGTTAAAATAATACCCTAAACTTGTCTAAATCCTATTGGTTGATAGGCTTTCGACCCATCCCCACTTTAGCTTCGAAATAAGACCCTTTGGAACCATTATAAACCGATTTTGACTTTAATATAAAATAATATTTTGAGATATTCCTAAGGTGCCCCTCTCCTCCCTTATAAAAGGGCACCTCCTCCCCCTCCTCCTCACACCAATTTGAGCACTCAAGCTCGGCCAACCCCTGACATTTTCTCCTCTCCACTTCCCTAGAATAATCCTAGAGGTCCTGGTCTTCTCCAAAGACCAATCTTAGTTCCTTAAGTGGAGGATTCAAAGAGGCGTTCCAAAGAAGAGGTAATATCCATTACCGATCTTTTCAATTTCTTTCTTCTTCAACTTCTTCTTCTTTAGTTGTTTCATGATAAAGTAATAACATCAGTATTACTTACATACTAATATGTTATTATAAATATGAAACAACCCTAATTCACCTTCTATCCATCCTATGGAAAAATGAAATCACCGCGCGTGCGTACGTACGGAATACCGTCTCCACGCCGTGGTGTAATCTATTTTCCACCATCACCTTAAAAGGATGGGTATAATGGTGTAATGAGTAACTATATATGATTATTATGAAGTAATATTGATACTGAAATAATATATATATACTTCAATACAATTCCACGATCATAGGAACGATATCATCACTCGTGCGTACGTACGGAATACCGTCTCCACGATGTGATGCGACTCGTTCTACATTATCTTCATTTCATAATGATTATATAAATGAATTGAATGAATGAATATGGTATATACTACACTAATACCATTATGTAAATGAATTATCTATAACCTAAAGATAAGAATAAGAATTTATTCGACAAAACACGCATAAGAACAAAAAGTTATAAAGACCCGAGTAACAAGTAACAATGAAATATTACTAACAAGAAGCTAATAATATGACCATATATGATATCATATCAATATGTATGATTCTGGAATAAGTCAATAACATTATTTAAACCATTATACAGGAGCTTCGGACACGAACAAAGCAAATCGGACCTAAGGTAAGGGAAATATCACAATCTCATTTTTATCCGAGATTGTTTATTCGTAAGTATTTACTGGGGTGTATTTTATCATCCACATACATGTTTCATCAATATGTAATATTATTTCCATCCACCTACAATTGTTAAAATCCATTTTTACCCTTCGGTGAGTTTTTAGTAATATGTATGAAAGGAATCTTTTGTCGTACGAGGTACTTTTTGACTTTTCCGACAAAAGTATGAAGAATGTTTTTTTTAACTTATACGGCATGAATGGATTTTTAAAACATTATTTCCAAGAAACTTCCTTTACAAGTTTTCAAGTTTATTTTTAATCAACTTCTTTTATTTTAAAGTTGTATGACATGTTATGAAAGGAAAAATGTTTTTGAAGAAGAAAGGATATTTTCCTCAAGAATGGAGTTCAAGTGTTTTATCAAAATTATTTTCCATATAAGATAATAAAGGGTTCTGTTTTTATCCCTATTATTACATTGATTTGATCATGTTGTGATGGAATTATTTTTATGAATTCCTTTATTTTATATGAATTGATTTATGAGGTCATGATTTTTCAAG